>JAAONU010000008.1:26108759-27387765 GCA_012932295.1 Cyclina sinensis
GTGGACAGCCAGGACCCATTGGCACATCCATATCCCCCACCCTCTATTGATACCGTCAAATTTACCTCAATATTTGACAAAAACTTCTTGAAACAGGTATGCTGTTTCTTCTTGTATTGTGAGGGACACTGTGATTAACCCTTAACCTGCTGGAACCAAAGTTATTAGCCTTTGCCACCAGTATAGAGCCAGGCCAGCCTGCACATCCGTGCAGTCTGACCAGGCTCTATACTGTTGGTAGCTCCATTTTTGTATTTTGATATTGAAATCCCTTAAACTTTGAATGGACTGTTCCAAATTCAAAGCTGGGCAAATCCATTACAAAATTTCAGCATGTTCAGAGTTTAGAGGTTCACCCATACCCTAATTAAAAGATGGACTTGTCCATTAGTCAGTTAGGACAGTCTTTAATACTGATTTTAGGGGTTTGTAGACGAGTGAACAGTCCTTAGGATGATAAGTGTCTGCAGGAGTTGAAATTATTTTCCATCTTCACAGTAAATGTAGAAGTTAATCAGTGTAAACCAACTTTCACAGCCACAGAAACTGAAACAGAACTCAAAACCAAAATTTGTGGGGGGAAAAAAACCTATGAGTACATGTATTGTATTTACAGTTTCTGATCTTGAGGTACTAAGATTATGGTAAGTTGTTTGGTTTAACACAATATGAAGCACTTAACAGCTAATTGACACTATTATGAACATGATAATTGCCCTCAAGTACATGTTATTTGAAGTGCTCCATAAACCTAACTTTGTACTTCATCCATCAAATGCTTTGGTTTAGGGTTTAACTTCATTATCATATGATGAAAGTAGTTAAGTTTTTTGGAGGCAGTGGTGACAGTTGAACATTTTGTGTTGTTTGAATTGTATATAAATTTGTTTGTTTTCTGAATCTTCAAAACCAGCCTCATAATCTAATTAATTTATAATTATAGTCCAACCTCCCAAGAGCAAATACCTTTCCATTGAAAGGAAAGTGTTTGTTGTAGAGAGGTGGTTGTTCTTGGGAAGTTCAACCAATCTTCAATGCTGGACTTGTCAGCTCGAAGAATTATCATGGTTATAATGCTTTGCAATCAAATAAGATGACTAGAGCCACTCTGCTTTCTTTAAAATCTTTCTTTATTTACATGTTATTTTATTAAAAATCTTCATCACAAATATTTTTTTACATTGTACCTTTCAAATTTGATTTGACAAAATTCCTGTTTGTGGGAGGTAATGTTTAGGGAGGTTGGATGTATGCATAGAAGTATGTATGCATAGAAGTCCAGCCTTGATATCTCAGATTTCAGTCACAATCTTATTTGAACTAGTTATGTATAAAAAATAAAACGAACTTCCTGCCAACACTATTGAAGTACTGTTGGTACACCGCAAATGGAACTAAGTTATTTTAGATAAAAACTTTTAATGAAAATATATTTTTTTAATACAGACATGTCAATTCTGTAAAATAATACTTAGACCAGAGGCTGGCTTGTAAAATTCTAGATGTGCCTACAAATTTTGCAAGACTGTAGGCCCAATGGTCCTTAAGAATTTTGCTTTGATTTTATTTGTTTGGGCCCATTGAATTGGAGTTTGGCCTTTTGTTTATTTAAGTCATGAATAAGACACCTTTGAGAAATTATTTTGCAGGCTGCATCTCAGAAAGAAAGATAATATATTAACTTTGTTCACTGATGTTTCTATAGTTTAGTGAAATGTAGGGATAATTTGGTACAAACCTGATGTTACATATTTGATTTTTGTTTTTTTTGTCGTAGGTACTGAAATTACAGGAGGATATAGCAGGCATTACAGCCCAGCATGGTGGAGATAGTAGCCATGGAAACACTGCTGTGACCTTGGACAAAATATGTGTCAAGGTCAATGGAAAATGTGTCACAGAGAGTGTCCTGCAGTATTTCCAGAACAATGCAAGCAATGTTGAGAAAGAGGCCTGGGATGAATATCATTTTTTCCTATTAGCTGATTATCTGGACCATTTTCTGTCATGTACAAGGTAAGTATTTCTGGCTACGAGTTATAGGTGGTTTCCCCTACTGTTTCAGGAGACATACCCTACAGTTTAGAGCATTCCAATTTCTTTATAATTACATAAATGTGGATAATATTGAACTGAATTATTCTGGTTTTTCAAGTGTTGTTGTCACAATTTTTTTGGTAGATAGCTATTTATTACAAATGAACACTTTTGTGTTTATATGCCCTATGGGATTTTTAAAAAGATATCAGTTATTTTTCATTTTATAATGAGTCAATAGAATACATACTCAATTATATCTTTGGTTAATTTTAGGAGTATGCCTCTTTAGTAATACTCTGCTATTCTCTGTTTATTTTTAAACCAACTTCGATCTATGATAATTCTTAATGTAAGATGCTTAAAAACAGAAGAAAATAGTTATTGTTTTTGCGATTGTTCAGGTCTGAAGGTGTAGCAGATACTACTGCTCTTAAGATGTCATGCTTGTCAGATTTTGGGAACATCACCTTGCCTTATATAGTACTACAGGGATATAATGGTATGTTTTATTGATTACCTTGTTTTTATTACCTGACACCTTTAATAATAATCAATAGATCATTTCCGAATTGGCAGATCTCAAATGATCATGAGAGGAGCAAGTGTTCGAGCTGTCATCCTTTATGTGATGTGCACTCACTAAAACAATGTATAAAGGCTGATAGTCCATTTCGTAGCATTGTCTAAACCGACGGGTGCTGATTCCACCAACATGCAAATGAAGTGTATACGTAGAGAGTACCGCTGGGTTACGGCGGATGATATTGTGGTCATGTCTAGAATTCCAGACATTTTTGAAGAGTTTTTTTTAAAGTTAATTCTATATTATAAAACGTTACCATTGGTCTGTCAGCTGCAGGCAACCGTTCAAAAGTCATTTTCTCTACCTTTGACAACAGGTTTGATTATTCCCCCTGACAACTGTGAAATATACATGTATAATATTATAGTGAATCCTGGTATTATTACTTGTTAAACTGTAAAGAGTAGTTTAATGTTATCAGACAGTTGCAGACTGCTTATATTACAACTTTTTATATATTTTTTTCCTGTTCACTTTTGTTGCCTATACATTTTGTATGCGTAATGCTCTGTTAGAAAGGTGCAAATAAGGGTAAAAAAGACCAGCATGTTTGAGCAGTATTTGATTTTGAATAGATACGTTGAGCTCATTTCTTCAAGGGTGGATTCTACTGAAATATTTTAACCTCTCGTCTACATGTTCTGACTGTATTTTTAAACCAGATTTAGAAAGTAACAGGTTACTTAACTTATTACTTGTAGAAATTGTGTAACTGTAACATTATTGTATTATGTGTCAGTTTTGCTTAATATATTAAAGTATACACTTGATCTGTTTTTTCTTTAGGCACAGACTACCAGAATGCAACATCATTTGTGATAACGTATGTTCTAGAAAATACACCTGGACTTGATAAAGATATTACGGCCTGGGAAAATGAATTTGTTAACTACATGAAGGCTTTCTCCAACCCAAATATGACAGTTTCTTTTACTCCCAGTCAAGCAGTAAGTGTTGGATTGTATATATCTAGTTATGATTAACCCTTAACCTGCTGGAACCAAAATTGATTAGCCTTTGCCACCAGTATAGAGCCAGGCCAGCCTGCACATCCTTGCAGTCTGACCAGGCTCTATACTGTTGGTAGCTCAATTTTTGTATTTTGATATTGAAATCCCTTAAACTTTGAATGGACTGTTCCAAATTCAAGGCTGGACAAATCCATTACAAAAATTCAGCAGGTTCAGGGTTAAAATTCTATGTTTCTCCTATACTAGAAATGTGTGCTTCATCTCTTTCTTTCACATCAATTTTCAAATCATAATAGTATGAGATGTCTTGATGTAAACAACAACAAAAAAAAGAGATCAGCTTGGAAGAAATAAATATTTTGTTTATTTATTTGCATCCATTGTCACATGGCATGTGTTATGACAGTGATAATTGTACAGTAAAGGGAAGTAACTCCTGTGTGGCATGTGGTAATGTACAATTTGTAAGGGTTTAATCGTACTGCGCTTTTTATTAAAGCTAATTTCTTTTGGATGGAATTTAAAGAAGTGTGTGATGAATGTCCAGATATTGACGTAGTGTTTGAAATGTCCAGATATTGACGTAGTGTTTGAAATGTCCAGATATTGACGTAGTGTTTGAAATGTCCAGATATTGACATAGTGTTTGAAATGTCCAGATATTGACATAGTGTTTGAAATGTCCAGATATTGAGGTAGTGTTTGAAATGTCCAGATATTGACATAGTGTTTGAAATGTCCAGATATTGACGTAGTGTTTGAAATGTCCAGATATTGACATAGTGTTTGAAATGTCCAGATATTGACATAGTGTTTGAAATGTCCAGATATTGACATAGTGTTTGAAATGTTCAGATATCATATCTTTTCAAAATTCTCACATAGAAATAAGTTCTGTTTGTCAGAGTGCCTAGCAGACTAAGATTTACCAAATCCCTGGTAGAGCAAAATTGACAGTTGTTGAAACAAGGCCTTTATACTTGTTATTTGCTCTTTTGTCAAACTGAACACAAAGAGGAGTAGAGCCAATGTTCATAGACCATAACTCATACTGTGTCTTGTTTAAAGGATTTGTTTAAAAGGAAAAGTTACATTTATGTCCGTCTTTTTAGTATAGAACACTTTATAGAAGACTTGTGTCTTTTGGTATAGGTCACTCGACAGTTTGATGAAGTTATCCCTGCTGAGGATGACAGTGACCCTGGCTATAATGTTGTTATACCCGAAGAAGATGCAGCAATTGTGGCAAATGAGGGGCATTGTGTATGGTATGGTCAGTGTGGGGCAACATCTGGTTGGAATCAGGGCGCGCTGAACTGTCCTGCTAATAGTACAACTAAAACCCCTCCTCTTTTGACAGACCCTGAGGGACTCAGGATATTGAAAAAGTACTGCCCGCAGTTGTACAAAGGTAAACGGTCTTCATTCGTATGTTGTTCTTCTTGTTTGCTGACATCGTTCAAATGTAATACTGTGAAATCATTTAAATTTGCTCGGATGAAATTTCGCGGAAACGGCAAAAAAAGTGCGTTCGCGCGGTCCTAAATTCGCGCATTTTAAATTTCAGATTCATTTTTTTTTATCAACATAAAAGCAGACGACAGCTGCATGACGCTGGATCACCACCGACGCGTGTATACGTGTCAATTACCGCGGTCCGCTTTCGAATATACAAACTGGCAGGTCCAACTGTTAATTGACACAGGTTAAGTGTACACAGATTAAAAGAACGATACCGACAGGTCTTTTGTAACCGGTCCCTACTCAATTACGATAAAAAAACATTGCCGCTTGCGAAAATTAACTTTACTAATAAAGTAAACGCTACAGACAAGCGTTCAACAACTCAAGAAAATGCAAACGAAACATACATGTACTTAAAAAGAAAACAAAATAAGTTTCATTTTAATTTTGCTTAATATTTAGAATTTGCCAAAACATCCGATTATTCAAGTTATATTGGCTGAAAACAACAACTAATGGTCAAAAGTGAGTGGAAAATATATGCAGGTATTTCGGACAGGATCAAGATTCGGATAATGTAAATGTTTTATTAGTTTAATAAAAGCACGGTCTTAAATTCGTGCATTGTTCCTAGCGCGAAATACGCGAAAATTCGTCCTACGCGAACAAAAATGATTTCACAGTACATAGTTTGCATTGTTTATTTGTGAAAATAAGGCCACTGATCTGTTCACAGTTGAACTAGATAAACTAAACATTTTTTGTGTGTGGTTTGTAGGTTGTTATTAAGGTATTCTTCTACCTTCCAGTAAGAATTAAAATGCAACCAGCGAAAATTTCTGGTAAATGTAAATGTTCCTAATCCAGTAATGTACACCTGTACTTTCATCTGTCAGGTACCAAGTTTTTTGTCTGTAAAGTTCTATTTTCAAAATGACGAAGATATTTGATGTTCAAAATAAATGCGAAAATCTCAGAGAATGATCAGAAGTGTTAAAAATAAGAAAAACAATGACTTCTTTTATTTGGAGAGATATTTAAGTTTTTTTTTTATCTCAAGTTTTACTCAGTTGGAGTAAATCTGTTTTGAATTCAAATATTCAGGGTCTGTTTAACTAACATATACTTTAATGGGTATTTTTTTTTTTGATTCAAAATCTGTTCCATGTTTCAAAGGTCTTGTTTAATATGAAAACAGCAGTCTAACTTATAGGACAAATACCAGTTACATAATGTCAGAAAGACTGAAATCTGCCTTGACTGGTTTAAGTCTTTCATTATGTTTAAAATATAAATGCTTTTATTCATTACACCTGAAAACGAAACAATTTCTTTTTTTTAATGTTAGCAATGGTCCTAGTATAATCTCCATATAATTCATTTTATCATACCTCTGAAACCATAAACTCAGATCTCTCATCCCTAGAGTACTTAAGATCTATTATTTTGCTTATTACCTTTATTGCCTCTAGCAGTAGAATGTGGTTACTACAATTATAACCCATTTATGGTTGCCATTCTTCTTAAGGAATGAAATCTTACTGTATATATTGTGAAACTTTACACCTATATATTATGTGACATTTAGATTTTAACCAAGACTTTAATTACAGGTGACAAATCCACATATACATGCTGTGCTGTGACCCAGCTGAAAACAATGGAAGAAAACCTTGCCTTACCAGACCAACTCCTGCAACGATGCCCCGCCTGTTACAGCAATTTCCTGAACCAGATCTGTCAGATGACATGTAGTCCAGTTCAAAGCAGATTCTTGTATGCAGACATGAATGCCACATGCCCAGGAGGTATTGTTTTTAGTTCTGGTTAAATTTAAATTTATGTGATGTGACAAAATCAACAATTGGGTCTATTTGACTTCATTGAGAAAACGACATCAAAGTTTATGTGTCAACGTCATGCACTTATCATTTCTGCAAACACACAATGTTTTCATTAGACGGAATTACTGAGAAATGCTGTCTTTGGAAAATGTGAGTTAAGTCTAGGAAGGTTACTGAAGCGTAGATCTGGATCACACAACAACCTAGCAACTGTATTGTGCGTTGCATGTAATGTGGTATCCATGATGTGTAAGTGATAAAAGAAATGTTATGTATGCATGGTTTATTCTACTATTAGTATACCCTTTGGAAGTCAGAGTGCAATAAAATCTATACAAAAGCAATTACTATTATCTGAATGTGAAAAAACCTGAAAATGTAAAATTTGACCACATTTTGACAATCTCATGACATGACCTGTATGTATTTTTAACATGTTCATACATTGGTCAGAAAGTTCTTGCTAGTTATATTCAACCGGTTCATGGCAGCTTCTTGGGTTCAAACCAGTGCTTGTTCCATGAATGTGAAAGTCACTGCAGATTGAGATTCAAACCAAGAAAAAAACTATGTCAGATTCACATGGAAAGTAACAGTTTGATAGATTCCGTCTGAAATTTTAAACAGATAAGGTCGAGTATATACACTGGTTTTGTTATTAGGACCACTTTTTGACTGGTTTTGATACAGATAGGGGGACTTCATTGTATTCATTAGTTTTTGAAAATTACCTACATATATATGGAGTAAAAGATGTTACGATGATTGGTTTTCAAATAGTTGTTTTTAATGGTTTTAAGATAGTTTACTCTTTGGTATTCCTCTAGCCAGCAATATATTTCATTATACCCCCACAAACAAAGTTTGAGGGGGTATATAGGAGAGAGCTGGTTGGTTGGTCGGTCGGTCCGTAATGGTTTCCAGACAATAACTCATGAAAGGCTTGACAGATATAAACAATTTTTAGTACACAGGTATAACATCATAAGGTACAGGTCAAGTTCGATATTGGGGCTGGTGGGGCCAAGGTCAAAGTCACTGTTACTAATAAAAAGGTTTCTGCTCAATAACAGTTATGAATGAGATATTTTTATGAAATTTGCTGTAAAGGTAGCTTCTATGAAGACAACGCTTGGGATTGAAAATTTTGCCAGTTGGGTCAAAGTCACTGTTCGCTTAAACTTAAGCTAGTTCTACTAGAAAAATATACAGTTCAATTGTCTACCGGTAATTGTTTTCTCTATATACAATATTATTAAATATAAAATATATACATATTTCCATGTTTCTTATGTCACTTTATGTCATTGATTCTAAGCTTTCCAGTTCCAGTATCAAGCACCCATGTGGGGGTATTAATCACCTTTAGTGATAGTTCTAGTTTGCATTTTTGTGATTTTTATATCATAGAAACAGGTTGGATTTATATGCAACTGAAAAAAAAAATTGCTGATCCAGTATTAATTTGCCATTATGTATTTGTCCAACTAAATCTCCACTTTGTACTGAACTCCATTGTAGGTTAAATAATCAATAATTATTAGACATAAAAATCTGCAAGTACTAATAGATATGTACTAATAATATTGCTTCTTTATTTTCTTGTTTTTGCAGTGTCAACTCCTGGGCCTTGTGACGGGGGTGGTATCCCTGCAGTTCGGTATATCATGACTAACGAATTTGCAAATTCTTTGTACGATTCTTGCAAAGATGTGCAAATGCCTAGCGCTAATGACAAAGCGATGTCGGTCTTCTGTGGACGTAAGGCTGAAGATTGCAGTCCTAAGATTTGGCTCGCCTTCATGGGAAATACAGGCAACGGAAGAGCTCCTTTCCCAATTGTTTATAATTATACAGAAACAACATTTGTCAATCCATACACAAAAGAAATTATGCACCCATTAAATATTACAAACTTGCGTTGCAATATAACCTACTCTAATGTCACAGATGCATGTTCTTGCCAAGACTGCCAGACAAGCTGTGCACCTCTTCCTCCCCCGCCTGCCAAAGAGAAACCTTTCACTATACTGGGAATTGATGGTCCATCATTTATTGCAGCTGTTGTATTTCTGGCATTTGTTATTTTCTTTGGAACATATGTCATCTGCTATACAATTATCAAAAAAGATAATCTTGGATTAGGCAACAAAGGCAAATCCTATGATCATGAGGACTGTTCAACAGCTGGTAGTCGACAAAATCTTGTAAATCATCAGATATCCCCTGCAGAAATTGGAACTCTGGAAAAGCTTGGGGCACGTGTCGAAGAACTGCTGAAAGGTTGTTTCACATCCTGGGGGAAATTGTGTGCGAGATATCCAATCATTGTTTTAATTGTAACAATAATAATCTTTGGTTCACTGGCTGGTGGAATTGCACGTTACGATGTTACGACAGATCCGGTCAAACTGTGGTCATCGCCAGAAAGCACCGCTAGAACGCAGAAAGATTACTTTGACAAACACTTTGGGTATGAGCATGATTATTACATTACCATCCTTGCAGTAATAAACTGAAGTTATGCTTGTTTTAAGCCCTGTTTCCATTGTATGTGATTCTTTTTTATAAGTTTTTCACTCAAAAGTCATAAATTTTATTAACTAATCAACAAGTGCCTTTATACTTCTTTAAGTTCCTGCTAATTCATGTATAAATATTGCAATATTATAATCTAGTTTTATATGTATAAGAAATTTCTATGATAAATTCTTCACATGACTTCATTGTCTCTTTCAGGCCATTCTACCGCACAGAACAGTTGATTATCACTCGCCCTGACAAAACCAAAGTTGTACATTCATACCCACCTCCATCTGTAGATACGATAGATTTCAGCTCCATGTTTGAAAAAGAATTCATGCATCAGGTAGGGTGATCTCTTTGATTGTAGACATATACAGTGCACTCAAAATTTACCTCAATTTTATACAAATCAAGGGTTGCTAGAGAACCATTTATTTATATTAAGAGCCAATACTATTGTTTCACAAGGAACCTTTGACTTCATTACAGTAGTGTGAAACTCAACCCTTGGATTGTTCATTTTAGGATTTTTTTGGTAAATATGGTATTTGTTTCGTTGTTATTTTTAGTAATTTTTGCTGTTTTTAGGAAGAATTTGCTAAATAATGGTTTGCTTGGAAGAACCAGAATTGAATATATTTCCTCTGAAAAATAACCACTCACTTTTTGGAATATGTAGTGCAGTGTAATGCCAGAACATTATCTTGGTCCATTCCGTACATTTGTGCTAAGAGAGAAGGATGTGATTCAATGAAAGCTGTTATTTGTGTATCAGTAAACATTTAAGCGGAGTAAAAGAAGCCCGTACATTAGTTCTTACTGTAACGCCACTTTGTCTGTCCAAATACTGTTAATATTTCTTCCTGGTGAGTTACAAAACAAGTTAGATGAAAAAAGCCATTGTGAAAAATAAGGCTGAAATAAAGGCAAGTCAAATTTATTTTATAGGTATTAGATCTGCAGACGAAAGTAGAACAAATCACTGCTGAGTTTGATAACGAGACAGTATCACTTGGAGATATATGTTACAAACCACTAAGCCCTGACAACAACAACTGCACGATAGAGAGTGTCTTACAGTTCTGGCAAGATGATGGCCACAACCTGGATAAGATTGCATATGATCAGTATCGTGTGTTTGTCATGGCTGACTACCTTGACCATTTTCTTCACTGTGTCCAGTAAGTTTGTAACCTACATGTAAATTTTAACTTAGCAGTTTTCGTCCCTTATAATTCAGTTTTTCATTCAGAATGAGCATGTTTCACTTGTAGAATTGTTTTAACCAGTATATCAACAGTTACTGATAATAAAATACATTTGTCCTTGAGATTCCAAAAAATCAATTTTACTCTTTTCTAAGCAGATTATAGAATGAAATTAATTATGGATGGTGCTTATTTGTTTCCATATTATTCTTAAGTTAAAATTGTTGCTTTGGGCCATTTAAGGAAAACATATATCCCACCTCAGGAAGGCACTTTCAGAATGGACCAGTGCCTATTTTGAAGATGATTTGACAGGGAAAAACACCCCAAATCAATTAAAATCAGCTCCTAATTAATGCTCTGCTAGTAAGATCTGAACGTCACCAAAAGAAGGTTGCCTTCTCATGACCTTTCAATCAGCCAGTCATTGCCTAGCTTTCAAATTTTCAAAGGCCAATCAGTTTCCATTTTTTAACCATTTGAACGCATGTGAAAAATCTATATTTAACTGGGGTCCCAAATAACTCAGTCATTTTCTGCCATAAATGTCACAGTCAATTGAAGAAATCTTGTAAAATATTGAGATAATTGTATGTATGGGAAAAGTTCCATTAGCTTTTGACATTTGATATATAATGCATGTATACCAAAATAAACAGGCCTGTTTACTTGAATGTTTTCGTCACCATGCTCATACTGTAATTAATATTCTTTTAGAAAATACAAACTGAAACTTAAATAAACTTATATTAATCGAAGGAAAATTCATTTATTCGATGAAACAAAATATTTTCAAAATAGTCAAGATGATTTAAATATGTTTAAATTTAAGTTTACATACTTAACGTTTACACGCTGTGTGTACAGTAAACCATAAAGACGCATCATACAATGCAGTTTCATTGGCTGGGATAAAGATAACAATACTGGAAATCCAGATTATAAAGAAGATGGAATTGAATGGGCTGCCTTCAGATATAACCGTAGTTAGATCGTGCACTTCAGTCAGATTTAGACGACCCCCCACCACCCCCTCACCCCACATATAAAGAAAAAAATGAAGGAACCAACAGACTTCATTTATTTTACCTTCTTGAGGTTTGATATATGTGGCGAGTAGATATTAGTCTTTTAGCAAGCTTGACCAGATTTTTCCATTTAATGTTGTACTACTCAAATCCTAACAGCTTAAATTGCTTTTCATTAACAGGGCCCCAGCCTCTGTCTCAGACACTACAGCCCTTGAAATGTCATGTCTTGGTGCGTATGGAGGTCCAGCATTCCCATGGGTTGTACTAGGAGGATACGATGGTTGGTTGTGTCTTGATTTTATTGTATCTTTAATAGAAAATGGCATAGAAAAGAACATCAACATTTAAGTTAAGACAAAGTGTATTTCAGCTATACAAGATGACAAAAAAATGTCACATTAGTTTTCAAGTAATTTTTGATAACACTCAAACTACAACGCAATTATAATTACTGTCTACACTGAATAAAGAATTACTCTGTTTTAGAAATTTTGTTAAGTTAGGGTTAACATGGTTGCATGAAAGAAGAATTTTAGATACCTTATTTGATGCATCTTAGTTTTCATCATTAGCTATGTTTTAATTGTAAAAAGCAAGATTTAATCAGAAAGCGAGTTACTGTGGTCTTTGTTTATGAAGAAGATAGCTGTTTAAGTTGAATAAAGTAGAACGAAATACATGCTACTTGCAGGTCTGAATTATCACAATGCCACGGCATTCGTTATCACGTTTGTCGTGAACAACCACGTAAATGAGGAAGATAATCGGAAGGCAGAGGCATGGGAGGCAGAGTTTATCAAATTTATCAAGAATTACAAAAATCCAAATATGACAATATCTTTCTCCTCTGAGGTAAGGATGTTTATCGTTTTCCTTTTGATTTGTATGGAGAACAGTCGGCAAAGGGTATTGTGTTTGAAATCCTGTCCAGAGGTTGCTGGTTTGAAATGTCAGTGACGTTCCCTGTTCTAGTCCTTATGTACCTGTACTGATTTGAACCCAGAAAGCTGTCAACAAGAGGGATTATTAAAATGTTTCCAGATCGAAGTAATAGATTAGTCTCGGCTGAACTGTAAATGATACTGCATCAGTTTAACTGAAAGTTGTTTAAGGACTCAACAGGGGTGTTAAGTTTGATTATACAAGAGAAAAGGCAACTGGGAACTTAAGTTTGAACCATAGGTAAATTAGTTTAAACCTAAGAATGCAATAGCTTGATTCAACTGTTTTAAATAGGTATCAGCAGTGGTAATTGGTGTCATATCAGAGAGGCAGGAAAAATCTGAAAATAAAACCTGAATGAATTTTTACTTTGTATTTTTTTCTTTTGAGTGAAAACAAAATCACAGAAGTTATAGGCAAGGGAACGAAAGTTTACATTGATTTTCTTATTAGTACTTAAAGAATAAAATAATTTTTTACATTGGAAAAAGATTTTGTTACAATTTTCAGCGATCAATTCAAGATGAATTGAACCGTGAAAGTAAATCAGATGTATGGACCATTGTTCTGAGTTACCTGATCATGTTTGGATATATAACCATAGCACTTGGACAGTTCCACAGTCTAGATACCATATTTGTAAGTTGACTGGTAGCCATTTTTTACTACATTTTTGGAAAGGACCAAGAAGAAAATTCTTTCCAGTATGGGAAAACTTTGATTTGAAAAACACTTGTCTTGTAATAAAAATTAAATTATAGAGGTGTCAGTGTAAAAAAAAGAAAAAAGTATGGAATATAAGTTTTCAGAAAAAAAGTTGTGGTTTTGACAATTGGAAACTGTTACTGTTATCAGACATAGTAGGAACGGTAATTGTCTGTTCAAGTGACCAGAAGATTTACGAAAATAATCTTGATCCTTCAACAATGAAGCCTTAAGATTTATGTACAAAGGTTTTTTACATGGAATAAATGTTTTTTTTTCTGAAACATTATGGCAGTTAGAAATGGATTTAAGAAAAATTTGATTAAATACTTTAACATGTTTAATGAATGTGTAATGCGTAAAGCTTTAAATAACATGTAACTTTTTCAGATTGATTCGAAAGTAACACTAGGTATCAGTGGTATAACTATTGTCCTGTTGTCAGTGGCATCATCGGTTGGTTTCTTCAGTTACTGCGGTGTCCCTATGACCTTGATTATTATAGAGGTTGTACCATTCCTCGTACTGGCTGTCGGCGTTGACAACATCTTCATTCTAGTTCAGACTTATCAGGTTGGTAAATTTTGAACATAGAAAATGTTTGAAATGTAAATTTCTTAAAATAGGTTAAAAAAAAAACCCTTGATTTAATTTTTTTATTTATTTATCATTGTCTCTGGGATGAAATACAGTCCCTGTGTGTCTTGTATATGTTTAGTGGGATTTATTTGTTTATATGTACATATGTCAGGGACAGAAGTTTCAATTTTCGATTTTTAGATTCAACACAAGGTAGTTACTTAGACAGAGACACCTTACCCACATATGGCTTGGTTCACTCAGATGTGAAGGAATACATGTAATTGTAATAATGGCTATTAGCCTGTTTACCAGTTAATTAGTTCCAGTATGAGTGGAGAGTAGAGAGAGCTTTTAAAACAAACATTGAATAATAAGTAATAAGAATGAGCATGAAGTTGGCAAGATGATTTGTCATTTAATTATGGCGTACCCTTAGAAAATTTCATATTACCATTTGAACCAATTTTTGATATAGAGTGTTTGTACATGTATGTTACAGAGAGATAACCGTAGGCAGGGTGAAACACTGGAGGACCAGGTTGGACGTGTTTTAGGAACTGTTGGACCCAGCATGATGCTGACAAGTTTCTCAGAATCTATAGCTTTCTTCCTTGGTAAGGGTTTATAATCTGTTTGTCAGTATTTCAGTGAATTGTTGTTTGTTATGTACACATATTTTATTTTGAAATATGTCAGTGACATAGGTGAGTGTGAGTGTGTGAAAACAATTCAGAACAGTTTTTATATTAAAGGTCAGTTGCTATGCATGTAATAGATCGGGAAGTTTTCATTTGAACTTGACTCCTTTTTATTTAGCTTTTTACCCAAAAACCTGAAATAATCTAAACTCTGAAAAATATGGACAAATGATACAAATGATATATAGATCAAGCATTTAAAAAAAAATATTGTTTACCTATATTGTTCTAACTTCAGGTGCATGCACGTGATAGGTCAAGTAGTTAAAGAAATGAATAGTTAAGTATTATGTTCTATTTTTAGGTGCATGGACAGATATGCCGGCAGTGAGAGAATTTGCTTTATATGCTGCCATGGCGGTCTTATTTGATTTCCTGCTGCAAATCACATGTTTCGTCAGTCTAATGACAATTGATGCTAAGAGACAAGAGGTGACGGACTAGTTTCTAGATCGTTTTAAATAGGCATTTATAGAAAGGTCAAGTCCGGTTGATAAGACCACTCAGAATTATTTCAGAATCATTTAAAAATTAGCAATTTGGAAGAGTTAAAGGCTTAAATAGGAAGAAATAACACCTGCTATTTAAACCAATTCATGACTAAGACAATTTTTTTATTGGGCCTATTAGCTGAACTCTACTCTATCATTTTTTAATCGACATACAAAGTCAGATTGTGTTATTTAACAACTCTGCAAAAGTTTTCTCCAGTTTAGTGGGGTTTTTTGCATGTATTATACCTAAAGATTTTATCTAGAATTTTGCAATTCTTTTTTGCTGAAATGAACAAGGAGGCAGATAGTTTATTCTGCTCTCATTGAAAACAGGTCCAGTACTCTGATGAGTGTAATTTCTTGTTTCCTGTTGTTTCATTAAATCAAATTTGGCAGTTTTCATTTTCATGACATTTGCCTTGATTTTATTTTTTCGGTATATTCATTTCTCAGCCAAATGATTTTCTGTTGTCTTTTTTTAGGAGTTCATCATTCAAGTAGCTTTGACTTTGTTCATTACCTTTTGTATCCATTTTGGCATGTCTCATTTTCAGCAAATACTTCTGACTTCCATTATTTCAGGTTTCATTTTTTTACCGGCAGTTTGCCTGAACTTCCGGTTTATGTCATTTTCATTTAACTGTGTGTGAATATTTCAGACCAACCATTTTGATATATGTTGCTGTGTTAAATTACCAAAGAAAGAGAAACAAGAAAAACAGGAAGGCTATCTCTACTGGCTGGTCAACAATTACTACTCCCATGCTATTCTCAGTGAATGGGTCAGACCCATTGTGGTACGTAAAACATAACACTTTATACCCTGCCACTCCTGTTCTGATGAAATAGACTATTCTAGCAATTTTGAAGAACAGCAATTATTAAAATAATTACATGACTGTTTAGTCTTTTTTTCTTCTGAATTTACTCTAATTTACTCTAATTTCATAATATCTCATAGTTAATTTGTTAAATTATTGAATTTTCTGTCTTAATGTAAAGTATAGATTTTTCTGTCAGTGGTTTAAGAGTGGAAGGTTGGACTCCCAATCTGGAGGCCACTGGTTCCAATTTCTCAATGGTTGAGAGTCTCCAATGGTTTTCCACAGTCCATACTGACAGCAGACGTACTCTTTAAACCTAGGAAAGCAGTTACCATGTGAAGTATACATAACATACAAACAATTATTTCTCAATGTGTGTTTGAATTCCAGTTATTTTCCTTTTGATATATTTCATTTTGTAAAACAAGTATTTAAAGTGTGGTTAACATTCTGTTATACATTTTTCAGATTGTGGTCTTTGTGGGATGGTTTTTAGCCAGTGTAGCTTTTGCCTGCCATATAACTATTGGTTTAGATCAAGCTCTTTCAATGCCAACAGTATGTATGATTTTATACAGATTAAGGTTTAAATCTTTATTTCTTTAAAACTGAATCATTTCTTATTCATTTTACTTTCAATAATTTTCTATCCAAAATCTTGTGGAAAAGACATGCTCTTCATACTTTGTAGGAAGAATAACTTACCTTTTCATTGTGATAGAGTTGTTCCCCTCACTATTGTCAAATGTTGTAAAGGGGGTATATAATTGAGCCTTATATTTTGTAGCAGAGCAAAAAGTCACTTTAAAATTTAAAAATGTTACTTTTTGGAACTGATATTCCTTTTTAAAATATTGATACAGACTTACCTTAAGTCGTTCAGCATTGTTTTACAAATACAAAAAAAAACTGATTTTAAAGTCAGGAGTTATTCAGACACGGTCTTTGGAAACAATGTTTCACGTAAATTTTTATTATAATGTATTCTTTTTTTTTTTATTGAAGGATTCCTACGTTCTTGACTACTTCCACAACTTGTCAGAATACTTGTCTGTCGGAGCCCCGATATATTTTGTTGTACCTGCGGGACATGACTTTTTGAACAAAACGGGTCAAAATGCCATATGTGGCGGTAAAGGTTGTCCACAGGACTCACTGATTGGACAAGTGTTCAGACAGTCTCAGCTATCTAACTAGTAAGTATTAAAATGTTTGTTGTTGTTGTTGCTTTTCTATCATTCCTCTGAAATGGAAATTATCTTGTTGAATTTTTCAATTTATGAAGCCATAAATGTAATTCTAAAAATTAACCAAAAATATTGTGCTTTAGGTATTGCTGACAGTTAAACATGTACACATTTTTTTTATTTAAGATTTATTTTCTTTTGGAGTGTTCTTAAACTACCTCAACGACATAGTAAATTAATAAACATTTTGATGCTGAAAAATTTAGGTACATTTCAAGGGGCGAATAAGGTTGTATAAAGTAGAATTCCTCAATTTTTGCTATGATTTTGTGGTATACTGTCAAAAGAACACAAATTAAAAACACATGTAAGAACATGTTTTTGCTAAATGATAACAGCATGAAAATAATTTCAGCAGTGCATCAATTTATGTTCATTGGTAACAATTTTCTGTGTAGGTAGAGGTTTCAAACTTTGCCGCCAGTAAATAAATCTATTTTTATCCACTTTATAATACTTTCTGTTTATTTCTATTTATAGCTCTACTATTGCTCAGCCAGCCTCATCCTGGTTAGATGATTATTTTGATTGGGTAAACTCTGCTGGGAACCCACCTTGTTGTAGAATCTATGACAATGGTACATTCTGTCCAGCTACATGTAAGTTGACATGAACAGTTTCTCTCTCTCTCTCTCTCTCTCTCTCTCTCTCTCTCTCTCTCTCTCTGTCTCCCTCTCTCTCTCTTTCTGAAACATTTATACATTTATATAAGATTATTTATTTTAGGTAAAATTTACAGTCATTTTACAAATATGATATTTTATTATTGTGACAAATCATTCTCTGTTTTATGTACATAATTGCGAAGCTTATATACATTTTATTTTCATTCAATTTAAATTTCAATCAAGATTTTCAAATTTTGTAACTCTGATTATTGGAGTAAATTTATCCAGCTTAAACATTCTTTGCCTCTATCTTTGCTTGATGGGTTAGAATAGCAGAGTTATGATTATGAGGCCCACATTTTGATTCCCATACAGGATCAGAATTACCATTGTCTTTCAATTGTCTTTGCAATTTGAATACTGGTTTGAACCAAAGCAGCAGTCATTGAGTGTGGTTTCTGACTTCTTTCCATGTAACTAAATCTAACTTTAATCCTGATGACTGCTTCCTTGGGTTCTGACCAGTTCTCTTGCCAAAGAATTGATAGTGAGATCATGGTCAAATTGTTTTTGCAGGATTTCCAAACCCTCAAGTGCCCCAATCTTTAAAATTATATCACCAATGCTTAACCCTTTCTTCATGGTGCCACCTCGAAATACATGTTATTAGATACTTGAAAATCTTAAAATTAATCTGAAAAATCTCATTGACAAGAAGTGAGAGAAAAAAAATGACCTTAGATCCTAAACATATATTTTTTGTCTTATTTCAGCGACAGATAATTGCACTGCCTGTCCGTTCGAGCCACAGATTGAAGGTCGACCTACCCCTCATGATTTCATGCATTACCTACCAATGTTCCTTGTCGATAACCCTGGTCTTAAATGTGCTAAAGGGTATGTTACATTTATTTGTGTAAATTTCATTTTTTATATTACCAGTATTATATACTGAATATAGTGTTCTGTTTGTTTGATTGAACACCAGTTAGAAGTGTTTAAAAAAATTACTTTTAAGTGTTTCTGGAGCGGGGAACTGTCTGCTTCTTTATTGTGTAACACTTCTTTTTTTGCATTCAGCCTTTGATATACATGTATTTATAACATTAACATCATGACTTGGTCTATATAAATGTGTAAAGAACTTGTTGTTCCAATAGGTGAAAAATTTATCAAAATATGGATTCAATTCATCTTGATTTTTGCTGCAGATTCTTCGTACTTTGAGATGTGCCACCCATGAGCATATAAAACACTTGGCAAATGACTCACTATTACTTACTACAAAAATTGGTCTCGTTTTTACTGATAAAAAACATAATTGCTACACTAAAATGTCTGGCCCAAGGAAAGATGGAACAGTAGCTTCTGTGGGTTTTAATCCTTCTATCATTTATATAAAACTTGTTGCAACAAAGAAATCCAGTATGTAATCTCTAGACCACAGATGCTGACAGTGATGATTTCTATATTATTTATCAAGATACACTTCCCCACCCACCTCTCCCCCACAGACTTAAACTTGGATGTATTTGCTATAATCTTTCATGAAATGATTTTTGTTTCAGTGGACATGCAGCATATGGTCAAGCTGTGAATTTAATAGAAAATAAAACAGATGTTGGTGGTAAGCATTTAACGGTTTTCTCTCATGCCTAGAGCTTTGTCAAAGTACACATTATAGCCAAAAAAAAGTATGAAATACCTACAGACTTTTTTTCCCTTTCTTTCTACTGTTGTTCTTCTATGTTTAACAAATTTAAACAGTCATTTAAGTTGAAATTAATTCTTGTCTTAGCATAATAATGATAGGGAGGATTGTTTGATAATTTTTTTTTTTTTACTTATTAAAAATCATTAATTCTTTATACCTTCATGAATTTTCAGATGAAGAAACTTGTACTTTTTTTCTTAAGTAAGGAAAAAAAATGTTCAGTCAACCTGCTATGTAAAAGAAAATACTCAGTAACCCCAGTGAATAAATATAAGTCCTAGAGTACAAGTTTATTTATAGCTCTGACTACAAGAAGCTTTTAAGTGTTCACCGAAATACCTAGAAATATTTTTATTCATCAAAAAACAGCTTAAAACAAATTGTATTTCTTATATTTCAGCAACATATTACATGACATACCACACACCATTAAAAACTTCAGGGGACTACATAACTGGCTTGAGAGAAGCTCGTAAAATTGCCAAGAATATTTCCATAGCCATGGGAGCAAAGGGCAAGGACCAGGAAGTGTTCGCTTACAGGTGCAAGCAGAGCTTAATAGTCCTTATATGAAAATTATTCGGGATGTCAGCACAAAACTATTATAACTTCATTTGAAATAAGAAGAATGTACAATATTTTTCCACTGACAGCTTGATATAAGTTTGAAATAAAATGTTCACTATGGTAAATTTGGCCTACTGGTGGCTGTATTGTTAGTTGTTTTATTGTAAAACATTATTTTTAGGATATTTGTCACATTTTTAAACGTTATTTTTCAGTGTTTTTTACGTGTTCTATGAACAATATCTTACCATTGTGGACAACACGCTGAAGAACATTGGAATTTGTATGGCAGCCATCTTTGTTGCTACATTTATACTGCTTGGCTTTGACATTGTGACAGCCATCGTTGTTTCTGTGACAATCATTATGATTGTTATTGACATCATGGGAATGATGTATCTCTGGGACATTAACCTTAATGCTCTATCTCTGGTTAACTTGGTCATGGTAAGTAAAATTCTTTTTTTAAAAAAACAAAAGAAAAGCACTTCCAAGTGTAGTAACAAGTCAAAATCGAGGGTTGAATGTTGATAAGGTCTAAATGCTGTGAAATAAAGAAACAAATAGCAATTTTTCCCCATTTACCTTACAAAATAGTCATTGGTTTTACAGCATTTATGTCCCTCTCTTAACTTTGTTACTGTCACTACCAGTATCATCTTTGCATTGAATAGTTGGTTGAGATCTGAATGTACAAAAAGTACATTCCTAAAAATTGTAATAAATGATACATATGTAGATATTTCTTAAGTTTGAGCTGAAAATTTTGTAAGTGATGTGTAGTTTTGATTTTAGTATTAATACTTTTACAATTGTTATTTTCCATATTCGTACATGTACATTGTTTATCAGATTTTTGGAAAGACGTAAATATCATTATTTGATAAAGTTTACAATATTTTTAACAAGAAACCTTGAATATGCAGGTAAGTTTGATACCAAAAACATGAATCAGAGATCAGAATTAAATAATTTTACATGTAAAACATTTTTAAAGTAAGCTAAAATTTAGTTTAGATACCTGTTTTATGAACTTCCTTTCTGTTAAATGTTCACATATTCTGTATTTTCAGGCCATAGGTATATCAGTAGAGTTCTGTTCACATATAGCCCGTGCATTTGCCATCAGTATACAACCTGATAGAGTTCAACGTGCCAAGGATGCTCTAGCTCACATGGGCAGCTCAGTAAGTCTTTAAAGAGCTTAAATACTCTGCATTTTAAAAAATGCTATGTTTTTAAATCATAAACATGATAAATACTATATATTTCCAGGGAGTCTGAGTTTGTTTTCAGAGCTCAACACTATACATTTCCAAAGATTCTAAGTTTGTTTTTAGAGCTCAAATATTTTACATTTAAAGGGATTCTAAGTGTGTTTTCAGAGCTCAACACTATACATTTCCAAAGATTCTAATTTAAGGGTTTATTCATACTTTACATTTATAGGGATTATGAGTTTGTTTTTGATTTAAAGTTGTAAGTTTACCATAAAAAATGAGAATTATAGGATTCACAAAATTTTATTAAACAAGGGCTTGCCATTATATTGAAGTCATGAACTTCAGTTGAAGTTTTACATACAGTCTATAACTGTGAAAATAAAATGATGGGACTTTTTATGTTGTATAAAGTAAAAATTTGATAAAATGAAAACTTGACCCATTTATGCAATTACATGTATGTGTGTTATTTTCCAGAGCTTTGTATTTCTGGATCACAGTTTTTTAGTCTGTTGATCACAGGTATTTCGAATGTTTTTCAGGTGTTAAGTGGTATAACCTTGACAAAGTTAGGAGGTATTATAGTGTTGGCCTTTGCAAAATCGCAGTTATTCCAAGTTTTCTATTTCCGAATGTACCTGGGCATGGTTGTCTTCGGGGCCTCACACGGCCTAATCTTCTTGCCAGTTTTACTCAGTTATATAGGTGAGTTACCTCCCATAGTTAAAATAAAGAATACAGAAGCTTAATCATGTTAATGGTAAAGTATTTTAACTTTGTTATAACACATAATGAAGATAAAAGAGTTTTGTAGGAGTCCTCAAAAAGTGCCACTTACATGTAGTTGAAAATTGTTCATAATCATTAATTTTTAGTTCAGTAGACTGATGGCTTGTGAATTTTGAAAGTATATAGTTGCCATGGAAACTAATAGTGTTTTTTTAAGTACTGTACATGTATATGATTAAACATTTCAAATAATTCTTTTCAATTAAGATAAAGTAAAAAGATCAAAACTATATGTAAAGCTTGGTCAGTTACCAGAATATTTGCATTTTTTGACCAAGCTGAAATAGTCTCAAGAATTCAGTTAATAATTTTAATACATGTATTTTCATTGGTTTATTCTAGAGATTATAATACATGTATTTTCATTGGCTCATTCTAGAGATTATAATACATGTATTTTCATTGGTTCATTCTAGAGATCATAATACATGTATTTTCATTGATTAATTCTAAAGATTTTAATACATGTATTTTCATTGGTTCATTCTAGAGATTTTAATACAATTGTTTTCATTGGTTCATTGTAGAGTTAGAGTTGCCAAAAAAATGTTTAAACTTTTACAGGACCAGGTATAAATAAAGAGAAATTGTATCAACATCAGCAGAAAGAACTTGCTCAGATTTCAAGAAAAAACAAAGAGATTGATAATACTGACACATTTAGAGACAATACAACATATAGACCGGTGAACAATGGTCATCCACCTGAGTACACCCATTTATAGAACATTAAACATTTAACAAAATGTGACGATTGTGTCGGACTATCTAATGGCTTGTGTTTCAGGATTGAATTTTGAAAAAAGAAAGTGATGGTGTAAATGATTTATTGATTCCAAGGATTTTGTGCAAGTAGTTTAGAAAATTTCAGAAAGTGACTTTTTACAGATTTTGAGGGCGCAGAACCATATTTTATGTGTTTTCACTGTGATTGATGTAACATTTGGTTGCCAATCTTAACTTTAACTTACAAATGTTTGTGCTATTACTTACTCTTCTGGAAATGAGATATACACAATTTAGTGTGTATTGAAACTTCCTTCTTTAAAAAATCAGTTTTAATTTCAAGGATCAGACATTTCACAGATTTATATTTATTTGTATGAAGTAGTGTTGTTTAGCAAATAATCTGAAATTTAATCTTGGGATGTTCATCATAGGAAAACATTATTAAATGATACATCGGCATGTACCTGTGACAAATGTGTGTATGAATTTCAAAAAAGATTTCTGTATGCCTGAATCTGAAGTCATTAAATATTGTCCGATACATATTACTTTCCATTCTGAGATTGTGTTATATAAAAGTACATACATGTATATTTTGTCTGTACCAAATAATGAAGTCAATTTTTATTATTTGAAAACCAGTTTTTGATTGGTCAGAATGTAATATACTGCATGTTTCAATGTAAATTCTTAGATCAAATATCTTTGAAATCAGTGATTCTTACACTTCAGGCGACTGACTCACAGATGGGCCAACGATGAATAAAAAAAAATGTTTATACATCTTGAAATTCTTGCTGTAATTGTGAAGAACATATCTAAACTTAGTTACTGACTCATTTTTTGTCACAGAAAAACATCAAAACATGAAGTTTTACACACTTATATCAGTAAAAAATCAACCCGTTAGCCACAGGGTAGATACTTCAGTTATAATATTAATTTTGATGACACTTTGTAACTAAACACTGTGGCTCAGTGGTGTAGATCGATGCTCTATTCTACTGACCGAAAGGTCATGGGTTCGAATCCTGGTTAAGTAAAAACTTTTTTTTCATTTCTCATGGTGTACAGAAGCATTATGTTATGTTTTTCCAGAGTATATTAACTTCACTTACATTTTAAAGAAAACAAAATTTTCAGCTAAATTCTGTGAGTCAGTTGCTTTAAATATAATGACTATATTTTAACATTGCACTATATATTTTTAAAATTGCTTTTCCATCATAATGTTCTACCCACTGTTATTACCTTTGGAGATCTCTTGGTACAGTATTGGAACAGGCACTATTTTACATTTTATTTTGTATGTTATACAGTAAAGTTCTGTCAATAAGACCACTTTGAATATTTGAAGTCATGAAGAAAACAGCAGTTTAGTAAAAAAAGGAGGGATTCAGAGCAAAAGTGGTCTGTACTGAAGACAGAATCTTGACCAAGACCATCTTATTAGTGGAATTGTATTGTTAATGTAATTGATAAAAAGTGTTAGGTGTAGAGAATGCAGATCCACTCACATGTTCTCATTAATTTGTTTAACATTAATACATGTTCAGATGTACTTGTTATTTTATTGTTAATTTAATTGATAAAAAGTGCTAGGTGTAGCATATCCAAATCTACTCATATGTTCTCATTAATTTGTTTACCATAAATACATGTATTTCTTATATATATATGCATATATAAAGGCCTTGCTAACAATTTTGAAACTATAGATTTTGTATTCAAGCATTCTGTTGTGCATATTACAAAGTTAGCCAAAGCTTTTATAATTATGCCTGTTAAAAAAAATGTTGTTCTATTTCATGTGTAGCAATTTATGTGTAGAGTTATATGTCTGCTATCTAACATGCTGCCGTGCTGCCACTATAGTGTTTACTTGTTTGAGCCATGAATTGTGAAATGAAAAGTGAAAGAATTCTATCTGCTTTCTTATAATATAGCTCATAAAACTTTCTACACTCAGTTTTTAAATATGCATTTTAAATATCATACGCAGAAATATGCATGTAGGTATATACGTTTTTTAACTAGGTTAAAATGGTAAAAGTATGCAAAAGCATGACAAGTGGGTCAAGTAATTAGTATACATTCAGCCAAAAGTAGGAGATATAAAAGTGTTTGCCAAACTCATGCGACAATCCATAATTGGTCATACCTATTTATACAGCTTCTTTCTAATAAGGAAATTGATAAAGTGTTTTCTTTGTGTTAAATTCATTTTTAATACTGTTTCAATTCTCAAAACTCAGAAAAGTAAGTGTCATGTAGCTCTTTTATGCATCTTACTAAGTTCAGTGAGGATTGTCTATAAAGCTTGTCTTTGGCTGAGGTATATAATAATCTTGGTTGTCCATAAACTCATGACCTCAGATTGAAGGGTTGTATTATTGTGAATTGAGGTTTTAGTTGAAATTGGTGATATTTTCTAAAACATTATCACACAGGTGAGCAAAACACAAGCTTGAGTTTTGTTTAAGTTTTTCGGCCATATGTTAGTAACAAATGTGAAATCATTGTTTTAATAACAAACGTGGCACATGATGGCTGATATCTATGAACTTTTCTGACATTTATCAATATTTTTACCCGTTCTAGTTCAGAAAGTATGAAAAGGATGGAAATTAAAAAGGTGATAAAAGTAGCAGGTATGACACACTTACTTTCATTCTTCACATCATTAGGTTTGGTTTATGTTTTTACTCCAAATTTTCTAAGTCATGGTCAGTTGCTAGCATTGCAGTCCTCTGTTCAAAGCATCTTGGAATTTTTTTCTGTTGAAATTTGAATAATAAAACTCATGTTAACAAAAAATGTTGATTTGATATATTCCAAATGGGTACTAATCATGCATTAATTTAAAGCATAGATATCCAATAAGAATTCCTGTCATATCTGAGTCAAAGCACTTTGTTCTGTATGTATTTAAAGTGTGAGTGAAAGTATGGGTGATGTTTGAGCCATGCTGTGTGAAAACCAGCAGGTATTTATTACTTGAGTTTTATTGATCCCAAATTGACACAGCTCAAATCTTGTGCGAACCTTTATATCTGAATCAAAGAAGCATTTGGTTCTTTTTATATAATTTATATTAATTTAAATATTAAAAGTTTTGCAGTGACTTTTAAAGTCCTACCTTTTGTTCCTGCAGATTTGCATGTAACTTCTTATGTCAGCTACTGTTAAACTGGCAGCTTTTGCACAGCATGGCTCATAAAATCCACTAGTAATGATTATTGTTGATTTATTAGAAAAATGAAGAAAAGATATTTTGTTATTTTGAATTATTGTTAATTTTATATCTTATTTTTACTATTTGCATTTTTGTTAAAGCAATTTTTGCTTTAGTAATATGAATATAATGGCATTTGCATTTTAAGGGGGTTGTAGTAATTTCTAACCATAACAGACCCAGCATTATATAAATGTGAACACCAGTGTCAGAATTCTAAATACATTTGTCTGTTCAGTATTATATGTCACTTGCAGTGTAATGGACCAAAGCACAAGAACAAGAAATGGTACAGGGATAAAAATTGTTCATGTAAATCAAAATAGTGATAAGATACCTCAGAGTTTATTTAGTACTAATTACAGAATACCATTACCACAATATGAGAATCAGAGTCCCCTAAATGTATGTATAAATTCACAAGTTTTTGAAATCAGATGGAAAGTTTGTTCATTTGTTTTTGAATGCTGATTTCAAGTTATGCTACACATACCAAAAAAAAAAGATAAAAAAAACAACATAGCACTTATTATGAAATCAAATGTATACAAATTTGACCAGTAAATGTTGATGTTATCACCAGAGTTTTGTTTTTATTTCTCCATTTACCAGTGTACCAGAAAGTTATCTTGTTCAATAATCATTTAGAAACCTTTATAAAGATTCATTTTACTGTATGCATTGTCATAATGGTTAGGGATAGTGCAGCTGGATATTTTCAACCACAAACTTTTTTTTTCCTGGAACTTTGTGTAATAGGAAGTTCCACTTCGAGCTTACTTGAAAAGTTGACGTTATGGTGGGCTTTTCTGGGACTGGTGTTTGTTGTATGTCTTCTGTTGTCAGACCTTTCATTTTTAAGACTACACCACCAGGTTGCACTTAGAAAAAAAAAATCACAGGAATTATTTTTAAGCCACCTTTATTCAAACCTATTGTCTATGTCATCTGTATGTCACAAGAGCTGATCTGAAATTTACCTAAACAAAAAACTGAAAATTTAAAATCATTCATGTTTAAAACTGGTAGGCCTTTTTTGATAACCACATACAGAATGTGGCTTTGTCTCTTAGGCCCTTATCTTCTTTTATACATTGCAAAGCAACGTACTATTGATATGACCTTCACTAGAAAGTAGTTTTCTGATTGATTTTTTCAGAACAACTCAAAACAGAAACCTTCAAACTATACAGTATAATTTAGGATGAGTAAATTATGGGCTGACGTCATAATCAAAGACCTAAGATCATCTGGTCAACATATAACCATATCATCGACAAACAACATAAAGGACAAGCCCTATACCCGACCTATTATCTTGTTGCAAAATCAATTCTTGATCCCCCCCAACCCCACCACCAAAACAAGAAAAATACGATCGGTGATATTACCTCCCCTTGACGCAAGCGAATAGCATATTCAAAATATTCGTTGTACGTATTTCATCACCTAGTAAAAGTCTTTACTTTGTAATACAAAGTTTTGATCATTCACAGTATTTTACCCTGAATATCAAATTTATGTAAATTGAAGCGCAACGCGTTTCTATTAATATTGTCAAATGCTTTGCTAACATCAACAAATGCAGAATACAATCTCTTGTGATTGTTTAGAAAGTGTTTTATTAAAGTATTTACCAATAGTACAAACTTGACATCTTTAGTCGATTTCCCCTTCTTAAAACTAAACTGAGCCTCATAAGCAAAGAAAGAGATATAGGTGCATGATCACTACATTCGTTTAATAAAACAACCTCAAAGTGTTCTAATAACATGAACTCAACTTTATTTAACAACTAGCAACGGACGCTTCTTTCGCTTCTGAAAAGGAACTCAACATTCCATTTAAGTTATTTTAGTATCCGAAATGACATGGCAGTCAAGGGAACTACAGAAAACACAGTATATATTCAGTTATCATATAAATAAGAAGATATAAACTGTGTTCACTTCTACAGGTAAATAAATGAAACAATGACAAATATACTACCCATACTAGTTGTAAAATTTATTTATAAGTATGACAGGTCCAGTTATGAAAGAGATTTTCATCGTTTTCAGCTTTACTCAATGGAAATACAACTGTTTTCTCAATGTTTATTTTTAAATACAATGTTTGATATTTTTTCTAGACACACATAAGTGCAAATCATATGTTTAGTTTTTATGGTGACCTAAATATTCATGACCACTCATAAAACATATTTTATGCACCCGTTGAGTAACCCACAAAGTAGTAATGAAATATTAATAGTTCTAGCCGTAAAGGAGGAGTGGCGAAAATATGTCTGAAAATTTATCAACTGTACTATTTCTAAAATAAAGTGCTGTATTGAAAATAATTTTATTGTCCTCATTAGAACATATTTCTGCAAACTATATGTTTGTTCAATTGTTTTAAATGGCTTAAATGTATTGAAACTAACGTTGTTAAATGAGTTTAATTGGTATGTAGCGAGCTATTGAACTGCCGTTTTGTGGGCAGAATAATGGGAATGTCTACATAATTTACGAGTTTTCGTGAATTATACCAAGGAGTAAAGATTTCCACACAAAGCAATATTCAAGAACAAATTTTACTGTTTTTTTTTTTCAAAAAGATATACGTCATTTAGATTTCTTTGATTTAGAATATCTCGCTTAGCGGTTGTTGGCGATGGAAGTTTGCAAGAGTTAGTGTTATTTTATCATTAATTTGACATGACATTAACTTTGAAGTCATATCTGGAGTTCCAGTGTAGAAATATTAATATCATGTTTTATTAAAAATAAAGGACAATATTTTCAAAGAAATATTAAAACGTGTTTGGGGATCTTTACGTAAAAGATTTTCTTCTACTTTTCTCAGCAACAAGAAATCTTTGCTATCACTAATTAGTGTGGACGAAAAGACATAACTGTACACAAGGATAGATGTAGAAATATTTACATTATAAATATAAATAAAGGACGTAGTTTTTACAAGCATATCAGATCAGAACGTGTTTTTATACTTATAAATTTGAGTAATTTAATTATTGTAGGCAATGGAAAAAGTCGGTTGGCGTACAGCTCTAGACGGTAGGGCTGTTTCTTGTCGGTAGGTCAAATATCAAATGATATATATTAATCATTTTCAATGAGAATGTTTTCAATGAATTTTAAGACATTGTTAAATATTTGAATACTAATATTCTCTTTTTCAAAATATATAAGAGAAATACGCTAGTTTCGAAAATACGTGGGGTTTTTTTTGTTGTTGTTGTTGTTGTTGTTCCTCTTGACATGTGTTGTTGTCGGTAACTCTGGGGATTGTTTGTGTTCAGTATTAAAGACATTGACATTTTACTTTTGATATTCAATTACTCATCTCTTTCGACGCGGCAATAGTTACAAGGCATTTAGGCCTTAAGTTTTTTTCTTTTTATATCCATGGCTGAAACTAATTTACATACCTAAGACAGACAATCACTTTTATTTCACGCCTACTATATACAGTTGCTCTATCGTTCTAAATGTCATGTTATCTTGACATTTTCGACTCGAGATTTTGATATCATCGTTGCAGTATCGCATCAATCTGTTTTCTACGACATATACTAATATAACACCATTTTAATTTTCATTTTAAGAAATATAATTTGGGATTAAATATGATTTTGACACACAATAATATATGTCATCATTGTAATTTCAGCATTCCAAAAAAAAAAGAAAGAAAGAAAAGAGATAGCTGTGTATTATAGTTTTATGCCATTCGGATTCTACTAAAATCTGTAATTGGGCCACCTATCAAGTGTAGTTGTGATGTCTACTGGATAAACTATGCGGCATATGATTTACAACCTTTGTTGTGCCTGATTTAAGACTTTCAAAGGGAAAAAAAGTAACTTGGATTGCTAGATCTAAGGTAGTGAAACAGTAAACTCTACAGTCTGAATGGAGGTTGTAGCAAACACAACAGTAGAGAGGCTGAATAACCTAGGACGAGTAAAATATCTGCCAGTTACTGTAGTTTTGGTCATTATAATGTGCATAGGAATCATTGGAAATGGTCTTGTCTTGATAATATATAATAGAACATTTAAACAATGCAGTGCTAGGGTCTATATTCAGAGTTTAGCTATAGCAGATTTAACTGTTTGTATCCTTGGAATACCCTACCACGTATTAGACTTGACTTTTGTTCTTGCGTACACCAACGTTAGTTTGTGTAAAGTTTTGAGTTATTTCATCGGTGGATTTACTTTAAGCTCTATATTCATTCTTATTGTCGTAGGTTTGGACAGATATCTTAAAGTTTGTAGACCGTTAAAAAGACAAATTGTTGATTTTGACGACAGGAAAGCTTGTTTAATTGCTGTATCTGTTGCTATGGTGATATCTATACCAAATGGAATTATTTACGGCCATAGTTATGTTAACACCGGAGTTGGTGGAATGTTTTATAGACGAAAAATACCAGGGTTCTGGACTTGCTGTTGGATATCTAGTGTTTACTGTCTTTATATGTCTAAGTTCTGTTTTTCGTCTCATTGTAATGTACGCTTTTATCATTCGCAAAGTATACCAAAGTAATACAAAGTTCAGTGAGATTTCGTTAGACAACAACAAACGAGTTTGCTTTTGTTGTTTAGTTGAGAACCGCGACGAAGAGGAAGTAGAAATTGAGGAAAAGGATGATGGTCAACCCGATCTCTCAATAATTACTCCCGATAAAGGAAAAATGTCCTTGCAAAATAAAGGGCAATCTTACAATCGCAAAGAAACAATGACACGACATTCCGGAAGACAAGGAGCAAAAGAGAAGAACACAAGAAAAATAACTCTAATGATGATGACGCAATCTGATCACCTCGGCCTTTATGCTATGCTATGTGTATTTTACGAACCATACGGAAATACCCGAAGTTTTACGATTGGATGATGACGATAACTATTATATTTATTATAGCTTATCTCCCTTACCTTGTTATATCAATCTTAGATGCTTTGAACGGAACATTTTGGGATAATTTGTCACACACTAGTGCTTTATTTACCGAGTTGTTGCCTAGATTTTATATTTTGAATAATGCAGCTAATCCTGTAATTTATTGTTTTTGGGATGTGAAATTCAGAAAGGAAGCTATAAGAGTATTTAGAAATAGTTTGTTGCCGGGGTAAAGATGAAAGCAAAAATGTGACTAACACATGCTAGTGGTCCAGTGTTTTTTTTTTTTTTTAAATATCCAATTTTCTTTGTTGACACATTTATATGAGACGAAGAGAAAACATCTGTTTAAAGTATTAATAAGGCAGTAAGACGTAGCTTTTATGTGAGGATATTGAGCTGTTAGTTGTTTCAGCAATGTGGCTTTTACAATGTGTTTAGGTTTTAGATTCACAATTCCTTAACTGGAATCAAAGAATGCTCAATTTCATCTGTTTGTGTAGGCATTAGTTAAAACCCTTCTTGAACCATTTATATTTTTTTATTATTTTTTTCATTTTCGTATTTAAATATTTAAATATGATTTAATGCACAAACTTTTATTGAACCGCAATATAATTTTTGTCGATGTTGAAGTTCACTTTGATATCATTTCTTAATCATGAATACTTACCATTTCATTAGTTTTTATACAGATATGTTCATGTTCAAACTGAATAACAAAAAATCATTTTTTTCCACCACGCAACACATCGGTTTTGCACATCTGGACGCTGATAAAGTTGATTTAACCCTGAACATGCTGATTTTTTGTAATGGAATTGCCCAGCTATGAAATTGGAACAGTCCATTCAAAATTAAAGGGATTTCAATATTAAAATACAAAAATGGAGCTACCAACAGTATAGAGCCTGGTCAGACTGCACGCTGGCCTGGCTCTATACTAGTGGCAAAGGCTAATCACTTTTGGTTCCAGCAGGTTAAGGGTTAAACAAACAATTGGATGGTCACCTTTTTGTCTATCGGCCCAGATTATAATCCAAAATAGATTTCATAAGTTTGTATCCTTCAAAAGTTAGCCGAAAAATATTGATTTCTAGAAAAAATTATAATCAAATCAAGTGCACGAAACTTTAGAAACTCATAGATATGTCTCAAGACAATTAATTTACAATTGGCAAAAGCATATTTTTCAACAGGATGAACGGACAGTACCCTGAACATGAGGAGGCCAGCGGAAATAAACAGTGAAGTTATCCAAAATATATCAGACAAGGTAACAAGTTACTGACACTACACCATTGTCGAAATCAGTGAAACGTCAATACAGAGGGTCTTGTCTACAGAACTTGGCATGTCCCGAGTAAGCGCAAGATGGGATCCCTGTTTTTCATCGAATGCAGCAAAAGCGACGGACCGACGACTCCAATATATTCTTGTGACAACAAAAGGATTCTCATCGCACATGCTGTCAGCCCAGGCGAAACAGTCATTGCAGCTTACTATTCATGAGTATTGAAAAAGTACTTTTGATAATAAAAGTAATAATAATAATAATAATAATAATTATAATGAATATATCAATATAAAAACAATATATATTTTCTTCATTCAAGAAATGCAGGCCGAGCAGAGGGACTTACTGATACGAACATCTTCGCGTCCAATATATTAACCGTTATTTTTATATTCGCCTTAGTATGGTCAAATTTGTAGAATTACTACAATCTGCAAGTCAGAAGGTACTTAAAAACTTATGTCATTGTTTAACAAAGGCAAACAACAGACGAAATGATATCCATCGAAACCTTCTGTAATAATATGACGTTCTCCATACTGTATATATTGTCACACGAACTCGGTTAATAGCGAAAGTAAAGTTCATTCTCCATTCAATCTAAATGTATTGTAGTTTATTTTTCCGTTGGTTGGCAACCCCTTATGAGAAAAATAGACCTATCCCAGATTAGGCTGGATCGGAGAAGATAAGGTACGCTTTATTTACTGATGTTATAAGGGAGGCGGCCCCCTAGATATTTTGTGATATTATTCACTAGCAGATCCAAGGGGGGGGGGGGGGGGGGGGGGAGGGGCGCCCCCTAAAATTCCCGGACCATAGGTGTTATTGTACGTCTATTTTGAATATGTCTTTAAATAATGTATAATTTATTGTTCAACATTAAATTGAATAATCAGAGGCCCTTGTGATATTGCCAAATCAGTATACTCTAGCATAAACACAACCATTGAATTGAGGTGGAAAACGGACACAAATTGGGCCGAACATTTGCACCCCCCAACCTGAAATCCTGGATCCACCCATGTTATTGCATGGTTTATTTCTTAGAACATAAAAAGACATTGTACGCTGATATAACTGACTTCTTAAGGGAGAAAAACCTTTCGAAATACCGTTATATGATGGCAATATTTAGTTCCTATTGTGAACTATTTTACTCGAATGAATTTCTCATTTATAAAATTATTTATATAAAAAGACTACAAAAAAGCACGACCAGTATGGAATATTGGTCAGTTACACTTTTCATTATATCCGAATAAAAGGCAGAATGTTCTTATAAAAATTTACTGTAGAAAAAGAATTAAAATGACTGGATAATCATATAGGGGCAGCGCAGGCTGTCAGGCCCTAGACCAGATGACAGATATCTATCATGTTCAAATAATGTTGTACACCAATTTAATTTTTCATGTGTATGTATTTTTTTATTTCTTTTATTATCATTATTTTTGCTTTGCGTTCTTCATGGCAATATACCTTTCTGTTTTTCGATCAAGATAAAAAGAGATTTATTGTTTCATTTTGCATAGAAACGTATTGAATTAAGCTGTCTAAATGTTATTCATTACGGGTTTTTTTTATCTTGACATTTCCTTATACAATGTCAAAAACAGATTGGCCAGTATAAACGTTTGAACATTTTAATATTAATCCATTTTTTATCGTTAGTGCATAACAAACTAGACACTTGACATTTAAAAAATACATGTTCTATAGTTCCCAGTAATTACTAAAAATTGGATAGAGATTATCATTGTGTTTTCCAGTTTTCTCTAATGAAGTATTTGTACCATTACTGTATGGTTAATCTTGAATTGAAGTCACTGTAATATAGGTTCCTTTATCAGAATGAATGGAACATGCATATGTTTTTCCAATAAAAAGAGGCAATTTAATGTGATTTTCTTTCCTTTTCTTTCTGAAAAGAAAGAACGTTTATAATTAAACATAAAGTCACCTTTTCAACCATTTTCTGTCTATTTCTTATTAATTGTCAATGGTGAATTTTCCTTTCCTGTATAATCCGGAAATCTTGATTTGACTAAAATTCTTATTGACAAGTTGTCTCAATAATATTATAATTTTGCATAAAAGAATAACAAAAACAAAAAATATTTTCTTGGCAATGCACTTTTTAAAGTTCACATAAAATTCCCTTAATCTTCGATCCGATGTATTACTATATATAGTATATAGTAAACATTTGGAATAAAATGCCTATCCACCAAAAAGTGGTAAAACAGTAACTCTTTATATACAGACTTAAAATAATGCAGTTTACCTGTTGTACTTAGAAAGACACTTTGGTAATAATTCATTTAGTATCATTCACATTTATACGATTTTAACCCTTCTCCTGCTGGTGGCAGTTGTGTTTGTCTTTGTGACCAGTGCAGACCAAGATCAGCCTGCACTTCCGTGTAATCTGATCATGGTCTGCACTATTCGCTATTCAGTCAGTAAATTTTCGATAAGTACCTCTGTAAACAATTAATGGATCTGTCCAAATTGGAAGATGGACAAGTCCACTTAAGATATTAAGCAAGCTAAGGGTTAAAGAGCATGGATCGCCCTAGTTCTCAGGGTATGTCTCTTTAAGTAAAGGAAGTCATTAATTTAACTTCAAATTTGTTTCAAACCTTAGAGAGTTAAACACTTTCGAAGCAATGTGAAAACATATTTTCAGATTCACTTTACTTCTGTTATATTTAAAAAAAACTTGTTTCTGTAGAGCAGTTAGTAAATAGCTGAATTGCATTGAAATTAGCGTAATTGATGCATTAAATCGGCATTCTTGTTGTTAGATGAAATATTTAGTATGCAGAAAGCTATCGAACTGCCATTTTGTGCGCGGGATAGTGAACAGTAGAGCATTTTAAACAATAGTGCAAGTTTTACATTATTAACGAGTTCTGTGAATTAGACTTCGGAGTAAAGTTTGTAATTCAAAGCAGAATCTATGAACACTAAGTGTTTAGAAATAATGGTATCTAATACTTAAGAATTATGTGATGTAAACTGGCAAGGGTAAGTGTCATTTTATTATTAATTTGTCTTCCATATTTTTTTAAATCTTAGAAACTTAAAAACTTTCGAGGTCCTAAACATAGTTTTATAGTCACTTTAACTCGGTTATACATATTTCAAACGGAAATCCATATACTTAACAGCGCATTTCATTCGACACACAATACTTATACGTTTTTTCCTAATTTTGCATTTTTTAACCTTTAACCAAAATTTATAAATCTTCTAAAGATAAAACAATTCATTTTCAGTTCACGTCTTTCACCTCTATATATGTTACAAATGTCGTCATTGTAGGCGGAAAACATTTAGTTATGGCCACGATATTATTACAATTTGACTGATTTTGCATTTTTTATGTTGGGGTAAAGACTGAATATTGTAATAAAACATGAAATCTTTTTTTTAATACCTTATATGATTTTCCCTATGATTTTTACTATATTTACCGCAATTTGTAGGCGGATTTTTTTTTTAAATCATGTGCCCGTATCTAACCACAAGATAAGTAAACTCAAGATTCATTGAACAAACTATTCATTCATTTATCCACATAAAGTTGTAACATTATCTATGTGTAACGAATTCTAATCTATGCACTGATAGAGCGTTTCTTCGTTATAATATTTCTTTACAGGGAAAACGCATGTCATAGCAGGATTAAATGCAATGTGCACATTCGTATAATTTTATACTTCATATACGTGATGATTTGGTATGGATTATATGAGGGATTATATGAGGGAGGGAGAAGGTAAGAATAATAAACAATGATAATTGTTATTGACTACACTTGTCTTTGCTTATTTATTATTATTTATCACATTAGATATAAAACTATACTTAACCCTTAAGACGAAAGAGCGTATCACCTCATCTTTTGTAAACGATATATATTCACCATGAAATATCAAAGTCGCTTTACCTCTTTCACCTTAAGATGATTTAAACCGTTAATAATCTACATATGTATTTTAATCGTATGCATCTCTGTACTTTAAATAGAAGTATTCGTCAAGTTTACCTTCGATTGTCGACCCATCCTTGCACTATTACAGTGGTTTGTGTAAACTCAAAACGCAGCTTACTGCGTGAAAGAGAATAATAATTTGTATTACTGAAGCAAAACTTGTACTACAATGTACATGTAACATATAAGATGATGATGTTTAAACTAATAAATCATTGTATTGTATTTTCAGTATCTACAATAGTTGATGCTTTTGTATCTAAACCAGTGTTCATTTCGGGCTCCATCATAACACACTGTTGGAGGACATATCTTATTTTTGTTGTGAGCTGCAATGATTCAAATCTCCACGACCATAGTTACGACCTTAGATGCAGCTGACTAAAGACTTGAATTTGAAAGAAAACGCAAAAAACAACAACAACAAGATGGAAGATGTAACAAATATAACAATAGATGAACTGAATAACCTTGAGAAAGTGAAATACTTCCCCGTAACTGTTGTCCTGGTCATGATAATGTGCATTGGAATTGTTGGAAATTTTCTTGTCCTAATAATATATAAACGCAAGTTTAAACGATCCAGTGCTAGGGTCTATATTCTGAGTTTAGCTATAGCCGATTTAACTGTTTGTATCCTTGGAATACCCTACCACGTATTAGATTTGACCCTGATTCTTACATACACCAACGTGAGTTTGTGTAAAGTTTTAAGTTATTTCATCGGTGGATTTACTTTAAGCTCTATATTCATTCTTATTGTCGTAGGTTTGGACAGATATCTTAAAGTCTGTAGACCGTTGAAAAGACAAATCGTTGACTTTGGCGACAGGAAAGCTTGTTTAATTGCTGTTTCTGTCGCTATGGTTATATCTATACCAAATGGAATTATTTATGGCCATAGTTCTGTTAGCACCGGAGTAAATAACATAACTGGTGTTGAATGTTTCATTGACGACAAATACCAGGGTTCTGGACTTGCTGTTGGATATCTAGGACTTACTGTCCTTATTTGTCTAAGTTCTGTTATTCTTCTTATCATAATGTATGCTTTTATCAGTCGCATTATATACCAAAATGACGTCACTTCCGGCGAAATTTCGTTAGAGAATAGTAAAAAAGTTTGCTTTTGTTGTTTAGTTGAGAAACGTGACGAAGAGGAAGTAGAAGACGAGAATACTGAACAAATTGAACTTGAGTTAATGAACAATGTCGCCAACGGTTCGCAAAGAAACCACATTCATACACGAAAAATATCCTCTCAAAATAGAGAAAAGTCTTTTAATCGTAGAGAAACAATGACGCGTCATTCCGGAAGACAAGGGACAAAAGAGAAGAACACAAGAAAAATTACTCTAATGATGATGACGATAACTATTGTATTTATTATAGCTTATCTCCCTTATCTTGTTATATCAATCTTGGATAATTTAGACGAAACCTTTTGGGATAATTTGTCACGCTCTAAAGCTTTGCTAATCGACTTTTTGCTTAGGTTGTATATTTTAAATAATGCAGCTAATCCTTTGATTTATTGTTTTTGGGATGTGAAATTCAGAAAAGAAACTATAAGATTATTCAAAGGTATATTTTGTTGCTTGTATAAAGATAAAACCAAAAACATAAGGAACACAAATAACTCGTCCAGTGCTTCATCAAAAATCACTGTTGACACGTGCACAGTCATATCTTAGTTATATTATTCACTAGCTTGCGTATCTGTTGTTACAGTATAATATTGTTATAGTAGTTATAATAATTATAGTTCAGTCCAAAATGAAAGTAAATGCTAATAGCAGTTTTCTTCTTTGTTTTCCAATTGTGTATTCTTCAGATATATCAAGCAGGTATATCCAGCTGTCAAGGTGCGTCAGTTACAGCATGGCACAACCTACCTGAGTTAAGGCTAAGTAAACTGTTAGCATTATCTTGCACTCTGGTTATCAATATTTACACAATTTTTTCTCGTACATTCTATTATAGCGCACACCCGATCATTCTGTGCAAGATGCACATACTTGAAAAACCGTACTATATAGGAGCTAATTCTCTTTTTATCTCACCGATACATGGGACCTCGGTGTAACATCTCCAATGTAGCTGTGTTAATGGAGAAGAGGGGTCAACTCGCGATCCCTGTATAAAAATAAATGCTTTATCATCAGACCATTTTAAAACACTCAGAAATACAAATATTTTATATCGGACTATTTTGCTGTTAGCATCTATAAGCACCGTGTGCATAAAATACGTACTTATATTACGTCAAATCTTTCGTTTTTTGTGTGTGAATAATTTCAAATCAATAAGACATTGTGGCCTTTAAGCCGTGTGCGAGACAGATGTAATAATGCACACGTCTCCACTCCCTCATAATGAATTAAAAGCACTTTTTGTTATTGAAAGCTTCTATGTCTTTATGCACAATTTTCACAAACAACAATTAACCCTTTTTTTGCATGGCAACACCTTTATTCTTCACCTACTTATACTAAAAGTACAACATTGAGCAACAGTTATGACATGTATGCCTTATGTTGCGCATGTATGTGGGTTTTCATCGTAAGTTATGCTTGTATGTCCGTTTTTATCGTAAACTGTGCTTGTATGTAGATTGTTGTCGTTAGCTGAGCTTGTGTGGGTTTATGTCGTTAGCTGAGCTTGTATGTGGTTTTTTTTTGTCGTTAGCTGTGCTTGTATGTGGTTTTTTTTGCCGTTAGCTGTGGTTGTGTGTGAGATTTTGTCTTAAGCTGTGGCTGTGTGTGTTTTTTTAAAGTGTGCGTACACTCAAAACTGTGAATTCAAAGGAGCTTGAACATACAGTGACCCTGTTAGTGTTACAAAGATGAACAAATGGGAATTCCTTTTACCTGCTGTATATAAAATACATTACCAGGATAATACATTAATGAAAAGTACATTACGTGATGTAAATGTTAAAGATTTCATTGCAACGTTATGTTTTTTTTTTTAATGTCTTTAAATGCTATTAGCTATGCTAAACAAAAAGGAACAAACTGTTCGTATCATTGTAGACTGCCATCTAGGTGCTACTTTTACTCCTATGATTATTTTGTTATATTTTAAGTGTTTGATTTTTATGAAAAGTTACTTGGTCTATTCCTAATATGTTACGCAGATTCGTTCGTTACAATGCAAATCAATGATTTATTTCCAAAATATAAGCGAAATACGCTCAGAAACCCTGTAAAGAGGAACATGGATAGAATTATCGTGAATAGAACCAATCTGATTGAGTTACATGAAATGGAAATTTTAACACTGACACACAGGACCCCTGCAAATGAAAGTAATCAATCAATGTTGTTTAATCAAATCCTGTTGATTATGTACACGTTTTAAATAACACGTTATTTATGGAAAGCAATAGTGTGCAATAGAGTAAACCTCATTTGGGAGAACTGTAAACCACAAATAGAATACTAATATAAAAAATAATAACATTATGAATACATTTAATCTTACACAGAAAATATGATAAATCAAAGAATCTGCTGATTTCATTAGAGTGGAATATCGATTCTGAAAATAAATCAGAAATACATATGACACAAACAAAGCCTGCTAAAAAAAGCAGCAGTCAGAAATACGCTTATATATATATATATATATATATATATATATAAACCCGCTGTACAATGTGAAGGAAAATCGCACTTTTAACCCATTAATGCATAGCGTTTACAAAAATAGACACAGGCAAACAGTGCAAGCAATATGCGGCGACTGATCAGGGTCTACACTGTTTGCTTTAAGGACTTTCTTTCCTAAATAGAATAAAACTGAAAATTTAAACCAGAAAGTGTTATTAACAAAGATGAGGAAATAATGCATCTTCAAAGTATTTTGTTGCTAAGGGTTATGCATGTGGGCGCTTGCTTTATCTATACATACATTGATCTAATTTATGCTATATTTATGTGCTTGATTCTGCATTCACGTACGTTCAGCAATAAACAAAAACCGTATACAAATAACAACAAATACTTACATAAAATGTTGTCAGACATTTTAAAGATAAGTAGTATATATTTAAAAAAATACAGCTATTAATTCTGTTAGTTTGAAAAATGCCCTTATATATAAAACTTTGTAGCTTTAAATTAGCTGATAAGGAATGTGATCATGTTGATAGAACCATATACCATTTGAAGGAGCCATTTGTCAGAGGATTTGATATGACGGCTATCGCTCACATCTTTTGCTTAAATTAAGGTGCGCTCACAACTGATTTTTTTTTGTATAAAAAGTACCAATGCCAATGGACAAATACAAATCTTATGGTTTTTTTTGTGGTATATGGTAAATGTTTATGTATTCTTGACATCTGTTTCTTAATATGTAAAATATAGATAAACGCTTCTTAGAGAAAAACAAACGAAAATAAATCGAACGACTAAGATTTCGTACAAGGCCATAACACATTCAGAAACTTAATTATTTTAAATCTCTGATTAATCCCATGATGGTTCAATTCAACTTTACAATGCGATGTTTTGAAATTAAAAAAACACCTGTATGTAAATACAAGTATACAACAGACTGCTTAAAATCAATTTAAGAAACCGTACGCTACAATCCACTAATAAAACAACGAAAACTTACTGCAGGGTAATAACACATTTGTTTAAATACCACTTACACAACAAGCAACATGCTTATAGTTAAACAGCTTAAAACTTAAGTTTTACGTCACATTTATGTATTCAACATTGCGTAACTAAACAGCTAAAGTTATGTGGCACAGCTGATGTTGTAAAGATAAGCAGGTGAGATAGAATTCCATTTACCAGCTGCATATCAATAAAATGATCTGGATCATTTATTGTTATGTTGTCTTCTACTTCTATCAGTTCAATAATGTTCCTTATTCTCTTTATATGACAAAGTGAACCTTCTTCAGACTGACGATTAAACAATACATAAAAAGTAGGTTTTTGAAGGTTTGTAAGCATTCTGTTATGTATTTGTTTGTTACGGTGTCAATCATATCATTAAAACGCCAATGCTCTGTGCATTTGTCATGCACGGTTGCATAAAGCCACACTCCTTAGTGCTACCACACCTCTGGTGGATGTGGATAGTTAAAAAATCACCCAACTATAAAGATTTTACGTTGCCTTGTCCACAAATACTGCCAAGCTGACGATGAGGTTATCAAACAGCTGTTACATTTCAGAGAACTTACCTATCTAATTTATTTGTTGAATAGACATAATTTCTTGGATATACTATGAGAGCGGAGCTTTTTGGACATTTAACACAATTGATAATAATTCAGAATCGTGAACTGCGTAAAACCTTTTGAACTTTATTTTATCGTTAAGGAATTTCAAGAGGAAAAAAGTGTGCAAGGTCGTGACATTCCAAATTGGGAAGACGTAAGGGTTGTCACTAAACTTTGTGGCTCCAAAAATAAAAGCTTTTGAAAATACTTTCGAGGAACTTTTTGTATAGATTCGCGGACATTCATCTTAAGGACTTAAGTTAAATAACGGAAACAAATGATTGTGGAGTGCCAATGACTACTTCAAGGACCACGTTGTTTCCCTGCAAAAACTTTAGGCTAAGAGTTATGCTTTCCACAGTCTAAGGCGACTGTTTGCCATAAGCTTCTTTTGCATTTCGTTATATCACATGATCTTTAAAGTGACATAATTATACAAAAAATGTTTGCAGTTTTGTCAAATATTTAATCAATCTAGCATACTACTTCAAAAATAGTTCAAGTGTATTAATACATGTAGAACTAAATGAATATAATAATTCACAATAAGTGAAATGCGCAAAACCTCTGCTATAGACATTGCTATAGAACACGTTGGGATAGCACAAAGGATAAACTGGATGCTTTGGTGAAAACGGGAAGATTTATACTTTATCGTATAATTGGTCGTATTCAATCAATCATTTTTAATCAAGTCCAACTGGAAATGTACATGTTCTGAACATACATTTTTTTAAACCAGCTGCAGCGGAAAAAAAAGCAACAGATTTATAGTTGAAACTTTGATCATAAAATTGTTATACATTTTATACTTGCATTATTCTTAGAATACTACTTTTATGAATTCAGCTCCCATCAAGTAACTGTTCATTGTCACTACAAGTAGGTATTTATAGTTTCCAACTGAATTTGAAAATTACTAGCCGTTATATCATCAACTTTTATAAAATTAAATTGTCATGTCACACAACAGGGCAGTCCGTACTTTCTTGTTTTAGATTTCTCACGCTTTATTTATAATAGCAATTCACTTGTGATACTATGCTTTTGACTGTTTCTGTGAGAGGTTTTCAGCCGTTTTTCACAGACTGTTTTTCCTTATATTAACTTATTGAGATATGTAAATAAACTTTTTGAGATAAGTAAATAACCAACTGAGTGCTAAATAAAAGCAGCATTGATATAGTCTTACATTATGGGTGTCGTAGCATTTTCACGGGCATTAGATTTGTTCCTTTTACTGAATTTACTATTAAGATGTTGTTTTATTTTCACCTTTCTGGATCCCCCTTTGTTGAAAATTTTCACTGTTTAAGTATAAGACATAAATTAAATCTTTTGTGATTATGAATTTTGCGGTATATCAGACACAAACATGAAGTCTTACAATTCCAACAACCTGAGGTAATTTTTATATGAAAGCCGACTTGCTAATTGCAAGCCTTACTTTTTCCTTTGGAAGAAAGCATTTAGTAACTATATTTTAAAGAAAACGTGTTTCTACATACTTGTTGTGTTGAAAACTGTGTGTTTCACTATATGTTGCCATATGTGGGGCAGGTAATACTTTTTTGTGCCCTATTTCTCATGCCTTATTTTTAATAGAACTGTGTTACAATGCTTTTAGCTGTTTCTATGAGGGTTTTGTGCACTTCAGCTTTTCCTGACTGTCTTTTTATTTCTTTTAAATGGGTCGTTATAAAGCACCATTGATATCGTCTTACATTTTTTCTGGTATGACTTAGCATTTTCACAAGAAGGAGATTTGTTGAGTGACTGTATTTACAACAAAGAAGTAGAGAAGATGCTGTTTATTCTTTTATGATTCCACTTTGTTGACAATATTCACCCTTTAAGTTTAAGCTCATACTTTGGTCTTCCAGAATTATAAGAATACAGTGATATCATAAATGATGATACTGGTATTGAGAGGGAATCACTTGATAGTAAGACCAATAATGTGGGCGTAGTAGAAAGTATATGTCGATGATAGAAAGCTCTGTGATCAATTCACGCACTGTTTGTGCGGGAGATCAACAATCTGTTCACAAAACAAAAAAATCAAATAATAGTTCTGATTCGGACTACAAAACATAAGATATGTTCGGCTTGAACGTAATTTTTATGAAACTTAAGCATTGAAATTTACTTTTAGTATAACAATGGATGAAATAATGTGTAGTATAAAGTCGTTAAATGTTAGTTTGTTGCCATTTATTGATAAATTGTTTAACAGGTTGTTCGTGTAAGAGGAATCCCCAAATGCATGGGCTAAATCAATAATTATACTTGTAAACAAGATAAGGTGCCATAATAATCCGGATAACTATAGAGGAACAGTACTAGCGAATCTTCTACGCAAAAAAACACACAAGAAATTAACACCTTTTTGTTGAAACAGACAATAAACTTTCCGAAACACAAACGGTTTCAGTGCTGGTTATTGTAAAATGGATAATGGTTTTGTTTTGAATTCTATTCAGTTTAGTATTTGAAAGGTAATCCTGTATATGTGGCCTTGGTAGATTTTTGGAACGATTTTGATTCTGTGAATCATTCTTGTATAAAGTTTTAAAGAAACGTTGTGTAAAAGGTCACTTATGTGATGGTATAAAACACATTTACTCATCGGTAAAAGCATGCGTTGAATCCAGTGTAGGTCTGTCTGACATGTTCAAGTGCCCTGTTGGATTGCGTCAAAGATGCATGTTAAGTCCGGTGTTGTTTGCAATGTTCATAAAATTAAGAATTAGAGGTATTCAGCTAAATGCATTATGAGATATTGTTGAATTTTTCTGCTTAAGTTTGCAGATGACTTTGCACTTATTTTCAGTCACAGTAGTTTGTCTGCAACAAAAATATTTTAAACAAGTTTTGTATTAGCAGTAATCTTGTTGATATTTAAATAAACAAAGGTACTTGTATTTAAAAGAGGTGGTCCACTGGCATAAAAGGGAACAAAGATCTTTCGAAACGATGGATGGTCCCCAAACGAACTCAAGAGAGTAAAAAAGTGTAGAGGAAGAATTTGTTTTGTGTTTCATGAAGAAGAGGTCTGTGTGGGAAATATGGTAAAACTATGGTTGAAAATGAACGAAAAGTAAATGGGGTGTGGGCTCATATGAGTATTATTACGTATAAGATAATACGGCAATGTTGAAACAGAGTTATTAAATGTTCAGGTTATAATAAAGTTGTATGGCCTTCTAAATCTTTACAAAAGCAACAAGTAAAAAGAAATTATAATGATACACTTTATTACATATTGGTATGTCAATACAGAAAACGTGGGGCGAGGGCTGATTACTAAAGATTTTCAGTCACAATTAATTTCACTCCAATGTAGTTTTCCTTTTCAAAGTATAAATGATGTAAATATATTTCTCCCTATGTTCTTTAAAAAAGCAAAGCATTGTCACACCTAACCAGGTCCATTTTAGATTACAAATCCATCAACATTTTTGAAGAAGTATCATAGCACTGACATTAAATAAAGGAAAACGTCCTGGTCATGTATCTACTAAGACAGATTTTTCCTGTCACAAGTGCTCATAATGAAATCTTATTAGAAAAACAGGATTATGTATGTATGATCTTCAAATAAAACTGCTCTAACCTGGTAATACAACTCATATTGACAGTTAGTTGTACTTCACCAAGCACAATGTCCTCTCTTATCTTATCCATTAAAATGTCAAAATACATCCAACAAGACATTTCCATTAAAACTAGACTACAACTCCAAACCAATTGCACTAATTTGTTGAAAGTTTACAAAATGTCCAAATACAGAAGAGAAATGCAGTGTATAGGAAATTATCTCTCTTTATAACTTTCGAAATTTTCTCCCTTCGTTAAATATCACTTGTACACTTCCTATGAAACTTTCAATAAATTCCACTCGATGGTTGCTGGGAAATAGTCTGGACAAAAATTACAATTAAAAATGCATGAAACTGGCATTACTTTGTAAAAAAATCAGTGAACCAGAACCTGCTGCTAGTATACACAGCTCCTCTTGATAGTAATGCTTCCTATAAAGTTTCAATGAATTCCGGTCAGTGGGTGCTGAGAAATAGGCCGGTCAAACTTGATAACTGAAAATGCTTGAAAGGGGCATACCTTTGTGAAAAATAATTGAGCCGAAACATGCTGCCTTTATGCACAGCTCCTCCTGATAGTAAAGCTTCCTATGTAATTTCCATAAATTCCAGCCAGTTGTTGATGTAAAATAGTACGGACAAAATTTTGGGAGATAGGTCAATAATATAAAACAGATAGATTGTTTAGAACAAATTAGCAAAATGTCTGCGACGTACAACAATGTTAAAAAAGCAAGCTGAATTACTTTAACATTGAAGAATGCTCTGTCTACGTTTGTTGATAATTATCAAGAAAAAAAGCCCACTGCTTAGGATTATAAAAAAATCCTTAAGATTTATGAAAAAGATTGCCTACTAATACATACTTGGACCTCTCAGATAATGGTCGATATCTGATCAGTTAAGGGAATACACATACCTGATAGCAATAATATAATACGAAACATTTACATCAGTACATCTTGAGTGCAGATCTCTTATTGGGCTGAGAATAATACGGGGTATTAGGAGATAGTCAATAAAAATGATTACCTCTGATGATATTCTGTTTTCTCGATAAATCTGTAAGATCTTAAAGTAGTTGCAAATTGTTGTAAATTTTTCAGCAAGCTAGGCATGCTGTATGAAATGAGAAAAGTTGGAAATAAAAGTCAGATAAAAATAAACATTGCTCTCAATTGATTCAAGATTGGTTAATAAAAAACACACACGCCAGTTTACAAACGTAAAGGTGTTTCTTTACAATACAAGGAAATAGTCTTAAAACAAGGCAAGTAAAATATCTGTTGTGTTAGCACAAAGGACTTAAAAACAGTGTGATTTTTTTGTCTATTGCTGTTTATATTTTGTGAATCTTTCAGGCGAATAAATAGTGTTGTTATTTTTTATAAATATATCTTTGAACAATTGCATGTATCAAAATGATATCTGGGGTTTATAAAAGAAGATAGGGAAGGAAAGGACAGGGCAGAGATAATCCCAAACAAAACCGCAAAGAGCACCAAAACCGCAACACAACACTAAATACAACTAGATAGTTTTCAAATGTGAATGATATCTAACATAAATATCAACACACACAAAAATAGAAAAACAAAAAACAAACGACCGCATCCATTAACCGCAGAGACAACAATAGCAATAAGCAGAGCAAAGCAGATTCCGGGAGATGACAGAAGCCAATCAACCGTGGCCAACTGAGACAAAACGCACAACTGTTACCATAAAGATTACTATGATATCAGCCACGTTGTTGGTAATGACTAGGTAAAAAATACCAATACTAATGAAACATGCTAGAACGTCCACTTTTTTAAACCTTTCATGCAATAGAACTTTTTATAAATTGTCCACTTATTTAAGCCTTTCCTTCAAACGAACGAACAAGTAATGAACATCTCGCAAAAAGAGCAAAATAATCTTAGGAAATTTCACAAAGAAATATCGTCTTTGTCTTTGAAATGTTTATCTGTGCATCCTTCAATAATAAAAAGTCTTCATAAGAACAGCGTGTGTCTACAGACCCGACAATAAATTTAAAGTTGTTTTATAAAACGTAAATTTTGTATGAATACATAACTCTTTCAGGAGCAAACAGACAACTGAGCATTAGATAGTTTATGTTTTAAGTCCGCTTGAAAGTTTCAGTTACTTTGACATTAGCCGAATTTAGAAAGATAGGTCAAAACTGTAGGCAGTAACAACCTTCAAATTAAACAAGTAAAACTATCTGCAATGCAATATATAATACAGCTGTTAACAAACCTGCTCCAAACTACAGGTTAAACATAAAATGTCTCTGCGGTGTTTATTGGTAGCCAAGCATGAAACTGAGTTTTGAGGTGTAGTATCCTTTACAGCACGTAATTGAAGAGCTGGAACAAAGTGGCACAGCTGGTGTTGTAAAGAAACAAGTGGAAATTTCATTTATTTCCCGTTTTTTTACTCTATGATCTATCTTGATAATGCTTTGATCGAAAGAAAATGAATAGCACTTATTATGCTTCCTAAATATCATATTTTGTTCTGTTTTGATATGATCTGGCTTTCTTGTCTGGTCTTTTCACTTCGAGTTTATCAGTATGAAGTAAATGGATGAAATACTTAAATTAGCTTGCATGGTGCTTCAGTAATAGTGTATTAGAAATGTATTGATACATGCAGAATTATGTTAACATGATGATCAATATAAGTAAAATGCGAAAACGATCATGTGCTCGAAAACACGACAATCGGGATACTGCTAATGATCATTATTGAGCATAATTCTGATTATAGTAATCTCAAAATAGTTTAAAAAATGCATACATCATCTTCATCATCGTTGTCGTCGTAGTCTAGGAAGCGGTAAAAATAGTAGTACCGGTAGTAGGAGTAATAATAGTCGTCGCTGTCGTTGAATCACCAGCAACAACAAAGACGTCGTCGTTGTCGACTTCATCATTATCATCATTATCGTCGTCGATTATTACCGACGATGATAATGTTGTCAACGACGACGACTGTGTTGTGGTGGTGGTGGTGATCATGTTGATGCTGCCACTGCTACGCTGCTGTTGTCGGTGATGATGATGATGATGATGGCGGTTATGAACACCACAGTTACTTTGATAATACATCAGCTGCTGTTGCTTCTGCTGCTGATGACGATAATTAGGACTATTACAGCTGGCGATGTTGTTGTTGACAGTTACGGTGAAAATATGATTAAATAATGACATTGCTGATACTTTTTTTTGACCTGTCAAAATGAGCTATAATACGGGGATATACAGCATCTTTACGTAAATAGCTCACTCTGTATCTGTTGTAAGTTCTATTCCGTTTTGAAGTCAACGAATAAAGTTCACGCGTGAGCTGTATTCGGTGTAAGCTGTATACAGTGTGAAAGAGCACCTCAAACTTTAGGAAAACAGCTTTCAATTTCTCCTTTTTCAAAGATTATAATAACCACTTTCAAATGGCAATTAAATTCGAACTAATCCAGCTGAAAGATAGTTATTATAAAACAGATGTATTCTTTAAATATACTGATAACGTGTCGGCAGTAAAATTCATGAGTAAAGAATGCTGTTTTTTTTCCAGTTCTATGTGATTTAAAGTCGCTGCTGTGAGGTGTTTTTTCTTTTTCGTTTCGCTTTGTTGTTGTTGTTTTTTTCTTCTTTTTTTATAATTACTACAAAACAAAATCATATAATACAAAATAACTGACATCTGGTACACTCATATAAGGGCCTCCCAGAAAACTCCACAAACGTCCAGACTTCAGTTTACATTCATTATTGCATTCATGGTTGATTTATATTGATAATTTTCTTTCGCATCATGTCCCTGGAGTCACGAAACTCTGTAATTGTTTGATAATTAAATACAAATTTAAATATTATCTATTTATATTTGTTTAATTACCCTAGACAACGAGCTATGGAGAATGAAAACATATAATGTAAAACGCTCGATTTCTCTAGCCGCATGGCCCCTGTTCACGCATAATTAATCATACAACAGAAATGATTACATCCCACATGTGAATAATTGAGATATATCTGAATTTTTTATTGTACAATATTTGAGTTACTCTGTATTGTCGATGATTTATAAGCCAATTGCATCTCGGGAATTCTATTTTGATTTGTTTCCTGGAAACGGTCTGTTGAAACAGAAATACTAGCGCTTTTTCTGCTATTAATACACTGCTGATAATTACGCCTATTCTATATCAATTAAAGTTCATGTGCAAACTAGACTACATAACTTCAAAAAAGAACTTGTAATATATATTAAGAAATATGTCATTTTGACATTGTTTTAGAATATATAATGTAGAAATGTTTTCGTAAGAAAGTGTCATTTTAAAGGATGAAATTGGTTCACAATAATCATCAGTAAATTATTTTGTCATATACAATTTACTTCCAAAATAAAGTTTAAAGCAATATTACTTTTTCCAAATTTTTAATTAGCTCATCTACAGCATTTTTGTCAGAAATGAAGGAAATCAAGCCAAGACATGCCCGAAACAGTCCGAAGTCTTATAATGTTTTTAAAACTATCCATTATCATCCGTCCATATGTCACATGACAATACTTACATATCATATATTTCTTTGTTATGATTATTGCAAACAGCACTTTCATATTTTTATTTGTTTATCTGATCATACTACGAGGGGTGATTCAAAAGTTCGCGGAATTTATCTCTAAATCATTTATTTTTTCACCGAATCACATTAAATTTCGCATAAATATAATTCAACGTATTTTAACTAACATTTTCGTTTAGTTTATGGAATATGTGTAACCGGAAGAATATAAATGGTCTCCATAGCAACCACGGTTAGGTGACTTGAAGCAGGCCAAAATATTTCGTTTTACTAATTCACTTCAGACGATAGTATGTTTTCAAATGTTGCTCAATTTTGGCGCGAACGTAACTGACGTTAGAATGACGTGTTGACGTCATTTCCTATAATTTTGATTACATTACGTTGAACCGTTACTCCACAGCAGCGAGTTGTCGCCATGTCTTCAACTTCTTCCGCGACGTCAACAAGTGAATTGGAGCTACGCGCAGTTGTGAAATTTTGTGTTGGACTCAAACTTACACCAGTTGAGACGTTGAATCAAATTAAAAACTCGCATACATTACAACCTTGTGGTAAATCGTTTGTCTACAAATGGCATGAGCGATTTCGGAACGGCAGAAAATCGGTACTTGATGACGATAGAGCAGGTAGACCAGCATCCGCTATGACGACGAGCAACGCAACGTTAGTGAGAGAGCTTTTGGACAACGACCGGCGCTTAACGGTTAGGGGTATTGCAGAGGAACTCTCCCTATCGTATTCTACTGTGCAACGAATTCTTACAGAAGAGCTAAATATGTCCAAAGTATCTGCGCGTTGGGTGCCCAGACTTCTGACTGATGAAAACAAGCAGCGGAGGTTAGAATGTTCTCAGCAATTTCTGGATCTGTACGACGCACAGGGTGACGAGTTTTTGGACAAAATCATCACGACAGACGAGACATGGTTATACCATTATGATCCAGAGTCGAAACAGCAGTCGTCCGTCTGGAAGTCACCAGACACACCTCCACCAAAAAAGGCCAGGACAACACGCAGCTGCAAAAAGGAAATGTTCATCTTCTTCATGGATAGACAAGGGCTTTTGCTTCAACACAAGGTGCGCGACGGATGTACCGTAAATGCCGACTATTATTCAAAGGTATGCCGCATTTTAGTCATACAAACGATCAACACTTATATATTATTTTTATAACAAACTAATATTTTACAGTATGTATTGTTTCAAATAACAAAATATATAAAAATATTATTTAAAATGTGCCGCTTTTTACTTTCTTAAACTTAAATTATTTCATGTTTTCCCGTTTGTTTGTTTGACTTCAGGTGCTTAGACGCGATCTGATACAGGCTCTGCGCCGCAAGCGCCCCCTGTTGGTACTGGATGATGTTATACTCCATCATGACAACGCTCCAGCACATCGGGCACAGAGTACAGAGTTAGAGATTTCACTGCTTGGTTTCAGTCTCTTACCACATCCGCCGTACAGCCCGGATCTAGCACCGATGGACTTTCGTCTGTTTCCAGATATGAAGAGGGAACTCAGAGGCCAGAGATTTGAAACAACATTAGAGCTACGCAATAAGGCTCGTGAAGTAATCTCTTCATTCAGTCAGGATTGGTTTAAGGTAACATTTATGCAATGGGTACAAAGGCATAGGAAGTGTGTAGCGACGGGCGGCGATTACGTCGAGAAGGTGAATCGTACGCTAGAATTTGACCGTTAGTGACGTCGACGTCGTGATGGCGTGCGTCAAGTGCCGGTCATGTATACAATTCAAATATGTACAAACGATTTATTAGTAAATGTATTTCAATGAGATTACGGCTCTGCTTTAGTATTGAGTAAACGTATCGAGTGATGTAATTTTTGTGTTTGTATTGTCTTTTCCGTTCTAGTAATAAAGCAATTCCGCGAACTTTTGAATCACCCCTCGTATAATATATCTAATTCGATGTCTAATTCATTGCTTTTATGCGACCTATTAATCGGAAAGGGACAACACTACAAAAGATCAAGACTTCGTCCAAGAATGTCGGAAATACCATCCACGGAACGTCGGCGATCTTCTGAGATAATGTTGTTTACCCGCGAAAGGTTATTTGACTTCTTAGGTCTACCTGTTCTAGAATTGTCCACAGTCACTTCTCTACCCTCGCGGAACCTCTTATTCCATTCAAAACAAATCATCCGTGAACACTAGATTGCACTGTCCGCTTTATTCAGAAATTTCCGTTGGTGTCATGCCTGTTTTTTTGCAAACAATTTAGTAACTGAGCGTTGTTCAAAGTGCAGCGTGTGCGTCGTATATTTTTCACCGCTGAAACACTTTATAGTAAAAACTTATTCAGTGTGAGAGATCGGATAGAGATATGACGTCAAAATTTGGCATGTGCGTTGAACAAGCGTTTATTTTACGTAATGTGTCATGTTATTATGTTTTGGCGCCAATTACTGAAATGACTGAAGCTCGTTCAATAAAAAATAAAAACTGAAAGTGACGATTTTCAAAGGGCCCTGTGCTTCAATTTTTCGATGTTTCAATACTGATTCTTTTTCGGAAAAGTAACGCTTCGTGAAAATAAATGGATCAAACAATGCCGACAGACGGAAAAAGGTACGATGTGAAGTTTCATGGTAAAAAACGTCAACAATTTGAGTTAACGACCAAGTCCGGGAACTTTTTGACTATACCTCATACGTTACGTTATGTTACGTATGTTATATTAAAATTTACTATGGCAGATTATATATGTACATTACAGTTGCCAGTTTCTCTGCGTTGTTAAGAACGAATGACCAAAACATAACATATTCTCTCCTTGACATATAGTTTTAATGCATTTACCTGTTTCCAATCACGCAAGTCACGTTACAAAATCAGTTCAAACAATCCAAATAGATAACAAACTGGGTTTCAAAACCGGAACTACCAAATATCAAAGAGTCACAACTCGCATAGCGAGTTAAAGTTTTATATCGGTAGACTCGTATTCAAGTAAATTCGCTAATCTGAAAACGAATTGTATTCCCCGAATCAAATTCGGATAACTATTTCGAAAAAAATGACTCAATAGAACATCGGATGTTGTTATCATTCTTGATAGAAGTCACCAAAAACTTATTTCAGAGCGAAACTGTTCATTCCATCATTGTAATAAACTTCACGCGTGATTCTTTTAATCTTAGAGGTTTCATCAACGAAGTGACCTGATTATTATTTACACTTTGGCATCTTCTTGCTGATAGCAAACTGAAAGATACAATCAAACAAATTTCATTGCAATTTAAAGGCAACTGTTAATCTTTTTAACAGAGCAGAAGAGTACAGAGTCTTTATTCAGATTTGTACAAGGTAAACCTTCTATATAATAACAGTTCAAATAAACGCATGCAAATATATACAGTCTTAGGTCACATCCACATAGGCTAAATGCTGTGCATCAGAGTGTTAAAACACCATGACGGTATAATTTAGTGTTGGCAAGGATGAACATACTTATGTATATTACGTTACATTTGTCTTCATTATTCATGATATTATTTCTAATAATCAAATTTTTGTATAATATTTTGCAAGTAAGCATAGTCTATCTAAAATAACCTGTATTTCTAGACTTTAAAGGATCTAGAAATTTATAATTCAGTGTAGTAAGCCAGCAATAGTTCGAGATAGTATGCGGATATAAATGTTTAAGATGTCTAATCAATCAACGTTTAAATCTCGCCAGCAGGGACAAAAGTATCCAAACAAACCGTCACATTTTGATTTGTACACTACTGCGTCTGTAAAGACCGATACATTTACCCCACTAAAAATATTAGCTATAAATTTATCTAACACCAAGAGATAAAAAAGGTTAGGAACAAGAAAAATACCAAATTAGAAAATAGCGTCAAATTGAGATTCACACTATTCATATAATAATAATGATAAAGTTTGCTTTCATTGGGTCTGTCGTCACTACTGAAGTGACTGCATTTAGGAACAAAAGCTTTAATGTTTTTTTTTTACTAAGAAAATTGTAGAAAGCCAACATAAAGAATTTTTTTTTCGTTGTATACGCATTCAGAGTCCAAAATTTATTAAATTACTCTATCAGAATGTATACGCATTCCTTTTATTTTTCTGTGAAATTAACCGGAACAAAATTAAGACAAACTAGCAGCAAGCACGTACCTCCTTTCAACAACAACAAATATGATAATCTTTATTAGCATTTCTATCGCTAAGAACAGTGATACATAGTTAAAATATACACAAATACAAACATGTGAAAATATGCTGAATAATGAACAAAGCCGTAGATGTTCCAGAAAATGTATCTTGTTCATAAATACATTTTATCGCGTCGAATCTTCGAATTTTGGGGTACTGTTAAGATTCAAACCTTAGTGATAAGCGTAAAAATAATGTTAAGTATTCTAAATGATTAAATCAATGTTGTTGTTGTCTGTCTTTCACAGCACTCATTTTAGGGTGACGTGTAGATGTACTGTACTTATTAAGAACAACCAGACTGAAAAATCAGAGTCCAAAATATACTAAATTACTCTACCAGAATGAACATTGATTAATTTATGAAACAGTATGGTACAATTTCTGTACAAACGTTTAAAAAGAAAAAAAAAACAGGATTTCGTCCGCGCGCGCGCACACACACACACACACACACACACACACACGTATCATGTTGTACGACATTGATTGACAGAACATCACTTACAATATATCTATGAAAATGGTCCATTGAAAGAGAAACATCGGCATTCAGGTTAGTCGCAGTTCATGAGTTAATTGCCATTGAATTCCTCGTTATCAGCCAACTGACGTAATACTTCAAATAAATAGTCTTTCACGAGTTGATCTATATATTTTCTCATTACTTTTCAATTTTCTTTTAAATGTCGTTCCGTAATTATGGAGAACTGATTTGACAGCTTTCGTCCTACACGATTAGTAAAATGTAACAGTTTCTAACGAGAGAAAAATGTCATGATAAAATCTATATTAGAATATCAATAAAATGAAAGATCTCAAGTACTGTAACTGGTGCAGTTAATTTCTTTTTCCACTAAACACTAAATTATCCCCATTGAAGATAATATAGCAATCTTAGCTGTGGATTGCCGAGAAACGAGTACAGACTAGACAATAGTGAAGTGGCTGATCGATCAAGCAGGATTTTTTAGACCTAAAAAATTTTTAATTTTAAATGAATCTTGGTAAGTTCAGCGTACATCCTTGATTCCGGTTTTAGTGAATAAAAAGAGAAAAAGAAACCACATCACACCAAGATGATGACTGTAGGAAGCTTTATTTATCCAAGGTAAATAAAACAGGTGGATTGTGTTTAACACATCGACGCGTTGTCGGCGAGTTACAAACAGTATAATAAACTCAGTAAAATATTTCATCAGAACAGAAAGCTGTTCGAAGTTTTATTCGCGAAAACGCTATTACTATGACAAACAGAATGTGTTTAAAATTCTTTGTGAAAAAAAATCCACAGCAGTTTGTTCGTCAAACGAATAACATGTGTATATTTAAAACACAGAATTGATAGTCAAAATAATTTATCGAAGTCTCTTATATATGAAGTTTTCTTTGTTTACATGCTTCGTTTCTTTTGATTAAGTTTTGGAGTTTTTTGTCGCATTTATTAAGACACATGTTGCAAAGGAGCTTTTTTGTAACTTTGCTTCCCGTAACACATTGTAACAGTAGACGAGATCTTTATGTTATGCAATAAAATGTTATGGTTCAGTTAAGGGAGAACATTAGGTTGTTGCCTTGGAATGTTGTGATGAACGGGCCTCGGCTGGTATCGGCTTTTTTTAAAGAAGAAAAAGGAAAGAAAAATGTTTACATGCAACAACACTTGTATTTACATCACCGCACCTCTGCAACAATAATAATTCAACCATTGCACATACATTACATGAAGGACAACTCGAGGATAGAACGTATAAATGAAGTAAGAGGTCAATCATAAATTCAAATGTGGGTTAATTTCGACTGAAGATGCACCCCATGCCCGTCGGCCTAAAACTTTGAGGATTGTTGCTAAAGTGAAAGAAATAGTTAATACCGATGCAAGATTTACCACTAGGCATACCATAGGCTCATACCATTCTCTAACGTGATTTTAAAATGAGAAAGATCTGTGCTAGATGGATTCCCCATTTGCTGCCAGATGAGCAGAAAAAGGCTCGCATGCAATGCGCTAAGTTGTTGCTTCAACAGTATCCAAAGTACAATGCACGGTCTTTTGCAAAGAAAACGTGGGATCATTTTATGAGCCAAAACGAAATCACCAAAACAAGATTTGGGCCACAAAGTCTGGCAAAAGACCGTGCATTGCAAAAAGGACCATCAGTATGAAGAAGGTAATGTATGCCATTTTCTTTACAACTCAGGGTACCGCCATACAGGTCGCTGTTCCTAAAGGCAAATCTGTTAATGCAAAATTTTACAAGACGAAAGTTCTTCAAAAACTAAACAAATACTTTCGAAAACGAAGACCCGCAACAGGTTTGGCTAATGTCAGATTGCTACATGACAACGCGTCATCGCACAAAACGTCTATAGTGCAAAACATTCTGAAGCAGAAAAAAGTCGTTGTGTTCTTCCATCCTCCGTATGTACCTGGCCTTGCCCCTTGTGACTTCTTTTTGTTTCCAAAGCTAAACAAATACCTTTTAGGTCGAAAATTTGTTCAGCGCAAACACCTCGATTCTGCAATATTCCAGTGTCTTCATAGTATACCTAAAAAGACTATGAAAGTGCCTTCAAAGATTGGATCCGGAGACTGAAACTTTGTATATCTGTTGGAGGTGAAAACATTGAGGGAACAAAATAAAAAAAATAAGTAAAACCTACGAAGAATCAAATTTTACGTGCCTAGATGCATATTTGAACACTTTTCGTAGATCATTATTTTGCAGTTTTTTGTCTTTGAACAATTTGAAGATTTCTTTTGCAGTTCATTTCGTCATCATTCGTTAGGTCATTCAACTTAAATTATGGCATGTCAATGTGAATGTAACTTGAAGATTTCTGTGACTGTGTGTATCTTGAAAGTACATAAAAGAAGTTGAACTGTAAATTATTTCAGTAAAGACTGAAAAGAATCCTGAATCATTTACTTTTCCTTAAGAAGCTACTATAAGGAAAACAAAGTATTATAAAAAAAATTCCCTGTATTTACCAGAACTATACCAAGAAAATTAAGATTTGACTTTATATAGTCGTAATGTTATTAAATATAGCCTTACTTTAGAATTTGCCTTGTATCTTTTTTTTTCAGTGAACTTGCTGTCACTTATGTTTTTATTGGCAATCCTTCCCTTTGTTCAAAAGCGAAGGATTTCGACGCCATTATACATTTCAAAGATTTATTTCACCATGCGTTTCTTTTTTTATATATAAAATGCGACTTATGATATAGTCGAAATATTTTGTGAAAAAAAATATCCATTTTTAATAAGAATATTATATAGTTGAAATGTTAGCATTTATTGAAATTATTTCTCTTTGAACTTATACAGCTGGAGTAACGTATGTCATGAATAACCATATTATAAAATTCTACATCTAAAAAACAAAAAAACAAAAAACACACACATAAATGAATAAAAAAATCAAGACAAAAAAACTAAAAATAATATAATTGTTAATTTCTTTTAAACGTAGAGAATAACAAGCACAGACACAGGCGCTATTATTCTAGTTCATCTTTCTGATTTTTAATTGAATATTTGGCAAAGAATACTGTCTTTTTTTCCTGGCATCGCTTCAAGAAGAATTAGATACTGACATGGGGAAATTTCATAAAAAAATAAAACCTCGTCTCCTATATTGTAGGAATACCTTAATTAAAGTGATGAAAAACATTACAGACTGGATAAGTAATCTAAATTTGAAAAGAAAATGAATAAATCAGGTGCGAGTTGTGTAAAAGTGAGAATGGTTTTATAATATTTATTTCTTTGTCGGTTGGTACATTGGCATTTATGTAAAAGCATATCATATGTTTTTAAATTCTTCGTGCAGTTACTGCAGAGAGTAACGAGAATCTGAGTGTTGATAAAAATGTGTTTCACAACCAAGAGCCAAACATGCATGCTGGGAACACAGTGAACAATGCACAGCACAGGTGAAGATTACTTACTCCCTGTTTCTATATTGCTATTACCAATAGCTAATTTCTTTAATCATAAAGAGTATAACCTACAAAATTGAAAACGCCATGCACTGAAAAGCGAATAATGAAGTTCATGATTAGTCTTGACGTACGAGCAGAGCTAGCAGGATCAGCAGCAAAAGAAAGTAGAGTGACGTCAGTGATGTTTAGAAAGCTTTCACCACAATCAGAGAATGAAGTACAATAGACACAAAAAGAAGTTAAACTAAGTTGTAGCATTTAAATGCAGTATGTATTTCGTCTTGTAACGGTACACTTCAACGTATAAATTAATCCATAGATATCTATTCATTACAAATTTAGAAATATTTCCGAAGTCACATCACGTGACTTCTGTGTCCGCCATTTGGTGCAAGTTCTGGACATAAGTTCAATCATTGAGAGTTATGAATAAGAAAGGGTAAAGTTAGATTCAATTAAACAAGTAAAGATATGAATTAAAATGTAAACTCCCATTGATTATCTGCCTGCTCTATTTTAGTTCCAGCAAAAACACTAGAAATGTTTTGTAGATTTACAACTAACACAATTACAAGCTTTTAAGTAGGTTTAGTTTAAACTGAACATGAAATAGAAGAAGTGAAAATGTCTTAAAAACAGTGGAAAAAGGCATATCTGGGAGAAAACAGTAAAAACACAGCCTCCCTACATAGTCAAAAAGCAGAGGAAAATATAGCATAAATCAGATCAGTTGAAAAAGGACACCACAAACGATTAGCGAAAATGAAAACACGAAAGGTTACGGCCTTGGAATGGTCAGTATTTTTATGACACCAGGGACCTGTGCGTGTACAAGCTTTTGTTGTTATCTATATTTTGTTCAGCACTTATATCCTTCTATTCTGTTGTCTCCTCCTACCATATTGTTCTGTTGTCTCCTCCTACCATATTGTTTTGTTGTTTCCTACCAAATTTAATCTCTGTTTCTCTTTAGTTTTTCACTACGGTTTGTGCGAAATGTTATGTATTCTTATAAGTATGTATCATAAAGGTACAAAATGGTACAAAATGGTTTTCAGTTTTTCAAATCCCAAAACATCTCAGACTATTATTCCAAAAGGCCTCCCTTCAAATAAAGATAAAATGTTTCTGTGTCCATAATGTTAACTATTGTAAACGTTTCAATTTTGAAACATATTTTATTAATCATACAACATAAGAGTTTAAACAACCTGTGAAAGAACCTTAATTTTAGCTGCAGATTACTTCCTATATTTTTCCGTTTTCATATGGCAATTAAATTCCGAAAATTTTCGTTTCAGAATATTTTATCATTTGAAAAATATTAATTGTAAGCTTAAAACAGATTGATTGTTCAAACATACCGACACTGTGTAGGCAGCAAACTATAAATAAAATAAACAAACGAAATAATTCTGTTAGTGAAGAATCCTATTTTTACACTTTTATGTGGCTGAAAATCGCTACATTTAACTTTTCTCTGTTTTGTTTGTTTTCTTTTAGTTGTTGTTGTTTTTGTTTTTAAATAATAAAAATTCATAATCGTCATCATCATCATCATTGTCTCGGAAAGCTCAACAAACAGCCAAATTTCAGTTCATATTCATTTTTGCTCCCTATTAGATTTTTCGCATCATGTCCCTGGAGTTACGTAACACTGTAACTAATTACTACTAAAAATAAAATAAAACATTATCTATTTATATTTATTTGATAACCCTAGATAAGCTATGGAAAATAATAAGATATAATGTAAAACGCTCGATTTTGCTAGCAACATGGTCCCTATTCACACTAAATACAACGGAAATGAGATATTTCTGAATTATGGATTGTACAGTATATGAGCTACTCTGTATTGTTGATGATTTATCAGCCAGTTGCATCTCGGGAATTCTATTTTGAATTTGTTTCCTGAAAGCGATCTGATTATATAGGAAAATCTAGTGCCTTTCATACACTGCTGGTAATTAGTCCATAGAAATTAAAGTGCATGTGCAAACTAGACTGCATTACTTCAGGGAAAACATGTAATATATATTAAAAAATAACATTTATGTCCTTTTGACATCGTTTTTGAATTTATTCTTATTTATTCTAAATTGTGTAATTAAATCTGAAGGCAATGTAGCAATGTTTTCGTAAGAAAGTGTCATTTTAAATGATGAAATTGGTTCACAATAATTATCTATTCAGTAAATTATCTTGTAAGTATATACAATTTACTTCCAAAATAAAGTTTAAAGCAATATTACTGTTTCTACATTTTTAATTAGCTCATCTGCAGCATTTGTGTCGGAATTGAAGGAAACCCAGTTAAGTCCGAGGTCTTATAATGTTTTAGAACAATCCATTATTATCAGACCATTTGTCACATGACAATACTTAAATAATACATATTTCTTTGTTATGATTATTGCAAACACCACCTTCATAGTTTAATTTGTTTATCTGATCATACTATAATATATCTAATTTGATGTCTAATTTATTGCTTCCATGCGACCTATTAACCTGAAAGGGACGACACTATAATAGATCAAGAACAGATGCCTTGTACCTTTTCTAAAATTAATAATTTGCTCTAAGTACACAGATTTAAGGAAACATTTTATTTTTAATTGTAGTTTTGTCATTGGCCTACATAACACAAATATATATCTTAGACTTTAATGTCATCAATTAATCGGAATAATTTGATAGTATTAGTAAATATATTTACCACGCTCTTGTGCGAAGATCAGGAATATAATTGTTAAAATTTAAAAAAAAGAATGTCTGTACTTCTTTTTAATTGTGCCCTGTCTTTTAGGGCTGTCTTTTTGTGTAGTTTTTATATGTTTGTAATGTTTTATGCCAATAAATATATGTTACGTTATGTCACCTTATGCTTTATTCATATTATGTACATTACAGAAGCCAGTTTCTCATTATTATTATGATCGAATGACAAAAAATATTCTCTCCTTAACATATATATCAAATGCATTTACCTGTTTCAAATCACGCAAATCAACGTTACAAAATCAGTTCAAACAATCCAAATAGATAATAAACTGGATTTCAAAACCGGAACTACCAAATATCAAAGGGGCTCGATTCGCAAAGTCGCAAAGCGAGTTAAAGTTGTATAGTGGTAGACTCGTATTCAATTAAATACGCAAATCTGAAAACGGATTGTCTTCCTCGAATCGAATTTGGATTACGAATTTCGAATAAATTGACTTAACAGAACATTGTAAATATTCATGATAGAAGCCGCCAACGATCATGTTAGAGCGAAATTGTTAATTCCATAATTGTAACCAATTTTACGTGTGATTACTTTTAGTCCTGGAATTTCATCAACGAAGTGACCTGAATACTTCTTACACTTTGGCATCTTCTGCTGATAACAAACTTAAGATATAATCAAACACATTTTATTGTAAATATAGAGAATTGATTATATTTTTAACAGAGCAGAACAGAACAGGATCTTTATTCAGATTTGTTCAAAGTACACCTTCTATAAAGAATACATCTGTTATATAATTGAGTGTATATCAAAATCCCCTTGATCATAATCCCCTTGGTTGAAAAATGACATAGTGATCGAAATCCCCTCAACAGAAATGACAGGGTGTTCATAATCCCCTTGATGGATAGTCAAAATCCCCTTGGCAAAAATGATGGGGTGGTCAAAATCCCCTCAACTTGTGAAAAACAACCCCCTTTACTCAATATTCTTTTTCCTTTGATCTTTTGTCACTCCAGCTAAACTATTGTGTTACATTTGTTACATATTGTGATTGTTTGTTACATATAACTATAATTGCAATGATTAATTATAATCAACTATCATTTATTTGTTTGTATTTTACAATTTTCTCAGCAATAATAACATCAATAAAGGGTGTCATTATTAACTGGCTGTGACAAACATACACCTTTTGGGAGACGGACAAAAGCCCCCCCGGACAAAATCCCCCCCACTCAAATTTTTAAAGGAGGACAAAAGCCCCCCCAAGAATTTTTTAACTAGGACAAAATCCCTCCCGTTGATTTTTTCAACTAGGACAAAATCCCCCCCCCCCCATAATTTTTCAACTAGGACAGAATCCCCCTCATGTATTTAAATTTTCTATATATGTTATATGTTATCAGTGATGAACGGCATTTTATCCATTAAAAAGCATAGTTTCCCTATGGTTCAGGTATTTTTCACTGGAAGTCATTTAGATGAAACCTTGGCTTATAAAAACAAGGACAAGGGTTTTTTTTTTTGGGGGGGGGGGAGAAATAATTGTGAGTTTTTTTATTAATGTGTTTAGTTAATTGCCTTATTTTGTTGTCATATACATATAACTTATATACATAATCAATTATTCATCTATTGTTACTGTATATATTTTAAAAAAATGATTGTCCCTGTATTGAATTAAAAATGTTTATTAAATTCTTTAAATTAAATATATCTGTGTTTCCTCTACAAATACATACAAAAACCATCTAAGTATGTTCCCTTTACAAAATGAATATAAATACATGAGGGGGATTTTGTCCTAGTTGAAAAATTCTTGGGGGGGAGGGGGGGGGGATTTTGTCCTAGTTGAAAAAATCAACGGGAGGGATTTTGTCCTAGTTAAAAAATTCTTGGGGGGGCTTTTGTCCTCCTTTAAAAATTTGAGTGGGGGGATTTTGTCCGGGGGGGGCTTTTGTCCTACACTCACACCTTTTAATTGTTTGTATGCTTTTCTCTTTTTTTCAGCAATTCTTGAAGCAGTTGGTTCTTAAATTCATTGAACTAAAAAGAAAAATAAGAAAAAAATCTTAAGAAATTTCCCAACCATTTCACATTATTTGAGGGGATTTTGACTACCCACTGAGGGGATTATGACCACCCCTTTATTTTTGCCAAGGGGATTATGATAACCCTGTCATTTCTGTTGAGGGGATTTCGATCACTATGTCGTTTATCAACCAAGGGGATTATGATCAAGGGGATTTTGAGCGTCCCCCTCGACACTCGAGTGTCGAGTCTGTGGTCAAACTAGGAAACAGAAGGAAGAAATTAAATACACAATTAAATACACAGAGGTGTCAGTCAGTTACTGGCACTAACCCCGATTTTACTTTATTGTGGCGCGATTTTCGGGGTTATTTTATTCTCTCGCAAATTCTCTAAAAGTTCACATCCGTAACGCTTATAATCAGTCAAAATGTCAACCATAACTTGGGCTTCGTCTCAATTTCTTTTTCTTTTCGACCTTCTAAGTATAAATTTAAATCGAAAGATGATTTACCCATTAAGGATACCGGATACCGAGAAATACACATTGTGTCAATGAATTGGAAACACTCGGATCTTACCGTGTTAACTACGCCGAGAAGCAATCTCCTGGACGTGATCTCCCCTTCACTGTTAAACTTAGCTGGATTTCAGAAATTATTTTTTATTCTTTTTTCTTCAGTTATTATTGGAATTGCATCGATTTAACATGCCTTGATGTAATGAAATTGAAAAAAAGTTTAACATTTTGTTTATTTACGTTCGACTATCATCACGTGACATGCCTTTGTACTGAATGGAAAGTAAACGCTGCATGGAGTTTGGCCGAGAAGTTCGTGAAAACACTGTGTAACTATTGAGTACGAGTGATTCGAACGTTCGAATGCAAAATGATCCGAACATTCGAATGCTAAAATGAACAAATTTTGCCATCCCTAATAATAATGTTAGAGAAAAGATAACCTAAATAACTCATAGAATGTCTTAACACCTCCGCACCCCCCCCCCTCCCCCAACCTCGAGGAAAGGGAAAAAAAGCAGCTAATTCATAAATGTTAAACAATAACTTATCTATTCATTTGAGTTAAAAATGCATTCATGGTGTCTTGTGTCACCACTGAACTGATTGCATTTTGGGACAAATAGAATGGATTCTTACTAAGAAACATGTAGGATACAAAGAAATATGAAAAATAATTGAGTATATAGTAAGGTTTTACTCGTCATCTTTTTATTATTTCATGTGATCTAAACCAGAACAAAATATAGACAATCTAGCAGCAAAACGTGTAACTTTTATCAAAAAGAACAAGAGCAAGAACACCTATCTTTTTTTACCAAACCCGACATATAGCATGTCTATGGCTAAGAACATTTAAACAAAATACAAATATACACAAGTACAAAGATGTGAGAATATGTTGAGTCATGACCAAAATCGTAGAAGATTTGTTTTTTTTTAACCATATTATTAGTATTGCGATATAGATACTTAGCTATCAATACAAAATGCTTCAGTGTATGATTAAGACAATGATAACTTGATAGATCTATTCTGTTGTAGCTGGTTTATATACATTTGTGAATCTGTAATAAAAACATTTTATGGCTACGAATCTTCTCCAGTTTATAAACTAAGAGGTCACAAATTGTTGCTTTATAATCTAGCTTAACTGCAGGAATAAAACACTTCTACCTTACTTAGCTGGAGGCCCTTCATAATTTGGAATTACAAACCTTCATCTTGGTAACCATAACAACAAATTCCGTTTTAATTGTTTCTAAGAGTTTCCAACAAACGCAGTATTTTTATATGCTTATCGGACAGACAGTTTGATTATAAAAATATGTTTTAATTTTAGCAGAACGTTGTTTTATTTGGGGATACTGTTAACATTCAAACCTTAGTGATTTGCGTAAAAATAACACTTAGAATGTTAATGATGATATTAATGTTGTTGTTGCATTCATGCAAGGGTGACGTGTATATGTGCTGTACTCATTCAGAGTAATCAGACTACTAAATAAGAGTCCAAAATATATTCAATATTCTACCAGCATGAACATTAATTATATTATGAAACAGTATAGTAGAATTTCTGGACAATCGCTTAAAAAAGCATATATATTTCGTCACACACACACACACACACACACACGCACACACACAGTGTATCATGTTGTCCGACATTGATTGACAGAACATGACTTACAATAACTCTATGAAAATGGTCCATTTCAAGAGGTACATTGGCACCCAGGTTAGTTGCAGTTAATGAGTTAATGCCCACTGCATCCCTCGTTTTCAGCCAACTGCCATAATACTTCAAATAAATAGTCTTTTACGAGTTGATCTATATATTTTTTCATTACTTTTCAATTTTCTTTTAACTGTCGTTCCGTAATTATGGAGAACTGATTTGACAGCTGTGGTCCCACACAATTAATAAAATGTGACAGTTTCACTGATAAAATCTATACTAGAATGTCAGTAAAATAAAAGATCTTAAGGTAGAGCGACTGTAAAAAACTCCCGCCATTTCTTCGAAGATCGGTAAAGATCGATAAATGTCGGCTGTGTTCGGAAGAATGTTTTAGATAATTTCAGTTTTTAACTCTGAAAATATTTTTTTATATATCTTACCAAATTCCTTCATATCATAACATTTCCACGGTAAATTCTTAGTTTTATCATAAAATATCAATAAAATATGAAAATAAATGCAACCGGATGTAAAGGTGTCTTGCCTTCAAAATCGAAAGTAGGCACGAATTACTGGTTTTCGCAACTAAACAGGAAAATAAATCGCGACAAAAAAGGTCGTTTTTCCAGACGGATACGGAATGACCATAAGAGGAAACACATTTCTCATGATCATAATTATACTAAGAATGTTAAAAGTGACAAGGAACATAGAAAATGAAAGACAGTCATTGATTCTTTAGATACTTGATTAACCTTGATATTTATAAGTACGAGTCCTTTACCCATTTCCAAATTTACATACAGAAAGAAAGTTATTGATATTAAATAGTATAATTTCACACCTTATAAAATGTAACAAATGAAATGGTCTTCCAGCTTGTACCATGTGATCATCTAGTGTAATCATTATTGGATCTAATCTTATCAGTTAGTCTCGTTTTCATTTTCCGAGTCCAAAAAATCCATATCAATCTGAATTGTACTAATTCAAGCCTCTTTTTCATTTTCCGAATCCAAAATATCCATATCAAATCCATATTGTACTCAAAGAAACTCTGCCTGTTGCTATTGTATCAGTTACCTCTCTTGCAAATTCGAGACGCTTTTTAAAGTTCTGTATCCCAAAGTTGCCTTATTACCTTGACTGTGAGAGTGTTTTCTTTAATGTGTTTTCTGCTTGAAAAATGCTGGTGTGAAAGAGTTCATGATACATTGTTGAGCATAATACTGATTCACTTGGACTCATACATGGCTACAAAACCTATTGGACTCGGCTAGCATCTCGTCCAATATAGGTTTTACAGCTGTGCTTCGTCCAATAGAATTCTGTATTGTACTCAACAATGTATAATAACCCCATAATATTGTTTCTTTATTATGTAAGGAGACCTCTCAATACTGTCTGTAACCTATTGCAATGTTTATCATAGATTTTTCTTTGACTTGGAACTTTGAAAATGAAAGTGTGCACTAAATTTCAACACAACATCTGTCAATTTTAGCCTCTAGTTGCATTCAGTAATATTAGTTAATAGTAGTTTCAAACTGTATTACTCTTTATAGCTAAATAATACTTCTTACATTCATACAAGTCATTTAAACATTAAATATTTTAAAATTGGTAAGTGAATCCTTCAGTTTTAAACTTGTAATAAAATAATGGCTAAAATAAGGAGAAAAACTGTTGAAAATATGAGTCATACATGTTACATTTATGTAAATTTTTCAAAAACTACATGGTAAAATATTTTTATCTTCTGTATTTAAGCTGGATATAGTTTATCTGTTAAAAATATGTCCTAAATATTAAGGTAATAATCATATTTTTAATTTTCTGACTCTTTGTTTTCTCTCAAACCAATTTTTACACTGCTCAGATCATTTGGATTTTTTGCACTCTTCCACAGATTAACAGGTTATGGAAGGTTGTTGTCAACAAAGAAAGATTCACTTTCTCCGTTTTCAAGTTTTGACACCTTTACTGCATCTGTAGAAACCAGTATTGTATTGGTATTTGGAAATTTGGGTGAAATATGGGACTTTGTTATACCCAAGGGTGTCGAATAAACTGAACAAAAGACGAGCTGTGGGGTTGTTTCGAAAAAAGTCGTTTATTTCTCTAAAAAGTATGGAAAGCCAACCTAAAATTTTGCAGGTAGATCAGTGAAATGATGCAGATTATGAAAATAAAATGTTAGGTAACATCTGGAAAGGTGCTCATTACAGGTGCGCTACCTTAAGTACTGTAACTGGTGCAATTAATATAACCCTTTTTCCATTAAACACTAAGTTATCCCCACTGAAAATGATATAGCAATCTTAGCCGTGTATTGACGGGAATCAAGTACAGACTAGACAATAGTGAAAAGGCCGAGCAAGCAGGATTTTATCAGAAATAGGTAACTAGCATGCATACTTGTAAATCTTAAAGAGGGTTTTAAAAAAATGTTGATAAGTTCAGCGTACATCCTTGGTTCAGGTTAAATTGAATAAAAAGAGAGAAAGAGAAACCACTTAATGGTATTATCATACCAAGATGCTGATTGTAGGAATAAAAGTAAAAGAGATTTAACTAATCTTAACCACGTGAATGATGTTAGAAGTTGTCTGTAAATATGAGTACATGTATTAGTGATAATTGATTTTATCGCTCACCCGTACAAATGCGTGACATTTATGATATAAAGGAAGGAATATTTTTGAGAATAAAAGTAATTGGTGAATCTCTGTACAATTAAGAACCTTTGACAGTGGGCGGTAAAATAGCTTTTATCATAGTATACATAGCAACAGATTTTCTAGTAACTGTTCTTGGATTATTTTAAGAGCTTTCTTCAGCTTTATTTATCTAAGGTAAATAAAACAGGTGGATTGTGTTTATCACATCGACGCGTTGTCGGCGAGTTACAAACAGTATAATAAACTCAGTAAAATAGTTCATCAGAACAGAAAGCTGTTCGAAATTTTATTCGCGAAAACGCTATTAAGATGACAGGCAGAATGTGTTTAGAATTATTTCTGAATAAAATCAACAGCAGTTTGTTCGTCAAACGAATAACATGTGAATATATTTGACATATTGAATTGATGGTCAGAATATTTTATTGAAGACTCAAAACAGGAAATTTTCTTTGTTTACATGCTTTGTTTCTTTTGATTAAGTGTGGGAGTTTTGTGTCGCATTTATTAAGACACAAGTTGCAGTTGAGCTTTTCCGTCATTTTGCTTCCTGCTACACATTGTTACAGTATATCTACATCTTTATGTACTGCAATAAAATGTTATGGTTCTGTTAAGGGAGATCTTTAGGTTGTTGCTTAGGAGTACAATTTTATTCGGTGAGGCTTAGAATGTTGTGATGAACGGGCCTCGGCTTTTTTAAATGAAGAATAAGGAAAGAAAACTGTTTACATGCAACAACACTTGTATTTACATCAGCACACCTCTGCAACAATGATAATACCACCATTTCACACTGAGATTACAAGAAGAACAACTCGAGGAAAGAACGTATGAATGAAATAAAAGGTCAATCACTACTAATTGTATGCTAACATTTTTCGTACGTTTCTTTTGCATTTCATACTCGAATAATACATCTTATTTAACTGTTACTGTTTCTGTGCACTTTGTATAGGCGGAAGATGACGGCATACTGTTTTTTTCATTACCTCCGGCACGAGTCGTACCCTTATTCCAACAACAAATCAAATTGCTTAGCAACCTTCTGGTTTCGTTTCTGAATCTATGGTCCCAGAAACTGTAAATGATAGGGTTAGCTACATTATTTATAAGGTATAACCTTAACAAGAGGTCGAGTAAAAGCGATTCTGGCACTCCAAGCCCTGTCCAGAAAGTTTCGTCTACACTATCCAATATAGAAATGATTATAAAAGGGAGATAAGCGATTATAAATACAACAGTTATCGTCATCATCATTAGAGTTATCTTCCTTGTGTTCTTCTCCTCAGCTTTGGATCCAGGTTTTGTATGTCTTATCATTCCACAGCTAGTTTTCTTTTTAATCATTTGATCTGCTCTATTATTAGAGACTTTAACATCTTTTTCTAAAAGCTTTTCATCTGTCTCCTCGCCTTCTTCATTTACAGTTTGAAATTCACTTTCAGAATCATTTTTTGCAACAGTTTCGTCATTTGTCTCTTTATTGTTTTCATCTTCATCGTCGTCCTCCTGATTTTCTACCGTGCAACACAAACAAACCTTCTTAGTTTTCTTCAAGGTTATTGCCCCTGCCATGTGGTCATGTTTATATATTTTTCGGCATATGAAGCCATATATTATAACCAGAAACACAACAGATAGTATAAACAGAAGCATGTTAACACCGAGGTATCCAACAGCCAATCCTGACCCTTGGTATCCATCGTCGATAAAGCACTCAACACCTGTAAGATTATAAGCTTCTAATTCGACAGAACTATGACCATATATGACTCCGTTTGGTATAGATATTAAGACAGCAGCGAAAACAGCCAGCAAACATGCTTTTCTATCACCAAAGTCTTTTATCTGTCTTTTCAGTGGCCTGCAGACTTTGAAGTATCTATCTAAACCAACTACGAGAAGGATGAAAACCGAACTTAGAGTACATGCTCCTATAAGAAAACTCAATACTTTACAAACATTTGCGTAAGTATATGTCAAAATTAACGTTAGGTCCAGCACATGGTATGGTATACCAAACACGCACACAAGCAGGTCAGCCATTGCTAAGCTAAGAATATAACATCTTGCACTAGATCTTTTGAACTTCCTTTTATAAATGATTAGCACTAACAAATTTCCTACAATTCCTATGATCATAATAATAATCAAGATTACAGTCAGAGGCAGATACTTTGATCTCTCTAGTTTGTCGAGTTCTTCAAGTGTTAAATTCTTTGCTTTTTCCATTTTCGACGCCTGTCAGTGTAACAGTTCCTTGAAAGGTATAACTCTTCTTTAATCAGTGGCAACTTTGTTTTGTTCTATTTTTCTGTTTGGTTTTTATATGCATTAGGACCAGATTTTATTGTCACTAACACTTTTTGATATGTTCATTGTTTTTTCAAGCGTACATTTCATGCTCAAGATGGAACTTTATTTAGCAATTTTTTGTCTTTGAACAACTTGAATGTTTTTGCAGTTCTTTTCGCCAGCATTGGTTGGGCCATTCAACTCTAATTATGACATGTCAATGTGAATATAACTCAAAGATTCTGCATGTGGACCAGTGTTTCCTTCCATTTCTGTGACTGTGTGTATCCTGAAAGTACATGGAAGAACTTTAACTGTAGATTAATTCAGTAAAGTTTGAAAAGAAACCTGAATCATTCTTTTTTTTCTTAAAAAGCTAGTTTAAAGAAATAAAGTATTATAAAAAAAACATCTATTCCCTGTAGTTACCAGAATCATACCATAGAAAATTTAGATTTGACTTAATATAGTCGTTTACCTGGTATCTTTTATTTCTGCAAACTTGTTGTAACTTATATTTTATTGATAACCATTCCCTTTCTTCAAAAGAGTTAATTAAGACGCAATCATACATTATAAAGATTTATATAACATTTGTGTTTCTTTTTACATCAAATGCGACTTATGATATAGTCAAAATAGTTTGTAAAAATATCCATTTGCGTAAGAATATTCTATATTTGTAGTGTTAGCATTCGTGACCAATTATTATAGAATAATGAAACGAAGGGAAATTATTTCTCTTTGATCTCATACAGCAGGGATAACATAAGTTATAAATAACCATATCATTAAATGGTCTTCTACATCTACGAATTTCCTTTACTATACAGATAAATAAAAAATATATTGTTAATTTCCATAATTGCAGAGAATAACCAGCACAGAGACAGACGTTAATATCGGTCCGGTTCACAATTTTCTAGTTCATTTTTCGGATTTTTAATTGAATATTTGGCAAAGAAATCTGTGTTTTTTTTTTCTGGCATCATTTCAAGAAGAATTAGATACTGACATGAGGAAATTTCATAAAAAAAAATTAACTCGCCTCATATATTGTAGGAATACCTTAATTATAGTGATAAAAAAGCATTACAGGCAGGATAAGTAATCTTATTTTGAACAGAAAATGAATAAATCAGGTGCGAGTTGTGCAAAATTGAGAAGGATTTTATAATATTCATTTCTTTGTCAGTCGGTACATTGGCATTTATGTAAAAGCATATCACGGTGAAGTATTCCCATATGCTTTTAAATTCTTCGTGCAGGTACTGCAGAGATTCCTAACGAGAATCCGAGTGTTGAGCCGAACATGCATGCTGGGAAGACAGTGAACAAAGAACAGGTAAAGTTTACTTATTCCCTGTTTCTGTTGTTATAGTCAAATTAAGTTTTCATACGAGCAGAGCTAACACGACAATCGATGTTTAGAAAGCATTCACCATAAACAGAGAATGAGGTACCAAAAATATTTATAGTAAAAAAATTGAAGTTACACTAAGTTGCAGCATTAAATGCAGTATCGTCTTGTAATGGTACACTTCAATGTATAATCCAGAATAAATAAAGTTACCATTCGGTAACAAAAGTAGCAGAAAATTGCCTCAGATTTCAGAGCTAAGGAGGAATGAAAGCAATTTTGCACACACGTTTGTCTTCTGAAACTGAATTATAAGTTGATAAAGAATAAAGAAAGCTTGCGTTGTCTTGGAGATATGTAATTACATTTATAAGCCAACCTGGATCATAAAACTAAAGAACGTTTTTGTTTTTTATCGTTTAGTTCCGCCTCTTTTTTAATCTGCGGAAATTGCTAATTATCACGCAACAAACGTTTTGAATATTCATTCATCACAATCATTAATCGTAATCGTGACTAAGAATAATTATATAGGAGGAACCGAACATCTTCACATCATGTCAATTATTTAATTTTGGGTAAGATTTTACAAGAACTCACCGTATTTGTGTATTATATAGGTGAACATGTGCTTTTTTAGAAACTTCGAAAATGTCCATTTCCACCCTCACCTCTACCACACACTCACAAAATAAATAAAAATATATATAAAAGCAGAAAGAAAGTATTATGGTCTTCTGGTCGCAACAAAAGATGCATTTTTCTTCACAATTCGATGCCACAAGGATTAGATGCATAAAAGTGATCGGACGTTTGTAAATACATAATCCTTCAGTATGCCATAGTTATTGACGCTTACAAATATAATTTGACAGAGTTTATTAAAAAATCAAATACTAAGTGTTTTTATGCCCTCGGAGGAAGCATATTGTTATTGGTCTGTCTGTCTGTTTTCTGTTTGTTTGTTTGTCACAAAACTTTAACTTTGATCATAACACGGAAGTGCTTGCACTTACATCCCCCAAACTTCACAGGTGTATGCACCTTGATGAGCTCTATCAGCCAGACTTAGTTAGAGGACAGGGGGTCAAAGGCCAACGTCCTTAGGGAGCATGGCATTCATTCGAACGTAGCGTTTGTTAAATTTGTTTCTCCACAACACTTTATTTTACAATCCTTTGAACATCTTTCCTGCTTGTTTTATTTGAAACACTTTAAAATGTTCAAGCGCGTTCTTAAGCGATTAAAACTACGCAAATTCTAATGATGTAAATAACACTCAAAAATCGCCATATTTATATCCTATGGGTAAATATCCGAAATATGTTTAATCTGCTGTTAATATCAATAAATATAAAATATTGAACTGAAAATGCAGAAAGAAAGATATTATTATTATTAGATTATTTTCTTTGATTATATTATCGTTGCATTTGATTCGTGAATATCATAACATTCATGTAAACAATTTTGTTACAAAAATATGCTTTAACGAATCTGTCAGTAATACCAAGACTTATGCAAAACGACATATAAAGAAAATTAAAAAAAGGAAAATAAAAGAAAAAAAAACAATGCATTTTAAAAAATGTAAAGTTAAGGAAATAAACCGTATGGACTTGAAACAAAATTAAGACGAAACTATACCTTAACAGTGAGTCCTTTTCTGAAAGTCAGTCCTTGTATATTATTTATAAATCCAGGTCATGCCAGGTAATAATATATGAAAACTAGTTTCATCCTTCGCTTTTAATCAGAAACTCGAGGAAACGTGTTTACTCAAATAGCTAACACGCTCTCTAGGTATCTACGAAATTTCAATAGTTTATCTTCAAGGCTTACGTACTTATAAAGATACACATGATAGTTAAAAACAATTGTACACAGTCCAGAAACGGGCGTAAGATTGTGTTTATCTGATTTTAATCCGATAAACATACCATGTAGATATGAGTTGTTTGTATGCATTGATATTTCTTGACGTCAATATAACGAAAATATAAAACAGAAAGTAATACCTTAATTGTTAACTTCCAGTATAACTTCTTGAAAAATCTGTTTTCAGTATCAATAATTGTAACTGTATTAATCTCAAATATAAAAACGAGACAGATTACAAATACATTTACTTTAATTCTTTTTTTTTGTACTGGTGTTTGTACGCTGGTTATAAGTATTAATTTTTACATTTCCTCTGCTAAATTATGGCTATTTCTGTAAAAAAAAAATAATATTGAGTATCATTAGTCTTTGAAGAAATGAAGAAAAAAATACTTTGGAATTTTACTGTAAATTACGTATATTCGTCAATATGATATTAACTAAACTTTTACGAAGAATGACTCATTACCCTTGAAGTTATTTCTTTGTAAAAGAGTCATAAAAAATTGTGTTTTACTGAGTAAATGATATATGCAGTTTACCTCCAGTTTTTACGAAAACCAGAAACTCGAAAAAATGCCGTTACCATTCTTTCCAGGTACCTGCGGTTTTCAGTATTTATATCTTCAAGGCTTACGCACTTTCAAATATACCAAAGTGTTGAGAAAAAGATTCACTCACTCCAGAACTGTTCGTACGATTACGTTTTATTTGATGATTAATGAACTATTAACTCGATAAACATGCCAGATATTAGACATTCTAATCTTACACAGCGAGTTGCGTTTTTTCACTGTCCCTTCTGATGTTTTAATTGGATTCTTTCAAACATGAAGTGAGCATTTTCAAAATAATCAACCTGATCTTTGTTAACTGATTGTGATAGAATATACGTTATATAAGCAAAATCTCCGTGACACAATATAAATGAAAAGAACCAACAACTATATTCACATAATTATTTCAATAGCAATCTAAATTATTTTCTTATATAGCATTCATAATAAATCATTAGAGCCAAGTTTACAGCAAGTTCAGGATTCTACTAAAACTGCACTAATAAATAATCAATCACTTCTTTAAAAAATATAATAATGGAAACGATCAAAGGAAATGATTCCGTTTTAGTTCAACTGCTAACACGCTCTGTAGGTATCTACGAATTTCAATAGTTTATCTTCAAGGCTGACATTGTTAAAGATACATGATCAGTTAAAACAAATCGCACACCTTCCAGAAATGTGCCTTACATCGCGTTTATCTGATGATAACTCGATAAGCATACCATACCATAGATATGATATGTTTGTATACATTTGAAACTTTGTATCTATACATTTGAAACTTCTTGACTTCTACGAACTTCGGATGAGCAAGTATTTGGCAACTTATATTAAATGAACGAACGAGAATTTGAGGTCAAAACAATCTTTGGTACAGTGCCCTTCAATCAATCGAAGAATCTAGAATCCTTACAACAACAGTGAAGAGGCAAACCTTAATATCTAAGTCAGTTTTCTTTACATTAACGGAATCTGGGTGGTATTTAATGAGTCATTAAAGAATGTCAAGGTATCAGTCGAAAATCCTAAGTACAAGTGAACCGAATCCATTAATATGTTTTTCTTTCTTTCTTTCTTTCTTTCTTTCTTTCTTTATTGTTCTTTCTTTCTTTTAGACATGATGTTTGTCCATCAAACTTGATTTTCACATCATCAAGACCCCACCCCTCCCTGTTGTTTTAAATCAACTGAAAATGGACAAGCTTGAGGATGAGAAGATTAAAACAACACAAATGAAAAACAGAGTAGCAAAGACTCACTCGAAAAAAAAACTTAAAAATATCATCTTACGAACATGTTTTTATTTGTTTTAAATACCAACAACTGAAACAGTATTAATCCCAGATACAAAGCGAGGCAAAATACAATTATTTATATTTTATTGTACTTTATTTTTACACTGATTTAAAAAAAAAAACTTTGTACGCTGTTTGTATGTATTCAGTGTTATATATCCTCCGATAAATTATAGAATCATTCTGTAAAATATCGCATAAAATAAACAAAACATGCAAGTTACCATCAGTCTTTAAAAACTTGAAAGGAAAAACAATATTTGCAATTTTACTAAAAAATACATACAATTAAATTCGTAAATATAATATGAACTAAACTTTAATAAACTTTAACTTTAGATAAACTTTAACGAAGAAATATAACACAGCAGTGCCTTATTATCAAGCTTTGTACAAGAGTAATAAATCCACGTTTTACTGAGTAAATGATATAAGCAGTTCACCTTCAGTTTTTACGAAAAACAGAAACTCGAAGAAAACCCTACCGCGAAAGCTACCACGCTCTTCAGGTACGTGCAAATTTCAGGAATTTATCTTCAAAGCTTACGTAATTTCAAACATATACCTAATTGTTGAGAAAAAGTTTCACTCAGTGCAGGGTTGTTTGTACGATAGCGTTAATCTGATGAGTTATGAACATTAAATTCGATAAACTTTTCTGATATACTAGACATTGTAATCTTTCACAGCTTTGCTTTTCTCACTTTTCCTCCTAAGTTTTAATTGAATTGATGCCAAATCATTCACACACATGAAGACTGCAAAATAATCAATAGGAATCCTACATATTTTTTACATAACATTCAAAAATATGGCGTCAATAGACGGAGCTTGCACGATAGCTTATTATACCATTCGAATCATACTAATTTATAAATGTCGTTGTTGTCAGCATGAAATAAAACAAATTCCGATTTGTCATAGACCAAACAGAGTGAAAACTCATTTTTACGCATTAGCATTTGTGACTAGTTTACCGAATTATTTCTATTATTTGTTAAATAAATATAATTTCTTTTGAACACGATAAAGACCGGTTTTGGCGTGTCTGGTATTTATTATATATGTTATTTACATTAAGATGTTTACATGCCCTACACTGAATTTGAGGCTATCAGTAGGTTCTTTTGTCTGTTGGTCGCAATTTAGTTTGTCCTTTCATGTCTACAATGCGAGTTTTATTTTCCAAACGCATTTTAGTTTCGGGTATCAAACAATGGCTCTACGGCTGAAGCGTCACTACAAATTTTGCACATACAGTTCGAAAATGTGTAGATATCAACGCTCAAGGACGTCGCTCAATTTACTCTTGGTCCATTGCAAAGCTATTTGCACATGAAAATTATACAATGAAATCGATTTGCACGAGGTGAATAAAATATAAAATTGTAGTATCACCTTTAGGTTTCTACATAGTTTACTACATTTTATGCTTTCTGAATCATTTGGCCTCTCTTTAAGAGCAGGACTGAAGTACTAAGAAGAAGACAATTACACTGTACTGTCTACATATGATAGTGCACATTTTGTTAATGGCATCATACAGAACATCTTGATTTTTATTGCTAACTCAAAAACAAATTCTCTAGCTAAAGAGGAGCGGTTCTATATATTTATGATATAAGTAGCATATCAAATACATTTACCGCGATATGACTGAAATTATTTGTTTAATGGCAGAAGTCATTTAGGTTAACACATCAAAGACTGGAGGTAATTTATACATAAATATTCCCTAACATTCGTTAACGTTACATATTTCTTGAGAAAGATTGATAATTAAACTTTCAGAACATTTTATAGACGAAAGAAAAAGCGGTACTGTGATGTACGGATTTACTGTTGATCTCATAAACCGGTTACTTCAGGTTCAGCCCTGCAGCAGTGTGTACCACAAGAAGTTGAGAGAGGGTAGTTTTATATGTATAGGTTAGTGTTTGATAATACGCATTAACAAAAATAAATTGGTCAGGGGTGCCACAGGCAAGCGACCAATTATTTTTGTTAATGAGTATTACCAAACATTTACCTATTTAATGATCAACATTAGAGCGTTATTTACTTTGATACACGCAACAGTAAAATTGTCAATGGAATCAGATACCTGGCTTCATTCATGTCGCCAACATCAACAGTTTAAAACGTGGAACATAATAACAGAGGGTTTAGTACATTTAGTATAATAAAACTGCAATTATTAGATAATCTGAGAATAATTCAGACAAATTATTCAAGCCGCAGTCAAGCAAGAATTATTACGCAATCAAAATGAAACCAAAATTGGCCTTATGTTTGGATTGACAAATGAATTTTTTTTCACTGTAGTTTACAAATATAAGAATGATTTTTTTTTAAAACAAAGGATCATGTAAATAAATGCATATCTATTCTCTTACATCGTACTTCTTCGAATATTCTGCCATGCAGCAGACATAAAACAACGTTCATATTACAAACAAACAAACAAACAACCAAACAAACACTTGATGAATTACACTGGGGGTAAAAAATAATGTTTCTTTAATACTTTGCAAAGATAAGAAATACTCTCATCGATACTACATGATCAGTCATTTGAGCGAAGTTGACAGGAAATTAAGGATTCTACTGAAACTGCACCAATAAATAGGTGATCATTTCATTATAAAAATATAATAATGGAAACGATCATAAGAAGTGATTCAGTTTTAAGTACAAGTTTAAACGATACACACAATGAAGCTGTTAAGTCTCTATGTGATTGTCGGAATATAAGCTATATGCATACGTTGGAAACCAAATATAAAACAAAATAAACAGAGCTTTTACCCTGCCTATTTTCCTGAATTTGTGATTGGTGGCAGGAGCGATAGATGTTTTCGTTTTTTTTTTTAAATAACAGAAGACAAACACTGTATGATTGGATCTGTCGCTGTAATAAATAATATACCCTGGATTTACCATCCAGAAAAGTCAGTCACGAGTTTTGAAGACCCAAATAGTGTGAAATATAAACAGAAGGGAATTACTGAAGTTTTGTCGGAAGCATTCAGTATAAACAGTTGTCAGAAATTGGAAACAATAACGTTTAGTGAGGAAACCTAAACATTACTAATATACATAAGAAAAAGGAAGTTGTATAGAAACCCAACAAAATAAATACTGACCCAATAAGAAGGACAATGTGGTGACATTGATAGCACGTCAGTGGTGAATGTAACTGTTTGTTAAAAAATATGCTTCAGTTCATACAAAGGAGAGTGATAATTACATCGAATTTAGAGTTTACCAGTGCGCTGGTTCAAATGACTTGTTGCCACAGATAAGAAAAAAATGTCGGGCAAATAAGTTGCACCCTCGGATAACTAAAAATAAACTCATTTAAATATCTTGTTCTACAGGCTATAAACATTAATCTAATTCTGAATGAAAATAAAATCACCAATGCCACCTCTGTGCTTCCATACGTTCTTCCCGCGGATTAATGTGTGTTTGTGAGCTACTATCTTCGACTGCGAGCGTGTCTATTCCACATGTCGTTAACAATATATGTTTCAGTTAATATCATGCTAATGAAACGTGATGTATTTTTCTTTGACTTGTTCCAAATACATATTTACTTATTGGCCTTTGAATAAAGCAGTATTTCAACGGTTGACCCAGCAAGAAACACCTTTGGAAAAAAAACATGCGTGGGAACAAACACAGATGAGCAAGGTGTATGATATACTTGCTAGTTAGATTTTTCACAGGGAAGTCGTCAATCACGAGCGATACAAAAGTTTCACGTGATATATTAATATTTTTATTAATTATGAATAATAATTCGGCAATATTAAACCTTTCAAAAAAATAAAAAATTCATATACTTAGCCGCTAGAGTGGCTAGAGTAAAATATCTGGGGTTCTCTTTTGGTCTGAACTTGTGAAATAAAATCGATATTTCACTGAAACAAACAAATATCCTCTATATCTTTTCAACAGAACACATGGTCTGTCGTTGTTGAGAACGTATTTATCAATTAAAGACTCTGATTTGAATGGTATGGCAGGTTTTTGGAACGATTGCTGGACAGCCGCCCAGTAAATCAACCTCAACTTACCCATAGACAAATTTAGCAACAACAACGCACGCTACGCAGGTGCACAACTTTATTCTTATAAACGTATGTGTTTGCTTACCTTGTAACAAATTATGGCATATGAAAGTACTGCATTATGTTCATTTGGTTACACTTCGTGAAATAACGTCACGGAAAAGTCCTGACAATATAATACTCACTTCAAAAGGCCCAAGTTCATTAATATTCGAGTGCTTTCCTATATATGACTTGCATTAGACCTGTTTTTTTTTTTTTAAATTAAAAGCTAACATTTAGGAAGCGCATATTACTGGCACAGTTTCAATAAAACCTAAGCTATTCGTCTTCTAAATGTACTAGTATTTCCTTTATCTCAAAATATGTAAACTGTGTCTCTACTTTTAAAAAATAAATTTCAACTTTTCACGGACCTTTTTGTAAACCAAGGTGGAACATTTGTCAAATATGCTACAAGCGTGCTTGGACTTTCTTGTACAGCAAATGTATAACGCACAAACTTATACTGTATTAAAATAATATATATAAATATGGCCCTTCTTTTTCTTCTTATACTCGAGAGAAAACTCATTAACTTACAGGTACGGTAGTAGTTAATAAAGAAGATTTATATTTTGGTCTAGTTGTAACACAAGGGACTTGTAATCCTGGTGTCGCGAGTTCGGTTCCCCGCTCATCAAATAACCTTAAAATTACTAAATTTCTTTGGAAATTATTTAACCGAAGTCCGATGTATCTCCGCTTCATACTGAGTTTGTAAATGAACAAGAATGTTACTGGAACGGTTGAACGGGATGTGTAAACAGCACTATCAGATCGACCTAAACTAACCCAACACCTGATGGACTGATACCACTGAAGGCGAATCCGTACGAACAAAGATTCGAAAAAAACAACCATATCTAAGTCATTGCCAAGAAACCCTGAACAAAAGGCAAACAGATCGCCTAATCTGAAACACAGACCTGTCGCACAAACGAAAGCTAAAAACAAAAACCGCTACGGATATAGTCAAGCTTCAACAATCGCATAGGTGACGTGCATCATTCGCTCTCCTAAATAATATTAATTTAAGCGCAACCAAAACAACAAAAGGTAAGCGCTACTAAACCCACCAGCATCCAACCTAAACACCCTATAATCTTTCATTTATAATGATGTTTATCCACCAAACTTAATTTTCACATCACTAAGACCCCCTCCCCTCTCCCTGTTGTTTTAAATAAATGGAAAATGGACAAGCTTGAGGGTCAGAAGTTTAAAACAACACAAACACTCACTCCAAAAAACTTTAAAATAATATCTTACGAATTTTTTTTATTTGTTTTAAATACCAATTATTTGGAACAGTATTAATCTCCAATACAAAGCGAGGGAAAATACAAATACACTTATTTATATTTTATTGTACTTTATTTTTACACTGGTGTTAAAAAAACATTGTACGCTGATTGTATGTATTCAGTGTTATATATCCTCTGTTAAATTATAGAATCATTCTGTAAAATATCGCATAAAATAAACAAAACATGCAAGTTACCATCAGTCTTTAAAAAATTGGAAGGAAAAACAATATTGGCAATTTTAATGAAAAATACATACAATTAAATTCGTAAATATAATATGAACTAAACTTTAATAAACTTTAATAAACTTTAACTTTAGATAAACTTTAACGAAGAAATATAACACAGCAGTGACTTATTATCAAGCTTTGTACAAGAGTAATAAATCCACGTTTTACTGAGTAAATGATATATAAGCAGTTTACCTCCAGTTTTTACAAAAAAAAGAAACTCGAAGAAAACTTACTGCGAAAGCTACTACGCTCTTCAGGTACGTGCGAATTTCAGGAATTTATCTTCAAAGCTTACGTAATTTCAAGCATATACCTAATTGTTGAGAAAAGGTTTCACTCAGTGCATGACTGTTTGTACGATAACGTTAATTTGATGAGTAATGAACTTTCAATTCGATAACATTTTCTGATATACTAGACATTGTAATCTTTCACAGCTTTGCTTTTCTCACTTTTCCTCCTAAGTTTTAATTGAATTGATGCCAAATCATTCACACACATGAAGACTGCAAAATAATTAATATAATCTTCGCTAACAGATGGTGAGAAAAATATATTCATATAAGCAAAATCGCCTTGACAATATAAACGAAAAGAACGAACAACAATATTTACATATTTCAATAGGAATCCTACATATTTTTTACATAACATTCAAAAATATGGCGTCAATAGACGGAGCTTGCACGATAGCTTATTTTACCATTCGAATCATACTAATTTATAAATGTTGTTGTTCTCAGCATGAAATAAAACAAATTCCGATTTGTCATAGACCAAACAGAGTGTAAACTCATTTTTACGCATTAGCATTTGTGACTAGTTTACCGCAAAATTTCTATTATTTTTTTAAATAAATATAATTTCTTTTGAACACGATAAAGACCGGTTTTGGCGTATCTGGTATTTATTATATATTTTATTTACATCAAGATGTTTACATGCCCTACACTGAATTTGAGGCTATCAGTAGGTTCTTTTGTCTGTTGGTCGCAATTTAGTTTGTCCTTTCATGTCTACAATGCGAGTTTTATTTTCCAAACGCATTTCAGTTTCGGGTATCAAACAATGGCTCTACGGTTAAAGCGTCACTACAAATTTTGCACATACAGTTCGAAAATGTGTAGATATCAACGCACAAGGACGTCGCTCAATTTACTCTTGGTTCATTGCGAAGCTATATGCACATGAAAATTATACAATGAAATCGATTTGCACGAGGTGAATAAAATATAAAATTGTAGTATCACCTTTAGGTTTCTACATAGTTTACTACATTTAATGCTTTCTGAATCTCTTTAAGAGCAGGACTGAAGTACTAAGAAGAAGACAATTACACTGTACTGTCTACATATGATAGTGCACACTTTGTTAATGGCATCATACAAAACATCTTGATTTTTATTGCTAACTCAAATACAAATTCTCTAGCTAAAGAGGAGCGGTTCTATATATTTATGATATAAGTAGCATATCAAATACATTTACCGCGATATGACTGAAATTATTTGTTTAATGGCAGAAGTCATTTAGATTAACACATCAAAGACTGGAGGTAATTTATACATCAATATTCCCTAACATTCGTTAACGTTACATATTTCTTGAGAAAGATTGATAATTAAACTTTCAGAACATTTTATAGACGAAAGAAAAAGCGGTCATGTGCTGTACGGATTTACTGTTGATCTCATAAATCGGTTACTTCAAGTTCAGCTCTGCAGCAATGTGTACCTACGGTCTGAATTCCACAAGAAGTTGAGAGAGGGTAGTTTAATATGTTTAGGTTAGTATTTAATAATACGCATTAACAAAAATTAGTGTTTGAAATTATTTTTTGTCCAAGGAGATGGCAGCTTTTTTCAAATTTTAAAAGAATTTATTTTAGTTAATCAGTTTTTAACAACCAGTGCTACTAACCAGATAAATCGAATGAAATGATTTACCAACGTTATTCCGCATGTGTGCCTTGGAGGCGGAGTTACAGGGATATTGGGTTTTTGTTTACATTCATGCGATACAGAATACATTGAACTGAATTCATCTTTTATAATTATGGTTGGCTTTCACAAGTAAAGTAAAATATCCTCTCATTTTATGTAATGCATACATGTAAATTAAATATACAATACACGGTAAATAATATATTCGTGCCGCTGCTTGCAGGTGAAAATGCCGTCGGAAAAGTACAGTATTCAATTACGGAAGTCAATATAATTATAGTGTGCATGTATCATCAAATATCGTGTTAAATCAGTTTCACAACTCGAAATATTAGAACAAAAACAAAAATGCAAAAGTTCAGCATATTAAAGAAATCCGAATCACCTAAGACATCAAAACTTGTGACTTGATCTGCACTCATTTTGTTGTGAAACGTGTTCGACCTTCTCGAAGTTATGTTTCTGTGTGCCAGCGAAAGGAGATTCTAATTTGCATAAGTCGGTAAAAGATCAGACCTCGCCGATATCGACGGAACATGGATGACAGGCATGATTTTGGTGTTTCGAGGTGTCAATCAAATTCGCTTGACAAAAGAGGGCAGAGACATGTTAAGAGTGTACAAAAATAATTTAAAACACTAAGCTGGTTAAAATTTATTAGTACGTATTTACAAAATTAAATTGGTCGCGCGGCTATTTATCAATTAAAGACTCTGATTTGAATGGTATGGCAGGTTTTTTGAACGATTACTGGACGGCCGCTCGGTAAATGAACCTTAACTTACCAATAGACAAATTTAGCAACAACAACGCACGCTACGCAGGTGCACAGCTTTATTCTTATAAACGTATGTGTTTGCTTATCTTGTAACAAATCTTGGTATATGAAAGTAATGCATTAAATTCATTTGGTTACACTTCGTGAAATAACGTCACGGAAAAGTTCTGACAATATAATACTCACTTCACAAGGCCGGAGTTCATTAATATTCGAGTGCTTGACATTCGAGTATATGACATTCACTAAAAAAGTGCATATTACTGGCACAGTTTCAATAAAACCTAAGCTATTCTAAATGTACTAGTACTTCCTTTATCTCAAAATGTGTAAACTGTGTCTCTACTTTTAAAAAATAAATTTCAACTTGTCACGGACCTTTTTGTTAACCAAGTTCGAACATTTGTCAAATATGCTACAAGCGTGTTTGGACTTTCTTGTACCGCATATATATAACGCACAAACTTATACTGTATTAAAAGAATATATTTAAATTTGGCCCTTCTTAGTCTTCTTATACTCAAGAGAAAACACATTAATTTAAGGTGCGGTAATAGTTAATAAAGAAGATTTATATTTTGGTCCAGTTGTAACGCAAAGGACTTGTAATCCAGGTGTCGCGAGTTCGGTTCCCCGCTCATCAAATAACCTTAAGTTACTTAATTTCTTTCGAAAACATTTAACTGAAGTCCGATGTATCGGTGCTTCATACTGAGTTTGTAAAAGAACCAAGACTGTCACTGGAACGGTTGAACGGGATGCGTTCTGTAAACTGCACTATCAGATCGACCTAAATTAACTTAACTCCCGATGGACTGACTCCACTGAAGGCGAATCCGTACGAACAAGGATTCGAAAAGCAAACATATCTAAGCCATTGGCAAGAAACCCCAAACAAAAAGGCAAACAGATCGCCTCATCTGAAACACACGACCTGTCTAGAAAAAAAGAAAAAGAAAAAAACGTTTACGGATAGAGTCAAGCTTCAACAATCACATAGGTGACGTACATCATTCGCTCTCCTAAATAATATTAATTTAAACGCAACCAAAACAACAAAAGGTAAACGCTACTAAACCCACCAGCATCCATCCTAAACACTCCGTAATCTTTCATTTATAAATTTATTTTCTTTCATCCGGAAAGTCAAAGTCGCTGCATAAATAACATTTTTCTTCTTTTTATTAGCACTCCATTTTATCAACGTCGGTACATTTATAATCTGTCTCCCTTTAACGTTATCAATTTTGTTTCTATGATTCTTTGAAAAACACGTGTGATCTACAGGTTAAGCATCTTATTCGAGACAGCAGCGTCTTGTTAAATTTTGTTTAGGAAATTTTGTCTCCTAGATCAACTTCCTGAGAAAAAAATCTTGGCGATATTTTTGCGGATTGGTAAAATAAGGAAGTTTGCCAGACAATTTATTAAACAGATAACACAATGACAACTTCTACTACGGATGCTCCTTCTAGACCAAGACGATTTAGATGGAACTTACAGCTCGTCAACGCGAAAGTCACCATTCAGTGTAGGGTTTGACCTAATATTATTGTACATGATAAGTGAAACACTACCTGTTGTCTGTGTCAGATACAAAGTCATCCTCCTAGCAACATGCTTATACTTGGATTTTGCTAAATACAGGATGACTTTAAGTTATCGGGCTAGGCAAAACTTGTGTGCCAGTGAGTGCGTTTTGTGATTAAAACCATGCAAAGTTAACATAGAGAGGACGGCATACACCTGATTTTCGTGCTATCAATATCTTCAGGGGTAAAATTCCGATTTTTTTATTAGCCCTGGTTTTAATATAGATAATTTAAGCAATATTAAACTAAACTGCAGTAGAATAAAATATACAAAATTAAATATACAAGTATTTTATTTTCAAAAAAGAAGTTTAATTAAATAAACAAAAAAGTCAATAATACAACAATCTTTGCAAAATGTCGATATAATGAATACATTTACAAATAAAATGAACAAACTAATTCAAAATTGCAATATGAACATGGTGAAGTAAGAAACAATATTTACCTCAAAAGTGATTCCTGTTTCCAACCTTATTCCTTGTATACTAATAATAACAAATATATGTAATACCGAATAAAATGATAGACGCCGTCAAGCTCGGGGTTTTACAAGTAGAAACACGATTCCTTTGAAAACTACAACGCACGCCCGGTGTATTTCAATATTTACTTCATCGCCTATATACTTTTTACAATACCAGAGAACATCAAAAATGCGTTTCAAACAGTCGAAAGATGTGCGTTATAAAATGGTTTATCTGATAATAAATGAACTATCATCTCAAAAAAACGTGCCACATATACCAGGCATTCTATTCTTGCTCGGCTTGTTGCTTTTTTGACAGATTTTTTTCCAATATTGAGGTAAAAAATAGTTTTGCACAACCTTGAATGATTATGAAACAATCAAACTAATATTCATTATGATTGATCTGATATCAACGTGATAAAATCTGAACGAAAACAAACGTATTCCAGTGCTAACAAATACTAAAAGAAATCTACCATATTGTCGACTAGAATAATCTGCTGGATTAACTACATGACAGATTGGATCTCTGATAAAGTCATTGAAGAGATGGCAATAAATAATAATATTACAGTGCTTATAATCAGAATGAATTGATTTATTACTATTGCCACTCTACAAATAGACAAAACAGAGAGAAATCACAGCTCCATGCGTTAAGGACAGTGAACATAAAAAAGTTAAGTGAAAAACTTACATGATCATTATTTATTTTTTTTATTATTATTATTATCATTTTCAGACAGCACGTGCAGGGTTCTTGATATTTTCTTTCTAAGAGATTTTGACGACCTTTCAGATAAACAGTCGTTCTTATCATTGGTAATTCAGAGCTGCCATCAAGAATGCGACTGCATCCCGTTTGTTTTCGAGTATCAAACAAAGGATTCGTTGCTGTCGGTCTGTCCATCTATCTGTCCGTCGCTATAATGCTTGCCTTTGCCGTTCCAACGCTCACGGTTGTCGGTCTTTCCTTCTTTCGGTCCATCGCAATGTATCTTGTCTGTGCATTTCCAAATTATACAACTGTAATGATTTGCTCAAGCGAAATGGCTTGTGAACACCCGATATTACGTTTTAACATTTTTTAAAAATATTCATGATTGTTCGATCAACAGTTTAAATATTCATGATTGTTCGATCAACAGTTGAAAGCACGACATTGTAACTCTTACATATTTACTTACCATTTATTATAGTTCTTTTCCGTTCAACCATTGATGTGATAGCTCTGTGGTAAAACATATACTTAACGCAATGTCCTAAATATCTTCGCAAATGAAGTTAACTGCACCACATAATAGCGTCTTTGTGTTGTTTGTGTTTTATTGCTGACTGAAACTCAAATATTAAGATCAAAGGCGAAAACATTCTACCTGCCTCTTATTTATGTAGCTTATAAAGTGATTTTGCACCCTATTTCATAGATTAGTCAGCATTCTGGCTGTTTTTATTCTTATTAACACATCAAAGACTGTAGATAATTAACACACACATAGTTAATTTTATTTATTTACGCTAGATGTTTTCAGCTTAATTCGATAATTACAAGAAAAGAACATTTCACAGACAACTGAAAGGGTTTACCCAGAGACACTCACGGTGCCGGCCGGATTCCTAATGAGATAGAACAGTGACCCAGTGGTAGTTGACAAACATGTCTAATAATCCAGTGCCCACATGTTCAATCTCTCGCTCTATTTGGTAGGACTGGTGCTACTCTGAACATGTAAATGTCTCAGGCATGTCTCTGGAATGAAGAGATTTGGAGTCTGTTACTCAGTTTTTGGACGCTGTCTTTCCCAAAGTAGAGATTTTTATGGCCGGAAAAGGAAAATACAACCCCACCCCTCTTCCGCATTGAATCTTCGTTATATATAGCCAAACTTTTACAGAAAATCTTGTTTTAATTATTGAAACATATCTTTAAATATATATATATATATATATATATATATATATATATATATATATATATATATATAGTGTTAGTGTTTGTACTATTTCTACAATGGAGTTTTATCCGATTCCTAGTAGATATCTGTTTACGAACTTAAATAAATAAATAAATTATAAAAAAATACGTAGAAAGCTTTTTAGGATGTGGGCTGAACTATTTTAGTTTATTTATTGTCTGTACCGGTTGCCCCCTCCCCCGCGCCCCCTCTGCAGAGATAAGTTATTTTATGTTGTTTGGAATAGTGCAAGATGCAGAAAGCATCTCATTCCAGAGACACTACTTGACCGTACAGCACTGATACATGGAAACTCGGTTTAACGTCTCATCATAAAGACAATAAGTAATGTTAGTGGAGGAGCCGTGGATCGATCTCTGGACCCCTGGGTTACCAGTCTAGCGAGTAACCTCTGGACCACTGATCCGCTCCAATGTGGGCTGACGGTTCGGCTCTAACTTTTATCACTTGTGATCAAATATTTGAATAAAGAAAGTCATGTGATTAGACTGACTCGTACTAATGTTATATTTCTGAAACATATAAAAACAGGAAAAACACCTTGAGAAATAGTCGAGGGCTGTAGACTTCAATCTTACATCAAATTATGCTACTTAAACGCTTGAAAAGACAATGAAATGTTTTTATCGATATCAATCATACGAAAATAAATAAACATTGAAGAAAACTTAACAGTAGCTGAACAATCTATCATAAGCCTTTTCAGACAACAGTCTGGTTCCTAGTGCGTTTGTGGCCTATGATCACTTTACGTAGCCGGGCAACAGACACAGCTTTTGAGTAGCGTCAGACGCACTTAAAGATATGCAGAACACTTGTGCAGAAAATGCAATCACTTCATTATCGAACATGACTTAATTATCTAAGAATTGTTCAGACTAGAATGTAGTTTTTAAGTTTAGTGGGTCTTCGTTGAATACTCGAAGCTTTTAATAAATAAGATTACTTTAAGAGGCATGCATACAATTATTTTCCAGGGTCATATAATTTTGAATAATTAAGCCAGTAATCAAAAGGTAAGTAAAATAGGTAAACTGTATCCATTAATATTAGTTTGTATAAAATGAGTGTCGCTGTACAAAATTTCGGTGGATAGCAATTAATTACAAATGAACACTTTCTTTCTGTCTACATGCCCTTAAAGTTACGAAAATTTGTTCTCCTTTAGATTGTAAATTATTTCATTTTTATTTAGAAGAGAATTAGGCAATAGAAAATTATATGTACATGTCTATGGAATATAGATATAAATGCTTATTTAATATACTATCGATTACGCGTTTAAAACTTCGGTGTTCCGTAGATCAGTATATATTTTTGTTATCTGATTATTTTAGTCGAAAAATATTTTAAAGGAAAGGTAAATGAATGTCAAAGTTGGAACAAACTTTCATTTTCTGTCAAGTTTATAATCTTACTCAATTGTTAGGTACACGGCAAAACAGCAAAATGTTTTGTTTCAGTGGTACTAAAAATGATTAAACCTTGCTACGGAAATTTTTGGATCGACTGTCACAAAATATCAGAACAAAAACATCGACTCTCTTTTTGCTGTTTTTATTTAACTTTTTGCACAAATTTGACTAGTCAGGACCATCAGGGTCTCCAGGAACACCCGGAGGTGGCATTAAAAACACTGATAATGGCCGTCAACACAGTGGATGTCGTGTTGGTCTCTACAACTCTGACCTGAGCAGTCGTTTATCTGTGTACAACCTTGAGCTACACCCAGCAACAGGAAATAGAGATTAGATCATGTATGATGCTGAATCAATCTGAACTGAGCAACTTTACACTGATAAAAAAGACGGGAAAAAAAAGAAAAAGAAGCATTGGCTGGTTAATGACAATTTCTTTAAGTTCAACAAAAGATCATTAGGTCTCACACTTTACGTTATCAGCTCTAGTCGCTTTTATTAATTAAAGTAAAGGTTTTTTTCTTCCGGCGAAAAGGATAAACATTTTAACGACTCCATGTTTGAACTACGTTGAAAACGAGTATTCGCTACTCATAACAACATCAATAACAATTAGATTTCAAATTCTCTTGAAAATATGATAACATTGTTGCTACCTTGGCTATGCAGATATTGTACAAAGAATGAATACAATAAAATGGGCTTATTCGGAAAAAGAAATGAACGGATATGGTAAACAGGCTACAACTTACTCCCTGGGATTGGCCCAACAGAGCATGTGCACCAGCCCTGCACACACACTACATGTATGTGATTGACACATTAAGTGATTGGATGCACGTCATGACACTCGTGGCTGTTCATACAGGTTACTGCATAGGCGTAAGCTACGATATAAAATTGAAAGGTATTTTCTTTGTATATTTTTTAAAACGTGATCGTTTGATATTGTATATGTTATCGAGTTCTGCGATTTTCTCAAATAAAAAACATCGACAATCCATAGGTAAATCTGAAGGAACACGCCCTGCCATTAATCGGTGATATACTGCATACCGATTTTATTGGCACATTAGCCATAAAATGAAAACTGGTTGATAATTCAACGTGTGTTCATTTCCTTTTTTTTCTCTCTCTCTTTTTTTTCTTCTTTTAGCCATTCATACAAAAATGGTACAACAAAACAATCTATATAAAGATTTATATTGATGAAACCAGTTTACCTGTTGTATTAAGAATATAATTATGACCGGCATCTTGACATCGGGTTATCATTTAATATCATCAACATTTACACGATTTTGAGACAATTGAATACTCAAGATTTTAGGGTATTGAGGGTATAGGGAAGTTTTTCTCAGCTTAAATTAATTTTAAACTCGAAGCACCCCTTATAGTAAACTCAACGTCTGTTGATGCTTTCAATTATCTGGTTCTTTTTTTTTTCATGATAAGAAAATTAAAAAAATGGAAAAAAGATATGAAAGGCACCCCCACCACAACTACCACACACACACAAAGAAAAAAACAAAAATAAAATACAATGTAAACATAAAATAAATAAAACAATCACCGAATATGATTGCTTTAGTAGCGACAATAAGTTTCATGTTAGTATTCTTTGATTCTCCTACAAAGGTAAGGTAAGTCAGTTAATTAAAGAATTCCAAAAAAAATATTGGACCTTATATACCTTTGTACTTCTGACTTTGAGGGCAAACGTGTTTACATCACATGAAGTTGCCGTATAAATTTCATAAACTATCATGTGAAAGAAGCGTGATAATTTTTTTTTGACCTTCACCTATAAAGATAACAAATCCGTCTGCTTTATTTCTTCAAAACTTGAACTTTTCTCAGTTGAAAAGTACAAAGAACTAAGAGAACAAATCCAAACACGTAACAACTAGAATATCTTCTAATGCATATTTATTGTTTTTTAGGAAATGCTAACTTTTCAAACTAGGAATAGAAGAACATTTTTTCTTCAGTAGCCGCCAATTGATTCAGTGATCAAACGAAAGAATGAAGCCGTCTGTCCCTCAGTCATTCAGTCAGGTCAGTCAGTCAGTCAGACAGATGTACAACTAAAAATCGGGACTACGCAGAGTTATAGTTCTTGTGCACTACACTTCTACTCATTGTAATGGACCGGACAAGGTCTGGGCGCCACCCGTTCAGCCTCCCGCCACGGGGTTTCCCATAATACGTCCCGTCTTTTGACGGTAGTGTACATAAAAGACCTCAGGGGTAAGCAAAACAATGGTTATGATTAGAACAAAAGAGAAATATAATTTATTACTATATTATAAGTGACTTTGAAATGTTCTTGAATTGAGAATAAATATCCATTTAAAAATGCCGTTGGCCACGTTACTAAAATAACGACAAAGTACATGGTTTTCCTGTGTAGGGAAAACATTCACACTGAGAGAGCGTTGCGATCGACACGTTTAATTAAATTAACGCGAAGTTCTTTTCTACGCAGAAAGGCCACTTCACGAGGCTGAAGTCAGACTTACACACCGTCCTTTAGACAATTTGTTTAGATCATATGTGAAAAGGTTATTGCTTTTATGAGATTTTGAAAACCGGTTTTGATAAGTTTCAACTTAGAGACAGACATGCACACGTGACTTCAATGCTTTTGTAGATATTTCCAAGATAGACCAATGTGAATGAAAATAGCTCATGTGTAAACGTGTAAACTGATCTTCTGCAAACCAGTTTTTCATAAGTGTTCACGAGCAAATATCACAGCTTTACCGAATAGATGAGGACAAATGTGGTTTTAACTGAGAGTTTACTACACGTCCACCAAATAAACTTTGAATTTCATGCAGGTGAATCTCGCAGAAATAAGCGAGAGGATGTTTAGGTCCATTTGTTTTACTCGCTGAAGATACTCTATAAATTTTCATCTATCATTTCGTCTGCTGAACTGAAATCCAAGCAAATTTCCTTTGAGCTAAAACTTGACACCTTTGAAATCGTGTAAGAAACATTAAACAATAAATAGGTTATCTGGGAGAAGCATGATTTTAAAAACCACAAACAATAATGTGAAAAGACGAGTATTTATAACTATCACGTGTTTCCATACGTAGCTTTCGTATTTAGACTAAAAATACACGCGGGTTGACGTCCATAAAAAATTGAACTTTGATGACAATATAGTTCCTTTATTACCATGGCTATTTTCCCATATGTAAGCAAGCCTTTTAAAATTTGTATTTTTGCTTCACTTTTGTAAACGAAGAAAAGAAAACCCGCCATTGTATCAAGCAGGATATCACAAAGCTAACACTACTAAAGCTATGTATTTGGGAAATGCTTCTTCCAAAGTCCAGTTTCCTCTTTCTAGTGTTTTATCCTCGAAAGGCCAGATCAAAAGGTATTTTATACTGTTCATAATGTATGGTTCATTCAATGCAGTGCTTATCATGTCACAACGAAATACTTTGAAACGAAGGTATCCATTTCAAAATACAGAGTTACACTTTAGGTTATACACCACCAAATCAGTGTTGTCCAGGAACCAGTCAATTTTGTGCAGGGTTTTGTGCGGAGCTATAAGATGACAAAGCTGTCTGATTGGTCAAAAATGGAAAGGTTGTTTTGAAAATCATTTTACTTGGAAACAACACATATATTGAAGAACAAATTGAAATTAGGCATAAGTGTGACGGACAATTCTTGGCTATTTTTTGTCTTTTTCAAATGTGTAATAAAAAAAGTACCGAAGTGACTGGGGTGATCTCCTTCGAGACGATGTACCGTAAAAGTTGATCGGTCATGCTACTGAAAAATCTGACTGAAATTGTTTTTCATGATTGATTTTTCCCAGAAATCGGCATAGGTAGCGTCTTTAGAAGCTAATAAAGTGAGATTGTTACATTGAAATACTGTAGATACTGATTTAGTTGTGTGTAACCTTCAGGTTTAAAAGTCAACAAAAGATGTAGGAACACGAAGTAATTGGTCTAGCGGACAGCAAGCTTGATAAAAGTTCTTACATTGATTTGATAGTGACGTGTTTCATACAGAATCTTGTTTTATGGGTTCGTCCAACCCTTTTTAATATGTTTGAAGTGTTAAGGGTGTAACCTTTAATCATGAGATGCTAGACATTTGAATCAATCACAAAGCAAATCAAAACTTGCTTGAACAGGTCGATAGTCAAAATGGGACTTCCCAGATAACCCAGACGTTCATCTTGAACCCTAGAGTGTCCTTATCAACGTATGGTATTTTAGTCCTACATTTGTCATTGACCTTAACTGCCACCAAATGGTGAATTCCCAGGCGTTAGAAATAGTATAAAAGAGAGTTCAATCTTTGCGTGGTAATTACACTTATATCTTCACTGAGATCTCAGACAAAGCAAAAAAAAATGAAAGTTGCATTTTGTTTCGTTGCATTTGTAGTCGGTAAGTACAACTTTTTTATTTCTAAAAGTTGACTTTTTCAGAAACAAATTGTTTTATGAAAGGAATAGAAAAACGAAAGCATTTGAGCATCTCTTTGTGGAAAAATACGACAAAAAAGAGAAACACAGTAACCGAAATTTACACAAAACGTTGATTATTTTTCTCCGTACCCAGTCAATTTGTAAAGATTCACAAAACATTCGAGACTGTTTAATATCATGGTAAAAAAAAACAAGCTGAATCCATTATTTATACGAAACACAAAACATTGAGGCAGAATGTTTCAAGAGCGTGTTTTATGCAATATGCACTATTTTACGGGGGGAATAAACAAGAGTATTTATTAAATCGTTGTATGAGAAGACTTGACGTAAAAGTAACATTGTGTCCTTTGGGACAATAAGTTAAGTCTGCATAAGTTTACAACTTATAGGGACGTATCGTCCTATAACTGCAGTTCTGCCATAGTGAATGACAGTTTTCTTTGATCTTCTACTGTGTATATTTCCGACACACCTCCCAAGTATATCCGGCCATGCTATGGCTTCAGGATTTGTCAGTTATAGCACGGCGCGCGCCTCCTGGCCTTTAATGCAAGGTATTTCGACGTTACTGTTTTGTATGCTTTTTTCTTTGGTGAGTTTTTTAATGTACCATTTACAATTTCAGGCTACACATACGCCACTCTTTGCTCTGACAGTAATCCATGTGACCCAACTGAAACAATGTGTGGACAAGGTTACACACTGACCTGCCTTGCAACTTCCGCAACTGAGAGCCATTGTGTTTGTCAAGGGAATAACCAGGGCGGTAATAAGCCTGTTTTGCAAATGTTATAAACATAAATGCATATTTCTAAAAATTTAAATCTAATGTATTCATGTTTAAGGCAAGTCAGTTACGTTCGCAATGATGAAAACCATAGAGACGCGTTGTTAACGTGATCGCGTACGACACCGCTTTGATCCCAACAATGTCTGTTCCGAATAACAAATATATCTTTCAATAGCCCATAACCTTCATTGGCAAACGGATTTCCCAACCTGACTTTGAAAACTGTCTTCATTCACTTACTAAAATTTATGCTATATTGGCTAAATAAATGTGTGTGCGGTTGGTTTAGAACTGATTTGTATACAATTCACATTAATGGACTACAATTTATTTCTATTTATGTCAAAGATAAATAATTAATAGTTTTAAGTTTTTTTCTATCTTTTTTTTAATTCAATCATTGTCATATCTTTAAACAGTAGTATCAAATGCGTTCTGCTACATTGCCACAATAATGCCAAAACTTTTATTTGTTACACATGTATTAAAAATTTATACTGAATGTTGTTAAAGGGCCATGTTGTGTTTTCAGGAGCTCATACTTGTACTACTCAAGCTGACTGTCACGACCAGAACTTACATCACTGCAACCATGGCCACTGGGCATGTGACAACGGACATTGCCACTGCACAGGTGGCAACAACCACCACCCACCAGGTGGCAAATAAAACTTATAAGCTCTTTTCAAATATTTTTAACTGATAAATGTAATTTAATAAATTCATAAACTGGTAAGATGTGTTTATTCTTTTCTGGAAAAGTCAAACATTTTATTTCTGTATCCAATAACCTACACCGACATTAACTTGAGTTTTGCCTTATGTACCCATCGTTATGTTACGCGTTTGTTGCCTTTGGATGGAAGAACAAAACGAACAGATACTTGTAAAATGTCGATAAAATTCATATGATGGTTGTTTGTTTGTTTGTTTGTTTGTTTTTTTTTTTGAATTTCCTGTTGTAAAATGTAAGTTTTAAGTAATATAGACAAAGACTGTCATTCGCACGATGGAATACATAACCAGTGTAAAAAAACTGGTTCAATCCGCACGAAGAAAGGAACCACAGCTGAACAATTTTACATGTTGATAAGGCGCAAAAATTTCATGAACATAAGTCATTTGCGATAGAAATTGCCAAATTTACTGAATCAAGAGCGTGAAAACCCTTAGATTCACAATTTAACAGGTGATATTTTTTCTGTTGATCTATGGCCATGTACATTTGAAGATAGGATGGACTTACTTGATACTTAGATAAACTTTTCTTGAGTGTATCCACATGGAAAAAAAGGAAGCAAATGCGAAACTTCACATTCCTTTGCAATTGAACAATGGTTACTATGGGTTTTATACTGTTTGAAATACATGACAATGTCATATTTTTAAACAAGAGAGTAACTTCATTTGAATGTCAAAGGCCATACGTCTGCATTAGTTGAAAATCGAAGGAAAAAAATTATTTTACCTCAGCATGATGTGTCTACATCAGAAACCAGAATCGTGCATTCGGGAAAAGACGCCTAAACTTCACCAAAGCTCAGTTAATATAGCTCAACTAATTTAGCCTATAATTGTTCATTGAAATCTTGTTAAAACCATTATGCTCAAAACCGATTCCCTACTCTAAGATGGTTCGTGTACTTTGGACAGATTGTTTGGTACCAGTTAGCAATCTGACTAGCTTTGCCTGCACGGGAGGTAAAACAAGTACAACTAGAGTTTGTTTCTGAAACAAAAAAGATATTCCCCGCCAGCTGAACATACATCAGGTCCTTCCCACACTAGTACATGAACTTAAACATGTATATAGAGCACTGTCTAAAGAGCTTCATCTCATATTTTACCTTTGACCTCTAAGTGTAACCTTGAACTTAGAGGTGAGATCAGGTTCTTTCGCAGAAAAACATCATCTTATGGTTTTTAACATTGCTGCCAAGTTATTTCAAAATCCATCAAGGGATGGCGAAGTTATGTAGCGGACACGATTTGTGACATCCAGACATCCAAACAACCCGCTATCCAGACAGAGAGGACAATAACAACGTGTCTCCACCTATCACTACCAGAAGTGTATGTGTGTGTGTGTGTGTGTGTGTGTGGGGGGTTACTTGGGGAGAGGGAGAGAGACTGAGAGATTTATTATATATATCCACTGAGTATATGTAAACTAAGTCTTTATGACCCACAACTAAAGAGTGACACCGTTATCAGAACTCCTTTTAGGCTTCATAGCGCTTCCTATTTTATTTAAACAACTGTAAACAAATGGTAAATGTAAGTTGTTACTCAATGAGAGAAAGAAAAAAACTTAGAGAAATAAAACAACAACAACAAAACAAAACAAAAAAGCAACTCTTAAATGTTCGATAATTTTTCCCGAGTTTTATTCTCTCTATTTTTTATTCTTTGCCAATTCTTAAAGTGGTAAGGGTGTGGGGAGGGGTCATAATGAAGTAAGATAACTGTAAACGCCCAGTGAAAAATATCTTAGGCTCATTCACCGTATGTTCTAATTGCTATTATTTGGACATTTTATTGTCTAATATATTTGATTATACACTTTCGATTAACATAATTTGAATAATTTCATCTGTATATACTTTGTCGGATACCCACAGCCGATCCATTAACATTTATCAGCGGGTTGATTACGTGTAATAATAAACCGTGGGTATCCGACGATGCTGTCTATAGACTCCAATATATATTACATTTATTTCCCAATAGAGACACTCTATTGTTGTTTCACCATTCATTTCCTTTCACATGCGCCTATTTTTAAAACATGCTTATTTCCAGCAGGATTCAATTAAACAGACTATATTAATTAAGTTCACTTGGAGGGATCCCGTCCCGCCCGTCACAGAATGGGTTTCTAATAACTGTAATAGATTGTTGCTTTTTCCCCTAAAATGATAATCAATTCTGTGATGAGGAGTTTCAGTAATCTCACCACACTGACAGAAGAAAAAAGAAGAAAATAAAAGATAAAAAATGCAACTTTAAATCATCACCAAGGAGACGAGAAGTGTCTTTTTGTTGGAAGTTATAGAATGCTGTGTAAGGCATACAAGTTATGTAATGATATATATCAGGCATCCGGGTCCCTAGCTTGAAAGTGCCCAGTGGACACTCTGATATAACTTCAGAAAAGAAAGAACCAAATGTCATTTAACACAATTTTTCCATGTGTGTAGGATCGACATTTTCTGATTTTCTGATATATCAGTCGGAACATTTAAAATATTGGGAATGACGTTTTTTTTTCAAGATTTTCCTCATGTGAAAATATCACATATTAAGTGCAATCGAAGAAATAGATTTTCTAAGAACTTCAAGTATTGTATTTTTAGCTCGAGTATTCGCAGAATAAGGAGGGCTATAGTTCTCGCCCTGGCGTCGGCGCCGGCGTTGGTTCAGGTTAAAGTTTTTGGGCAAGGTAACATTATTCACCAAACCTTTGCAGGTATAGCCCTGAAACTTACAATACTTGTTTACCATCAAGAGCTTACTGTGCTTATAAGAAGAGGTAACTCTGTCAAGTATTTTGTGTGAATTATGGCCACTTTTCGACTTAGAAATTTGGTTAAAGTTTTTCGGCAAGGTAGCACTAGTCACATTTCCCTTGCAGATATAGCCCTGAAACTTACAATTCTTGTAATCCATCAAGAGCTTAGTCTGCTCACAAGAGGAGATAACTGTGTCAAGCATTTTGTGTGATTTATGGCCCCTTTTCGACTTAGAATTTTTTTTCCATTTCTCAAAAAGTGTCAAAGATATTCCATTCAAACTTGGAATACTTGATCACCAGCAAGACCCCTGCAAAGATTGTTGGTACCCATGTCCCTCGAGTCACAGTTAGCCCCAACCACAGGGGTCACTTGTTTCTGCTTATACTAATATATAGGAAAAGAAACTTCTTAAGCCTAGAAATAAAATATTAACTGACATGAGATGGGTAAGTACTCCCCCCTTTCTTCCCCGCATCATCCTCTGCATGGGGACCCCTCCACCCTGCCCAGGTAAACCGCCCACCCATTGTTTTTACACCCCCCAGGCCGGATTTTTTTAATACATAGGTACTTGACTCCACATCCACCCTCAACCCCCCCCCCCACCAGTCCCCCTCCCCCCTGGCCAGATTTTTTTTTTAAATTACACTCCCCATCCACCCTCAAACCACCCCCGGGGTCCGATTTTTTTTAAATACGTAGGAACTTGAAGTTGAATTTTGAGTTTATTAGGTTTTATAACCCTTTAGTGTCAAGTACTGAGAGTAGTCTAGCGCGCTGTCCTACGACAGCTCTTGTTTATTGTATCTTCAAGATCGCTTTGATTCACGTTAAGTTAATAAGAGGAAAAGAATTGACAGCTTTTTAATTTTTTTTTTTGTTGTTGTTGTTTTTTTTTTAATGCTATAACATTTACTTTTTTCTCCAGCAAAATAATATGGTTTGGGACCAAACATTATATTAACCCTTTTTGGCATTCTGTATATATTAAGTCAAAATGAATGATTTTGTTTATACTACTGCTGTAGCATGTGCAAAACATCGAAACATTACGATAATTCCGTCACAATTTAGCCATGTATTTTTGAACGCTAGAGCCATCAGCAATTTTCACAAAATGTCGCATCTGGAGTCTTGAAGACATCTTGGAATTACTTCTGTTCTATTTTCTATTACATTTCATTACCTGGACGAATCAACTGTATTGGAATGATGAGGTTTTTTGGTTGTTGTTGTTGTTGTTTTGCGCGTGGGTTGGGGGACTAACTATCTCTCTGTCATACGGATTCGGCAAGGACATTTCGTTAAGTCATTAATCACATTTTCAAGGATGACTTCAGACTTTTAGAAAACATAAAATTACTGTCAATATTTCAAAAATAATATATTATTCATTCCTTAAATCTTATTGGTCTAGTTGTCAATACAGAAGAAATTGGCGGCCACGAAAAGCATGGGTCTCGCTTCGTTCCTTGACATCTGAAAACACTAGCTATAGGTTCAATGGCAGTTCTTAGAAAAAATAGCTGACTACTAATAGATATTACCTATTTCTAAATACAGAAGACTGGTTTTGCGCCACTTATTAATGTATAGCAGTAGTAGCAACAAGGGTTAGTTTATAGTAGGTGAACTAAAGCAAAGAATTCATACACACACAGAATGTTTTCAATGTATTTATATTTATTTTGCAACAACAACAACAACAAACTTAAAACTTTATGGTTTCTAATTGTTTTTGTCGTTTTCTTCTGGTGAGGCAAATTTAGAAATTCTTGTTTCTTTCTGAAATGAACGAAAATATGCATATAAATGAAGACATATAAAAAGAGTAAAAAACATTAATTTTAATTTGTCTTTTAAATATTTATGAATGATTAAGATACACAAAAATGTCTACACTACCCACCAATCATTCGCTCTTTTTTTCTAAAAGCACAAATTCGACCGGTGACCTAGATGACTGTTCATGACGTTTAATGATAAAACGAAATGAGGACCTTAAAAAATCCTGTGAACCAAACAAGTTCAAGTAAGGATGTAATTTTGTTACAGCATAGTGCTTATCAATGAGCAGGCCCACACTGGACGGATATGAATTATATATCACAGAGACTCACCTGAACTATCCGAACCATCGGCAAACACACTTCATGTCGATACAATGCCATCTGTGGTCTCCGTGCTCGCAGTCACCGTTGTTTTGTTGGCACACAGATGCGTCACCATTGGGGCATGCGTAATCTAAAACACACAAGTACCATGACAATCGATAGCCTTGACATTTGACACACTTCCTATACCGGTCCTCATGGTTCTAGCCAGACTTTTCTTTAAGACTTACTTAAACATTGTTCAGACACTTTCTTCAGAAATTATACTTATATTCTTACACTTTTGCAACTCAGGAGCTCTTAAACGTTTGAAGTACAATACTAAAACGTGATAGACAGTCAGTTTATTAATGGTAAAAGGTATTGCAAAATGAATAAATTTTAAACAAAGGCCAAGAAGACTAGAATGAAACGAAAGGGGGAAAAATGAAGCGGAAAGGTAATAAAGACAAAGCAAGAAAAATCGAAAAAAGGGAGAATGGTAAGGCTGATATCAGCACAGAAAAGAAATTAAAAAAAAACAAAACAAGAGGTACAAAGAATACAAAGACAGAAAATTGAAGGATGCCGTTTTTTCCGGAATTTTCTCTTACTGCTACTTCCGCTGCTGGTAGGGATGCACGTGCAGACATTGTCACGGTAACAATCCAGACGGAAATTAGTTCCACATGTCGTTAATTTACAATCACTGTCGCGATCGCAATATTCAGCAACCACTGAAACATATTATTTCTGCTGTAACTCCACTTATTCGAAGAATAAATCTTTAAACGAAAGTTAAACGGTTATAAAGGTAAATTACCATCAGTCAATTATTAAGGGCTCACCGAAATACCAAAATTGTCAATTCATAGGACTTGGCTTCCTGAAATCATTTATCATATATCTAGAATGATTTTTCACGAAAAATACATGCTGGATACATTTGTAAATATAGATGGAATATGGCTAAGTTTTGTAACCAGTAACCTGATCAGCTTATCATGAAATGTTAACACCAAATACTGCCAAAAACGACACTATTGCTAAACAAGAAGAAATCTATAAGGTCTTTGCGGACGTTCTGATTTGTTTTGGGTTTTTTAATATAATTTAATTCTTTTTTATGTTGGTCTGTTGTGCAATCGCTATTCTACGGAAGCACAGAGGGGACATGGGGACTTTCTTATATATTATAACTTAGAAAAAACGATTTTTAATTCGTGGCCACGAGATATAAGTAAGAAAACAAAACAAATCTCGCTAACTCGTGGCCACGAGATAATAACAAAACAAAAATAACAAACAGATTTTGCTAACTCGAGACTTGTTCTCTTCTTTGATATATCTCGTGGCCACGAGTTAACAAGATTTGTTTTTTGTTGTTTGTGTTCTTAGTTATTATCTCGTGGCCAAGAGTGAGCATTTTTTATATTTTTTTATATTATCTCGTGGCCTAGAGATAATATAAAAGAAAATCACAATATCCCCTCTGCGCTTCCGTTCTGTTCAGGTAGTCGTTGCAAAAAATTTCCTTAAATATGTAGTTATGTTGTGCAAATATTTCAAAACAGTTTCATAAACGCATTTCAGAAAAGAAAAGGGATTGTGCATTACGAAAACAGATAAAAATGATCGCACTTTAAGTCGAGTCTTGTCTTATCATATGTGACATTATACCATCAACATTCATCACAATTTACCTTTAACATGTTGTATAAAGCGTATTTGGAAACATTAAAACATAATTATTCATTTTTTCCATTGCCGTAAAGTATACTATCAGTTTTATTTGATTTTTTAAAAAATTCTTTTGAGTTTTTGTTAAATGAAGGAAAATCTGTTTAGGAAAAAAAACTTGTTAAGTCGATAAAACAAAAAAAAAGAATTCAGAAAATACTCTCAGATATATCAGTAATTCAAAAATCATTATTAAAGCGTCCGTACTCTCTCCAAACTCAACATACCCGCGCAAATTAAAAATGCCAAGGCAAATATAGTCCTCATATTTTGTGATTCCGATCTAAACTGAATGTTTCAGGTTAAAATTTCCCATTTATAGATCATCAGAATTCCTTAAATTGTCACGATCCTGAGGTCACATAAAGGTCATTTCTCTAAAAAGAATATGAACCAGCAATTTGTTTAGCGGCGTTGTGTATTTAGAATACGAATTTTTACCTTGACATGTAAAGGTACTTGTATGTTTATGGACGTTGAACTATTTAAAGAAATACCCTGATGGTAAAAAAAAGAGCTCGAGTGAAAATTTGGAATACATATATATCTGCGAATTGAGGTAAATATTGTATCTCCTTTTGACAAGACACTGCACTGAATAGTTTCGCCAAATTTCCCTTAGAATCTACTTCAAAACATTCAAATTCAAACAATTCACCTCTTTCGCGTAGCCTAAATCATATTAAACATAGCTAAAATAGAGCGAATCGTTATTTTGTAAAGAAAAATCTCGGGCATTTTACACTGCACTTCAGCTGTGTCTGGTTTTATACACACTGCCGTAAGGCGAACTTAACGGAAGTTACTTCCCCTACTGTATCGTAACACTAATCACTGCATGTACAATAGTCCTTGAGGTTTTATATGTTTATTTTTTCGTTTTTAATTTTACATACCACAAGCGTGTTTATTTTTGGCTCATGAAATATCCACTGTTTAAAGGAGAAAACATAATGACAAAAAGTAAACATTAATTTCATTTAAATTGTCATTTTCATGGTCACGTGATATTTCATTTGCAGTGAGAGAAGGAATTTACGTACAAGATGTTTATTCTTTCTTTTTATTTGAACATAAAGTTTCTCTTTTTAATCACAACAGAGTACTAATGTAGACAGCAATATATATATAGTTTATGCAAACTTTTATTTATCTTGACACGTTTATTCATTATATGTTGCACATGCTTTTTTATTTTTTCATGGCCATGGCCAGTATGAATGGGCAGAGTATTTCGTATATATGGAAGGATATCAGAGTAAAATTCTTACAGGCTGATACCCCAGTGCTGGTATCTATTTTTTGTCAGTTCTTCGTTATTTCCGAAAATCTTTCTCAAATATTCTTCCCATGTCTAGTTCTGCTACTTGTCGAATGATATATCTGGATATTCGTACTTCTAACCGTGGTTACGCATTGTGCTACACAAATGCACGGCATTCTTTCCTCTTTCGAATTATGTAATTTGCGAAACTACCAGTTGCTACCTTTAAACACGGGCTGCATAAAATATATTCGTCGGTCAGTCTGAAATGAGGTCAAAGAAACATGTTTATTTAGATTATTTTAGTTATCATGCATTTTGTTCCGATTTACGACACGCTGCTCTTCACAGTACGTAAAAGTAACACCAGTCCAGCCGTCCGGAGTCGGTTACTATTTAAGAAATACTACACGATACTGAAGTACTTCTCGTCTTAAATGAACCTTCGAGTCTTTGCATAAATAATTTATAGCGGCCAATAAATGAGATGGTCGTTAGGGTTCAGGGTTTTGACTCAGCGGGCCACCCTGCTCTAATAGTGACCAGTCAGTATTTGAGCATAGTGGCCTGCTGTCGATTTAGTTGTAAGTGAGCAGTAGCAGAACGCAGCAGTAGAAAAATGTGACGTTTGCAGTAGCAGTAACAGCAGTAGCAGTAAACAAAGCGTGAAGTTGGCAGTAGCAGTAACAGCAGTAGCAGTAAGCAAAACGTGAAGTTGGCAGTAGCAGTAACAGCAGTAGCAGTAAGCAAAACGTTAAGTTGGCAGTAGCAGTAACAGCAGTAGCAGTAGGAAACTCTGAAAGTCTGCGAGAGTGTTTGAAACAGTCACAGACCGGTGCAATCGAACCGGTCGGGTCGCTAGACTTTTTAGATTGGCACCAAATTCCCGAAAGTTTGCAATAATGTCAGAAACAGTAGCAAACCGTAACAATGGACACCGGAGGGTCCCTTAACATAAAAAAAGAAATTTTCTCAATTTTGGCACCAACATTCCTGAAAGTCTACGAGAAGGTTAGAAAAAGTTGCAGACCGGTAAAATTGACCCGGGGGATGACTAAGCCTTAAAAATGTCATTTTCCCGACTGGCATCAAAATTCCTGAAAGTCTGCGAGAGTGTCAGAATCAGTCACAGACGGGTAAAATCGACACGGGAGGGTCCCTAGACATTTAGAATGACATTTACCCGATTGGCACCAAAATTCCTGAAAGTCTGCGAGAGTGTCAGAAACAGTCGCAGACCGGTTTAATCGACTTCGGAGGGTCCCTAGACCTTAAAAATGACATTTTCCCGATTGGCACCAAAATACATGAAAGTCTGCGAGAGTGTCAGAAATAGTCGCAGACCGTAAAATCGACACGGGAGGGTCCCTAGACATTAAAAATGACATTTTCCCCGATTGGCACCAAAATTCCTGAAAGTCTGCGAGAGTGTCAGAAACAGTCGCAGACCAGTAAAAAAAAACTTGGGAGAGTCCCTAGACATTGAAAATGACATTTTTTCGATAGGCACTAAAATTCATGAAAATTTGCAAGATTGTCAGAAACAGTCGCAGACCTACGCAATAGACTCAGGAGGGTCTGTTGATGTTTAAACATGTTTTATTTTCATTGAAACTTTCCAGACTTTTAAGACTTTCTTACTGCTACTGCTGTTACTGCGTTTTTTTACTGCTACTGCTGTTACTGCTACTGCCAACTTCACATGTTTCTACTGCTTCGTACTGCTACTGCTCACTTACAACTAAATCGACAGCAGGCCACTATGCTCAAATACTGACTGGTCACTATTAGAGCAGGGTGGCCCGCTGAGTCAAAACCCTGAACCCTAACGACCATCTCATTTATTGGCCGCTTTAAATTATTTATGCAAAGGAGGAACATAATTATAGATAGTTCAATATTGAATGTTTAGTTTAAACCTATTTACATGTATTTTACATCGATAGGGAAGCAAGTTCTTGCAACTTATATTAATCCTTCTCGACAACTGCTTCCTGTGTTCAAACCAGTACTCGCGCCGAGTGTCAGGAAATGCGGAAAGTCATTGTACACTCTCACTCCTAGTGGGATGGTCCCTAGACATTGAAAATGACATTTTTCCGATTGGCACCAAAATTCATGAAAATTTGCAAGAGTGTCAGAAACAGTCACAGACCTACGCAATAGACTCGCGAGGGTCTGTTGATGTTAAAATTTGTTTTATTTTCATTGAAACTTTCCAGACTTTTAAGACTTTCTTACTGCTACTGCTGTTACTGCTACTGCCAACTTCACGTTTTGTTTACTGCTACTGCTGTTACTGCTACTGCCAACTTCACGCTTTGTTTACTGCTACTGCTGTTACTGCTACTGCCAACTTCACGCTTTGTTTACTGCTACTGCTGTTACTGCTACTGCCAACTTCACATTTTTCTACTGCTTCGTACTGCTACTGCTCACTTACAACTAAATCGACAGCAGGCTACTATGTTCAAATACTGACTGGTCATTATTAGAGCAGGGTGGCCCGCTGAGTCAAAACCCTGAACCCTAACGACCATCTCATTTATTGGCCGCTTTAAATTATTTATGCAAAGAAGGAACATAATTATAGATGGTTCAATATTGAATGTTTAGTTTAAACCTATTTACATGTATTTTACATCGATTGTGAAGCAATTTCTTGTAACTTATATTAATCCCTCTCGACGACTACTTCCTGTGTTCAAACCAGTACTCGCGCCGACTGTCAGGAAATGCGGAAAGTCACTGTACACTCTCAGCCCTGGTGGAATCCGAACCAGCGACCTCCGGATCGGAAGTCCGGCGCTCTAACCCCTCGACCACTGCTCCTCCCATTATTAAAATAATGAATGTTTGCTGTGTGCTTTATATCGATCTAGATTTGATAGTACAATGGCAAGGAACACAAATGTGTACATTAACTCTTATATTCATAGACGTTCATTTTATCAAAGGAACCCGTTTTAAAGTTGAAGGTTTTTCTGAGACCGATTAGGACATGCTCTACAGAAGCTACTTCTTCATGATTTAAGCAATAGTCCATTTGAAATATGCTACTGAAACAGTGTATACACCGGCCTATAACGAATAGGAATTTTATTATGTAAGTTCCCGTGAAAATGTTTTAGTTGTCATGACAAAAACCACTTTAAAGAAAATCATATTCCTTTCAGCAGTCATCATTCATTCACTTGAGGTATTTGGCGTTTCGTCCTTTTGTTCTGTAGTCTGCACATCTTTTTGTTTCGTTAACGATTAGCCTTTTGCGGGCACATTCAGCCGTCATTTAGAATAACGAACATTTACAAATGGTAGAAATAGATGTTTTCGCCATCATCGTAACCCAACAAAGAGTTTTGAATTGATATAGAATCGCCCCTTTGAAACCTAGTTTAGAATGAGATGCAGCAATTTAGTAAGGTTATGAATACAGATCTGCAATGGCAAACGTCTGTGATGCAATAACAGCAGGTCATTTTTCTAAATATATTTAAATCGTGACGATTTCAATATTATCACAGACACTGCCCGTCCAAAGAGAGACAGTTTGTTGACACGTCCCTGACAAAAGACACACGCTTTGACTATGAAAAGTTCAATGAATTTGTTAACATATGTTCTGATCACATGGATTATTTCACGTATTATGAAATTGTTTAACATGTAGAACAAATTTAGTTTATATCCGCGAGTAGAATATTAATATCAATATTGCACTTCCGATCTAGCGTGTTGTTCATTACGTATCACAGAATTGCAGTTTTGACGTGAATTTATTTAGCATGGTTAATGATTATCATTCCTGCACATCGAAAATATGTGTTTTAGATGCCGTTCACGAATGGAGTTAACTTTCTATATGCGGGAGTTTTGCCATGTTTGCCCCAGATTAGTATTTGATGTACGTCGTGCAAATAAAAGGAGATTATAATGGGTCGTAATGAATGTTACTTATGAACGAAAGATTAATGGGTTTTTTTATAACTTATCCGACAGATGTGTTTTGAGAGGGTCGACGATGCAACGAACAACTTATTTTTTTTGTGTGTGCAGAAGTTGCACAGAACAAATCAGACTGGAGAGTGGAAGCAACAGCTGCAATATTAATGTTCTTTCTAACACCTCTGTTTTAAATACATCTTTTATTAACAGGCATCGTAATCATTTGCCTAACCTGTTGCAAATTTAACAACAATGATGACCTACAGTGGCGAAGACGAGGCAGTCATGTACATTGAAGACGACAGTTTGATTGAAGAGATATTTGTTAGAGACGAAATACAAGAAGTTGAAGAGTCTGTTGCCTTTGATAGTCCATTTAATTTGTCTCAGAAACGTTGACGACACGGAACCAGTACTTGAAGTTTAAATAGCGTTATGTACAATTACTGTAAAATACAGTCCACCGAACACCAGAAATACCAATACTTAAAATATCGGTGCGTAGCAATACGTTTTGTGGTACGAATCCCAATCCAAGGTAAACACACATTGTTGTAACAAGGTTGCAACAACATTAGTACAATGTTATATGTGTGAGGTTTAAAAAGTGTGAAGTAACTTTCTAGGACAGTGTTTAAAATTGTCATTGATTTCTCAACATTCCTATCGCGGATGCAGAGCCGCTTGCCAACAGCGTCAAAACAACTTGAAGCCCATACAGTGATACAGAAAGGATACAGTATGCTAGTGTCAAGTTCTGGGTATGTGTTTGGTATAAAATGGAAGTACAATAATTCGATTTTATGGCGATGCAACGTCAGAAACAGTAATGTGTACTGCCCAGCTACTGTGGTTCAGAGAGATGACACTTTAAGAAACCTGGTCCCACGCATTCACTCAAATGTTCAAAACAAAAGAACTTAAAGCTATATTTATAGTAAGGAAAGTCTTTTTCTTATTCCTACGTCAGTTACTTTAATAATTCAGTTCACAACAGCTCTTTACTTATGCAAATCCGATTAAACTAGATACTGATCTAGTGTAGGTTACATTCATTTCCTATATTGAAGTAATTTTGTTTTCAGTCAAGAAACCCGGACAAAAGTAATGTTTTAGATCAACAATGGACATAGTAGAAGACATTATTTTCGAATGTGCAGACAACGATAACATGCCATTTCCAAAACGCGCTCACTTAAAGACAACCACCAACAGAAACCGTGCAAATTTGCGACCACAAGAACCAAAGGACCCAAATGTCGAGGTTCGTCGAGTTAATTTGAAATTATTACCACTTTAACATAGTAAGAAGAAGAAATAGGAAAAATCAAGGCGTATGTTACTTTCATGAAAGTTTTATTATGAGATGCCGAAGAGACCGCCGTAACACCGTTTGAGTTAAACGTGTTATGTATATTTTATTTTTCAGGTTAGTCACGAATTTCTTCAGGCCAATGATTTCCTGATCATTGATGTGGAAGATGATGCCCAACGCCATTTCATGTTTGGCACTGAGCAACAGCAATACCAAACAATGGTATATGGATGGCATGTTTGAAGTTTTTGGGGAGCCGTTTAAACGCCAAGGTCAGTTAATGTCCATATACTACTTCATTGAAAAAGACGAAAAGAGTCAGCAGTGTCCATTGGCGTCATGCCTGATGTCTCGGAAAACCCACGAGGACTACAGTAAAGTGCTCCAAACTCTCAGAACCAAGTTGGGTTTCACTTCTGTAGAAAGATTTGTGGTTGATTTTGAGTCGGGTGCGTTTTTGCATAATTCAGTTAACGAAGTTTGTAATTACAAATACTTACGTGCGTTATGTTAATTCGACACATGCTTCATTTTCTCATTTTCTTTGTTTATGAAATTTCTTCAACAAATCTGCATGTTTATTTAAATTTATTTCAGCGGCTTGTTAAGCGATTGTTGACGTGTTTCCTGGCATTGAGATCCGCGATTGTGGTTTTTACCGATTAGTCCAACTTCTACGAAGGGAAGCGCATCTCATCCAAATTCTTCTACCATCTAGCGACTTTGTTAGGGACAGCCGTCCAAAATCTTCACGAATGAAAGTACGTATTGACAAGTTATGGTCCAGATACTTTGAGAAAGATCTAACATGCACAGCTTCAAACTCCTCGCACAGGTAACGTCATGCTTTGCTACTTTAAACCACTGACACCACTATAACCCACGTGTATCATGACATGTAACCAAAACAATCTTCTTTCTTTCTTTTTACGAAACATTCGTTTTCGACGTTTATATTTTACTTTTTTGTATATTAAGAAGAACAATTAAATGTAAGAAAACTAAGTGTTAGAAAGTATGAAATCAAAAGTGAAAAAAATATACTCGGCTCTGTAACGAACGAATTTAATTGTGGTGGCAGTGGTTTCTGTACTGATCAGGGGAAGTAACCACTGCAGGAAGTTTGGCACAGCTTTTTATAGCTATTGTGGGAGCTGAATGATGTTGGAGTGTAAGATACAGTAGGAAAATACTAAATATTGATCGATCAATTTGTTGGAATGTTATATTGTGATGATTGGTACCAACTGCTTAGTAATCAGTCTGTATACAAGGGCGTAAGACTGTGTTTGCTCCATGATCAATTTGTAGATATGAATGAATGAATATCACGACCAGTTTTGTGCTTATGTTTCATGCTATAATTTTTTCAGCTGACTGCAACTGAACACTCTTCTGAAAACAGTGTGGTAGAAAATGTATGATTTATAAATTGCAAGACTTTGCTTCCCAACCGACGTAAAATAAATAAGTTTAAACTAAGTCCGGCGTCATGAAATTTCGTTACGTCCGACTACCCGGCGTGAGCCAACTTTATAATGTCCGATTAACGGACAGCGCCCGACTATCCGGCGTGTGGTAATTTGATTGCATCCTGTTGTCCGGGGTCTGACAGTTCATTTGTACCAGATATTCTCCCATGTTAAAGACTGATTGCGTCTGATTTTCCGACACGTTTGCATTTAGGATGAAACCAACAATTCAGTATATAACAGCTCAAAAATAGTATGACGGCTAGTCCCGAGTTCGATCCTCCGCTCCTCCACTAACATTACTAAAAGTCTTTCGAATGAGACGTTAAACCGAGGTCCCATGTATCAGTGCTATACACTGAACATGTAAAAGAACCAGGGATGTCTCTGGAATGGGATGCTTTCTGTATCTTGCACTACCCCCCATAACATAAAATAACTAATCTCTTCAGGGGGCGACGGTCATATGGGCAACCGGTACCGACGGTAAATAAGCTCAAATAGATAGATGAAGGCTAGAAATAGTTCTGTTTTCTCGAATGCTTTTAACATTGTTGCCCTAATCTGTGTACTTTTTTGCTTGACTGCTTTTGATAGTGTGGTAGCCATTTCATGCTCATATACATTCACCATAAAGTTCATAATTGGAAATTGCTTCACATACCGCAATCTGAAATTTGACTCAGATTTTTGTTAATTTAAGCTTAAGTTCACATGAGGAAATATATCTTTCTTGTTTGAAATATGACCCCACTTTTCTTGCTATTTATCATGAGAACAAATGCAGATCTGCGAGAATAGGTAAGTTAAAGCTATTTTAAATGAGTATTGCTTTGTTTTACAGTCCTGTAAACTCAATGAATTTATACGGAATAAAAAAAGGAATGTATTTGGTGGTTTCACACCTTTAATATACTTCTAATCATCCAGAGTTATCGGTACTTGCCATACTTGCCACTTAACTTAGGTAACATCGGGGAACAGCGCAGTACCTTTTTATGAACTTATAGTATTTTAGATCAATACTAATCGACATCTACTTTTGTGTTTTGTAATGTGAGTCTGACACTCAGCCTGTCAATTTAAATACTATCAATATGTTAGAAATATTGATAACATAACTCTGTCAAAACTTACTCAACTAACATCAATATATATGTTATTGGATATATTGATTACAGAAACGATATTTTTTCTCTGACCTTGCCAGACAATCACACAATTACTCAGACGACACTGTTATCAAATGTGGTTACACGCACGATCGAATGACGGACATTCCAGATAATAAATTATCTCCCTTACTCAGAAAACATCAAGGGTAGACCAAATAGTACATTTGGTTCTTTCAGTTGGAATTCTTTGACTTTATCCTTGTTTCTAATTGTGATGGTCTTGACTTTTAGTTGTGAAAACTGTCACTTTTTTATTAAATAAAAAGTTAGGGTTTTCAAAAAACAAAAATAATGGTGTTAACAAAACATGTTTCTAAACTTAATGTGTAATCTGACTACCACTAGTACAAATAATTAGGCTTAATTATCAACATACCAACAGAGAAAATAGCGATAAAAGCAGAGGTATCGAAATTGAAGGACCAGTGTAATATCAGAGAGTATTCAGGGTAGATAATCCATTAATGTCCACAGATTTATTTGAATGTTAGGATTTTTGTATGCTATTTAAAAAAGTTTTTTTTATTTTTCACACTGGATTTAATGGCTTACCTTGCTACTGTACTTTAAGACTGACATTTATGTAACTTCAGTTTTATGGATGTGTTTGAGGAACGTAATATGTGTTCTCAATCTGAAAGAAGGTATTTTAGTTGAGGGACTAACGGTAATCAATTAGAGTCGGATAACAAAGTATGACGTTCCGACTAGATTGATATAGTCATAGTAATTAAACTTAAAACTTTCGATCCAACAGGCTGGTGATGTCAGATTTTATTGGCTTTTAGCTCTTAAATGAAACAAAAACGGCAATTTAAAGCAGAACATATGTTCACAGGAATTTATACACTAAGAAAGAGCACATTGTGTAAGCAAACATATTTTCAACGGAATATAGAAATGAAATGCATTACATGGACTTCTTAAGAGTTATAAAGAGAAGCTTGTTTGTCAAGTTAGACGGTTGAAGTGCTTTTCTGTGCTACACTGATTTGGAAATGAAAAGGGAGCGTGACACACCACAATCTGTAAGTATTTTTTGTCGAAAGATAGATAGTTCTTATTCGAGTATAACATACACTCAATTACTAAAAGGAAGTTGGCAGTAGAAGTACGCAGTAGCAGCTGGCAGTAGAAATTAAATCAAACGTGAAGTTGGCAGTAAGTAGCAGCACTGCTGTTACTGCTATTGCCAACTTCACGTTTTGTTTTACTGCTACTGCTGTTACTGCTACTGCCAGCTTCACGTTTTGTTTTACTGCTACTGCTGTTACTGCTACTGCCAGCTTCACGTTTTGTTTTACTGCTACTGCTGTTACTGCTACTGCCAACTTCACGTTTTGTTTTACTGCTACTGCTGTTACTGCTACTGCCAGCTTCACGTTTTGTTTTACTGCTACTGCTGTTACTGCTACTGCCAACTTCACGTTTTGTTTTACTGCTACTGCTGTTACTGCTACTGCCAACTTCACGTTTTGTTTTACTGCTACTGCTGTTACTGCTACTGCCAACTTCACGTTTTGTTTTACTGCTACTGCTGTTACTGCTACTGCCAACTTAACGTTTTGTTTTACTGCTACTGCTGTTACTGCTTCTGCCAACTTCACGTTTTTCTACTGCTGCGTACTGCTACTGCTCACTTCCTATACATCACTCAATTACACATTCAGTTCATCACAGGAAAAAAAGAAACAGTTAAACCAGTAATTATAAAGTTATACACATTATCAACTATTTGTATCAGTCATCAGTTTATATTCAAAAAATTATATTCATTTGCACACAGACAAAATATGCAGCTTGTATGTTTATATCGTTTTTTGAAGCTAGAACAATTTAACAGAAGAATATCTGTTACAAACACTCATGAACAGCCATCCTTATATACATGTATTGTAGAACAATTAAAAACAAACTAAAAACTTTCAGGCAATACTTAAGACATTTTTCACGTTGAAGAGAATGTTTTTACACGTTATGAATAAATATATAATGCTAATAACTTAGAGGGAAAAAAGACTATAAAAAATGTTGTCAATGCATGTAGTTGATTTGCTTTGCAGACGACAAACCTTTCGCTCAGATTTGGACTTGAACTGAGGACATAAAGAGATAGTGATGACGACCTGGTCTCAAGTTTTTAATTATATTTGCAGATTTTTAAGCGGTTATTATTTGCTTTGATCGTCGGTACAGTTGCTGTATTCTGTCTGATAAACTCACTGGGTCAGCCCGCGTTCAAAATGGCATTCAGCCTTGATCCCAGGAACCGAATATGGAGTAACATAACCGGAAATAACTTGTTTGAACGCAAGGGAAACCATTTCAACCTAACGTTCGATTCAAACAATCTGATCAAACTAGTCACAACTCGAAAACCGACGAACTCTATAGTTGGCAAATGGAGTGGCATAAAAAACTTTCCACGTCCTTTTAAAAAGATCAAAATAGAAAACAGACACGATCGAGATTTTTTGGCGGTCAATGCCGTCAGTAAATCTAATAAAGTAAATCTCAAATCTAACATTACACAGCGGAAACAAGGGCTTGATAATTCTCGATTGATAAACATGAAGTCCATTCATCCGAACGAGAAAGACCGGGAGATGATTGCGTCTGGGAGATATAAAGCGGAGGACCTTATGTCTGCTGTACGTATAGCTACAGGAAGCCTGTGTTTCTATTTTTCACATTATATAGATAATACGAAATCATTAAAATATATGTATACTTGTATAGATATCTAATTTTTCAAATGGAAGAGACAGCTTAACAGAGTAAATCAATATCTGCGTATCTATACGAGGTGTCTGTTTAGGCCATCAAAAAGGAAATGCTGTATTTCTATTCTTTAAAGGATAATTTAATTAGAAATGAAAAGTATCCTGAACAAAATTCATTCTATATCAATATTGTAACACGGAAGCCTCTAGTTGGATTTGAACTCAGGTACCTTCGTTTACTAAAAGGACAATTTACCACGTCGCCATAAAATCTAGCTGATAGGCAAGGGAGTAGAATTGCCTCATTATAACTCTGCTATAATATTAGCAATATATTATGCAATATATTTTTTATAATAGTTCAGCAAGTACTTCTGCTTGCACACCCGTATAAATATCTCATTCTTAAGGGTTATTGATTCATAATAATATTTTTCTGACAAGAAGTTATTTCTGTAATCATGCACATTTACAATTCTGTTACAAATATATAATTATGGTAAGAACGAAACACATTCTTTGCGAAATTAGTTGAAAAAAAAAATGTAGCTGACATCTGACGAAGTAACGAACTTGAAAATCACATGTTTTGCCAGGGTCCATTTAAGTTTTTAAAGAACTATAAAAACCCCTGCTGGATACCAGTGCATAGAAAGAAAACGGAACCAGCAATTCAATGTTTACCGTACTTCTATCTCATTGGCGCGCCAAAGGCGGGAACCACCAACCTATACAAGCGGTTAATACAGCATCCGGACGTATCCAAAGACGTTGAGAAAGAACCGCATTGGATATCAAGAAAACATTACTGTGAGTGAGACAAAGAATAAATGTTATGATAAATGATAGATTCAAATCTACTGTCCATAAAGGTACATTTAATTACAGGTTTGCAATGGAGTTGTATGTAACGAAGTAATATAACGCGTTATCCACCTATTGCTTTACGGATCAGCTGATACATGTTAGTTCATGTAAGTGGTCAGAGTCACCTGAATATTGACGTTTCCAGTATAAACTATCAATACTGTTCACGAAGTACTTAGAAAATACAGAAAATTTTCTACATCTGATCGAAGATTGAGACTGTGGCTTATGTTTATGCGCTAAAACATTCAAATCATACAGTAATAGCACTGCTGTATATTCTATCGATGAGCAATGGCCGAGTGGTAATGCACCAGACTCCCAGTCTGGAGTTTTGTTGGTTCGAATGCAATCAATAACGAGAATCTCCAAAGACCTGTCACCAAGCGGGATCGTTATAAGTTGTAAAACATAGTTTTCTAATTGATTTTAAATAAATGTATTAAACTTAATGTACCCTGGATTTTACACTGAATACACGTCTTACAAGAAGTCAATATTACATCGTTTCTATTTCAGATATGTCTGCGGTGCAAAACTCTTCAGCTTTACTAGATTATTTGAAGATCTTTGCAAAAGCAACAAGAGAAATCTACTTGAAACATGATGCAAATGGTTATCATAATAAGATATTTGGTAAGATTAATAAAGGTTGTCTTTCAATGAGAATAACAGAATCAAACGCCTTTTATGTCATGTTATTTCCTTTGCGGTAATCTCCCCTTCATTCTTTAGCAGTGATCCTTTCACGTAAGCTTCCTCAAAAACAGAGTGCCCTATAAATTATGTCTCTTATTCAGTATATCAACTATTTTGAAAACACGGCAATGATTCATTTAATCATGTCATGCCTCCCAAATATTTGGAACTATTTGTGTAAGGTCATTTTGACAAAAATTTTGACAACATGTAATGATAAGTTTTCGTTTTTTTCTGAATTCATATTTTCAAACGGAGGATGTGCACAAAGACTATTGAAGACTGGTTACTTTAAAGTTTAATTTAAGTTCAATATGCAACAAATGGATGCTGCCTGCAACTTTCCCCAATATTGTCAGTGTGGAGATCTCTGGTGACCTCTCCAAATAAATGTATGACCACTTTGAAATAATTCTTTGTTTGTTTGTTTTCTAAATTTCTTTGTAAAAACATTTTAAAAAAATATCAGTTACATTTTCTGAATTTTATTGTACAGAAAAAGAAATAAGCTGAAAAAAACAAGCCAAAATAAAAACATCTTTTGATCACATGATATCCATGGGGACAGTGATTACTGTAATGGACTTAGCCGATGAGTTTCTTTTAAAGTTTTAATATTCCTTCTACATAGACGCAAGGTGAGAGTGGCAGTGAGCTCCCTCACAGAGCTTCGGACTGTTAAATAATGTTTCATCCGATTTTAACGGTCAATTCATATAAATATTTAATTCATTAAGTTGCAGTGGTTATAAGATACCATTCTCTGTCAAACAATTGTTCGTGTACAGATATGACAATGTCTTCGATTCCGAAGGGAAACAAGGTGTGCAGTTAATCTTTAGTGTATTGCTTTGGGTTTTATTAGAGTAAAGTTAGCTATGAGATCGTCAATCGACATTCGACATTCAATGCACAGCTATGCAATCAACATTCGGCTAAGCATTAGCAGATATGCTAACACACAGCTGTGCAATCTACGTTCAGTTCTGCATTCAACGAATGTACGGCTGTGCAATCGACATTCTTCTCTACATTCAATATAAACTATTCCTGAATGTAGAGCTATGCATCCGACGTTCAGCTCAGCATTACCCGAATGAAGAGCTGTGCAATCGACATTCAGCTCTACATTCGAAATACAATATTTCTGAATGCAGAGCTATACAATCGACATTCAGATCTACATTCGAAATACAATATTCCTGAATGCAGAGCTATGCAATCGACATTCAGCTCTACATTCGAAATACAATATACCTGAATGCAGAGCTATGCAATCGACATTCATATCTGCATGCCCCGAATGTAGAGCTGTGCAATCGATATTCGGCTTTACATTCGAAATATAACATTCCTGAATGTATAGTTATGCAGTCGATGTTCAACTCTGCATTCAACGAATGTAGAGCTGTGCAATCGACTTTCAGCTCAACATTCAAAATACAGTATTTCTTTATGCAGAGCTATGCATTCGACGTTCAGCTCTGCAATCAACGAATGTAGAGCTGTGCAATCGACGTTCAGCTCTACATTGAAAATATAATATTCCTGAATGCAGAGCTATGCATTCGACATTCAACTTTCATTCGAAATGAAATCCTTTTGAATGTAGAGTTATGCAATTGATGTTCAACTCTGCATTCAGCGAATGTACAGCTGTGCAATCGACAGTCAGCTCTTCATTTAAAATACAGTATTTCTGAATGCAGAGCTATGCATTCGACGTTCAGCTCTGAAATAAAAGAATGTAGAGCTGTGCCCTCGACGTTCAGCTCTGCATTGAAAATATAGTATTCCTGAATGCAGAGCCATGCATTCACTAGAAGGATGTTAGCAGTAGCCGTTGGCAATAGAAATTAAATCAAACATGAAGTTGGCAGTAGTAGTACCAGCAGTAGCAATAGGAAAAACGTGAAATTGGCAGCAGCAGTAAGAGCAATATCAATAGATAAAACACACAGTTGGCGGTAGCCGCGAGTACGAACAGTAACAGTAGGAAACTCTGAAAGTCTGCGAGAGTGTCTGAAACAGTCGAAGACCGGTTAATTCGACCTGTGAGGGTCCCTAAACATCACAAATGGCTTTTTCTCGATTGTCACCAAAACTCCTGAAAGTCTGCGGGAGTGTCAGAAACAGTCGTAGACCGGTTAATTCGACCCTGGAGGGTCCTAGGACATCAAAAATGACATTTTCTCAATTGGCACCAAAATTCCTGAAAGTCTGCAAAAATGTCAGAAACAGTCGCAGACCGGTTAAATCGACCCTGGAGAGTCCCTTGACATCATCAATTGCATTTTCCTGATTGGCACCAACATTCCTGAAAGTCTGCGAGAGTATCGGAAACAGTTGCAGACCTGTTATATCGACCCTGTATGGTCCGTAGACATCAGAAATGGCATTTTCTAGATTGGCACCAAAATTCCTGAAAGTCTGCAAGGGTGTCAGAAACAGTCGCAGACCGGTTAAATCGACCATGGAGGGTCCTAAGACATCAAAGATGGCATTTTCTCAATTGGAACCAAAATTCCTGAAAGTCTGCAAAAATGTCAGAAACAGTCCAGACCGATTAAATCGACACTGGAGGATCCCTAGACATAATAAATGGCATTTTCTCGACTGGCACTCAAATTCCTGAAAGTCTGCGAGAGTGTTGGAAACATTCGGAGGCCGGTTAAATCGACCATGGAGGGTCCTAAGACATAAAAAACGGCATTTTCTCAATTGGCACCAAAATTCATGAAAGTCTCCAAATATGTCAGAAAGAATCTCAGTCCAGTTTAATCGACCCTGGAGAGTTCTTACACATCAAAATTCACATTTTCTCGATTGGTACCAAAATTCCTGAAGGTTTGAGGGAGTATTAGAAACAGTCGCAGACCGTTTAAATCGATCCTGGAGGGTCCTAAGACATCAAAAATGGCATTTTCTCGATTGGCAACAAAATTCCTGAAAGTCTGCGAGAGTGTAAGAAACAGTCGCAGACCGGTTAAATCGAAACGGGCTGGTCTCTAAAAATCAAATATGACATTTTCACGACTGGCACCAAAATTCCTGCGAGAGTGTCAGAAAAAGTCACAGACCTATGCAAAAGACTCGGTAGGGTCTCAAGATTGAATGCCGATTGCACAGCTGTACATTCGTTGAATGCAGACCTGAACTTTGATTGCATAGCTCAACATTCAGGAATGATGTTTTTTGAATTTAGAGCTGATTATCGATTGCGCAGCTCTACATTCGTTGAATGCAGAGCTGAACGTATATTGCACAGCTATGAATTAAGATGTCTGATGTATTTTCATGAAACTTTGACCTGGTTTCACCCAATACAGGTGATTGTTCTGCCTCGACTATGTGGGACAATGATTACTGGACCATACTTCCTCAGTATAAGAACCTTTCTGAACCCAAGTATACCAACGCAGATTATATCTACCATTTAAACCCAAAAACAAAAATAATTGCCATGTTACGAGACCCAGTTGACAGGTAATTATAAAAGCTTCTACGGCTTATACTGTCAGATTTCTTTGTGTATTTATTACTACTGAAGCTGAAATGTCTTTTTTCTGCTTAATTTTGACTTTGTTTTGGTTGTTATTTTCATTTTTCTAAGTTACGTTTAATCTTTGCTTTGAATGTTACCAGACTGTCCGAAACAGCCGACAATCTTAGAATCGCAAATCAATATCAAGCATCCAGGGACACGTACACTTTGACATTGTTGTATTTATGCGCCAACATTGGCGCATCCGATTATTCGGACCATATTCAGGGATGGTCTCGTAATTCGTCATTGGTTACACATACTAACCGAAAGTAGAGATCTTCTTACCGTGATGACTTTCTTCATACATAGTCTTTTTTTTTAGGTGTATGCTATTAATGTGGAAAATACGTTTAGATTTTGAGATACTGAGTGTGACCACTTAAATTTTGGTTTACAAAAGAAACAAGTTGGCTGCTTAAAAAAAGCATCCAATGGGTTATGCCAAATAATTGAATTTTACGTATGATCAAATCTTTATGCAACATTCCTTGCGATATTGATACATGTCCTCTTCCTTTATTATTTCAGTCTATGTTAGTAAATTTGTCAGTGTGTGAACAATGCAAGTAATTTTTTTAGAATATATAAAATCTTTGAGAACTCAAGACAACTACGATCATCTATTTTAGAAATAATTAAAGTATCGTAAATAGAGCTAAAAAGGGAAAATTAAAAAGGGAACAGCATAACAGTTTTATATTTTACAAGACTAACATTTCCAGCGTGCATTATATATTTACTTCCACATTTGAAATGAAACCACTATATTTTGCATTGTTTTGGCACATTTCAACAAGCCGGTATCCTGCAGGAGCAGTGGTAACGCACTGAACTGATATTCCTGGGGTCCTATATATTTGTGCTATACATTGAACATGCAAAAGAACCAGAGGCGTCATTGAAATGAGATGCTTTCTTGTCTTGCACTATACCCTACATCCTAAAAAAAAGCTGACCTCTCTATGGAACGTCGGTCAAATGGTTAACACGTACCGACGAGAAATAAACTCAAATAGATAAAGGAATATACAGTTAATTTAGCAACACTTACATCACCTGCTGACATTATATGCATTTTCTGAATTCTGCGAAATTGTTCAAATTGTTAATGTTCTAAACATTCATTTAAATGAGGCTTCAGTTAAAAATATCAAATCTAATGTTTATATCAAATGATTTTAATGTGAAATATGTTTCTACGGCAAAACAGTTGCGAAAATCCTAAAGTCTGAATTGTAAGTCTGTTTTCTTTGTGCAGTACAAGTGTAAATAGATTTCAATTTTATTTCTGTCGTTTTTAAAAATTATGTAAAATTATATGTAAATTACAATCAATTTCTCTCTTCAATTTAAACACATCATTTACCTAAAAACAAAAACATATATTCGCCACTCACATTGCTGCAATCAGATTCAATACATTTATAGCAGCTTCCTTAATCATATGATTGCACATTGTTAAAACTAGGGTCGCAAATAGGACCGCAAATAGGGCCGCAGAATAAGGATGTCAGAAAATCTGCGGATCTAGACGCTCTGCTCCATATTCTTTTCAATAGACGCTCTGTCGCATTTTGAATAGTATACTGGGTGATGCCCTAAGGGGCATAACCCAATATATATGTGCACCTCCTTTTTCTACGCCACTGAGTTTATAAAAAAATAATAACAAAAATGCTATGCGTTGTACGGAAAAAGTAGTATAGTCGTAAAAACAATTTATTCTGTACTTCTAAAGGCAACGGACTGACTGGAACTCTATGATGTAATGTGACGGTTAAGGAAAGTCACTGCAACCTTAAACTCTGTGTAGATTATAATGACTGGGAAATTAATGTCAGAAAGCAACGAACAAAAGTTTAATGCTACTTTTTCACTTATGCTGTTTTATTGTCTTAAAGTTTTCAGTCATTTACCCTTATGTACCTTCATCTCCTATCCAGCCGACAGTATTTCAGCGCTTTAAACGCTTTGATTTTGCAGTTAAGTATTTTCATTGTTTGGACTGCTTTTGTCTCAGTTAAGTCGGGGCTTTAATTTACAGGGCTTTAATTTACAGGGAATGGACACTCCAAAATTGCGATAATATGGTGTCGCGCGCATGCGCGTCCGGATCTCAATAAAAACACCTCAATGGCGGATGGTACATGTTGCTGCTTTCACGATTATATACTCAAATGTTGAAAAGAACTGACATTAAGAAATTTCAGAACGAATTGTAAATTAAATATTGTGAAATAAATATTTTGACTATCTTGTTTGTTATTTTTCGAAGCAGCTTTTGCTTGAATAACAATGAAATCAATACTAAAATGTAATCGTTGTTTTCCAAAATGGCGGAAAGTATGTACAAATTTGTGTTTTCTTGTCAACTTTCGGGGGGTATTAGACAAAAATGGAGTTATGAAATGAGTTGACATAAGATGGAAGTTAATCAGTGGACATAGGATTGAGCATTACTATGCATTTTATTGCTATATCTGTGTTTGTTAATGAAATAAAAGAAACGTAAATTTTAGCAATTTTGTCGAAAAAAGTGTTATTCTGTGATCAACACTTTAACGAATTTCGGATGGTATCAGTGCAAACAGACTCGATTAAAACACTTAACATGAATTGCATCGTACTCTACTTGGATGAGATTGACATTTGAATCTAAGGTTTCCGACCTCCTCTGAATATTAACTTCAAAATGGGCGGTTAAATATTGTGCTATTTTAAGCACACGGTTGATCAGTGTTCTTTAAAATTACTTGCACTGAAATTTGGTGTTGTTTGTTGCATTCTTCTTTTTTTAATTAAATGCTGGTTAATTCAATTTGTGGACAATGGTTAGCATTGTGGTCGTGCTTTTGGCTCAGTGGGCAGAGCTTTTATTTATTAATTTATTTATTAATCGCTTTGTCATAATTTTCGGTGTCAGGATGTTGTGACATGACTATCATGCAAAAGTTTACATTTATACTTGTTACAATTTGTCAATCAAAGTCTCAACCTGTGAAACAAGTAAAGATAATCTGAATAATTTGAAATAATCTGAGTCTACAATTTCCAGACATATTTTTTTCAGTAAATTATACCATATATTGACGAAGTTATGAACAATTTTTGTAGACATGTGAACACTTTTTTCATTAAATCGAGACAAGATTTTTACCAAAAGAAAAAGGTAATGAGTTGTCGTCTTTTACTCGTCTGCTTGGAACAGCCATTTCCTAAGTTGAAATAAAGTATAGATGTTATAAGAGGTCAATGTTTCTTCTTTCTTACAAATTTTAAATTTTGAAAATCACCCCATTACTGACAAAAATAAGGATGTTTTTGTAAACTAGGTGCGAGCGTTGCATACCAATTTACCGCTAACTAACGATAGATAATTAATTATCGATCGATTTTCCGTTACAGGATATACAGGTGAACTCGCGACACCATATTTTGGTTATTCATTCGATAGATAAGGAGTGTCCATTCCCTGTAAATTAAATCCCTTGTTAAGTTTACACTTTTTACGAATGTAATTTCATTCACTAATTTGCATCTTCTAAGGACTGTTTATATTTCTCAGCTACTGATACATTTGTTTTTAGCTCACCTGAGCACAAAGTGCTCATGGTGAGCTTTTGTGATCGCCTGATGTCCGTCGTCCGTCGTCCGTCCGTCCGTCCGTGCGTGAGTCGTCAACTTTTTCTTCAAACAACTTCTTCTCCTGAACTGCTGGGCCAATCTTGCTGAAACTTGGCAGGAATGTTACTTGCATGAAGCTTTACCAAATTTGTTCAAATGGTTCAGGTCCATTGCATTTCTAGGCCACAGGAGCTAAAAATAGATTTTCAAAGTTGGAACTTTAAAAATCTTCTTCTCCAGAACTAGAAGGCCTGAAGCTTAGATAGTTAGTATGAAGCATCATCAGGTGGACCTTTACCAAGTTTGTTCAAATCATGACCCCTGGGTCAAAAATGGCCCTGCCCCAGGGGTCACTAGTTTTACAAAGAATTATATAGGAAAAACTTTAAAAATCTTCTTGTCTGAAACCACAAGGCCTAGAGTTTAGATATTTGATGTGCAGCATTGTCCAGTGGACCTCTTCCAAGTTTGTTCAAATCATGGCTCCTGGGTCAAAAATGGCCCCGCCCCAGGGGTCAGATGTTTTATATAGAGTTATATAAAAAAAAAACTTTTAAAAAATCTTCTTGTCAGAAACCACAAGGCCTAGAGTTTAGATATTTGGTGTGCAGCATTGTCCAGTGGACCTCTACTAAATTTCTTCAAATCAAAGCCATTGGGTCAAAATAGGCCCCACCCTGGGGATCAATTGATTTTACATAGGCTCATAAAGGAAATCTTTAAAAGTCTTCTTCTCAGAAACCACAATGCCTACAGCTTAGATATTTGGTATGTAGCATTGTCTAGTAGACCTCTATCAAGTTTATTCAAATTATGTCCCCTGGGTCAAAATTGGCCACGCCCCAGGGTTCTCTTGATTTACATATAGTTATATAGGAAAAACATGAAAAATCATTTTTCTCTGAAACTAATAGGACTAGACCTTAGATATTTGGTGTGGAGTATTGTGTAGAGAACCTTTACCAGTATTGTTTATATGTTGGCCGTGGGGTCAAAATTTGCCCCGTCCCGGGGGCCCTTAATATGTAAAAAAGGCAATCTTTAAAAATCTTCTTACTGGAAACCTCAATGCTTACAGCTTAAATATTTGGTATGGATCATTGTCTTGTGGATGTCTACCAAGTTTGTTCAAATTATGTCCGCTGGGTCAAAATTAGCCACGCCCCAGGGTTCTCTTGGTTTACATATAGTTATATAGGAAAAAACATGAAAAATCATTTTTCTTCCAAACTAATAGGACTAGACCTTAGATATTTAGTCTGGAGTATTGTGTTGAGAACCTTTACCAGTATTGTTTATATGTTGGCCCCGGGGTCAAAATTGGCCCCACCCTGGGGGCCCTTAATATGTAAAAAAGGCAATCTTAAAAATCTTCCTTCTGGACACCTCAATGCCTACAGCTTAGATATTTGGTATGCAGCATTGTCTAGTGAACCTCTACCTAGTTTGTTTGAAAAATGTCCCCGGGGTCACTATTGGCCCTGCCCGAGGGGTCACAAGTTTTAAATAGCAGTATAGAAGAAAATCTTTAAAAATCTTCTTGTCTAAAACCACAAGGCCTAGAATTTTATAATTTGGCATGAAGCAAGCTTTATCAAGCTTTTTGAAATTATTAGACTAGGTTAAAGGTCATGGAGGCTAAAAATAGATTTATCTACTGTACCTCATAGAATCTTCAAATATAGACCAATATCTTTGATATTTAGTATATAGGTTCCTTGCATGGACGTCTACCTATGGGTAGGGTTTGAGGTCACTGGGTCAAGGTCACCATAGCTTATGATAGATATTTCTACTTTCTGTCATAGAGCCTTTATTTATTGACTGATATTTTACATATTTGGTTTGTAGGCACTTACATATTTTCAATTAAAAAATGAAATACTGCTTAACAGCAAACCTACAGCCAAAGTACTCAGGTGAGCGATCCAGGGCCATCATGGCCCTCTTGTTAATGTATCTTACGAAATATAATATTGATTTTTATTGTACTTTCCCATTTTAATTTACACTTGCACAATACGAATTTTGGGCAAGATATAATTTCAACCACTAACTTTCATGACCTGTTCGTGTAATTTCTATTTATGTGCTCAGAAAGAGTATAAAGTATGAAAGCAACACATACAACATTCATAAAACTTGATAATATTGTCTTGCCGTAGTGACTGACTTATTTCTGTTATACTTGAACATGTTTGTAAGACGTTCGTCAGGTCAAACGATTTTATTATTAACCTGATCAGCTTCTTGTTTCTTGTGGATAATCCTCATGAAATTAGAAATTAAAACATTCCACTTATATCTCTTATTATGTTTTTCAGGTTGTACTCGGATTTTTTATATTTTCAACACGGAAGTCCTAGGTTATTCCACGAGTGTGTTATATATGCTATAAATTCCACCAAAGAATGCCTGAAACACAATAGTCTTCGTCAGTGTTTGTATAAACTCCTGTACAATCCTATTTATCCTCATGTAAGTAAGGTTTCTGAGTGTAACGTAGATTTGTTTGTATGACGCTTACGTATGAGTATTGCGTAGTGCAAGTTGCGTAAAGATGTATGTATAGGATGATTTTTCATAGTGCATTTTGCGTAGAGATGAATGTATAGGATCATTTTTACATAGTGCATGTTGCCTAGAGATGTATGTATTGGATGATTTGTACATAGTGAATGTTGCCTAGAGATGTATGTATAGGATGATTTGTACATAGTGAATGATGCCTAGAGATGTATGTATAGGTAGATTTTCACATAGTGCATTTTGCGTAGGGATGTATGTATAGAATGATTTGTACAAAGTGCATGTTGCGCAGTGATGTATGTATAGAATGAATTTTACATAGTGCATGTTGCGTAGAGATATATGTATAGGATGATTTTTACATTGTGCATGTTGCAATGAGATGTATGTATAGAATGATTTTTACATAGTGCATGCTGCGTAGAGATGTACGTTTAGGATGATTTTTACATAGTGCATGTTGCGTTGAGATGTATGTAAAGGATGATTTTTACATAGTGCATGCTGCGTAGAGATGTATGTATAGGATGATTTTTACATAGTGCATTTTGCGTAGAGATGTATGTATAGGATGATTTTTACATAGTGCATTTTGCGGTGAGATGTATGTATAGGATGATTTTTACATAGTGCATTTTGCGTTGAGATGTATGTATAGGATGATTTTTGTGCATGTTGCGTAGAGATGTATGTAGTACATAGTGCATGCTGCGTAGAGATGTATGCATAGGATGATTTGCACATAGTGCATGCTGCATAGATATGTTTGCATAGGATGATTTGTACATAGTGCATGTTGCACATGTATAACTCTCATGGATGAGTATTATGTAGCGCATGTTACGTATGTATGCTGCATGTATAACGCTTAATTATGAGCGTTACGTTGTGCAATTTGACAATAGCCGTATATTTGACGCTTATGGATGGTTGTTATGTAGTGCACATTACGTAGATTTTTATGTGTGGAATAAGTGATACAAAGGGCACTTTAGGAAGTGTTGTATCTGTGAGATGAGTTACACATAGTGTAATTTCATAGAGTTGTACGTGTGGGATATGTGACACATAGTGCACTTTAGGTAAAGCTGTATGTGTGGGATAAGTTATACATAGTGCACTTTACGTAGAGTTGTATGTGTGGGATGAGTTATACATAGTGCACTTTAGGTAAAGCTGTATGTGTGGGATAAGTTATATATAGTATAATATATATATATATATATATATATATATATATATATATATATATATAGTGCACGTTACATAGAGTTTTATGCCTTGGATAAGTTTTACAAAGTGCACTTAACGTAGGGTTGTCTCTGTAGGATAAGTTATACACAGTTCACTTTATGTAGAGTTTTATGTGTTGGATAAAATATACAAAATGCACTTTAGGAAGTGTTGTATGTGTAGGATAAGTTATACATAGTGCACTGTAGGTAGAGTTGTATGTGTGGGATAAGTTATACATAGTGCACTTCACGTAGAGTTGTATGTGTGGGATGAGTGACACATAGTGCACTTTACTTAAAGTTGTATGTGTGGGGTAAAATTATAAAAGTGCACTTTACGTAGAGTCGAATGTGTGGGATAAGTTATACATACTGCACTTCACGTAGAGTTGTATGTGTGGGATAGGTTATAAAAGTGCACTTTACGTAGAGTTGTATGTGTGGGATAAGTTATACATAGTGCACTTTACGTAGAGTTGTATGTGCTGGATAAGTTATACATAGTGCACTTAACGTAGAGTTGTATGTGTGGAATAAGTTATACAAAGTGCACTTTACGTAAGGTTGTATGTGTGGGATCAGTTATACATAGTGCACTTTACGTAGAGTTGTATATGTGGGATGAGTTATATACAGTGCACTTTACGTAGAGTTGTATGTATGGGATGAGTTATACATAGCGCACTTTACGTAGAGTTGTATGTGTGGGATAAGTTATACATAGTGCACTTTACGTAGAGTTTTATGTCTGGGGCGAGTTATACATAGCGTACGTTACGTTGTGTTGTATGTGTTGGATGAGTATACTTTACATAGAGTTGTATGTGTGGGATGAGTTGTATATAGTGCACTTTACGTAGAGTTGTATGTGTGGGATAAGTTATACATAGTGCACTTTACGTAGAATTGTATGTGTAGTATAAGTTATACATAGTGCACTTTACGTAGAGTTGTATGTCTGGGGCGAGTTATACATAGCGTACGTTACGTTGAGTTGTATGTGTTGGATGAGTATACTTTACGTAGAGTTGAATGGATGGGATGAGTTATACATTGTCCACTTTTCGTTGACTTGTATGTGCTGGATGAGTTATACATATTGCACTTTACGTATGGGATGAGTGTTTTATAGTGCATGTTACGAAAAATTGTATGTATGACGCTGAGGGATGAGTGTTTTATAGCGCATGTTATTCATAGTTGTAAGTATAATGTTAACTGGAATTAAGCATGGATCATCTCTGTCCACAAGTATCTTTCGAACTACTATGTATTTCCCTTTTCACATTCGGACCCATTTGTTTCAAACTTTTATTGACAATTATGACGTGAGGACGATCGACTTTCTTTATCGAATGTAACAATATGATTGATATCCTCGCATGAACTTATCAGTATGTCGTAGCCATCATTTTAGATCGGCTGTTTCATATAGGCAAGAAGAAAAATAGAAATCATCATTTTTAGAAAACATTAGGTGAAATATGTACAGGAGTGTCGTAAACTTTCAGTAATTTTTTAAACAAATGGTGCTAGAAAAATAACAATTCAAGACTTTTTAAAAATGTTATTGCGTCATTCTTAAAGATTTATTCAGCATTACTTTGGCATTAACGTGATTTGTTTTGTTTTGTTTTCTGTTGTGTGTGTGTGTGTGATTTTTGGTTTTTTTTTTTTTTTTTTGTTTCAGGTGAGACTTCGAATAGGGGTGTATCATCAACATTTGAAAGAATACTTCCGCGTGTTCCCACGTGATCAAGTACTGGTGATTAAACTTGAAGATTATTCAGAGAAAACTGTGGCGTATATGAAAAAGATTTTTACATTTTTGAAATTACGTAAGTACAAAACATTTTTTGAAGCGTTTTGTAATAGAGGCTAGTAGTTTTAAGATAAACTAAAGCTAGTATAACGAAGCATTGGTCTGTTGGTGATACAATATAGTCCTTTCATAAGCGAGGATAATTAATGTCTCATGACTCCATAATAAATCCATTTTTTAATGTTTTCTTTTAATTTTCAACACCAAAATATATATCTTAAGTGAAATTCTGTCGTGGCTTTTAAAAGACTGAAGTAGTTTTGTACATTTTTGTCTCCTTATCATGCAATACCGACAAGGGAAGAAGACAGGATTGTCAAAACAAAAATATATTTGTAATTTTGAACTGTAAATGGAAATATAGAGTCTGATACAAATGTTTTAACTTCCCTACAACGTGTTTTTATGAAAGAGTGAACGGTTAAAATGAGAAAGAGAACATGTGAGACGTGACATGACAAAATCAACTTACTGGTCAATTTGATTTTGGGATCTCTGCCCAGACAATAAGAAACCGTCTTCGGCAAAGTCATATCCCTGTTCGTGCTCGTAGACCTTATACTGTGCAGATCTTAACTGCAGCTCATAGGCCGCTAGGTCGGCTTGACGCGGCGTTACATGCACTGGACTCAGTGGAACAATGTGATTTTCAAAGATGAATGCCGTTTAAGGGTTAGTTTTGCCGACGGAAGGGTTCAGGTTAACCGTCGGAGAAATGAGATATTCGCCCAATGTTGTATCTAGGAAAGGACAGTGTAGTGAAATGATCTGGGATGGGATTATGGGCAATGTCAAGGCGGACCTTTTTTTTTTGTAGAGGGACATCTTACGACAGAAGGTTATTTTAACATTTTGCGTAAAAGTCTCCTGCCATTTATGCAAAATCGCGACCCAGAAATATTTATCCAGCATGATAATGCACGGCCCCACACTGCAAGAAGAACAACACAATTTTCAGAATAACGGCCCAGAATAACGTCCATAAGTTCGGAATTGAAATTTAACATCAAGCGCGAACTAGTAGATGCATGCCCGCATACCTTCGTTTGTTAACAAAAAGGATTTGTTACATTTGCAATGTAATATCTAAAGTATTTGACCGAATTTTCGATAAATAATCTTACAATCTATAATGAGAGGGAGAGTCTTTTTTCATAACAGGTAATTTCTGACACTATATGATAACTAATATTCAGGTTAACTTCAATTTCATTTCAGCTGCATTGAAAGTGAATGATTTACTGCGTATTGCAAACCCGAAGATACACGATAATCAGCGGAAAAAGATGGACAGAAAAGCTGGCGAAATGTTTCCGGAGACGAGACAAATGCTGAAAAATTTTTATCGTCATCATAATGACCTGTTAACAGAATTACTGGGGGCACTGTTCAGTTATAACTGAAAAACTGTTACTTGATACGCTGTGTTTGTAAATTAGAAAATAAATTTAAAAGAAAAAGACATTACTTTGCCACTTCATTAAATAGATTTTTTTCAATGTTTTCAACAAAGTTCAGTCAGTACCCTCGTCTACCTGGGTTCTATATTTTCCGAATAAATAGCTGCATATTGGTGACAGAGTGTGCGAGGTGCGGAGGTTTGTGAGTAGAATGTATACTTCATTAGACATTATGCTGGAAACAAATGGAACAAACGAGTGTTCGTGTTTCCCCGTAATGACAAGTTTGATAACATTTTGTTAGAAGTTTTTCTCTGTATTTCGTTCCGTTGATAGAGAGAAAGAGTGAACATAGTGAATAAAACCGAATTAAAATTGAAAGGGCAGTCACTCGTCCGTGACTGAATTGAAAAAAGAAAACATAGTGTCAGGAATTTTGATTAAAAAGCAAAACAACTTTTAAATGTATAACAACTTATTATAGACTGTCACTTCAAAAACCCATCACTATGGACTGATGGACTTGTGAAATATAGAGAAGGAAAATTAGCTCCGTGCGTATGCATGTGTGTGTGTCTGTGTGTGTGTGCTTGTGCACATTGGTGTGTGAATAAAGATGGTTCCGTATTCATATTTCTTTTTTCGTTACTCCTTATTAAACCCAAAAAGATGGGACAGAAAAACTATCGCAAACATGTAGTCAATATCAAAATTGTGTCATATTACTGCCCCAGTATTGCCAATCACCGTAGCAATCAGCAAGGAATAGAAATCAACATCAAATAAAGAAACGGAATAAATTACGCATACAAAAGAGACAATTTGACCTTAATTTTATTGAAAAGCTTTTGTTAAGGCATAGTTCTTGCATAATTCCTTCTTTGCCTTATTTGGAGTTGATCTATGTTCCTATGTAAACTTATACAGACTTTTTTCAGATATCCGACAAGACTCCTTTAAGTCTTTAAAATATTTAGAAATTGACCCGTTTCCATGTGTGTTTGTTCTTTTTAGTTTGTTGTTTGTTTGTTATGGTTTTTCCCCGATTTTTTTCTCGTTATTTTTCTTATTTCAGTTTAAAAAGAGAGTAAGGGACTGGCTTCCTATTTCTTATAGGAATAGAAATAAAGAGTATGAAATCAATTTCATAGACATATATTTCTTTTGTTCTTAATCTAAATTTGTACAGTAAGTAAAAACGAGATAATTTTGTAGCGATGATTATTGTCGAATCCTGTGCATAAAGAATTTTGTTTTTATTATAAAAGCCAGTGTAATGAAGAGACATAATAGGCTAGAGAATGACAATGAAATAAAAGTGGGTACAACAATGATTATGAGGTAAAGTTTTATAGCGAATTCAGTGCCCTGTACCTAACTATATTACGGTGTCTATGATTATCTCCATGACAGAAGAAGAATATGATCTGAATTTATTCATCGTCGGAATCGGTTGCTTATATGTCCGACACCCCTTGAGCCGTTTAGTTAATTTACAGCTTTTTAGTGTAGATGGGTGTGGGTGGGGGCGGGTATAATGCCCGATAAAGGTAGCATTCCACTCCAGAGAAACTCCTGGTTCGTCGAAACCGATTGCCTCTATGTCCGACGCCCCTTGAGCAGTTTAGTTAATTTACAGATTTTTAGTTTAGAGGGGGTGGGGGAAAGGTGTATAATGCAGGATAAATGTAGCATTCCTCTCCATAGAAACTCTTCGTTCGTTTACATGTTCACTACATACCATCGATACACAGGGTATTCGGGTTAAAGTCTCATTAAAAAGACCATTAAACGTGTGAAGAAGCGGTTGATCGAACTCACGACTCCTTGGTTACACTTTATGTGTATTAACAGGGGGTCCACTGATCTACCCGTGAATGAAAGCAAGTGTGCAGTTGTTATTGCAAGTGTGTAACATTTGCAAATGAGGGATATGATTGGCCTGAAGTCAATGACTATCTACATTTTTGTCATGTCCGAACATGCGCGTAAGCTCTTGAAATTTCTAACAACGGCGGAGAAGAGTACACACTGTAAGATACGTTGAAGGTCTTAAAATGATAGGAAGATATTGCTAACCGACATAATTTTACCCCTCACCTAAACTTATGTCCTCATTTTTCTATATAGTCTTTATGTTCATACATTGTAATTGTTTTCAGTGAACCCGTTTATCAGGATCTTGTGACAGTGAATGTCTCAACTAAAGTGTAAGCATACTTTAAACGTCATAAATAAGTTCAGAATTTATCTCGGGACTATGTCAGGTTATCTTAAAAAGGGAACGTCTATCAAGACCCAGTACTCAAAAGAAGGGCCGTATATTATCACCTGGTAAACATACAACTGTTTACTTTGTTTTCTTATCAAAGAAACTTAAAATGTTATTTTGTAACATCTTTCTTATGAGTCATGTCATATGACAGTGAGGGATTTGAAAAAAAAAACAAACGATATGGATCGGTATAAAAGCGAAAGACTTGGAAGCATCACGAAAGAACGACACAGCTATGAGGATTTTAATAACAGGTATGTTGTAAGATCAAACCTCACGGAACTAATAACCCAATTTCTGCACTATAGCGGCCCTATTTCTAACTTTATTTCATGCGTTTTCTTGCAAATAAGGGTTGTATCTGTACTCCAACCACGTTAAACATGTTTATCGTCTGTCTATCGCCTGTTTATCATTTATTAGGCAGGGAAGGAAGGTTTCTGCGCTTAAAAACTGTATTTTCCAATTTTGCATTGCAAAAATTATTTGTCGGGTCTTTTTTTCCGTACATAATGAAATTCTTCCATTTTTAAATTTTGTCTTCTTTTCTTTTAATTTCTGAACAAGTTTACATGTAATAAATATTTTTATATGTGCTGAATTTGTTTCAAACCCCTATATGCCATTTACAGGTACTGTAAGTCGATTTTTTTTCTGCGGATCATTTATCTCTGCAAATTTTACGGTTCAAATATATTTTATTTATTATTAAAATGAAGCCTGCAGAAAAGCCAAATAATTTACTGTTGTTACATACAAATTCTACAGTCTTATTCATGACTGGACTTTGCAGTATCGCTACTTTGCATGGCCTCTCTTGGCTTTGCATTGGAAGGGGTTGTTCCCACAGAACACTATGATGACTCGCTTACATTAGACACGGAAGGGAACTACTTTATGTTCTGGAACCACAACATCACTCATGTAACTTTTGAAGTCTGGGTGAAAACAAAGGGCTATGTTGGATTCGGACTGTCGCCAAACGGCAATATGTTCCCTGCTGACGTTGTAGTGGGGTGGGTCAAGGATGGAAGGGTTCATTTCAAGGTAAGCTTCTCCTTAAATTTCAACCGTATATCGCGATAAAGTAAGGCATTATCTTGAGTGTTAGTAACAGTGAAAACGAATTCGTCTCGCTTTAATTTTTCTAAAATAAATTATGTCTGCACCCCATTTTCCTTCCGCAGTTTTCACACAGTTTATGAATAACATGACGTTGTCCTTAAAAAATTCGAAAGATGGTAGGTTAAACATAGGAATAAACTTATTAAACCACAACCAAAATCAATACAATGCAGCCGGCTAATTAAACATTTTTTAATTAAAAAACGAGTGAATGATAAACAATTCCCTTGCAGAAATCAAGCATTAGTCATGGCAGCCTGTACACACAGACCCGACGTCATACTTACAAACAGACATTACGACCCGGTGTGTACATAAAAAAGTGTTTTTAGCTCATTATTATGAGAGCACTTATTATTATTTTCAGGACCTGCATACGACCGGCCATTTTGCGCCACTCGTAGACAAATCACAGGACTGGATTCTTTTACACGGAGAGGAAAATGATTACGGCACGGTTTTCAAGTTTGTAAGAAAACTGGACACTTGTGACCCAAACGACATTCAGATAAATGTAAATGATTTATCTAATTTATCTGATTAAGACAGAAACTCTTTTTATTTGTTTGTGTCACCTATTATGGTAATCCTAAATTAAAGGTCTTCAAGGGCAAGTTATATTTCACAAGCATGCCATTTTTTTTTTTTTTTTTTTTTTTTACAATAGCTATATTTATTGGACAAAATGTGCATGATATTTGTCAAAAATCCAACATAACCCTTAAACCTAAAATAAATGAAAAAATGTGCACGTGATTCGATTTCATAGCAGAAAAGAAATTGATACTTGAAAATTTTCTAAGCTTTCGTTCTACACTAGAACGTTACTTTGATTTAAACACCGATTTATTTAATTTGTTTATGATGACGATGATGATTATGATTATTCTGTTGACTATTGCAATGCTTTTGAAATAACCATGCTTAATTTGTTCGATTGTTATTCTTCAAACATACATGCATGAATTATGCATTTACGTAGGCATTCTTTCAGTATAAGTCAGTGTTCACTTAAAGAATGATAATTTCTGAGAATTTAGACGAAAAATGTTTTAATCCTTCATATGATTGATCAGGATGGAACACAGAGAGTTATCTACTCCTATCACCATGACGACCCGGCTGATGAGGACAGCCTAATGTATCATGGCGGTGATAGGCGAGGTACCAAAAGTGTAAATCTGCTGAACCGAAACAAGCCCCCAGAGACATTAGCGAACGAAGACATCAAGATCTATGATTTTACAGCGGGCAATGTACGTTTTCAACATTGTTTTCTTTATTTATTTTGCAAAATAAATAAATAAATAAATAAAAAACGAAAAATTACATCCAAACTAAATCTGTTTCACGCTGTTTTCAGTGTATGAGATCTTGATTTAAAGTTTTTCTTATTTCATTTTAAAACGTGATTGGGTCAAAACGGTATTTTTAAATGAAGCATGAAAAGGTTAAACAAATCAAACAGTATTGTAACTCGAGAATTTGGATTGAAACCATCTTGGTCACGAGACAAGAAATTAAAAACAACAACAACAACAACAACCATATTTATTCATTAAATGGCCAAAAGTAAGATTAGTCATGCTTGTAAAATAAGACGCCAAAGTCGGAATAAAATCTGTCCAACCCAGGAGTCGTTTTATTTCCTCCGACGCGTGGTATACAATTGCCTCTGTGTATGGACTTATAAAATGTAAGCTGGCTGAGCCTTGTTAAGACGCCTAAAGTTTTGTTTCATCGCAGGGATAATGGCAGTAAACGGGACTCTAGAGTGCAAGGGATTCCACAGCGTCTGGATATTTTACATTTATCTGGAATTAGAAAAAAAAAACATATTGATAAAATGAGAGGATAAGATCACACGATGCGCAGATATGTTTCACCTACGTATGAAAACCATCCCTTTAAGTTGCAAAGCATATAATTGGTGCAGATTATAGTTTGAAGGGGAGTGAATATAGTGACAGCATATCTGTTTTCTCCGTTTACCACCTTTCCTGCAACCTCATCACAATATATGAGCATATTACATTAATAAAAGGTATTATATTGAATATTGTTAAAATAATATTTTAACATATATTAATGTTGCAGTATATAGTTCCTGACAAAGACACCACATACCTGTGCATTGCACAAGAAATGCCAGATTTAGGAGGAAAACATCATTTGATTGAGGTATGTATCAAGTCTGTGAATTAACGTATAACTTAGGTGCAGTGATGATTGTTTCCAGAACGCTACAATAACTCGTAAAAATGAAATTCATAACCAAAGTCTATCTCAACGTAGGAGTGTCAATAATTTGTAATTGTGACAAAAGTTCATCATTAAAATAAAATGTTTAAGATTGCAAACTTTCAACATGGAGATTATCTCTAGGCACATGCAATTGCATTTTTCATTTTATGAATTAAGTCATACAAATCATGCTAAATTAAGCAAGGCGCTAGTAAAAGAATGCATTATTGCAAAACAATCTTACTGTCATTGCAGCCAGAACATCCGAAACTCGATCGAACAAATTATATTTCTCGTCATTTCACTTTTAAATAACCCTCCTTAAATAACCAAATGATTAAGGGCATTCAACATTGGTTGAGCTTAAATTCTTCATAACACAAAAGTTATAACGTTCAAAAATAATTAAAAAAACAACAACAACAAAAAACACTTGAAAAGGGCTCCCAGTAGAATTGTTGTCATAACCTTACAGACAGAGCTTTTATTCGAATTGTTGTCATGTCATTACTGGACTTTCACTGTCGTGTCATTACAGAGCGTTCATTCTTATTGAACAACCATTACAGAGTGTGTTGTCATGTCGTTTCATAGCTTTTATTCAAACTGCTGTCATGCCATGAGAGCGTTTGTTGTCATGTCATTACAAAGCTTTCGTTTGCATTGTGTCATGTCAGATTTTACGATCAAGCAAATTCAATTTACTTATATTGTGATTGAGCTTCCACTGGACTTATTGTCAGGAAATTACAGCTTGAACATAAATGGCTCTTGAAGTATAGGCCATATTTCTGTAGAACCGCTATGTCATTAATGACTTTTTTAAGTGTATTACATAGTTTCTATAGAACCGTCATATCATTACATTTTGAGGTTATTTATAGAAAACTTTGAAAAATCTATTTATAGATATATCTATTAATAAATAATAAATAATGTATCTTTAAATAGATATTTCAAGATTTATCTATTATAGATTTTATCTATCAATAGCTTTATCTTAACACTGTACTTTTATTTTTTTTACGAATCAAAAAGTGTATCTATTAAAGACTTTACTGAATTTAAGAACTTATATTGTTATTACAGTTTGAACCTATTTATACACCTGGTAATGAACGCATGATCCATCATTTGGTGATTCAAAGATGTCCCGGCAAGCACCCAGAGCTGCACAATGCAAAAGGGGAATGTTTCTTGAATTGGCCAAAAGGTTGGCCGAGATGTCCGGAAATTTTCATTGGCTGGGCAACAGGGGGCGGGGTATGTGAACCTGAGTTTTTACTCGGATTGAAGATAAAGACAAACCATTATATTGACCTATTTTATTGGAATTGTAATAGAGCCACGAAAAGTTGAAACACAGGTCAATTAAATAAAAGATATGTCTTCCTTTGTTTAAAGTATTTTGTATTATAAGTATTGTTTATACAAAAAAAAAAATTGGAAAATGTCTTTTTTCAGCCTTACTATTTTCCGCCAAACACTGGGTACCCTGTTGGCGGCCCCAATGATTTTTCGTTCATGGTGATGCAAATACATTATGACAACCCTTCACATAGATCAGGTAGGAATTTCGACAAAACTTTGTACAAACGATTCATAAATCATTTGGAAGGCGAAATAGTGAACAGTTAAGATGTCAGACTCCCAGCATTTGGAGGCGCTGGTTACGAACTCTGTTTTACGAAAAGAAAATATTATATTATATAATATAATATTATATTAATATAATTTTAATATTACCACGATATAATGTTCTATTTGTATCGTAGAAGTTTTGTAATTGAACGCACAGGAACTGTTTGTTTTGTCCGTTCACGCACAGACGTCATAAGCGTATTGTCAATGACGTTGACGCAAAGTGTTATTACTCTAGTGTAATATCAAAATTAAAACACGGCTTTATTACACGTTCACAACGTGGTCTATGATATAAACTCTAATATCTTTTGAAACAGATCTGAACAGAAAACTAAGAGATGATTCACTTTGACAGAAAGTGCATCTACTGTTAAAAAGCATGAACGTTTCGTTTTGCCAGGCCATTACATGTATATCATGGATAAGTCGAGCAATTTTGGTTATTGGGTATTTTCTGTCTCTTACCCCATTCTTTCTGATACTTTTACTGATTTTTGCTTAGCTGTCGACTTCTGTCCTTGAGTTTTTAGCGCTTCATATTTACACGGTGGTACAAATTGAAACAGTTTTTATATTCTGCTTTTTCGAAACTAACCAAAACATCATACATACTAGAACCGTATTCTGTGTCTATTATTGCATTAGTTTTGTCTTGTATATTAACACTTTTGAATTGTTTGCTGTTGTAACTTACCTCTGCATTGACAAAGAGATTTACTGATTTATTTTGCTATAAGCATTGGCTATTCATTCCAATGTCGCATGTATATTATGATGTACAAGCATTATTTAACAGGGGTGATTGACAACTCTGGAATACGCATGCGCCTTACACCTACCTTACGTCAGCACGATTTAGGCACCTTGGTTATAGGACATTCGGTTGCGCCATTCCAAGTTATCCCCCCTCACGAGTCAAAATTTGTGACGAAAGGATATTGCGCACAGCAGTGCTTAAGTCAGGTATTTTATTACATCATTAATAGTGTATAATGATGTCATTGTCTAATTTTGCTCCGATTTAATTTAGTGTGTAGTTATCATTTTTTTTTTTCATTTCAAATTTTCAGGAGGGTTTTTTAGAAAAGTAGCACGCCTCAGGTACCATATCATTTGGTCTTCTGTGCTAGTTTTCACGACTTAATGGAAACGTCTGCTATTTTTGTTTTGAAACAGCATTGGTTTGTGAAATTATCATGCATGGTTCCAATAGTTTCAGCCTTCTCTCGTATCTTCTGCGAAATGTATAGAGACGTTTTTTGTAAAAAGACAAAGAAAAGAATTTAATATGATTTAATCTCTACCGCTATTTATCTTCAATCTCTATCCCTAATTTTCTACGTCAATTCAACATTTAAGCAGTGATTTGAGTATAACACAATACGTGTAGCGTCTGTATCTTGAACGCTTTTTAAAACTCATACCTAACTCATATGTTTTGTTTTGGGGTTGTTATAGACAATAGTCTGTCTAGCTTTACTTCCGTATTCGTGATTTCTAATAGTTAAGATGTGATTTTGTCGTCATTGAACGTGTTTTACATTAACAAATTATTGATATGATTTCAGTCGATGGACAGGGGGCAAGTAAATGAGATCCGAGTGGTTTCCGTAATGCATCATGCGCACTTGTACGGTTCCGGTATGAAAACGAGGCACTTCCGGAATGGGACGGAGCTAAAACCCATCTACGACGATCCAAATTACGACTTTTATTTTCAAGAATTTGTTTCATTGAAAGATGAGGTTGTGATTAAAAGGGTATGGAATATAATATTCCCCCTTTTCATTAATAACAGCTTGTACATTTAAAGCATATAGTCTTTACAGAACAAATATAATTCTCAAAAAGACTCGTTGTTTCAAAGTTTGACTTGCTTTGTCATCATGCTATTAAAACTAATATTAAGTGTTTTTCATATTCTTTTCTATCGCAGGGTGACAGTTTGAGGACAGATTGTACATATACAACATCGAGAAGATCAGATCCCGTCTTTGTGAGTGAATAGTACCGTTTATTACTCGGACCACGTGATATTTCCATAACCGGATGTAAAAAAGGCGCTTATTCAAACACGGCGTATCTTGGATGCATAGATCAAGAAAGCAAATTACCATCGAAAATGATTGTAAACAGATATAGCAATACAGTGCTAAATTATTATTCATAAAGATTTTTTGAAATTATATGTCCAACTGCAAAAGGTTATGATATAAAAATGTCCATCAAACTTACACAACGTATCCAAGCAATGGGTAAAATGTGCATTACCTGAATCCAATACTGGTCAGCCTCACTTGCGGAACTGTAAACCTTGGGCACTGACGCAAAATGTTTTTTTATAAAAACATCTTTTGGTCTAATTATTATACCAGATATTGTAACTGTCCTTTCAAAACCTTAACGTTCTCATATAATACTGGTGAGGACAAGAAGCAACCATTCAGCGTTGTGAAGCACGTCTTCAGGAACATGTGTTTAAATCGGTTTCTGAACAAATGGTGTGTGATATATGTAAGAATGTTCGACGTTTATTGTATAATTTAAGGGAGGACTGTCAACTAGAGAAGAAATGTGTGAGAGCCTCATGTACTATTACCCTCAACTGGACGTTATGGCCTGTACGTCAGTTCCGGAAATGTGGACACAATACAACTACACTAAAGATGGAAAACGTCTTTTTGGTAAATATTTCGAAGGCTGAATGCAAGAAAGTGCTATCTGCCACTTTATCTAAAAGCATTTATAACATTTTCACTCGACGATATGTGTTTTTTATTGTTTTGGTCATAGCATGTGGAATATGTTCAGTTGAAGCCTCAATTGGCTGTATGCTTGTTTATTTTTAATGCATGTCAAAATCTGTTACCTGCAGTGCGCCTGCCCAACTATTTCATCCAGTGAAAACATATGACATTAATGCTGGCTGTTAATTGTTAGTTTCATAAAAAAGGCAACTCTGACTGCAAGTTGGATATTCTGATGATCAATCAAAACATTGTTTGGCCAAAACCTTGACAGTCAAAACATTCTAAACCGTTCTTCATGTAGATTATTCAGTTCAATTTTGTGTCAGATTGGCTGCAAACGGGGCGTTTCTGAATGAAATTCTGACTCTTTCATTAAAACCTTAGCGCCAGCCTCACAGACATTAATTTAGCGTAATATGGTCTTTTACTACAGTACTCTGTTGAATTATCTGCAGATCTGGCCTAAATGTCGTGAAATTATTGCAAGTTTCAAAATTCCCTAATGTAAGCCCCTCCCTGGATAGAGTGACTTCGCCTGCTAGACAGTAAAGCAGAAAATAGAACGTGCTCTATATTTTGAAATTCATTCCCTATTAGTTTTGCGATAAGCGCAGAGTTTACAGTCAGGGTCAGTCGTTTCATGACTGTAACTTAACGGCGTTTTTGTCCAAGTCTGTACAAAGGAGGACAAATTTATCAGACACATTATATGTTGTGCAAAAGCTGAAGGAAAAATGTTACCGAAAGTACGAAAATGTCCATAATGCAAACGGCCATTTCATCAGATAATTACTTTCTGGGTCAATTTCGATTTTTTCCTTAGCATATTGGCATTATATATTAATTAATCCAGCATGAGAAGGGTTACCTCTTTTTTGCAAACTGAAAGCCTGGCAAACACTTGATAGTCTTTGTAAGTATACAGTCGCTGTCGATAAAGATGTTGACCTATGAACATCATCAGGTGGACTCCAACGTAAAGACTCAGTTAAAATTTATATAATTAAGGGATTAATCTTACATGTTTATAGGAAATAAAATGTTGCAAGTTGTACTTTCTAAGCCTTCTTATTGGGAAAAAATGATAAAGTATAAACACACTCAAGTATTATAATATATGTTATACATTTTTACAGACGAGGGACCTGATAGCTTTAAGTATGTAATGACGCACGCATATGATTGGTCAAACAGTACAGAACGTGCCATGTTCCGAGAAGTGCTTGAAAATACTAGCGTGCACCATGAATGTGCTGTCGATGATCACAATGACGTCAGAGTAAGGAGACTTTGTTGTTGTTGTTGTTGTTATTATTGTTTTCATTTTCAGCATAGTTACTCCATCTGCTGAAAATTTTGTTCATTTCCGCCTTGAATTTATGCCAAGAACTGTATGCCTTCGGAAGATGGTCAGAGTATCAAATATACCATATATACATAATTGCCTGGAAAGACTGGGGTCATATTACGCGCGAAAAATCAGGTTTAGAACTTGGTCTTTACTTTAGGTCATATTGTTAGCTTTTTTCTCTTACTAAATTAAGACATCTGTTTTAGGCACCATATCAAAAGAATGTTTAAACATACCCTTAATTTCTTTGAAGCCTTGTTACGTTTTCGAGTAACACACAAAAAAAGCTATGCAAAACTTATACATATATATTGTAGCAGGAATAGATACTCATACAACCGCGTGTAATTTCGACTGTGTAACGATATTGTATTCAAAATTTTATTCTAGATAATGATCTTTTTCTAACACAACCCTGATTATCTTTGAACTAAAATAACTCATACAGATGTATATGCTTTAGTAAATTGTTTTTTGTTGACAGGTTATTTAAATGTTTGGCAAGTTGTTTAGTATTGTAAAGCAGTATCTTCCGGTTTCTTTAGAAAGATGGGTTAATAAGTTCTTGAAATGCCTTTTAAGCTAAATACTAATAAAGTTGTTTTTTTTACGAAGAAAGATGATTTTTTTTTCAGGGCAACAACTGGTCATTTGAAGAAAACGAAACGGACTATATTCCATATGTACCGCCAGTTTCGTCATGTGATGTGTCAAACTAAATTCTGATCACGTGATCGGAAATACTATGGCCGTTCTAATCTACCTGAAGTGTATTATGCAAAATTCAAGGCCATAACTGCTGAAATGATATACAAATACAAATCAGTTTTGATTGTTTTCTAATGATTTGCTCTTTAATTCTGGCCAATAATTATGCTGATAAATAATAACAATAAAATGATATAATGTATAGTTTAATGATTCATTGTTTTTTTTTATTTTTCATTGAAAAAAATATAAGCATGGAAAGCGGGATCATTTTGAAAACTTACGTAATCCCAGTATTTAATTTCGCCATTATCATTAATTCCCTCTAAAAATGTCTGTAAGGGTAAAATATGCATTTATAATTAAAAGCCCCTCCTTGCGTTCACTACAGTATTTCAATGAGAAGAGACGAATGACTACCCCTTATTCATCTCGCTGGAGCGTTTAATAATGTTGCCCTTTTTTTCGAGAGAGAGAGAGAGGGGGAGAGAGAGATGTTGTAAGCATCCAATTTCATAGTCACTCCTAGTTCTCCGGGACATTGGCTTACCGTTGCATCCGAAAGATAATTGGTAGTCCTGGCGGAGAAGCGGGTATCAAACTCGAGCCTCCTTGTGTGGTAAGCATTAAAGACCATAATTTGTTTCCATCTATATGCACTGAAACAAGCAAAACACTGTGAGTCGAACACTGCGAGTACAAAAACATGAGTACGGAAATCAAACCACTACTTACGGTCACAGTTTAGTGAAAATCGAAAAATTCTAATTAATTTATTTAAACCTGTTGAAAAACTTGTGTGTACCTTAAGACAATATTGAAGTGACAGAAGAAAGAGAAGAATACCGAGACAGAAATCATTAAGACTGCTTCTTTGCCAGCTTGAAATCATGTACACATGCTGTTCATATCCCAGAAATCATGTACACAGGCTGTACGAATCCCAGAAATCATGTACACAAGCCGTTCGAATCCCAGAAATCATGTACACATGCTATTCGAATCCCAGAAATCATGAACACATGTTCGAATCTAGAAATATTGTACACATGATGTTCGAATCCCAGAAATAATGTACATAGGCTGTTCGAATCCCCAAAATCATGTATATAGGTTGTTCATATCCCAGAAATCATGTACACTGGCTGTTCAAATTCCAGAAATCATGTACACTGGGTGTTCAAATTCCAGAAATCATGTACATAGGCTGTTCGAATCCCAGAAATCATGTACGAAGACTGTACGAATCCCATAAATCATGTACACTGACTGGTCGAATCCCAGAAATCATGTACGCAGACTGTACGAATCCAAGAAATCATGTACACAGGCTGTTCGAATCCCAGAAATCATTGACACAGACTATACCAATCCCAGAAATCATGTACACAGGCTGTTCGAATCTCAGAAAACACTTGCATTTTGCGTATTATGCTTCAACTCTGACCGTCATTTCTTGACCTCAATTCATTTCAATCACATTCTTAATCTTGAAACTGTATTTTACCAGTCTGTTTAAGAAGTGAACATTCGTTCGCTGTCTATCTATTAAAAAAGAAGAAACTATTATAATGAATAAAATAAATGCATTAATACCTGTGTATTATAAATTTTGACAGATACCTTTACAATGGATAATCTGTTTGATATCATTCACCTGAAAAAATAAACTCTGATTTTACAGTAAATTACATCCCAGTCCAACATATTATTCTAAGCCTAACCAGTCATAAAGTCTAGACTAATGTCTATTCTTACTAGGCATTAACTGGAGAGAAATGTCTGATCTAACTAGTCATTCAGTGTAGTATAAAGTCTATTCTTACCAGGCATTAACTGAAGATAGATGTCCAGATTTTACTGAAGATAAATGTCTGATCTAACTGGTCATTCAGTGTAGATATATGTCTGATCTTGCCAGTCATTCACTGTAGATGTAAGTCCGATCTAACTTGTCATTCACAGAAGAATACTATCAAGCTAAACTTGTTGTACACAGTAGACTACCGTCAAGCTTAACATGTCATTCACCGTGGATTAAAGTCTAACTTAACTTGTCATTCAACGTAGTCTTCAGTCTAGCTTAACTTGTCATTCAACGTAGTCTACAGTGAAGCTAAACTTGTCATTAACTGTAGGTTAACGTGTCATTCAACGTGGTTTATCGTCTAGCTTAACATGCCATTCACTGTAGACTACAGTCTAGTTAAATTTTTCATTCACTGTAGATTACTGCCTAGCTTAACTTGTCATTCACTGTAGACTACCGTCTAGTTTACCATGGTATTCACTGTAGACTACCGTCAAGCTTAACTTTTCATTCACTGTAGTCTACAGTCTAGCTTAACTTGACATTAACCGTGGTCTACAGTCTATCTTAACTTGTCATTCGCCGTAGTCTACAGTCAAGCTTAACTTGACATTCACCGTAGTCAACAGTCTATCTTAACTTGTCATTCGCTGTACTCTACAGTCTAGCTTAACTTATCATTCGCCTTAGTCTACAGTCTTGCTTTACTTGTCATTCAGTGTAGACTACCGTCTAGTTTACCATGGCATTCACTGTAGACTACAGTCAAGCTTAACTTTTCATTCACTGTAGTCTACAGTCTAGCTTGACTTGACATTAACCGTAGTCCACAGTCTATCTTAACTTGTCATTCGCCGTAGTCTACAGTCAAGCTTAACTTGACATTCACCGTAGTCTACAGTCTATCTTAACTTGCCATTCGCCGTACTCTACAGTCTAGCTTAACTTATCATTCGCCGTAATCTACAGTCTTGCTTTACTTGTCATTCAGTGTAGACTACCGTCTAGCTTAACTTGTCAAACACTGTAGTTTACAGTCTAGCTTAACGTGTCATTCGCCATATTCTACAGTCTAGCTTAACGTGTCATTCACTGTAGACTACTGTCTAGCATAACTTGTCATTCAACGTAGTCTACCGTCTAGCTTTTTTTGTCATTCACCGTAGATAACAGTCTAGCCTAACTTGTCATTCAACGTAGTCTACAGTCTAGCTTAACATGTCATTTACCGTAGTGTACCATCTAGCATAACTTGTCATTCAACGTCTTACAGAACTTGTCATTCACCGTAGATTACTGTTAAGTTTAACTTGTCATTCAAGGTAGTCTACCGTCTAGCTTAACTTGTTATTCACTGTAGAGTACCGTCTAGCTTAATTTGTCATTCAACGTATTCTACAGTCTAGCTTAACTTGTCATTCGCCTTAGTTTACCGTCTAGCTTAACTTGTCATTTGCCGTAGTCTACCGTCAAGCTTAATTTGTCATTCAGCGTGGATTAAAGTCTAGCTTATATTGTCATTCAATGTAGTCTACAGTCTAGCTTAACTTGTCATTCGCTGTAGTCTACCGTCTATCTTAATTTGTCATTCACAGTGGATGAACGTCTAGCTTAACTTGTCATTCACTGTAGACTATCGTCTAGCTTAGCTTGTCATTCACTGTAGACTATCGTCAAGCTTAGCTTGTCATTCACTGTAGACTATCGTCTAGCTTAGCTTGTCATTCACTGTAGACTATCGTCTAGCTTAGCTTGTCATTCACTGTAGACTATCGTCTAGCTTAACTTGTCATTCACTGTAGACTATCGTCTAGCTTAGCTTGTCTAGCTAGACTACCGACAATTTTAACTTGTCATTCATTGTAGACTACCATCTAGCTTAACTTGTAATTCAATGTAGAATACCGTCTGGCTTTACTTGTCATTCACTGTAGACTACCATCTAGTTTAACTTGTCATTCCCTGTAGAATACTGTCTTACTTAACTTGTCATTCGCTGTAGACTACCATCTAGCTTAACTTGTCATTCCCTGTAGACTACCGTCTGGCTTAACCTGTCATTCACTGTGGATTAACGCCTTGCTTAACTTGTCATTCCCTTTAGACTACCGTCTCGCTAAACTTGTCATTCACCGTGAATTAACGCCTAGCTTAACTTGTCATTCACTGTAAACTTCCGTCTAGCTTATATTGTCATTCACCGTAAACTTCCGTCTAGCTTAACTTGTCATTCAGTGTAGACTACCGTCTAGCTTAACTTGTCATTCACCGTAGTCTACCATCTAGCTTATTTTTTCATTCCCCGTAGGCTACCATCTAGCTTAACTTGTCAGTCCGCGTAGACTACCTTCAAATTTAACATGTCATTCACTGTAGACTACCGTCAAGCTTAACTGTCATTCACCGTAGTCTACCGTCAAGCTTAACTGTCATTCACTGTAGACTACCGTCTAGCTTTACTTGTCATTCAACGTAGTCTTCCGTCTAGCTTAACTTGTCATTCGCCGTGGATTAACTGCCCTGAAATCGTAAGTTTTTTAATTTATACAAGCAAACAGTTAAAAAAAATCTTTAAAAGAACATCTGGTAGACGTAGGCTACATTGTAAATATCATGTCTTTTTCTATTAAAAATGGCTAATTGAAAAAGGTGTAATAGATTACGTTCTACTTTGAAGAGTAGCTACAATTCCGTATATCTGTATCCCTACAAAATTAACCGAGTGCCAAAACTGAGACTTTTTAAAGAAATATCTGTACCAGTTTTGTACTGACTTGGCAAAAAAAAAAAAAAAAGATTTCAAACTCCTTGCCTAAATACAGCGAGAAAATATAATTCCTTTATCTGATTTCATTCTATTCTCGGTAAAGGCAAACCAATTGCGCTTGGTGAGTACTTGTTTCTATACGAATTGCACACATTGAACGAACAAGTTTGGAATTCTACCAGGTGGTTGAACAAAATAATTTTGTATGTTACATTTCCTATCTCCACATTCATCCGTAAGACAGAGGAGGTTATTCGTACTAAACGGTTGATAATCCAACAGCTATCCATTCCTTTCTTTTTCGTAAAGCCGTAAAGCGGTCCTAGATGGTCAGGTTATACCGACTCAGACAACTCAGATTTTCGAATCCTGACTTTGTAGATTCTTAAGATTTTTATTAGCATCACGACAATATAAACAGAAATTCAAACCAAAAGTAATCGACTACGTCGAACAATATTTCTGTCAACCCAAAGGGCAGAGCCTAGATAATGCTTAGATACTATGCATTTAACAAGGTGTATTGATCATCGGCTATAGGTGGACGGATTAAGGTATCTAAAATAAAATCTTTGAAGACCCCACTTTTATTTTCATAACCAATACTTATCTATAATGCTTTGAGTTGTTTTCGAAAAACATGCATATATATCTGAAAAAAAGTTTATTTTTTAAACTCACATGTCCAAAAAGTAAAGAACAATTTATGGCGGGGAATATAAATTCAACAACTTTGCTAGTTATCACTAATTTCTTTTATACGTAGAACATGTGAAACAATGATTTTTTTTAATAATTAAAATCAGTCGCAACAGAATTATAGTACAATGATATATTTATCACACTGTCATGCCTGGAGAAGGAATCATGTCTATCAGTTCAAGCTTGTAGTGAAATAGTATAATTTCCATGTAGACAGTTCACTGCTGGGATGAATAATTTACATTCTAAGCTGAATTCATGCGTGCATACGTCTGCATTTTTTAAAATTTGAAATTGATACTGTGGATGCAAAAGCAATATTATATTGATTTTGTTCTTGATGTCCTGAAACACATTATAATGTCTCAATCAGGTCTTTGTACAGTTCTCACGAGGAGATGAGGAGAGAAAAAACGAGCGATTTGTTTGTTTGTTTGTTTTTGGAGGGATTTTTTTGCCATGTCAGTACAAACCGGTACATGGATCTGAAAAGAAACAGTTGTTAGATACAAGTATTTACACCTGCGAATGATTTACCAGCTAGCGAAAGATTCTGTGGTAGAAGTGGTAGAGTCCTTGTTTGACTCGATTCCGAAGGTTGTAGCTCTTTTGAATTAAACGTAGAAACTGCATTTTGCCTTCCGATAATGTTTAGTCCGACAAAACTTATATGTAAGTCCTTTTTTTTATTTATTCTATAAAAGTTCTTGAAACTGCGGCAGCCCTGTCTCCCGAGGGTGTCTTCCTAAAAGGACTCAAAGGGCGTAGTTACATTTGGTTCGGTCAAATGCACCGGGAATATAATTTCAATGTTGATAAAAAACTAAATAAAACTTCTACATACATATATATATACATTCAAACCGCTATAAAATCAACGGAGCGTTAAACAGACATATAGACTTTATTTATATGATGATAAAACTGAAAATTAATTGTATAGATACTTCTAATACAATCTGACTGAAGTTCACGATCTCCCTACGGATAAATCTGAAGACGACGCATTTATTCCTGTCTTCTCGATAACCTGGAATTTCCACTAATGTTATTTATATTCCAGCCAATGACACTAGCTTATGACGCGTCTCGATAGCTACATGTACACACGGCGTGTTCAGACAGCGTGTAAACTTATCTAGCATAACAATGTTTGTTATCGGAAACGGAAAGTGCTTAGATATTTTGAAAAAATAATATCTGCATAAACATTATTTTCATTATTTTGGAAGATCTTGACAAATAAATTTACCTGAGTTCAGTGACAGTTTACACATGGCAGATAATTGTTTGGGATCCCAGCTATATAAATAGATTTTCACAAGTTGAACATTTACTTCCATGAGGGTGGAAGCGTTGCTCTGATTGGCTGATGGATAGGTCACGAGAAGGTGACCTTCTATTGGTCGTCCTCAGATCCTAATAGCATAGGGATGTTTAGGATATGATTTGAATCAGACTGCTTCTAATAGAAATTATACCAAATGAAGAATAATCCAACAAAATTCTAAAAGGTATATGGGATTTGAATAACCGTTTGCTAACTGCCGATCAGTTGCCTGTCATCTCAGATTACGTCAAGCACTGTAAAACGGGGAGAGAAGTAACCCTGTGTGAAATTTGGGAAGTTGCGTCTGCATCTCCAGGTCATACAATGCCTGCTTGCATAACCATAGACCAAACCGGCTTCAGAGGGATACGACACGAAAAGACTGCTACATTACCTAAGAACAGCTAACTGAACAACATCTCACCACAAAATGCCTGCTAACTTCACCCTAGAACAGGCGAAGGGAACAGCAACTCGGCACAGAATGCCTGCTGACTTAACCCTAGAACAGGCAAGGGGAACAGCAACTCGGCACAGAATGCCTGCTGAATTAACCCTAGAACAGGTAAGGGGAACAGCAACTCGGCACAGAATGCCTGCTGACTTAACCCTAGAACAGGTAGAGTTAAAAGCACCTCGCCACAGAATGCCTGCTGTCTTAAATATTGAACAGGCTAGTGAACAGCACTCGCCACAGAACGCTTCTTGACTTAGAACAGGCATAGTGAATAGCACTCATCACAGAATGTCTGCTGTCTTAACCCTAGAACAGGCAAAGTGAACAGCACCCCTACATAGAATCCCAGAGGTCTTAAACATAGAACAGGCATAGTGAACACCACCTCGCCAGAGAATTCCTGCTGTCTTAACCCTAGAACAGGTATAGAAAACAATGCTAAGTGAACAGCACTCGTCACAGAATGCCTGATGACTTAAACATAGAACCGGCATAGTGAACAGCACTTGCCACAGAATGCCTACTGACTTAAACATAAAAGCGGCATAGTGAACAGCACTCGCCACAGAATGTCTGCTGTCTTAAAAATAGAACCGGCATAGTGAACAGCATCCCGTCATAGACTTTAAGATGACTTAAACATAGAACCGACAGAGTGAACAGCACCCTGTCATAGAATTCCTGATGACTTAACCCTAGAAAAGGCAGAGTGAACAGCACCCTGTCATAGAGTTCCTTATGACTTAACCCTAGAACAGGCACAGTGAACAATGCAAAGTGAATGCATGCTGTCTTACTCAAGATCAGGTAAAGTAAATGCAACTCGCCGCAGAATGCCAGCTGACTTAACACTAGAACCGGCATAGTGAACAGCACCCTGTCATAGAGTTCCTGATAACTTAAACCTAGAACAGGCAGAGTGAACAGCACCCTGTCATAGAGTTCCTGATGACTTAACCCTAGAACAGGCAGAGTGAACAGCACCCTGTCATAGAGTTCCTGATGACTTAACCCTAGAACAGGCAGAGTGAACAGCACCCTGTCATAGAGTTCCTGATGACTTAACCCTACAACAGGCATAGTAAACAGCACTTGCCACAGAATGGCTGCTGACTTAAAAATAAAAACGGCATAGTGAACAGCACTTGCCACAGAATGCCTGCTGACTTAAACATAAAAGCGGCATAGTAAACAGCACCTGCCGCAGAATGTCTGCTGACTTAAACATACAAGCGGCATAGTGAACAGCACTTTCCACAGAATGTCTGCTGACTTAAACATACAAGCGGCATAGTAAACAGAACTTGCCACAGAATGTCTGCTGACTTAAACATAAAAGCGGCATAGTGAACAGCACTTGCCACAGAATGTCTGCTTAATTAAACATAAAAGCGGCATAGTGAACAGCACTTGCCACAGAATGCCTGCTGACTTAAACATAAAAGCGGCATAGTGAACAGTACTTGCCACAGAATGCCTGCTGACTTAAACATAAAAGCGGCATAGTGAACAACAATTGCCACAGAATGTCTGCTGACTTAAACATAAAAGCGGCATAGTAGACAGCACATGCCACAGAATGTCTGCCGACTTAAACATAAAAGCGGCATAGTGAACAGCACTTGCCACAAAATGCCTGCTGCCTTAAACATAGAACTGGCATAGTGAACAGCACTTGCCACAGAATGTCTGCTGACAAAAACATATAAGCGGCATACTGATCAGAACTTGCCACAGAATGTCTGTGGAGTTAAACATACAACCGGTATAGTGAACAGCACTTGCCACAAAATGTCTGTGGAGTTAAACATAGAACCGGCATAGTGAACAACACTCACCACAGAATGTCTGTGGAGTTAAACATAGAACTGGCATAGTGAACAACACTCACCACAGAATGTCTGTAGAGTTAGAAATAGAACTGGAGTAGTGAACAGCACTTGCCACAGAATGTCTGTTGAGTTAAACATAGAACTGGCATAGTGAACAGCACTTGCCACAGAATGTCTGTGGTGTTAAACATAGAACTGGCATAGTGAACAGCACTTGAAAAAGAATGTCTGTTGAGATAAACATAGAACTGGCATAGTGGACAGCATTTGCCACAGAATGCCTGCTGACTTAAACATAGAACCGGCAGAGTGAACAGCACTTGCCACAGAATGCCTGCTGACTTAAACATAAAAGCGGCATAGTGAACAGCACTCGCCACAGAATGCCTGCTGACTTATACATAGAACAGGCGTAGTGAACAGCACTCGCCACAGAATGCCTACTAACTTAAACCTAGAACAGGCAGAGTGAACAGCACTTGCCACAGAATGCCTGTTGACTTAACCCTAGAACAGGCGTAGTGAACAGCACTCGCCAAAGAATGCCTATTGACTAAACCATAGAACAGGCGTAGTGAACAGCACTCGCCACAAAATGCCTGTTGACTAAACCCTAGAACAGGCGTAGTGAACAGCACCCGCCATAGAATGCATGCTGACTTAACCCTAGGACAGGCATAGTGAACAGCATCCCGTCATAGAATTCCAGATGACTTAAACATAGAACCGGCATAATCATCACCTCACCACAGAATGCCTGCTGTCTTAACCGTAGAATAGGCATAGCGAACAGCATCTCGTCATAAAATGCCTGCTGACTTAAACATAGAACAGGCAAAGTGAACAGCACCGCGTCATAGAATGACTGTTGACTTAAACAAAGAACCGTCATAGTGAACAGCACTTGCCACAGAATGCCTGCTGACTCAAACATAAAAGCGGCATAGTGAACAGCGCCCGCCACAGAATTCCTGCTGACTTAAACATAGAAGCGGCATAGTTAACAGAACTTGCCACAGAATGCCAGCTGACTTAACCTACAACAGGGAAGGGGAACATCACTTCGCCACAGAATGCCTGCTGTCTTTACCGTAAAACGGGCAAAGTGAACAGCACTCACCACAGAATATCTGTGGAAATAAACATAGAACTGGCATAGTGAACAGCACTTGCCACAGAATGTCTGCTGACAAAAACATATAAGCGGCATACTGATCAGAACTTGCCACAGAATGTCTGTGGAGTTAAACATACAACCGGTATAGTGAACAGCACTTGCCACAAAATGTCTGTGGAGTTAAACATAGAACCGGCATAGTGAACAACACTCACCACAGAATGTCTGTGGAGTTAAACATAGAACTGGCATAGTGAACAACACTCACCACAGAATGTCTGTAGAGTTAGAAATAGAACTGGAGTAGTGAACAGCACTTGCCACAGAATGTCTGTTGAGTTAAACATAGAACTGGCATAGTGAACAGCACTTGCCACAGAATGTCTGTGGTGTTAAACATAGAACTGGCATAGTTAACAGCACTTGAAAAAGAATGTCTGTTGAGATAAACATAGAACTGGCATAGTGGACAGCATTTGCCACAGAATGCCTGCTGACTTAAACATAGAACCGGCAGAGTGAACAGCACTTGCCACAGAATGCCTGCTGACTTAAACATAAAAGCGGCATAGTGAACAGCACTCGCCACAGAATGCCTGCTGACTTATACATAGAACAGGCGTAGTGAACAGCACTCGCCACAGAATGCCTACTAACTTAAACCTAGAACAGGCAGAGTGAACAGCACTTGCCACAGAATGCCTGTTGACTTAACCCTAGAACAGGCGTAGTGAACAGCACTCGCCAAAGAATGCCTATTGACTAAACCATAGAACAGGCGTAGTGAACAGCACTCGCCACAAAATGCCTGTTGACTAAACCCTAGAACAGGCGTAGTGAACAGCACCCGCCATAGAATGCATGCTGACTTAACCCTAGGACAGGCATAGTGAACAGCATCCCGTCATAGAATTCCAGATGACTTAAACATAGAACCGGCATAATCATCACCTCACCACAGAATGCCTGCTGTCTTAACCGTAGAATAGGCATAGCGAACAGCATCTCGTCATAAAATGCCTGCTGACTTAAACATAGAACAGGCAAAGTGAACAGCACCGCGTCATAGAATGACTGTTGACTTAAACAAAGAACCGTCATAGTGAACAGCACTTGCCACAGAATGCCTGCTGACTCAAACATAAAAGCGGCATAGTGAACAGCGCCCGCCACAGAATTCCTGCTGACTTAAACATAGAAGCGGCATAGTTAACAGAACTTGCCACAGAATGCCAGCTGACTTAACCTACAACAGGGAAGGGGAACATCACTTCGCCACAGAATGCCTGCTGTCTTTACCGTAAAACGGGCAAAGTGAACAGCACTCACCACAGAATATCTGTGGAAATAAACATAGAACTGGCATAGTGAACAGCACTTGCCACACAATATCTGTGGAGTTAAACATAGAACCGGCATATGGAACAGCACTTGCCACAGAATGTCTATGGAGTTAAACATAGAACTGGCATAGTGAACAGCACTTGTCACAGAATGTCTGCTGACTTAAACATTAAAGCGGCATAGTGAACAACACTTGCCATAGAATGTCTGCTGACTTTAACATAAAAGCGGCATAGTAAACAGCAATTGCCACATAATGCCTGCTGACTTAAAAATACAAGCGGAATAGTGAACAGCACTTGCCACAGAATGTCTGCTGACTTAAAAATACAAGGGGTATTGTGAACATTACTTGCCACAGAATGTCTGCTGACTTAAACATAAAAGCGGCATAGTGAACAGCACTTGCCACAGAATGTCTGCTAAATTAAACATAAAAGCGGCATAGTGAACAGCACTTGCCACAGAATGCCTGCTGACTTAAACATAAAAGTGGCATAGTGAACAGTTCTTGCAACAGAATGCCTTCTGACTAACTTAAAAGCGGCATAATGAAAAGCACTTGTCACAGAATGTATGCTGACTTAAACATTAAAGCGGCATAGTGAACAGCACTTGCCACAGAATGTCTGCTGACTTAAACATTAAAGCGGCATTGTGAACAGCACTTGCCACAGAATGTATGTGGAGGTAAACATAGAGCTGGCATAGTGAACAGCTCTTGCCACAGAATGTCTGTGGAGTTAAACATAGAACTGGCATAGTGAACAGCTCTTGCCACAGAATGTCTGTGGAGTTAAACATAGAGCTGGCATAGTGAACAGCACTTGCCACAGAATGTCTTTGGAGTTAAACATAGAACAGGCAGAGTGAACAGCACTCGCCACAGAATGCCTGTTGACCTAACCCTAGAACAGGCGTAGTGAACAGCACCCGCCACAGAATGCCTGTTGACTTAACCCTAGGACATGCATAGTGAACAGCATCTTGTCATAGAATTCCAGATGACTTAAACATAGAACCGGCATAATTATCACCTCGCCACAGAATGCCTGCTGTGTTAACCCTAGAACAGGCATAGCGAACAGCACCTCGTCATAGAATGCCTGCTGACTTAAACATAGAACAGGCATAGTGAGCAGCCCCGCGTCATAGAATGCCTGCTGACTTAAACATAAAACAGGCATAGTGAACAGCACTTGTCACAGAATGCCTGCTGTCTCAAACATAAAAGCGGCATAGTGAACAGCACCCGCCACAGAATGCCTGCTGTCTTAAACATAAAACCGGCATAGTGAACAGCACTTGCCACAGAATGCCTGCTGACTCAAACATAAAAGCGGCATTGTAAACAGCACTCGCCACAGAATGCCTGCTGTCTAAAACATAGAACAGGCATAGTGAACAGCACCCACCACAGAATGTCTGCTGTCTTAAACATAGAACAGGCATTGTGAACAGCACCCCCACAGAATCCCTGCTGTGTTGAACATAGAACAGGCGTAGTGGACAGCACCCGCCACAGAATGCCTGCTGTCTTAAACATAGAACCGGCATAGTGAACAGCACTTGCCACAGAATGCCTGCTGACTCAAACATAAAAGCGGCATAGTGAACAGCACCCGCCACAGAATGCCTGCTGTCTAAAACATAGAACAGGCATAGTGAACAGCACCCACCACAGAATGTCTGCTGTCTTAAACATAGAACAGGCATTGTGAAAAGCACACGCCACAGAATGCCTGCTGTCTTGAACATAGAACAGGCATAGTGGACAGCACCCGCCACAGAATGCCTGCTGTCTTAAACATAGAACAGGCATAGTGAACTTCACCCGCCACAGAATGCCTGCTGTCATAAACATAGAACAGCCATAGTGAACAGCACCGCGTCACAGAATGCCTGCTGACTTAAACATAGAACAGGCATAGTGAACAGCACCCGCCACAGAATGCCTGCTGACTGAAACAAAAAACAGGCAAAGTGAACAGCACTTGTCACAGAATGCCTGATGTCTTAAACATAGAACCGGCATAGTGAACAGCACCCGCCACAGAATGCCTGCTGACTCAAACATAAAAGAAGCATAGTGAACAGCACCCGCCACAGAATGCCTGCTGACTTAAACAAAGAACAGGCATAGTGAACAGCTCCGCGTCACAGAATGACTGCTGTCTTAAACATAGAACAGGCATAGTGAACAGCACTTGCCACAGAATGCCTGCAGACTCAAACATAAAAGCGGCATAGTGAACAGCACCCGCCACAGAATGCATGCTGACTTTAACCTAGAACAGGTAGAGTTAACAGCACCCCGTCACAGAATGCATGCTAACTTAACCCTAGAACAGGCAAAGGGAACAGCATCTCGCCACAGAATGCATGTAGACTTAAATATAGAACAGGCATAGTGAACAGCACCTCGTCACAGAATGCCTGCTGATTTAACCAAAGAACAGGCAAAGGGAACAGCACTCGCCACAGAATGCCTATTGAACAGATTCAAGGGTAAATGTTTTTAGAACACAATTCTATACACTGATTATTTTGTTACTTAGAGTAGCTGATTCATATCTTAATTCTATGGAAAAGAGTATTTCTATGTATACATTATGAGTCTATGATCACATAGACCGACAAATCAATAACTGTCAGTTCACATATTCCTTTTATTCTGGTTTAATATTTTATTAGGGCCTTAGAATCCATTAAGAATGCTTTGATGGCAATTTGAAAAAATCGCTTGCATAATACCTGCACGTTTTATTCAATTATTCAAGTCAATTGCAGCCAACCGTTTTCAACAGCAATATTCAGATTGATTACTGATATTGCAGAAGTGGAATAAAAGGGAAATAGACGTCTTTGTTTCAAGGCACTTTTTGTTAAAAGCAGTTATACAGATTTAAGAATGGAGGTTTTACATTTTTATAGCCGTAATATAATGACGACTATTGTACTAATATTCTTGTTATCCATAGACGTGTTGTGTTCACCAAACCTGATAGTTCACTATCAAAGGTGTCCACCACCCGACTATCGGTTTCTAGCGCTGTTCGAAGTTTCAATTGACCAATGTGTTGAGGAGTGCGCTCGTCGTAAAAGCTGTGACGCTATTGGATACAAACGTTTACTTCGTTCGTGTGAAATGCATTCGCCTTCACATTCACCACCCATCCGCGATCGGCAATGTTTAATGATACAGCGAAAAGACATACAACACAGAATTAAAACAGAGGTAAGCTTATTGCACAATCTGATTAAAATCATCCTAAACATCGCTATGCTATTAACCGTAGGGAGATCTTGAACTTCAGTCAGATTGGCTTATTGCACGTTTAGATGTCCGTGAAAAAGAACTAGGCTGCAAGCTTTTATCTCTACGTATTTTAACTGTCTAAGAAAAAATCTCCTTTTCTCGAAGGTCAATGCATTTTTCTTCACTATTTCAATACAGTGTGCTTAGAATAACAATAAGAAGCAGTCAGGTTTGGAATAATTTTCATCACAACTACATATGTACCACGAAAAATGAATGCTTTAAAGTAACCATACTGAAATTTGCAACACAGTGGAACATTGCTAGTTCGAAGTTGCTGGGACCGGAAAGAAAATATCGAATTACTGATGAGTCACGGTCTTGTCCATACGGAACACCTCGGGCGACTTCAATAAGATCATTCGTCTTTTTTACGAAGTTGTCGTAAAAGGCCGAGTTGTTATGATTGGGTCTTGTCGTGAGAATAGCGTCATGTGAAAATCGCAGTTGGGCGAAACCTAACAGTACAATTAATGAGAAAACGAAGGACTAAATCACTATTATTTCACAAAATTCAGTCTCGGGATTCAGTATTGTCGGGAGCCATTGCATATACTTTGACAACACAAGCATTAAGGGTGCCGTTCAGGCTAGACGCCGTGAATCATGTTCTTCAAGAAGAAACAACATTTTTAATTTTATTTTTGTGGATTGAATTTCTCATATCAATTTTTATTGCAGTCTAATTCACATGGAACTTGATTGGTAAATTCATAAACACGGAATCCTACTTATTTCTGGTAAATATTGAAACATGTTGTTTCTTTCTTTTCTGTTTTTAGAATAAATGTGATTGGTGGATGTTCTATGGCAGTGATCGTGGCTGTTTCAAAAAAGGTAGAGAGAAAATGGAGTAGCATTTTAATGTGTATGTCATGCTTATTTTAAATTCGATAGAGTGGTATCTCACAGTCGAATTTGAGTCCGTACTTTCACACAGACTCTACACATGCACACACATGTATATTGTCCGCAATAATATTTTTCGGGGTAAGTTTGACAGCGAGTTGTTGTTCTCGTAAGAAAGAAATAAAAAGAATTTCGCGCTCTAAGTTTGAAAATGTGATAAATTCATTCATCTATTACTTTGACAAAAATTCACGCTATTCCACTTATTGATTAATGAATTCGTTCATTCATCCATTAAAGCGTCATCATCATCGTCATCATCTTTAATAACGCCATAACAACATTTTCAACAGTTTCATTAGCAATTATCTTTAGTTTGGCACTAGCCAATTCAGTAAATCATTCGAAATAAACATACTAGTTCGCATCGTTGTGTGTTTCTCCAAATATCAACCTGAAAACAGCCTTTATTGTTGCTGATAATGTAACCTTGTGAATGATTTACTAATATCTATTAGTTTCAATGTGTTACAGAATGTATGAAACAATCTCCATTAGTTGCCGGACAATATCTTGGAAACATGAACCAGATTGGGTCAAAGAAGAGGTTTATTTGTAAGCACGGTTATAGTGCATGGACTGATAATAGGTCTATCGAATGCAAAGCTAATGGCGTCTGGAGCATTACTGGATTTTGCACTAAACAGTGACACTCCGTTCTGTTCTGTTCTATTCTTTTGTTATATGACCTGTTGTGGTATGCTGTCGTCTGCTTGATATGCCAAGTTCTAATCGATGCGGTCCTGTTATGTAGTTTTCCAGTATTTTCCGTTTTACTTTGATCTGTCCTTTTGTAGTAAATTCTTTTTTTCGAAAATAAATCAGATATTTTTGTTGATGTGTCTTGGCGGAATAAATTACTGTATGCTTATTTTGTGTAAAATTGTCTTTATTTCCATCCGAATTTAAAACGTCCATTACAACGATAAGACCCTAAACGCTTAAAAACGAGACATTTCGCTAGCACAAGGCCCTCCACAGGGAAAAAGCAAAATAAACACTCCCTTCGAAAACAGGTTTCTAGCCTCAATCAATTGTACATGACCGTCTTGTAGCGGAGAGATAGAGAAGTACCTCACGTGTTATTACGAAAGCAGTAGAAATCTACGGAAGCATGGAGGGGACATTGAAATATTTTTAAATTTTATTTCGTAGCCACGAATTATAACTAAGAAAAAAATTGATGTAGCTTGAACTTAACGAGATAAGACATTAACTAGATACGATGTCGTGTTCAACTCAAATCTATTCCCTAACCTACAAAAATCAATGTCTAACTTTACCGGCCAGCAAGATCAAGGTATTCTAAAGTTTTATCACTTCTACAACTTTTGCTCATGCTTCTGTTGCTGCTAATGATGAAGAAGAAGAAGAAGAAGAAAATGCTGCTGGTGCTGCTGCTGCTGCTGCTGCTGCTGCTGCTAATGATGATGGTGATGATGGACATGATGATCGATACCAAAATCCAACATGACCGACTACCCGTTCCATCTCACGCTATGCAGGGTCAAGATATTCTGAAGGCTAACGGTTGGTGCACGACAGAGAAAGCATTTTTGGTTCTTTAAATGTTTAGCATAAAGCATCGATACAATCGCCAGGCAATTTAGTAATGTTTGTGGAGAAGCGGGTATTTGACTGGCGACCCGGTTACATAAAAAGTCATAAAGATAAATAGGGTTGTCATTTTCACCAGTACATAAGTTTTACACGTTAGACAAACTCCAAACCAACCGTAACAACTCGGCCTTTTCCGACAACTTCGTAAAAATACCTCGTATGTAAGTGTATGAACACACCAAATGGTAATTCGCCCCGGCTTCAATAAAAAGTATAAACAAACAAGGCAGAATTCAAGCAGTGTTTGTCTTATGCATTAGAAGAAATGAAAATAACTTTTCATTTAAAGCGTGAACAGGTATAGGCTTTAAGAAATGTTTTCAATTTAGCAGACACAATTTGTACTATAAAATAATCCAATATGGCGCCTACCATATTAGGTGTGAAACCACCAAATAGATTCCTTCTTTATTCTATTTAAAATTCATAAAGTTCACAGGGCTGTAAAACATAGCAAAACCTTTTTTAAATAGCTTTAACTTACATATTCTTGTAGATCTATATCTGTACTCATGAAAAATAGCAAGAAAAGTGGGGGTTGTGTTTCAAACAAGAAAGATATTTCTGCTCATGTGAACTTACCCATAAAATTAACAAAAAATCTGAGCTAATTTTCAGATTGGGGTATGTGAAACAATTTCACATTGTGAATTCTATTCTGGATGCATATGAGCATAAAATTGCTACCACACTATCAGAAATAGTCAAACAAAATGATTCCAGCAAAAAAAGTACACAGATTAGGGCAAAAATGTTAAAAATAGCCAAGAAAACTGATAACTATTTCTAGCCGCCATTATGCGGGTACCATTTTGAGCTCCAGGAGACTGAATAGGTGGTTTCATACCTATTAATTCCGAGGTCACTTATTGAAGTCGCCCGAGGTGTTTCGATTGACTCCAAGCAGCGGTTATTTCCCGTAAGAGCACGAAGGGGAAAAGTTTTGCGTAGAGTTTGATTGAATGGACATATATGGACTGGTATTACATACTGAATATTGCAGATATACAGTTTCAAAAATGCACATGTTATCTTAAGACAAGACCAGTAGAAGAGCGATAGATTCCCGTATTCAGATCCAACCAGTGGCTTTCCTTTTTCAACACCTTCGGCTTAAGTAGCGGGTTGAATTTATGCGGCAGTCATCGAGCGAGAAGAAAATGAAATTAAAAGTTGTTCTCAAATCGATTTTAAATAAATATGTTAAATCTTCTGCAATGACGGATGTGTGGATAAAAATCTGCGGAACAGCAACTTATCTGACAAGACGTCGACGGACGTCAATTCATCGATCAATCGATTGCAAAACATATGCGATTTTGTTTGTTTTATTTATTTATTCATTCATGTATTCATGTATTTATTATATATTTGCTGCTGTTATCAAAATATTAAATCGAACTTAAAACTGCGTAAGAGTACTTTTACTTGTTAATGAAAAAAGTAGTCCGTCTTTATCTATAAAAGGTCGGCCGTTGACGCCTTTTGACGTATTCCTTTTTGCAGGACGAAATCATCAGAACTTATCAGCAAAAATGAAAATTCTTATCGGACTTGTCTTCTGCTCCGTTGTCGGTAAGACAAAATCTTTCATACATTCATATTTCATTTTCAAATCCATAGTAAGGGTACTTGAAGTTATATTAAATTTCATATATTTCTATGACGTGTTCTGTTTGTGAGCATTTGGGTTAATTAACGTGCCTACTAGAAAACTGTATTATTTCTTACAACTTTATAAGTATTGACATCAATCCTTGTGAATCTTCAGAACTTGATCTTCAGGGTGTACATCGGCTAGTACAGTCGCCATCGGCTCTTCAGTGGAAATAACATACTCGCGACAATGTCTCTCAGTATACTCATGGGGTAACATGAATACAGTCGGCGACTGGTAAAATTAATAACGCGAAAACGTTACACGAATCTTCATACACTGTTGCCCATTAATTATGTTAAGATATGATGACCAGCTCACAGTGTTTGGACAATAATAGAGTTTAGCATCTAAATAAATTTGCAAATAGAGAATAGCCGAGGTAGGTAAGCGTTCCAACTACAGTAATTCAGCGAGATGCTTAAGGTGATTATGTTTTGAACGACAATATCAAATATCATTTTGCCGACTGTATTCAATAATTCGAACAATTTTTCCGGAGGAAAATAACTAAATATTGTGTTTTTTTTTTTCCTTTTTTCAGTACTGGTTACGTCAGAAGATTGTCTAACGGCCTCAAATTGCCATCACGTGACTTGTGCTAGTGGACATGACTTAGACTGTCACAATTTCCATTGCACGTGCTCAGACAGTGAGTAAATTTCCTTTGAGTGAGCATTTACCAATCTTGGTCGGTCTTGACTGGCTATAACTTTAAACATGTAAACCAGACAATTCCTGGTACCAATAAAATAAACTCAGGATAAATGTTCAAGTTTCTATTGACCTAAAACACAAAATTTCACAATAATATTTATTAGAGTTAGTTGTTTTGTAATATCATTTTAGTGACATCAGGCTGTTATGGCGGAGAATACCTTGACCTTCGCTTGACATAAATGCAACCCCTGACTATGGCGCAAGATTTTGAAATGTGTTTGGCTCAGTGGTTTAAGGTGTTGATTTTCAAATGATTCATAGCCTGTCAGGCGTGGCCCAAATCCCGGATAGTTCAATATTGTTCTGCTGTTACAGAAATAAGTTTATAAGGCGCCTGGCCTGAATAGAGACATGTACTCCTCTTCAAATTACAGACCCTTGACTTGACATGCGTTTCTTATACAGCCATCAGTGATACTCATTTTCAATTTATTAGAAGTTAGATGTCTTGATGTGAAATGTGCGTCAAGAAGGAAGTTTCTTTCTCTATTTTACAGTCTTTCTTTAGAAAGAATTCTAAACATAGTAATGCAAATTGAGATAAATTATGGCATGTGCAAGAATAGAATGTGATCTGAAAATAGATTTACTGACAAAACATCTAAATTATGTGAGCATTTAACATGCCATTTGGGTTTTTTACATTCGCCATACTGTTGAATAGGGTGGCTTATAGGTGACATGCCGTAGTTCTTTTTAAATTGCGCTTTTCTTTTTTATCTCGTTCCCACGAGATACTAAACTCAAAGGAACGACTTGGTATGACGTGGTTTTTACCCTAGCCACACTAGTTTTTTTCTTTTTCTTCTTTTCTTTTTTTTTTCGAATCATGGCCACGAAAATAAATGTAAAATATGTCACCGCCTAAACCATTAATACAATAGGCAAATCATATTTATTTTTTTCTTAAATTCATGATAATTTAGAGACATTTTTTTAGATAAAGTCATTCATTTATACCTAAACAGTTCTGAATGATAAAAACTTACAGCATATATTTACGGCGTTGTTTCTGATGCGTATGCACGAGGTCGTAGATTCGAACCAGCGACACCCGGATCGAGAGTCCGGCGCTCTGATCCCTCCACAACTGATTTTCCTTAAGGTCCAGATTCACTAGAATATATTAAACTAACAGGATTCAGACATGTGCTGCCTTAGTGCCATAGGTGACGTCAGTTTGCCTGACGTAATGGTCAGGAAGTACGCACCATGCTATTACAAGACCTATGGGTCACGTTCGAGATATTTTTAACAGGCCGTGTGACAATTGATGGTGCAAACTCCAAGCGGTTACTTCTCCTGACAGATACTAAAGGGGAAGTAACTATGTGAGGAGTTTTTTCCCATGATGATAGTCTTATTGTAAGTGATTTGTGTATTTTACAGCGAGTCAGAAATGCTCAGGTACCGGTGATTGTTCTGGACCATGCAACCGAGGCTGGCATTGTATAGATACGGTGTGCAGGTGCGGATATGGTTTCGGTATTCCAGGGATTGGCAAATAAAATACCACTGTGTAAAAATACAGAAACAAAATACACTTTAAAAGCATTTATAAGTTTTGTTATAAGCGACAAACACCCACACCAACCTTAAAAGTATTACACTCTTATCTTCAGCATAAAATGTTTAAAGCAGATTGCAGGGCTTGAACGACGACCTTCATATAGTGGGAAGCGACCATAACCTCTCAACCAGAGAGGCAGGTCACAATGTGTGTGACCTATAAAATTAACCTTGTACGTCCGTTTGACGTCTTTGACTAGTGTATTTGACTCTTTCTTAAAACTTGTATAGTTATACAACCCCAACGAGCAACAATTTAGCTAACCATGAATACAGTAAACTAAACAATAATTCAGACTGAGCATAACTGTGTTGCGGTCCCTATCCCCTTTTTTTCTAAAAGAAAAAGTTCTTTCACTCAGTATGTGTAGTACTAATTTTTTATCTTCTGTAGTGACTTCACAAAAGAGAAGTGTTCACAATGTGAACATCTATCTATACTTGCAGTGTTAAAACCTAACGGCAGGTCAACTTGAAATGTCAGCACGCCGCGTTTAAGTCTAAAGTCAATGATGGCGTCAAATGTTGAAACCATAATGATTCAGCATATAATCTTTAGATTAGTTTCAACCAACAGATAGGAGAGTTTCTAAATCTGTTAAGATTTGTCACGTACAATAAACAAGGCTGACAACTGTGTCTTTATATGAAACCCTGCAAATGATTGTAACACACGGGTTTGAACAAATATAGAACAATGTTTAATTCAAACATGACATTGGGACATGCAGGGTTTATCTTATCAGTGAAGAAATTATAAATATGTATATACATGGTAGATAATATTCAGCTATTAAAGGCTTTTCACATTCAAACTAATAATGTAAAGTTAAACCCTTACAATGTTTTTTTTTTTTCTGAAAAGGACCATTCATTATACGATTTGGACAGATCGAGTCATATAAAGGCTTATTTCGAGAGATTTGAGACTTTCTGTGTAAAATATAGAGGAAACCTTTATTTAAGCACATATCTTTCAGAAGTCCCCTAAATAGGCTAAACGGCCTATCCATGAACTGTAAGTCGCAGAGTACTCTGCCCTTTGTGTACTGTGTAGACACTGATACACCGCGCTACCAATGGTGCTTCTGGAATAATAGCGAGCCCCAGCTAGCATCTTTTTTTCAGCCAAGGAAATAAAAAAAATCAAAAGAACTCAGTGTGAGGCAACTGCGTGACCTGTTTAGCTATACAATTGCTCTTTTGTGCAGGCATTGTGAATACGGCAGATGCCCCGTAAACCAGTTTGTGTTCGACTTTTAATGTATTTTTAAACTGATTTTAGAACCTTATCCCTGTAAAACTTTCCAGTAATAAATTTTCCGAATATATTGGGTATTTGTACATCAGGGCCTCTGCAACTGAAGAAAACGTAAAGAATCGTTTGCATTTTTTAAATTTCTTTTTGTTTGCAATAAATGTTCGTCCTAGTCCTCCCCTAAGCTACTGTTTTTCCACGTTTGGGGTTTGAAACAATATATCCATGTAGCATCACATATTAAACGGCTCATTAAATTTTCTGTCATCAGCATTTTTAAAGATTTGTTTAGAAGATGTTTGCAACATTCCATCCTTTCGGGTTTTTCCTTTTTGGTCAAAAGATGGGGTAACCAGTTTGCACACACCTTCAATAATTAATTTAAAGTGTTTAGTCAGAATTTCAGAACCATTTCCCAATGAAATGCCCACTGTTGCAATCAATTGAGAAACTGTACACCTCGAGTTAATAAAGTATGCCGAGGTTTTATGGCGGTCTACACGACGTAGATGTCTGACTCAGAAGTCCCCTTTATTTAATCCGCTAATCCACATTATAAACAGTGACTTTGGACGGGGAAGAATCGTCGTAAAAAATTAATAAATTCTTGCAGAATCAGTTTGGCTGGTACAATCAGAAAACAGCACATCTTTATGTATGACCTAATTTCTTTCTTACCTGGAGCCTCCATGCTTACGATTAAATAAATATTTGAGTGCGGTGTTAAAAGGTTTGTTACTCGGCTACAACAAGAATTTTCATTGAATGTGGCTAATCTAACCACCTAGAAGTCAAGGAAAATTTTGAAAACGCGCTATTTTAAAACTTCTTGACGGCCTTTTAAATTGAAAATTCCATACTGGAAAAACAAGGTAACGGTCGGGCTCCGCGGATTAGTAGGTTAGTTTATTCTTTTACTCACAACACAAAATGAAAACAGCATTTTTCCCTAATTCTAGGCTCGTCATTCTGTGGTTCCAGGTTTCGCTTTTACAAAATAAATTCAAAAATAATGCTACATCAGAATAAGCTCCCTGTTTGTTTCCTGTGACGCAAGAATAAAAATGGCAATATTTAATCATCATTCAAATTAAGCAACAACACAAATAATGTTGGTACAACTTCAATTTTTCACTAACATTTCTGTGAAGTTTTAAAGCTCAAGGAAAAATAACGTAGACCAGGTATACAAAACAAAATTTAGCCGGCCCGGCTACCTCAATCGGTGGAGCATAGGATTGTCAATCTTGATGATCCCGGTTCGATCCCCATCAAGGCCGGCAAAATTTCTCCGTGATAATTGATCTGAAGGTCATTTGTCCCTCACCTCTGAAGCAAATGAGGAAGTAGTATGTCACTTGCGGAGAAATTGGGTTAGAAAATGGGTTGGATACCTAGGAACACTGGTTAGGTGGACTGACCGCCTTGATATGACCTTAGCTGTTAAAACTGGCATTAGACCCTAATCAAACCAAACAGAACAAAATTAAAAAAAAAAACTACTTTGTTCTATTGCAGGGCTCTAAGTGTGCTGCTGTATTAAGGTTGCACATGGTCACAAGTCCATTAGAATACTAATACTCCAGAAATGTTTCTAAAAGTCAATGCTATTCTACCAGAGACACACGAAAACAGCAACCAAGTTCCTGACATTTTTATAACATGCTGTTCACCTGGTGACTTGCTGTAACACGTGGAGAGATGCACGTGTGCACAACACAAAGTTCAATCGCTAATAACTGTGACTATATACATGTATTTGCAAGGTGTATTAACACAGGAAACCCACAAGTGTACAGTTCACATGTTGTCTAAAATTTCTGTGGAGTTTGGCGACTCTGTTTTACATGTTAAGATACGACATAAAAATTAACTTGTGGATGGGCAAGTAAAGATCTGTATGCTCCCCTTATTAAGTGGGTATAAAGAAACACAGTTTCAAGTAGACTCTGTATCACTTGTCTGAATAATAACTTGGTAACTTGTTCATCATTCAGCCAGGAGACAATCATTTATCCCTTATATGGGTTTTTATAGAGAAAATTTTACTGACAAACCACAGTTTGGAAACCAAACAGTGTAGACCATAGTCAGACTACACTGGTGGTCACTGTCTGCACTGGTCACGAAGGCAAGATCAGTCACAGCTGGATGATGGTTAAACATAGTAAATATTAACAAGTGAACTTATCCAAGTCATTTTAATATTGCATTCCTTGCCAATCTGATGATTGAAGTCTAGGATCCAAACATTAGCTGGCCTTTGTAATCTGGGCCTTGTGCCCTATTAAAAACAAACAGTATTACAATAGTTTGAAACATGTTTATTTCATTATTGTGTCCAGTCAAAGCAAACTTAACAAAAAAAATACACATCATTTTCTCTATTCCCACTCACAATAAAACTCAATAACATAAAATAACTTGTTACAATAAAGTATGATGTTTGAAAATGATATAAATTACTATGTGCAAAACACATTTGCAACTAAGCACTTTAGAGATACTAGGTTTTAGCTAAACCATGCAGGGAGAAAGACTCACTCAATTTGCTTACTAAAGCAAAAAGCAGACAGATTTATTGGCAATTGGCAGTGGACAGATATAAATGTTCCTTTCACCCTGATTAACATTTGGTCACTGTAATGCGAACATAAGTAATAGTGTTGTTCTGTTTAACACATTTCAACATTTTTTTACAAATATTTACATTTTACCGAACTAAATCTCCTTCAATAAAACAGCTCTATACATGTTTTGCCAGCAAGAAACAAAGTAAAGTCAGGACAGCTTTGTTCAAACTCATGACCCTAAAACTGCACATGATTCACATGTATCCAAGTCTGCCTACATCAATGATGATGTATGTCATCAAGGGACATACTGTCGTTAGTGGCTTTAGGGGTAAATATTTGGTAACGCTGCTACTAGCACTTATATCACTTTTTCAAACTAGAACAATTCCTGCTACTGCAAGAAAGTTGTCAATTCTGATTCCTAATCCAATTCTTTTTTATGTCCTTAAAAGGAGAAAAATCATCTTTTTATTAAATTTTCAAACCATTTAGTACATACAAGCATTTACAAAATGATATTTCCACTTTCATGTTAATTCTTTGCCAATAGTCGAACTTATGCCCATCTATAATTTCGCTCTTTTTGGGACTAAATAAGGTTTTCTATTTTAGAATCAATGAATGCTACCTTTTTTTTAAAATTAATGACTTGTACACACATAAATGAAATAAAATAAAAGAAACATATCCAATAGCCTATTTTTACAGAGGTCATGTAGCAGAAGTAAATCTACAGAATACCTCTTGAACAGATAAACTAGAATAACTTAGGACCCCATTTAAAAAAAAAAAAAATCTGTGTAACTACATGGGTCTATCTTAACCATAAACTTTTCCATATCTAGATTACTGTTTCCACTTATTTCCTCCATTCTCACACTGTAAGTCTAGAATATCAGTACAGTACACTACATGCTGTCAACCAGAAATGAGATTTCTTTCCATCTATACACAAACTTAAGCATAGTACACTCCTATCTATACATGTTGATACTCAGTTGTACAAGGATTATCTCCCCTTGCACAAAAGTGTTCCAGTAAAATTCTGTCTTGCAGTACTTCAACGAACAGCTCTGCATAATCCTTAAGAATCTAAATAAAATATTAAATAGTTTCTTGCAACCTAAACATTACACTTTTTTTCTCAACTATTTAATTCTTTCTAAATCTATCAAAACAAAACAAAACGTTCTTATCAAGAGGTAACTCCTCAAGCCGGGCCATTTAAGTCTAAAATAAGTTATATTACACATTTTATCAGTCTGCAACACATACATGTATCACTGACACATAAATCTAAACACTTCATAGCATAATCAGAAATTCAAGAACAAAAAAAAAAGTCAGGTAACTAAATACATTTTCACCTTTTTTGGTTTTTATATTCAAGTGTAGTTAACTGTACTTCTACAGACTTCCATTGCTTCAGTGGTGAATAGGAGTTATCTACCTTTCAAGTAGAACAAAACAATCACATAAATTTGATTTAAATTTAAAAATCTAAGAGTCTATGGAACTGAGATATTTTCCTCATAACAACATCGTAGACGGGTTTTCCATAAATTTACGGAACTCAGCCAACCATTTTGCCCCAACTGCACCATCTACGACACGGTGATCACAACTCAACGTTACCGACATCACCGTAGCCTCAGAGTATCTGAAATACAGAGTAGAAGTCAATTATATAAATGTGTAACAAGAAGTGGTCAAATTTTCAAAGGTGGCAGCCATTCAGGCTTATAACATGGCTACAGAAAATCTATCGACCTAAATCAAATTCCCAAGTTAAACAGAAACCAAGGTCTTGAAACTCAGTTCTTATCAGTCCAGTGGGCCTATGGTTTGCCGAAGTTTGTAGGCCCAACAAGAATTTTACAAGCCAACAGTGCATTATGATGCAGACTGAACAAGAGAAGGAAAGTATATTAGATACAATTTTCTGACCTTCTAAATAAACTACAGAACTATCTTTAAACCTACACAGAACTTCGCCGCAAAGTTCACATTTTCCATTACCTCGGGTGCTGTAATTTTTCAACTTACTTTCATGTACCATAGAATAAATTTCTTCTTAACCCAGTTGTGACACTTTTTTTAACAAGACTGTCAACCTCATTTCAAGAAAAGCATCTTGAAAATAAGGATGCTACAACAATACAGAGAACTAGATGTTTCATTGGGTGGGTAACTATTTCAACAGTATGACAGTTAAGTCAGCAAAGAGAGTTTTTTGATACCTAAATGCTCCAGTGTTCATGTGATAACAGACCACCCATGTCCACTGACTTATACAAACAACTAGTACCATTATTTGAAGCAAGAACCACAAAATTTAAGTCTAGGTTCAAAAACCTTAAACAGGTGACAATTACACTAAAATAGTAGAGAAAACTGAATTTCTTTACTTTATCCAAGTATTAGAAATTAACAGAAGGAAGTCAAAGAGGGGAACTCATGATCTGGAAGACACTGGTTTAAGTTTCAGCTGGTGCAAATGGCTCCCCTAACTACATGTAACTGCATCCTCAAGTACATTGCAGGTGCTGATTTGAGCCAAATAAATCATCACTGTGTGGAAATAAAACAAGTTGCAAGAACTTACGAGTTAAAACTGGAAATTTCTCTTACCCTGAATCACTGTCTTCATCAACAACTAATCTCTTCTCAGCACCACCCACAGCCAGTATACAGGCCTGTGGTGGGTTGATCACTGCTGAAAATGACTTAATTCCGAACATACCAAGGTTTGAGATTGTAAATGTACCACCCTGCAAATAGATATTTTATAGAGTTCAAAAATAAGTTTATACTGACTTGTATAAGGATAATTATAAGAAAAGATATCTTAATTATTTAATTGTTTATAAGATACAACTAATATTGGTCACATCAGAAACTAACTGAAACAAGCAAGTAAAATTAATTTTTGGTACCCATTCACATTCCTGGTTCAACTTTGATACTCTGACACAGAAGAAAACTTTTGCCTAATTGGTGAAAGACAAACACTGTTCCATCTGGGATACAAATTCCAGACTTTGAGCTTACAATTATACTGAAACTTTAGAACAAAGTCTAGTCATACTCTGTGCAAGAATGTAGTTAATTAATGATGGAAATCTTCTGCAGTACCAATACTTTGAAAACCTTATTCATTATAAATCATACTGTAACCTGTACTCACACACAAAAAAATTATGATTAACGGTTTCTTATTTTGTATAACTTTGATAAATTAAGAGTGAAGATATACAAAAATCTATCAAATTAAATTTCAAGTTTATTAGTCAGAAAAATTCATTAAAATTACTGTAAATTAAATCTTGAGTTTTTACTTTGCATTTTTACAAATGAAATATATTGTTACCTGAAACTCATGTGGCTGCAATTTTCCCTCTCTGGCTTTGGTGGCCAATATTCCAACATCTTCTCCTATTTGTGATAAGCCCTGAATAATGTAATTATACAATCATTACTATACCTAAGCATTAATACATCAAAATAAAACATTGTAGGTTTCTGATCATTCTTGTGGCAATAAATACAGATCAACAACAATCTATTACCAGTAGTAATACCAAATCTTCATAAACTACCTTTTTTCCTTCTTTAGAGTGCATTATAAATGAATGTACATGTAAATATGCACAAGTATTATGAAACACTGAAGTTGAGATATCCATATTTTCAGTTATTGAGGGAAATGTTTAACCCTTACCCTGCTTGACCCGACTGACTCTGCCTTTGTGACCAGTGGAGACTGAGATCAAGCCTGCACATCCGAGCAGTCTGATCATGGTCTGCACTATTCGCCTTTCAGTCAGTAAATTTTCAATAAGCACCCCCATAAATATAGGGTAGTCCAAAAAATGGATCTGTTCAACTTGAAGATGGACAAGTTCAATTGAGATATTTTACATAGTAAGAGTTAAAATGCTGACTTTATAAATGTACATCTTTGCTGAATGTTTTACATATAAAGGGGAGAACACTCTCATGAAGCCACTATGAAAGCTTGTAGTATTAAATTAAAATGAATGTGACAGACCACTTCTTGTTTACTTAACAATATTTTCCTTGCTCTCTGACTAAACTTTTGAAAATAAATATTTGGCAGCAGATCTTTAACGATTTTCACTAGAACATGACAGTCACTGAAACTTAAGTTATCAGTTTCATAACTGTTTCCTTTATTCCTGGAGTTTGTAAAATTCTGTAAAAGAAATAATCTTTTGGAGAAAAAGGGATTTTGTCTTCCATTTTTTTTTTCATTTTAATATCAAGACAAAACATAAAATGCTGAGCTTTTATGTAACCTTGTAAATGCTGAAAAACAGCAAAGCATTCGATAGTGATATACTATCTAATAAGTCTGCAAATATTCCAGTATGAACCTTTAAATCAGCAAATATAGCAGTACGTACCTTTAAATCAGCTCTAAAAACTATTGGTGTAATAAGTCCTGCATCTGTTGCCACGGCAACATTAATGTCTACTGTATTATATCTGAAATATGGATGAAACAACGGTGAGGAAAAAACGCCTTTTTTTTAAACTTTAAATTTCATTACACACTCTGGTGTAACGTAGTGCCACTCACGACTGGTCAATTTGATTGGAAGAATATTAAGTGTATGTAAAGTGATCATCTTTAGTCTATCTGTGTATCACTGAAGTATTGTTAAGGGTTCATAAAGATATTCTGTAGATTAAACTTGCAGTTGGAAACAAGTATTATATGATCATTTTATCTGATGAAATTTTGTATCTGTGTGAAATATTGTTAAAATGCTGAAATGTACTTCTAGTAAGCCTCATGTATTTTATTGATTATTTGGCAACAGAACAAGTCAGATTTGAACTGTAAAATTAAAATGTCAACCTGTTTATGTTTTTATTCCCAGCCTAACTGTTTTCATATTTTGTAATAACTGTTTTCACATTTTGTAATAATAGTTGTGGAATCTGTCATTATTTGATGAGTGTTTCTATAACTTGCCTATCAAACTCTGGTTCCTGTTTATGGTTAGTGGACCACCTGTTCTGTAGTCAGCATTTTGAAAGTTCAAGCATAAAATTGTGACAGATAGTTTATATTGAAAAATAATTTTAGTAACTGAATGATTCAGACATGAGTGTGTGCAATTATAAAAGCATATAAACATTGTGGGACTGACCAATACATGGTGGGGTTCGGTTTATACAATCACTTGAATACACACCTAAATAACAATGTGTATTTATTCGGCTATATAACACTGGAATAACCTGGTAGTTAGCAAAACTAAATACTTTTAAATAAAACATTTAAAAATTGTAAGTTAACATTTCTAAAACATTTCCCTTTTTTTCTTGCCCTTTGCAGATTAAAAAAATTACATTACTTTAAGAGTACTACGACTAACAATTATACAGTCGTAAATCATCTAAGGGCCAGTAAAACAATTATCCCTACCTCAGAAAAAGCACTTTCAGAATGTATCAATACCCTTGACTGGGAAATACTCCCCCACCCTTATATAACAGAGTACCACAGAAAAAAAAATCTTTATTTTTTCCCTTCTTTAGGTGGAAAATAAGTTTCATTAAATGACCGTTACTATAATCAGACCTTTTGCACAAGAATTTAATCGGAATAAAACATAATCTGTCTTTACAAGTGAAAACAGGCTTCTAATGTGAGGCTTCTAAAAATTACCAGAAGGTAACGAAATGTCATGTAAATGAAATCTTTAACTTCGTGCATTAACTGATGGATGTTCAAAAAGGATTTTATCAAAGTTAAGGGTATACCTGTAATCATAATGGAAAAATTCTATGAAAACTTACTGTCTGATATCTGTTGTATTAATTTTTAGTGCAATAGTATAAAAATTCAACGAAATACCAGACATACTACAGGTATCTAATATAAACTCCTTCGAAAATAATATTCTGCTAATTTCTTAAATCATAATGCAAAAACTGAATGTAAAATTTAACTTACTGTCTAACAAAGGTGTCCTGCCATGAAGAATTAGCTTCAGGAATCTGTTTACATGCTAGTGCCGATGCTTTAATGATGAAATCATTTACTGATATTTTCTTGTTCTCTTTCACTAAAATGCTATTCAATTCTTTTCTTAATCTGAAATGTAACATACATGTAACATAAAGCAGCAAGCCTGTAAATATATTTATCTCTCTACATGTATTCACATACATTTATTATAGTTTATCATTATAAATTAAAACTGTTCCCTTGAGTCTTGAAGCCAAAGCAAAATGTTAGTTTAGTTTATACCAAATTTATTTTAGTTCGATTGTGTAGGAAGCTTTGAGCTTATAAACACGTTCTCGAATCCGTTCCTGGAACTAAACAGTACTAAGCAATGGGTGTAAAGTTTCTTGCTCAAGGAAACAACGGCTTGCCCCTGACTGGGTTTGAACCCATGCGGCTAGCAATCCTTTGACTACTAGTCCGACACGTTAACCACTCGGCCAAGCTGCCCATAGCAAAATGTTCAAGCTATGGTTAAATATTGCTGATGCGATAAATGATTCCCCTATCATATCACATGAACAATCAATTTATCTCTTAAACTTTACTAGGGTAAGGCCAATTTTTTTTAACATACAGCACACTTTTTTTAAACTATCTTAAAAAGTAAGCCATAAAATAAAACTTCAAGCGGGCTCATGTTTGAAAAAAAAAATACAGCTTCAGAAAAGTAAACTTATAAACTTCGAAGTTGAAAAAAAAAGTTTAAACAATTAACGCAGCAATGCCATGAAACCGGGTATTAACAATAACACCAACTAAAGCAATAATATTTCCTAGGTGTTGTAGTAACCTTGTTCACATACATTGAACTCAGAGCAGAATGTAGTAACCTTGCTCACATACATTGAACTCAGAGCAAACTGTAGTAACCTTGCTCACATACATTGAATTCAGAGCAGAATGTAGTAACCTTGCTCACATACATTGAACTCAGAGCAGAATGTAGTAACCTTGCTCACATACACTACACTCAGAGCAGAATATAGTAACTTTGCTCACACATTGAACTCAGAGCAGAATGTAGTAACCTTGTTCACATACATTGAACTCAGAGCAGAATGTAGTAACCTTGCTCACATACATTGAACTCAGAGCAAACTGTAGTAACCTTGCTCACATACATTGAACTCAGCAGAATGTAGTAACCTTGCTCACATACACTGAACTCAGAGCAGAATGTAGTAACCTTGCTCACATACACTACACTCAGAGCAGAATATAGTAACCTTGCTCACATACATTGAATTCAGAGCAGAATGAAGTAACCTTGCTTACATACATTGAACTCAGAGCAGAATGTAGCAACCTTGTTCACATACATTGAACTCAGAGCAGAATGTAGTAACTTTGCTCACACATTGAACTCAGAGCAGAATGTAGTAACCTTGCTCACATACATTGAACTCGGAGCAGAATGCAGTAACCTTGCTCACATACATTGAACTCCAAGCAGAATGCAGTAACCTTGCTCACATACACTGAACTCCGAGCAGAATGCAGTTACCTTGCTCACATACATTGAACTTGGAGCAGAATGCAGTAACCTTGCTCACATACATTGAACTCAGAGCAGAATGTAGTAACAAGACAACTAAACTAAGATAATCAAGTACTGAACTGATCTTTATGAAGAAAGTCTAAACATGACAAATAACAATAATACAAACATCTATTATTCTAAATGGATCAAAGTGTAGCACAATAATGCTTTACAACAACCTACCAGCTTCTATTTAGTTAAACACTGTATAACCTTTATAGCTGTATGAAGGTATTTAAGATTATTACATCATTTCAATGTGTAGTGTTAAAACTACTCCACATTAAGGCTTCAGCTTAGCCGTTTTGAAATAAGTTTCCAGCATCAAACTATAAGAGGTAGAATTCTGTATGCAGCACCGATGAAAGTAAATGGACTGCTTGAAAAACTTGGATAGAAGAAATTGCCTGTATATGCTAACCTTTAGTAGCACAGTCTGATAGACATTCACATTTATACGGAACAGATATATTCAACCTGAAGAAAATATAACAAACAGGTTTACCACATCTTACTTACACTAATGTTTTATCGAGTGTAACATCTATGGTCAAGTAGTAATGAGGTATGGTTTGTTTCGACACTGTCAACCTCTTGGCTATTGTCTGGAAAAAGTCACAACACAATATTAAACGCTTTTCATCAGCATGTTATCCCATTAAGACCAGTAACAAGTGGTCTTAATCCAATTAATCTAAATTACTCTAAGAGTGGATCTTCTTTCTTATACATTTCAGGCTTTGGTTTCCTAAGATAGCTCATACTAGCTTCATTTATAAGTAAATAAAGTCGTCTTAATAGCAGAACTTTACTCTATTCACTTCTAAGTTACGTCTGATTCTTAAATGTAACAAATTAAGAGACAGACGGGATGAAGCCAAAAATACATGTCAATGAAAAGTACATATTACCCTTTTAGGAAATGTCCCTTAATTCATATTGTCAAATTTAGAAAACAATGGAAGTTGTTCAAGTAACAGCTGTCTTTGACTTAAATTTTCATGCATGCTACCCAAAACTTCATAACAGCATCTTTTTGTTACATATTTAATGTACAAATCCCAAAACACCTAGTTGCCTGAATCGGTTTTTTTGTCATCCTAGGCACTTGACACCCAATTCTTTGATTCTTCTATTAATCTATTCATACAAAAACACTTTCCCAACTGAAAAAAGATTTACCTTTCTCATATTTGAGAGTGGAATATCTACATAAGCCCCTGGTGCTGTGGGGGCCCCAACCGACACAGCTGGCGCTGCAGCAGAAGGCTGGAAGTTCAAAACATCTTCTGCTCGAATCTGGCCTTCTGGTCCAGTACCACTTACAAGCTGAAAAAAATGCGAATATACAAACATTCTTTTTGTCATTTGAATGTTATTTGAAGGATGAGGAAAATAAATCAATAATATATGAGGTTCAAACTCAGATCAAGTGGAAAATATAAAAAGAAACAAGCGCCATGTTCAAATGAATGCCATGCCTCCAGAGGGGCCTCAAAAATGTTAAAGTTTTGTGAAAAACAAACAGGCAGACCAAAAACAATTTGCCCTCCCTCTGGAGGGCATAAAAACAAAATAATTTTAAATACTGCTATTCTTTTTCTTTTCTTCTTTTGTTAAAAACTTGACTCATGTTAACTTAGGGATAATCTATTACACCATGAGATATATGTATAATGACCTGATTTGTTTTCTTGATTATAAAACAAGAAAGCAAAGGTGTGTATTACTTTTTTCTTAAAGACAAGTAGTATAGACATAAAAATAAGAGTGATACTTTATCATAACCCAATTTCACAGTTAAAAATTCTTGGTTGCTGATATGCTGAAAAGATAGATGAGTCATTATACAGAGAGTAGTTTTTGTAGATTTTTTTGAATGGATGGCCTTTTCTTACAAATAAACATTTTCACATAGTCCATGAGAAAACATTTCTGAACATATGTTCTTCAATATATTTTCAGTTTATTTTTTTATTCTATAATGAATGAGCCAGTTAACGACCAAATATTAAATACATTTGCAGTACATCACTGAATGATTTAAGGGTATCTACTTTAAATTTTTCATGAGATTCCTACTTTAGCTGTGCACATATAAGTGAAGAACAGCAACATAAGTATTTCAACTATAGATACCAATGCAAACCCAAATATAGTTGAAACACGACTGATCAAATCCGAATAACAGCTTACTATAAAAAAGCATTCACATACCATTCCAATCAGTTCCTCTGCTATAGTCAAAAGTTGCAAGAAAGTGAAAAATGTAATTCCACAAAAAAAAAATACAAGGCCTGTTCCAGATTCGGAGTATTGTTTTTTTAACTGTATATCATATTGTTTAATTAATGATTATAACACTTGGACATAAATAAGCATGAAAAAACAGTACATACACTCAAATCAACACCTTTCTCTGCTGCTAAAGTCCTAGCATATGGCGTGGCAAATATTCTTCCGCCAGACACTGATACTGTTGGTGTAGATGGAACAGGGGGAGGAGTTACTGGTCTTGGAGGGGGTGGAGCTGCGGCTGTAGTGACAGGTGGTGGTGTGGGAGCTGCTGGAGGCGGAGTTGGAGCAGGGGGTGGAGCTGCCTCAGTCTTAGCTCCTCCTACTGGAGAATCATCAGCAGCTGTAGGTACGTAATCTTTAAATGCAGCAATATCTGCCTCGTCTGTCACTATGATACACAGTAACTACAAAAAAAAATCAATTACATATTTAAACGACAGAAAAATAAAATACTATACAATACAATGTAACAATTTTACAGTTTATTTTTATTTCATAATATGAAGTCATGACCTCTATATCATTAACCCTTACTATGCTAAATATCTAAATTGGACTTACATCCATGAATGCATGCTAAAAAAAACTTTCACTCATTTTCAGGCCTAAACTAGAATTTTACATTATAAAAATTCTTTAGGTAAATACAAAGTACCAGCCAATCTTCGGTGCACAACATGACTTTTTGTTACTCTACAGATTTCTTAGTGAAAAAGACCATTTACCTTTCAAGCGACGGATTGTTGACAAAACAAATGGTGTGCGATAGAGCATAAAACAGGTGCGCGGTGACATTCAGTAGTATCCTACCATTGGAACTGATTCCCTAAACATTTCTTAATCAATGAAACAGACATTCATAAAATCAAATCATGATTTAGTATTATTAAAATGAAAACAGCATTAAGATTAACCTTTCCTAAAGGTACATCTTTTGAACCCTCCGGAATAAAGATCTTAGCCAGGTAGCCTTCCTCTGAAGATTCAAACCCCATCGTTGCCTTATCTGTCTCAATCTCAGCCAGTAAGTCCCCTTCAGAAACCTTGTCCCCTTCTTTCTTCTGCCAGTTTATAATTGTTCCCATTTCCATAGTAGGTGACAAGGCGGGTAAAGTCACTTTGAAATGGTCTGGCAAATCTATAATTCAGACATTCAGAAGTGTTAAATGTAAATTTTTATTCCATTTTAAAAGAGAAGAACAAGAAGGAGCAGTTAAAGAGGTGAATGGAAACAAAGTTTTAAGTACTTTGAAAATAAAGAAGCAGACAGCACTTTTTTGCATTCATTCCTCAAACATTCTTTTCTATAAGCATTTGCTTGAACATTTTAATAGGAAAGAAAAACATTTACTTTCTAAATTCTAAAACTCTGAAAGAACTCTCTAAGCAAGCTATCTGTCAAGTCAAACTTGTACACACATCCATTTAATCTACAATTCTACTCATTAAAATGCTCTGTAAATAGGGTGAATGTACATGCACGTGTTTATATACTCTTGATCTGCAGAAAAACAGACAGCATACGAACAGTCAAATACGATTTATTCAATTTTCAGATTCTTATTTTTAATAATTCTATCTCTACCAAAACATACCTGAAGAGTAATATCTTGTCTGTGATATCCATGGCTTACTTTTTGTTTGAGATTTCAAAACACTGAGACACTGACAACTGAAACAACAAATTGATATATCCAGAGTTACTTTCTCTTTAAAACACAAGACTATGTTTGTGGCACCAGCACCAACACACACACACAAAACACAAAAATAGAATGGTTCAATTTATAAATTAGGACTAGCTCAATATTTCCTAAAATCAATAAAAGTTATGATATCCATTTTAATTAATCACACACAGAAGCTCGACAACAAACTTTTTATAGGTCAGCTTTAACAAAATTAAACCATCTTGAAACTAATTTCCAACTAGGAGGGTTTCACAAATGTTGAAAAAAATTGAATACTAGAGGAAGATATCTTTTATGACTTTTTGAAGAACTTTCAAAATAATTAGATCTACTTTGTTCTAGTTTTAAGTTTTTTTCAGTAAGCTGTCTACTTAATAATTCTAAAGAAGAGAAGGGTTAACAAATGGAAAGATTTTGTATTTGTTTCATAATTTTAATTCATTGTGATCAAGTCAACATGCATAACATCTGTAGAAAAATACTCAAAACTTTTGCTGTCTTCAAAAGTACAAGCTAACAAGCATGAGAAAACCTTATTTAAATTTCAATCCATTACAAAATTATCTTCTCCGTTTTGGACTTTCTAACAATCTGAATTAACAGATTTTGCATAAAAAAATTGGATTAGGTGGTTAATAAATAATAATAAAAGAATATTCAGCAGTGTGCTTCAACAAAATGGCGAGTGATTTTAGTATACCGTGACACAAGTGTACCAGTGCCAAAGGAGTACTATCTGATGAAAATGTTCCATATATTATTCAAATGGATATTGTTAGTTGAATTCATATGTAGACTGCCATTTGAAATGAATTGGGAAGAAGTCTGTAAATGCTTGCATTTTAACTGAAATACTGTTTGGTTATAATATTAGTGAGTCCAGGGTTCGAATTTAGCCAGAATTTTCCCTTGCATTTTTTCGCAAGTGATATTTTTTTCTACTTGCAAAATAAAAACCAACTCGTGTTTTGAGATCCTATCAGATTTATAACTAAATTATACTCTTTTTTTTATAAAGTCTGAACTAAAATGCTTTTCTACTGACTACCATAACAGTAACACTATTAACTATAGTAAATTGCAGTATAGAAAACAACTGCTGAACACTAAGTTTGGTTGTCTCAGTCAACAAAATGCTTTAATAGGATCAATTTCTGGGATTGAGGGTCAGATTTTATTGCTTTTTTCACAGATTCAATGCATCTATCTGTTACACACAGTTGTGGAATCACTGTATGAACATGTAATTCCAGTCCTTCACTGAGGGATGGGTACAGTACACGCCAGGAGGAACTCTCGTTTTCCTCAAGGTTGTCGCGGACTACCCATTCTGTAAAACGCGACCAAATCTGCCACATTTCAAGGATCCCCGCCACGGACATTGTCACCAAATATCACAGTGGACGTCCTCTAAATGATTCTGCGAACTCTTTCACAGGTAATTATTTATATCGAGGCTCTCACAGTTCCTGATTACATGCATTTTGGCGAATAAAAATATAAAATAAATGTATAAAACTCTCATTTTGATGCATTTGTTTACAAATGTTCCTATTTGTTAACGAATGACAGTTCAAAGCAATTGCTTCTTGAAACAGTTGATCGTATTTTCAGAAAATAAATTGACTGGTTTCCGATTGCGACGTATTAAAAATGCTTTCCTATTTAGAGAAAACATAAACCTTGCTGCGACATCTGTATCGTCTAGGCAATTGGCAAAAATTATTGATCGATTTTGCTATAAAATAACATACATTTACAAAATTTCAACAACCAAAGTACACAATAAACCTACACAGCAATTGTATTTAAAATTTGGTTTTAATTATACGAAAAGACACATAATTGGTAGACATAAATTCGTAAAATGCACAGTTTCATTATGGTCATTTCATTAAATGTTCAGCTAATCAAGGTGAGTTATGAGCTTAATTAATTTTGCGATGGTCGTCAGATATTTCGCGATGTAGAGACATCGAGTATGTCCGTCTTGTTCCTCTTGCCGCGGTGGATATTTCTTTTTCAGCGTCCGCGCAAAATGTGAGTTCCTCGTGGGGCGTACTGTATGCATCTGACTTAACATTTCTGGAAAGGAAATCACTGATCAGCACATTACGCCCGCTGATATGTTTGACTTCAATGTCATATGAGAGATATGGAGAAAGAATCTACCAGGTCATGGGGGACTTAATGAGATTCCTTTTTTCATGTTACTCGAAACTGTACACTGTGTCTGAAGGACAGTGACTTCAACCTAAAGTATATTGGTGAAAATGTTTACACCTGAAGAATATTGCATACATTTCTCTTTTAAAGTTAAGGAACCCATTTCCTAATTACATAATACTATAATAGCGCATGGACAGTAATAACTACAGACCAATGTGTCTTGGACTATAATTGTTAACAAGATATATACACAAGTTTCATCCAGCTGCAAAAGACCCATACAGTTTTCAAACTGTCGTATTATCACTTCACAGAAATATGTAGAAAACACTGATCATCAGTGGCTGACATGATATTTTCACTGTGCATTAAGCGAAGTCATCCTCGTAAAACAACCGGGTCGCGAAAACGCATAATGACCGAAAACATTATTTCTTACTGAATGCGATTCTCCCTGTTGCAAACCCCTGATTTGTTTAGAAGGACAACAGATGATAAGGCTCTTCTCTGTGCACATCTCTGAACCACTTGTCGTGCAACAAACACTGGTCGAAACATTTTTTGTGGGAGCAAATCTTGCTCCGTTGACCGTCAGAAATCCTTGGCCTTGACCTGTGTTTTCGTATTATCAAACATTTGCAAAGAAGTACTTCAAAATCGGTCAAATATTTTCACTTAAAATGAATATAAATTGAGTTTACATTTTGTGCAAAGTTTTATGTAAACTTGTTTATTCTGCTGAAAAACTTCGTGATAAAATCCTAGCTTTTCACGCGACTCCTTGGTTACGTTTGCAAATGGCTGCGCCCATCGAAATTGTGGCATAGTTTTAAATTCACCAAAACTTGGAATTGCATCGCCAAAGTAGAATCGATACGCAATGCCTGGAGGTAGATATGGAAAAAAGTTCTTGATATGTCAATAACGGTTAAATTTTTCATCTCTTGAAAAATTATAGATTTAATCATGAAATTTATGTCAAAATATTTTTTAGTATTATTAGTGGGTGCTAGTCATTTCGCTACCTGCCAGTTTGCTATGATATCTGTACACATTTGCTACCTTTACATTTTCGCACCTAGTTGTTTGGCTATCCTGTTCATTTACTATGTTTATCACACATCTGGTCTTTGTGTAAATATGTAATAACAGGCCCGTCGTCACGATTTTGTGACTGGTGCGGCCAAATTGGTTGGTTTTGGCCAGAATCTAGGGGGGTACGGGGGCATGCTCCCCCGGAAAAATTTTTATTCTAGGATGCTCTCAGGGGAGTTTTCCCGTATATTTGGCACAGTTTACATCCTGCCGCTAGTACATGTTATAGTAATATGTCAGCGATTTTTTACAGATTTGTGCGTCGTAAGTTTTAAGGGTGAAATTTAAGGTTCGTATAACGGACGGACAGGTGTACAAATGAGTCTCATATGGTCAAAAATAAAGACCGTTTGAAGTGAAATAGAACCATTTTTCATTGACGCGCCTATAGAATAACGCTAACATTTAGTGTGTATAACGCAAATGACGTCACGTCAAAATATATGCACGGCCGTGCAATACCATTTTTAGGGGTCGCAAAAACGGCACGGATATGTGATAAAAATATGACTTTTGAACGGTTGCCGTATACAATCAATAAAATGTTATCAAGTTCTCGGAGAATTCAGGATACTAGTTTAAAATATTCATAATGTATATTGCAAATCTCATGCACTGTGTTTTTTTGTTTTTTTTTGTTATATCATAATATATATAACATTGATGAAAAAATGTACTCACCAAATGTTCGTTTTTGAAACGAAAATGATTTTGGTTGATTTGGTTCCGATGGAATTGTGTCACACATCATGATATTTTACTATCTTAAACTATTCATATTAAGATACTTGTATGTGAACAGAAGTAAAATTTAAAGAATTGTGATGTTTGTTTTGTTTTAGGGTTTAACGCCGATTTCAACATTTGTTATATCTCGGCTGTCAGTCCACCTAACAGGTTTTCCTGGATAACTAACCAGTTATTACCAATTTCTCCGCAAGTGACTGACTACTGTTCCCACATGATCTACTCTGAATCAGCGGTGAGAGACAAATGAACATAAGACACAATGTCTGAGAACAATTGTCACGGAGAAATTTTGCCCTCCCCAGGGGTCGAACCAACGACCGATGGATTACTAATCCAGTGCTCTACCTATTGAGCTAAGCAGGCGAGCTTTTTTTACATTGTGATGTAATGTTTTGAATAAACATATATATATACGGTGAACTGTCCGGAGCCACGTCGATGTCAATTAATGCCAATTAATAAAACTTCACACTTGTCTTCGTAGTACCCCTACATATACCTGGTCAATTAACAGTGTCCAGTTGTTTCGCGTCATGTTTGTATATTACCGCGCATTGCATAAGGGGGCAGTTAAGTGTGAAATTGCTAATCAGCGATGCGTGTTTTTTTTGGTTGGTTTTTTTTTTTTTTTTTTTTTTTTTTACTAATTTTTGGCCAAAATATTGGTCCGGCCAAAGCCGGACCGGCCGGACCATGGATGACGGCCTTGAATAAAAGTGAACAAACATCTTTACATGTATTATATATTATTTACTCAGTGAAATATGCAATTCTTTTTCACACTTATTAACTTGGCATTAAATATTGTATTGTTTAATACTTTATTTATCCTGAAGGAGATGGGCATTTATAATGAAAGGCGAGATATAACAGTTATAATCTTTATTAGTCTCCGTGAATAATGTGAGATCAGGCAGGATGCTGCCTTTCTGAAGGCAGATATCCACCATTCAAAAAATATCACGATATTCAACTTTTTGACTACAATAATTTGGACTAGTTTTAATGCTGATTAACAAATACATAGTATTTATCAAATTTAACATACATCATTACATGTTATTAAGCTTTATATATGTTTATCATCAACAAGAAAGGACATTATTTTATCATGGATGGACCACAAATAAAACACACATTATGACACAAATTTCAAGCACATTTTTGCATGTAGGGTATATAAACAATACAAAGAATTATAAATATTGAAATAAATACTATAATTAAATTTAAAAATGATCCCTGTCATTACACATACATTTATTTTTTCTAATGAAGAACAAATACATTACTTTATTCATTTTATCTGCACATAATGATTTGTATTAACAATACACAAATAATTTACGGGTAATATATATATATGCATTTACATTGATACACAATCATTTTATCAGAAAAAAAATCTTTATTCATTTGACTGCTAACAGACAAATGCTCTAAGATGGAATAAATATTACTTCTTATACAGACAATGAAAAAAATATTTTACTGAACAAAATTACCAATATAAAGTAAAAACACAACATAATCACAAATACCAGTACTTATGTCCTCACTATTTTCTTAATTTACATAACATATTTCTCCACATTTGTCATCTATTTATCTATTTCAGCTTATTTATCGTTGGTACCAGTTGCCCATATGACCGATGCTCCCTGAAAAGATTAGTTATTTTATGTTCAACTGTTGTGGGGGTAGTGCAAGATACAGAAAGCATCCCATTCCAGAGACACCCCTGGTTCTTTTGCATGCTCAGTGTATAGCACTGATACATGGGAACTCGGTTTAACATCTCATCCAAAAGACTATTAGTAATGTTAGTGGAGGAGCAGGGAATTGAACTCAGGACCCCTGGTTTACCAGTCCAGTGCATTACCACTGGACCACATCCGCTCCTACATTTGTCGTTGTTGGGCCTAGTCCAGTTATATTTGTTATCATCTTCAGTATCTTTGAAGTAGATATCTCTGCAATCACATACAAAATGATTGAAGCTTATTAATTTGTTTGATATTTATCAAATATTAATTGCAATTATTAAATGATTAAGCATTGCACTTGGCCTGCTTATGTCATAGAAACATTTTTAATTATCAAAAATAAAATATGATATTCATCTAAATATATTTAATTCCATTTTTCACATTTAATGAATAAAAATATTTTGCATTAATAAGCATAATCATTGTTATCGCAATAACCATTTGTTAACTGTAGGTAGCAATATTCAAGGGTAGCCAATCAACTTCTAATAGGTCGCGAAACGACTAGTGCGAACATGTCAAGATAGCGAAACGAACTGAAATCTTTATTAGCTACTTACTTACTTCATTTTATCCTGATTGGATCGAAAGCCTGTTCATTAAAAGTGAATTGCATTTTAATTGATATTTTATACTTAGGCAAGACATAAAACAAAGAAAATATATTGAATCTAGATAATTTACTGTAATGATTTTTAAGGTTATTTTCCTTTGCAGAGGATTCTTCAGGTATATATGTTGTGTTGTTATTCATGCAGAACCTTGTTGTTTCTGGTTTACCCTACATTTGCCTTTTGATTTATTGCATTTGGTCAGTGTCTTTCAAAAAGAAGACCCTAATTTGGTTTAGTTTTTGGCACATTTCCCATTTTTTCAGTTACAAAATTGTCACCATAAAGTGTTGTATAAAAGTTTGTATCCAAAATGGAAAGTGAATCTAACACAGTACCATCAGTGAATTTAAACTGCTTTTTATCAAAGAAAGGCAAATGTTACCATAAACCTTAAAGCCAGATTATATTTCAGTGCTTCTTTTTTATTAAAGCAAAGTCAGTCTCTGTTCTGTTTTCCTGTGGGTATTCATTTCTATCTTTCAGGGGGAAATAAAAACATTTTGACTTTTTAGCCCCATTTTAGGTAGGAAATAAATACTGACTTTTGCATAAGACTTGTAATAAAAAGGAAAACATGAAAATGTGAAGAGTTATACAGAAGAAAAATTAAATCAAGTTTAATGAATGAATTGCCTGAAATATATTCTGACAAACCGACCTTACACTGTATTTCTGTAAGTTTGTACCAAGTTGATGACATTCAGAAGTTCAGTCCAGATTATTTCTAATACCATTTTCTTCTTTGAACTAAAATAATTTCTGCCTCAATGACTCTCAATCCTGACTTTTCCAATTTTATAAAAAGTTCTATTTCAAAGGTTTAAAAGTTAACTGAATTACAAATCCAAGTTTAAAATAAGCTGATTTGGATCCTTGCCCAAAGTATTGATAAAGGAGTACAATTTGCCTTGGTTTTGAAAACATTATGTTATTTTAAAACATTTCTAATAAATTAACTATTTTACTTTTCAGTTAATTGCAAAGTTATATTATTGATAACTACCATACCTGAAATTTTCATAAATGTAATTCAATGGTAGGATACTACATACATCATCTTGCTGTTTTATGCTCTCTCGCAGATCAACAATTTGTCGCTTAATTGAAAGGTAAAATTGTCTTTTTCAACAAGAAATCTGTAGAGTTACAAAAAATCATGTTGTGCATCATGGAAGTTTTTTTCTGAATGCATGCTGGAAAAAACTTTCACCCATTTTCAGGTCTAAACTAGAATTTACATTATAAAAATTCTTTTCGTAAAAACAAAGTACACCAGCCAATCTTCGGTGCACAAAATGATTTTTTGCAACTTTACAGATTTCTTATTGAAAAAAAAAATTTTACCTTTCAAGCGACGGATTGTTGTCAAAAAAATGGTCCGCGGGAGAGCATAAAACAGGTGCGCGATGACATAGTATCCCACCATTGTAATTGCATGTTATGAAAACAGTATGCTAGCAAAACAATGGTAGGCCACAAGAAAACACTAAAATGAATATAACTGAATTGTGTTAATGGTAGTTTATAGTTGTTATGCAGAAAAAAGATTTTATTGCATTCATCAGTTGTTTGCATATTGTTTAGAAATCAGAAGTATTTTGATCTGTATTGCTTCATAACAGCTTAATTAATGTGACATTTCATGGTAGTTCATTTGACTAACAAACTAACTGTTTTTCATTTTGAAATGATATCAGACACTTGGAATAAATTTGTCATTCATAACAATTGAGATTTCATGAAATAATTATTGTTCTTAATAACAAATTTTGATTTCATTTCTTAAGTAGCATTATACACATGTATTATATATGTATATATTTACATCTTCTCATGTACCTAGTTTTAGTACTGTAACATTCAGTTATTTCTTTCTCACCTATTTATCTTTCATTCATCTTTCTCTCTAATTCCTTGAGGAACCACCCAGTCCATTATTTGTTCCCGATTTTTTCTAAAGAAAAATGAAACTCAGCATTTTTTTTTTTTTTTTTTGAGGATTAGACACAAGAGTAAAGACTGCAACAATAATGATCTTTAAATATGATTTTGTCTAGCTGTTACTCTTTTTTTTTCAGAATATAATTATCCCAAAGCTTCCTGTAAAGATAACATTTATCTTGTTTCAAAACCACCTGTTTTACTCTTTCATTCTCTTATAATTTCGAAGTCAGAGTGTAGTAGAAGAAATTATTTTTGTCAGTTTTTAAAACATTCATATCAAAAAGTATGTTTTCTGTAAAACACATACTTACACTGGTAACAACTTGCATCATGAAGTCATTTAATAATATATAATATATTATACTGGTATATAGCACATGCGGTAGAGTCTAAAACTGTCAGAGTAGGATGCATGCAATTTTTGGAAATTGGATATAATGTTTATATTTATTTAGCAAATTAGTCATTTTGCTTGCCATTTTCTTACACTAATATATTATTCTGGTTACTAGTAAAGGTTTAACTTTACTTATATTATGTATTTTAGAGAAAAAAGGGCAGAAGAAAGTGGAGGAGGCGGTACCAACAATTCTTACAGGAACTTTTGTATTCCCAAATGGAGACAGATACGGTAAATATTTATCAATTAAGCCTGTGTAAATGGACACATGTATAAAACATGATTTAAAAATCTGTCATAAAGACCTTGTTATCTGGCTTGCTTTTTTATTAGATCAAGTCATGAATTAAGGCCTAGTGAGAGATTGGTTTTTCATATGTTTATATTTCTAAAAGTCACATCAATTAAGCTGGCAATACAGAAATTTCAGTTCTGAGCGCATACATCCCAAATAGCACTGAAGCCTATCAACTATCAACTATGTGAATAAGCGTGCTTTGTCAGAAACATAAGTTTGATCCATTCTCTTTCACTTAACCCTTTACTCCATAGATACGTGTTTTAACGCATATACGACCAGTGCAGATCCAGATCAGCCTGCACATCCGTGCAGTCTGAACAGGATCTCCACTGTTCGCTTATATATCCATAAAAGTATTTCTGACTGAAAAGCGAACAGTGGAGATCCTGATCAGACTGCACGGATGTGCAGGCTGATCTGGATCTGCACTGGTCGCATATGAGATTTAACACTTTACCATGTGGTAAAGGTTTAAGACTATTCATCAGTGTAGTTGTATGGAGTATGTACCAGATGCTAAAGTCTGTAACAGACATAGTAAACTTTGCAACATATGAACAAGTATATTCTTACTGTATTTTCAGATATTTTATACACAAATACATATGCTTGAATTAACATGTAGTTAAATTGATATGGAGTTAAATCAGTAAAGGCTTCTGCTATAAAGTCAGGTCTTATAGATAGTTCAAGTATGTCACAAAGAAAATGTTTCAAGTCAATGGGTCACAATTACAATTAGTTCTTATTTTATTTTACCAAGAGAGATGTCTTACTAGTGGAAGTGATCTTTATTTGTATCAAAATCATTTGCTTTTTATTTAAATCTTTGCTTTTTAAATCAATGAACATGTAAGAAATATAGTGCAGAATTTTTTCAATGATAAAAGAAATTAGAAATTAGGCTTTTTTCTTGTGAAGAAATTATTTAGATACAAAAGAAAGACATAATTTCATCATTGTAACATGGTTTAACCATAATCTTACATGGTTTAACCATAATCTTATCACTACATTTATTTTTCTATATCAAAGAAATTAATGTAAACTGGTTATGCTTATAATTCATACATACATTTCAGAAGGGGAATACGTCCAAGAAGATGGAAGCATTATAAGGAGCGGGCGGGGTATTCATACAACAAAAGATGGCAGCGTTTATGATGGGGAGTGGTCCAATGACAAGATGAATGGGGTAGGAAAACTGACCCATCACTCAGGGGCATGTTATGCAGGGGAGTTTGTTAATAACCAGTTTCATGGCCGAGGACTGTATACCTGGCCCAATGGATCTTCATATGAAGGAGATTTCAATGAAAACAGGTAAAATACCCACATAGCCCAGCTCTAGCATAAGATATCTTTACTTGTTCTTTTAATATTGCCTATTAATAGTAAGCCATTTTTCTTGAGTAAATCACTAATGTCAGCAAATGAAAAAATAATGTAATAATAAATTAAATACTTGAACAAGCTTTTTTTTTAGCAAACGTTAGTCTGTCTGTGGCCCAGCCATTGTTTATTCTAAATGACTTATACTGGTAATTTGGTACTTAGTAATGGATGCATATTGTTCTAATAATAACCTAAACATTGCTTCAAATACTTGCGTAAAGAATAATTGTACATGCCACTTTTTGTGTGACACTGACAAGTGCTGAAGAGTTACATTCTTTTAGACTGATAGGGGCATTTGTCACATTAAGTGATTGTAGTTGACATTCCCATTCCTTTGATAAAATCTCTCAAGGTTTTAAGTTTAAGATTAACCTCATGAGAAAGATCCCCTTATGCTACTGGACAAAAAGGGGTACTGGTCATCTTCGTTAATTTTTTCAAAGTTTCATGTTGTTTTTCAACTTTATTGTAAGAATTAACAGAAAACTGATGGTATTTCAAGATTAATGGTCATATGCAATTGATATTCCAGATTAGAGGGAAAAGGGAATTTCACAGATACTGAACAACAAATCTGGACAGGACAGTTCAGATACAAAGCAGCACCAGGTCTTCAGTTTCAGCTGAAACTGGACTGATCATGTGATCAGTCATGTGACTAAAATTTAATCATGTGACAGGAAGTGTTGAATCATGTGACTCAAAGACTTGAAAATTCTGTGATAGTAATGTAAATTGAATGCTTTTGTTGCTTTTAACTGTAAATAAAATATTTTGTAAAGATGTAAAATTTATCTAAAATCTGGCTTATTGTTTTTATTTCAAAATGGAAGTTGTAGATAAAAATGAAATAACCAAAGACCACACAGACTTATTTTTTGTTGAACTTTTTTAATTGTCATATGCTAAATTTCTAATATGGGTTCACCACTGTTAAATTGGGATAAACCCATTCATCACTTTTAGGGTTATTCAATGAAAAATAACTGAATAGTAAATGGTGTAGACTATGATTAATCTACACAGATGTGCAGGCTGATATCGTCTAGACAGTTCACAAAAGCAAAACCAATTATAGACTCACATTTTGTTTTCATTGTGAAGAAATATATGTTAAATCTTGGTGGATTTTTCATCTGTTAAAAATGGAACTTGTTATTTTATAGTCATATTTGAATTCAAATGAGACTCTTTATTTAGGTTACCTGTCATTATAATTATTATATGTGTAATCATTATTTGAATGGCTTAACTAGTTGGGTGTAAATTAACATATCATGTTTTCAACGTTCAGTCATTACACACACAAGCCTTGGAATAATGGAAGTATTAATTAAAAGTTGAATAAACTGTTATCCATTTTAATGTGTTGTGCTTTTTGCTAAATCATTCTTATGAGGGTATTTTTACATAAACTTCATCAGTTAAAAGTTTAAATCTCCAGCTGGTCATCTGAAAGACATCCTTTGGACAATGAGATAAAAGGACTGAGTCTTAAGGTTTAGCTTACCCCACTCATAATTTATGTAAGATAGTCAGACTTGATATTGTGTTAAAGTTGAAATGTTTATTTGTAAAATGTTACCATGTCAGGGATACATTATATTGTCAATTGAGTGTTCATACAAACCGGCAGAAGGCTCGCGTCAGACCCACTCGCAGGTTAAGGACAGAGCCCTGATGGGAGCCTCCTGAAGCTTCACAGATTTTGTCATTTTTCACATTGAAATGATTTTATTTATTTTTTTTTTTTCTATATTTCGACCCCAAAACATTGAAAACAGCACACACCCACCAAATGACGAAATCGTTTTTCTTTGAACGAAAGAACGTGTCTTAAAGAACTTCCTCATTAATAAGTTCACATGAACATTTCAAGATCTTTGATTCAACGTAAATTGCTTCACTAAAAAGAGCTAACTCGTTCCGTCCTAAATCTGGGCCAAGTGTGACGTAATTATCGTACTAAAGCTGTGCTTATTTTTAGCATGCTAGCTATGTTGAACTAATCAACACATGTCTTTTGCTGTTTTTCCTGTCTAGTGAAAATAAAAACCATGCCGCAAAAAACATGTTTACCGAAAAAGACGCACATGCGAAACAACAACCCGTACACGCTGTTCATTCATTTAAAAAATATTTATTGATTTTTTATTTGCTTATAAGCCCATTCTTTTATAAATTTAAAAACAAAAACAAGGACGATCAATGATCACATGTGTCGCCTACAGATAGCCAATTAAGCAGTTGTATTAAGAGGTGACTGGACACGGTTTGTTGGTTAAAACGCATTTTTTATATTCAAGGACCATAACTCAGCCAAAAATCATTCAACCAAAACATTCGTTAAATATGCGCAAGTACTTGAGGTACTGATCAATCTTGTAAAGTTTCATTTAAATTGCATCAGTAGTATAAGATTAGTAGTCTGGACAAATTTAAAAATAAAAATCATTAAAGGGCCATTACTCTGACAAAAATCATTGAACTGGAAAAATGCAGACGATATGCACAACTAGACTTGGTACTTATCATTCCTGTAAAGTTTGGATGAAATTACACCAGTACTTTCTGAGGAGTAGTCCGGACAAGTTTTGTGACGGACAGACGACGGAGAAATGATCCCTATATGTCGCGGCTATTTTGTAGCAGGCGACCCCTCCCCCCACACACCTCCCTCAAAAAAAAAATCTCGAAGAAAGAGTTAAGCTTTCCGAGAAGATATTGTTTATTTTTGTCTCTAAATTTTCTTAACTTTACATTATTTTTGATCTGATTTAGTTTTTTTAGGGACTTATTATCCTTAATATAGGACATAGGTAAATGTTCACCCCGGTCTATAGCGACACATAACTGTTGCAAACAATGGAGATGATAGGAAAACAAAATACTGCAAAATTTCAATTCGTTCCCATTTTTAGTTTAAGTAAATAAGAGTTTTCTTGACTGGCCAATTAGAAAATGTGTTAAGTGTATAGAGATATAGAGATATGTTTATATCCAGATTCACATCACACAAGTTCCAAAAAGAAATTCATAAAGACATATTTTATCCAAAATTCTACCAACTACATGATACGTATTACACTATCCAATCACGTGACTTTTTTGTGAAAAGAATATGTATGTATTATAACCACTTTTAAAAAAAGAATCATTTTACGATTTTACAGTATTTCACTTTCCATAAAAATGCAGTTTATTCGAAATTACATCTCTCTCTCCACTCGTCACAATTCTATCATTTCAATTCATTTACACGAGGCACGAAACTGAAATTCATAAGAGTTGGTGGCAATTCCGGAGGAATAATATAATAAGAATGTATTTACATATAAAAAAGAACTGTCTCGTCACTTTATTATCGAATACATTTACAATTTTTTTCTGTGTCCCGCCATACATATACGGGAGACCAACGCTCATGACAGAGTCTTGATTATTATTATTATTATTATTAATTCCAGAAATAACAAATTGTAATTTTCAATGCATACTTACCCGTCTTATATTGTTTTCTTACTTTCATCGCTTCATTTTCAGTGGTGCACGGATAAAGCGTACTCGCATATAGCGAAATCGGATAAATCAAAGTAAAAATCGCCCGTTGCGTCACACCATTATTTATTTATTTTGTTTAGATACCAATCGATAATAACAAATTGGGATATATAGAAAAACCGGTTATCATTACTTTTTTAAACCTTATTTTTGAGGCTTTGGTATAACAAAGCTGTACTTTTAAAGTGCACAGAATAATTCAAACAAGTACGAAAACATTCCATCGAACAACCAAGAAACGCCCAATAAACCATGATCTAATTGTTTATCTCATATCATATCATGTCATATCATGGTGTCAAACAAATGTACATAGTGTTTTGTCTTTTAAATTGTAGTTTGTCTTTTAGGTTATTGTAAAGCTAGAGTTCCTCGATAGACTTTCAAGGGTTATATATTTGTAATAAACTTCAGAGGATTTATTTTTAATTAATATTTCGTGTACCTTTTGGCTCCTTTTTTGCACCCATTTAAAAGTACAAGTAACTGACACAAAACAAACTAAAATTGGAAACGGACTTATGTTTCAAATATAATTTGAATACTACTACTACTACTACTACTAATAATAATAATGATTTTATTTTTGTTAACTTTCTGTTTCGTATCCTGGAATGACTCCAACAAGTGGTGTTTTTTTGTTCCTTTTTTTTTCTTTTTTTTTAAACCTGATTGGTTTACAAACGGACCAGTAAAAACAGACATTTTATATTTTTACATCCTGTTCCAGACTGACTAAGCTGAAATCTGTTTGGCATAGTACAGTGAAGAGCATCAGAACACTTAAATAGGAGAAAAGGTGTACTACTTTTTCAAAACGAACCAATCTTACCAAAGCGTTTGTTTAAATTGAAAAAAAAAATAGTATTAACATACTTCTCTCTTTACAGAATTATTTGAAAATTCATTGAACCATTTTGACATCTTTTCTCGAATTTAGTTTAGTTTAGTTTAGACTCATTTATTTTACATCGATTGCGATACAAGTTCTTACAACTTAGATTCATCACACGCGATGACGGGTTCCATACCAGTATTCGCGCAGCGTGGAAGAATGTGAAGATCGTGAGAGAATCTCGCCTCTGACGGGATTCGAACCTGCGACCTTCGGATCCAGAGCCCTGCGCTCTACCCCTGGACCACGGTGCCTCCCTAATGAACATTAATGAATGTTTCTGCAATTAATAGCATTAAACTAAAATAGACAAGTTTCCTATTCTCCTTAATTGTATCAGATTTGATTCTACAGTTTGAAAAAAAGGAATGTTAAGTGAATAAATTACGTATTAATAAAAGAAAATGGAAAATATAAAAATACAGGCCATTTTTTTTTCTAGCTGATTTTGCGTAAACTATGAAGCTGGTCTTGTGAGTGGTACTGGTCACTCTCCTGGCGATAAGTCAGACCACAGGAGTTTGAAATTCTATCAAAAAACAAGAGATATTGTAAAAAATTATGTCCTCTACATAATAAAAAAACTTGTAGAGGACATAATTTTTACAATATCTCTTGTTTATTGATAGAATTTCAAACTCCGTGGTCAGACTGACGCCCAAGGAAATGTTTTACGACATTCTTCGAATTATCCAGGTGGCTTCGGCGGAGGCACTCGAGGCATGTGGAGAGCATAACGGTAAGCTTTTTGTGTTTTATTGTTTTAAGCTTGTTTGTTTGCTTTGTTTGTCTATTTCTATTGCGTGTTTGTTTGCTTCTTTCTTTCTTTCTTTCTTTCTTTTTCACTTTTCAAGTTGTTAGTTAGTTAGTTTGTTTGTTAGTTAGTTGGTTTATTTCCTTTCTTTTCTTTCATTCATTCTTTCTTTCTCTCATTCTTTCTAATTTTTGTTTGTTAGTTTGTATGTTTGTTGGTTTAATTCGTCTTTCTTTCTTTCTTTTGAAAAAGTCGATAATTCCTTTAGGATATAGAAAGGTTATACTTCCTGATTATCCCCACGTTTACTTCTCCCCAATTTATTCTGTAAGATGACACGTCCTTTGTCATATACAAATAGTAAACAGGAGTTTTATACAAATATGAAATATCAGCTCGTATGTATAAGGGTTTGATCAATGAATCCACTTTTTAAGAGAAGATTCATTCGACAATGTCTGTTAGATCTATTAGACATGAATAATACTGGAACATTGCGCTTAGGGATGGGGTGGTGGTTGAGTGGTGGAGGTGGTGGAGGGAGGAGGTGGGGGGCGGCGATAAGTAAGCCAATTAACCTTTAAAACAACGGTATTATTATTTTTTGCATAAAGCTTAAAAGATTTACTATAATTTTTTATCATATACTTATAGATGAAATTTTGAAAAATATTGATGAAATAAAATGTGATTTTCATTTTCCGTATTTTCAGTGTAAAATGTAAAAAATTATTTTTCACTGCAGTGAAACATATTTTCAATGGTGTCTTGCCGGACTACTTTATTCTAAATTCAACCAATACGCAAAATTAAAGGGGTATTCTTTCGAATCGTAAATTCAAAAAAAGAGAGAAAGTATATAATAAACAGAAAATTCAAGTTTTTTCTATAAATATTTACATCTCGTCGTATGAAAATTATCATATTTCATCGTGGCTAAAATTGATCAAAATACTATTGAAAATTTTGAGAGATTTTAGCGTTACGGGTTTAAATGTTAGCGTTTATAAAAGTATCCCATTTGCTGAGATTTGGTTAAGGCCAATGATTTATCAATTTATAAATTTGTGTTACAGAATTGTTTTACAACTCGATGTGAGGAAAATGTTTTCTACTAAATACTAATGTTTACAGTTAGTGGATGAAGGGGAATCGAACTCATGACCGCTAGATTATCAGTGCAACGCGTTACCACTCGTCCACCGATCAGCCCCATTTGTGTATTTTGTTGCTTACATTGTTTTTAGATTTTCTATTTGACTGTACTTGACATTTGTTTATCGTTTTCAGTTCTGCTCAAAGAACCTCAGGTCGCGGGCACGATGATAGGACAACCAAGGGGCCTAGATAGACGCTACTAGGCTTAAACCTGACCGGAAGTCACAAAAACTAGTTGAAACCAGTTCAAATAAAACTTCAGATTTGCTGACCTATAAACATTGATTAACTGAAATGATATTATTTGCTTTATCAAAAGTACGTTTAACAATCTACCCACTTGTTATTGATAATGCAGATATTTTCCTTACATATAATGAGAAGTAGCGTTTTGAGTGTAAATGCAATTGATGATAAACATAACAAACGTTATTTTCCTTTATTTTTTAATATTAAAGCTAGTTAATCACCTGACAGAGGTTAATGTGTAAGTTTAATGAACTAAATTCACTTGCATTTCTTATTCATAATCACATTGCAAAAAAGCTAATAAATTAAACGTACAGAAAATTTGTCTTATCGTTTGACTTGTTGATGCTTAGTAAATGATTGAGATCATGTTCTCCCTTGATTGCACAGTTTATGAGAAATGTGTCTTGTTATTTCACTAATTGTTGATTCTCTGTAAGTGATCCAGAACAAGCGCTCCCTTGAGTGTATATTATACGAACCTGACTTGTAAACCCTATGTTACGTAGGGCCAGTTCCCATCTTTAACTGTGACTTATTCTTCTAAATTTCAGTCTGAAAGACTATTAGTTAACAAAGAAAACTATTGTTTTTCAACATCAGTTGTTCAACCTCGGTATGATTTTATACATGTATGTTAAAGCTCCTATATCATTTTTTTTAATCAAGTGCAGTGGAGAACTAGCAATCGTAACACTTTGTTTGAAATTCTAGTATTTGACATTTGACTATTTGTAGTTCAGTCCGCCTCTGTCTTGCGTCTCGTTAGATGTATATTTCAATCTGGGTTTTGAAAGTTCTGAAATTACATTGAGCTGTGACTGAAAATAGCTGAACTCCCGTTCGTACGATTTTCCGTTACATTTTCCGTTTTGCAAACCACCGGCTTTTTTTAACGAATTAACAGGAAAATGATGGTTTCTCAAGATTAATGATCTTACACGTTTTATATTTTAAATTAGAGGGAAAAGGGAATTCCACAGATACTGAACAACAAATCTGGACAGGATAGCTTAGATACAAGGCAGCACCAGGTCTTCAGTTTCAGCTGAAACTGGACGGCTCATGTGATTGGTCATGTGACTAAAATTTAATCTTGTGACAGGAAGTGTTGAATCATGTGACTAAAAGCCTTGAGAATTTTGTGATAGTAATGTAAATTGAATATTTTTGTTGCTTCTAACTGTAAATAAAATATTTTGTAAGTATATAAAATTTATCTAAAATCTGGCTTATTGTTTTTATTTCAAAATGGGAGTTGTCGATGAAAATGAAATAACCAAAGACCACACAGTTTTATTTTTTGTTGAACTTTTTTAATCGTCATGTTGAGTTTCTGAAATGTTTCCGCCATCATTAAATTGGGACATACCCGTTCATCATTTTTAGGGTTATTCAATGAAAAATTACCGATTGAATAGTAAATTGTGTGGACTAAGATATTAATCTACACAGATGTGCAGGTTGATATGGTCTACACAGTTCACAAAAGCAAAACCAATTAATGATCCACTCTTTATTTTCTTTGAGAAGAAATATATGTGAAATCTCGGTCGATTATTCTTCATTTCAAAAAGGGGGCTTATATACTAATATCAAGCCTTTTCTTATCTATCAAAAAATGGAATTTGTTATTTTACAGTCGTATTTGAATTCAGAGGAGACTGTATTTAGGTTACCTGTCATTATAATTAATACGTGTATAACCATTATTTAAATGGCTTATCTGTTAACATATCATGTTTTATACATTCAGTCATCACACACTAGCCTTTGAATAATGGAAGTATTAATTGTTAAATAAACCATTATACAGTTTAATGTGTTGTGCTTTTTGCTTATCAGTTTTATAAGGACATTTTTCAATTACACTTTATCAAGCAAAAGTTTAAATCTCCTACTGGTCATCTAAAAGACATCCTTTGGACAATGAGATAAAAGGATCGATTCAAGAAGTTTAGCTTACGACACTCACGATATACTTAAGATAGACTTAGTATTGTGTTATGACTTAAAGCTGAAATGTTTATATGCAATTGTTGCCATCTCAAAGATACGAAATACAAGTATTGACATTATTGTAGTGACGTTAATAAATGCTGTAGGCATCGTTGCAGCTTCCTTTTATAAGTAACACAGCGTCTGAAAACTACCTACAGAACCTCTACGCAATCATCATCATTATCATCATCATAATTTTTATACAAAATCACCCAGACTTCCACACAGAACCCAACTCAATCCACTGTTGAATCCAATTTCCAGTAATTTTTGGAGAGTTTGATAGAAAAAAAATCTTTACCATCTGATTAAAGTAAAAAGGCTGTATTTTTACCATCACATGATAAATGATAAGCGGAATACTTTTTTAACAGTTTTTTTCCCTGGAAAGTTTGAACAATGAAATGAGTACAATCATATACTTTACATAGAAATCATACAGGTGCATTTATCTAAGAGCGAATCAGTGGTACAGTGGATAACGCGCTGGACTGATAATCCAGTGGGTGGAAGTTTGATCCCCTGCTCATGTATCGGTACTATACACCAAGCCTTTTATAGTGCCAGGAGTGTCTCAGGAATGGGAAGATTTATGTATCTTGCACTATTCCTCTAACTTGAATAACGAAACTCCTCAGAGGGCATCGTTCATCAAATGAAGGATTCAGTTCCCAGCTACATAACTAATCTCACTGGTTCTTTGGCATAATTTTTGGGAACACCTATAAATATCTCAGAGTGCACGCGCATGAAATCTTGACGAACCATAATGCTTTCCGAGAAGTTATGTTTCACTTTCGTTCCTAAAATTTCCAGGTCATTAAGTTTAGCTTTTCGATTTTTGCATTATATTTTTAAGTTATTTAGGCTTTTAGCGAGAACAGATTTTTTGAAAAGAAACTGTGTGCATTATAATCACTTTTTAAATAGAGTCATGTTACGATTTCTCTTCCCATAAAGCTTTAACTGCTGTTTATTCATTATTCATGCTCACACTCAATTCGTCATTTTTCTACAATTTCAATTAATTTACACGAGGCAAGCAACTAAAATTCAAAAGAGTTGTGGCTATTCTGGAGGGGAAATGTGTAGAAACGGTCAAAAAATAAATATATAAATATCACTGGGAAAAAAAACTCGTTTCAACACTTTACAATTGAATACATGTACAAATTTGTTCAATTTGCCGCCATACCTTTGCGGGAGAACAATGCTTTAGACCGAGTCTTAATTATTATCATGATTTACATTTCCAAAAATAACTAAAACTGTAATTTTTAGTGCATTGTTACCTGTCTTAAGAAATCGTTAAATTATCCGTTCTTTCCAGCGCTTCATTTTCAGTACTGCTCGAATATAGCGTACTAGGATGTACGAAAAATCGGATGTATCAAAGTAAAAAATTGTTTGTCCCTATTTTATTTGTATGAACTACTTCTCGGTAATAACGAATTCGGATATTTCGAAAAATCGGTTATTATTACTTTTTTTTAACGTATTTTTAGGTCCACCGGAGCACTTTTGTATGTCTGCTTTGGTATAACAAAGCCTTTCTGAATTATTCAAGCTAAATGCGTATTATAAACATGTACTAAAACATACCTTATAAACAACCAAGAAAACTCCAATAAACATTATCTGTCTCATTATCTTTGTATTTTTGCTTAATTAATTCAATGTGCTTGTCATATTATTGTATAAAACAAATGTACATTGTCATTAATTATTTATTTATTTATTTTAAATGTAGCTTGTGTCTTAAAGGTTAATATTGAAGGTAGAATTCCTCGATAGAGATTAAAGAGTTGTTTATGTGCAATAAACTTCATAGAATTATTTTTAAATTAATATCACGTGTACCTATCGGCTTTCTTCAAAAACAACTAAGATCGGAAACGGCCATATATGTGTCAAGTAGGCACTGTTTTTGTTATTTTTGTAATTAACTTTCTGTTTCGTATACTGGAATGAGTTCAACATGTGGTGTTCTACTCATTATTTTTAAAACCCGATTGGTTAACAAACGGACCAGTAAAAACAAAGAAGATTTTATACTTTAACATCCTGTTCCAGACTTACCTAGTTGAAATCTGTTTGCCAATGTACATTGGCAATGTAACTTGCTCTATATAAATCGCGAAGAGCGAGATCCCCTGACATTTTTTCCACTTGAAGAGCAACGAACCACTTACAACAGCAGAAAAGGTATACACTTTTCTTGTTCTGTTTTTTTTAATGAATCTTACCAAAGAGTTTGCTTTAATTGAAAGACCCTAGAATTATTTGAAAATTCAATGAACCATTATGACTTTTTTTCTTGAATGAATTTTTCAAGAACTAATGGCATTAAATTGAAAGATAGACAAGTTTCTGATTCTCATTAATTGCAATTTGATTCTACAGTTTGAAAATAAATGTTAAATAAATACATAACGCCTGAATATAAGAAATGTAAAAAACAACAACAACAACAAAAAAAAAACATGTCATATAGATAAACGATTTTTTTTCTTCTAGCTGATTTTGCGTAAAACATGAAGCTGGTCTTGTGCGTGGTACTGGTCACTCTCCTGGCGATAAGTCAGACTGACGCCCAGGGAAATGTTTTCCGACGAACTTGGAACTATGCACGTGACTTTGGCGGAGGTACTCGAGACATGTGGAGAGCATACCGGTAAGCTTTTTGTGTTTTATTGTTTCAAGCTTGTTTGTTTGCGTGTTGGTTTGATTTGTTTGTCTATTTCTATTGCGTGTTTGTTTGTTTCTTTTTGTTTCTTTATTTGTTTCTTTTCTTTCTTTCTCCCTTTATTTCTATTTTTTCTTTGCTAGTTTGTATGTTTGTTGGTTTGTTTCGTCTTTATTTCTTTTGAAAAAATGTCGACAATTTCTTTAGGATATAGATAGGTTATACTTTCTGATCATCATCACGTTTACTTCGCCCCGATTTATTCTGTAAGATGACACGTTCTTTGTCACAATATACAAAATAGTAAACAGAAGTTTTATACAAATATGAAATATCAGCTCGTATCTATAAGGGTATGATCAATAAATCCACTTTTTAAGAGAAGATTTACAATGCGGGGAATCACCTGACTAAATTTGGTGACTTACACGAAAAAAATGAGCGCCAGACACCGTCAATTTGTCTAAAAAATCGGTACTTTTTCAGGTAAGGCTGCTTTGTTATCGCAGTGATCAGACTTTTACCTATCCCATCATATGGTTCCTTCCAAGCGCTTTCTCCGGCTATACAGATCTCTTCATAGAACGGGCAAGTTTTGGAGAACAATTTGACACAAAATTAGATCGATTGAATTTTTTTGTTTCACGCTTTCCACGAAACTATCTGTTATAGTCATGAAAAAAAGGACCGCTTTAACTCGCGTTTAAGTGTCTTGTAGAATTTATATTCTGAAAGTCTTTTTTCAGGAAATAAATTCTACCACATACTTTAATAATGTTAAAGCGACCCTTTAACATGCGCTAAGAAAGGACCATATGGTGGGGTATGTAAAAATCAATGCGATAACGATACAGATTTACATGAAAAACTACCCATTTTTTAGTCGAATCGACGGTGTCTGGCGGCCATTTTTTCGTGTAAGTCGCCAAATTTAGTCACTTGATTCTCCGCATTGATTTATTCGACAATGTCAGTTAGTTCTATTAGACATGAATAGTACTGGAACATTGCGCTTGTGGTGGGGGTGGGGGGGCGTTATGTAGACAACCTACAAAACAACAGTATATATTATTTATGCATAAGATTAAACTTAAAAGCTTTACTTTTACTTTATATTCAATTTCTTCACTAAAATTGTCAAAATAATTTTGGAAATTTTGAGGGATTTTAGCGTTACAGGTTGAAATGCTTGCTTTCTGTGTTTTCTACTTATAAGAACAAATATATTTTTTCAGGGACATGAGACGGGCAAATACTATTGGTGCTGATAAGTATTTCCATGCACGTGGGAATTACGAGGCTGCCCGAAGGGGGACTGGAGGACGACATGCAGCTGCAATCATTAGGTAAATGGAGTAACTCTTATTTCGTTATTCCGACAGATATTACGGTAAAATATGTCTGCGAAATCTGCGTAAAGGACCTCAGTAACCGAATGCTGTATCAGCGGACGGATAAAATTTGTTTACGTCTATCTATTTGAGTTTATTTATCGTCAGTACCGGTTGCCCATATGACCGACACCCCCTGCCAGGGTTGAGTTATTTTTGGTTGTGGTGGATAGTACAAGATACAGAAAGCATCCCATTCCAGAGACATCCCTGGTTCTTTTTCATGCTCAATATATAGCACTGATACATGAGCCTCGGTTTAACGTCTCATCCGAAAGGCAATAAATAATGTTGGTAGAAGAGCGGAGAATCGAACTCGCGACTCTGGATACCACTCGTCCACTCATCCGCCCCATTTGTATACGTTTTAGTCTACATAGCTTTTAGATTTTCTATTTGACTGTACTTGACATTTCTTTGTCGTTTTCAGTAATGCTCGAGAGTGGGGTCAAAGGGCCTTAGGTCGCGGACACGAAGATACGGCAGCCGACCAGGAAGCCAACAGATGGGGTCGCAACGGGGGTGACCCTAACAGATACAGACCTAGGGGCCTTGAAAGACGCTACTAGGCTTACACCTGACCGGAAGTCACAAAAACCAATTGAAATCAGTTCAAATAAAACTTCAAACTTGCTGACGCATACATTGATTAACTGAAATGAAAGTACTCAACTACTACTAGCTATTCATAATGCAGAAATATTCTTTACATATAATGATAAGTATCGTTTCTGAGTGTAAATGCAATTGATGATAAACATAACAAACGTTATGTTCCTTCATTTTTCAATATTAAAACTAGTCAATCACCTGACAGAGGTTAATAGGTAGGTTTAATGAACGTAAATTCATTTGCAATGCTTTTTTATAGTCACATAGCATATTTAGTGGTGTCTAGACTTTATCACGTCTTACAATTTAATAAATTAAACGTACAGAAAACGTGTGTTATTCTTTTGACTTGCTGACGCTCAGTTAATGATTGAGAACAAGTGCTCCCTTGATCGCACATTTTACAAGAAATGTGTCTTGTTTTTTTCTTATTTATTTATTTTTTGAATAATTGTTGATAATCTAAATAATTGTCAGTGATTAAAAATAAGTGCCCCCTTGATTTCAAAGTTTATTAGAAATGTGTCTTGTTATTTCACTAATTGTCGATGCTCAGTAAGTAATTGAAAATAAGTGCTCCCTTGATTTAACAGTTTATAAGAAATGTGTATTGTTTTTTCACTGATTGCTGATGCTCAGTAAGTGATTTAGAACAAATGCTACCTTGATTGCACACTTTATGAGAAATGTGTCTTGTTATTTCACTAATTGTTGATGCCCAGAAAGTGATTGAGAACAAGTGCTCCCTTGATTGCACAGTTTATGAGAAATGTGTAATGTTATTTCACAGATTGTTGATGCTCATTAAGAGATTCAGAACGAGTGCTCCCTTGAGTGTGTTTATACGAAGCTGACTTGTAAGCCCTATGTTACGTAGGACCACTTCCTAATTAATTTTCTTAAACTATGACTTATTCTTCTAAAAAGACTATTGGTTAACAAAGAAAGGTGTCATTTTTCAACATCAGTTGTTCAAACTCGCTTTGATTTTATACGTGTATGTTTAAGCTCCTACATCAAATTTTAATCAAATAAGTGCAAGGGAGCACAAGCGATCGAAACACTTTGTTTGAAATTCTAGTAATTGACATTTGACTATTTGCAGTCCGCCTCTGCCTTGCGTCTCGTTAGATGTATATTTCGATCTGGCTTTGACAGTTCTGAAATTACATTGAAATGTAGTTGAAAACAGTTTAACATCCGTTCGTACGATTTTCCGTTACATATTTCATTTGCAAACCACCGGCATATACATTTCGATTGAAGACTTTCGTATTCACTAAATGAACTGCAAAACAACCTTTAATTTGAAATACAAACAGGTTTTACACATACAAGTTGCAAAAATAGATGGAAAAAGTTTTGTTGCAAGAAAATAAGGAGCAAGTTAATCATAATGCAGGAAAAATACTAATATCAATTAAGCCGAGCTTTATAACGTAGCAAAAACAATTAAAGATATATTATGCTCAAGTTTCAGATACAAATAACTACTACACCTTTTCTATGTAAATATTGAATAAACATGTTTGAGTACACACAGATTAGATATGTTACGTTTAAAACTCTACACACTATAGGTAAACACAGTATAAATACAACATAACATTACCTTTAATAGTAAATGCAGCTTCCCATATATAGTGTGTGTATTCTAGTAGCCTAATTAGATATATTAAGTAAGAATTTCCAAGATTTCAATTAATTTCTGCAGTAAAAGTATTCTATGCAAAGATGGGCATAGTATATCTTTAAAGACTGTTGGTTAATTTATATGGCTATTAATTGTATCATTTGTATAGGCAAAGAAAAAAGTTAAGCACATTAGACTGTCTAATCTTTTATACATGGTCTTAATGTCTTTTATGTATGAGCGAGGTTGTACTAATGATTCAAACAGAGAAGCACACGCAGAACTTTAATTCCGAAAATGGTTACTCTTGTCCAAAGTAAAGTTCACGGTCATATAGATTGTTGATAAATTAAAACGAGTTAGCGTATTGTCAACATAACAGTTTCAATGAAGTTGTTCATTTTTACACTCTCTTTTCTTGCTTTGGTACAAAAAATACAGTGAATTGGTCTAATTTTGTTATTATTATTGTTGTTGTTGTTGTTGTTGTTGCTCTTGTAGTTGCTTCATGTATCTTCTTATGTTTTTTCCCTTTGATATTCCTTTAGGCAGCTCTGTGAATAAAGGCACGGGTGTAGAAGGTATTATATAATCATGTGATAATGGGTAATTTTCATGTAAAATGTCATAAGAAAACTTCAATTAGTAATGAAAATAGAAGGAAATGTTTAACAAATAACTATCAATGATAATAGACGTTAATAATAAAACCTGACTTTTTAAAAGTTTTTTAAGTAAAGTTTTAAGTAAATTTTAAATCCTAAGCAAAACAATAGTGTTTTTTTCTTGTCTTAAGGATATCTGTTTTGCCCCACGACAACACAAGTCAGTACAATGTAATGCAAATGAACAACTTTAATCTTGATGTTTTACTGAAAGCTTCATCTGTCTATGCAACAGAACACCAATGACGGTTCCTTGTATTGCTATGGCTGTGATAAAATATCTGTATTTCATTTTCTTATTATTTAAATTTAGATATTACTTGACTTACAAAAGACATGGCGATCTATTTTCTACCCTTATAACCGCGTTTCAACAACGCATCAAGCTGTCTTTTTAACAATTCTTTCTCAAGCTCTCTCTTCAATTGTTCGACGGTTTCTCCATTGTCAGGGGCTTCAGTTGGCATTGTGTCTTCAGATGCTTCCATGTCATCATCGTCATCTTCCTCCTCATCGTCATCTGTTTCGTCATCACCAACATCTTCATCATCATCAATCACGTCTATAAAAACACAGTTAAATAATTTAGACACTCTTGAGTAGAACTCACTGGCGCAGCGTATGTGCGAGCCGTCAGTATGTGGTAATTTTTAAAAGTTCTATGAAAAGGGGTGTTTCGTAACATTGTTTGCGCGTTTATTTTTTTTTAATCTTTGGACGGGGACATCGGCGAGGACTGAAAATTCTTATGATGCACGAGCGTGCCTACACAGAGAATAGCATGCACTGCTTTTACATTTCAACCTTAACTTCCTTTGCTTATTTCAAAAAGGATGAAGCAAATACAAATGTAAAAATATTCTTAGGAAAATTTAAGTTCGTAATAGATGCAATGAATCTTTAAAAAATACCACCCAGAGTGGGATGCGAAATTATGTCCTCCCGCAATTGAAAACCAACCCTCTAGGCCACTGATATCCTAACTTAGTAGTCAAAGGCTGTATATATACATTGACATTACAATGTGCAAAATTTGTAATCCCGCTAAAAAATATGAGAAAAAGTATGTATAAGAAAATGCAACAAAATGAGATATTTTATATGAGACATCCAGATATTTACTCTTGATAAAAAAGGTCAGTTACACAAAAAGGGCGCACGAGATTTGGTGCCAAAAGTAATCCCGGCCAGTGACAGGGTTTGTGTAAGTCTTAACTTTGGTCGGTTTCTATTGCATATTTTTACTTTATCGGCACCCTTTGATGTTTATATCAACGCTCATCTTGTTTATGTCACGTCAGCATTTTTTAGTCCCTTCAACTTCATAAAACGAAAAAATGTTACTTGAAGCATTTCTATCATACATGAATAATTTAAGAAACCTAAGATTTTCACACAAATTTCAGATCTGTAAATGTATGTTGGAAATTACTTTTTATTTTCTTTATGACATATACTGTCACTGCTTAAAAAGTTCATGTTCTTTAACTGAATATTTCTATAATAAAAAAAGACATCCATACCTGAAACATCACTGAGCTCTTGAAAAATGTCCACTGCAAAAATAAGTATAGAATAATAAGTGACTTTGGTATCTAGAATTATATGGATAAGATTCAATAGAAAGTTGACAAAGAAAGTAGAATATGTGGATTATTGCCGTGCCAGTTTTATACCTAAAGTAAATAACCGCAGACAGCTGCTTGTCTCAAAGAGAAAATTAGACAGAAATTGTGAATAATAATGACAACTTTAACAAAATAACAACTTCAACAATGACACTGCAACAGCAGCTAAAACAGCATCAAAATACTTAAAGAGAAAAAAGTAATAATGGAAATTAGATATTGGTCATGATAATTATGATGAAAAAAGTGATACGAATGATGATGAAAATTTTCATAATAATTTCAACAAAACTAGTTATGAGAATGATGGTTATGAAGCTACTGGTGATGGTTAAAATGATTATAATCACAATCACTATCATCATCAATTTGATTGTGATGATGATACTGATGTTACTGATGATAATGATGGTGATTGTGACTCTGATGATTATGACAACGATGATGATTTTCGAAAATAGATCAAAGAAGATGACCAAAATTAAAAAAAGAAAATGACTCAAACCGATTCTATCTTTTGCATTGCCAAGATATTCAACGACTTGACCGACTGATTCCAAAGAACAACCATCCTCTCTCGACGGCAGCTCATTTTCTGGCGGGACTGTTTCGCCATTATAGCGAGCAACTGTTTATAAAAACATCAACAACATAATAAACTAACGACTAGTTTTCCTTAGCAACCAAACGCTTTTATAATATGACTACAAACATATACCGTAAAACACTTAAAAGTTTGACATGCTATCTGAAAGATTTGAAGGTTCTATATATTCTGTGTGAATATTTAAGAAATAGTTATAAACTCTGTTGTGATATCTTATGTATCAATTATAGAAATGACTGGAAAAGTAAGTCAGTGAAATATTAATAACAGTAAAATTAATGTAAGCAAAATTAATATTAGTAAAATCTATCATCTGACTATCTGTACATATGTACATTTAATATGTTCTGCTTTTTGTAAGTGTAAATAAGTCCTTTCTAAGTGTAAATAAGTCCTTTCTAAGTGTAAATAAGTCCTTTCTAAGTGCCCAACTCTAACTTTTAAACCAAATTAGGCCCTTTTTTAGTCCAATTCAAGGATATGACATCTGTTGACTGGTTTTATTAGCGAAATATTTCTGTATAAATGTTTTGGATTATGAAAACTTACCAGCCTCTGCCAAACCTATCAAAATTGTTTCAAGATTATCTTGGACGTCACACAGGTCATTTTCTGCAGCATCCACGTTCTCTCCTACAAAAAGGTAAACAAAATTTATTGTGGCGTTATTAAAGCTAAAAGATTCCCCCCCACCCCCCCCCCACCCCCGTGGACCTATTTTTTCTCAACATTTTTGCTTGATAATCTCAAATTTTTGTGTTAAGGTATAATGGCAATTTGTAGATGGTTTATAACCGCCTAGTCATTACATTTGAACGAAATGGAGGTCGTATAATGGCGGCTTCATATAGCTTGTAGTTTTTGTTAGTTCTTCGGATCATTTTTGCGTGTTGGAATCATTTGGAATTGACATAGGAGTAGCATTTTGTTTAATGAATTCTTACAAGCAATATAATAAGTGGGTTTGGATGGGCAGTAAAAACTGTCTTCATTAAAACGTACTCTTATTTCTCTCTATATTTTGGAGAAGGAGTACTGTACTTTATTATAAAAGACAACAAGGTAGCGGTTACTAACTGTTACAGGAGGAGCAGTGGTCTAGGGGTAAGAGCACCGGACTCTCGATCCGGTGGTCGCTGGTCACCAGGAGTGAGAGTTAACAGTGACTTTCCGCATTTCCTCACATTCAGCGCGAGTACTAGTTTGAACCCAGGAAGCAGTCATCGAGAGGGATTAAAATAAGTTGCAAGAACTTGCTTCCCAATCGATGTAAAATAAATACGTTTAAACTAACTGTTACAGTGTAGTTAACTGAAACAACAGGGGAAGTAACTCTGTTTGGAAGAAAGAAGACATTTATCAGATCAACCGCCTTTCTGGTCACAAAAGTATGGGGATTTTGTTATAAGTATTGAAAACTGATACTGTTTAACAAGTAAATGAGCTGCCAATCTGATCAACAAATACTTTAACAAGTCAATAAATATTCTCATTCTGTAGCGTGAAATCACCTAAGTGAAATAAAAATTAAAATATTAAGTTAGTCTAAACGCGGTTCAGATGAAAAAACAAGACTGTACAAGAGGGAGGTAAGAAATGAAACTTCACAGAAAAAAGGGAGGTAAGAAATGAAACTTCGCAGAAAAAAAGGGAGGTAAGAAATGAAACTTCGCAGAAAAAGGGAGGTAAGAAATGAAACTTCGAAGAAAAAAGGGAGGTAAGAAATGAAACTTCGCAGAAAAAAGGTGCTTTTACCTGATTGCACTCATCAAAAATATATATAACATTTACTAGTATCTAAAATGAAACAAAAAAAAACAAATGTTTTTATAATGATGGCTAAATATAAGAATTGAATGCAATGAAATAACAAAATATGCTATAACTTCAAACCCTCAAGGAAAACAAAAAAGGAAAAAAAAAACTCTCCTGAATTTGCACGGCACGATACATAAATTTCTTCGCAGTACCTTCTGTATTCTTCAATTCAAAGCGCTCGTAGGCAGGATATGATTTCTGGTTTTCGACCGGTTTTGAATCAGCTTTGTTCATCATGTTTGAGCGCAGCATCTGTCTGGAATTGTATTAAAGATGATAAATGCGTTGAGATTACTCTGAGTTCAGAAATAAATATCCACTAGTGCTTTGTGTTTTTCCCTCGAGTCGAGCCGGCTTCTATTGACAAGTTGTTTCGTGACTCGTAAGCTCAGCCGTATTCCGAGCCGAATGTCAAGAGCAGACTGCAGCTTTCTCATCTCAAAAAGAGATGCTTATTTTCACTTGCCACAATATAAACTAATCAAACAAGAAATTGGTAAAACCAAATAATGCTCCCCGAAAAGTAAGAAGTGTACTATCAATAGTATTTCAATGATATGTGAAATTAAATACTTTTTAAGTTATAGTAAGGATAATCCTGACGAAACGTATTTGAGGATTTATAATATAAAAAAAAAACATTTGTAAGGACAGTTGATTGTTTGCAAAATTTACATTTTTATAATCATAATAAGAGGTGTCAAATGCTTGACTTGCAAGTGTGAAATGTAGACCTGTACTTCATATAATCAGTGTTGTTCTCCAGAATTCCAGCTGATAAGATATTGATTTACTTATCGATCGGGGTTGCTATATTAAGTTTTATAAATAGAAATTTAAAAAACTAATTGAAGTAAAGTGATGGTTCTTTAATACTGCACTTCCTCTCATTGGTCTTTATAATTGTGTGAAGTTTTACTCAATTTCCTTCAATACTTTTTCAAGTTATTTTCCTAACAAGCATTATCAGGTATTATAAAGGGAGATAATTAAAAACCTAAGTAATGTAAAGTGATGATTTTTACATTGCACTTCCTCTCACTAGTCTCTTTAGACAAGCATTATTTAACTTTTGTAAGTATCATTAAGGGAGATGATTAAAAAAATAGCAAGGTAGAATTAAGGTTCATAAACACTGCATTTCCTCTCACTATTCTCTATCACTGTGTGAAGTGTTAATAACATTCCTTGAATAGTTTTGAAGTTATTTTCTGGACAAGCATAATAAAGTACCGTAAATATATAGTCTTAGTTATAGATCAGATCATTCAATGGATTCGTTGAATGTTGACTTTAGTAATACAACCCATAGTAAAGGTCTACGGAAGTTTAAAGAGGCTCCAGATTTGACATAAAAAAAATTTCATAAATTATATATTTAGATGCCGTAAGATAATAACAACATGATATTTTACTTCAATACTGATTATAAAAGTCAAAATAGAATAAAAAAAATATTTTTAAAAATATGATTTGAACTCTGGACCCTCATGTTAACAAAATATTTCCAACGCTTTTACTGTCACCGCCATCGCCGTATGAGATATTAAAGATATTTACTTTAAATCTTATACGATATAGTTATACTGTCGCGTTACGGTATAGCACTTTGAAAGGGAAAACAATCAATTTATAATGTAATTATTTGACTTATTTTTTGTCAGTAAGTTATTTTTTAAGCATTAGTCATAAATATTACAAGAAATTTATAATACAAGAAAACTTTCTTTTTTTGTCATCTGGAGCACAGCCCCTTTAATAACTCTTTGTTACATGAAGCTGACTATTTGAAATGCATCAATCAAAAGATTGAAGAAGTTAAAATACAATATTGTGTACCTGTTAAAAATCTAGATTTTTTTCTAATATAAATAACGAAGAAATTCAGTTTATTATTGATGATCAACTATTTTTAGAAACTTGTTAATAGAAATAAGAGGCAAAACAATATCATATTCTAGTTACACAAATAAACAAAAAATTCTTAGGAGAATAATTTAATTACACATATTAAAAATTTGGAAAGCAGATCTTACGAAATCGAAAAAGAAACCCTATTAAAACTACAAGAAGAATTGACAATCTTAAGACAAGATAAAATGAAAGGTCATTTTGTAAGATCTAGAGCTAAATGGATTGATTATGGGGAAAAACCTAACAATTATTTCGGTAATTTAGAAAACAAAATCACTATACAAGTAACAAAATGATGGGTCAATAATATAAAACCAGAGAGATATTATACAGGAGGCAGAGTTTTATTACAAGCATCGAAATACAAGACTTGAAATGACAGAGAACTATACTATACATAACTTTCTTGAAAATAATACTGGTATTGGAAATAATACTGATATTCCTAAGCTAAGTATTGAGCAATCTGACTCTCTTGAAGGCCTTATTACCTATAATGAAAATACAGATACTTTAAAGGATATGAAAACGATAAAAGTCCAGGATCTGATGTTTTTTCCGCTAACTTTTTAAAGTTTTCTGTAATAAAATTGGGCATTTTCTAGTTCGATCTATAAACTATGCATTTAACAAAGGTAATCTATCAATAATACAAAAAACAAGGAATTATTACTTGCATCCAGAAGATGAATAAACCTAAACATTTCTTAAAGAATTGGCGACCCATTTCACAATTAAATACTTTTTATAAACTAGCATCTAGTTTCATAGCAAAAAGGTTGGAATCTGTGTTGGACTTTTTAGTAAACAAAGATTAGACTGGCTTTGTTAAAGGCCGATTTATAGGTGAAAATACGCGTACTTTATATGATATTTTGAACTATACAGATATAAAAAAAATACCTGGTCTTCTGATGATGATAGATTTTGAAAAGGCATTTGATACTATATCATTCGATTTTATTAACAAAACATTTAAATTTTTCAATTTTGGACCAATGATCATGAAATGGATTGAATTGTTTTATAAAGATGCTCAGACAACTGTCCAAATGAATGGTTTTTTGTCAGATTTCTTTCAAATTGGGCGTGGCTGTCGTCAAGGCGACCCGGTTAGTCCTTATATTTCCATACTTTGTGCAGAAGTATTAGCAATAAAAATTAGAAATAACCCAGATGTGAAAGGTATTTGTATTGATAGTACTGAATATAAAATATCCCAATTCGCTGATGACACTTCGTTATTATTAGATGGTTCAGAAAAGTCATTATATAGCGCTTTGAATATTTTGGAACAATTTGCAATATTATCTGGTCTAAAAGTTAATTTTGAGAAAAAACATGTTGTTTGGATAGGTTCTTTGAAGTACAGCATAAGGTCTATCAAAACAAAAATGGAAATTAAACTGGGGCAGTACACAATTCAAGCTACTCTGACACCTTTAGGGCGTATAATTGTTGTAAAGTCTTTATTATTGCCCATGTTAACTCATTTATTTACATCTCTTCAAAATCCAAATAGGCAGTGGATAAATAATATAGATAAAATATTTTTTGACCTTATTTGGAATGGTCCATCTAAAATTAAAAATAGCATTGTTATTTATGATTATACTGAGGGTAGTTTGAAAATGACTGATATATTATCTATCATATATGAACAATTTAAAACTGACACGGCTTAAAAGGCTTCTACTAGGAGGCGATAATAAATGTTATATATTAGCTAATGTTATTATGAATACTGAAAAACTGTTAAATTGTGGTAAATTGTATACAAAAATTGTATGTAGAAACCTGAACAATTCTTTTTGGAAAGATGTTATAAAATGTTATGTTGATTTTATACATATTTTCCCTATATTTTTCCGACAGTATGGACAAGTTTTGTAGTATGCCTTTGTTTTATAATCACAACTTTTTAGTAGTCCGTAAACCTGTTTTTTTAAAGATTGATATGTCAAGGGGATAAGATATATCCGAGATATATTGAATGCTGATGGAAATTTTATAAGAAAGCATGAATTTGATAGAAACACTGGCTTAACTACAAATTTCTTACATTTAGAAGGGTTCATTAGAAGCATCAAAAACTTTTTGAAAGACAGAGTAAAACTAATCAGTGACAAATCAGTTCCCCTACTCCCCTTGATACCATGTTACTTAAAACCTATAATATTGTGTAAGCAAGGAACTTCTACTATGTATAAGATATTTATATGCAAGAATGAAAAACCTTCTTCCCACGCCGCATGGTATAGTATTTTTGATATAGATCCTTCAGAATGGAAACATTTATACAGTTGGATTTTTAATTTTACGAAGGATACTTACTTGCAATGGTTCCAAACTAGGCTTTTGCATAGAATTTTAGCTACCAGTACCTTGTTGAAAAAATAAATATTGTTTATGATGAAAAATGTTCTTTTTGTAACAATAAGAATGAAACAATGCTTCACTTATTTTGGGAATGTGAAAAAGTAAAGACTTTTATGTCAGATATCACTGAACATGTCAAAACATTTAATATAGACTTTGAGATTGATTGCAAAATTTTATTTTGGGTAACCCTACGAAAAATTTTGAAAGTTATAACATACGTTGCTTAGAAATCAAAAGACATATTTATTTGTGTAAGAGAAAATGCATTATTCGAAACTTTACTTGGCTGAAAGGAAGTTTGAAATTAGCCTCAACAGTTGTTAGAAGTACAAACATCTTGGAAAATAAGTTGTGATATTGGTCCATGGTCAATTTAGTTTGTGAAATGTTAATTAGAATTATTTATGGTTTAAAAGATACATCAATGATTCTGTGCAGTATATGTGTTAAAGATTTTTGATTAATTGTACTGTTATGAACACAATTGTTTGAATTGTAAATATTTGTTCTTATTTTGTTCTGTATTATTGTATTTTCACCCTATAACATAATGTTTATGTTTGTTGTTCCTGTTGCCATCTTGTACATGTGATTGATAGAGCTTCTTTAAAGAAGCGTGCTTCCAGATAAGTAAAATTAATCTAAAAAAAGCAAAACAGGAGGTATAAATTTCTAATATAGTGTGTGTGTGTGTGGGGGGGTGTATAATTGTACTTATAGTTCAAGAAATGTATAAATATTCACAATGCAGGTGAATCTTTGAATGTATTATGCAAAATAATGACAGACTTTACTTTGTTTTATAACCAAAATTCAATCTGTTACTAACAGAGGAAAAGGTATTTCTTCATAATTTGACAAATTCAATTATAGTGTATATCGATGAAAAGCAAGTGTCAAAGGCATAGTTAAATTACCTAATTTGTACAATGATCACATATTTTAGTAAAAAAATGGTACAAATCTGGAGGCGTGCTGTTTTGCTATGGTACAAACGTTATTATGTTGTTTTCAAGAAAATATTATTACTAACCATATCATTATAACATGTACTAATTAAAACTCTGTACGGTATGGAGGGGGATTTCCTCGACCCCCACATATATCATTAGGATAATAAGATGAAAGGGTGGAAAAAAAGTTAAGTACCGTAAAGGGAAATAATTCATAATTCAAGAAATGTAGGGTTATGGTTCTTAAACACTACGCTTCCTCTCACTAGTCTCTATAACTGTGTGGAGTTTCAATCATTGACAGTTTAACGGTTGTACTGCAGACAAGCATTACTAAACATTTTAAGTATCATTAAGGGAGATAATTCAAAAATTAAGCGAGATAGACATATGGTTATTAAACAGTGCACTTTCACACACTAGTATCTATGACTGTGTGAAGCTTTAATCAAATTCCTTCGATACTTTTCAAATTAATATCCGGACAAGCATTATTAAGTATTATAAAGGGAGATAATTCAAAAAAGTAACCTTAATATAATTATGGTTCTTTGACTTAACACTTTCTCTGACTAGTCTCTATAACTGTGTGAAGCTTCAATGAGATGTCATGGATAGTTTAGGAGGTATATTCCGGACAGGCATTATGAACTTAAGGCAGATAATTAAAAAATTATGCAAGGTAGAATTATGGTTCTTGGACAATGCAATTCCTCTCACTAATCTCTATCAATGTTTTAAGTTTCAATCAAATTCCTTGAAAACTTTTCAAATTATTTTTCGGACAAGAGTGTGACTGACGGACAATGCGGCGACTATATGCTTTCCCTTCGGGGAACATAAAAATATCCCTAGTCAGAAGCAGACCCTTTGGTCATAAAAGATGTTTACTTATCCGTTCTAAAAAAGTCCACTTTGATTGAAGTGAAGACAACGCTCTTTTATGTTTCCCTTTGAAGAATGTTTTTTTTTAACCCATTTATGCCTAATGGATTATGCCATCACTGTCAGTTGGACGAGTTCATTTTCATTTAAAGGGGTTTCTGGTTTATATTTTTATTTTTATTCTATTTAGGAAAAGAAAGGCCTTTACGAAAAGAGTGTAGACCCTGATCAGACGCCGCAGATTGCGAGGCATTAATGGTTTAGTTAAGAGGTTTAACTTATTTATCTATTTATCCATTCATTTATTTATGCAATATATTTATGCAATTTTGCGATTATGCAATTAAGGCATATTCACACAGTAAAATACAGAAATCTCTTCAATAGTAATAATGTTTATTTTGTATAAATTATGTAAACTTTTTCAACAGATAAGTAATACAAGTAAAGAATCGGTGTCATCGTCTGAAAAAAAAACGTCATTCAGAGTGTCTGCATGTGTATGCATTCTAGAGTTTTAACACACGTAACTCGAGAATTTTTATTACACAATTTAAAGGGACACGCCCTAAAATTAACCAACTATATACTGCACCTGCATTTATCTTATTCTTTATAAACTGAAAACATAAAGTTTGCAGAAGTCTTCTTTAGACATATATACACTAAGAAACTGTTCATTTGTAATAAATGACTATCTGATCAAAACATACTGCAACAAAAACACTCTTTATAAAGACTCATATAAATGCATTCATACTGTTGTCCTTAGAATGTAATATATTGAATAATCTATTTAATATCATATAGGTTAACAAAATGTTGAAGAAAATAAAAACAAATGTTAGGGTATGTTAGGGTATGCTACAAAACGCCGCAAATTCTCTGTTGATATAAAAACAAATAGTACTTGCATTTTTCTTAACAGGTCAGTATTTGTATTCCTCCCCTCAATAAAAGCGAAACAAAACGCCACCAATGCAACAATCTTGATCAACATCGTCATGTTTAATGGTACTTGCGACCCTGAAAAAATATGCATTGATTTGCTGGAGTATTATGATTGTGACTTTAAAAAAAAAACGGCGTGTAATATTAATAATACTAATAATAATGATGATAATAATAAAAACAAAATCTTTATTTAAAGAAGGTGACATGTTAAGGTTATACATGAAATATATTTAGACCTTATTTACAATATGGCCTTCTTTAACAATAGATTAAACACAGAATATAATACATGTTAATTATGCATTTAAGCTTCACACATGCACACTATACATCGACAGACACTCAAAATTATATTCATTTTGTAATATCAATTAACAATAGACCTTTCCCACTTAAACCTAAACCAATATGTACGGCAAAGTATATAACAACGAAAATTATAACAAAAGTCACTTCCCCAAAACAATGATATATACAAAAGCACAGTATATCGGAATTTAACACAGTGCATGTACTTAAATCACATTGAACCTATATAACTTAAATAAGACAAACTTTCGTAAAATTAAATCAATTTTCGTAAAATGCGCAGAAAAATAGGAAGAAATTGTATAAGGCACTTACGTGTCAATAGCTGAAAATCCGGACTGAAGATATCTGAGCGAATACCGGTTTTAAGTTTATATAGCGTTGTCGCATTAATTTTAATGTACTGCAAATTTTATGAAAACGTTCTCGTGTAAACAGGATATCGCAACAATTTTGAGAATATATTAAATCGGTTTATTTGTATAAGGTTCTTCAGTCTATATATCTGTCACTTGATCTAGGATTTAGTTTTTTTTTCTTTAAATTATGGTCTCTCAAAATGCATATTGAAAACTTCTTAAAAGTAGATATTATTCATTTTGACGAAAATTCGCCGCTGGGAGATGCATGTTGCATGCATGAGCAAGCAATCGTGATTTGTGAAGGCGTTTAGATGAAAAGTAAAACGACTTCGCTGAATCTACCTGTTAGGATTTCTTTTTTTTTTTTCGTGATTTTCAAGGTATGCTCGAAATAGAAGGATATACTTTTACAAAATGCATTTATGGAAATCACCTGTATCGAAAATCTACATTATCAAGCAAGACAGTAAGACGGGTATTTAGACTCGTTCGCGGACTTGTAATAGACTTACTCCGGAATAAAGAATATTTGGGTTTCTCCCAGCTAATCCGGGGGTACAAACAAACTTTTACAGTTACAACAAGGTAAATCAGCGCAACACGTTGATCAACCTTTTGTGAAGGGTTGTGTACCGTGAAGCAATAACGGTAAAAATTTGTTTGTACCCCCGGATTAGCTGGGAAAAACCCACATTTGCCGAGTTCCGGATAACATCTATTACCAAAGTATCTTATGATGACCGAAATGATGGTCACGGCTTCAAGCCCTGATACCTACCAAGATCTTATATACTGTAATTCGGAACTTCTCCAGAGAATGGGAGTGAACTACTAGTCCTCTGAAGCAATGATGGTTAGGTAAATTGTCCGCTTTAGTAGTAAGTCTTTTCCGTTGACAAAAAACTTATGGCATTGAAATTTTCTCTGACCGTCTAAGCCCAAAATCAAAACCATCGTGTATCATTCGATCTAAACTACTACAGCTTACTTAACTAATGTTTCTGTGTAGAACAAACATTTCCGTTGCTAAAAGTTGGTGAGTGTAATCCTCCTGACTCTTAAAGCAGTCTACATCTTTTGTCATTATACATATCGTTATCTCGATATCTTTTGTCATTATACATATCGTTATCTCGATATCTTATGTCATTATACATATCGTTATCTCGATATCTTATGTCATTATACATATCGTTATCTCGATATCTTTTTTTCAAAGCTTATTAACTGAGCAGAAAAACGTGTCCCTTTGATTTAAGAAGGTTGTCTTGACCTTGAATCTAATGACCCAAAAATCAAGTAATCGACCTGATTGAAAACTCATTTTTAATTTGGTGGCAGGGTGAGCTTTGGTATCTGGGTCCACTTATATCTTCAATTTATCCAAAAGTTGTCACGTCTGCTTGAACGATTCCATTTTTATAATGAACTAATTGTCATCATCGAGAAATAGATACAATTATATATAAGATATATAAGAATTAATTTTTTAGGCCTTCAAAATTTTAGGTAAGATTCGCACATGGGTGACATCTAGGAGAAACACAAACTAATATCCGGGTTTAATGTCAGTCGAAAAAGTTAAGTTCTGCAGTAAAAGTTGAAAGAAAGTTAAGAAAATGAGATAGATTATATCCGGAATAACATGCAGACGAAGATTTTATTATACAAGGTTTTAAATTTTTGAATAGGTTTAGATTTCATCAGGCGAAAATGAAGTACAATCTTCATAAACATATCTTGTTCTATTGAAAATCATGCTTGCGGAACTATAAAATGTATAGACGGGTAGGTGGTTTTTCATGTAATTTTCCTTTCATCAGACTTGCGAGCAGGTAATAAATAATGGCAAGTAATGAATAAGGCCCTTGCAAACATGTTTGAAGACATCAGATAGCTCGAAATTGTGGATGCACTTCTAAATGGATGCATGTGTCTTTAGATTCTTTTTAAGCTGTTAAATGTTCATGGCGGGACATATATTGCATACAACCATACAAATAAGTTGATGTCTAAATAGGTAATGAAAAATGTCTACGGTGTATAGTGTAGATACAGACGTTTTTGGAGTGCCAAAACTGAATGAACAAAACTGGCTGGTATGTCCGTTCTGTAAGACTTTATAGAGCTCGAGTGGAAGACAGCTACCTAGGAAACTCTATCCGTTAACCACTAGCCGAAAGAGCTCTCGGGATGTGCTTTACGCTAGCATGCAGTGCACAGAGCGCTAAGGAGATCTATGCTTCAAACATAATACAATATACGATTTTTTTCAGGAGACAACTTGACATATACAGCTTTCCATTAAACAGGGGGACACGTTGACCGGTGCTATAACAATATTGCCATCCTGTCAAATAAATAATTTCGAGCTAATCATTCAAATTAAAGACAATAAATAATTCAAATGGCAAGGTAACATTCTCAGAGTTTTCTACTCCTTCTGCTCGTACTGCTACTGCAAACTTCACGTTTTTTCTACTTCTACTGCTGGTACTGTTACTGCCAACTTTACGTTTTTTTTTCTACTGCTACTGCTCTTACTGCTACTGCCAACATCACGTTCTTCCCATTGCTACTGCTGTACTGCTACTGCCAACTTCACGTTTTTTCTACAGTTACAGCTCTTACTGCTACTGCCAACTTCACGTTTTTCCCACTGCTACTGCTGGTACTGCTACTGCCAACTTCACGTTTTTTTTTCTACTGCTACTGCTCGTACTGCTACTGCCAACTTCACGTTTTTTCTACTGTAACTGCTCTTACTGCTACTGCCAACTTCACGTTTTTCCTACTGCTACTGCTCGTACTGCTACTGCGAACTACACGTTTTTTTCTACTGTTACTGCTCTTACTGCTACTGCCAACTTCACGTTTTGTTTCAACTGTTACAGCTCTTACTGCTACTGCCAACTTCACGTTTTTCCTACTGCTACTGCTGTACTGCTACAGCCAACTTCACGTTTTTTTTCTACAGTTTCTGCTCTTACTACCACTGCCAACTTCACGTTTTCAACTGCTGTGTATTGCTACTGCTCAGTTCCTAATGACATCTAATGACATACAGAGCTCACACAAAAAATTTAAGTAGTCAGTATTTTATATCATTTTGCAGTATGGAGGACGGACAGACATACAGACAGACGACGGTCATGTTTAAACACCGTGCTTCAATTTGGTGAACATTTGTGCAATGTTATTCACTTATGTTTTACAGATCAGACAGAAACGTTTACGTAGACTGAATTCTTTTTTTTATTTTTTAAACAAAGTCAGACGGGTGATTGATCACACTAACACTATCAGGTGAAGAACGGTGTAAAGATATTTCAAAATCCGTTGATGTGCAATAGAGTAACAGAGCTGACAAAAACGAAAAGACTGGCATCATTTCATCTTAATTGAACAATAATGTCTTTGACCTTGACCTTGGAAACCCGGGCCTTGTTCGTGATATGTCCTCTCCTGGTGATATTTCTGACAAGTTAAATCAAAATCCTTTCTAAAACATTGCAGAGTTTATGACCGGACATGAAGTCCGTGTTATTTGGCAGTAGAAACGAACGAAAAGACGGACAGAGAAGCCGTTGTTTTGCAACTCACTGTAATGAACATCTAAGGCAGTTGTTATCAAAGCCTATAAAATGGAAGCGTTACACAACGATCATGAATTGTTACGGACAGACGGACAGAGAGATGGACGTTGCATATAAAACTGTCATGTATGTATAGTGATTATTTCGTCTAAGTGGATGATATCATACGAAGTGGACATGAAATCGGTCATGTTTGCTTTCTCGTACAATTTTTCTTTGTTATCCATGTTATGAATGTTGTTGTTGTTGTTGTTACAAATAACATATTTTTACTCTTTCTTTTATTATGTTAGATCTACTTTTTTATTTAATTGTAACAGGTGGTGAAAAATCCTGGCTCGACCGGGACTCGAACCCAGGGCCTTCCGCTTACAGGGTGAACACTCTACCAACTGAGCTACCAAGCCACACGTTTCCGCCTCATCGATTTATCACCTATAAACCTGTACCAAGCAACAAACCCCCTCCAAATTTAGAATTCGTCCCGAATTCTCACAGTCACAGAGAATATTGTGAAACATTCTCGAGGTGCCGAAGCAGGAGCCAAATTATAACATAGGTAATTTACGTTGGGCGCCAAATGTAACAGGTGGTGAAAAATAGTGGCTCGACCGAGACTCGAACCCAGGGCCTTCCGCTTACAGGGTGAACACTCTACCAACTGAGCTACCAAGCCACACGTTTCTGCCTCATCGATGTATCGCCTATAAACCTGTACCCAGCAACATATACCCCCTCCAAATTTAGAATTCGTCCCGAATTCTCACAGTCACAGAGAATATTGTGAAACATTCTCGAGGTGCCGAAGCAGTAGCCAAATTGTAACATAGGTTATTTACGTTGGGCGCCAAATGTAACAGGTGGTGAAAAATCGTGGCTCGACCGGGACTCGAACCCAGGGCCTTCCGCTTACAGGGCGGACACTCTACCAACTGAGCTACCAAGCCACACGTTTCTGCCTCATCGATTTATCACCTATAAACCTGTACCCGGCTACATAATGTTCAGTAAATACAATTAATTATATATCTTGTTTTGGAAAAAAGTCCGGTAGACTTTTCTGTAAAAACTATAAATGATTTTTGTAGGACCTTGTTTAAACAGGCCAATAAAAAGCAAGATAAAAGCTGTATTTTAGTAAAACATTTATTGCGGAAACTTAACAAAATAATACGCAACATTATAACAAAGTTGTTAACATGTAAAAATGAATATTTTATTGCATGACATATCCTTTCAAAATTCAAAATACATAGCCAATTATGGTAACATAAATGACTTCTAAAATAGAATATAACCTTACAGCGGTTTATCGACAATGAAAACCCTTGCACAGCAATGAAAATAATCTACTTATTCGAAAAAATCGTTCTGAAATTTAACTTAAATATTTCACCCTAAATAAATTCAAGATTCATTGGTATTTAAGATATCCTGTTTGTAAAACTTTTACCTTGACAATTTATTACCCTAGACAATTGTAGGATACTACGTCATCGCGCACCTGTTTTATGCTCTCTCGCGGAACAACAACCCGTCGCTTGAAAGGTAAAATGGTCTTTTTCAATAAGAAATCTGTAGAGCTACAAAAATCATGTTGTGCTTCGAAAATTTTTATGATATAAAATTCTAGTTTAGGCCTGAAAACGCGTGAAAGCTTTTTTCTGAATGCATGCTGAAATATGTTCATTTTCACCTCTCTCTTGCGACACCTCTCCAAAATGAGCAACAACATTACTGTTTCTCCCCAATGACATATAAAACCTCCCATGAACGACAGAAAAATAGTCAGCGAGTTGTATATTTCTGGGATTTTCAAAAAAATATTGAAAATATTTTCAGCGCATTTTCGCATATATTAAGTCTAAAATCATAAAGTTGCAAACAACCTGCGATTTTAGAATTAAACAAACATGAGATACCGGTGTGAAAGATGAAGCAGTTTGATTGTCCTAATTACGGATGTACAAAATTGTTTTTCGATTCACGTTGAAATGTGGGTATTCACAGCTCATTAAAACTGAATACAGCAATGTAGCGTATGCAGTTTGATGTTTCGAATTTCATTCATACATGCTTTGTTGGGTTTTATATATGGTGTTTTTATTTATTCCGTTTTTTAACTATTAAGATATTATAATTTCTGCTTGAAAATCAGCGTCATACTTGCCAGAAACAGGAACTTGTCAAATCAAATTTTTATAGGTACAATGAAACAAATTTGTTTGATAAAGAATCTTAATGAAATAACATGCAAATAAAGAAAGACTTTAAAGTATGCAAAGTGGCCCCAGTCATCCTATTTGATTACAAAGCATTATAACCATGATCATTATTCGAGCTGACAAGTCCAACATCATCGTCGGTGACCCCAGTACATATTCCACAACTACATTATGTACCGTGGAATAATTGACTGCAGATTATTAGTTTTTATGAATATTTATAAGCAAAGGGAAGTAACTCCTCGTCGAATGAGAATCCGCAATACAAATAGATACTCTTTAGTGTGAAGAGTATGAGTAATGACAAATTACTTAAAATAGACGTATTTCCCAAGATTTAAACATGGGCGCGAAAGGCAAATTGTAACGAGTACTTTCGTTGGCTGAGATTGCGCAATGGAAATCTTTTGGAAACCAATGAAAGTAGGTAATGAATTATTCATGAGTACGAAATTTTACCAACCAATTGTCCCACGGTAGATAAATAGAGTGAAACGGAATGGATCGAACGTGGGTTTCCGACGATGATCCAACATTGAAGATTGGTCGAATCTCCCGAGAACAACAACCTGTCTACAACAAAAATTTTCCTTTCAACCAAATGCTGTTTGCTCTTGGGAGGTTGGACATTACATGGATGGTCAGTAAAATTAATTCCATCATAAAAGAAAGAGCAATTTTCTGGAAATGTCTTTGATCATCAGATTCCAATTCAATGTGTTGTCGGAGAACATGCCAAATCATTACAATTTAAAGCTTTTGATGCTTGATTTAGTAAAAGAGCCGACACAAAATACGGATAACCTCTAAATGTGACCGTGACCTTTTTTCAAACCTTCTTTTGCATGAAAAATTTAAAGTCTAGACACGACCGTGACTCATATATACACATATACGTAGTGGTACATTTTTATTCTTCTAAGTATGACATTGAACTTCAAGACAGGGATCTATAGTTTGAGCATGACACATCATTAGTATGTTGGTAAAATTTGTGGTCCCGTGGAATATATGTCCTGTGAAATTGAGCTCCCGTGGAATAAAGCTCGAGTTGAAAAGCGGCCCCATGGAACAGAGGTCCAGAGGAAAAGCGGTCCCGTCGAATAGAGGTCCCACAGAATAGAGCTGCCGTGGATTTCAACTCACATGGAATAGAAAATCCATGGAATGGAGCTTCACAGAAAGCTCTGTGTGTTGTCTTCTAACACAGACAGGTAACATTTGTACTTGCGTTAACATACAGCGTACTTAAAAGCCTATGAAACCGGTAAAAACGTTGCTTATTGTTTAAAATGTCAGTGTTTCGGATCGACTGCATTTTGTTTATTATATAACACTTTGTAGATTAATGGGCTTGTAACGTTTGTTGAAGTGCAGAATTAGTTCTCTGAAGTAGGACGCTCTCTAATTATTACATTTACAACTGATATAGAGAATGAATGGAAACGTTTAAATCTTTTGTCTACATAACTGTTTTGCTATCTCTTCCTCCGTTCGAAATGGAGGAATACTATCACGGAAATTAGCATGGCAAGTTATGACCGGACATGAAGTCCGTGTTATTTGGCAGTAGAAACGAACGAAAAGACGGACAGAGAAGCCGTTGTTTTGCAACTCACTGTAATGAACATCTAAGGCAGTTGTTATCAAAGCCTATAAAATGGAAGCGTTACACAACGATCATGAATTGTTACGGACAGACGGACAGAGAGAAGGACGTTGCATATAAAACTGTCATGTATGTATAGTGATTATTTCGTCTAAGTGGATGATATCATACGAAGTGGACATGAAATCGGTCATGTTTGCTTTCTCGTACAATTTTTTTTGTTATCCATGTTCTGAATGTTGTTGTTGTTGTTACAAATAATATATTTTTACTCTTTCTTTTATTATGTTAGATCTACTTTTTTATGTAATTGTAACAGGTGGTGAAAAATCGTGGCTCGACCGGGACTCGAACCCAGGGCCTTCCGCTTACAGGGCGGACACTCTACCAACTGAGCTACCAAGCCACACGGTCCTGCCTCATCGATTTATCACCTATAAACCTGTACCCGGCTACATAATGTTCAGTAAATACAATTAAATATATATCTTGTTTTGGAAAAAAGTCCGGTGGACTTTTCTGTAAAAACTATAAATGATTTTTGTAGGACCTTGTTTAAACAGGCCAATAAAAAGCAAGATAAAAGCTGTATTTTAGTAAAACATTTATTGCGGAAACTTAACAAAATAATACGCAACATTATAACAAAGTTGTTAACATGTAAAAATGAATATTTTATTGCATGACATATCCTTTCAAAATTCAAAATACATAGCCAATTATGGTAACATAAATGACTTCTAAAATAGAATATAACCTTACAGCGATTTATCGATAATGAAAACCCTTGCACAGCAATGAAAATAATCTACTTATTCGAAAAATTCGTTCTGAAATTTAACTTAAATATTTCACCCTAAATAAATTCAAGATTCATTGGTATTTAAGATATCCTAGATGTAAAACTTTTACCTTGACAATTTATTACCCTAAACAATGGTAGGATACTACGTCATCGCGCACCTGTTTTATGCTCTCTCGCGGAACAACAACCCGTCGCTTGAAAGATAAAAATGGTCTTTTTCAATAAGAAATCTGTAGAGCTACAAAAAATCATGTTGTGCACCGAAGAATTTTTATGATATTAAATTCTAGTTTAGGCCTGAAAACGGATGAAAGTTTTTTCTGAATGCATGCTAAAATATGTGCGTTTTTACCTCTCTTTGCGACACCTCTCCAAAACGAGCGACAACATTACTGTTTCTCCCCAATGACATATAAAACCTCCCATGAACGACAGAAAAATAGTCAGCGAGTTGTATATTTCTGGGATTTTCAAAAAAATATTGAAAATATTTTCAGCGCATTTTCGCATATATTAAGTCTAAAATCATAATGTTGCAAACAACCTGCGATTTTAGAATTAAACAAACATGAGATACCGGTGTGAAAGATGAAGCAGTTTGATTGTCCTAATTACGGATGTACAAAATTGTTTTTTGATTCACATTGAAATGTGAGTATTCACAGCTCATTAAAACTGAATACAGCAATGTAGCGTATGCAGTTTGATGTTTCAAATTTCATTCATAAATGCTTTGTTGGGTTTTATATATGGTTATATGTATTTATTTATTCCCTTTTTTAACTATTAAGATATTATAATATCTGCTTGAAAGTCGGCGTCATACTTGCCAGAAACAGGTATTTGTTAAATCAAATATTTATAGGTACAATGAAAAAAATATGTTTGATGAAGATTTTTAATGAAATAACATGCAAATAAAGAAAGACTTTAAAGTTTGCAAAGCGGCTCCAGTCATCCTATTTGATTACAAAGCCTTTTAACCATGATCATACTTCGAGCTGTTAGATCAACACTTAAGATTGGTTGAACCCCCCGAGAACAACAACCTGTCTACAACAAAAACTTTCCTTTCAACCGAATGCTGTTTGCTCTTGGGAGGTTGGACTGTACATGGATGGTCAGTAAAATCATTTCCATCATTAAAGAAAAGAGCAATTTTCAGGGAATGTATTTGATCATCATATTCCAATTCAATGTGTTGCCAAATTATTACAAAAGCTCTTGATGCTTGATTTAGTAAAAGAGTGGACACAAAATACAGTTAACATCTAAATGTGACCTTCACCTTTGCGGAACGCACCTGAGAGTTGGACCCGACAGATTGTCTCGATGTGATAAATATTTGTGCCAACTTATTTTCAAACCTTCTTTTGCATGACAAATTGAAAGTCTAGACACGACCGTGACTCATAATATACACATATATGTAGTGGTACATTTTTATTCTGCAAAGTATGACCTTGAACTTCAAGACACGGATATGTAGTTTAATAATGAAACATTATTAGTATGTGGATAATATTTGTGGTCCCGTGGAATAGAGGTCCTATGAAACTGAGCTCCCGTGGAATAAAGCTCGAGTTGAAAAGAGGTCCCATAGAGTATTGCTGCCGCTACTCTAATTAAGCTGCCTTTTCTTTAAATGACGTTGTTGATATTGATGACAATGATGGCAATGACGTCGGAGACGAGGATTTATTATTAAGATCGTCATGATTATGATCTGGGTTATGGTTTTTTTGATAATTGATAATTTGATTCTTCTATTGCTCTGTTGTAATGATGATAACGTCATGTTTGCGTTACGAACTTTATGGGATAACATCTCACTAAGAACAAAATTAGTGACAATCAAGAGCTGTCACTTTAAATGACAAATGCCCCAATGGTACTTCCTGCAAAAAGTGTTATTTTGAAGCAGTGCTATTTTTAATATGATGTCTTAACGCTTTGCCAAGTTATTTCAAAACCGTGTAATGTACCGTTAAAGGGGCTGTGCTCCAGATGACAAAAAAAAAAAAAAGTTTTCTTGTATTATAAATTTAGTGTAATATTTATGACTAATGCTTAAAAAATAACTTATTTACAAAAAATAAGTCAAATAATTACATTATAAATTGAATTTTTCCCTTTCAAAGTGCTATACCGTAACGCGACGGTATAACTATATCGTATAACATTTAAAGTAAATATCTGTAATATCACATGCGGCGATGGTGGTGACAGTAAAAGCGTCGGAAATATTTTGTTAACATGAGGGTCCAGAGTTCAAATCAGGCTGGAGCGAAAATATTTTTTTATTCTATTTTGACTTTAATAATCAGTTTTGAAGTAAAATATTATGTTGTTATAATCTCACGGCATCTTAATATATAATTTATGAAAAAGTTTTTTTATGTCAAATCTGGAGTACAGCCTCTTTAAGCTATAGACTAAGCACACACATACATACATTCTGTATTATTTAACGGTGCAGACAAATGACCGACGGATTCACAGTTCCTTATACATTTCCTCGTTCTGATAAAAATTTGTGCCATATTTTCATAAAATTCTTTATGTTATTCTAAAATCTAAATGTTATACAGAGCGTACACAAAAATCAAGTTGGCAGTATATCATTTGGCAGTACGGATTAAAGGAAGACAAACATATATGTGTGCCTCAATCTGGTGAACATTTGTACATAGTTATTTTAAAAACATATCATGTACTTATCTTTAACAGATGGGACATAAACATCCATAGGCTGTTTTCTTTGTTATTTGGCAGTGCAAACATTTTCAAATGGGAATGTGGACAAACAGGCGGACAGGTTGCCACATTGACTCTTTCTGGTGAAGAAATATACAAAAATATTTCAAAATCTTCTTAGAGGTTATATTGATATTCTTTAAAAACATGTCAGAGTTTCAGAGTAGACATGAATTGTACATCCATATTTTCTGACAGTTATCCGTTTTTAACAAGTTTTTTTTTCAGTAACTTTGTTATGATTAATCAATTTTATATTGACTATTCTACTCGATTTAAAAGAAAATAGAGAAACGATTAGTTTTATTATCAAATTACATTTATTGTTTTGGCCATTTTTAAGACAAAAGGCTATGCTGAAAGAGTTTTCCTTAACCCTGAACATGCTGAAACTTTGTAATGGATTTGCCCAGCTTTGAATTTGGAACAGTCCATTAAATTTTAAGGGATTTCAATATCAAAATACAAAAATGGAGCTACCAACAGTATAGAGCCTGGTCAGACTGCACGGATGGGCAGGCTGGCCTGGCTCTATACTGGTGGCAAAGGCTAATCCCTTTCGGTTCCAGCAGGTTGAGGGTTAAAAGATGATATCAGGGTTAAGAACACGAAAAAATAAGTTTGTATTTAATGATTCTGTTTTTGCAGAATTTTAAAGCAAAAGGTTTGAATCATTGTCAAATGAAAAAAAAAGTACATTGGTTTTCAACGTCCATTGAAAATGAAAGCGCAAGGTGTTTTGATGTTAATCTTTGTGAACTACAAGACTTTCTGGTGTTATGTGCTAGAAGTTGTATTTAACAGCATGATTTAATGGCAAAAGTCTCAATAACCATAGTTTGACAAAGAATGCTTGCAAAGGAAACAGGAAAAGTATGAGATGTCAAGGCGCTACAGAACATTAAAACTGACGAAGTTTTTGGTCGTTATAAGGGTGCAAGGAACAGCTTCAAGAACCTACGTGAGCTAAAGAAATCAAGTTATCTTAATATTAAGTTGAACCAGTTATTAAGATCTGTGCATTCACCAAAAAGGTTTTCGAGAAGGGTAAAAATTCTGACTACGACTAAATCAGAAACAAACAATATGTCTGATGAGCAGTGAAAAAACATTTTGAAAATTAGTCTCCAAAAATAATGGTGAATGCTAACAGGAGGTTGGACTTTGACAAAACTCTTGGTGAAATAGAGAATATAACTTTTAATTAAAAAAATTACAGATAGAAATATCCTTTAGAAAGTTTAAAAATATCTAAGTCTGTCGGATCTAATAACTTTGCTTCTGGAATTTTCACTCATTTGAAGGACTATTTTTTCCGATAATGAACAAACTCTTCAACCGTTAATTTCAAAATGGAGAATTTTAAGACGCTTGGAGCAGTGTTATAGTCGTCACTGTCTTATAAAAACAATCTCAACCGAACTGAAAATTTTAGGGGAATTTCACAGCTTGAAATATCTGAAAATAAACACGCTCAGTTATTCTGTACAAGCTATTGATATTTTATGCTAATACCTACTTAAAATTGATTAAACACAGAATAGTTGTCGTAGTCGTATTCAACGACTGACAATGTCAATGTAATACAATCAATACCCTCAAGTATCAAAAAGGCAAGAAACTCTTTATAGCATTTGTCAGTTTCAAAACTGTATTCGTTTCTATGCAAAGAGACAAGTTGTGGCATACTTTTAAAAAACGCTGGTGTATCTGGATACTTATGAGAGCAATAGGAATATGAACAAATCAGTAAGAATCTCGTGTTTGGAAATAAAAAGGTTCCTTAACAGAATACTAGAATTGCCCAGTTGGATTACAGCAAGGATGTATGGCGTCTCCGATCCTTTTCACGTTTTTTATAAAAGAACTTGCTCAACTAATTTGGTGAAATCCGTGACGAACATTTTTCCTGATGTGGCTTTAATTGCGGACACCATCGAAGGGTTACAATTGCAACTATGAAGCAGTTTTGCAATTAAAAGTAATTGATTGAGAGCAGCCAAATAATAAAGTTATACAACAACAACAACAACATTGTTGTAATAAAGTTATAGTGTCGTTCTTTTTATTATTTAGTGTCAACTCGGAATTGGTTATTTGAAAGAGCTGTTGCCAGTTATATTTACTTTGTTTTTGAAAAACGGAAATACATGTTAGATATTCCTTGAATTTACACATTGGCTGACAGCATTGTACTTAAATGCTTTACGGTTCGTACTTGTATTAATTTGACGGTATATAAAAGGTATGTTTTGGACCTGAGAAATGGGATCATTAGTAAATTAACTTGTATCAGAAACTACAATTTTTAATCAAAACATATATCCTTAGCCCATATTCATAGAAGTATTTTGAAATTATTTGCTACATACGCTGACGAGATGTCTTATTTAACACACACTAACTTGTCTTTGAAATAAGCTTCTAAACATGATCTTTATGTTTTTAAGAACGACTTGCCAAACACTGGCATACAAATTTTTAATTTGGATAAATGCATGTTCAAGATATTAACATCGACAATAACACGGCAATAGCTTTTTCTTCAATTATGCCATTTATTATATAAAGTACTACAGATAGGTGTTAGACATACATGTTGTTGGGAAAATATTTAGTTCTATTCTTTATAAGTAAACGAATGGGAAAGTAGTACAACAATGCTGAAACAAGAGGGCCATCATGGCCCTGGATCGCTCACCTGATTACTTTGGCTGTAGGTTTGCTGTTAAGCAGTATTTCATTTTTTAATTGAAAATATATAAGTGCCTACAAACCAAATATGTAAAATGACAGAAAGTATAAATATCTATTATAAGCTATGGTGACCTTGACCTTGACCCAGTGACCTCAAACCCTACCCTTGGGTAGAGGTCCATGCAAGGAACCTATATATTGAATATCAAAGATATTGGTCTATAAATGAAGGCTCTATGAGGTACAGTAGATTAATCTATTTTTAGCCTCCATGACCTTTAACCTAATCTAATAATTTGAAAAAGCTTGATAAAGCTTGCTTCATGCCAAATTTTAAAATTCTAGGCCTTGTGGTTTCAGACAAGAAGATTTTTAAAGATTTCCCTTTTTACATATTAAGGGCCCCCGGGGTGGGGCAAATTTTGACCCCAGGGCCAACATTTTAACAATATTGGTAAAGGTTTATTACACAATACTCAGCACCAAATATCTAAGGTCTAGACCTATTTGTTTTGGAGAAAAATTATTTTTCATGTTTTTCCTATATAAATCTATGTTAACAAAGAGAACCCTGGGGCGTGGCCAATTTTGACCCACGGAACATATTTTGAACAAACTTGCTAGACATCCACTAGACAATGCTACATACCAAATATCTAAGCTGTAGGCATTGAGGTTTCCAGTAAGAAGATTTTTAAAGATTGCCTTTTTTACATATTAAGGGCCCCGAGGCGGGGTCAATTTTGGACCCGGGGCCAACATATAAAGAATACTGGTAAAGGTTTTCTACACAATACTCCACACCAAACATCTAAGGTCTAGTCCTGTTATTTTCGGAGAAAAATGATTTTTCATGTTTTTCCTATATAACTATATGTAAACCAAGAGAACCCTGGGGCGTGGCCAATTTTGACCCATTGGGGACATAATTTGCACACACTTGGTAGACATCTACTAGACAATGCCACATATCAAATATCTAAGCTGTAGGCATTGTGGTTTCTGAGAAAAAGATTTTTAAAGATTTCCTATATAAATCTATGTAAAATAAAGTGACCCTTCGGCGGGGCCAATTTTGACCCCAGGGAAATAATTTGAACAATTTTTGTAGAGTTCCATTAGAGGGTGCTGAATGGCAAATATCTAAGCTCTAGGCCTTGTGGTTATAGACAAGAGGATTTTAAAAGCTTTTCCTTTAGGTTGGTATGGCAACCAGAGTTCTGCATGGAATTGATTTCTTTGAACAACTTTGGTAGAGCTTAATGCAAGAAACATCCATATCAAGTTTCATCAACTTTGGCCCAGTGGTTTCAGAGGAGATGTCGTTTGAATGAAAAGTTTACGGACGGACAGACGGACGGACGGACGCCGGACGGATTGCGATCACAAAAGCTCACCTTGTCACTCTGTGACAGGTGAGCTAAAAATGTTAACTAAATTTTTAATAAATAATTGAAATAATTGAAAGAAAAAACAAACAAACAAACAAAAAATGCTTAGACAAAATCAAAGAACACTATATAATCTACACTTTAAAGCATTACGCGAACGTTATTCTTATTATTAAGTGTCACAAATGATTCAATATAGAGATTCATCCTTTGAACTGCAATTCTGAGACATGTTTTTATTTCGCATAAAAAAGTTAACTGGCATATTTAGGAGTACAATCAACCTTCTATAAACTATATTTAAAAAAAAAGCCTTGTCGTTCTTTTCTCAATTCATAAACTTCTATTTTCTTTAGAACAGATTCTACGAAATTAGTCCAGTTCCTTTGTTGTTATTAGTGTTGTCCTCGTCGACTTCTGTTTTTTTTCCTTGGAATTCGTGTAGGCAGCTGTTTGTGTGAATAACACAACATGTGTAGAAAGGCATAATATAATCTTGTGATGATGTGTTAATACAATGAACAAGACTCTGTGTTTAGTAAACACACATTCCATCCAAAAGCATTCTTGTCAGAAACCAAACTTAAAATCATGGCACAATCAGACTCCTTACCACATTTGGGAGATCTAAAATACAATGCAGTCGGCATTCTGCGTTTTATTTGGCATTTAAGACCTTAATCTTAATTCATCAACTAGAGTGCCTACTGAAAAATTTAGGGACAAGACATTGTGTATCAAGGGTAATATATAAGAACATGATTGTATCTTTTTTATACCTTTGTAGAAACATCAGTTTTAACAAGAAATGACACAAACACATACAGCAGTAGAGTCATACAAAACTAATTTTTGATATTTGTAGTTAAGATGCATTTGGTCATTATGACCACATGATTTATCCAAGTCTTATTAATATAAAATGTATAAACAATATCCATTTCCTACCAAACTGTCTGCTATTTGTAGAAACTGAAAAAATCCAACTTGCAAAAAAAAAAAGGTTTACCTATCCGCTATTTTCAGGGAAGGAAGATTACAGAAAAATGGTTGACACAGTTATGTACCTTTACAGAGTCATGTCCTTTTGTACTTGCTAGTAAAAGTGTTAGTGCCTAGTACTTGCTATTTGCTAAGTTGAATAGTATACAACTTGCCGAAGTAGGTTACCCGTTCCTTTTTTCAAAGTGCACAAAAGGTAGATGACTAAGGGTAGGTGGATGCCACAGTAATGTAACTTGCCAAGACAAGGGCTTTTGTATTGGTAAGTAAGTGAGTATAAAAGACATTGGTACTAGTAGAACTTAAGGTATACCAACTTGTCGAAATCGGTTAAGCGCACGGCTTTTTGCGTACAGACGTACGGACGGACGGTTCAATTAAAATATGCCAGGGGCATGAAAAAGTTCATCATTATAATTGTTTAAATTATATTAAGCAGAACAGTGATTGTACTTTTGCAATCATCTATAAGACTATGCATTATTTTTCTCTGAATCACAATTTATTGAAATAATTCACTTTAACCTTTAGTTTTAGCTGAATATTTCATCTTTCCATACTACGAAACTTTAATTGTTATGACTCTAATACAGTACTGCAATATCTCTTTATTTTCTCTTTATTCTATATATAAAAAATTACATGAAACATTACTTTACCTATCGCAGAAATGGCGTCCTATTTTCTACCCGGATAACCACCTTTCAACAACACTTTAAGCTTCCATGCCAATAATTCCTTCCCAAGTTCTTTCTTTAATTCTTCAACTTCATTGTCAACTGACAATGACCTTTCAGATGGTACCTTGGAGAGTTCTTCATCATCACCCGCTGATCTAGCATACTCTGTTTTGTTCAATGATAACGCAGGTAAATAATAACAGAGATTCTTTACTTGTAGCAGTATCAACTCGGTGGATACAGATGATAGTAAGTGTGGTTCCGCTCTACATACACATTCTTTTGCCAAACTAAATGTATATTCATCGTATACTTAGAGAAGAAATAAGTGCAAGTTAACATTAACTGGCTTAAGACGTTGACATTTTCTTTTTTCTTAGTTTATATTAGTTTCAAATTGTGCCCATATGTCAGGTATGTCAACACTTTTAGAACATAAAAGAAATTACATAGAAAGACATTTGACAAAAGTATGAAAAAAAAAACTTCGTGCAAACTAATATTATTGACATAAAAGGCGAATATTTGTTTTTCTAAGTGGTATATCATACAATTTTACAAAATATCGAAAATATGTTCAAACTTTTGAAAAAATCTTATTTTATGCATATTCTAACATGAACAAACAATTTCAGAACTGTGTCTGCATCCATCCCCTCAACGAAAGTTAAGCACCACGTCGCTAATGCGGCAATGTTGATCATCATCTCTGGTAGTACTTGCGACTCTAAAACATTAACACAAACACATATTTTTTCTAACATTGTTTTATCAAAGAAAAGTTATCCGCCAATTAGACTGAAACTCAGTCAGTTAGAATTCTTACCACCCCCACCCCCACCCCTCTAAAAAAATCAATTGAGGTGTTGATTTGTGCTACCATATAACAGCAATACAATTTTCAATAATTAAAGATACTAAAAAGAAACCAATTACATGTATGTATAAAAGCAGTGGCCTAGACATATTTAACCCTAGTGAGGTAACAATATATGTTAACAATTAACATCTCATTACTTATAAAATTGCAATTTAACATATTGAATCAAGACCACCATTCTATTTGTTCATAAAAGTGACGCTCACCTTTACCCAGTGACCCTTAAAGCAATAGCAAGTGAGATGATGTTTGCTACCTTATAAGTAAGCAGAAACAAGAATATATTGTTAGGAACAGTGACATATCCCTTGTTTCCAGTGACCCATAGAGCAAATCACAAGCGAGGTTACGTCGCTGAAGACCTGTCAAAACTTTATTAATTATAAATATTAGTCCAATTTTCATAACGAGCTGGCGAAACAATGAACAGGGTCAACAGATCAAGCTAAATGTCGGCTAAGGTTGCACTTGAAATCTGCCGGCAAAATTATAAGTGAAGTTCAATATTCCATACTGTAGCTGCAAAATCAAAGAAGTAGGTCAATAGGTCAATGTAACAGTTGGAAGTTTTTGCTCTTTCATATAAGTTTATAAAAATTAAGTGACACCCGCTGCTCCTCCATCCACCCATATGCAAGGGTTAGTCTTGACCCTCGGGAGATAATTTGAATAATCTTTGTAAAGGTCAAGTATACAGTGCTACTGAAACATGAATGTGGATCACATAACAAACTTGTGACTACCTTGCATGATTTAACGTTACGTGATCTGGCATCCATGCCGTCAAAATGATTTTTAAAAATGTTATTTATCCATTATTTATTCCACTATAAGCGTACCTTATGGTAGTCAGATTGCGATAAAATACAAATAAAACTTCAAAACAGTATTCTATATAAAAGTTTTAAAAATAGACTGAAAGTGTAAATTTTGACACTTTGTTGATAATCTCACAACAGGGCCAATATATGCTCTCCTTCGGGGAACATAAAGTGTTACGTACCATTGTTGAGATGAGAAATAGTTGAAACATATGCTTCATATTGACGAGATTATAAATAATATTCTGACTAAATAAGAGCTATTACTGTCTGTGATTACTAGTAATATCCCGCAATGACGCCTTGTCAGTGGGAAAAGGGGATATATCAAGATGATGGAACGCGTATATGTCAAGAAAACAGACTGAAGTACTTGGAAGCTGATAGATTAAACTATTATGCAAATAATAATAGTAATAATAATAGTAATAATAATAAAAATTTAAGTTCAGCCTTTGTGAACTGCTTCCACTTAGATCAAAGGCAATAATTATAAAATATGAAAAAAAAACCGTGGGAACTTTGCATACGCATTTATGTAATACAAAACAATTCATATCATTAATCACTGTTAGGTTTTGTTTAACTATTTCTTTAATATAATAACAGGGAGCTACTTACAGATTGGAAAGATATTTTAGTCCAGTGAAACCTTTCCTATTTACTGGTTTTGAAACAAAAAATGTAATTGTCAATCTGCAATTAGTTGATAAGTTGGGAGTTTGATAATAAATCACTGAGCTGGAAACAAATATCAGAATACACTTTATATATATACCTTAAATAGTATCTACTTACAAGGAAGATATTCAAGCAGTATTTTCAAAATTATCATTTCCAAATAAACTCGTGATAAACTCGCAAAGAAGACATACATGAAATATAGATGACCTTTAAAGAACGAAGCTGGAAGTTGTATGTTTTTTGTTTGTTTGTTTGTTTTTGTTTGTTTTTTGGTTTTTTGTTGTTGTTTTGTTGTTTTGTTTTTTTCTGGGTGTTGAAACAGGAAATTTAACATTTGAATCAAAAGTAGCAGAGTTATGTAACTTGAGTAATAACATTCCGAACTAAATAAGACTCAGCCGAAAACTGCCTAACAAATATAGATCATGTTTTATCTGCATTCGCAAATGTATGAAAAGTAATAGCAGTAGTATTTCCCTGCTGAAGAATGTAATGAAATAATACCAGAATATAAGGATAATTTCAGCTCATTTGAGAAAACTTGTTGAGATCTCTCAAGTTAAAATCTGTATTATTTTGGTTTGATTTTATTTATGTCTATTGCCCTGATAATTATTTTAAATCATATGCATTAGCTTTGTAACTGAAAAACAATTTTTTTACGAATGTTGATTAAAGGGAGAGGATAAATATTAGTTGGGCGGATGGTCGCTAGCAAGGACACAGCAAGCCTACCTGTCCATCCTCCCGTCCCGAGAATGACCTAGGGTATCAGTTGTTTTGATCATAATTATGTTTCGTTTTAGCTCACCTGAGAACAACGTGGTCAAGTGAGCTATTGTGATGTATATGTTCGTCGGTGTGCGTTAATGCGTCAAAAATTTGATTCAGACTACATAGCTTCAGTAACCACTTGCCAAAATTACTGAAACTTATCAAGGATGTTCCTTGCACGAAGATCTACCAAAGTTGTACAAAGAATTCAGTTCCATGCATAACTCAGGTTGCTATGGCAACCATAAAAAATCTTCTTGACTGAAAGCACTAAACCTAGAGCTTAGATATTTGGCATGGTGTATCATCTAGAGGTCCTCTACCAAAGTTGTTCAAATTATGTCCCTGGTGTCAAAATTGGCCGGGCCCTAGGAGGTCCCATGTTTTACATAGTAATATATAGGAAAAACTGTAGGAATCTTCTTCTCTGAAACCACAAGGCCTAAAGTTCTTAAATTGTGCACAAAGTATTGTCTAGTAGACTTCTACCTAGACTGTTCAAATTATGTCCCTGGGTTCAAAATCGACCTCACCGGGTCACTTTTTTATATAGAGGCATATATGGGGGAAAACTTCAAAAATCTTCTTCTCTGAAACTGAAGTGCTTCTGGATTTGATATTTGGCATACAGGTTCACCTAGAGTTAATCCACAAAGACTGTTCAAGTTTTGCCCCTGGGGTCATAAATGGCTCCACTCCGGGGCCACTTGATTTAATAAAGGCTTATTTATGGAAAACTTCGAAAATCTTCTTCTATGAAACCAGAAGGCCTAGTGAATAGATATTTTGCATCGAGCATTATCTGGAAGTCCTCTACCAAAATTGTTTAAATAATGCTCTTTTGGTCAAACTGACCCCATCCAAGGGGTCACTTGATGTTTGAAAAGACTTGCATAAAAATCTTCTTGTCAGTAACCAAAGGTCTTGTGTTAAGATATTTGATGTGTAACCTGGCCTAGTAGACACCTACTAAGTTTGTTACAATACTTGGCCCGAGGGTCAAAATTGACCCTGCCCCTGGATCACCAGGGCTTAAAGAAGACTTTTCAAATTTTCGTCATAGAACCTTAGTTTACTGACAGATGTCTAAGATAGGTGAATTTCTGCTATTCGCTTGTGTCCAGGTCAAGGTCACCGAGGTTAAAAATATTTTTCCGTCTAGAGTTCATTTATTGATCAATATCAGAGATATTTGGTAGGTAGGTGACTTGGGAGGACCCCTACCCTTAGGTGGAGCTTGAGGTCAGTAGGTTTAGGGTCAAAAGTCACTTAGGCTAAACAGTTTTTTTCTACAGTTTGTCATATAGCCTTTATTTATTTATTGATATTTTAAATATTTGGTATAACATTTTTGTTTCCATTAAATTGGGATTAAGGTCACCGAGGCTAAAAATAGATTTATCTACTTTACCTCATATAGCTTCATTATAGATCAATTTTTATATTTGGTTTGTAGGTTCCTTGCATGGACCTATAACCTTAGGTGGGGTTTAGGGTCAATGGATGAAGGTCAAGGTGATGGCAGCTAATAATATTTTTTCTACTTTCTGTGATAGAGCCTTTATCTATTAACTGATATTTTAGATATTTGGTTCTTAAACCCCAGTTACACAGAGCCATCGGTGACTGACCGGTAGTTTTTTTAGCCAAATTATGGAGTGAACCGATGACAACGTATTTAACACCGATATCACCTATTGGTCACCTGTTTTTCATTTATCAACTGCTATTGGGGAAAGATAAGTTTTATCGGTGAAAAATTACCGATTGGGATTTTTAAACATGTTTAAAATTCTCGATCGGTGAAAATATTTTACAGATAACCGATTGACAACCTGTCTACAACCGATATCACCGATGGGCCACCGATAAGCAACCGATCAACTAATACTTACCACCGACAGAAAAAAGATGAGAATTAAAATGTGGGATTTCGTCGGTTTTGATCGGTGGTTAATAGGGATTCAATCTGTGATCAATCGATTGCCGCCATCGTGTCATCGGTGGGTTTAAATTTGTAAGTGGCCAATCGGTTTTCATAAGTACTCATCGGCTGTTGATCGGTTGCCGGACGCGTGTGATCGGTGACCAGTCTGATTTCGTGATTGGTCAATCGGTGGCTAGTCGGAGACAGGTAACCGATTGAACACTTGTCCATCACCGATGGCCGTTTACACAGAAAACCAGAAATAAAATCACGCATGACAACCGATCATAACAGCGAGTAAATTTAAAATTAAATGACCGATTGGGGACCGACCGTCTGTGTAACTGGCCCATAAGGCACCTACAAATCTTCAATTAGAAAATATAATACTGCTTCTGACGTTTGGATAACAGCAAACCCACAGACAAGGTATTCAGGTAAGCGAACCAGGGTTCTCTTGTTTTTCTTTACCTTAGTTTAACGTTGGTACTGGCTTAACAAATCACCGACCACTAACAATCTCACAATAGTTAATATCTTTTTCAAAGTAAGTCTTAATGGACACACATTATTTCCTTTTTATTATTGTAAAAATATCTATCACGTCCTTTTGAAATGCACCAATGGGTAGGAGGTGTCACATTTCATCAGACTAGCTCGCAGTTAAATTGCCTCGTCAACATGGGAGATAATATCAGCTCATAATAGATGAGAGATGCATGTGTAATCCGATTCTTTTTTTAACTGTTAATTATTAGACGCTAGTCACACTGAAAACAAACATGGCAACCATTCAAATAAAGTAAGGTAGACAATTCATGAGAGACTTATAAGTCCTCTTGTAAAAAAGAAAATAAAATCAATTAGGCATATTTCTTCATGAATTTAACAGTAAACTGCATATACATAAGATAGGGAATCGTCTGCTCTGCAAGACCTCGTGGCTTTTTAATGACATGTTAAGTTACGTGAAATGTAAAATTTAATACGTTCCGTTTATTCCAAATACTGTCACAGTGATACAAGCATATTGTTTTTATCTTTTTTTCCTTTTACTTTAAGCCAGCGGTAACCCTTGATGCGAAAAGAAACATGATACAGCACTGAAGATGCCGTCCGCCTGCCCTTTCGTTCGTTCGTCCATCTGCAATATTTTTTGTTTTTGTTGTTGTTGTTTTTTTAATTTATAACCGTTACAACAATGAAAATAGGCCTGCTGGAACGCTTTAATATCCTTAAATATCATTTAAAAACTATTTTTAACAAAACAATGAAGAGCTTTTACAACAAATTTAAGTTTTAATTTGGTTGAGTGTTTCAAGAAGAGCAAACAATAAACATTCATACGAAATGAAATTAAAATTTCTTGACATTTTGCGTAAAATAAACCATGAATGTAAATGTTACACCATTTTGAGTTCAACTGCGCATGTTCAGGGTAACCATTTGTGACGATCCTGTTGTCTTTTGTCAGACAAAAACAATTTAGCTTGTTTATACTCTTTGCACTACTTTTTAATCATGTCTTAATGACAATTTCTAAGAATATGTGCCTTGGTGATATTTAAAAAAAGTTTGAAAGTGGGTTAGATTAGATCAGAATCTAGGCCACAAGGCCAATTCAAATTGAAAACCTTCTTAACACTGCAGACAAAATTTTGAAGTGAGTAATAATGATACAATAATGTTTGTATTGATGATTTCTGGGTCAGATTTGATTATGGGCTTACTGAGGTGAGAAAAACAAAGTCACAGACATTAATCCAAGGAAAATCCTGACAACGTTATATAAACCAGTTTTGAAGTCAGTCATCATGTTTTTTTTCAGTCACAATGTTTGTTTTTATGACTTCTAAATTAGACTTGGATATTGGTATCTAGCTCACAAACCAGGGCACTGCCTTAATTCAAAGGAATATATTGTTGAGCATTGGAGGCTACGTTTTGAAGTCAGTCTTCATGATTTTCTGTCAAAATGTTATGTCCTGATAATTTCTAGGTCAAGTTCGAATATGGAATTTTGGGGTCATAAACTAGGTCAGTTTAAGAACAAGAAAATTATGTTTACACTCTAAAGGCCACACTTGGAAACAAATTTGGCGGGGCTAAATCCAATAAATGCGCCAGGACGACATAACGACAAATTTGGGCCTTGTGTTTGGACCCCTAACTTGTTCCTCTGTTAATCTGGTGGGGTTTAATCCAGTAAACGCGCCAGCACGACAGAATGACTATGTAGGGATTCCAACATGACATTCAATGGTCGCCAAAACGACAAATGCAAGTGACGCATTTTCGTGCTGGTGGGTATGGAAATGTCATTTTGCGCCCTAAAATATCTTTCTGGTGTGTGGTGTGGGGACAACACATCAGAACGACAGAATGACAAATGAGCGTGCCAATACGATAATGCTTCATTAGTCGTTCGGTCATGTTGTCGTGTTGTCGCCACACCAACCCGCATACCGAATAGACCGAAATGGCAGAAATCAGCCAACATTATTGGTAGATGATCCTATACTTAGTAAAAAAGTTCCGCACCATTGTTTGTTGAGATGACAAATATGTAAAGTAAATGCTTCATATTTACGAAACTTTAACGAAGTATGCTGACTGATTTATAGTTTCTTCGATAATAACATTGTTATTTTATCAATACACCTTTCGATGATGCACTTTGAAACCTGTTTCGGGCCCAACGACACAACTGGTAGTTGTAAAACACATACTCAGTTAAGTTAATCTTTATCAATGTTGTATGATTTATTAGCTCACCTGACCTTCAGTCAGGTGAAGCTTTCAGCATGCTATTTTGTCAGTCGTCCGTTGTCCGTCCGTCGCCCACAATTTACTTTAAACAACATCTCCTCCTTTAACACTTGGTCAATTGCAGTTGATATAAAAAAGAATTCCATGCAGACTTCTGGTTACCATGGCAACTTAAAGAAAAAATCTTCTTGTCTGAAACCACATGACGTAGAGCTTTGATATTTTATTAATCTTGTGGTCCTCTATCAAAGTTATATAAATCATAACCTTGGGGTCAAATTTGGCACCACTCCAGGGGTCACATGATTTTGCATAGGATTTGGATATTTTGTTTGTACCATTGTCTAGTGGACCTATACCAAGTTTATACAAATTATGGCCCCTGGATCAAAACTGAGTTATATAGCAAAAACGTTTTAAAGGAAATGAAAGTCTTTGAGCTTAAATGCATGTGGTTTAGCATTCCCTAATTAATTAGATGTGCTTTGGAAGATCTTGGCCCTCCCCAAGGTACGCAGCCCCAACCCACCTCACGTGGGTATCACCCTCCAAGAAAAAAATCATTGAACGGTGTAGGCAAGTACTTAACTTTCCTCCATCTTTGTCTTTGACTTTATGTGACCTACTGACTTACTTCCTAGTTTATTGAACTTAAATCAATGAAATTTTAACTATTTCTATAAGTTTGCATGAATACTTCAATTTTGACCTTCGCTGACCTTGACCTAATGACCTACTTTCTTGTTTTTGAAGATATGTGTTTGAAAGTTCAACTATTTGTGTAAGTTTGCATATTTGGTTGGTTTACCTTGATCTATTGACCTTTTTTTCTGGTTTAAAACATTTACAATATCTAATGTGGTATTGGAACTCTCTGCCATCTGACACATCCTTTAGGTGCCACCCGCACTCCACCAGTTGTTTGGTAGTTACTTTTCTGATCAGCGACCCAGTACCATCTGGTCTTCTTGCTTAAAGATATTTCTTGTTTCTTCTTAGATATGAAGGACTGTCTTATAACATCATATGTCTGGGGCATTGAATGCCTACGTTATTATTCTATGTCACTGAGTAATGCCACAAAAAAGGCGCGGTATAGTCGTAAAAAATGAGAAAAAAATGCCAGTTTCAAGAAATAAATGATGGGACAGTGGCTGACAGACTGACAAACGGACCGGCAGGCGGACAGATGATATTACATCAGTCCTCCTTCAATAACTGTTGCAGGTTGAATATCTAAAAAGTTCAACTATTTGTGTAAGTTTGATATTAGATATTACTTATTTGCAAAAGTGTGTGTGTGTGTGTGTGTGTGTGTGTGCTTGTGTGTTTTTCGGAAATTTAAGATAAATCAGTAGTAACAGAATATAAGAGTTGAACTTAATAACACTCCGAATTTAACAAGTTTCAGTTAAAACTTGCCTTATATAGCGGGAGCAAAAGGTCAGGTTATATCCGCGTATGCAAGTTTGCAAAATGTAAATATTCCCTGCTGAAGGTGGCTGAAGATATCAATTTCACAAACGTGCATCCGAATACAAGCATAATTTTAGCTAATTTAAGAAAACTTGTAGATATCTCTCAAGTTTAACTGTTTCATTCTAGTCTGATTTCATTTATGACTATTTACATGTTGATAACTCTTTTCATCAGTTTTATAAGCTTTGTAAAAAGCTCCCTTTACAGATGTTGATGGAGAGATTAGGATAAATAACAGTCGGTTTGACGGTCGCCTAGCAAGCGGTAGGAAAGCCAGCTTGTCCATTGCTCCGTCCCAATACATTGCCAGTGGCATCAAAGTTATTGACCACAATATACATTTTTTTTTAAATTTTTTGTTTAACGTCGGTACCGCTCCCAATGTTCGACCAACATCCACCACAGAGTTGATATGTTTTCAAAGCAAGTCTTTTTGTACAACCATATTTTCCTTTAATTATTATTAACATATCGTGTTCTTTTGAAAGACATCAAGTACAATTTATAGACAAGTAGGACCTGTTAAATGTAATTTTTCATTAATCAGACTTGCGTGCAGTTTGCAAAAAACCATGTGCGCATGTCTGAGGATATCAGCTGACGCTACTTCTAGTGATGCGTCATTAACCTATGCAACTGATTAAAAATAAATATTGCAGTCATACAAATAAAATACAAAAATATTAAGTCGTAAAAGAACTATGAGTGCCTTTGTGACCAAAAAAATGTTGTTTTTTTTTAAATCTACTTAAGTCATTGAGGCATACTTCCTTATGAATTTTACACTATACTGCATATACAGACATTTGGGCGTGTAAAACTGCATAAGATTTATCTTCTATTAAAAAGCATATTATAATGATCTTCTATTCACGCAATTTGGCAAAATGACGCATAAAGCTTGCCTTTTAACAGGCAGACACGGTGACTAGCACTGTATCGACATTGAACTTTGGTCAATCAATCACTTCGAGCTAACAATTCGAGTAAAAGACGCTGCTTAATAGTTCAAATGTCAAGGTTACAGCTGGACTGCATATTGCATAATGTTGAACACTTGGTAAATAACTGGTCTTGTAGAATTAGTTATTTGTAGTGGGACGTCTTCTGTTTCTTTAGCACTTTTCTGTTATTATCAAACATATTTTTGTAGGGACTTGTGTGAGAAAGAATGTCAAAAGCAAGACGAAAACTGTAGTTTCGGAGATCATTTATTTAAGATATCTAACAAAATAACACCCAGATTTATAACAGAATAGTTTACATGTAATGAATAAATAACAAACATCTGGACGGCACTTACACATGTTGTAAACGTTGAATTTATGTGCATATATAAAACATAAGTAAAACTTAAAATTTGAAATATAAAAACGTTTTTCAAAGATATCTGTATAAACCTTCAAAATACATATAATTTCGGACCTTAAAAGAGGTCCTTTGTCACACTGACTACCGTGCTACTTTAGAAAGGAAGTATGGAGAACATAAAATAAGATGCGTACAAATTGTAACACATGACATATTCATATATAGCTGATAGTGTGGTATCATAAAACGGACTTTTAAAAAATTGCATAATCTTACAGCATTTTATCGACAATGAAAATAATTCATTTATTCAAAAACTTCGTTTTTAAATTTAATTTGATTTTCCCCTATAGAATAAATTGCAGGTAATGTGCTTTTTTGTAAAACTTTTACCTTGACAAGTTAAAACGACTGAAAAGATAATTCATAAATTAATTTAGATAAAGATAATTGTCCACTACTTTACTGTGACGTCATCAAAAGTTCTACAAAATCTTATATTTGAAAGCTCATTATCATGAATGGAAGTATCCCCTTCCCTGCAACCCCGCCCCACACCTATTTAGAGATGTCATTAGTGTTGTTTACGTAGCTGTGTGTTTGCGAAAAACTGGAAAAATACCGTAGACAAAGCAAGTTGAACTACCTTCACGAAATTTTTAAAAAAATTTAGGTCGCCGTTTTACTTAAACTTAGATTTCCTTTTTGTGTCTGGCTCATTTCCACTGACTTCCGGTCCGTCACGGGAAGTCCACACTTTCTTCCGGGTTGTGTCTGTGTCATCCATTTGCATTTCTTCAATCGGATGATCTCTATTCCTGGACGCTTTCTTTTTACTCCGCTTTTTGGCACTGATATTTCTCCCGACACACATCAACACACCTGCGGCAATGTTTACGACGAAACCCAATACGGCCATTACAAAAGACCAAGACAGGGAGAACGATAATCTTTTTATACCGACTGCATACATGACAATACCAATTATAGCGAATAGGCCTGAAATAAGAGAACAATATTTAATGAATTCACGGTTATGCGGTGAATAATATTTGCTTTGTGTTCTTCATAAGATGTTCCGATATACACGGTTTGTATTGTTCCTAAATAATTACAGCAGGGGTTTTTATGACTGCCTCCTTATATCTCATTAAGTTATATTAAAGGAAGCGACTGATGCACAGAAGAGTCGACGATGCATACAAAAAGAAAATGTTTATACATATTGAAATTCTAGATTTAAACTAAGTTACTGCATCATTTTTTTGTTACACAAAACATATATTTGTATTTAGTTTTACGAACTTTTATCGATAAGATATTGTTTATATTGTAAATTCTGACACATTGCAGCAAACAGAGGTTGTCGCTCAGTTCAACTTTTACTGACCGGAAGGACATGGATTCGAACCCAATTGAAATTAAACTTTTTTCTTCGGGTTTCATGACATATTGAAGCATGAAATTACATGTTTTCCATAGTTGAATAACTTCTCTTTAATCTTAAAAAAAATAAGCTAAATTTGGTGAGTCAGTCGCTTTAACCAAAAAGAAGAAAGAAATAACAAAAATGCTATTAGTGCCTGACTGCCAAATTTATTTGCATCATGTTACCTAAAAAAATAACAAAAAATAAGTCATATCCTGTTACCCGAAACATACGATGTCACAACGGCACCTGTGGCTAGCTTTTTCTCCTCATAAAGGCCACAAAGGAAGAACACAGAGAGGGCAAAGAACAGGTAGAAACCTATTAAGGAAAACACGTTCATCACAGCGCTTGCCGTCACCAGGCCTTTTTCTGTAAGAAAGAACAAAGTATTAAGAAAACTATATTTCTAATCATTTAATTGCATAAAACGTTGTAAAAAGCCCCAAACAGATGTTTTATATATGTGAATGAAAATGATATGTATAGAGCTAGAACATTTAAGGTTGTATAAGTGCCCAAAGCGACCAAAAGAAGTTTTTTAATTACTTTGCACTAAGGTGCATTCCACTTAATTAAACTGAATACGGTGAAAACCGTTTATGACTGGTCTAGTCATAAATTTAAAACTTAACAAGAAGGAAGATCTTCGTTTTATATACATGTTTGAAGTAAAAGAAGTCTTTTTTTTTATTTCATTCTTAAATGACTTCTCAACATTCACTGTGTTTTCAGCATTCCATTTGTATGTCATGCATCTTGGTCACTTTGAAGATGGATGACCAAAAATGCGAATTAAGTTTTAGTTTGTTTCACTTACACTTTTTTTAAATATTTTTATTTTTTTCTAAAGCAAGAGGGCAGTTTTCTACGTGACGCCGATGATCAACCAGATAAATAAAGAGTTGCATTCGATTAAAATGTAAAAACAAAATACGTTAAGAATCAAACACACAGTCTCTGTGTCTATTTTTAGTTTTCTACTTTTAGAGGAAAACACACCGACCATTTTTGTTGATTTCGTGGATTGTTGCCATTTCATTTTGCAAATATATAAAGAGGCTGTGTCCTTAAAAAAGATGTCTACTTGATATGCCCATATAAAGGTGCTTCAGTGACATGCAACAGAGTAGGTAGTTCATAACTCTGTAACTTTGTCCACAAATCGGCAAATTCTTTCTTTTATTACGTAAGTACTTTTAATAGAAGTGCTGACTTTTTTTCAAAAATTCTGTCATTGTATTGTACATGGCACTTAAAATTCAATTGAATGTACAAATGCATTATTGAATTACGAAATTTAGTATCACTATTTACGTTTCCGAACTAAAGTGAGACATATAAACCCAGATTGACTTGCCTCTCGTCGTTCAATTTACAGAACTATTCACATCCATATTTTAATTGTGATGTGTCTAAGGATAGAGGTCTAGAATGGTCTCACAGGAAGTATCAAGAAAAGAGAAAAGGTTTGTAAAACACTGGTTTTCTATATCCTCGATATCAAAGTGATGTTTAGATGTCAAGGTCACAGGTACGTTCAAGATTTGGTTACTTGAAAGTGGTTTATTGTCGATACAATAAGTCTCAGTTTAGATCCCGAACTAGAATGCAAAATGCATTATTATCTAAGGTACCAGTACAGTACCGTGTGAAAATAGAGGCAAATGTACGAGAACCATGAAGACTTCATAGCCAGGGAAAATATCTTTTGGTTCCGTACCAAGGGTCAATTATTCGGGTGCAAGGTGTACCTTTTGTCACAGACGCCTTCTTAAGTTATATACATGTAAATCACATCCACTTACCGTATTTATGTTCGTCGAAGTAAGTATGTGTATCATAACACGTGTCATTTAGCTTTTTACACGCTCGAAACAACCCTGCATGTATAGTATAGCCTGCCTCTGTCTTCACTGCCCAGTGGTCAGTAGCAATGCCCGTAGTGGAAAGGACCAGGGATACTACATTAACAATGATAGCTACGACGCTCCAGTGGATCTTGTGTTGGCACGAGCACATCTTGCACGGCAAATCAAGGGTAATAATACCCAAACGTCTGAAGTAAAAGAAGTAGAAAACTTTAATGCGGACACATAGCTCATTGAGTTAACCCTATTCCCAATCTGTCTCAATTTCTTAAGTATTTCATTTCTTAACAAATTCTGGTATATCTTATTTTAAAAACAAATACAGAAACAGTTCAAGTAATCAGTCAAAAATAATTCCAAAAAAGTGCAGATCATGCTTTATGTGTGAAATACTACATTATGTTATACATTTTATGTCACATTTTTCTTTCTTTCTTTCTTTCTTTCTGTTTTGTTTTTGACGTTATTGCAAGTGAGTTTTGCAGCTTTGCTTAGCTGTATTTCTTTGTTAGAACTATAGCTGAACAACCCTACTGTCTGCAAATAACTTTTAAACTGCTAAACATTTTCAAGTAAGAGGCTGGACAAAGGCGGACTACGATAAGCCCATCAGTCTGAATTTCCATGCAGTCTGATCAAAGTTCGCAAAATTTACCACTCTCCCAGTAAATGTTTAGTTAATATCCCTCTAAATGATACAAGAAAGCCACACTGGCCCTAAATCCCTCCCCTAAGTATAACTATTAAGAAAGGCAAGTGTAATGTACTTATCATCAAAATAAGAAATTAGAACTAAACAAGGGGCCCTATATGAATAACATCGGTAGAGGTCCACTTTGCAAATATTCAAACCAAATTTAAATTCTCAACCCTATGGCTTTTGACAAAAAAAATAAAGTTTGGCTATATCAGTCTAAATAAAATATCGGGTCAGAACAAAAATTGACACCTTGGCCAAAGTTTGAACAATCTTGGTAGTGGTCCACTAGATCATGCTTCATACCAAATTTTCTTCTTAATTTCATTCTTTTAAAAAGTTTATGGGACATCATTTGAACAAGTTTGAAAGAGATCCACTAGATAATGCTACGAATCAAATTTAAAAAAATCTCAGCATTACTGTTTCTGACAAGAAATGTTTAATAGTTTCCTTATTGTATTCGATATAAAACATCTGAATCTTGCCCATAAGGCAACGCGTCATGCGAAAATTCAGGGTAAATGTGGTTTTACAAGAATACTTGTTTTCTACATTTCAATGTAAAATATGTGTTCCCTGGACGGGGACAATAGTTACTCCAGAAACATATTTTGAGCAAGCTTAATTGAGGTATGCTAGATTATGATGCACACCAAGTTTCAAAAGTCAACAATCTGGTTATAAGTCAGACAATTAGTTAGACAATGATTTATGTAAAATTTCAGAGCTCTGAGCCTTGTGGTTTCATGCAAGAAGGATTTCTTCCATATTTTTATAACACACGTGACCCCTCGGGATAAGCAAACGATGACCCCCAATGATACAACTTTGTAGGGCTCTACTAGACAATGTTTCACCTCAAATTTCAGAGCTCGGGGCTTCGTGGTTTTAGACAACATGATTTTTAAAGTTTTCATAAAGATGATGGACACTTGGGTATCACAAAAGCTCGTCCTGAGCATTCCTCAGGTGAGATACAAGGGTACCGCCCATACAAAATTATAGACCAGAGCTTACCAAATCAAGTATGCTGCGTGTATAGATTCAAATACATTAAAAGTAACGTCTTACAATCTAAAAATGCAAGTCTCACACATATGTAATCACATGATGCCATTAACGTACCTCTGCTGTACGCAGGCTTCACACATGACTGAAGTTTTACGTCAGTGTACGGAAGAGTAAAGATTAGAACCTCTTTTTTAGATTGAAGTATCATTATTGAAACTTATACTTCACATATATTCTTTGACAGAAATAAGTTGTAACCATAAGGTGAGCGGTTGGATACCAACCAGGTGAGCGACTTGTGTTTTACAAGTAATCTCTGCCTAGTATTCAACTTTTTACTATATAAAGGGTTTATCTTTCAATCTTGTATCAATGTTGAACACTTCTGGATCACAAATATGAATAAAAGAAGCAGAAGGTAAAATCTACGATGATAAACCGGAAGTGATGAGTTTTGGCGCAGGAAATCTTTGTTCCCCATGAAGGCAAGCAATTTAGTATGACGAGAACTTTATGTGAAATTAAAAAAAAAGTTTATACATCTACCAGAAACTTAGAAACTTGGTATATAACACCCATCCTTAAATGTCATGTGTGAAGCCTCAAGTACAACTTTGTGAAACTTATGTTTGTGTGAAGTCTTCACAATGCCAATGTTTTACATGTATATCGTGAATACCGAGGCCATCCATATACTTACTCTTCTATCCAGTCTTTTGCAACCCACATTTTATTCAGATTCACTTAAAGTGCACTAGAAAATATATTTCTTCATTTTTCCCTATGTGTTTAAGAAAAACTGTTCAAAAATTACTAAACAATCCTTAGAATATATTCTTAACCTCGTCTGAACAAATTTATTCAAGTTCACTAATTTATTTTTAATCCACAAGAAACTGACAGTTTTCCTTCTAATATTGTTCTAAGTAACAGCTAAAATTTGTTTTCTTTACTAATTCTTTATATTTAACATGTTCCAATCTACAACAAAAACTCCTACAAATATTTTTCTGCTTCATACATGTTTAATTATATCAATTCAATATGAACACTTCTTGACCCAAAGCAAATCGAACCACCCATCTATTGAAGCAGTACAAAGCATTTTTGATGCCTATTCTATGTAAAATGACGTTATTTAATTATTAAAGACAATAAGTGTGTTGGGTTCAATTAGCGTGATGTGACAAAAGGTTCAATAGGTATTTGAATCTTTATTCGAAACAAATCATAACCCTAAGTTTATATACATATTAAAGATACGACCTTTAAAGATAATCAGAGATGTGTATGTACACTTTGAAAACAGCAAAATACACGTGAAATATGTGAAAATTATTGTGGGAACATTTTTTTATTACAATCTGTATTTTTAATGTGTACATGTAGTTAGGCTAAAACGATTTGGATACCTCATATCCGTTATGTAGAGGTTCGGGTAAGTAAAACGCCTCAACCCGTGGGTTGCAGTTCGTACAAATATCAACACACTCCATCATCAAAGAATATTAGAATAGAATACAGTTTAATATATGTATTGTGCGTGCGTGCGTGCGTGCGAGTGTGATTTGAGAGAGTATTTCACTAAGAAAGCCTCAACCACTCGCGGATTTTTCTCTTCTTATCCAGACATGTAAGCGATTCCTATTACAAAAAAAATGATGCATTTAATCCGTTTCTACAGTGTTTGGCCATGCCATTATTCTAGTCAATATGTGGTTAACTGTAAGGATAGTACAATTACCAAGAAAGAAAATGTACTCTTAATTTTGAGGTGGAGGCCACATCTGAATACGAAACAAAATCTATCAACAATGAATTAAAGGGAAACGAAATTTAAAAATTCAACCGATGTGATAAAAACGCGAGGATACCAACTACCTGCCTATAAAAGCAGTTGTTCTCAGCTACAACTGTACTTAATTTTATACCGTCTTACTGTATGAATAGATACTATAAATATAGTACTTTATTACCCGTCCGAACTATAAACTAAATTATACATTCTGAAACGGTATATCATAACTTCAGTACATGACAATACTTTGTGGTTAAATTGCTATGTAATTTACGGATGACATTTAAATATTTATTAATAAATACTAATGGAAGGAAACAATTATATACCTGCGTGTATCACGAATTTGTAACAAATATCTTTCTTTGTATATATTTAATACAATAAATTGAACTGACCTGTTTAACTCGTATATTGAGACGTCTGTACACTACACATAAATATAAAATTGCACTCCGCCATTTTTTTCGTCCTTTTATCAGGTATAAAGCACTTACTCAAATATTTTGTCAGTCCGAACTTTGACCTATTGATTCAATCCATTTAAGTGACGAACGCGTTGACATGTATGTTATCAAATTTCGAACTATTGATAAATTTGAAAAGGAAAAGATTTTAACAAGTAATACAAAACTCTTCTTTTTCGTTTAAACAAAACTTAAAATGTAATGGAGAGTTAAGCACTTACATGTAACCGTCAAAGATTATTCGGTTAACAGTACTAAAATTTAGCACGCGTTTACACTGTTAATTCAAATTACACAACTTTTATGTGATGAAATAAAGACTTTTTTTCCCAAATAACTCTTGAGAAAACTCCCGGCAAAGCTAATGGACATTAGGCACTCTCGGTTTGCAGATCAATGATCACGAACCCTACAAACTTAATAATACCCGGAATTACTTGCAAGAGGTTGGTTCCTCTCGCTTTTATGTGACTATTGGGCAAAAGCGCGAAAATAAAAAACAACAAAAACAAATAAAAAAAAAGGGTCCGGACAATCGTTCAAACTCAGTAAACTTCGGATTTATCTCAGTATGAAATACAAGATTTTGTTGTCGATTATGTGGATGGGGATGGGGTATGGTTTCACTGCTATACGCTAAGCGTAGAAAAGAATCAGGGGTGTCTTTAGAATAGGATGCTTTCCGTATCTTGCACTATCTCAAAAAACATAAAATAAGTAAAACTTGCAGGCTGTGACCGTTGGTTCGTTGGCCATAGTTATGGGCAAGCTGTACCGACGATAAATAAGCTTAATTTTATAGCAGTTGTATTAAATCTACATGTATATTCGATGGATCTTGAAGAATTTTAAAGAAATCTTGAATATTGACAAATCCAATAATTTTCTTCGAATTCATTTGAAATGACAATTTCCTTTTAAGTACGTTGGTGAATACCTATCCATAGCTAATGTTGTTTCTGTTGGATTTACCCGACTTTTAGATAGAGTTTGTTTTGTATTGCGTTATAGCATGATAAAAGTAATACTTTATGTTTGAGACTATTTCATTTTAACACCGTTTCAAAAGTCCTTACATCTACATTGGTAGTTTAAGTTGGTATTTATTGATAGCACCTTGTTTCAATTTTCATTGTGTCATTGTTTTAATTCTTACATACAGGTAAAATGGCGGCGGAAAATTTCATTGCATATGGACCTGTCTGAATGAATGCTTGTCAAAAATTGTTAAAACATACAATTTATATGTAAAGATCGGTGACTACAAGTAATTGCATTGCCAAACGAATTCGAATCTGAACTGCCATGCAGATTCTTACAACTGTGGATTTCCTGTTAGAATGTTATGATTAAAGGTAGATAACTGTGTATTATATTCTATTTCAGTATTCAAACTGCGGTTATTATTTTACGAAATTATCTAAGTACTGTACAGAACGTTTTTTCTTCCCATTGGTATGAGAAGCTCAATATCTCTTTTGCATTCGGCTTATGGATTTCTTATAGCTGACTTATAAAATTCTATACAAACTGGGTTGTATAACAATGTCTGATTACTCTAAACAGCCTCCGTAGTCGAGTAGTAAAGGTCGCTGACTTCAAACCACTTATTGGTGGCCATGGGTTGGAGTAGTTAAGGTCGCTGACTTCAAACCACTTAAATTGGTGGCCATGGGTTGGAGTAGTTAAGGTCGCTGACTTCAAACCACTTAAATTGGTGGCCATGGGTTCGAGTAGTTAAGGTCGCTGTCTTCAAACCACTTATTGGTGGTCATGGGTTCGAGTAGTTAAGGTCGCTGACTTCAAACCACTTATTGGTGACCATGGGTTCGAGTAGTTAAGGTCGCTGACTTCAAACCACTTATTGGTGGCCATGGGTTGGAGTAGTTAAGGTCGCTGACTTCAAACCACTTAAACTGGTGACCTTGGGTTCGAGTAGTTAAGGTCGCTGACTTCAAACCACTTAAATTGGTGACCATGGGTTCGATCCCTTCTACAGACCATTGCCATTTGTGTGAGAAATTTTGCAGTTTTCTAACGAAGAATGGGAGTATAGTACTGGTCCTTCCTTGCAAGAACAATTGTTGTGTAAACTGCCTGCCCGATATGACTCCTATTCTTGGGGAATTTTAAATAAAATCTGTTTCTTTCAAGGACTATCACAGATCTAAAATCGCACCAGAACGGATGGGGTAGTAAGATTTTTTTAACAGTTGTAACAGTGTCTATTCTAGAAATTCAGAAATAGGGGTGAATTTCCCCCCTCACTTAAAAAAATAGGGGGGATTTTCAAAAACATGGGGGGACCAATACCAAACACCATTGTTTAAGCATTTCACATGTTGAATGTAAACACTAGTATTTTCGTTCGGTTAAACACCTTGTGTCTATTTTATTGGGTGTTGGTCGTTTCGTCAAACCGTCGTTTCGTCAAACTTATTTTTCTGTACAAAACAGGTAGTTTGTTCGTCAAACTTAATTTTTAGAATAGATAACTACCGATTTTACCGAAGTGTCAAACAGATGCAATCACATGCAAACAGACTATTAACGTTAAAGCTGTTCACATTAAACGTCGCGCAAAGGTACCGCTGATTAATTGTTTGTCTTACCGGTAATTATATAAATTAGATTATTATCCGGCTATTTAGGTTGCCGATTGCACATTCATTTTAATGAATCACAAACACACTTCAGCAATCAGTTATAATTTGATTTCAATAGGTGTGAAATACTATATATTATTAATCTGACGAAACGACTTTTTGCTTGCTATATAAAATAAGTTTGACGAAACGACGGTTTGACGAAACGACCATAATTCATTTTATTTAGCTTCGGATTACCCCCCTTTGTTTTCCGGTGTTCATGTAAATTAATCCCCGACTAGGAATTCCGGCAGTTTTTGTGCAAGTTTACCGATTTGGATGCGCGATTTTCGCGCACATGTTTCAAAAATGTGCGCGATCTTTGAAAAAATAGCGTGAATCCCGCAATCGCGCGTCCTAGAATAGACACTGGTTGTAATGCCTTATATTTCATGCAAATGCAATGTGTTTTTTTTATCTACTAGTAACATTTTTGTTTTTTGTTTTTTATTGTCGATACCGGTTACATATATGATTAGTTATTTTAGGCTCCAAGATCTACGTTTCAGATATACAAGATTTAGGGACACAATTGTTTTTTACTTTCATTGATACATGGGACCTCGGTTTAAATACGTTGAACACATTATTAAAACCACAAACCCAAAGTGTTTGTATATACGACTGAGTGTATACACTCTATATGCCTTGTGGTACCCTTACTATTTATTTATCATTATAAAACGGCCGTTTTCGCTTGAATACTAAATAAAGGGAAGTAACTCAATAGATGCCGAGTCTATTTTACTTTTATTTAAAGTCATTTTACTGGTCATTTAAAGGGTAAAGCTATTGGAGACATTAGATAGAGGGAGAAAGAAGAATTACGTTTTACTAAAGTCTTACTGAAAGAATTTTAACGGCGAAATGACCGTTAATTTTGCTTTACGTAATATCATTCCAGTCAGCACGTTACCTCCGTTTGTTCCTTTTCGGCTTAAATTCAATTAACTTGTATACAGGTTGCATTGATAATTCGCAGGACTTATTTATTTCAAGTTTATTCCTTGCAAAATTGAGCAAATTCTTAGTCGAGGAAAAAAACAAACACTCTCTTTGCAATTCTAACCCTTCAGTTGACAGTAAGTCACATTAAGACACATTATGAAACATGTTGTGTTGCTGCAAAAGGGGGCCTAGATCAACGCCATCTACCGTTTATTTTTTATTTGCTTATTTACTGAAGGATATATCAGTCTGTTCTCATAAATATATAATTATTTGACCTATTTGAATCGTGCGCTGCAGTACTAATTGAAAATATGATATTCAGTCATCATAATACCCTAAAGTAGTCCGATGATCTGAAAAAAATAATCACAAGTTGTGGCTCTTACTTTGATGTTAATATTATGCCATAATTAGATTAAATCACCAGCGTCACATTTACGTCACATAATATTACGTGATAGTAAATCGGATGAAGGACTGTCGGATTAAGTGGAAAATAGTTCTTGCGCCGAGATTCTGGGGGTCCTTTGGCCATATTTCTTAGCGTGATCTGTTTGCAATGCAGTTAGCGATTAGAGCTAAAAATTCTGTTTAATGAAATGAACAGTTAAGTTTTTATTAATATTAATGACAGGCTAATACATGAAATATAAAGGGATTATGTCGTCGACTGCAGCAAGTCAGACTCTACTTGGACTTTTCTCTCCTTGTATTGTTTCACCAATGGTTTTACTTGCTTGTTTCTACAAAAATAATATGTTCTATTTTAGAATGGGTGCGGCAAAAAGTAGATCTTTGCATGTTCGGTACTAAGGACTTTCGGCTCATTACCGATGTGACAGGGATATATCAAATAGATTTTCTCATTCTTATAGTTACATACAGACACATAAAAATGTACGTTACACATAATTCTAACACGATCTAAAAATAGCCTATATATACAAAGAAGAAAATAAAGTCGGGGTTATTCTGCAGTATACCACTCGCGTGCGCTTGTTGTTTTGGCTGTTCCGTGAACCGCCGTCACCCCACGTATAAAATTTTTATAAATGAAAGTCACGTGATGTTTGTAAATACCATTTTGGTAAATATACGTCACTAAGACAAACCAACCGTTTTATCTGTAATTTTAAATCAACATGAAAATAAAATTACAACCAAATGCCATATCCTCTAAAGTACCTCTCGGGCATATATATACAACCACACATAGTCATATCAACCTAATAAAAGCCAACTAAACAAACTACTGTACAAGATGATCTCGAACATATTATGAGATGAGAACGATATGACGTCATACAGGTAGTATGACGTCACCCAGGCTATAGTCTGGTCGGTTTGTCTCGTGACTACTACCGTAGGAATCGTAGTATTACCGGCGTACAACAACAACAAAGTTCGGCTGCAAAATGGCACAAAAAAGCCAATTTACTTAGAATGGGCACAATTTGTGAAATAATAATAGCCGAGCAATGTTTTCTTTCAATAATCCATGTAAATATTACTTGTGTCTACACCCGGTGTCTACATTAAAATTCACACACGTATGCCGACTTTCGTGTAAGCGACCTTGTGACGTTTTACATATGCTATTTTTAGCATCTGAGAACATGAACATCTTTTATTTGTTTGAACATTTAATTTATTAGTAAATTGCAACTTTAGTTCGAAATACATAAAAAGAAATTATCAACTGATGAAAAGTCTGTTGTTTATTTGTTCATTTATTGGATTGATTTACTTATTATGTGGAAGCCAACTCTTACATATATCGAGGGAGGAAATTTTAACGGCCAAACCCAGAGGCGTACCGCGCAAGTGTTTTTACGATCGTAAGAAGTAGTTAACACTTATTTCACAATGTGATTTATTGTTTGGTCGTGTTAGAATCGAAATAACAAGTATCCAGTTGTGGTTTATCGTAGAATAACCCGCGTTTTTCGTTCTTATGCGAAACAATATATCACTCAGGCCTACGGCCTTCGTGATATATTCCTACGCATAAGAACTCAAAACGTGGGTTATTCTACGATAAACCACGCCTGGATACTTATTTTTTCTTAAATAACCCGCGTTTTTCGTTCTTATGCGAAACAATATATCACTCAGGCCTACGGCCTTCGTGATATATTCCTACGCATAAGAACTCAAAACGTGGGTTATTTTACGATAAACCACGCCTGGATACTTATTATTTCTTAAATATCATCAAAGTATGGAATGGAACTCCTGAATAACATACCGGTATTTGTTTTCGCGTTGGGCACGTAGTTGGCGTCCTTCGTCTTGACGTTTTGCGGGGTCATCAGAGTGAAAAGCGACCTTTGACGTATTGGCACTATTACATAAAAGCCACTGCAATATAATTACAAAAACAACAAATTTGACGCGCTTACTTCAGTTCCTTTCCATTTACGTCTTTTTTTTCTTTATGTAGATTATTTGTTTGTTTGTTAAACAGTGTTCGTACATTTTTCCTTTAGCGAAAGTGTAGCTTATTCAACAATCGTACTACGGTGCGTGACTTTTGATCGTTTTTCAAAGTTAAAAGCTAGGTTTAAACTTGTTTCTGATAACTTACAGTTGTTCCACATATGTTTCTTTAACAGGAACAGCAAGTAAAACGGCCATGACTTCCTATTTCTGTCAATCATCGAGTTAAAATGTATGCCTGGCACTTATGAGTACTTATATCATGAATTGAAGACATGTAGGTCAATATGTATCAGTATATAACCCGTGGATTACAAAGTAGTTTTGCATATTTTACTTGCGTCAGTTAAGAGTTACTCTTAATTACGCTAATATGGACTTTACTATTCGTCTTCTATTGATTTCTGCTATAACTCTTGTTTCTGAAGGTAATGTACATTTTTTACAACAATCTGGTATTAAAGCTTTACACTTGACTGGATAGATATTATCAATCAGTCATGAACGCTGTGTTATTCTTTCGTCGTTGTCTTTTTCCCCTTTATTTCATTTTGTGTTATTGTTGTCGTTTATGCTGGTAAAAACTTTGTTAATCGATTTCTTTTTTAACCTTGATCAAGATGTCTTATTTCTCTCATTAACTGACAATCAACTGTAGCTATCGCATTAAATATTACATAAGAATAATTAATTTTTCTATCATCATCTCTCTAATCAAAATTATATCCCAATCTTGTTGGAATCATACCCTAAAACCGTTACGCTTTTTAACATCGGACATGTCATTACCATTAGACAGACTGCCGATAAACTACGCAAAGGACATTCGTGTACTTAAGTCAGATTGCTGCTGCGCTGCGCTTAATAAGATCGTGTACTTGAGTAAAATTGCTGCTGCGCTACGCTAAAGAAGATCGTGAACTTGATTAAGATTGCTGCTAAGCTACGCCTGATCGTATCGTGTACTTGAGTAAGATTGCTGCTGCGCTGCGCTTAATAAGATCCTGTACTTGAGTAAGATTGTCGGCTACGCTACGCTAAAGAAGATCGTGAACTTGATTAAGATTGCTGCTAAGCTACGCCTGATCGGATCGTGTACTTGAGTAAGATTGCTGCTGCGATGCGCTTAATAAGATCGTGTACTTGAGTAAGATTGCGGCTACGCTACGCTAAAGAAGATCGTGAACTTGATTAAGATTGCTGCTAAGCTACGCCTGATCGGATCGTGTACTTGAGTAAGAGTGCTGCTACGCTACGCTTAAAAAGATCGTGCACTTGAGTAAGATTGATGCCGCTGATTGATACGCTTAATAAGACTGTGTACTTTAGTAAGATTGCTGCTACGCTACGCTTTATAAGATCGTGTACTTGGCAAGATTGCCGCCACGCTACGCCGATAAAAAGCATGTACTTAAGTCAGATTGCTGCCACGCTATGCATAAGTAGATCGTGTACTTGAGTCACATTGCTGCCACTCTAAGCTTATGAAGACCGTGTACTTAAATCAGATTTTTTTCCTTTTCTAGCTGTAGTCAATGCTGAGACATGCACCAGTATAGCAGAGTGCACACAAACAAAATGTGGTGACAATCAGAAGTTGTTATGTGTTGAACCAATCACAACGTGCATGTGTTTTTCTGTAACAACAACGGGATATTATGGTAGGCGTTCTATTCATTCAGTCCGTAAATTCACAATGAAAAGTTTTAGTTTTGGTTTAGTGTATGAGTTTAGCTTAATACAAACGTTTCTACAGTATGTAATTGTGTATGATATTGTGTCGATACCTCGAATCGATTTGCCGGGTTCCTGTTATAAGAAAGAAGAACTTGTATTAATTTTACTTTTTTCACTCACACGTATTCGAACCCAGATTATCAAATTAAAGATGTAAGCACAAGTGAACTTTCATGAATATATTTTTGTGGTCGCAAGTGAATTTTCTTTCTAAAAATGGCTTATTCGTGTGCAATTTTTGTACCATTGTCTATCATATATTGTACCATTGTCTATCATAAATTGTACCATTGTCTATCATATATTTACCATTGTCTATTTTGATGTGACAGTCCTGCTTTGTTCGAGAAGCAGAATCATTCGATTATAGATCACAATCGATTATTTCGAAGTACTGTTTGCAATGATCATGCACATTGACAAGAAATTAGGAAATAAAGAGCATTTGCAGCTTTTGTGGACATTGCCGTACACATTTTATAAATGAAAGCAAGAAAAGGGTATGGAAGAAAGAAAGAATGAAAGGAAGAAAGAAAGAAAAAGAAAAAAAAGAAACATAAAGAAGAAATAGAAAGAAAGAAAGAAAGAAAGAAAAAGAAGAAAGAGAAAAAGAAAGAAAGAAAGAAAGAAAATATGACTGGTCTCTGTTATGTACTCTGTGAACTTTTATTTTCAGGAACAGAGTGTATGGACACTACAGACTGCACGTGTAAAAGTGGTTACACAGCTGAGTGCCAGAACAAAGTTTGTCACTGTAAAACCTAGCACTTAGTATGTGTTAGCATCGTGTATGCCTCATGTTGAAAACAGTTTCATTTCTTTTTTACTTTTGATGTCATGTATAACTGTTGTTAAGTGTAGTAAATTTTTCATAATACCTAGGCTTGTGTTATTCTTGATTTAAGATATTCAACATTATTGTAACTATTCCATCCACATTAGCATACGGTCAATTGCGTTTTTATCCATGAAAAGCATAATATAACGCAGTTATAACGAGGACATATTACAAGTTTTACTCGATAATACATTGCAGACGTAACCATCAAAATAAATACTCACTTCTGTGTACAGTCCTAATATTTCAACATTTCGCACTGTTTTTTGACATTGCCATATAGAATAAAATAAAAGCTCTTGTTCACGACACAACAGAATGTCTTCCCACCACGTATTTTATGGCAGCATTTTTCCTAACTCTCTGAAAAAGATCGTTAAAACGGTTAGCGAGGATAGAAAAATAGTCTTATTTCATTCAAGCTGATTTAAGAACGAGTACTTTTAACTTTATAAAAAATATTATATTTGATTGTTTTATCATCATATATGTATGTCATTTACATGAGCCATCGGTTTCAACTGACCGACACCCGAGGAAGAATTAAAAAAGAAAAATTAAAAGATTAAAGATTAGCTACTACTTCCTTCCAGTTCTGTTCTGTTCCAGTTTCTGACTAATTGTGCAAGGAAAAACTAGGAAAAAGCAAGCAGTTGCTAAAACAGGGCAGTTAGTAACTAGCAACCAATCGTAACAGACAAAATCAACTACTTATACCTTTTGATAATGTCCAAGGTATCCCAAATCAGGGTATAATTGGCAATAATAGGCATACCTTCTTGTACCTTTTGATGATGTACACCTAAATGTACATCATAATATTTTCTTAAATACAAGAAACTGGCTCTTTATCTTCCCTTAAACAATGGACAAGGTCTCTAAAATGTCCAAGACCAAGATATAAAAGGTTTATGCGGATATCGCCACTGAGTACAGCAGTTCCATGCTCATTTGGCAAATAGTATGAAGTCCTTTGAGCTGTAGGAATCATAAAAGAAACAAAAAGCTGGCTGGCTCCTTTTGGGGTGAATTAGTGTTAAATTTAAACTTTGGGTCTCGTCAGAATGACACGACATCAAAGATTAACACATTCTGCTTCAACAGCTATTAATTTCATGAGAAAACTGTGAGTTATTGCAATAAATACAGTAACAATTCTTAATTATTCGTGTCATTATTCGTGTCAATAAATTGAAAAGTCACACATTAATGCTTTCAATATTCAAGTCTGTATATTGAATGGTAACAGAGAAATGCTCCGTCTTATGCTCCGTCAATATTCATGTAAAAAAAAAAAGAAAAAAAGAAAAACTAATAGTTACAGCCGGAGTTTTGCTCCGCTATTATTCAAGTCAATAAATTCAATAGTTACGCTCCATCTGAGTTATGAATCCATTATGTGTTATGCTCCATCATTATTCAAGTCAACTAACTGAATTGTTACATAGTTGTGCTCCGCAGTATTTTAGCGTATTGGTAACAATAAACATACATCCGGCATAACCCATGGAAGTAAAGTGATCTCGTCAAATTTTCAAGCAGGTAGTAAACACGATTCTGATATCGTCAGTGCCACCATCATTCAATACAATAATCTTAGGCATTTAAAAATCTATACGTGTCCTACATACGGTATATTAAAAATCTCCACTCGTCTCATAAGTACTTCCTTCTCCAGAAAACTAAACCCTGTCAGCTTGAAAAGAAATTCTAAGCATTGCAGGCGACATTCGCGAAATCGCCAAACGTAAACGAGTGGGTTTATCGCGTTGTTCAGTATAAGCAAATTGTAACAATACATCCTTTTAAGAGGGGGTCGTTCACAATTCCTTATAATAACTTCCACGTCGATTGGTAGATGTAACACACAGTAAAGCAGGCAAAAATAAGAAAGTATTCCTTTGTTCAAATCTTTGGGATATATTGCTGTCATTGGCGTCGTACTCTGCACACGAGACATATGTTGTTTCAAAATTAGAAAAACTTTGATGTTACAAATGAAAATGGAAACACTTAGAGTGGAATGGAATGCTAATCCAAACCAACAGACAGAGTTTGAATGATTTCTTTCCCAATCCGACCTCGAAATGCTAACAGCAATGACGAGAAACAGAGCAAACTGCAGACAAATAAATACCCTGATGTATAAGTTTTTAAAAAGTACACTGTATCTCAGCGGCGAGACAAGTGCTGTGAGTCTTTCGACAGAAAGTCCGAGAGCTGATATCCATCCAAAATGAATGCACGCTTTATTCACCCGAAAAAAGAACCATGTTGGCGGGTCCAATATGATATTTTCAAGAATGAAGCATATAAGCATCAACACGTCATAAAAAAGTATATTGTTACTCAAATATGCAATGTTTGATGCAATTCTTCGTGTTTTCGTCATGACAAGAAATGACGTCACGCTGTACACAATAATCAGTGCTGCGACAGTTATATAACTAATCCTTACTTCGATTTCATGAACAGAAAACGCCGTGTCACTCGCGCTAACATTTGACACGTTCATAATGAGCTCTAAAAGTTTTCTGCTGTCACAAGCATATTTCTATTGAATCATATATACACTTTTCAGTCACCGTTGTACTTCCCTAATGTGTATTAAAGTTGCCTTGTTTCAAGATCGGGTATTTAATCCGCCTAAGCCAGATTAATTCCGTGTTCATGGAAACGTTAGACCGTGATTAAAAGCATTCGATAACAGATTTGCCTGCATTATGTTGTGGATGAATCATTTGCATCGCCGAAAAATTGATACTCCAAACTGACTAAATACAATTACTTTCATTTGTTAAAAATGTAGAACTGCAAACTAAGCTAGGTATGAATGACTTAAAAATTGCCACAGTAACATTGCCACAGTAAATTTGCAGCAGTAAATTTGCCACATACCAGTTTTATCTCTATTAAAAAGGCCAGTACGTGTTACTTGCATTCATAATGATTATTCGCTTTGAACATTGAATGAAATGGAAAAAAAAGTTCCAAAAGTAAAAGACCTTAATGAAAATATTTAGTAAATGCAAAAATAAATGATTATGACAAATTCACGAGAAGTCCTTCTGAGAAGCCCCTAACGTAGGTTTGAATGTCGCTGAAACTGTTTCAACAATCCAGAAGTTCTTTTACCACCAACAACATAGACCAAACTTGAATTGTTCGATATAAAGTATTCCCTGCTCGAATTCCTTTTTGCTCATATCTAATATTGGTTCGCAAGAGGTTTTTCTTTCTTTCATGTAACTGACACTCCTTTCGAACAGTTATTCTTTCATATTCACCTTATGCTCGTCTTGTTAATTGTCGTATCTAACTGTTTACCACCACTGCATATTGATCTAGTAATTACAATGCACCCTTAATGTATGTTGCACTCAATGGTGAATTGGATACATACATATGAGTTATATAAGTTTTTGCCTGTTCTTCTTCTTCGGACTCGCAAATCATTTCAGGTGGTGTTACTCAAGGATCAGTATTAGGACCTCTTTTCTTTTTAGTTTATGTTAACGACCTAGTTGATAATTTTTTAGTTTGTTTGCTGATGATACTTCTCTTGCATGTACAACTTCCAACTTGACTGATCTTGAAGGAATACTTACTCATGATTTAGCAATGATCGACAAATAAAAGACTTGGCTTGTAGATTTAAATCCTTATAAGACGGAAGCAATTTTCTTTACGCTTAATTCGAATGCATTGAAGCCAAATATATTACATGTATTTTCTAGCTCAGCGGTTACATTTGTTGAAAATCATAAACATCTCGGTTTAACATAAATTAGGGACGGAAAATGGAAAACATACATTGAACAGACAATAAAATCTTCTTCAAAGGTTTTAGGAATAATGAGAAAATTAATGTTTTCATTGAAAAGAAAATCATTTAAAACAAATGGATGTGTCATTTTTAAGACCGATTCTTGAATACACTTCCGTAGTTTGGGAGAGGTGTACTAATTATGAAAAAGACCATCTTGACAAAATTCAAAATGAAGCTGCACGCATTATTACGGAATTAACACGGTCTGTTTCCTTAACAGACTTAAACAAAGAGATAGGATGGGTAAATTTATCTGACAAAAGAAAATATCAAAAATTACTGACGATATACAAAATGAACAGAGGTAAAGCACCTGATCACCTTAATAATTTATTACCAGCTCAGGTGCAAGACCTTGTACAATACAACATAATAAATCAACATAATTACTCCGTTCTTAATTTGAGAACTCAAATTTATTCAGATTCATTTATACCTTTAGCAATTCCTCTCTGGAATCAAGTGATTTAGATATTTCAGTGCGTGATGCTGCAACAATCCTAGATTTTAAATCAAAGCTGAGAAATATTTTGTTTCGTGTACTTGTGGTAATTCAATTGAAAATGTTGAACACTAACAAGAAAATTTTACTCACTTACCACACTAAGTGTATTGTTTTGTAAAAACAACCGAGATGACATAGATAACATCACTCTTTTTCCTTTACGTTCAAGAATATATTGGTGACATCGAACGTTTTAATGTGCTTAATTAATCGTGCTAGCGACATTCAATGTAATATATATTAACAAGGCTCAACAATTTCTTTCTTTCTTTCTCTTTGTTTCACTTAAATCCTTCTATAGTATGTGATGTTCTTTTTTTCTTATTGTATCATGTAAATTATATATTATTATTTGTATTTGTTGGGAAGGGTCAGTATATAATGTTGGTAGAACTTTTCCCAATCCTTTTGCTTATTTGCTTATTGTATAAATATTCATGTTAATGTTCTATATGATGTAAATAACTAAAATAAAATATGTTTAAACTAAATCTTATGAAGAGTATCGGAGTGGATCAGGCGAAGATGTCCGACGTAGATACCTGTACATTCGGAACACCTCGGGCGACTTCAGTAAGTCACCTCGGAAATAATATGGTAGCCGCCATAATGGACTATTTTGTAACACAAATGGTGTTTTTTTCTAATCCATAAGACAAACACTGCTTGAATTCTGCCATGTTTGTTTATAATTTTATTTAAGCCGCGGCGAATTACCATTTGGTGTATTCATACACTTACATACGAGGTATTTTTACGAAGTTGTCGGAAAAGGCCGAGTTGTTACGATTGTATACTGTAAAAACCGGACAATAGAATCTTCTCTATCTCAATTGTAAGAGTTATTCCCCTTTATGAAACAAACACCATTTACACATAAAGAAAATCGATGTTTTTCCACATATTTATTAGTTGACTACCCACATACCCAACAGAACATACAAAAGATTGAAAAAGTACAGCGCACTGCGGCAAGATGGGCATGTAGAAGGTGACGTAGGTCAAGTTGTGTGGGTGACATGTTAACAGACTTAGATTTAGACAGCCTTGAACATAGAAGAGAAGTTTCAGGTCTTACCTTCTTCTACAAAATACATTATAACCTTGTGTTTATTGATAAGGACATGTATCTAACACCAGTTACAAGTAGGTCACTTCAAACCAGACATAATCACCCCTTTCAGTATTCAAGACCCTCTCCACGCAGGCGCGTAGCTACCAGTACGCAGAATACGCAGCTGCGTACACATTGGTCCAGAAAATCTTTTTGAATAGTTGTTAGTAGATGTTCCATGAGAAAAAGTAAAACAAAAATCGAGTAAAATTGGTGAAAAAATATGACTTATTTTAAGCCAAAAACCCGCCAAAACGCTCCTGAGTCGATCTACAGAAAAAAAATGCTATCAGTTATGGTATAGTTTGTTCACTTACAATAGCAACATGCACTTTAGAACAGTCTTGGTTCATATTGGGTTAGGAATGCCCTACTCATCTTCCTAAATAAGAAAGATGTGTTGCCAACCTTATAAAATCTTTAGATTTGGAAGTAGCCCTTAGTGTAGGACAAAAAGCCAAGGAACCAAAAGCAATAAAAGTTTCTTTATATTATTTCTCATTACTGTTGCAATATTACGAGCCATGACCAGCTAGCAGTTGCACAAGCCGATTTCTGTCAATGTACTGATAAACCTTGCAGATGTCCCCTGCAGATGACGCTTTGAGACAAACCTTTATTTGTAGACTGTACTTGTTTAACCTGGTTGTGCTTTAAACATGTATATTAGTACAAAATTAGTCACATTATGGTAAGTAATCTTCTTATCTTGTTTCAAAGCTTTATAAATAAATGTATCTTTCATATGTTAGATACATATTTATTTAACATAATCTTAGTTTGTCTGAGTCAGGTAACAGCCTTTCCCTTCAGTTTGGAAGGTCCTGGGTTTGAATTCTTCTTGAGTATAGGGTGTGTCTTTTAGCAAAAGCTGTTAATATGTACTAGTAATTACTGTTACTGGGACTTCTCTCGTGCAAGTGGTTCCAACTGCTGTCTCCAGATTGACTGAAATAAACTTAGGCAGTTTTCGTCACAATCAAGCTAAAATAAACTAGTATAAGTAAAATGAAATCATTCGATTAAAAAATGCATGGGACCTGCATGTTTATCATAACTTATACCTTTTGTTTCTTAAAAGGTAAAACACCTTTAATGGTGGTATGAATTCTGCAAATGAAAAACTATGTATTGATTTTCAGGACAGAGGGAAAAATATTTTGACATGGCATTGAAGAAATCTGATGACGAATGTGTATGTGATGTGTGTGGGAAACAGTTTAGCAGGCTACAGTACCTGAAGCAGCATCTTAACATACATTCAGGTAGTGTATGCTGTGGATATATTTGGGTAAACTTGTATCAAGTGGAAATGCAATTCTTCGAAATCTTTAAGAGACCAAATGATTTTTTCATAGAATCACAAACTCTTCATTGTTTTGCAACTTTCATTTGTCATAGTAAGCAAAATCACGGGAATGGTGTAACTGAAACATGTTTAACTATTGCATTGTTACTATGTTCTATTGCAGTTCATTCCATTATGGTTTTACTTTCTTTGCTTCTTGAGGGGAAAAAGCTAAGATGTTATTACAGATGATGACGAAAAAAAGCAGATAGAACATTTTTGCTTTCACCTCTAAGTTTGTTCAAGTATTAGTGTCTGTTAAACTCTTAGTTCATTTTTTGACAGATTTGCATTTTGAATTTTTGGGTTGTAGGGTAACAGTATGTGATTTATTCATTTCTCCCCTAACAGTCTTACATGTATCTTGAGTTATGCCATATAGTTTTAACTGTTAATTTAATGCAAATGTTATTCATAAATATAAGATAGGAAATTATAATTGTTGGTTTTTCGAATTGTTATTACAGTAAAGGAGAGATTTTAAACAAAAACTTAGCACAATATTTTGTCTGTCTTCAAAACGAGAGCCATGCAAGCATAGAATACTGACTAATGTATTTGTAAGGTATTATGACTGTGTAAACCACCATGCTTGTCTTCCATTCATTAGCTCTTCTACAGATATTTCTTCCTTTAGTTTTCATCAGACGAGTAGATTCTGACATATTTTTTTGTGAGTGTCAACTGGTTCATTAAGGAGTTAGCTGTCATTGGGTATAAGAAACTGAACATTAGGGACCCTGATCTATCTATCTATTTGAGATTTATCGTCAGTACCGGTTGCCCATATGACCGACGCCCCCTGAAGAGATTAGTTATTTTATGTTGTGGGGGTAGTGCAAGATACAGAAAGCATCTCATACCAGAGACACCCCTGGTTCTTTTGCATGCTCAGTGTATAGCACTGATACATGGGACCTTGGTTTAACATCTCATCCGAAAGACTATTAGTAATTTTAGTGGAGGAGCAGGGGATCAAACTCGGGACCCCTGGTATACCAGTCCAGCGCGTTACCACTGGACCACATCCTCTCTTAGGGACCCTGATGTGCAGTTAACTGCTTTTATATTAGTGAATATACATGTACTTTTAGATAGGACATACCCAAAACTTGACCTGAATACATATGAAGTTTTTGTATTGATATTACAGATGAAAAGTCATTTAGGTATGAAATATTCATTTTACAGATGAGAGGCTATTTAGCTGTGAAATATTGATTTTACAGATGAGAGGCTATTTATGTGTGAAATATTGATTTTACAGATGTAAAGCCATTTAGATATATAATATTGAATTTTATAGATGAGAAGCCATTTAGGTGTGAAATATGTGACAAGAGGTTCTTGTATCACCAGTCTTACAAAGAACATCAGCAGAGGCATGATAGAAACAAGACTGTGCAATGTGAACTTTGTGGAAAAAGGTAGGGGTACCTTTAGGGATACATAAAGGGGTACTTTTAGGGGTACATGACTATATTTGCCTCTTAGTTTGTCATATCCAACACAGTCTATGGCACATTCGTTTGTCTGTCTGTTAAGACTTGTTTGACATATAACTCCCTTGTATTTTAATACTACCCTGTTCCGGTTCTAAAATGGACTTGTGCATTATTCCGTTCAAAGAAGCCTATTAATTATCAGTTATAAAAGTATTAGTTACTTACCATCATGATAGTGAACAGTGTAGACCATGATCAGACTGCAAGGATATGCATGCTGAAGATGGTCTGCACTGGTCACAAAGACATAGACAGAGTTGCCCTCTGCAGGGTGAAGGAGAGAGAGCTCTGAAGGTTATTGACATTGTTTTATCCTGTTGTGTGGTTGTACAGCTGAGATTTTGTGTGAGGTGAAGTGTACATCAAGGGATGAATTGGAAAAAGTGTTGTCTGCTTCTGTTTTTATGTATATAATTCTGAATTGTGCTTTCACCCCTCAACATGCATTTACATCATAGTTATGCCATCATTTCTTGTAATCACCAGAAAGTTAGACATTCAGCATTAATACACATACTCTGTACCTGCTGCTTAACTTGGCTCTTTGAACAAAGAGGTAGAATCCCATATGAAATGTGAGATTTATGAGAAGAGCAAAGTATTTGTATAACTATTTCTAATGTTTTCTCAGCATGACACACTTACAATGCAAGATGGAATCTTAATTGAAAGTCAATGTCTTACAGGTTTGTCACATATTTTGGCAACCCTCATCACTGAATTCTTCGTTCATTGAAACACTGTCACAGAGTCATATAACATGCTAAGTCAACACTGTTATACTCATGAAAGCAATCTTTTTTTGAAGCTAGATTTGAAAATGAATTATTCATGTAATAAGATACCCCCTGTTCCCTTTTTATGCCCCCTGCCTCTTTTGAGGAGTGATAAATTCTATAGTTATGGCCCTTGACTTAGATTTAGCAAAAAGGGTGTCAGTCTTTGAATTAATCTTCTTGTCCTTTGCCATGTGTGCGATCATACAAATGAAAATTAATGGTGGCTTGCTTGTTAGGACAAGTGATACCTGTTAATCTTAATTTATATGTCACATAATCCTAGTTCTGATTGTCCAGCAGTGGCACTGGCAGAGAATAAAAACCATTTAGATGCCATTTTGAATTCTCAGTTGATCAGTTTGTAATAATCAGAGGAAGCAGAAAGAATAAGATAATGAAGATATAAACTGAAGTACTAGAACTCTTGGAAAAGTGCAGTGATATTCAGAAATGCATTTGTTTTTCTATTCTGCTTGTCCGGGTAGACAAATGGTATGAAAAAAAAAGTCATGGACTGGTGTGGAAAATTTGCTTCAAATTCCCAGTAAGATACATTGATGGTAGATGTATATGTCCCATTGTGTCCATCTCTCTTGGAATTTACTAATAGTTTTATTCAGAATGAAAATATTTTCTGTTGAATCTACTGTAAACTGATTATAAACTTCCTTCACTTGAGATGAGAATTTGACAAAGGTATAGGGAATGTCTTAAACTGATTTTTTTTTAAATTTTCTTAATTTCCTGTGTATAAGAAAAGTATGTGTACTTCCACTAAATTTAATAAGAATCAAAAGAATATTTATATGATTTGAAATGTAGAGTAGATGTTTGTAATGTGTGTAATATTTATATTCTTTATTACTGCAATTCATGTAGATACATGTAGATTTTTTTTTGTCTGTTTTAGGTTCTACAATAAACGTGAGCTTCAGGGCCACAAGAAGGTACACGATCAGAAAGGAAAATTTCATTGTGAACTTTGTGACCTATTTTTCTTAAAGGAAACATCTCTGCAGGCACATTGTAACAGACTTCATGCTGCATTGTATATCTGTAAATTTTGTCAGGAAACCTTCTCTGATAAAAAATTGTTTAAAAAACATGAGTTTAGGCAACATCGGAAAGAAAGGAAACAGGAAGTGGATTTGGTGAGAGCAGTAAAAATGGTCTGTTCTTTGTGCGGAAAGGTTCTGTGTAATAAATGGCGGCTTGAGAGCCATTTAATATGTAAGCATAAGATGGATAAAAGGAGTATTGTTGAAAAAGGGTTGTTGAAGTTCAAGGGTAGAGATTGTGAAGAAAAGTCTTTTGAAAATGAAAGTAAAATTTTATTTGGTAGTGCAAATAGAGAAGTCTTGTCTAAAAGAAATACAAGTAACAAAGCATCTCATGCACCTATCCTAGACAGTGTGAAGGAAAAAAAATGTGATTCTAGGAAGACTAAAACCATAAAATGTGCACCCAAAGCTGGTGAAAAGAGACCACAAAATGTGGTGTTAGACAAGCATTTGGAAAGAACACATTTAAATACTGTTGAATCAGACCAAATCAGTAGTCAAAGTTTTAGTGTATTTAGGGATAACAAATCTACCTTATTTTCTGAAGAGTTAGTTCTAAACCAAGAATGTGATGATAGAGTTTTTAATAAGGCATTGATTAATAGTAGTGATTGTGGAAACAGCAATACAGATAAGGTTTACAGTGAAGGACCTCTTGCAATTGGCTGTGTAAGTGAAAACTCCGCAAATTTGGTAAGAACTGAAAATCCTATAGAATCCACCCCTCACTCAACATGTTTGTTCAGTAATGAGGACACTGATTCGAACAATACATGTGCTGTTGATTTCAAGAGTGAGACCGATAGTTTTGTTGATGATGTGACTAATGAATATGAGGTTCTGCAGCATGAATTTGATGAAATTCCCGATACTACTGACAGTGATGAAGAGATTCAAACAGATTCAAGCATTACTGTACGTCCAAGTTCACTGGCATTGCAAGAATATTTTGCTCAGTACAGTAGAAAATTAAACAAAAGGAGCGAAGTAACAACAGGAAGCCTGAAACGTTCAACGTCTACCTTGACGGCAGGTGTTCAAGAACCCTACACTACGAGTTTTGCTGAAACAGGCATTAGAACAAGGGAAGAACTTCAACACTCTGATCCCAGAGAATTTCAGGCATTGAAGCTTAGCAACATTAGATTTATAGATTCAGACAGCTTTAATTTTACTAGTGCTGGCTTAGAACAAAGGAGTTTTGACACTGTTAGTGAAAGTAATGTCAATAGTGAGACCCATTTTAAATATCCCATGAGTCCCAAACCTTTATTAGAGAAGAGGAAGCAATCAGGACAAAATTCAGACCAAAGCTCCTTAGTAGTTAGTAAACCTGACCATGCATCACCAGTTAACATATCTTTTCCTAAAAGACAAGGCAGGATTAAGATTTTTGTAAAGCATGCTGATAAAGGCCGATGGACCATAGGTCAAACTGAAAAGAGAATCCCCGTACAAGACAGCCATGATAAAATGGACAGAAATTCTGTCTGTGGTTATAAAATGAAGTCAGATGCAGGTCTTCGAGAGGTCAAAAGGCAAAAACTGCCATTAATTTTTAGAATAGGTAAAAAATCGAATGACATTCCAAACAACCAGATTAGTTCAGCAGATTTTACTACACCATAGTCAAATAGTAAACCAGTCAGTTACGAAAACTCAGTGAAATCGATGAGTACTTAAAATTTAATATTATATCTAGTATCTAGGACTGGTGTAAATATAGCTTTTTTGGTAGTTTGGATTTGATTCCATGTATGTTTACACCACTACCAAATAGTGTTTATCACGTTAATATTATGGAAAGCTTGTGTTGTTTTATGTTCAGAATTAAGGTATTGTTAGGATAATTGTTTTTGTCATGTCAGTTCCATATCATTGGCTAGCAAGACACCTCTCTCGCTTGGTCATTTAAAAATTCGCTAAGCTCACATGTCTGTTATATGCTTTTACCTGATTATAGCCCCACCAAACAGTTGTAGGAGTGGGGTGGGGGTGCTACTATAGGAATCACTTTGTCCTGTCCTGTCCAGATTGTTTTTATTAGCTCACCTGTCACGTAGTGACAGAGTGAGCTTTTCTGATCACCTTTTGTCCGTCCGTCCACAATTAGTTTGTTAACACTCTAGTGGTCACATTTTTGCCTCAATTGTCATGAAACTTGGTCAGGATGTTTGTCTCATTGATATCTCGGACGACCTTGTTAACACTCTAGAGGTTACATTTTCAGCCCAAATAATCTGGAAATTTGTCAGAAAGGTTGCTTCAAAGATTTCTAGCACAAGTTCAAATATGGGTCATCTGGGGTCAAAAACTAGGTCATGGAGCCCAACTATGGAAAAACCTTGTTAACACTCTAGAGGTTACATTTTCAGCCCAAATAATCTGGAAATTTGTCTGAAAAGTTGCCTTGAGGATTTCTAGATCAAGTTCGAATATGGGTCATCTGGAGTCACAAACTAGGTCACAGAGTCCAAATATGGAAAAACCTTGTTAACATTCTAAAGGTAGCATTTTCAGTCCAAATAACCTGGAAATTTGTCAGAAAGGTTCTATCAATGATTTCTAGCTCAGTTTTGAATATAGGTTTTCTGGGGTCAAAAATTAGGTCACAGAGCCCGAAAGTAGAAAAACCTTGTTAATGCTCTAGAGGTTACATTTCTAGTCCAAATGTCCTTGAAATTTGTCAGAAAGATTGTTTCAATGATTTCTAGCTCAGATTTGGATATGGGTCATCTGGGATCAAAAACTAGGTCACATGGTTTAAATATGTAAACAACTTTTTAACACTCCAGAGGTTACATTTTCAGTCCAAATATCCTGGAAATTTGTCAGACAGGTTTTCTTGATGATTTCTAGCTCAAGTTGGAGTATGGGTCATCTTGGGTCAAAAACTAGGTCACAGAGCCCAAATATGGAAAGAACTTGTTAACACTCTAGAGGTAACATTTTAATTCCAAATAACCTGGAAATTTGTCAGAAAGCTTAATTCTATGGCTTCTAGGTCAAGTTTGAATATGGGTCATCTGGAGTCGAAACATCTAGGTCACAGAGCCCAAATATCGAAAAACTTTGTAAACACTCTAGAGGCTACATTTTCAGTCCAGATGTCCTGGAAATTTGTCAGAAAGGTTGTTTTGATGATTTGTAGCTCAAGTTTGGATATGGGTAATCTGGGGTCAAAAACTAGGTCATAGAGCCAAAATATGGAAAAATCTTGTGAACACTCTAGAGATAACATTTTCAGTACAAATAACCTTGAAATTTGTCAAAGAGATTGTTTCAATAATTTCTAGGTCAAGTTCGAATATGGGTCATCTGGGGTCAAATAACCAGGTCCATAGCAACTTTGTTTAAAGCAGTCATACTCAGGTGAGCGATACAGGGCCATCATGGCCCTCTTGTTGAATATCTCAGAAACCAGGTGAGATGTTTACTTGAAACTTTATTTATTGCGATCCATAAAAAACATGGCCACCAGGGGTGGGGCTTACAGGTTACAATTTCTTTTTGTACTTTTGATCAAGGTGTCATATTCAGTCAGTTTACTACTGTGTTCAGTTTAAGAAAGTATTATGTTCAGTGTTGATAATATTATTTATTTTGTTAATTTACAATATTATATGCAGTCCAAATTTGTCACTGTTTGAGTTTTACATGTATATATCTTTTGTTATACGTAGTGGTATAGATATTATGATAGATAAATTCTGTGTTATGTTCATTTGGATAACTTTAGTGTTTTGGATGTCCTTAACAGAACATCATTATTCTTTGGCTCTCTCTGTGTTTTTTTGCAATTCCTTTGAAATCAAACAGACTGCAGATTTGAGGTAAATTAGAATACTAAACGTTAAGTTGAATATTTGGTAAAGAAAACCGTTCCTCTTGTAATCAAGGGACATAACTGGGTTATTTCTCTTCCTTAGCAATCCAGAGATCAACATCAGTTACCCACGGTACTCATGCCGTATAACTACATAAAAAACTGTTGATGAATAGACTGGAATGGAATGGATCTTACATGGATTTCCAACAATATTTGGAGATATTACTCTTTTTTTAGTTCAAAGGCGGGGGGTGGGGATACCAACCAGTCTTATAAATAATCACTAAGTGTACACTTATAAATAAATTACTTCACTATAATTTATGAAGATACAAAATTCAAAAACAACCTAAAACATCTCCACTATTAATAAACGAAATGTGAAATTCCTGTCGGCAATATTACAGTAATAAATAAGGCAGCACAACAAGTTCCCTCTTTTCTACAATGCTGGTACATACTCATCATAAGTCTTAACCCTTAACCTGCTGGAACCGAAAGTGATTAGCCTTTGCCACCAGTATAGAGCCAGGCCAGCCTGCACATCCGTGCCGTCTGACCTGGCTCTATACTGTTGGTAGCTCATTTTTTTGTATTTTTGATATTGAAATCCCTTAAACTTTGAATGGACTGTTCCAAATTCAAAGCTGGGCAAATCCATTACAAAATTTCAGCATGTTCAGGGTTAAGTTGCAAAACAAAACAGCTTTATTCTGGTACACAGTGTTTAGCTTTTTGCAAAGTCTGAATCATTTTATCTAAGAAATCGTTGTAATCTTTCTGTGTTTGGAAGTCGCCTACTTTAGATTTTACAGCATTTTCGAAGTTAGTAAAGTCCTGAGCTGTATTACTTTTCGGAACCAGTTCTTCTATACAAGTCCTAGATAACTCTGAATCAGAAGTAACTATTCCAGCATAAGATGGGCCCTGATCATTATGAGCTGACGTTTTACAGTCATTATCTGGTCTTTCATCTAATGGTTTAACTATCAAATCTCCTTCAGCAAACATCAAATTTTCTGATACATTTAACCTTGAATGTTGCAGTTCTGCGGATTTTACACTTGCTTCATTACCACTGGTTAACTGTTGAACTGTCCGACTTCTGTTATAAGTTTCTTTTCTCATAATCTTTTCTCTATTCTTTGCAACTGAGACATTTTGTGGCTGCATAGTATCCTGAGTTTGAAGCTGCTCCAACATTGGAAGATTATGACCACTGTCTTTTAAGGCTACAGGGTTAAATGTATTGTCATCATTGTTTGCTTCAGTAGCATTTCTTGTCTGATGTTCAAACGATTCCTGATAATTCATTACAACAGGAGTTACTGGACCTGATGCCACAACTTCATACTCATCTCCAAGGTTTTCAGAATCTACTTGTAACACATCATTATTATCTGTTACAATTTCATACTTCTCGCCAGGTTCTAGTACTATGTTTTTACCATTCTCTGCTTCATTTAGAATTAATACAATTCTTTCTGTTTCATCGCCATCGGCACTATGTATTTCAGCCTGACTCACAAACTCATTGTCTAAAACTTTTACAGTGTTCTGAGCCTTTTCATCTGCATCTGTAAAAACGACATAATAATTCTGGCCTTCCGTTTCTGTATTTTCCATGTTTGCTCTCAAAACACTATCTGCAGTACCAGAGGTTTGCGCTTTTTCCTCCTCTGTAAAAGCTTGAATACTTTGAAGAACACTATCGGTTAGTTCTGCAATCTCGTTTGAATTTCCAGAGGTAGTTATCTCGGTGTATTCAGTAAAATCGTTAGCACCAACATCATTAGTTTCTTCAAACACAACATAACTCACATTCTGATCTGTGTCGTTTGCCGCGTCGTTTGCCACGTCATTTATGTTATACTTTTCACTCGACACTCTTGCTCCTGGTTCTAAATTATCAGTGCCTTTGACATACACAGCCATTTCATCATCTTTGTAATATATACGAAAGCCTTTATCATTCTCAAGAAGTTTAGAGAAATCTTTGTTTTCATTTACTTTGACACTATCCATTTGCTTCTTGTTTATTGCTTTCTTCCTTATTTGAAGCATAGCTTTCATGTCTTTCTCTGACAGCTGATGTTTTGACATCAAATGTTTACTGAGGACATACCGATTGAAGAAAACCCTCTTACATAGAGTGCATTCCACCTTTCTTGCTTTGGCAAGGTTCATTGGTGGGAGTTTACGACTGGTCGCTAGCAGGTCTTTATGTTCCAATGCTTGGTGAGATCTAAGATGTTTCTTGTTTACGAATGTTTGGTTACAATACTCACATCCATGCTTTCTGTTGTGTGATTTTGTAATGTGTTTGTTCAGTGATTGCTGGGAGTCGTAAAACATACTACACTGCTCACAGGCAAATTCCGACACTGCATTGTGGTATTTCATGTGAACTTTGAGTTGTCGCTTGTTATTAAACCTGAAATATCAAACAGGAATAAACACAGGCAGTCTAACTTAAATGTTTGAGTTACATTTTGTTAAAATTAATGCATTGCACTTCCTATTTTGAAAACAAAACAACATCGACTACTGGTACTGCAGTGCATCTTTAAGTGTACTGCCATAGTTGCAGATTAAACTATTAACTCTTGATCTAGTAAGATTTCTATAAATAATCCTAAAAACTTGAAACTGTTTTTAAGAATAACTTGTCTCCCCCACATGTAATATACCATGAAGAATACTAGTGATAACAAAGGGGCAAAATCTTGGAACAGAAGACACAACTGTAACATTAACAATAATAAGAGGGTCATGATGGCCCAGTATCACTGGTATCCAGCAGGTGGTTATCGAGGTAAGTCCAAATGTGTTCAAATCTTGACAAATCATGCTGAAAATCACTAAACTGGAAAGTGTTGATGAAATGCTCAACTAGGATGAAAACCAACCAGCAGCTATGAAGAACATACACAGACAAACTTTATGAAAGACAGACACACAGACAGACACACAGACCAAAAATATAAAAACTACATTTCCAGAATAATCATTCCTGTGAAGTTTCATCTAAATCCAACCAGCTGAAATGTACTCAATTTTGGACATGCATTGTAACACCACTAAAAAGTTTTAGACAGGAATAAAATGATTATATGCATAACTGCACCTGCTCACAATCATTGCTGTGAAGTTTCCGCAAAATCCAACCAACGGTTAAAGGGATATGCCAAACTGTATTAAAATTTGGAAAAATCAAAGGCCACAACTCTGCTTAAAATCAACCATAGTCAGTAATATGCATAAGAGTCATAATTACACTTGCTAACGATCATTCCTGTGAAGTTTCGTCAAAAGACGATGAAGTTATGTAGATATTCCCATATCATATGTGTTCAAATTTGGAAAAATTAAAGCCACAAACTTCGCTAAAAATTACTAAACCAGAACATGCCGACATTATGCTCAACTAAGCTTGGTACATCAGAGAAATTTTGATTGAAATTCAGCCAGTTATAGAGAAGAAGCAGACAGACAAACTTCGTGACATATAGACATACTATATACTGCGTGGAGCAAGACATTATACTGAACGGTACTATCCGATTTTAAAGACGGACAAGTCCATTTTAGAAATTTAGCAGGTTTAGAGTTGACCACTCCACAAGATAGGCAGATCTTTACTTCTTATAAAATCATCAGCTGAAGTGCTATATTTACCCTTTGCCACATTTTTCACAGACTTCCGGCTTTTCTCCTGTATGTATCCTCATGTGCTCCTGGAGACTTTGGTTATATGGGAAACATTTCCCACACACTGTACACTTGAAAGGCTTCTCACCTACAATAAATGGAGACTTTGGTTATATGGGAAACATTTCCCACACACTGTACACTTGAAAGGCTTCTCCCCTACAATAAATTAACACGATATTTTACATGCTATGGAAGTACACAGGGTTGAACCAAAAGGTTACCTTTACGATGTTATACGATGTTATAATGTTCCTTAGCATAAAGTTCACTTACTTTTAGATAAGGGAGTCTTTCAATATTATGTCAAACTAAAACGGTATGCATGTACTTGGTGTATACTTGACTAATCCAGACCTTTAAGGGACTGACTCATAAATTGGTTGATAATGCATAAATTAAAGAAGAAACTATATACATATAGAAATTCTAGTTGTATTTCTGATGGCTAAGAACTGTCTTATTTTTTGTAACAGAAACACACCATAATGCAAAGTTTTAAACACTCTGTTGATAAACTAGACTTGTCTGTCAGACACTGATGCCCCAACAATTGGAAATTTGTCACAGAAAGGGAATTCATTACCAGGGAAAACAAAAGATATACAGTTAGTTGCTTGATAGGTTATGAGTACACTAGTACTTTGCTTTACAAATAAACCTTTTTCAAAATGTGTCAGCTGTTTTACCTCTTTCAACATGTCTTACTTCTATAAAAATGCCTTTCTTGCATAACTTATTAACCTATTAAATAATACGGTAATTATTTTAAATAGCTATGAAAACATTGTATTTCAGTATTACTTAGGTTATTATATGTATGTAATAAGTATGAAAACATTTAAACACAGGTACATAAGGAGTTGCGCTCACAAGATTTAATATATAAAATATGTATGAAAAACCAACAAAGGGAAATAATCCAGTAAAAACTGATCCAAGGTAAAAAAAAACCTTTACTTCTTGCACAACCATGCATTGTGGTCTATTATGTGTGTGAGTTTGGGTTCAATCCACTCATGGGTGAGGTAGGAGTTGGCCACAGGAGATTTACTACATACGGCATGTATGAAAAACCAACTAAGGGCATTAATCCAGTGAAAACTGACCCAAGCAAAAGTATTCTTTACTTCTTCCACAACAACCCAACATGGTTTATTATGTGACGCTAGTTTGGTGCTAATCCATCTATGAGTGTAGGGAGTTGGTCACACAAGAAATGGCACATAATTAGGTTTGAACTAACGTACGGGATGGACCTGTGCAATTCTAGATGCCCCCATACCATGAGGTGGGGGCACAAAAATTTACCCCGTCAGTCACAGGGTAATTATTATTTTTATACAGTAAAATTTGTAACATGGTTTTAAAATAGTGGCATGTCATGGTGGTTTAGTTCACAACTATTAGTTTTAATGGGTGGAAAGTGGTTCAAATCCTGTTAAAAACAATTCTTTTTCTTTACTTTTCATGGTGTATTAAAGCATAAAATATTGTAGTTGTTTTTTTGATAGTATATTAACTTCTCTTTAATATTTAAGAAAAATATTTATAAGCTAAAATCTGTGAATGAGTCACTTCCAACTAGCCAACTTTTTGTTACGTTAAATATTACGTATGTAATTATAAGTCTTGTGAGGCTTCCTGTATACAAGCAAGCATAAGCAGTAATTTTTTAAGGCCTTTTTGAGGCCGAAATTCAGCCCCATTCCCCACTTAAAAAAGTATATATTTTTCCCCAAATGTAGAACAATTATCCCCTAAAAAAAATTTATATCATGAAACATTGTTTGAAACTTAGCTGATTTGGTTTTGTTTCCCCAAATTTCCCCAAAACCACTATTTTTCCCCACCTGATGGGCCTCATCACCTTTGCTCAAAATGTGAAAAATATCACTGATAAGACATTTTCATAACCTATCAAGGTATGGAACAGATATTAAATAGGAACGCATGAAACTGTCACTTTTATTCAAAGATTCTCTAGCTGTTTTGAAAGACTGCTTGGACAACTATCAATGAATACTTTTTTTACAGTTGTCAAAATAACCAACACCCTATAACCTATATCATCAAAACACCCGAAATAGTATTTCAGCCAAAAACCTTTTGCTTTTTATATTCACATCTTAACCATAATGCCAGTACAACAGAAGAAGAAAAGTTTACTAGAAAGTAAAAAGAATACCTTACTTAACCCTTAACCTGCTGGAACCGAAATTGATTAGCCTTTGCCACCAGTATAGAGCCAGCCCAGCCTGCACATCTGTGCAGTCTGACCAGGCTCTATACTGTTGGTAGCTCAATTTTTGTATTTTGATATTGAAAATGGACTGTTCCAAATTAAAGCTGGACAAATCCATTACAAAAATTCAGCAGGTTCAGGGTTTGTGTTCTCCAGTTTCTTTGTTTCATTTTGCTTCTACCTTTTTTCAATAACTTCATTTTATCTGTTTGATTCAAATGCCCTCTATCAGTCAGTCATATTGGGAGGACAGTTTACCTAACCATCATTTCAAAGGACAAGTTTTATTCTCCCATTCTCCATAACATACTGCCAACTCTAACATGAACAGTGTTGATCAGTAGCAGAGCTCAAACCCATGATCCTCGTGTGGGAGGTCAAGTGATTCTACAACTGTAACCAATAAACAGCTTGAGGGCTAATAAAATGACATCAGGTTAGAAAAGTCTAATTAAGACAGTCTCAAACTAAGTCTTCAATACCTTTGTGGACACTGATATGCTTGTTCAGGTAACTCTGCTGGTTGAAAGTCTTTCCACAAATGTCACACCTGTATCCTTGACCTTCAAAATGCTCCTTTGTATGGTTGTCCCTTCCTGCCTTAGTTTTGAATTTCTTATCACAAGTATCACACGAAAAGGCTTTAATATCTGCAAGAAAATATCTCTCAAATTAGTCTGAAGACATCAGCTTAGACAAAGTGAACAGAGTACATGTACCTCCAGATTAAGACCAGAAGAATAGAGTACCTCTTATTCAAAATTCTTGTGGCCATACACTTTCTACTCATGTTTCATGAAATCTATTCAAAAAGATGCATAATTCATTACACTGTAAACAAACTGACATTCATTAAATCTGTTCAAAAAAATGCGCAATTCTTTACACTTTGAACAAACTGACTTTCAATAAATCTCTTCAGAAAGATGCATAATTCATTACACTTTGAACAAACTGACTTTCATTTAATCTTAGTTCAGAAAGACGCATAATTCATTACACTGTGAACAAATTGACTTTCATTAAATATATTCAGAAAGATGCACAATTCATTACACTTGAACAAACTGACTTTCATTTAATCTATTTAGAAAGATGCATAATTCATTACACTGTGAACAAACAGACTTTCATGAAATCTATTCAGAAAGATGCATAATTCATTACACTGTTAACAAACTGACTCATTAAATCTATTCAGAAAGATGCATAATTCATTACACTGTTAACAAACTGACTCATTAAATCTATTCAGAAAGACGATTAATTCATTACATTGTGAACAACAGACTTTCATAAATCTATAGTGAAAGATGCATAATTCATGACACTGTGAACAAACTGACTTTCATAAATCTATTCAGAAAGATGCATCATTCATTACACTGTGAACAAACTGACTTTTATAAATCTATTCAGAAAGATGCATAATTCATTACACTGACTGTGGCAGACAGACATTTCATCATCCTTGGTAGTTAAGTTTAGATGCTGTAATTCACATGCTTTCCAACCTACCAAACATGGGATCAGCATGGATTGTAAGAATCTTACACTAGCTGCTGATACAGACCGGAATATCTGTCTTGAGGGTAACTGTTTACAGTGGTAACGTAGCTCTGCCGAGTTACTGCTAAACAGTTACCTGATTCTTTTTCTTGCATATTGTAATACATGTAAATCATATTTCTGATGGAAATTACAAAAATCTAATATTTTTATTTGGCAATGTTTTCTTACAGTTGTGCATGAATTTACAAATGTACAACTTCATACATTATACATAACAGCGAAGTGACGTCATCCTAAGCACGTCATTCATTCATAAAATGCGCTGAAATGATGTCATTTCAAAGCACACAACTTAAAATTGTCTTACATGTACATGAGGGTTGTAAGATGAGTTTTCTTAGCACTGGTGTTAACAGTAGAAAATCCTGTCTGATATGCAAGAAATTTCTGTACACCCTCTCAACTTGTTATACATTTTTAATGATTTTAAAGCGCTCAAACTGTCAAATGTCTATCAGGTGGACAGTTCACCCAATCATTCATCATTCCCAGGAAAGACCAACACTAGACCCTAACTGCCAACTATCTCAAATAGTGATAGTCAATAGCGTGGCTTGAACCCTTAACCATCAATCACTGAGAGGTTATAACTGATATTAAGACAGCAACTTTAACTGCTTGATCATCAAGACACGTCTATAATCTTTCAAACCATTCAGTGCACATGCATTTCATTCATACACGTAGTAATCACTGTAAATTAAATACATAAAGCTGACCTAACCACGCACTGCCATCAAACTCTGATTTGAAATTCAAAGCTTGATGGTTTTTCCATAGAAATTTTAGGCAACTGCATGATATACTAGTATTATAGAAAAGACAAAACAAACACACAAAAAATCCCCAACAGTTAAACTTTACCTGTATGAGTTAGTCGATGTGAGTTAAGGTTGGACCGTCGCAGAAAACATTTACCGCAAACATCACATTTATGTTTCCGCTTGCCTGAGTGCACAACACCATGGATTGTCAGATAGGCTTGCAATGCAAACTGCATTCCACAAATCTCACATTTGAAAGGCTTGTCAGCTGAAGAAAAGATAACAACAGATGTATACACTGTGTTAATATTAAACAATAAGACACATGTTAAGGCACTCTGAAAAACAAAATCTTACATCATTATTTGAGTTCAGCTCTCTAAGACATTTTTTAAAATATGTATTCCTTGAACCAGTTAAAAGTACATGCTAGCACATAGTTATTTGATTGACAGTTTTTATTGTGGTTTAATGCTGGTGCTTATCCTGGTCATCAGTCCACCTAACAAGTTTTCCTGGGTAACCAGTGACTGCTTCCTCATTTAAATCAGAAGTGAGGGGCCAATGAGCTTAAGACGCATTGTCCAAGATTAATACTCATGGAGAAATCTAGCAGGCCCTTGTGAGGTTTGAACTGATAAACCTGGATTAACAAGCTACCAACTGAGCTATTTAGGGCTGGCGCACATGGTTGAAATTAAGATTGAGTTTAAGTTGTGCCTCATTCTCTCAATATACTTGGCTACACTATACATGTACAACATGGCTTACACTTCGATACTCTTTAATATATATGACTTATGAAACTTGCAAGTGTGTTCTTACATTCAATCAGCAATGGGGACATTTAATCAGCCAAAATGATATTCAACCAGCAAAAATGATATTCAATCAGCCAAGATGACAACCAGCCAAGGTGACATTCAATCAGCCAAGGTGACAATGTGACATTCAATCAGCCAAGGTACATTCAATCAGCCATGGAGACATTTAATCAGCCAAAAAGATATTCAATCAGCCAAAATGACAATCAGCCAAGGTGACATTCAATCAGCCAAGGTGACATTCAATCAGCCAAGGTGACAATGTGAAGTTAATTTTGATGTTCTGGCTAAGTTACATGGTTCATGCTCTGCAACATCCAAATTTAAAAGAATCCATAAAATACAATGTGATGATGACAATGAAACAGATGTTCAGCAAGTGTGGACAAATGGAAGAGGGGAGGTGCTGAAGTCTTTCTGTGCTGCTAACTAGATGGACACTTGTGTAAATCTTCTATGTGTAATAATACCACAAATGATACATGTCTGTGTCTGCATGAACTTTTGTAAGACCCAACCATCAAAATGTATCTGTTATAAAGCCAATCTGAAGTATCTAATAAACGTTCAGCTTACACTGTAAATGTGCATTCTGAAAGCCATTTCAATACAGATTATACATAGCATCATAGCATCTGTAAAGAAAAAAAACAACAACCAAACAAACACACACCACGATATGATTGTTTTTACCAATTTTCTTAAGATGGATGCATCCCATCAGGAATCTAACCAAAACCCTGGTACTATGATTTATCCCTTAACCTGCTGGATCCGAAAGTGATTAGCCTTTGCCACCAGTATAGAGCCAGGCCAGCCTGCACATCCGTCCAGTCTGACCAGGCTCTATACTGTTCGTTGCTCAATTTTTGTATTTTGGTATTGAAATACCTTAACCTTGAATGGACTGTTCCAAATTAAGAGCTGGGCAAATCCATTACAAAACTTCAGCAGGTTCAGGGTTAATGTTCAAGACTTTATAGTTAACCCTTATCATAAACAAGCATACAAACCTCTGTGTAAAGCCATGTGTTTACTGAGGTTGCCCCTACTGCTCAGTACTTTGAAACATATTGGACATTCCAATGACCTAAATGTTTTTCCATCCTCAAAATCAAAGTCGACTTCATCCATTTCAGCAGTCTCTGCCAGTTCATCAAACTCAATTTTAATCTGTGCTTCCAAATCACTTGGAATGTCTTCATCCTCCATGTCATTCCTGTTAAATACTTCACTGGATTCACCTATTTTACCAATGTTTTCAACTTTTATGCATTCATTACTTTCTATTCTAGCATTTGGTTCAGTCTTTTCCAAAAAACTGCCATCTTCTTTAAAAACTTCTCCCTCCTGAGAGATATCATCTAAATGTTTACCATCAGTTATTTCACTATATCCTAGTGTTTTTCCAACAGAGTAATTACTTTTAAGCTTCTGTTTTCTACTGTTGTAAGAATTGTTCACATTCTTTTCAACTCTTTCAGTTACTATCTGTTGACTTGTCTTACTCACTGCTTCTTTCTTACTAACTGTAACACCTGATTTCTTTTCATTTTTTGTTACACTTTTCAACAAAACTTTAACTGTACATTTCTTAACTGTATTTAAGTCATGTGCATCATTTTTCACAGAAGTACATTTTATTTCTGACCCACATTTTTCTTCCAAATCCATTTTCTCATTTTTTAATTCATTCTCTATTTGTTCTTCTCTAAGCAAAATACCTTTATCTCTATTTCCGGACTTCTCTTTAGTTCTGTGATTTGCCTTTCTAGTTTCTACTTCAAAATTAGAACCAGTCACAGCTTGTGGCTTTTCTACATTCTTCTGTGATACTTTCTTTTTACTGTCTTCAAAATGCTCCAGTAATTTCAATTTATGTGAGGTTTCACTAATGTGATCATCAAAACTTTCATTTTGTTGATCAGCTAAGTCCTTAGAAATTTCGCCATCAAAAACATCATTCTTTTCCTTCTGTGGATTGGGTACTGATCTAGTACCTAACTCACTATGTGCTAGCTTGAATGTTGGTTTTCTAATTCTAGAAGACACCCTTCTTGTTGAGTTTTCCATTTTTCAAATGTCTGCAATGATAATCAGAAAATATTTTTAAAACAAGCACTACATTGGAATGAATGCCATGCCCAAGGAAGGGCCTAAAAAAATGCTTAAGTTTTATGACAAACAAACCGATAGATGAAAACCAATATGCCCTCCCTCTGAGGGCATTAGATCATTTAAGAAACTCGTCTTAAAAAAGATGAATCATTTCAAATTTTGGTACATGTATAAGCCAGTTTGCATTATCAGTTTGCACACAATAGAACAACTGGTGATAATTATGCTAATTGTACTGTGATAGCACTATATTAATAAGTTAGACGAGACCATCAGTTGGTTTACTATATAAAGTAAGGTAGATGAAATTGTAGTTAACCACCAGTCCAATGCATTACCACTGGACCACTGATCCACCTGTTAGTGCTAAAAAAAAATTGATTGTTAGTGTTAAAAACAATCCTTAAATACTCTAGCTCACAAGGTTTCTTCAACAAGAAAAAAAGACGCTTTGTCTGGATTATATCCAGAAAGACACTGATGAACGTAAACATGTATTGTAACCATGTTTTTCATATATCATATCTTTAACCAATGTATTATATTACAGTAGTCGGTGTAAAAAGCTCATCAGAGCTTATGTTTTATTGTTATATGAATCCGAATTATAAATTTAAATTTACTTGACTTGATGACTTGCGGACCCCGTCCTATGTTCTAACACTTCACTGTAAAATAAATTCAGGTTGACTGTAATTATTTTTCATTATTTAAATACTCATAGAACAGTTTCACCATACAATTACCTTTAGCCTGACAAGCTGCCTCAGAACAATTATTTCGTTAAATTATTAATAACTAAAAAAACTAAAAAGTATCTGTACAAATGATGGTACTGAATGTAAGGGAAGTAATTCTTTTTTTTATTTATCCGTGATAAGGTCTGACTTGTCGGTATATTACGGATTACCGTGCAAGCTACAGTTAAAGCGGTCTCGGTAAATCGACAAGTGTCGACAGTCCACAGTTTTTTTAGACCGACGGAGACCGTTCATTCAATATTCTTCTTCTTGTCCTCCTATTATTTCCAAGTTTTTATTCAGTTCTAAACATTCCTTTTAAAACTGCCATGAAATATTAACTAATTGAACATTAAATTTATTCATTTTTAAATTTATTTATCAATAAGTTCAGAATTTCATTTTTTTCCTTTATGTATTCGTTATATTTATTCATGTTTTTATTTTTCCTTCATTTATATTTTCTGTTAGCCTCTTTCAACAAATGATCAAACTTTCACACCCTTTCGGCCATTTACTCAACTTTTCAGTTAAATTCGCCAGTGAAGATTATGGCCGGTCTCATAAAATCAATTTCTTAAAGTACTAACTAATCATATCAACTATTATTTCAGAAGTCTCATCCTTCTATAAATATATAAACAATAAGATAAAAATAATGCTGGCACACATTAAAAGATTCAGATATTTTTCTTTTTCTTTTACTTACTGCAAGCTATTCTATCGAAAGAATGATAAAAGTCTATAAATGAGGACAGAAGTTCATGCAATAGATTTCTTAAACTTATACAATGCAAATTAAAATCATTCCTAAATTTTCTAATCACGTTTTCTCTTTCTTTCTTTCTTTCTTTCTTTATAATCTTGAAATCAGTTTTACTCTTGCTAGTGATCCCAAAAAAAGCCCATTAAAGACTACCACACTTGATGATAAATAAACGACATCCGTCGATTTAAAGGTGACAGTGACTTTCACTTCTTCAATTTCCTCTAACTATCACTCGAGAATAACGGATTTATTACTGTCATACTCTCATACTGGCCATGTTCTATGTCTGCTCTAAAGATCAGTGGATAAAAATTCAAGGGTAAAACCGATGTTTTTTTCAGGACACGGGGTTTAAAGGCCAAGACCACAATGCCCGTCTCTCTTAAAATAAATGTATTACAACAACCCTGTGTAGAACTAATCTCGACTTCACAGGGGGGTGGGGGGCATGTTCTTTCAATCAATTGCTCATGAATGAGACATTATCCAAGAATTTGAAACATATTTAAGCATTATGTACAGATAACTCTGTTGTTTTAGGTTCACCGCGCTGAGTCGACATTCTTGAATGATCTTAAGGTTTTCTGAAATATGCACACAAAAGGAAGACATCAGTGTCATTCTGACTGCACGTGTTTTATTTTTAGCTCAGATGAGCCAGAGACACAAAATATTAGATATTCAGTATTGTGATCATATTTTGACTTACAGTTTAAAGCGACTGACTCACAGATGAGTCGACGATGCATACAAATGAAAATGTTTATAATTCTAGAAATTCTAGCTGTAATTGTGGAGAACATATCAAAACTAAGTTACTGAATCATTTTTGCTGTAGAAATACATCGTATTATAAAGGTTTTTCAGACTTTCATCGGTAAAATATTTACCCCGTTAGTCACAAGGTCGATACTTAAATCATATTATTAAATTTGACATATAAATGCAAGTAGTCTCTGGTGGTATAGATCGTCACTACATTTTACTGACCGAAAGGGCATCGGTCCGAAACCTGGTAAAATCAAAATTCTTTTGTTTCAGTGTTCATGGTGTATAAAAGCATAATAATATGGTTTTTTTCCAAAGTATATTAACTTATCTTAAATTTTAAAGAAAAACAATCACCTAAATTCTTTGAGGCAGTCGCTTTAAATAATTGTCACATAATTCACCAAGTCCAATCGTTCATTATAGATCCCAGGAGGAGAACGCATTGATGGTTAAATTTTTAAGGAGGAAAACAGTTACTGTGGTAAGAAAATCATCTAGCATTTCTTTGATAATGCATATATCAGATAAAGATATGGCCCATGCTGATCGCATATGATTACATTATCTGATGGTTTAGTTTAGACTCATTTATTTTACATCGATTGCGATACAAGTTCTTACAACTTAGATTCATCACGCTCGATGACCGCTTTCTAGGTTTCATACCAGTATTCGCGCAGCGTGGAGGAATGTGAAGGTCGTGAATCTCGCCACTGACGGGATTTGAACCCTGCGCTCAACCCCTGGACCACGGTGTCTCCTCGTCCGATGGTCGTCTCACATTCGTTAACTTCTTAGAACGTTCTCCACAACTGCACTAGAAAATTCAAAAAAATTGGTGAGATCGCACTTTAAGTGTCGATATTTTGACAAGTAAGCAAAGTTCTGAGCATTTGTTTCGCCCTAAAGGTTCGATTAACAACGTTTTTCGTATGCCAAAAACCCTCCAATATTTCTGGAACGTATTTTGTGGAGAAAAATACCATTTTAGTATATTATCAATATGAACGCATGGGTCGAACTTTTCATGAGTTTTCATCTGTTTGCAAACTGAACACACGGGCAGGAGGCAGTTTTTGAAACACCCGAATTTTCATGGATATCTAATATAAAATCAATCAGTTGACCGTCAAATGTCTAAAACATTACTTACAGATTAGTCCCCACTTTCGTATCCCCACGAGGTATTGCTAACAAGCAATACGCACTACGAGGGCTGTTCGGAAAGTCCATGTAGAAATTGAAATAGATCTTCATTTTCCACTATTTCAATCTTATATTTGCATTTGGATGTTAAGTAATATGTTTGCTTCTTGACCACCAAGGAAAGTGGCGTAAGCGTTAAAATGCGTCTCTAATATTAAAGGGTCCTTGGCAACGCAGTACATTCTACGCAAGGCAGGTCACTTCTATACAAGATTTCTTACCATGTAACCATAGTAGCTTAATATTCAAGCTCGAATTTCATACTTTCCGTGGAGATATTTTCCCGCGAATCAATATGACGTTACCGCAATGTTTGACGTCATGCACATCAGATATCGACGTTATGCGACTTTCGGAAAGTTGAATCCAATTGTCCGTAAAGCTCGAGCGTTTAAACAGCTCTTATGAAGATGTCAACGAAAGATGTTGAATTGCGAGCAGCTGTAAAATTATGTGCTGGACTCGATAAACACCAAAACACCAAAACAAGCAAGAGAAATGATAAGAAAAAGGACTCAGATGGAATTTAAGTCTTTCATTCGTGTATAATTGGTACGGAGAGCGTTTGAAATTCTTCTCCGTGCGTCATACAGCCCAGATTTGACCCCAGCTTCCACAGTTAAAATCTCAAATACGTAAAATTCGTTTCCAGGTTCGTAAAGAGCTCAGAGCCGCCCCTCATAATACAGTACTTGATTTTGACTCAGAATGATACTAAGGAACATACAGTCAGTAAATAAAATCGCTCTTTTGATGTCATATTATTTTACATCTAAAACAGAGAAATGACTGCTCATTTCTTCTGAGATGTCAGTAGTTTTGTTTGCATGATGAATAATTACAGCAATTGACAAGTTGCAGATGATTTTACCAAGTAGATATACGAGGTCCGTGTGATCTTTGAATATATTTGTAATTCCTTGTTTCAATAAACGAAACTTAATCATAATTTAGATAACAATACCGTAAATCGTTCAGTATACTTTTACATAGATATAATATAAAAAATAAGCGCTACGTTCGAATGAACGCCATGCCCCCGAGGCGTTGACCTTTGACCCCGTGACCTCTAAGTGAGTCTGGCGGGAAGAGCTCATCAAGGTGCATACACCTGTGAAGTTTGGAGGCTGTAGGTGGAAGGACTTCTGTATTATGGTCAATGTTAAAGTTTTGTGACAAACAAACAAACAAACCAACAGACAGACAGACAGACACACAGACATACAGACCAAAAACAATATGCTCCCTCCGGGGGCATAGAAACGTACAACAAAGAAGCATACAAAGTAACACATGTATGATAAAAAATCTTGCACAAAAAAGTGACCTGTCTCGCGAAGTATTTACTCCGTAGCCATTGACACATATTAGAGACGCTTACGCCACTGTCCTTGTTAGTCAAGAAGCAAAATCATATTACTTACCATCCAAATGCAAAGATAAGATTAAAATGGTAAAATATGAAGATTTATTTCAATTTTTACACGGACTTTCCGAACAGCCCTCGTAGTGTTGCTTATTAAAAATACAACGTGGGGATACGAAAGTGGGGACTAATCTGTAAGTTATGTTTTAGACATTTGGAACGAATATTCAGAAAATTGACGATCGAATGATCGATTTTGTATGAGATATCCATGAAACAACGGGTGTTTCAAAAATGTCTCCTGCCCATGCGTTCAGTTTGCAAACAGATGAAAAGTTCTACCTATGCGTTCAAATTGAAAATTTACTAAAACGGTAATTATCTCCCCAAATACGTTCCAGAAATAGTGAAGGGTTTTCGCATATTCTTAAGGGTGCACTGAAGATTGGCTGGTGTACTTTGTATTTACGTAAAAAATTTTTATATGTAAAATTTTAGTTTAGGCCTGAAAACAGGTGTAAGTTTTTTTTCCGCACGCATTCAGAGGTGTTGCGCAGTATTGTTCAACAAGGCCACACTCAGTGTCATGAATTAGGATTTCACATACCTTGTGCGACATTTGATGGTCAATAACATATGATGGCCGTACGGTCAGTAGATGGAAAGCCTCTCAGAAAGATTTATGGAAAGAAGTGACACAGGTGAAAAAAGAATTGATAGACGAATTAAAGAATCTGAACAAAACACCGAAATGGCAATATATCGAGAGAGTGTAGCTGGAACAGTATCTTGCAGCGTATTCGGGCAATTCATTAGTAAGTTAACGCGACTGGTATGCTGGTTTGCATACTACAAATTCATGAGCTTTCACGGTTTTTTGAGCTAGATGCCTTAATAACAAACCCCTCTGACTTCTTCAGGTATCAAACAATAGCCGTCAGTTCAACGTCTAAAAATTTCTTTTAAATATCTTCTGTTTCAAAGTATTTTAAAAGATCTTCGCAAGTAACACAACTTCATTTGTTTCTCTTGATATAGTCCTTAGTAACAGTAAAAAGAGATAAGATACACTTTATATCTTCAGGCATTAAGCTTTTTGATTTCTCCGAATCGTCGAGTTAGACTGAAACATAATCGCAGTTTCTTCTGGTTCATAATCACCATCCATTTCTCTGCTGACTGCTTTATCACATAGATTACAACCTAATCCATTACAGCTGCTCTGCCTAGTCCTGCTCATTAATGCTGCCTGAAAAGATGTGCTGTTCGAGGATGTTATTGATATAACACATTGACAATACTGTTAAATTAATTAATTGATTAATTAATCGTCTGCAGCACATATTTTAATTACTGATTTACTTTTCTTTGACCGTTTTCCTACCACAGAAGACGATCAACATGTTTTAATCTGGTACAGAAAATGACATACAGGTAAAATATCTATTGCAAAAGTAGCTCAGTTTCGATCAGTGACGTTATTGCCTTATAAAGTGTAAACTATCAATTTGTGTGCTGAAATTATCTATTTATTTAAACAGATGTGCTGCAAATAACAAAGCAAAGGAGTAAGTACCAGTGCAAGACTTGTGCCAGTAAAACAATTGCAATCAAGTGTGACTTGGCGATACACGAGAGGCTGCATGACTAAACCAGATTTAACAGTGACACCTTGCGAATGGAACGTAATCAACGTCAACTTTTACGCGACTACTTGAGCATACATACTTGTGAGAAAATACACAAAAGCTCATGCGGAAGAGTTTATCGTCACCAGGCACAAAAATCATACAAAGCTTTGTGCAATGATGTCAGAATTGTACGTATACATGGGCCAAAACAATGAATGTCGTTTTTTCAGCTGTCCCGCAAAGCAAAACCAGGTTAAATTTTGCCGAAAGCCGTCCAGAATATGTGTTATGGTCGAATGTTGAATAGTTAACACATGTTCAATTCATTAATTGTATTATTTTTCATTTGAAATACTCAGATAAGTATTGCATTGCACTTTTGCATGAATATTGCATATGTTATACTCCCGCGTCAAAGTTGTAGGGGTATACTAAAATAAGCTTGTTCATCCGTCAGTACCTCCTTCCGTTGTAGTCTGTTTCTCTTTAAACGCAATGATTAATTCCAAAATCTCTGGCCTGATTGGATAAAATTCATATTATTGAGAAAAAAATCTCTATTTGTGGACAGAAATTTATTGTTATGTTAAATAGATTGATGCATAAATAATCCAGGGTCTTGGGCAAGTTTTAGGTGATACATTGAAACCGGATTAAATGATATTTTAACAGTATTAATGCTTAACGCTTTTAATGCTAGTTAAATAATTATATTGAGTGCATGCCAACCGGGCAAGCGCAGTGACTAGAGCGCCGGACCGCCAATTCAGAGTTAACAAGTTCGAATACGTACCACTTCGGCCACAGTGACTTCTTTTTCAAAGGCCTTCTACCGCTGTTTAAATGGGAAAGTTGTCAGTCTATGCAATGCACTGGTTGTCAGACCATGGTCGCCAGTACTTTTCACATGAACTTTAAAGGTTGTCAGGGTCGTTAAACTATAAAAAAAAATAAGTAAGCAAATTGATGTGTCTGTGTTCTACACTGTAAAAAAAAATATACCATTCGAGTCAACTACTACTCCAGTACCTTACATTTTTATTATAGAAAATAATATTCTATAAAACCCGAATGACTATACCTACTCACAAAAACAAATTACTTATGATCAAAGACTGAGCAGAAGTATTAATCGCAGTGTTAAGTTTGATATATTAGTATATCACTTACACATCTTCATTTAAACACATGATATTGTTACTCAAACCTTGTTTTCAAACTATTGAAAGCTTAGATAGCGTAAGAGATTATTGTAAACTTCATATAGCACAATGCTGAATTTCTTTCAAAAACAATCGGAACAGATTGGATTGAAAATAAAATTCCTGTATTGGGGCAGATTGTCACTTGTAATTTCAGTTTGGATGTTCTATTCCCATGCTTTTAGTCGGAAGCATTTTTGACTGATCAACACGAGCTTTTTCCTACCTGACACCAGCTGTTCCCTACTGTAGAGAATTTCGGTCAGTAGAGACCGTTGCTAGTTACTTCCGGCCTATGATTCGTTTGCGTTCCTTTTTTATCAAAACTGATTGATTCAAATTTATTTCAAGACTTCATATTTTTAAGAGCCGAATATTTCACTTTTTTAAAGTAATGCATTTCGAAATTTTCACAGTGCCATTGAAGATGTTTATTTAACACTTGCATTTAAGCGCAATCTATATGTTGCATTGCTGAGCACTATATTTTTTAATATTTTTTAATCTAATAAGTGGTCCAGGCTTTAACAGGTCATTGGTAAAGACAGTGACACAATATGTTCAATGTTGCGCTCGGCTGGTAGCTCACATGTTCGAATCTCAGTCGAACTTCAGGGTAAAGCCATTAAATTTAGCATGTGATTTGGTTTACCAAATTGTAAAAAATGTATTATGAGTAAATGTATTTTCTGTCAAATAACTGATGTTTCGATAGCAATATAACAAAGATAAAGTAATCTGCACCTCAACTAACAATAACAGATCAGTTTGAATGGTAAACAAAATTTTGTTTTAACACCATAAGTAATATCACTTGCCCAACTTCGGTTTTAATTTTATGACATCAGATTTACCTGGTTTACAGACAAAACATAACTTTCTTCTCTTATTTCAGTTGAGTTAGAAAAGAAGATCATAGAACGTATAGGTAACCCAGATAAACGTGCTAATCAGAGGAAAAAGAATGACAGACAGGTTGGCGAGATGCTACCGGAGACGCGAGAACTGTTGGAAGAGTTTTATTGTCCACATAATAAGCTGTTAACAAAATTATTTAGAGAACAATTCAGATATAATTGAGATACTGTAAGCAGATAAATATTAGAACATTTTGATCGTAGATAGAAATAAATGTGCACTTTTTATGTAAGTTATGAAATAGTCGTTTTGTTTTCTTAGACAAATTTGATGATGGTGTAAAGTCAAATCTCCAAGGGTACCATCACGTATTTATTCTAAAAGTCCCTTTTTAGTGCTTGCATTTTAATCATTTTGTATTCTCATTGCTGGTGAGCTTTTGTCTGTAGCATAATAAAATTCTGTCCGGGTTCTATGAAATTTTGTTGGTAGCAAAACGGTTGCTTGGACGAGTATCCTTGGAACTGTGTTAGAAGCTTTACAGTGTTTAATAGATGATAGTGCGGTCTCGTGAACACCCGTACACATTGTCATGCAGGGTTATTAAAAAGTGGATAAAAGCATATCAAGAAAAAACACAGTAAAAAACACAACCTCCCTACACAGTCAAAAAGGAGAGGAAGAGATAGCATAAATTCATTTATAGATCAGTTAAGAAATGGGACACGAAAAACGATAAACGAAATGCAAACCCAAGGAGTTACCGCCTTCGAACGGTCACTGGCAAAACATTTGCCACTGGGGGTTTAAACCAGGGTTATCAAGTTGAATCAAGGTATTACAAGAGAGCAAAAGAATTTTAAGAGCAAGTGAAACCAAAATTTGTCAGATAAGACCTGAACATTCCAAAGTACAGACTGGTAATAAGTAATTTATGGGTAATATGTCCAGATTTTATTTTAAAGAGCCTGGGCGCAAAGTTTTCAATAGTTTAAAAAGCAGAATGAATGACACGCGTTTTGTGATGTTATTTAAGCTTTTACAGATAGTTTATTTACAGACTGGCATGTGTCTCACGTAATGTTGGTCGTATCAAAAACACATATGAACAAATATCTACATATACAAAAATATCGCAAAGACAAAATGGAAAACGGCATCTAAATAAAGTATACTGATACAAAGTGGGAGAAATAATGAAGAATCAACTAATAGATTAAATATAACTGGTAGGCAGAAACTAGGACTGCATTAACACCTTTTCGGGTTAACATAATTTTCAAATAATGAATAGCAAATACCTCAAATACTTATACCGGAAGCTGACATAAATATGAATATAATAGGGTTTTGGAAGCATAGAAAGGAAGAGAAAAGGAGAAGAAAGCATGTCTAATCAAGAAAAAAAAAAAGATTACACAAGCAAAATGGTTTATAGTTCATTCACACAGCCAAACTAGGTTTTATATTTATGATTGACAAAACACTAAATTATAAGCAAGACAGTACAAACCTTTAATGTGAAAGATAAAAAAAACGTAATTTATCAAATTTCAGTCTTAATAAAAAAGTGTGAAATTGCTTGTGTCTAGTTTCCGTTTAATTAGAAAATACCTTCAATTAAAAAGCAATATGTTTGACCCTACTGCAATCTAAACTGTTGGTAAGCTACCGATGGCAGGAATTAATCAAAATTTTATTGGAGGCTAAAATACATGTATACGTATTGCTAGCGTGGTTTTGTTGGATATTTCTAGTGTCTTTATCTCTTGCTATATATATAGAATACCGAAGCTTGATATAAAACAATGATATTTCTCACCATTTTTAAAGAGGAAGTGCGCACCCGAGGCTTTTCAGTAATAAAGAACATTTTCTAAAACAGAGGGTCTTCCCTCAAAATTATATTCATGGCCAGTCCTCCTTAAGATATCGAAAAAGTAAATTTGTTATGGAATCTTATTTACCTAGAAAAACGTTTAATTACAACACATTTACTAAAAAAATTCACTGTCAAAAAGTACTCAAACTGCACATGATTAAGTTCTATTTTAGCTGCACAAGTCAAAAATTACAATAACAACAATATTTGAGGTAAAATTTTATTAATGTCCACTAGAAGTCGAGTGATATAGATATTTATGATCTCTAAACATTTACTTTACTTTCAGCTGTTATCTTTGCCCTTAGGTTTCGAGCATTTTTAAAAGAAATATATTTTTAAGAACTAATATTATTATACCGCCAGAACCTTTGGTAATGTCTTGAGAAATTCATATTAACTTTTTTCACTTCGCCAGATTGTACAAATAATAATAATATCAGGGTTTTATCCATTCTCCTCTACTGTTTTCCTGCTTTATGACAATTGCATAACGATTTCAGTTAATTGGTTAACAGTTGGCAAATTGCAATAAACATATGTTGCCTGTGGCAAAACATTGTATTATCGTTAAACCTTTGTGTTCATTACAACAAGCGTAACATATCTGGCTGTAACAATTTAAACACTTGTTGATTTGAATGTTTTTAGACTAAACTCTCCTTTCAAAGTGGTTCATAAATCTACATCATTGCAAAACAACAAAGCTGCGTCTATATCGCGTATTTCTAAACAACAGATGTTAAGTGGAGATCAGATATAAGGCATTATAGTGTTATTTATGTTCTTCCACGTCATAAAAAACTACCAGGCCTGTTTGATATTTGAGAATGTTGCTGTAGGTCAGAAATAATGTGACTTAAAATTTTATTGGTAGCGTTAATCAAGCAATTTTCAATTGAGTTTAAAAGAAATATTATTGGCTGTAGAAATAACTTGATATAGTTTATTTTGTAATCAGTTCATTTTTCAACACACATGCACACATACAAACATCACCACAATGTGAAATACCCATTTTTCTTTCAGATGAGAACGAATCGGGAGTGCCGTAATCTAATGCCACAAAAGATAGCGAGTGTTGCTTGAAGTAATGAGATGTTTAACTGTGTAAATGAGTTCGTTTATACTTCCAAAGATGTCCGAAATGCCGAAATGGCGGAGTGCTCGCAAAACTGGAATCCATATCTATGTTAAAACAAGGTAGAATACAACAAATCTTAAGAAATTTGTCCGTTATACCGGACTACTCGTGCAAGTGTTTTACTTAGTATCAATGGCACAAGTTTTCTTTAAGCAGTATTCCATGCATTTTAGTCGTAAGCACAATTTTCTTACACATCAACCAGGTTTTTTTTAATATTGTATCTGCGTTTGTTAATATCTGTGCATTTGATACGTAAAATGAATGGACTTAGTATACATGTATTTCTATATTCTTTCATGTATGGGTAGGTCTACCAATGACACAGACGAAGATGTTTGGTTTGGCTAACCTCTCACAAAACTTTATAGTGCATATTTGATCGGACTTAGGCCTTATAACCTGATAAACTGTTGGGTCAAGTGTGAGGTTCGTGCACCCTAGAACCTGGTTAAAACTCCCAAAGGCAAATGTTTTGCCACTGACCGTCCCAAGGCAGTAACTCTTTGGGTTCTCATTTTCTTTAATTGTTTGTGGTGTCCCTGTTTTAAATTGACAGATAAATGGATGTATGCTTTCATTGTTTTAATAAACAACATTCCTAATTTTCATATTAATCTTTGCTCATGACAACTAATCCTCTTCATTGAGGTAGTCAGAAAATTGAGTACACTTATATCGTAATGGGTTATAAACTTCAGGATCTGTCATTTGCTATTCACTTGTAGTTGGCGTTTATCATAGGCATTTTAAATTTTTTGAATTTGACATTTTATTATATTATCATATTATTATTATTTTATTACACCATACCGTCAAGTCACCTCTCACAACTGGTAGCGTATTAACGTTATTAGTACGCGTATTAATGTTATTAGTTCGCAAAGCGTTATCTTAGCCTGACAGATACTCAATTCCATTCATTTGTGTAAATACATGCCTTTTTCACTTACATTTTACATTTACGTTTTGTAAACCTCTTTGATATTTTATGCAAAAGTTCAAAGCAATTTAACCCTTTTTTATCTCTTACTCAGGGTCAACAAATGATTAAGTACATCCACACAATGTTTTTATTATTAATTTACTTAAATATATTATTCTTTTCTACAATTTGTTCTCAATTTATCGCGCATTTTATGCCAAACTAAAATCGCTATTCAGTGATACATGGTAGCTTCCGTAAACCTTCATTTTTTTATTTTTTGTAATTTACGTTAGCTTGGTTATGCACAGTACAGTTGTTTCGCATACCGGCGCACTTGTAAAACTAATTGTTGATGGTGGTTACATTAGACTATCGCCTCGAAATTTATTTTTTACGTCCGAAATATGTGTTTTTGTCAAACTGATACCAACGTCTAACAGAATGTTGCGTTAATTATAACAGTGCGACAGAGAGTTTATGTCGTAGGAAAAAGAAACTGTGCTATTTCAAAAAAGTTATTATAAAGTTTTTCATAGACGGTTTTATTATTTGCTATTTGTATGAATGAGTATTCAAATCATAAAAACTATGAAAAGACATCTACAAGTTTTTCATGAAGATATCGAGACATATCTTTTTCGCAATGAGCTCAAGATGAAATACTCGTATACTAACAAGAGCTATCAATAAATGTGATTATCAATACCCCCTCAAGACTGCTTCGGAACTGAGGAAGTTATTAGTAACAGAACACTTTGTAAAAGAATTGAAATAGAGTTATGGCTGTTGTGGTTCTTGTACATTGCATTTCCTTTCACTGTGGTTGACCATGGTATGAAGCTGCATTGAATTCCAAGCATTAGTTTTTAAGTTATGCTCCGGACAAGGAAAACCAACAAAGAGCAATAACTGTGCAAGTAGTGAAGGTGGAGTTATAGCTCTTAAACACTGCACTTCCTGTCATTGTGCTTGATCATTGTATGAATTTGCATTGATTTCCAAGCATAAGTTTTCAAGTTATGCTCCGGACAAGGAAAACCAACAAAGGGCAATAACTTGTCTTGTGTATGCCCCCTTTAGTAAGGATGTTCATTTTCCTGTGACAAGTATGGTCTTGCCATCATGGTATATTCCAAGCCACATCATGACGTTAGCGTCCCCATATCGCCCTCCCCCCTATATCGGTCAGGCATGCCGACGTCTTAAGTGCTGAGCCTTTCACCCCTTCTTCACTACATACTATCATGAGCAAAGGAAAGGTTATATTGAAATGTGAATGAAATACTATAAACGCTTCATTACATTATAAATATGAAGACATACACCGCTTAACATCGTCAAATGATTGATACAATGTAACTTCCTCTGACTTGCACAAACTTAGAAATTATAAACATAAATGAAAGTATGAAACAAACAAAAATATACGAAATATACGTATAACTCATCCTCTATAATTATTATCAGATCAAAAAATTATGACGAATTTTGTTTTTGCATTTTGTTTTATATTATATATATATGAATATATGATTTCAAAGTGATTTTTTTATTTATTTGTTTGGATTTTTATCATACCTGAATTAAAAAGTACTTTATTTCAGGCCATGCAATAAAAGATTTTATGGTGTTTGTTTTCAGCCCCCTTTTTGAGCTACATGTTCTTGAGAATAATGGACAATGTGTGATAGCCAGTGACTTTTTTTAACTTTTTGAAAAAATACCATAAGCAAACCAACAAACCTTTAATATATTTCAAAGACAGGATACTTAAATGAAGAACTTCCCCTGCAATGTGTTTCAAAATCACTATGCTTGCGTCTGATCACACACATGCGTACTGACATGATGAAATAAGTTACTCTGCATTCAGTGTGAAACAATATATATGCAGAGGGGCCTCCAATGTCATACCAGTTAACATTGGTATTACACTGTAGTTTAATTTGCAGAGAATGAACCCAGTTTCAGAAAAAAACATGTTATTCCTTTCAACCTGTCACCATCATTAGGGAATAAATTTCATGTAATTCTATACAATTACTAGCATATTTTCATACAAAACTGATTATTTTAGGCTAACCAATGAAATGCTGAGTTTTATCAGTGAAATATATCCTACATAACTCACACGTGACCGGTATAAATTCTACATTACTCACAGTAGAATGGCCTTAAGTTCTTTTTACCTAACTGTCTTTGAACTTGTAAGGTTTTAGACTAAAGAATTACTTTATTTTGGTCATGAGTTATCTGCCTGCTAACGAAATAAATCAGCATGATTCAGGCATTCATAGTTTCATTTTAATGGATTGTAAATTGAACAGAAAGGTCCAGCTCTTTCTAAGCATGTTGACAAACTGGATATTCTGACACTTATCTGCAGGTAAACAAAAGACATGCCATAACAGCACTCATCTTGATCGCAGGTCACATCCAAAAGTGTGATTTAGCGTTATAGAGATGTCGATTTCAACTCTTATAAATGCAAATGTCCGCCATCTCAGTCTTGTTCGCGGGCCATATACACTATATTGGACTCTCCATATGTTGTGTTTAAAGATTTATTTTTCTGTTAATAGAAACAGCTCTTAACGTCCTTTGGTAATGACAAACAAACCTACGAAGAGACAGTTGTGGGCATACATGGGAAGTAAGAAATAATAATATTAAATATTAAGGCGAGAACGGGATTTATATAAAATATAATTTTTAGGCTACTATATTTGTGTTTAAGGAGAGGTGAAGTGTTCTTCTTTCAAGTTCTGTTTAGATTTTGATGAGCTTGTGTTGTTTTGATGTTTGATTGTTATAATTGTACAGAAACAAAATGTTTCTTTATTTTCATGATTAATTTACTTTAAAGGTCCTCAGTATTAATGATTGCATTAATTTCCTCCAACGTTTCAATACCATTTAGAATACGTGCACAAAATATTGAGAATAGGTTTTCTACTTGTCTTTACCCGACTTCGCTCGTGAAAATGGTGATGTACTACTATTTTTATGTTTATTTTCTTTACAATTTATTTTTTTTTTTGGAAGAGACTTCATCTCGTTTCCATCCGTAAATCATCACAACACATCTGTTTGTATGACGTGTCGTCGCAGATTTACTAAAAAAAATAAAATAAAAAATAAAAGAAAATATGGTCATGACTGACTGAATGAGTCATAACAGTGTCAAAAAACACATTCGAAAAAGTCGTTCGACATAATGTTAAGATTTTTTCTTCTTTTTTTTTCTCTCTCTTTTTTTATACTTTCTTCAAGTGTTTTTAGCTCAAATACTTTGCAGTAAAAAGAGTCTTGAGTCAGCTTATGATTTTATAATTTTCACTTAAGGTCGAGTTTATAACCAATCATTTTAAAGCTCAAGTGACGTTTATAGAAATGTCCACATCTTTGACGCCCATCGAATTAATTTCTGAACCAGGGGAAATTATTTTACCAGAAATGGAGAAGGATGAATGTCAACTGTTTCCAGAATCCAGGCGTCATGAGTGAAATTCACACTAACAACGAACGGTCGAACAAATAACTATTTCAACAAGCAAAAAAAAAAAAAAAAATGCAAAACTTAGCGCATTTTTTTTCAAAACCTTACCATGTACTCCAAAGATTGTTACATAATGCAAACTGCCTCAACAGTAGAGATCGCCTCAGAGCCTGCATATAGTTTTGTACCATTAATTCATTTATGTATAAGATGCACCACTCATTAAAGAAGTGAAAAGTGCTTTGAATCTGAAATTATATCATGAAACATGAATTATATGCTTGTTTCTTATATTTTATACAGTGACTTATTTTGTTTATTCCAGATCGTAAGTAAAAGGACGGCTCCGTCTGATGAGAAAGAATTTCTTTCATGTTATAGACATGGAAGTATTATCAAGGAATTTGGTAAGAATAGTTTTCCAATTCCTTACTTTGTTAGTTCTACTTCTTCGTTCTTTTTTTACAGTAATTACGTATCAAGCATGTCAAGTGCGGCAATTTCCTAGTATTTTATGTTTGCTTCTCATTGAAATGGTAAAACAAGAGCCATGTTACTCATGGTTAATCCACCGCCGGGAAAAAATAACCTGAAGGTTGTACTAAACTAAATGTAATAATGCGCGTATTGACGAAAAGAGTTATTGTTAGAGTTATTGTTCTTGCACATCCTACCAATGTGCTATGTCAGTGTATTCAGTATTAAGAAAATCCCTCAAGTACTTTTGGAGTTATGCTCTGGAATCTTTTTCAAGTAAATATAATAATGGGGAATAACTCTAAAAGTAGTCAAGGTAGAGTTATTATTCTTGTGCACTGTACTTTTTATCAATGCGCTATGTCATTGTAATAAGTTTGAAGTAAATCCCTTAAGTACTTTCGGAGTTATGCTCTTGACAATACTTTTTAAGTAAATCTGATAAAGGAAAATATCTCTAAAAGTAGGCAAGGTGGAAATATTGTTCTTGCACACTGCACTTTCTCCCAATGTGCTTTATCAGTGTATGAAGTTTGAAGAAAACCGCTCACTTTTGGAGTAATGCTTCGGACAAAGTTTTTCAAGTAAATCTGATAAAGGGAAATACCTCTGAAAGTAGGCAAGATAGAGTTACTGTCCTTATACCCTGCTAATTTCCCCTAATGTGCTCTTTAAGTCTATGAAGTTTGAAGAAAATCGCTCAAATACTTTTGGAGTTATGCTCCGGACAAAATTGGGACGGCCGCAGGGGCGGACGCACGGACAGATACCATTTCTAAGAAATCTTGTTTTTCAAATGATTTACAAATGGTTACCCTTGGTTATATTCATGCACTATGTAATACGTTTTGCAGATAAACGAGCAGTTACATATGGTAACAATCAATTTTTATACCTACTTTTTTCAGGTTTACAAAAGGTTTACTTTGGCTCTGATTTTAAGCACAGTTGCTGTTATATGTGTTACAATTTCCTTGAACCAATCCGTGTTAAAAATGGCTCAACTCGCCATCTTCTTGAATCGTGCATTGCCGAATATTTCCGAAAGTGATTCGTTTGGACGCAATAAAGAAAGTCTAAATAGTAGTTCCTATCCGAACACGATCAAAGGGCAAATTAAAGAGGCGAGATCTTTAGATGTTTTGGCAAGAGCAACAATTAACACCAGAAACATTTCTTATCCCTATAAAACTATAGGAGGTAAATCCAGTCACGAGGAACTCATGAAGATGACTGCGCCAGGAAAGATTAAAATCGAAGATCTCATGGCCGTTGTAAGTGCGACTACTTTGCATACTTTCAAAAGCTTAAACGAAAGGGGAATAATTTACTAATGAGGTATCATGCGGTGAAAAAAATGCTGAGCACAAAATAAGAGGAGATATTAAGTAGAATGAAAGGCTTGTGAAGGCATGACATGACATCATTTGTTTCTATCATTAAAATAAGCTTACGAAAAGCTTTAATAGAAAATGAAGAAAACGGGTATTTTATAAATGTAACAACAGTTTAATTATATATTCATTTGATCAAGATGTGTTTTTATGAACTCAATATGGATTAAGCAGAAAACAAAAAATGCGATCTACTGAGTCTTTAAACTGGCTAATTTCAATGCCAGTCGAATTAAAATTCAAACAGGAGCAAGATTTCAAAATATCTCTTCAACAGTAGTACGAAACCAAGGAGTTGAACACCACTTCAACAACTAATAGAATTTGTAATTTTAATAAAAGAAACGTTATAATAACTGATAGAAATTTATAATTTTGATAGAAGACAGTTACTATCATGACTATTACTGATATTCTTTGTAATTTTGATAAAAAAGCCATTAAACAACTATAAAGTATGATTTTGATAGGAGAAACGTTATAATTACTAATAAAAAATGTCATTTTTATAGACAAAAAATAACAACATAATAATCTGATAAAAATTGTAATTTTGATAGAGGAATGTTTATAATAACTGTTAAACAAAATTGCCATTATGATAGAAAAAAAACACATTATAATGTCTGATAAAATTTTGCAGTTTTGATAGAAACAAAAAATGGTTAAAAAACTTTCAAAAATGTATAATTTTGATAGAAGAAACGTTAAAATAACTGATAAAGATTGTAATGTTAATAGAATAAACGTTAAACTATCTCTTAAACATTTTTCATTTTGATAGAAAAAAGTTTTGATAACAGATAAAAATGTGTAAATCTTATATAAGAAACGTTATAATAACTGATGAAGAGCTGTATATTTGGTGAGAAAAAGTTTGAATAGAAACAGATGTCAATTTGTAATTTTGATAATAGGAAACATTTTAATAACTGGAGTTTAGTAATTGTGATAGAAGAACGTTATTATAACTGTTAAAACTGTGTAATTTTGATAAAAGAAACTTAAAAATAACTGATTAATAATGTGATTTTGAGAGAAGAAACGTTATAATAACTGATAACATTTTGCAAATGAAATAGAAAAAAAAAGAAAACTTCATCATAACTGATAAAAATTATGATTAAGAAACGTTATAATAACTGACATATATTTCTAATTTTGATGATAGATAAACAGTTTTATTACTCATTAAGCATTGCAATTTTGATTAAAGAAAGGTAAAATTGACTGATAAAACATTGAAATTATGACAGAAAAGAAACGTTGCAACAATTCAAAGACTTATTCGTTTTTTATTAGAATTAATATATATTGAACCGATCGGAATCAGACTTTCATGGGAGATATATCTTAATATGAGGATTGTCGTTCAAGTGGTAGAAGGTTGTTTGAACTTGGTCCGGCTAGTTTTAAATAGCCAAAATTCTGATAATTGATTATGTCTGTTTCTTCGTGTCACATGATTGAACATAGAAAAAAATGTTAGTATACACCACGTGATTTTTCAGGGTCCATTTCATTTCTTAAAAAATTACAAAAATCCATGTTGGATATCAGCCAAAAGAAGTAAAACGGAAGTAGGTCTGCGATGTTTACCATACTTCTATCTCATTGGTGCTCCTAAGTCGGGAACCACCGATCTATACAGACGTTTGATAAAACATCCGAACATTTCCAAACTTGTTGGGAAAGAGCCACATTGGCTAACAAGAAGACATTATTGTAAGTACAAGAGACTGAAATAGTCATTTTTGATCGTCTTTTTTTATTGCACATACTTGAAAACTAAACGCGATCGAAGTAACATCCATAGATTTGTTGTTAAATATGCAAATGGTCTATCAATAGAAAATATGGTTGTATCGAGTCTTGTGTGTTGTTTTACGAAAAAATATGTCCAATATACACTTATTAGATAAACCCCTCAATGATAGTCATATAAAAGCTTTGCAAAGACACTTTACGACTCAAAAACAGAAACGCATATTTCACATTCTTTTTCATGACGTTTCCCTTCGGTAGTTTCCGTATAAATTAATCGGAAACGGCCGGACGATTCTGATAGCTGATATTGTATGCTTCATATCCACAAATTTTGATAAAGTATCCTGAAAAGATTACGGTTTCTTCAATAATCTAACTGCTGTTTCATCAAAACACTTTTCGTTTGGTTTGGTTTGGTTTATTTAGGTTATGTCTCGGCGGTCAGTCCACCTAACCAGTGTTTCTGCTTATAAAACTATGTTACTAACCAATTTCATCGCAAGTAACTGACTACTTCCGCACTTGCTTCAGAAGGGAGGGACAAATGACCTGTAGACGCATTTTCTGAGATCAGTTATCAAGGAGACATTTCCAAGACCTAATGCGGATCGCACCGTGATCGTCACATTGACAATCCGATGCTCTACCGATTGAGGTAGCCGGGCCGGCTAAAACGCTTTTAGTAATGGCACGTTAAACATGTTTCGGGCCTAAAGTATATAAATATCTATAAAATACAATTAATAGTTGTACAAAAGCCATGCTTACATGGTCCTCATCCGCCAGATGTGTTTGCCTAGTTATCATTCTTAAAAACAGCACTCCTTCTCAATGAGATCTATTAACCTACGAAGTTTCAAGTTGATATCTCAAACACTTTTTGAGTTATTGTTCGAAAAAAAAGCATGAAAAATAACAAAGGGCAATAACTCAAAAATATGAAAGGTAGAGTTATTATTCTTGTGCTCTGCACCTCTACTAAATGAGATATATCCACGGATGAAGTTTCAATTTGACATCGAAAACACTTTTCCGGTTATGTTCTGGATAAAAGTGAAGCATGAAAAAGAACAATAACTATGTAATTATATAAATTATGAGGAGTTGGTTATTATTCTTGTACATTGCTTTCTTCCATAATACGATCTATTTATCTGTGAAGTTTCAAGTTGACATCTCAAATACTTTTCGAGTTGTGCCCGGACAAAAATTATGCTTAAAATAACATAAAAGGGCAATCACTCAAATCTATGAAGGTTACAGTTAAAAATCTTAGGCAGTGCACTTTTCCTTTGATGATATCAATCCACCAATGAAGTTTCAAGTTGATATATCAAATAATTTTCATTTTATGCCCTGGACAAAAATACAAAGGGGAATAACTAAAACAACTATGAAGGGTAGAGATATTATTCTTGTAAACTGCATTACTCCTCAATGAGATCTATCCACTTAAGAGGTTGTCAAATTAATATCTCAAATACTTTTCACCAGATACAGATAAACATGTGGGACGGAATGACGGACGGACAAACAGACGGACAGAGCCATATCTCCCGCCGCCTTTTCGGTTATGGGGTGGGGGGGGGGGTAAAAATATATTCCACTTTACTTTAATCCCTATCAACGTCGTATATATTGTTTAAGAATATATCCTTTTGTTAACTCAAAAAGGTACATCAGACATCTATTACTTTTAATTGTACAATTATAGCATATTGATTTCCTCTACATTGAACAAAAATGCGTGCAATCAGTTTAAAGAATCTTTAAAGCTGTACTCATATAACAGTCGTTAAAACACGCACGATGTCTCTTACTCCATTTATCTATCGTTAAGTTAAACCTTTGTGGACATAAAGGTTAACAAATATTAAACAGAACAACCAACAAACAATCAATGTTTTATGGTTTTGTTTCAGATCCCAGATTCGGGAGAAAGAAGTTTTCTGGATTAGTGGATTATTTGAAAATTTTCACTTACGCAACAAGAGAAATCTACATGAAAAAAGATACTAACGGTTACCATAGCAAAATATTCGGTAAGCTGTCATATGTTAAAACTAAAGCAGCCGAGTGTGTTCCATTAACGTTAGATTCTTCTGACTTAACGTATAAAATATCATGACCTTACAACGTTTCTTTTACCACTTGTAAGAGAACAGCATATCTGAGTATTTTTCATAACAACCAAAGGCCATCCTATTAACATAAAAAGGAAGTGTGTAATGTCATAGTTTTTGCCAGAGACGTCGTTCAAAGATGCTAACATCTAAAGAACGTTGCTCGAACATAACATGATTTTAATGTGCCTCACAGAAAAACGTGCGGACTGATGGACGGATTATTGAAAAGACAGACTGACGAAGCATGACAGGACGTGACAAACGGACGAGACTGGACAGACGTATGAGACTTAACAGACAGACGGGACGTTAAGGCGAATGGGACTTGACAGATGGACGAGCATTGACAGACGGACAGGATTTGACAGACGAACGTGACCTGACAGACGGGCGGGCGGGGCGTGACAGAACGGGGCAGGACAGGGTATTACATGTTGCAATGACAGGCAAAATAAAGTTTCTACCTTTGGTCAATGCAGTTGCGATTAACCTTTTTGTTTACTTTTGTGAAGTATCCGAGATTAATTTAGTAGTAGAGCACATATCCGTAGAAATTCATATTATTCTCAATTTTTACAAAAACAAAACCCACTAAATCCACACATATGCTTTTGTTTCTATCCGCACAGGTGATTGTTCTGCCTCGACCATGTGGGACAATGATTACTGGACCGTACTTCCGCAGTACAGGAAGCTTTCAGAACCAAAATATACCAATGCAGATTATATACACCATTTAAACCCTAAGGCAAAAATTATTGCGATGTTAAGAAATCCAGTTGACAGGTATGTGATTTCAGTAAATGTATAAAAAATTTACTGTAAATGTTCAACTTACTTTGCTTGATTCAAATTTATTCTGCTGATTGCAACCTACAATGTTTTTGACCAACATTTACAACTTAATCATTTTGCTCTGAATAGTTAAGCTCGTTCCAGGGAAGAAAATGGAAATTACAGTGAATGGTCCACTGGCAGAACTCGAGCCCAAAGCCGCATCACGTTTTCGATCCTTAGTGTAAAGATACGTTTTCAAACTATTCTTCCGTATTACATGTATTAGTTAAGGTCAGTTAAAATACGATAAAATCCTTGCATTTCAAAGAACGGATACGTACATTTGCGAACTTAGTAATTATGCCTGGAATAATAAAAGCGCAGCTGTTCAGTTCCTGAAATATACATTCTGCCGCATCAGATGCAAAACAGCATGTATTATGCCTCACTTTAACATGTCGGTCGAAGAAGCGAAATTAGACAAACCCCGTATCTGCATGCTACCGTGTGTGATTTCTGCCAATCAAGGACTGCTTGAAACATGTGTGAGCAGTCGCTGAGTTGAAATAAACAGTTTCTACGCTCGTGTCATATACGTTTAACTGAGAAGTAGATGTACATATTAACATGATTAAATCATGTTTAAATTAATGGCTGCTAATCTTTGACAAGTAACAAAGATTGTATGAATGCAAATGTGTCAGTATTGTTTGTTTGGTTTGTGTTCCCCTCGCCAATGGCGGCTGCGTTTTAGGTTGGCAAGTTTACTAATTTAACGAAAGCAAGGTCAGTACGTAAAATAAGGTTTACCAGTTTAACGCTAGTTAGGTCAAGACATGGAAATACAGATATTCATTTCATCAACGTCATAATTATACAGTATTTCAGCATTCATAAACATTGTTATTTTATTATGTATTTACAATATTAAGGCTTAGCGATTTTATTCAGTCACTATTTATAACCAATATTACGTCATACTAAACGAGGATCAAGAAAAACAGTGATACAAAAGTCTCACAGTTGACCCATAAACGGAGCTGCATGTAAATATTTTGAATTATGACATGTATACCTGTAGTGTGTTAACTTAATTTGTACCAAATATACACACTTCTAGTAGTAACGGAGTTCTGAACATGGCTTGGCAGTAGCGACACAATACGAAAAATGACAAAGGGAAATCTGTACACCTGAATACTCAATCTGGCTAGGAATTTAATAGCTAGGAAATAGAAGTCATGTAAATTCTTTTTTGGCACAGAATGAATGTGTTTAGACATTAGTAATTCTATGAGAGCAGTTATTTTGGATCACCAAGGTGTTCATAACATAAAAGAGGAAACAGAGATTAAAAACAATATATTTATTCTTATCCTGTCAATTATTTCATATCCGACCCGATAAAGGGGGGGGGGGGGGGGTCGTATAAATTTTGCCTTATACGGCACATGATACGTCATGGACTACTTTTGTGTTTAAAATCAGAAGGAAGTGATAAAATTGTTGTTCTTACAAACAGAGACTACTTGAATAAAAACTAAATATTTCAATATCTAGATCTTACAATATAGTGATCATTTAAGGAAATAAAATTATCGAAACGTTGGAACTATTTTTTGTGTATATGTACACCTGGCGGATAACCTTGACATTATCCTAACTTGAAACACTTTAAAGATAGATTTTCAATATCAAGTAAATTATTCTTAATGCCAGATGTGACAGGATAAATAGAATAATAGGTTAGTGTCTTAATTGAGAAAGTTTATCCGGCTCGGCTGCGGAATTTTTCGGGTTCACCTTCGGCTCACCCGATAAATTCCTACGCCTTGCCAGATAAACTTTCTCATATTGAGACACTAACCTATTATTCTCTATAAAAATAAAAAATAAAAAATATCTGAACAATGAACAAAAATAGAAATATTTTTAAAAGAACAAATGTTTAAACATAACTATTTAGCATTTGAAACCCTGAAGTTTTATAAATAAGCAAGTGTGGCAAATATGAGATCAAACAAATATTGTTTATTTGTTAAATATGTGATGTCAGAAATACCTATAGCCATAGTTTAGATGTTGGATTTCTTATACATAGGATTTGCAATATAAAAATATTGTAAAAATAGTTACTTTGGTTAAAGCAGTCTATAGACATTTGTGAAAACAGTGTGAGATCATATATCAGCAAGACTTTTGTAAAATCAAAAAAAAAAAAAAAAAGAAAAAAAATTGGTGAGTACTTTGCAGGTGTTGCAGCAAACGATATATTACTGTACTTAATGTGCAATTGAACAAGCTATATGTAGGTTTTATAAAATGGCTTACAGTTGCAATAAAATATAATTCAGAAAGAAATATTACCAGCTAATTGCTATAATACGTAATGTTAAAATACTGAAATCAACCTGAAGTTGCACAGTTTGCAGTAAAAACACGTCTTATTATATCAGCATCAACTGTAGAATAAACATTTCTTAACTAACAGTTGCATACTATTTAGTTTGTAATCTACAAGTGTAGCTGTAAGCATGCAATTTGTGCTGTATTAAAAAAGCGATGGACATATAATTAACTGCATATATCAGATAATAAAGTCAAGAAAATTGGAGTGAACATTAAATATACAAAAGGCACTTTCTTTATAATTTATCTTTTGAATAAAGATACACTTGTATGGGCTTGCACAACAGTTGGCATAGCAGCATAAGTAATTAATCGAGGCATAGCAGCATAAGTGATTAATCGAGGCATAGCAGCATAAATGATTAATCTTGATCAATTATTCACTAGTTTTCTAAATAGTTATGCAAACTATTCAAATGTACAAGATAGCCAAGGTAACCTTGGATCACTCACCTGAGTTCTTTGGCTGTGGGTCTGCTGTTATATATGCAGACATAAGAAGCAGTGTTTCATTTTTTTATTGAAAATCTGTGATAACAAATAAAATATGTAAACTATCAATTGACAAATAAAGGCACTATGACAAAAAATAGAAATATCTATTATTAGTTATCTTGACCTTGACCCAGTGACCTGTAATTATCCATCAGTAGACGTCTATGCAAGAAACCTTCATACTAAATATCAAAGATATAGGTCTATAAATAAAAGGTCTATGAGGTAAAGTAGATCAATCAATTTTAAGTCTAAGTGACTTTTACCCCAATCTAATACTGTATTCCTAGAAATGTTCGCGGATACAAATTTTCGCGTTTTTTTTTTATCAACAACATTTTCGCGGCACTCATAACGACCACGAACTCCGCGAATATTAAGTCGCTACGGTAAAAATACATACTTGTACTTTCGAGTCCGCGATTTACTATCACTCAACAACTCGTGATTTAATGTCTAATCTCATGAACACTTTGTGAACACTTCTTACTTATATCTACCTTTTCACGAAAGGATTAAGCCATACCGATTTAAAAATTCCCGAGCTATTTATTCTCATTTGAAATCATAACTGACTTGGTTGCAAAAATGTCGATACGTAAATTTTTTACACCTGAAAAACCGAAGAATATTATTTAATAGTAACTGTAAATAAAAATGACTGTCTAAAAACAGTAAGTGTAATGCAAACTGTGTATAACGCTTTTGTGTTGTAACAAATTAATCCCCTGTGTTACCCCCGTGTTAATCAATATGCATATAACAGAACAGAACAGAACAGAAAGTTTATTATATTAACTTGAAAATTTACAGTTCATCGTTATTAACATAAATATAACATACAAAAACAACACACATAGCAAAGCGAGAGCGAACACTCATTACATTTAATTTTATATCATACACACATGTATTTTACATAAACTAAATGATAAGATTTTTTAGGCAAATGTAGCATATATTATAACTTACTATTAATAACAGATGTAGCATTTATTATGAATTACTCATTATTATTTAAAGTTTCAGTTCTTAATTTAAATGCTTTCTTACAATACAAAGCCAAATTAATCAATACCTTTTGTCGTGTACTATTTAACAACGCTATAAATTTATAAACACTTGGTCGTTTATAGTAATATTTTTGAATGTATAATTCTCTTAGGGAAAAATATAAGGGACAAATTAAAACAAAGTGATATTCGTCCTCTATATCATTTTGTGCACACATATCACATTTACGATCATTTCTGATAATATTTGAATGTCTACCTGTTTCTATTTTTAACATGTGAGAAGAAAGTCGTAATTTTGTTATGTATTTCCTCAAATTAAAATTATTCATAAATGTAATGTACGGAGCTATTTCAAAATTTGACATCTGATAGGACTGGTAGGCTGTCCGAGTTTTGACCTTCTACCGCAACCTGCTGGGTGCGACCATAAAGAAATGACCTGATCCAAGAAACACTCTCGGAATTAATACCTAATCTCTCAAGTTTGAGAAGAAGTTTATGATGATCGACTTTGTCAAATGCTTTGCTGAAGTCCATGACTATAATATCGGTGTATATGTATATTACATACAAAAACTAAATATCAACTGAACATTTTTAGGTACAGTACAATATAAAGCATGCAGGTTTGTATGAAGTTTAAGAAACTGAACAGTTCACTAGATTAGCAAATTTATTAAATGAAAGCTTCAATGTGGAAGACGTTCTCACTGTGTTACAGCAGTAAAACAATTTAATCATTGTTGAACACTTTATAGAATAACAGTAACATGTCAAAATTCAAATTGTTTTTTTTTTAATATGTAATCACTCTTGAAGCTTTTGACTTATATTTTATAACTTTTCTTTGTCTATTTTGTACATAATCTATAACCAGTATGTAGAAGTTGAACAGGGCTGCTGACAAGGTTCTTACCACAGATGTGTATTTGCCTGGTTATAACATTTTAGTGTGTACACATTTAGAAGGATTTAAGTGCTTTTTCACTAATGGCTTAACTTTAACTATTTACATATATACTGTTGTAACATCTAGGATCTTTTAAAACATCCCTGCGTGTTAAAATATATACATAGATAACTACATGCTACAGGAGAAAACTTGGCATTTCTTCATAAATGTCTGCATCTACAGGACAAAAAGTAAATTGCTACAAAAACTAAATAAAGATCTATTTATTAACAGCTGATGTAATGTATACTAAGAAAAAATAAAATCAAATAAAAAACAAATGACACTTTAGTGGTACCTTGACTTCCTAGCTGAGAACTAGATGAAGATAAATTGAGGTTTTTCAAAAGAAGAGAGTTTTTCTGACAGTTTGCCCTCAAACTCGAGACAAAAGTTAAAGTTAAAAAATGACCATTTGAAGATAATTGTAGATCCATCAAGGATTTTCTTTTGACAATTTGACCTCAAGTTCAGTCATGTAAAGGTCATGGTAAAAAAAATATGCAAATGGAAAATTTCTGCTAAAGGGTCATTGTGTAAACATGAACTAAACCTGTTTAATGATAGGGAAGTGATAGGTAATATTAAATGTTTTTGACAATTTCAACTTAGAAACATTACTCATCCAGGTATCAAGGTCATATAAATTAAGGTCAGTGGGAAGGTTTTGTCCAAACAGATGTTGTATTCAAGTATGAAGTAACTCCATTCACTAATAAAGAGGTTATAGGCGGTTTTAAAGTTCTTTTTGAAATTTTGGTATTTCAGGCCAAAATTCAGGAGTCAGTCACGCAAATATATGTTAGTAGGAAGGTCTTGTCGGAAGGGGTGTTATGTTCAAGTATAAAGTATATCCATTCAATAATATGGATGTTAAAGAAAATGTTTAAGTTTTCACAGAAAATGACCAACTAACTTTTCAAAAATTATCAAAACATGGTATATATGGGGGAGGCATCAAAACACTTTGGAAAAAAAAACTTTACTTATAAACTTTTCTGTAATTGTATCATAATTTGTCAAAAACTTGATGATTTTCAAGAAGAACTTCAATTTAGTACACAAATATTTTCAAAATGTCTAGAAAATGTATATTTATAATGTAAAAACCAAAGAGAAGTTATACACATATTTTTAAGTTCAAATGGCCTAAATTAAAAAAAAACAACAACAAAAAACATCTATTCATGGGTCACATTTTTTAATCTGTTGTCTACAGTTACTACAGCAGAAAATGTTATTGGTAACAAAGATACCAACAACATTATAATATCATCTTCATCAATTTGTTGAAGTTTTGTATTTATGACAAGTCTCTAATTCCTGTTGAAACAGAACAGCCTTTTTCAAAGGTCCATTACCACATTTAAACATAACTTCAGTGCTACAAATTAAAGCCCCTTCTACATTCTGGCACAGTGGACATTTGCCGTCTATGAACCCCTTAGACCTGCACCCTGAAAAGACATAATGGGCATGGAACCATTATTTTTATAAAGAGCAGTCTTAATCAGACAGTTAAGAGTTCACTCATTCACCTGTCTGCAATCCTTTACGATAAAAGTATAAACAACTAGTATTAGACTTCTTCTTGTAAAGATAAACTGTAACATTTGCAGGCAATTATGAAGCCAACACATTCAAAAAGTACATGTGCAATTTCTGACAATGGATTTTCCTATGATTTCTGCAACCACTATCCAAGTCCAAACTGTTCCAGTTGTGTATACATATATTTCGTGTATTTACTTTCTAATATATCACAATGACATGTTTAGTACTAGTGTTTACTGTACTGAAAAGGAAGTAACTGCTGCATAAAGTACTAGTCCTTGTGCTAATGTTATTTTGTAGTCCAATTATTGTTGAATAAAAATAATTAAATTTACCTTTTAACTATTATCTGAGTTAGCTGAATTTCTATGAAATAATATTTGTTTGACTTAGCAGTTAATTCTGACACACGCTTGCACTTAATTTTTTGGGCAAGATCAAGCTTGACATGCATGATTCTGCGTTCAAAATCTGTTTGTGCACACAGTAACAGTTGAACGAAAACATCACAATACACTGGGAACCCGTTATAGCGCGAATTTGAGGTTTTCATAACAGTTTGATACCTGACTGTTCATCGATCACAACGAACAAAGAAGCGGATTAACGCCAGACTTTGCATGCTTTTCACACTTTTTCCCGCCCTAGAGCGTTCTAATTACGTAGTTAATTGTACTTCGCTGACACATTAAACAAGCGTTGTTATGGATACAACACGTAAGATATGCATGTAAAATAATTATGGTCGGTGAAAAATAGGTACCTTTTTTTGTTTTGATTTTTTTTTTGGGAGCCATGACCCTTGGGCGTTATACTGAGGTTAGCGTTATCACAGGGCGCGTAGTAACGGGGTCCGAGTGTATTGCATTTTGATTTTTTCCTTAAAATTCAAACAATTGGAACAAAAGCTTAGCATAGTTAAAAGAGCTTAAAATAAACACATATTCATGTACCTTCTTTCTAACAATACGGGTATACAGATACCCTGCAAATTTCAGGAATAGTGACTTTCACTTTTTCCTCTTCACAAGCAAAGTCTAAGTCTTGTTTAAATTGATCGGTATCTACTTCATCAATATTGATCTTCTCACCATCTGGCAAGAACTACAATGCAAATAATATTCAGTATAGTTTAAAGTGACAATATGTCCTAATATAATAGACACAACTTGGTTTTAAAATTAATCAGACAGTTGCCTAAATGTCGATGTGTTGTCCCTTTTCAAAAACATTTGTTGCCTGAAATGAGCTCCCTATTTTTTGCTATACTGAAAATACTATTTTTTAATTCTGTGAATTTCCAAAATCTATTGTTGATACATGCGCATATGTGCAACAGTTTTAAAATGGTGTCTCATGGTTTACCCAAACTGTGCCTGAGATCATATATCATGCTGTCACATAAGAAACAATAAAACATTTAAACTGGCAAATATGACAGAATAAACTTAAAAGAAAGAAATAAAAGAAAGCTGAATCCTAACAACTGAGTTTTTTCTTCTTGTTTGAATTGATCAAATTGTTACTAGATTCTTGAACACACAAAATATATTATTCAAATGTCAAAATAAAATATACATTTAATCATTTCTTTCACTGCTTATTAGTTCATGGGAATTTCAATTAAAATTGTGAATTATTATTTTTTTCCATGGTTGAGACTTAACTTTAACAACCAAAAATATACTTGGAAATACGTTTAGACTCTGCCTCTTAATAGAATATGTTATAAAATAAAGAACTGAAGATGATTAAGCATTTTTTAACTTCTAATAGGGTCATTCTCTACATATAAATTTGTAACTAAAGCTCAGCATATGCATATCTTCATATGATAAAAAAAAGTAAAATGCTGACATGTTCTTGGATGTAATTTTAAAGCTGTTAATTAGTGTCATTTGTGTGTAAAAGCACATATACTATTATCAAGCATGACTAACAGAAGTTTAACAGACAATGACATTTAAACTGTACTCTAGTGCCAATAATTATATCTCTACTTACAGCTTTCTTAACAAACTCTTTAAAACATGTAGCAAGCTGCTAAATTCTCAAAGTAATGCTTGTTGCTAAAGTATGTTGCTAGTGTACAAAATTAATGTAGTTTTTGAGTCAATCAAGTATAAAAATAAAACTTACCTCAAGAGTTGTGTCTCTGATTGCACAGAGAGTCTGGTTATTGTTATGGGTTTTAGGATAAACATGAGAAATCTGTAACACATCATGACGACGAAAGGCTGTTGTGCTTTGTCACTAAACAGACAAACTTTAGCTCTAGCTGTGTCGTCCTTAATTCCTAAAATGCGCACAGGGAATGTGCATTCTTTGAACATTTTCAGTGGTGATACCTGAAAAGTCAAAACAGTAGAAAATAAACAAAACATGGCAGTACTGTCTCCATGAAGGTTTTTGTTTGTTTGTGCATGTGTACTCATATTTTTTATGGATAACATCAATTGTTACCATATTTTTAAGGATTACTGGGCAGCATACTTAATGTCTTGTTTGTGACTGTATTTTATATATCATCTGAGCAAGTTATGTTGATATTATCAGTAATAAAAAGTTGTCCAAGACTGTTAACAATGCACGACAAAGATTGAACGGTAAACAAGAGGTTACAAGTTTTAAGCATATATAAAGTTTATCAAGAGCATTTCCCATGTAAGCAAAAAAGAAAAAAATAGCAAAACAAAACAACCCCCCAGCATTCTATTATTCTATTTCCTGTTGGATTCAGTTTTTTCTATCCAGTTCCTTTATTTTCAAAATAAGGATATTGAAATATCTTTGAGTATTCTTTTTAACTAACTTACATTATACCTCAACAACTCTGAAGCTTACCTCAACAACTTTGACCTTTATAGTAGAACGCACAGCTGTCTCCAGAGTGTCTTTCATTGATCTTTTCTGACCAGCTTTGGTTTCTTCTTCTGGCAACAGGGGAATTTGTTGTGGTGACTAATCAGTTACAGGTTGTGTGTACCAGAATGTACTATAAGTTGTCACCCAAAATTCCTCTGTCTTTGGAACAAGGTTACCAAACTTAAAGGTCATTCCAACTTAAAATTGCATAAACTTTGATTTCTGATAACTTCTCAATGAATAAGTATTTCCCATGTTGTCTAGAAGAATCATGTTGAAGTACGTCATTGTTGTTTGTTTGTTTTTGTATGTTTACAAGTCGGAAGACTTCTTCAAAATCTTTCCTGTTATTTTCACTGGGTTTATGGCTGTAATGACTTGGACTTGCAAACAAAGAAAATTATAGGCAATACAACAACTGATTATTTCCATTCTTAAACTGAATAAGTACTTACACGGCTCTTATCTGAATATTATTGTTTGTGAACTTTGAAAACTGAAATATTTTACTTTTTACAGTACATGTTATAAATTGAATCATAATACAAGCCACTGCCTGAGAATACCAATGAGGGATTTGCTCAGTAACTGTTTATACAATTATAGGCTCTAATTTACTTTAGTACACAAAAATAAAATGAAAACAAAGTGCTGTCACATGCTGGTAGACTTTGTTTAAAAAATATGTTTTCAAATTCTAAATGATAAAATGTTTGGTTAACTTATTATTTATAGATATCTCTGACAAAGCAAATTATGCCAAATGTTTCTTCTTTTAAAACTTCTAAAACATATAATGTATTACTGTAATAAATAAAAACAAGAGACACCACAAATGGGGGCCACACTCGACTTTTTCCTCTTTCCAAAGGTAAACAAAGACATCAGACAAAGCAAATTGCGGTAAAAGGATTTCAAATGAAACATCATTAGGAAATATAATTATCAATTTCATCAATACATAACAAAGTTATGGTCAATTTTAGAGACATTCAAAAATTGACTTTAAAGGTCAAGGTCAAGTTCAGTTTAACCTTCTTTGAAGGTATTGCCTAAAGGGAAGTTATATCAAAGCATAAAGACATTCCATCCGTTAATAACAGAGATATAACGAAGTTAAGCAATGTCAAGGTTATTTAAAGGTCAAGGTAATACTTGAAATGTCCAACATGTTTGCTTCATTCTCAGTGTTGTTTTGCCCAAGTTTTGTTTTGGACCAAGATCAAATCCTTAAATAACAAAAAATTGGCTATTTTAACAAAATTCAATAATTTGACCTTGACAGTCAAGATGTTTTTAGGTCATGCTCAGATCTGAGTTACTCAACATGTTCGTTTTGTCATAAGTGTTGTTTTGTCCAAGTATGAATCAAATCCAAAAACAAATGACAAAGTGATGGCAAAGTGTAGAAAAATTCTATAATCTGGCCTTGATTGTCAAGTTCATTTTGATGTCAAAGTCATATATGAAAAAATCATAATGTCTGATTTGGCATAAGTGTTGTTTTATCCAAGGATGAATCAAATCCATATATAAATGAGGAAGTTATGATAATTTAAGCAAAACTCAATCAGCTGACCTTGACAGATTTACTTTGAGTACAGTAAATTATTTTCGAACAATAATACATTGTTAAATAGGATAAAGAAAAGTAAAGATGCAAAGAAAAACAAAAACATGAAACAATCATTTATGACTTACATATTTGCCAGTTTCAGCAAGTGCTCACTGAAGGACAACATTTTCATTCGGTTGAATGCAAGACAAATCTCAAGACAATGTGTACAGACCATTAAGAGAACGAACTCTGCTCATGGCTACATAACTCATTGCCTTTTGAAACACTTTAAACCCAATATCAACAGCAACTTCATTAACTGGAAGTCCTTGCACTTTATGGATAGTTGATGCCCAACATAAACACAATGAAAACTGTCTTCTTATAACATGGCGCCCTTGTATAAAATAGTCTGTTTCTATTGAAAATACAGGTATTGCATTTTGTATGTTTGGAATTTGCAATGTTCTTCCTACTGACTGATCATCAAATAAAATATGTATCACAGATACAACATTGTTTTCATCAGCAACAATCTGTACAACTGTCCCCATTGCATCATTTACCAAACCTTCTTTAGTATAAATATTCCTCAGTAACATAACCCTTGAATTTATTTTTATAGTAAGCACTTTTTCTAGACCACCTGCTTGCCTCCTTTCATCAGGTATTAAAATTTCAGGTACAATCCCTTGAAATCAAATATTATCAGTAGCAAAGTAATGGTCAGCTGTAACAGTGTATTCATCTAGGTTATTTTTTCTTAAGAAATGTTTGTTATATTGTTCCACTTGCTCAACTGTGGGATAAATATGTAGAACCTGTTTGCTGTCTGGTACATTCAAAAGTCTGCTTTTCAGTATCTCTTCATCTTAAAAAGTAAGAACACCTAATCGAGCTCTGTTTAACAGGTTGGCATATCTGGTGTCAGTTATTTGTCGCATATTTTCTTTGAGAAAGAAAGGTTTAAATAGGACCACAGTAATGAATTCTGGAATGCAAGTGAGCCAAGAATAGGTTTCAGCTGAAAGAAATCCCCAACAACTATCACATTCAGTCCACCAAATGGTTGTACAGATGACTTTAAATCACACAATCTGTTACTAATGAATGTGAGCATACGACTACTGACCATGCTTATTTTATCTATGATGATAGTATGAATGTTGACATATTCCCTTCTCAATTTTGACAGTGCGCAACTAGTAAGAGCGCTATACTCCAAATACTTGTCAACAGGTATTCTTAAAGCAGAGTGTAAGGTCATTCCCTGAATATTAGCAGCTGCTGTTCCAGATGGTGCACATACCAATACAGGATAACTGCTCAAAACACTGGCATGAAACAATTGCAAATAGCTAATAAGGATTTTAGTTTAAAATGTTTTTTTCCTGTTCAAGCACCACCAGTAATAAAAATGTGGAAGGGATTGTCCATGGTTGTCAAAGCATTTTGGACATATTTAAAAACAGTATGTTGAGACATTGTAAGTTCTGTTAAAGACTTGTTTAATGCCTCCTTTTCAACATTATTAACGCTACAGGATGCTTTCATGCAAGTGAATTCTTCTCACTGCACTATGAACTTCTTCAACAAATGAAAAATGCATAAAGTCAACAGCTGTATGCAACATGTTATATTTCGCTGCAAATGCCTCCCGATAACAACTGAATGGTTCAATAAGTTCTTCTTCTTTAGAATGAGGCAATAACAGCATTAATGTGGAATAATAATAATCAATGGTGCATGGCTGATAATTTGGTAATCTTTTGACTGCTGCATTAGATCTCCTCTTCATCCATATATCATATTTTTGAATATTTATTCTTTCAAGTCTTGTCTGCCTGTTTGAATTGAGTGTTTTTGGCTTGTCACATTTTTCATACCAAGATGCAAAACGATACAAACTTAAACTTTGCTTATCCTGTGGCCTGCCATAATAGTAGTCTACTATGTTTGTTTTGAATATATATCAGTGCTGTTTATAGGCAAATTCAGTAATTCTTTCTTTGACTTCAACATTTTGAAGCGTTTATGCAGAGGCCTGGTATTGATATAAACAAAACGACGTGTAGATTGAATAAAGTGAAAATTACCAAGACGAAAAGCTGCTTCCTGGGCACTCATTTGTTTATGTTTTAAAACACATAAGCCTATTCTATGCAGCCGTTGATATTTAGGTAAATTTGGGTTTGTTTTAAAAATGTTATTAATTAAATCACCTAATGCATTCTTTAAGTCTTGAGGCTCTGATTTACAAAGATAAAAACACACATAATATGCTGCTCCTTCTACATTGCAAATAAGCTGTAAATCCATATTTGCACGCCAATGTTTTAAATTGATGGATTATAAGCATTTATGTATGTGTCATTTCCAGTTCTTTTCAATTTGTAAAAGTGTTCTTTATTCTGAGTAGAGGGTTCGCTGAGTGTTATGATACAAGAATCTTTCTGTACCTCTTTTGGAAAACAAAATCTACACTTTGATCGATAATTTTTGTACAGTATGATGAATGACTCTGTGTTTGTAGCCTTGTAACTAAACTTCGTGGCTCTTCATCAACACCACCTTGAGTTGCAAACACTGTCCTATTGATATAATCTTTCATTCACATGTATACGGGGACTCCCTCTATTTTGGAACTCAACACAATAAAAGTAATCAGACACATCCTCTAATGGCTTTAACCCTGATAATATAACATATTTTAACAGTGCCTTGAAGCGGCGTTTAAAATATGTAGCTGTGAGCAAGGGATCATTTTTAACACTTGTGGCAAAATTTGCTTTAACGGCTGCTTCCATAAAGTCTTTATTTTCTAGCGTCATCCCACATTCAGGCCAGTGAAGGTCATTGGCTGAAAGTGTCATAAATAATGTAGGTAGACCAAGTGTTCTGAACATAGCTAGAAGATCATACAAAGCATTCCGAACATATGCCACTTTTGCTGTTAAACCTTTCATGAACATTTAAGTATTTTCCAATAATGGTGAATCTGAGGGCATATTCAAAACATCTCCATCTGCTTGTTCCACTTTTTGAAACAAAGGGAGTTTTCACTTTCATATTAACATTTATGCACTGTGACAATAAAGAAAAATCAAAGGACACAGCAGAATGAAGTGAATATGTAACATTTTTGCGAAAATCTCCACACTTATTATACAGTCTCGCCTTGAAATACATTGACATTGCAGTTTTAATTGGTCTTGGCATCAAAAATCCATTTACATCATTAGGGAACAGCCATAGAATGCCATTTTTTTTACCAAATTCCAAATCCAAAATTTTGACTGGTTCATTAATATTACTATTCAATGTAATATTAGCGTTATCAAATACTTCACAAACAGCTCTGTCAGGTTGATTGCTATCAATTGGTTTGAAAGTAACATGATTATTATTTAAATCTGACTGCGTATCATTACTCACTGAACCTTCTTCACAGGCTGCTTTTTGCATCGCTATAATGGTCTTTTCAATGCTGCTTGCATCCAAATCTTTATATAGTTTATTGTTCTGTTTAACCCACAAAATGCTACAATGATATTATAACAAGAGATCTGTCTCTTTGCATGAACATCCACTTCTCCATTCACAGAACGCACTGTCAAAACTGAATTGATATCAGGGGTAGGTGGTATTTGGTTAATAATGTCTCCTATGTTTGATGGCAAATTGATTGTTAAACCCTTCACACCAAACTGGCTGCCAGGCAAAACAACTATATTTATGAATACTTGAACATTTGCTAACAGTTTTTTCTCATACTATGATAATACATTCAGTTCCTTAGGTGCTTGAACAACATTTAAATGATTTCCATAGTAAGCAATGTTTGGCAGTACATAATCAGCTAATTTCTTTTTACATGTTGAACACAAAGAATCTGTCACATCAATGTCTAATGCCACGCTAATGTCACTACCCATTTTCAGCGTATGTGTTTGGTTATTAAAAAGAAACTTATGACAACAAGCACAACTAAAATCAGGATTTTCACAAATATAACTTTCATACTTTTGATCATGTCCAGGAATATACAAAAATTGTTGCACTGTGCTGTTTTGCAAAATGCCTTGCTCTGTACTGACTTCGCGTACATGTTGAACATTAATCATATCAACCACTGAAAATCCTGCTATTTCAGAGTTTTTGGTTTCTTCTATATTGCTTTCTATCTTGCATTCCACTTCTTTGACTTTTTCCTTTTTTTGGCTATTGCTTTCAAATTAATCTTACTACTTGAATATGTATGGTCATGTTTTAAGACTGCCACTTGTGGATGTTTGCGCTTTTCCTGTTTTGCTGACATATCAGTTCGTGATGAAATATTGCATACTGACTGCACATTTAATATGCTGGTATTTTCATCAGAAACAAACATATTTACCCCATGCGCACTTGTCATATCTATTAACATTATTGCTTTCAATTTTATAATAATGAATGTTCTTTGTTTTTGGTTGTTTCCCTTGTCTTAATGCAGGATCCAAGGTATATGCATCATCTGTCTGTGATACATGATTTATGTGTGTTATACTTAATGGAGTTATCTTATATTGTTGATTTGTATACATTATTGAGATATATCTCAGGAAGTCTTCCACAGTCGGAAACTGGAAGAAACCTGCTAATCCATTCTCCAATGGAAAGCCATTTTCATTTCTTGAGTGTGAATCAAATACAATGAACTCCCGAGTTCCGGAGTAAGAATATACTGCTGTAGTTTGTTGTCCAAAAGTAATCAACAGAAACTGTGACAAGAGAACAGTTTGATGAATAGCACTGCTGATATCTTTATCTCCAACTTCAGGTCTACCAAATGAACCAACAGTACCAAAAAATAATCATGCATGTATCCAACTTGACTTTCTTCAGCAAACACACCTACATTTTCAGGTAAGTCTGTATGACCAAGATACCTCTGGACACCAATTCTTGTCACAATTCTGCCATACAATGCTGTTCCTTCAAATAGTATGTTGTTAGTATCACGTGCAGTAATTCTTTGGAAAAAATTCTCACCATTCAGTTCCACTTTTAGCTGCATTGAACAAAATATCAATGCAACAAGAGCAATTCCAGTATACTGCATTCCATTAAAGGGATAAAACAGTGAACAGCCCTGGTGACTATTTCCTTGTATACAGGTAACCATCTTCTGTTTTCTTCACTCAGTAGCTTAATTATATATAAATAGTTGCAAAACAAAAATACTGCTATCATATTTATATGTATTTGACCTTAAAAAATGAAACAAAGTTGCTAAATTACGTTGTGTATTTGCATACTTCATGGAATTAATACAGTTACACAGCTTACTGAAGTACCAATACACTACTGAAAAACTATCATACCCCTCACACAAAATACTCAAATAGAACAGGGTTTAAACTAAAGGGGAACAGCTAAAATGCAGCTAAAATGGCCTTAGGAAAGCATAACAATGTAACCCACTAAGAGGCAACCTAATGTCATTAAGAAAGCTATTAATAAAAGACTTTCATAAAACCATGAAACAAACAATGGTCTTGAGAAGTAACTTTTTGATTCCAAATCACCTGTTTTAGAACAATACTTAAATGTCACAAACCCTATCACACTGACAAAAAATTCAAAAGAAAGCTCAAATGGCCTCAGGGCTAATGACTTTCACTAAATATCATTTTATCTAAACAGAATTCAGACTGTGGCTTCTAGAATGTCAGCCACATCTGTTTTGTTTAATTTAAGCTACTGACATAGTTAACTGTTTTTAAATACAGATTTTCTGTATTCAATCACAACTTAAAATCCACCAAGACAGACATTTAGACACAATAAAATGACATCAAAATTCAAAATAAAACCTATATTCGGTTAACATGGTTTTCCTTGATTTAACAATGTAGCAGATTCTACATAACCCAGTTTCCCAATTGTGCCATTTACACAAATGAAAACGTTAACTTCTAAGCAAGTTTCATTAAAACTTGTCTCTTCAGTGTTCACAAGGCAACTGTTAACAGACAAAACAACAGATCAAATAAACTTACCCTAAGCATTGTTCAGGTGAGGTAATAAGATGAACATTGATGAACTTGAACATATATTTAACAAGCAAATACTTTTGAACCACGGCTTCTTACAAATCTTTATTCAAAGCTTTTTTATAAGCTTATAATGTCGAGTGTAAAAATACACTAATATAATTAAATTGAACTTTTGTATGAATGTTTTATAAATAAAAGGGAAAGAAAGTCAATATTGTAAAAAAAATCATACATTAGTTAGTTTATTGCGAAGCTTATTTTCAAGAACATTTGAATATAGACGCATACTAATATACCAACACTAAAAAGAGCATTCCCCAATCAGTGGTATTCTCTAGTTTTAAAATTGACATCACATTTTGAAGGAGGTGACAAGATTAATCTCAACCTGTTATGTTCATTTTAACAAAATTAGAATTGACTGTACTGTTTGTCATATATAGTTTCCAAAGAAACATGTTTTGAGAAATATAATCTAGTTCATGTTAACTTAAACGCTTCCATTTGATCCTTTATAAAAATTTATACAATGGATATAGAATTTTGCAATTTTGTTGGCAAAAGATTTCATTTTCTGTGAGGATTTATACTCAAGTTTGACCTAATTGGTCATTAAGCTGATAAAAAACGTAATCTTTTGTCTTGGCAGGGAATGCTTGTGCACAGATGCTTGAAATCTCAACTGTTTTTCCCATACAGGTCCACGAATTGTTATTGAATTCAGCTTGTTTTCCCCCAATACTCATAAAAGACAACATCCATTTAATAGCAAATTACTGTTACCCTAAATGTGCTAATGATTATATCACAAATATACATAACTGCATGATTTTTTTCACAGTTTGGGGAAGATGGCGAGGCCCATCAGGTGGGGAAAATAGTGGTTTTGGGTAAATGTTGGAAAACAAAAACCAAATTAGCTAAGTTTCAAACAATCTGGCTTATCTATTCAATTTTCATTGTTACAGAGTTGGTAAGAATTCAATAATTCAATAAGTCTTACAACTGAACAAAAACAGATGTTCTTTCTTTATTTTTTTTTTATAAATCAATGTCCCTCTCCTTCTGCATAAAGCTTTTTTTGAGGGGTATTGTTCTATATTTGAGGAAAAATATATACTTTTTAGGTAGGGAATGGGGCCTAATTTTGGCCCCAAAAAGCCCTAAAAATCACTGATGCATGTACAAAGATGAAATCGGATGTAAACATATTTATAAAATGGGGAAACTGACTTACGGAGAGGAATCTGTGAATTATTTTTGCAAAAATATTCTTTTACCCATCTTTTTTTAACCAGATTTTTAGTTGGTATTTATTGACAAACACTTTCTACAAAAGGGAAAATGGTAATATAATGAAAATTTATTTGTCTTAACTGAACATAAAATTTAATTTGGGGCATTCCAAATCTTGTATAATGCTAGGATAAATATAAAATATGTGAACCTGTATGGGAAACCACGGACATCCCAAACATCTGTGCCTAAGAAAGGGAATGCATACTGTTGTAAACTTTAAAATTTCTTTTTAATTTTCTTGTGATGTCTTTGCCGTTATTGTGAGTGATCAAAGGAACCCAAGCACAAATGATTTATGTCAGGCTTAATTAAATAATCTAATAGCTTGTCAAATATTCTTCAGCATTAATATATTTATTATTTTTTTACATATTTATAACATACTGTTTATATAAAAAAAATGAAGCAAACTTTATCAACATAACTATTTTAAGCAAATCATCAGGTTCTCCAAATTTAAAGATGGCGGCTGCACTTAATTATACACTTGTAATTTGGGCATGAGACCAGGCAGGGGTTATGTCACAAAGGCGAAATTCCAATACATAACGTAACATTTATATGGCCGCCTTTTGTTTGCGCTGTAAAATTTTAACACGTTCCTCGCCAACATTTGAAAGCTTTTCATAATCAAAATTTACTAAAAACAACAACAACAACAACAACAAAAAAAAAACAGTAGCCCTACAAACTTCCATTCTTTTGCTTTTTTGTTACTTGAAATTTGCCATTGTTAAACTAATATACGATATTAACATGTCTCCAGAACATGTGTGTGACTTTGTCATAGACATTCAAGCATGTCAAAATTATCTATGTAATAACAACAGTGTTCGATTTGCATTCTTCATAAATATCATGTTTATGTTTGTATCATACCACTCTTAAAAAACGAATTAAAATAACATAATTCTTACCATTTTGCGTCACAAGTCTGTCTAGGCATCCAAAAATGGTGGCTTTTCGCGGTTTTTAGAGAAGTGTATATAGGTGGCGCTTTGCGAAGAATGATACCTTCATCCAAAGAACGACAACTGCATGTTTTTAGAAAAAATAGACTGTGTCTAGAACTTTTCGTAACAACTGAACAATATTTGCACTGATATTAGGACACATTCTACCTATTACATCACCCTATAGGTCTTTTCAAACCCCGGATTAAATATAGAGGACCGGCTTTTGCCGGTCTGCAATAACACTTTCAGTCACGAGCTGCAAAGGTGAAACAATAACTAGCCTTCATATGACGCTATATGATTGGAGCATACTCCGGGCGGAATATGAATGTTGATTTTATATTTTAATGACTGCATTTTGTTTGCCAGTGATAAAAATGTGTTTGTGGATATTCACTGCACTGTTGCCGCTACGTATATAGTCATAACATTTTTTTAAACATAATTAAGCTTCTTGACATAGGTGACCTAGGGATAGCTGCCTCGTCAATCCGTCTTCGGCCTCGGATATTTAAACTTGCCTGTATCAATATTCTATTTTATAACTTACATTTGTATAATGAAAACCCAAAAGCAGATATTAAGACACTATAAACAGAAAAGTCCCATGCACAGTAGGATACTACAGTAGAATTCAGCTGTTATGACCAGCTGATAAAGTTAGTTGGTCTTATAAGTGGAACGGAGAATCCGATAACGTTTTCAAGTCATGAGTAGTATTGATATAGATATATCAATAATATAGTATTGATAAGTTTGTTGGTCGTTTGTTCAAACAGGTAACAAGCGTATGTAGCTAGTCCACCTATCACATGACAATAGAACGGCTACACATTTCCTTTTCCTGATCTCCTAAGCAATTTTCTTACAAAAGATCCTCTCAATATAATGAAAACATTTAAGAGCTTTTTTCATCATTGTATTCTTTTACAATCTGGATAATGTGGTCTATTTTTTAAACTTACTGCCTAAACATGTATTCAAGAGAAGATATCCTGAAATGTCCAAGTTAGTTCAATAATAAGTTTCCTCGGTATATTATTTCGTACTTTGGCAGACGATAAAGACATTGGATGGAAAATGTATGTGAAAGGTCACATAATATTTGTTTTCTTGTGCCGATGTCAGAAAAATTAACAACAAAGATAAAAAGAAATAGATATATAATTCACATCCGGCAGCTGAATATCACTGATATTTGTGAATTTGTGAAACAAATTTTGCATTTTTTTTCAGGTTATACTCTGACTTTTTATATTTTGATCACGGAAGTCCTCAGGAATTCCACGACAGCGTGGTGAAGTCTATAAATTTAACACATGAATGTTTCAGCCACTTCAGTCTACGCTACTGTTTGTATACCCGTATGAACAGAGGTATACGTGGCAAGGTAGGAAAAGCAATTCGTTAATCTAAACTTACATATATTTCAACAAATTTTAAGCAACATACATTACTGCTTCTGGTGACATTCTCATGGGAATATTGACGATTTTTGTCAGAATGGTTTTCTTGATCATTATAACCTAGCATCATAAATTAGGTCAGCCAGCTAGATCATACGAATTACTTAATAACGCTTGCTTTTTAAAATTCAGATTGTCCATAACATTCGTAAACAATTATCATTGTCTATAGGTCAGTTTTGTCCTATCCTTCATGAAAATTAGTGTCAGGTTAATCGTGATAATTTCTATATTATTTCGAGTATAAGGCTTATAATCGTATGGCCAAAATGAAATATACTGAAAAAAGAAAGAAATATATATGTGTATAACAACTATTCATTTTAAGAGCATCTTAATTTATAGACATTTGACATTTGGTATGCGTGTAATAAATTTAAATCTGCCTAGGGTCTTGTGACTACTCACTCGACCATAGCTGACTTGCATTTAATTTATGCGTCATCGAGTTAGTGAACTCGTGTGTGTTTTTATCTCACATGAGCAGATGTTACTTTAGATCGATGGTTGTTTGCCGTCGACCTTCGTGCACATTTGATTCAACTGACATCTGCTTTAAAGCCATCAAGCCAAATTTGATAAAACTTATCTGAAATGTTCCTTGCATAAAGTTCTATCTAAGTTTTTCAAAACGTCCCTTTTCAATCTCAGTTCTAGGCCACATGAGCTATTAAGTGGGCCAGGATGGCCCTGGATAATCCATTTGAAAACTTCGGCTGAGGGTTTGCTGTTAGTTAAAGATTTGCAGGTGCTTAAAACCAAATATTAGTCAATGAATAAAGGCTATATGAGCCTCGGTGACCTAAACGCCAATTTTATTGAAGATGTTTATGCATGGTGTCTATATAACAAATATTCAACATATCAATCAATCTATGACAAAAAGTAGAAACATCTTTTTTAAGCCTTATTGACCTTGGCCCTTGAACCTTAAACTCAACCTTTGGGTAGAGGTCCTTGCAAGCTACCTACATACTAAATATCTTTGGAATCGATCAATTAATGAAGACTCTAAACGGAAATGTACAAAAAATCTAGATTTAGCCTCGAGGACCTTCATCTTGACTTACGTGAATGATAGAGATTCATGCTAGGTGCCTATGAACAAATATCTACAATATCTGTAAATAAATTTAGGCTCTACGACAAAAATTTGAAAAGTCTATGTTTAGCCGTGGTGACCCAGTGGCAGACACCAATTTTACCCTAGGGTCAAGATTTGAACAAACCTGATAGAAGTCTACTATCCCATGTTAAACATCAAATATATCAATACTAGATCTTTTGATTACTGACAAGAAGATTTTTTTCATAAAAGCCTTTAAAAAAATCAAGTGACCCTGGGATGGGGCAGGTTTTATAAGGTATACAGACACCTTACATGAACCACTTCTATTAATTTTGGGTTAAGGTCACCGAGACTTAAAAATAGATAAATCAGCTTTACCTCATTAAGCTTTTATTTACACACCAAACTCTTAAATTTGTAGTTTCTTTCCATGGACCTCTACCCTAAGATGGAGTGTGGATTCAATCGGTGAAGGTCAAAGTCTCCGCAGCTTATAATAGATTTTTCTACTTTCTGTAATAGAAACTTCATTGACTGTTATTTTAGATATTTAGCTTGAAGGCACCTAAAAATCTTCAATTAGAAAATGTTAACTGCTTCTGACGTATGCTTCACAGCAAGCACACAGTCAATTTCAGATGAGTGATTCAGGGCCATCATAGCTCTCTTGTTTAAACACTTGTATAGGAAACCGCAGGGTCAATTGTTAAGATATTTGATAAGTAACATTTTGTTCCAGTCTAGGCCCTGGGGTCAAAATTGGCCCTGCCGCTGGTGTCACCAGAGCCAAAAATAGACTTCGCAACTTTTTGTCATAAAGACCACATTGATTGAGCGATATCTTAGATATGTTGTATATAGGCATCTGACACGAACTTCTGGCAAACACTGGAGCCAAGGTCAAGATCACCGAGGCGTACAATAGATCGTTGTACTTTCCGCCAGTGAGTCTTCATTTAATTGCTAATAACATAGATATTTAGTATGTAGGTTACTTGCAAAAACCTCTACCTTTGGTGGGGTTTATGAAATTGGACCTTTAACCCCGAACAGATCTGTTGACTCACTTCATTCCGTTATGTCTTCTCATACGAAATTCCCGACAGGATTTATTGCCCTTGTATATATGTATTATTCATTTGTTTTAAGGTCAGACTTCGAATAGGGGTGTATCATCAACATCTGAAAGAATTTATCCGCGTGTTTCCACGTGATCAAATAATGGTGATCAAACTTGAAGATTTTTCAATGAAAACTGTAACGTACATGCAAAAGATTTTTGCATTTTTAGAATTACGTAAGTACATATTTTTAACCAAGAATAAAATTTGCAAGTAGCCATATTGGCGTTAAGTAAAATAAGTCTCAAGTGTTTATTCTTACATTCTTTATTCTATTCTTTACTCACATATTCTTATTTTTGTTGATATACAAATTTGACATTCAATCCCTATATGCTATGCACAGATATACATAAGGTAGGCAATTCATACTTATTCTTTACGTAGCAGGGGGCTCACTAACTAGTCATATCGGGATGACCTTAATAGAACTCAAACTGTTTCTCTCTAGCTCCTAAGACGGATGACTAAATGTGAAGGAGACATGCTTACAGTATCTGTAGACTTTAAAGTTTACTTCCATACATTAAATCATTATAATGATATTAAAGTCGAGACAAATTTGAATATTTTTTCAGTCATAAGAACTAGCTTTAACTATAGCTTTAATTTTATCTCCATTCATCTCAGATTCCGTTTCCTTTTAGGTATCGCATACGTTAACTTTCGACAACGAAAGAAACAATATAAAATATCGCCATATTTACAGAAATTGAAAGCCATTTTTAAGTAACTCTGATTAATCACTTACCTTGTTCTCTATGGAGGGTCTGTCAGGCTCAACGTAATTCATTACAAGAAAAGTCGCATTTTCATAGAACATGTTCAAAAATAAATGACAGCAAAAGCATACTCACAGCCATTACAAACGTTCTCGGTTAAAATTCTTAATTCAGAAATGTGAAGAATAAAACGCCCACCAAAGCAGCAGATACATTGGCTTAAAATATGTCTTGTTTTATGAAATTGATACTTGCAAACATTACATATTTTTTCTCTGTAAGTAATCTAAATGCAAAAAAATAAAGACAAGAATATACAGAGTGCCATCCTTAAATAACGAACATGGAAATGTAACTTAACGAAATCCTGAACAGCAATATGAAAATATTAGTCTTGGCAATAGCTGTTGATCCATCGGCCCTAACTTGCACCAACAGTTCCAGACTGGCTGAAAAATCTACTGAAGAGGCAACTTACTGAGCAATTCGGTCTTTGTAAAGTTTAACATCTTTACATATGACAAATGTACATTGTACATGTTGACAGATCTCAATTCGGTCGTTTTAAATTTTCAACTGAGCCGGGAACCAAACAGAACAAGTGCAATCGGTTTTAAGTCCAAGCTTTAAATTTTACATGTGATAGTTCTTCAACTTAGCACTGAAATAACTTATGCCGAAAATAGATTACTTTAAGTTCATATATGCAAAATGCAATCTACTCGGTAATCTTAAAGTGCCATTGAAGATGTTTATGTAACACTTGCATTGAAGCGCGATCTATATGTTGCTTTGCTGAACACATCATTTTTAACAAATTTAATCTTTTTAGTGGTACAGGCTTTAACAGCTTAGTGGTAAAGACAATAACACTACTGTCACTAGTCGAACATGTAAATTGGTTCACCAAATTGTAAACATTTGCATATGGATAAATGTTTTTGCTGTCAAATATTTAGTTTCGATAGCGATATAACAAAAAAGGAGTAATCTGGACCTCAGGTGAACAATAACAGTTTGGTTTAATTGTATGTTTTTTTTCTCTTTTTTTTTCGCTGTAAGTAATATCAGAACTTTGCATTACTTCAGTTATATTTTTATGACGTCAGGTTAACCTGGTTTAGAGACAAAGCATACCTGTTTTCTCTTATTACAGCTGAGTTAGAAAAGAAGATGATAGAACGTATAGGTAACCCGGATGAACGTGCTAATCAGAGGAAAAAGAGTGACAGGCAGGTTGGCGAGATGCTACCGGAGACGCGAGAACTGTTAAACGAGTTTTATCGTCCACATAATGAGCTGTTAACAAAATTATTAGGAGAACAATTCAGTTATAATTGAGATATTGTTAGCTCATAAATATTAAAACATTTAGATCGTAGATAGAAATAAAAGTGAACTTTTTGTGTAAATTATGTGTAGGTTGTTAGGTATGTTTGAAGAGGTAAAGAGTCAAAGCTCCGAGGGTAGCATCACTTATTTATTCTAACAGTCCCATTTTAGTTATTGCATTTTAATAATTTTTTTTTGTATTTTCAGTGCTGGTAAGCTTTTGTCTGAAGCATTATTAAATTCTGTCTCGTTTCTATAAAACTTTGTTAGTAACAATACGTTCCTTTTGACAACTATCGTTGGAACACAGTGTTAAGCAAATTCTGGCGCAGTCTTGGAGCAACCATTCACTCTCTGCATTCACGAGTAATTACTTTTTTTCTTACTGGAAAAAAAGCATATCAGGAAAGGTTCCCACTGTCAAAATACAGCCTCCCTACACAGTCGGAAATTAGTGAAAAAAGATATCATTACTTCATTAATAGATCAATTAAGAAAAACGACACCACAAACAATACACGGAAATAAGAACCCGAGGGAATACCGCCTTGGAACGGTCAGTGGCAAACATTTGCCAGTGGGGGGTTAAACCAGGGATTTCAAGTTAAATTATTACAAGAGGGCAAAAGAGATCAAAGAACAAGTGTTAACAAAATATCGGTCAGATAAAAACTGAATATTCCAAAGTAAAGACTGGTTGTAAGTTATTTAATGATAATCTGTCCAAGTTCTATTTTTAAAGAACTTGTGCGGAAAGTTTTCAATGGTTTCAGAATAAAAGTAACACGTTTTGTGATGTTATTAAAGCTTTTTTAGATAGTTCAATTACAGTCTGGCATGAGTCCCACGTAATGGTGGTAGTATCAAAAACACATATGAGCAAACATATACATAAACAAAAAACGCAGTGAGTAAATGAAAAACGGCACCTAAATAAAGAATACTGGTACATTGTGGAATCAATTAATAGATTTAAGTACTACTGCTAGGTAGGAACCAGGACTGCATTTACACTTTGTCGGGTTAAACATAATTTTCAAATAATAGATATAGCAAATACTAGAATATTTATTACGGAACCTGATATAAATATAAATATAATAGGCTTTTGTGAGCATGGAAAGAAGAAGAAAAGGAGAAGAAAGCATATCTCAGAAAAAAGCAAAAGGCAACACATGCTGTATGGTTTATTCACACAGCAAAAATGGGTTTTATATGTATGATTGACAAAAAACAAACAAACAAACAAACAAAAAAACAACTAAAGTATACGCTAGAAACTACAAAGCTGTAATGTAAAAGATTAAAAAAAACGTAATTTATAAAATTTCAGTCTTCATCAAAGAGTGTGAAATTGCTTGAAACTAGTTTCAGTTTAACTAGAAAACAGCTTCAATGAAAAAGCAGTTATTGTGACCCTACTGTAATTTACACTGTTGATCAGCTACCGATGGCAGGAGTTAAAGTTTTATAGGAGGCTAAAATACATGTATGTGTATTGCAAGCATTGTTTTATTAGATTTTTCAGTGCCCTTACCTCTTGATAGAATACCGAAGCGTTATCTAAGATATAGCTATTTCTCAGAAACTGCTAGCTGTACGAGTAATAAAGACAGATTTATGGGTAGACAAATTAAAAAAAGAGGTGTACACCCGGTGTTCTTTTCAGATATAAAGGACTTTTGTCACACAAAATTATATTCATGGCCAGTGACCCTGAATATAGCGAAAACTTCAAGTTGTTATGAAATCTTATATAAAAACATTAACTTACAACATTTACTAAACCTTTCCTCCGTCAAGAAGTACTCGAGCTGAAAATGATAATATTTTATTTTAGCTGAACAAGTCAAAAGTTACAATAACAACAATATTGGAGGTAAAATGTTCATGTCCACTAGAATGGAGTTAACGAAGACATTAGATATCTATAATTTCTAAATATTTGTTGTTGTTGTTTTTTTTTCAGATGTTGTCTTGGCCCCTTAGGTTTCGGGCATTTTAAAGAGGAATATTTAAAAAACAAACAAAAAAACTATCATTATTCTATCGTCAAAACCTTTGGTAATATCTTTAGAAGTTCATATTATCATTTTCACTTTGCAACATACGAATAATAATATCGGAGTTTTATCCATTCATTTTTACTGTTTTCCTGCTTTATGGATAACGATTTCTGTTAATTAGTGGACAGTTGGCAAATACCAATAAACATATGTTACCTGTGATAAAAACAGAAAATCATCGTGAAATATTTGTTTTAATTACATCAAGCGTAACGTAATTGGCGGCGACATTTAAAAGCTTGTAGATTTGTATGTTTTAAGGTAAACATTCGTTCCTAAGTGGCTCATAAATAGGCAACATTGCAAAATAGCAAATCTGCTTCTATATCGCGTATTTCTAAGCAACATTTGTAAATTGGAAATCAAATATAAGGCATTATAGTGTTATTTCTTTTCTTTTTCGTTCGTACAAAACTACGAGGCCTGTATGACATTTGAGAATATTGTTATTGGTCAGGATAAATGGGACTTAAAATTTTGTTGGTAGCGTTAATCAAGCAATTTTCAATTGAGTTTAGAAGAAATAATATTGGCTGTAGAAATAACTGAATCTTATTTCTTTTGTAATCAGTTCATTTTTCAACACACATGCGCACATACAAACATCATTATTCAGTTAATTCTTTAAGCAGACGAAAACGGATGAGAGTGACGTAATCTAATGTCACAAAAGATAGCGAGTGTTGGTTGTAGTTGCGGGATGTTTAACTGTGTAAATGAGTTCGTTTCCAACAATGTACAAATTGCCGAAATACCCGAGTGTTCGCAGTACTGGAGTCCATATCTATGGTAATACCGGACTGCTCATGTTTTTGGAGTGATCGTTAGGCGTCTTTTACTGTAGTATCAATGACGCAAGTTTTCTTTACGCAGTTTTCCATGCATTTTAGTCGTAAGTTCATTTTTTTTCTTACACATTAATCAGGTTTTCTAAGTTTTGGTGCTCTATGAATACAGGCAATTAATGCACCTCCTTTAAAGTTAATTCAAGTTTTTGACATGTTTTAACAAAAACCAACGCTGAGTTATACTTGCCATCAATTGTGGATAAGGTGTGACGTATTCACTAGCAGTTGTCTTCATATGAGATGTTGATAATGTCATTAAATTTATCATTATCATTATTATAACTGTTGAAAAAGGTGACTTCATTTGGCCAAAAAATAATTTACTGTATGTTTCAGGGATGGCAATGTCAACGTCCGATTCACTCTCTTTCACGTCGGTTACACTACATTCAGTGAAGGTACGGAACGGTACGGCTCTGCGCAGGAGATTGCGTCCGATTATCGGTTGCAAATTCCGCTTACAAATTCTTTGGTTTATCGGCAAATTTTCCTTTACACATCACAACCTTGTTATTATTATTATTATTTTCCATTTATTATTTTTCTTTTTTGGAGGGAGTTGGGGCTACTAAATCCTTCTAGCACAGGTGCTGCAAACGAGTGTAACTCAATGTATCCGTCTATTGTGTAAAACTGAAGTTGAGACAAATTCATTGAAATGCTTCAATGAACATTTTAAAACGATTCTGTCGACAGTTCTGACCATGCGTAAATTGTTTGTGTCAATAACATCGATTGCAGCGGTATAACTAATCAAAGATGTATAATGCTCAAGTTTCATTTACAAATAACTACTACTCCTTTTCTAAGTAAATATAAAATAAACATATTTCAGTACACACACGCAGTAGATATGTTATGTTAAAAGCCTTACACGGCATACACGCAATTGGTAAACAGTATAAATACATTGTGTCATTAAAAAAAACTGGCAGTTTGTTTTTAAGAAAGCACCACCATAACATGACCTGTAATAAAGAATGCAGCTTTCCATACATATTCTAGCAGCCTAATTAGACATATTCAGTAAGAATTTCATAGATTCCAATTAATTTCTACAATTAAAGTATTTTATGCAAAGATGGGCAAAGTATATCTTTAAGACAATAAAAACACCGTCGCCTTTGATTATCAAAGAAGTGCGCCGACCTTTTCGTGCATTTAAATACACTATAATTGTTTGGCCAAACGCTAACATTTAAATGGCATATTTTAGTGAAAACAACCACGCCCGATGATATTCGTAACTGAAAAGCCACATTACAATTAAATATCTTTTCAACATCATCGGATTGCAATGAAAACGAAACAACAGTTAAGAGTCGGCTTGAAGTGTGTGTGTGTGTGTGTGTGTGTGTGTGATTGCTTACTTACTCATTCAGTTTGCTTCTACACGTATCACGTAATACTATGTGTATTTGTCACATGATGAATTCTGTAGCTGCGTTTGTAAACTATATGTGCATTTGATACGTAAAATGAATAGTCTTAGTATATGCGAATTTCAGTATTCGTGCTGTATGATAAAGTGAGTCTACCAATGACACACACGAAGATGTTTGGTTTGGCTAACCTCTCACAAAACGATTAAGTGCATATTTGATGGTACTTAGGCCTTTTAACCTGATAACCTGTTGGGGCAAGTGTGAGGTTATTGCACACTAGAACCTGGTTTAAACCCCTAGTGGCAAATGTTTTGCCACTGACCGTTCCAAGGCATCCAACCCCCGGTTCTCATTTTTCTTAATAGTTTGTGGTGTCCTTCCTTTTTATTAATTGATCGATAAATGAATTTTTGCTATCTTGACTTCCATTTCTTCACTGTGATGGGAGACTGTGTTTTTGTCTGTGTTTTTTCCTGATAATGCTCTTTTTCCGCTTTTTATCACTCTAGAGCTGCTTCTGTTCACCGTCGCAAGTAATGCGCGTAAATGACAGTTTCAACTTGCGCTGCTCCTTTTACCTTGAATATCCTTTAATTAGTACAAATACATCGATATATAAGTTATAAATAGTTGTTTTCATGCACGGGCTTCGTGAAAATAAGAAGCAATAAATGCTTCAATTTGTTAGTTTTGAACGATCTATTAACAGACATCCTCGAATTGAAGGTAATCGGCATACAACTGACCGTAATTTAACACCATAATAATAGTCACTGGCAGGCGTCATGTTTTAATTATTTTTGGCTAACGCTTAACCGGTTAAACGTTCACAAACGGTTTACCGGGCAGCAAAAGCAGTAACCGTTGCCATCTCTAACTTTTATATTTGCTCATGACAGCTAAACCTCTTCACCCAGGTAGTCGGAAAATTGCGAACACTTATAACGTAATAAATTATAAACTCCAAGATGAGTCACCTGCAATTCACTTATCTCTGACGTTTATCACGGGCATTCATTATTAGAAGACATGTTAACAGTTTAAATCTGTTTGTCGAGCTGAAAACAGCATTGATTTGATTTTAATCTAGCTCTGCGCTTCTTTTTCTGATTTTTATTACAGATCTCCCAGATATATTTTCTATTGATGAGTTAAGATATTTTTGATACTTAACACAGATGATCAAGTTCTTTTTGCAACCTCCCCAGAAACGCTACAGTCTATGCTTAATGATATAGAAAATTATTGTAATAACTGGAAACTAAAAATAAATGTGAACAAAACAAAGGTTCGCATACTTGAAAAGAGCACAAGACATACAATTCACGATTTCTTTTTATACGATGAAAAATTAGAAATTGTTTACTTAGCAATTTTAAATACTTAGGAGTAAACTTGCTAAAAAACGGAGGCTGGTATAGGACTCAAAAAGCATTTCAAAACACGCATCAAAAGCTATACATCGACTGTTTTCCGTGTTTAACACTTATGAATTTAGTATGAGGGAAAAATGTCAATTATTTGACACTTTGGTTTCATCAGTATTACATTACTCCTCAGAAATTTGTGGTTATCACAAAGCACCAGATATAGAAATATTACATTGGAAATTTCTTAGAAAATTATTATGACTGTGTAAATATATCAACAAATATAATAGGTCTTTATGGAGAACTTGGTAGACTACCTTTATCTGAAATTCGTATAGTTAATATGTTTAGATTTTGAATAAAACTACTTAAATTAAATCATCAGACTGTAACAAAAATATATATTCAATGTTAAAACAAGATACAGAGAATAGAGATACTTATAATGGACAAAATTGGGCTTTTCCAATAAAATGCCAACTTGATAACCTGGGTCTTAGAAATCTGTGGATTAACCAAAATAGATGAATATTACTTTAGAACCAATAAAGCAGCGAATAATTGATATTTACAAACAAACCTGGAGCACAAGTTTAAACTTAAGTAGACCATTAAACTCTTATGGTCGTTATAAAAGTGAATTTACTTTCGAAACATATTTAGATAATATTTCAAATAAAAAATATAGAATTACATTGTCAAGGTTTAGATTAAGAAATAATTGTTATTGTTATTGTTGTTGTTGTTTATTCCGTTATAATTATTACATTACTTTGTTACACCATACCGTCACGTCACCTGGTTCCCACTAGCAACGAAATTGTTATTTCTTACCATTTTAAGATAACACGTGCGCAAAGCGTAGTATTTCCCTGATAAATATTCGATTCCATTATTGTGTTTGAATACACGACTCTCTCACTTACATTTGATTTACGTTTGGTTAACCTCTTTGATATCTTAGGCAAATGTTCAAATTAATGTAACCCTTCTTTATATCATATTCAGTGTGGGGAACCACGAGCCAGCTTATGACTCTGTGCACCGACAAAAGAAGTTGTTTTTTAGATATCTTTTTACATATTTATATGATTTTTTTTCTACAATATATTCTCAGTTTATCGCGCATAATGCCAAAATTAAAACGCTATTCATTGATATTTCTATTAGTTCTTAGCATTTTAGTATTCGAAGTTTTGTTCGAAGCGAGAGAAGAAATATTTTGCTGTATGGTACTTTAAACATATCGCCACCTGTCATACAGGACTTGTTCAAGTCTCGTTTCATTACAGTTATTAACAGCTTAGCTTACTTAAAATTAAGGTTATTACCAAAGGTGCTGTTGACAAGTTTGGTGAAAAACAGTTGGAATATGAAATGATGCCTTACATGTGAAGTTATATAGGACATGACAAATTGCGCCGGTACTCAACACATTCAACAGTCACGCGGCAAGCCTTTATGTGACGAATATGTATCATATTAATTTCAAACAAATAATGTTTTGCAAGGATTGTGGCTGAATCCTTTGAAATAGGTTATGTTCGATTTATTAAAGTAAATTAAGTTTATGGCCGTATTTTTCAGTACGTCTAATAAAGAGAGACAGGTAAACCTGTAGAGAATGTTGGTTGAAAAAAAGTTATGAAGAATTATTCTCATTTGCAAAAGTAGTGTTTATACTTGAAAATTCTAATCGCATACACGTTTAATCTGTGTCACTATAAAATAATTACTGATCTTCACACTTGCACATGCACAAGGTACTTTAAAGTTTATGTTCACATTATCTTTGAGACAGGAAGGTGTACAAGTTTAGGATGAAGATGTAAAAGGAAATATAGACTCAGACAACATGCTTGATTTATTTACATGTTATTGTCATCTGCACTGTGTGCTATCTAGAACAAGAATTTTATTTGATTGTATCTTCTTTAAAAAACCTATCAGATGAGGAAGGGCCTACAAAACTGTACGAAAATGAACTGATTCAATTTAAAAACAAATTAAACTATTCATCAAAATGTACTGAAGCAGGTACTTTCTTTGATTACGTCAAAACAAATACTACTACTACTACTACTACTACTACTACTAAATATATATATATATATATATATATATATATATATATATATATATATATAAAATACAGGAACGCCCATATAATCTATAAAATACCATACGCATTGAGTAGATTTATGAATATCTTTTACAGAAATAACAAAATCTTTCTTTGTACAAAAACAAACAAACAAACAAACCTGTAATGTAAAAGATAAAAAAAAAAAAACGTAATTTATAAAATTTCAGTCTTAATCAAAGAGTGTGAAACTGCTTGAAACTAGTTTCCGTTTAACTAGAAAACAGCTTCAATGGAAAGCAGTTAGTGTGACCCTACTGCAATTTAGACTGTTGATTAGCTACCGATGGCAGGAGTTAAAGTTTTACAGGAGGCTAAAATACATGTATGTGTATTGCAAGCATTGTTTTATTGGATTTTTCAGTGTCCTTACCTCTTGATAGAATACCGAAGCGTTATCTAAGATAAAGCTGTTTCTCAGAAACTGCTGGCTATACGAGTAATAAAGACAGATTTATGGGAAGACAAATTAAAAGAGGAGGTGCACACCCGGTGTGCACTTCAGTGATTAAGGACTTTCGTCACTCAAAATTATATTCATGGTCAGTGACCCTGAATATATCGAAAACTTCAATTTGTTATGAAATCTTATATAAAAAAAACATTAACTTACAACACATTTACTAAACATTTTCTCCGTCAAGAAGTACTCGAAATGAAAATGATAAAATTTTATTTTAGCTGAACAAGTCAAAAGAATCAATAACAACAATACTGGAGGTAAAATGTTGTTCATGTCCACTAGAATGGAGTTAACGAAGACATTAGATATCTATAATTTCTAAATATTTGTTGTTGTTGTTTTTTTCAGATGTTGTCTTGGCCCCTTAGGTTTCGGGCATTTTAAAGAAGAATATTTAAAAAAAACTATAATTATTCTATCGTCAAAACCTTTGGTAATGTCTTTAAAGTTCATATTATCATTTTCATTTTGCAACATACAAATAATAATAAAATCGGAATTTTATCCATTCATTTTTACTGTTTTCCTGCTTTACGACAATGGATAACGATTTGTGTTAATTGATGGACAGTTGGCAAATACCAATAAACATATGTTACCTGTGGCCAAACAGTAAATCATCGTGAAATATTTGTTTTAATTAAAACAAGCGTAACGTAATTGGCGGCGACATTTAAAAGCTTGTTGATTTGTATGTTTTTAAGGTAAACATTCGTTCCTAAGTGGCTCATAAATAGGCATCATTTCAAAATAGCAAATCTGCTTCTATATCGCGTATTTCTAAGCAACATTTGTAAATTGGAAATCAAATATAAGGCATTATAGTGTTATTTCTTTTCTTTTTCGTTCGTACAAAACTACGAGGCCTGTATGACATTTGAGAATATTGCTGTTGGCCAGGAAAAATGGGACTTAAAATTTTGTTGGTAGCATTAATCAAGCAATTTTCAATTGAGTTTAGAAGAAATAGTATTGGCTGTAGAAATAACTGAATCTTATTTCTTTTGTAATCAGTTCATTTTTCAACACACATGCACACATACAAACATCATTATTCAGTAATTATTCTTTAAGAAAACAAAAACGGATGAGAGTGACGTAATCTAATGTCACAAAAGATAGCGAGTGTTGGTTGTAGTTGCGGGATGTTTAACTGTGTAAATGAGTTCGTTTCCAGAAATGTACAAATTGCCAAAATACCTGAGTTTTCGCAGTACTGGAGTCCATATCTATGGTAATACCGGACTGCTCATGTTTTTGGAGTGATCGTTATGCGTCTTTTACTGTAGTATCAATGACACAAGTTTTCTTTAAGCAGTTTGCTATGCATTTTAGTCGTAAGTTCATTTTTTTTCTTACACATTAATCAGGTTTTCTAAGTTTTGGTACTCTATTAATACAGGTAATTAATGCACCTCCTTTAAAGTTAATTCAAGTTTTTGACATGTTTTAACAAAAACCAACGCTGAGTTATACTTGCCATCAATTGTGGATAAGGTGTGACGTATTCACTAGCAGTTGTCTTCATAAGAGATGTTGATAATGTCATTTAATTTATCATTATCATTATTATAACTGTTGAAAAGGTGACTTTATTTGGCCAAAAATAATCTACTGTATGTTTCAGGGATGGCAACGTCAACGTCTGATTATTGGTTGCAAATTCCGCTTACAAAATTTAATACTTTGGTTTATCGGCAAAGTTTCCTTTAGACATCACAACCTCGTTATTATTATTATTTTCCATTTATTATTTTTCTTTTTTTGGAGGGAGTGGGGGCTACTGAATCCTTCTAGCACAGGTGCTGCAAACGAGTGTAACTCAATGTATCCGTCTATTGTGTAAAACTGCGGTTGAGACAAATTCATTGAAATGCTTCAATGAACATTTTAAAACGATTCTGTCGACAGTTCTGACCATGCGTATATTGTTTGTGTCAATAACATCGATTGCAGCGGTATAACTAATTAAGACAATAAAAACACCGTTGCCTTTGATTATCAAAGAAGTGCGCCGACCGTTACACTATAATTGTTTGGACAAACGCCAACATTTAAACGGCATATTTTAGTGAAAACAACCACGCCAGATGATATTCGTAACTTAAATATCTTTTCAACATCATCGGATTGCAATGAAAACGACACAACAGTTAAGAGTCGGCTTGAAGTGTGTGTGTGATTGCTTACTTACTCATTCAGTTTGCTTCTACACGAATCACTCATGTGTATTTGTCACATGTTGAATTCTGTATCTGCGTCTGTAAATATATGTGCATTTGATACGTAAAATGAATAGTCTTAGTATATGCGAATTTCTGTATTCGTGCTGTATGATAAAGTGAGCCTACCAATGACACACACGAAGATGTTTGGTTTGGCTAACCTCTCACAAAACGATTAAGTGCGTATTTGATCGGACTTAGGCCTTATAACCTGATAACCTGTAGGGGAAAGTGTGAGATTAGTGCACACTAGAACCCTGGTTTAAACCCCTAGTGGCAAATGTTTTGCCACTGACCGTTCCAAGGCATTCAACCTCGGTTCTCATTTTTCTTAATAGTTTGTGGTGTCCTTCCTAGTAATTAACTGACCGATAACTGAATTTATCTTTACTTCTACTTCTTCACTGGGAAGGGAGGCTGTTATTTTGTCTGTGGATTTTACTGATATGCTCTTTTCCGCTTTTTTCACTCTAGAGCTGCTTCGGTTCACCGTCGCAAGTAATGCGCGTAAATGACATGTATACATATATATATTGAAATAACGACACGTGTTCGCCGATTAGTTTCAACTCGCGCACCTCCTTTTACCTTGAGTATTCATTTAATTATTACAAATCCACCGATATGTAAGTTATATATGGTTCTTTTCATGCAAGGGCTTCGTGAAAATAAGAAGCAATAAATGTTTCAATTAGTTAGTTTTGAACGATCCATTAGCAGACGTCTACGATGTTAAGTGCTCAAATTGAAAATAATCGGCTGACCGTAAATTTACACCATGATAATAGTCGCTGGCAGGCGTCATGTTATGATTATTTTTGGCTTACGTTTAACTGGTTAAACGTTCGAAAGAACAAACGGTTTACCGGACAAAAAAGCAGTAACCGTTGCCATCACTAATTTTTTATATTTGCTCATGACAACTAAACATCTTCGACCAGGTAGTCGGAAAATTGAGTACACTTATAACGTAATAAAGTATAAACTCCAAAGTGAGTCACCTGCAATTCACTTATTACTGACGTTTATCACGGGCATTCATTATTACAAGCTATGTTAACATTTTACATCTGTTTGTCGAGCTGAAAACAGCATTGATTTGATTTTATTCTAGCTCTTAACTTCGATGATTATGTTAGTGAAATTCAAATTAAAGGTACATATGGAGATCATTTGACCCTGGTAGCCTTAATGAGGGAATATAATTCACAAGGTATCGTCCTCTCCACACCTGGTTTAGACCATCCGACAATTGTTTCCAATTGTTAAGGATGGTTTGTTCCACAATTATTTAAGAACCGTAGTGCTAGGCTCTTTTCCGGAACAAAATGGCATGCATTATGTTAGCACAGAACTGAGTGCCTCTGATCTTCAAACCTGTTTATTGGCTGTTGGCGACGGTATAGACATAGACACAACTTAGCAAAACCCATCTTATATACATTTATATTTGGTTTTGACAGCGAGTATGACAATCTAAGATTCCAGGTAAATACGAAGAGAAGTGGGCGATATCGCCATGAAAAGAAACACGTGAAAGACATACACATTCTAAATTTACCAAGTGAAATGTTGGAGTAATTTTTCGAACAAGTATAACAAGTTCGCCACTTATGAGATATGTATTACCCATAGTGAATTCACGCTTTAAAATGTTCTAGAATTAATGCGCGGCTGTTGCTTCCTGTTGCTACCCAAGAAGTACACATTTTTTGGCGTGAAAAAATATTGTGAAAAAGTAGATCACAAGATACAGGACAACCTTATGTCTCAACTCATTTACAACAATCTTTGACAATTTCAGGGAGTCTCGCAGACTTTCAGGAATGCTTGTGCTAACAAAGTTCAAAAAACGCCCCGCCTTCATGATAGACTTCCTCACACGCTTATCTACCTTTTCACGCATGCGCAGTACCCCAAGGAGCAAATCTTCGCCTAGGTGAAGATTTCTCCTCCCACTTTTATACTACTGAGGGGGTACAAACAAACCTGAGCTGATCGCCATATTGTGTTTTAAATGTTTCAACATTTTACGCTATGCCAACGAAAAGGTGTGCATGGGGGACATGTTATAGTGACAGTCAATATAGATACAAGCCACACATGGAAGAAGTGACTTTCTATCCATTTTCAAAGCCATCAGTTGACATTGACGGGTGCAGACTGTGGATTAAGCAATGCGCACGTCCACACATGGAACTTTCTGTCGAGATTTTCAAAAACACCATTACGTTTGCTCAAAGGTAAGTCAGGCTTTAGTTTGCGATTTGATATGTTTTTTGTTGTTGTTGTTTTAAAAAAACAACATATGTTTGCATGCCACATCGTAATGTATTTTCCTAATGTATTCCAGGTTTGTACATGTGTACACAGAATTATACCCCATCCGCTCACAAAATTTAAAAACATGAATAAACAGAGTGACAGAATGTTTATCGAGGAGGTTAAAAGCCTTTTCAGCAAATTTCAGCTAGTACCATGTAGCAAAAGATGGTTTTAATTCTTAAGCAGAATTAGCCCGGTTTTTGTGCAAGTAACTGGCGCTCAAAAATGACTAAATGCATGTAAAAAAACTTTTACCTACATTTGTACACCCATGTAGATCTGCATACTATATTGTATACATTTTAAGAACATTGTGAATTGAACTGTTTTCTGTATGTCATGATTCAGTTATATTCGTCATGATTGTTGAATATGACTTACTGTACACATTTTTTATTTCAACATTTTCCTGAGGGCGCCCAGAATCCCATTTCAGCCATTGACCTAGAAAGTAACATACCTAAGTACAGAACACCCAGGAAAACGGAAGCTCCACCATCCACTTCTGCTTTCAAGAAACCCCGGGTTGAAACATTTGGTGCTGTCCCTTTAGATAATCCAGTGATTCCTGATATTGTTTGTAGCACTTTTGATGATTTTATCTGTGATAACAGTTCTACCAACGACTGTGCCAGTGACAACAATGTGGAGAAAACTGAATCATCTTATAATTTCAAAGTCTTTTAGATAAGGTTATTGATTTTATTATATTGGTATACCGTCAGTGCAGCTGTTACTTTATTTGTTTGATTGGATACAGCCTGTTGCAAAGAAGACAAAGTTATGGAATAGAAAGAGAAGAAGTGTGCCAGAGAGAAAGGGTGGGAAAACAAGAAACAAGTTATTTCAGGAAATGGTGTTGACATTAGTGAAAATCAGGAGTGGTCATGGCAACAAACATTTGTCATACTTATTTGGCATTTCAGAAAGTCAAGTGTGTAGAATATTTTTAGCTTGGGTCAATTAACTTAGCCAGAGTCTTAGTGATCATATAACACTGCGAAAAATATGTAGATATACGGGAGTGTACGGAATTCCGTATATCATTAATATACGGGTAAAAAACGGAAAACATAAAATACGGATGTGTACGGTGTCGTATATTCAGCAAATCCGTATATGCCCAAAATACGGTGTTCCGTATACTTACAAAATACGGAAAACTAGATATACGGTGTCCGTATTTTTCTTAAATACGGAAACGTCATAATAAGTCCGTATATTACTAAAATACGGCATCCCGTATTCTTACAAATACGTGAATCTAAAAAGACTGCATATTCATGAACAGTCGTATACTGCTAAACTACATATCTCCCTTTATTTGAAAGTTAAGAAAACAAGAATCAATGTACTTTTCGTATGTACTGAAATAGGCGTGTCAGTATACTGCTCAAATCTGTTGTTCTATAAATTTGTAAATAATGGAACACATTATGTGTCTAAAACACGATAAATTTTCCAAATGTTACTCGAATGCGGCATTCCGTATGCTTAAAAATTTGGAAATTTGTAAAATAGTTCGGAGGTCATTATTTTCAAGAAAGAACATCCCTAGAAAACTACTGATTGAAAGGTCAACACATAAAAAATGTATCTGTAAACTGGAAAAAGTAATGATATCAAATCAAGATAGTTTCCCCGTATTCTCGGAAATACGGGAGTCAGTATACTGCTAAAATAAGGGTTTCTGTATATTTACTCATAAGAGAAACCAGAAATACTATTCAGTATATTCCTGAAATACGGGAATGTGCTTGCAAGTCCGTATATTACTCGAATACAGCATTCCGTATGTTTGAAAATACGAAAATAATATCGGTCATAATTACACATTTATATAGAGTTATAATGACTAGTTGAAACTAAGGATCTTTATTTATCAAAATGTTTTCTTTTTTTAATAATGTTTTTTCTTTTTCTTTTCTTTTCTTTTTTTCTTTTTTTTTTTTTTTTTTGGGGGGGGGGGGGAGGGGGGTCTGTCAAAACTAAATTCCACTCTTGAATTTATGCCGGATATAGATCATAATCCAGTGCAGGCGTCTCAAACTTGAAAACGAAATTAAAATGAAACCGACTTAACTTTGATTAATCTGGCCGTGTCTATTTACTAATTTTTATCTCCAAGACGATCAGTGATGTGCTTTATTGTCTTAACTAAACTGCAGTATTTGATTATTAAAGCCGGATATGGATCATGGTTCACAGCAGGGTTTTTTAAGTTTTTAACTAAATATAATCAAACCGTGCCTCTTGTTAACATTTTCTTTGCTGGCTGATCTAATATTGCGTAACAGTGATGTACTTCTATTGTCTTAAAACAATATTGCGATTTAAAGGGAGTTTTCTATGGTGATACTATTTACACTTAAAATGTGCTCTTTCGACTTAGGTCTGCTTGTGCTTCTGTTTTTTTAGAAGAAAAATTAAACCATAACGAATTTTAAAAATTAAAAAAAAAGTAGCTGGTTCAATTATTCTTAAAAAGACCTTCCGTTGAAATAATTAGTTTCCCTTAGAATTGATTACATTGAACATGTAGATCTAAACTGTCATGTATTTGGTTAGACATCTTTTTTTTCAACGATGATGAAACATGATTACCTATAAACAGCAAAGAAATTTAAGCCAGTAAAACAACATTTAAAATTTTGCTTCAGAAAGTTTAACAGCTTCATAACATTAAACTAGCTTAAACAGTTTGCTGTATGTTATAACAATAAACAAAAAGTTTGTTTGTTATGAGATATCAATTAAAATATAGAACGAATAATCAATTTACAGTTACAATTTACTTAGCCGAATCATAGATAACATCTCAATCTGATGAACTGTTAAATTAAGCTCTTGTGATATTCACCGGTAGATTAATTCTTTTTATTTTATCAAAATTTCACGAAAACCTGCTTTTAAAGGGGCTGGCATCCAGATGACAAAAAAAGGAAAGTTTTCTTGTATTATAAATTTCTTGTAATATTCATGACGAATGCTTAAAAACTAACTAACTGACAAAAAATAAGTGAGATAATCACATTATAAATTGCTTTTCTTCCTGTCATAGTGCTATACCGTAACGCGACGGTATAACTAAATTGTATAACACTTAAAGTAAATAACTATAATCACACATGCAGCGATAGTGGTGACAGTAAAAGCGTTGGTAAAATTTTGTTAACACGAGGGTCCAGGTTTCAATTCTGTTTTGACTTTTATAATCAGTTTTGAAGTAAAATATTTTGTTGTAATAATCTCATGGCATCTAGATATTTAAATGTAAAATATTTTTATATTAAATCTGGAGTACAACCTCTTTAAGAAGTACGTGTTTCTATCTTAAAAAGAAATCTGAAGAAAAGGGTACAGTTACATGGGTGTCATAATTATTTTGTTTTCTGTAGTACAAGAAATATCATCAACAATAATATTAAAAATAAGAAAAAAGAAAGCAAACGTATTATTTGTAAGATCAGTATCTTACAAACGTGTGCATTGAAGTTATTTTATTCTGTATACACAAACTCGAATGCTGTACATATCAACTTTGAACACACAAAAACATCCAAAATGCAAGAAATAAATATTAGAGAAAAGGTCCAATCAGCAGTAGATGCTAAATTTTATATAACAATCAGGAACAATTAAAGACCATGTGTTATGGCCTTCAGGCATTTTCTCAAGAGCAAAATTTGTTACTAAAGTGATTTACTGTGACTGATCAAGGAACACCGACAATGACAATTAACGGTGACTTATCAAAACAAAGCCAGTATGTCAGCCCCCCCCCCCTCCCCCCATATTAAGTAACCACATCCCTTCACCACAGGACACCACGAAAGACAAAAGAGTGTGATAATAATAGAAGCGCTAAATAATGCACTTTTATTGTCAAGTATTGTTTGAAACTGTATCATAGAATAAAACAACGTGCGGTTGATGAGTGAAATGTTTAATTTTGTCATTTTGTCCATTTTGTAAACTTTCAAAGGTGTTCAAATAATTGAAATCATATTTTCAACTTTTGAAAAAGAACAGTTATATGTGTTTTACACAACTCAATCTTTAATTTTGAACGGTCAATTGTCTTAATTCACCGTCTTTCATGTATTTAAAAATTCAAGTTAATAATATGTTCAAGTCAGGAATAAAACATACAGAAAAGTAATAATAATACAATAAAATAATGTCACAAAATTCACGCGATAAAAGACAGCATGTCACCTTGAAATGTGCTAAAGTTATACAAAGTTTTACAAGACTAAGGCATCACAGCAAAGTTAAGGTGTGAAACCACCAAATAGATTCCTTCTTTATTCTATATAAAATTCATAAAGTTCACAGGGCTGTAAAACATAGCAAAACCTTTTTTAAATAGCTTTAACTTACATATTCTTGTAGATCTATATCTGTACTCATGAAAAAAATGCAAGAAAAGTGGGGGTTGTGTTTCAAACAAGAAAGATATTTCTGCTCATGTAAACTTACCCATAAAATTAACAAAAAATCTGAGCTAATTTTCAGATTGGGGTATGTGAAACAATTTCACATTGTGAATTCTATTCTGAATGCATATGAGCATAAAATTGCTACCACACTATCAGAAATAGTCAAACAAAATGATATCAGCAAACAAAAATACACAGATTAGGGCAAAAATGTTAAAAATTGCCAAGAAAACTGAGAACTATTTCTAGCCGCCATTATGTGGGTACCATTTTTTGAGCTGAATTGGTGGTTTCATACCTATAAGAAAACTTTTTTTTCTGATACTGTGATTTTTTGGTTTCTACATCAAGAGTAACTAATTTCAACTTAAGAAAATCAAATTTCAGTCCAGAAATACTAGTACTTTTCATAAAATGAAGCTTTCAAAATGACTCAAAATGTCTGTGCGGACTGCGAACAAGAGCAGCAAAATGAAAGAAAGTGTCTGTGGTGAAATTTCTCTGTTATTATTTAAAACGTGTTATATATTTTAACCAAATCTGTCTGAGCTTATGTGTGAATACTTAATTTATCCAATTTTTTTTAAATTTAGGGTTACACATTAGTAGAAAATACATAATATTCTTAGCTGCATGAAGATTTTTTGGGAAAAAAGCATATTTTTCAAATTATTTTGACTTTCAAGTCATATTTTGTCCTAATAAGCATGACTGAACTGCAATTCTCTATCTTATATGTGAAAAGGCATCACACTAGATTATTTCAAGAGGTTACTGTTATACCTCCAGGTCAAAAATCAGCAAATAGATTTCAAAAGCTATGGTCCTTCTGTCTGCCAAAAAAGATCAAAATTTCTCTGGTCCTTCTCTGTCTTGTATCCCCATCTGTCTCAAATGATAGTTTATGCTGTCCATGCCTTCTTTAAACCTAAGAACTGAAGTATTTATATACAATATAACAGAATAAATGCTACATTTTTCTTCTTTCATGCCAATTACACCTCTTTGAAGGAGGAAATTTTAACAATTTTAATTCAGAAAAGTCCAGGGACACCACCTGAATGTTAGAAATGTATTCAACATACAAAATTTGATTGTTCGTCTATTATATACTGTCTTTACACTGATATAAATTGTTCTTTTTACTTCTTGAGCAATGTTTAACTGTAAGTATGAATGAAAATGACTGTTTACTTACTAAAAAATGGCAATGCTAGATCTTCAACATGGGCTCCACCTCTATGGCCAGTGTGTAGTCATGTGAGTACATCTGATATGTGCAAAAGGCAAAGCAATCCTTGAGTCCTAAACACAGATACAACCAAAGGAAGGGATTTTTCTAACTGATTAGAAGAATATTTCACTCTGAAAATAGAAAATGCATATATTGGTAGCTACTGCATGTAACATATACCCACAAATTTCAAACTTTACTTTTCTACCTAATTAGCATGTTCCCTTTCAAGATCACTTCATACCCTTACAATATAGCATAAACAGTCAAGCAAATGTTATAAATTGTATGAAATTGATGTGGAACACAATTTTGGCTAAAGCAATGTAGCTGCAGTGGATGCTGCTTTGTTAATGGGTTTCCAGAAAATAGCATTGCTTTAGCCTGAAAATTTCCAAATACAAGTACTGTTTCTCCATCCATACCTTGTATGCAAACTGTCAAACTAGAATAATAGCACTGGTTATGTGAAAATACTGTAGCCTAACAAAGATGAAAGCTTACACAATAAAAATATTAACAGAATCAGAAAACAGATCCCAAGAGTATTATTTTGTTAGCTTTGAGGTACCTGTCTTTGTGAACCAGCCACAAATATTATACTACTGTCTGCTTAAGACTTCCCAAAGCCTCAACTACACACTATCTTAATCAAAAAAATATCATGAAAACTTGAAAGAAGCTTAATGCACTTTCTTCTTATCCATAAACAGACTAATATAAAACATAAACAGAAGCACAATGACCATAAGAAACATTTTTTGACTGAATTAAGTCCTACTGTGCAGTAAAACCTGACATTACCAAACTTCTTGTTCTCATCATACACATGACATTTTGAACTCAGCTAACTGTTTCATGTTCACTAAATAAGCTAAACTACACTAAATGGCTCTTGTGAGCACTCTGGCAGCTTACAAAACTTACTCCTTGCCAAAAATATCAGGTTTGTGTACACAAAGATTCTGTTTACAGTTTTACAAGGACAATTTTCCTGCAATTTTACCATAATGGCTTAACTGCAGTATGAAAAGTTTGAAAACTCACTAAATCCACTCCTGGCATACTTCTTTACAGCATTTTAGCAATAAAAACATCAAAATTCTACATTCTGGCAAGTTTAAAAGTTTTCATATGCAGACAACAGGAAATGAAATTTTTCTTATAGGTGTGAAACCACCAAATAGATTCCTTCTTTATTCTATATAAAATTCATAAAGTTCACAGGGCTGTAAAACATAGCAAAACCTTTTTTAAATAGCTTTAACTTACATATTCTTGTAGATCTATATCTGTACTCATGAAAAATAGCAAGAAAAGTGGGGGTTGTGTTTCAAACAAGAAAGATATTTCTGCTCATGTAAACTTACCCATAAAATTAACAAAAAATCTGAGCTAATTTTCAGATTGGGGTATGTGAAACAATTTCACATTGTGAATTCTATTCTGAATGCATATGAGCATAAAATTGCTACCACACTATCATAAATAGTCAAACAAAATGATATCAGCAAAAAAAATACACAGATTAGGGCAAAAATGTTAAAAATTGTCTTTTAATGGCGGACAGTCACGTGACCTTTATAATAGCGGCGTTCAGTTTATCAATTATGGAACGGTCTATATGTGCGTTAAAACTTCAGAAGCAGATAATTTATTTTTTGAAACAAGATTACTCTTTTGATTTTTGTTTTGAATTGAATTCTATTACTTTTAAACAGAATATGATGATAAGTGTACTGCTGTTCATTATATTTATATCAAAATGATAAATTTAAATGAAAAGAAGTATAAAAACAAGACTTTCTCTCTTGAATACCAAAATAATCAAATTATCGCTTTTGTATGACGGCAATTTTCTTTCATAATTGGTAACATGATTTTAAATGGTAAAAAAAACCCCGGAGAAATCGGTACCTAAAGAATATTGTTGGTAATTTTATATAGTTGAGATAGTGATAAAGTTGGTGTGAAAAGCGCCTTTGATGACCGAGATTAATTGGTGTTTTTGTGCAATTTCTATAAATATATAGTTGTATATAAAAATATATTAATTAGTGATGTATCGAATATTAATGTGTTGCTGTTTATTGTAAAAGTTTTATATATTTTAAATGTGTTTTTATTTAAATACATTGCCGTTATTAGGTCATAAACTGATTTAAATCAAAGATTAAGCCGTTATCATTGAATACATTACTTCCTTCGGCGTTTTTTTAAGTGCGAAAAAGTAACTATGATTATAAAATTTTAGAAACAGTAATAGTGATATTTATAATGATAACTGCATGATAAATATAAATAATTATATAATTACTTGCTGAGACAAATTAATAACCTATGTAACGACCGACACGTGTCGTTAGCACCTTTCTATGATCAGCAGTGTACCCCAGCATGCCTTTTCACACCTACTTTATCACCTTTATGGGTACATACAGTATTTTTATTGTTACCATTTTTCCTTTTTTTACTATATAAAATCATGTTTCCGATATTTCGGTAAATCATTTGCATATTAAGAGATAAGTGAGACTGAATAAGCCCTGATAGATAATTGATTATTTGTTTAAACATTCACAAATGTCGGCAATTAGATAAGTAACCACAGTTTAGCGATTATTTCATATTCGAAATCAAAATTAAGAAAATTAAAGATTTTATTAATTAAAAAGACAAAATATGATTTTATAAGACGCACTGGTAACGAAATTGTAAAATGTGTAACATCCTGTTTCTAGTTCCTAAAAAATTGTTTTTAATTGACAACGCATGTACATACACTAAAAAGTTTTTATAATTTCTTTAGAATAAATATTTTCATCGGCACTAAGAACTCGCAACGCTAATCAATAAACTAGTGTATATAGCATATTATGCAGAACAGAACATAACAATATTTTTTATCAAGGTTTTTACATTGGGTATATCAAATGTTTTGTAGTCGGAAACAAAAGTTAAATGACTCCGGAACAAGAAATTACTTTTAGTTTTGTCATAAAGGGGGAAAAAATCAGATAATACATATAAAAAACAACGAACAAGTAACTGCTGAGTTCGGTACTTTGTATTTAGGGAAATTGTTTTGGGGGACCTAATTTATCAAAGTTATTCCTATAAATTAAAGGAAAAATTTCAACAGAAACAGTTTTGAATATGATATTGTTACAGAACTAAAGACAGGAGTTAATCAAATTACCTTGTCATTAATAAAGGTGTTGATAACAGATTAGATGTTGTATGAAACACATGGCTTGTTACAGTTAAAGTGTTTATCAAGCTAGTGAATACTGATGTCATGAAAACAAAATTTATTCGTAAGTCAGTTTAGCTTTTTCTCCTTATTCTATAGTGTTAGCGTTTTATGCCGTCCCGCGACTGACTCACAGATCATCACAGGCATAATGTTAATAATGTACATTTAATTTAGAAATAAATAGTGCCGTGGTTCAGTGGTCTACCTAGCGAAAAAAGATTAACTGATTGGAAGGACATGAGTTTGCACACCGTTAGGTCTGTAACTTTTTCTTTCATTCTAAAGTTGTATAGAAGCGTAAAATTATGTTGTTGTTTTTTCATATGATATTTTGATTTCTCTTTGATTTTATGAAGAACAGCTTCTTTAAGTAATAAGCGTTGTTCCCGTTTTTCACTTTCATAAATATATTTTCTTCAATGTAATATAACTAATGAATTTGTTAGTGGAATATAAATTAAAAATCTGCTATTAACCGTCTTCTATGAAACATAACATCCCTTCACGTGCTTCGACAGGTCACGTGCATCGCTCAGTAACGGTATATAATTCAATTTTTCAGAGAAATGTAGGACGGAGAATTAAATAAATCACATATTCAATATGCATGAAAATGATAATGGCAGTTATATTTACATTTCTTCTCCTTACTTATCTTTTCTTCGCATTACTTATATTTACCTTACTTCTCCTTACTAATCTCTACGCATCATTACTTTTTATATTTACGCATCCTTATTTATCTATATGCATCCTTACTTCTTATTTGTCTTTATGCATCCATACTTCCTTACGTTTATGCACACCATGTTTTTTGCACAATACGCATGCGCAACTTTTAAACATGTGAAAAATAAGTCTATGTAAAACTGCCAACACACAAAAAAGTAAGAATGAGAATAATTAATTGATGGAATATGCAACTCTTAATCATTCGAGCATCTTTCCATGACAATAACAATTTGGAAATAGGTAATACAATTTTTTATGCAAAAGCGATCAAACACGGACAGTAAATGTTTAAAAGTAATAATTGAAAATTAATCAAAATACAAAATCAATACTATCATTTTGTATTTTCAGACAAATGGACCTTCATGATGCCATTGCAGAGCTGCAGGAGCAGATGCGAGTCTTGCACCAGTCCCAGAAAAAGTCACAGCCACAAGACAATGAAGCAGAATAAAAGAACAAAAAGAATAAAACTTTATAAAATGCATGTTGTAAATGTATGTCAGTGTTAGAAACAGTGAAATAACTCACAATAATCCAATAATTTAGTATGTTTATCTGTGCATGTGAAACTTGGTCTTACATATAAGCTGTGATCGTAGCAGGTAAATATGCCACTTCCACATACTTTTTATAAGATTTTAAAAAATATTTCTCATTTATATGTAGTACAGCTTAACAATGACCCGTGACTACATATACATACAGTGATACTTGGGATTTCTATTGATTAACGATAACGTATGAAACAATAGCATGAGCTGACAAATCTTTGATATTACATATGTTATTGTAATTTGAATATATGTTTCCAAGTGGCCAAGGTTCACCAGTCATTGTTTGAATTACTTCAAGATTGATTTCAGTTATGTTCTTATCATTGCAATATGCTTGGTTTTATCATTGATTGTTACTCTTTTATGACCATATTACATTTATTGATACTTGTTTATAAAATACTATTCATTAAATTGAGAACTTATTTGAATTACTTTTGCTTGTGCAATTCCGCACCCTTAACAAGTTACTCAGTTATTTTTTCTCATATCTCATGTACGCCAAAGTAAACTTAATGTCAGTATATCTAGTTAAAAAAGGTATGTTTCCTTCCGTTCTCTCAGACATTACAAGTCTATATTTTTTCATATATGCTTCAAGTAGATACGATGAGGATCTTAAACAGTCCGTTCTTGAAATGAGTAGTAACTACATATAATGATCCCACACATCTTGTACATGTATATTATCAGTCTATATTTGGTTCCCGTATCCTGTAATATTTCATGTCCGTATTCTTGATCCGTACATGTAATATAATAAGTCCGTATATGTGTCATGTACGGTTTTTAGCTTTCCCGTATTCATTGAAAATACAATTCCGTATTTCTTACGTATATCTACAGTATACAAAGTCCGTATTCTTGTCCCGTTAATGTGTCATATACGCTTTAAAGCATTTCTGTATTCTATGAAAATACATTTCCGTATATTCGTCGTATATCTTTAGTATGCATAGTCCGTATTCTTTCCCGTATATGCATCATGTACGATTTTTAGCTTTCCCGTATTATATAAAAATACAAGTCCGTAAATCCTCCGTATACTATTAAACTATATGTTGTTATAGCCCATATATGGCTGAAATACGTGTTTTGTACTGTGCGTATATTACAAATATACGGACACATATACATACATGTATATTGGAAGAATACGGAAATCCGTATTTGTAATGACAAATATACGGAGTTCCCGTATACCCGATGTTCCGAATACGGATTAGTATATTATGTCCGTATATTATGTGAATACGTCCCGTATATGCCCGTATATCTAAAAAATACGGGATCGTACACTTCCGTATATTGGTGTATTTTTCGCAGTGTACATTGGCATATGGGTAAGTGCATTGAATAATAACCATAACTCTAGCTTGTATGGTTTTTAAATTATTCCCCTTAGATTGATTTTCAAAGTGCATTTCTTGTCTGGGATAAAACTTTGTCACTGTAAGTCGGAATGACTTTAAACTTAGTATTTATGCTTATCACGTTGATATGGAGTGCAGTGAACAAGAACCATAACTCAAGCTTATCTGTTTTAATTTTTTTCTCTTTTGATTGATTTTAAAGTGCATTTCATGCCCGGGGTAGAACTTTGCCATCTTAAGTGGGAATGACTTGAAACTTGGTATGCTTGCTTATCATGTTCATATGGAGTGCAGTCATGTTTTTAAATTATTCCGCTTTGTTTTTTTAGTGCATTTCTTGTCGAAGGTTTTGTTTTCATTCTTTCTTGTGTCTCAACATGATGGCAAGGGGGGTATTGTGGCTAACATATGAACCAGCAGTGCCTATGTGACTGAACATGTGACCAGGGGTCCCTATATTGTTTCACTCCTGTATCAAAAGTTTATATTTCAACCAGCCTTCATGATCAAAGGTCAGAAAATTCAAAATTTAAAGCAAATCATTTAATTTCAAAGCCGAAGGTTTCCTCCCTTATATCACAAATGCATCATGCTTAGAAAAAACACCCTTCGGGCATATAAAGCTCCGCCCAGCGGTGCTCTTGTTTTAAAAAATGTAGGTATGAAAGTACTTGACTCCGCCCCCCCCCCCTTCCCCACTCCCCCCCCCCCTCCCCCCAAAAAAAAAGTTCTTTTTTTTCTCCTTTTTAAGCATTGAAATAAACTTTCAACTAGTATGAGAAGGATCATTTCTTATCATTTATTATCCAGCACTGAGAAAAGTGGAGCATTGTTATCTTGTTATTATTGTTATACCTAATCAAGTTCATTTATGATTTCAGATGCAAATAAGCAAAAGACTAAAAAGAGGAAATTAAATGAAGTTGATATGGCTACTTTACGAAATATTGAACTGGACAATGAGAGACTACAAGGAGCAAAAGAGATTCAGGAACAAAAATTAAAGACATTAAAAAGTGAACAGGCTGCATTTGATAGTCTGACTTTATATTTGACATTAAAAATGAATTCGGAATTTAACAATTCCTTTAACTCTGAAGACTAATGATAAATGTAAAGGTAAATGTCAGATAGACACCCTGTGTTTGGTGAAGTGGAATTTTAAACAGGAATAATTTGGTGACATCTAAAGAGTAAACACAATGAAGGTTAGGATTTTTCTTGGCTCTTTGTTGTGGATTTAAGCTTACCTGAGCACTAAGTGCTCAAGGTTGAATTTGTGGGATAATTGATTGTTATGTTGTCATGCGTCAGAACTTCGTCAACAATTTCATTTGAACGACTTCTACTTCTAAACCTTTAAGCCAACTGTGAGGAAACATGCCTGGGGTGTTCCTTGTTTGAAGATCTCCCAAATTTTTTTAAAGAATTGAATTCGATCAAGAACCCTGGTTGCTATGGCAAAAGAAACGGAAAGCTTTAAAAATCGTCTTATCTGAAACCACGAAGCCTAGAACTTAGATATTTTTAATGTAGCATTACCTAAAGGTCTTCTACAAAGTTTGTTCAAGTTATGCCCCTGGGTACATTAGTGGTCCCACCCAAGAGGTCAGTCGATTGTACATAGGCTTATACAGAGAAAACTTTTTGTCTGAAACTGTTAAGGCCCGTAGCCTTAAGATTTGATATGTAGCATAATCAAGTGGACTTCTTCCAAGTTTCTTCAAATCACATCCCTTGGGTCAAACTTGGCCCTTTCCCAGGTGTCATTTGATTTTATTATACCTCACGTAAACTGCCAATACTAAATTCCCATAGGCGATCGGGCTTTTAAAACTAATGTTACATTTTGCATCAGGTCAGAGGGTAACATTTTTTTTTCAAAAAACCCTCCGGGTGTTATTGTTTTTTTGCACACCCTGCAGAAAATTCAAGCGTCTGATGACGTCGAAGGCGCTTATTGAATATATTGACTGTAAGCGTTTATCTCAGTTTGATTCGACTCGTTACCAAATGAAAACAGTCCTAAGGTATATATAACATGATCACATGTATGGTTCGGTATAATAAAATAAATAACACACATCAGCGAGGGTGATAGAGGATATTGACAACCCTCAAAAAACAATAACACCCTCGGCTGTCGCCTCGGGTGTTATTGTTTTTTCGGGTTGTAAATATCCTCTAACACCCTCGCTGATGTGTGTTATTTATATATTACAATATAGGGAGGACTTAAAATTCTTCTTCTCTTAAACCATAAGAACTAGAACTTAGAATTTTTGCATAGAGTATCAGCTAGAGGTACTCTGCTAACTTCATTCAAATTATGCCCCTTGAAAAAAATTCTGCAGCATTTAGGTTACTTGAATTCCTTTATAATTTTATCAGAAGTACTTCTAAACGCTTCTGAGGTTTGCTCAGCAGCATACCTAAAGGTATAAGTATTCAGGTGAGCAATGCAGAGCCATTATGGCCCTCTTGTTTCAGGCCTGCTGATGGACTTAGAATGCCAGTCCTGAAAATTTTCTTTCTTTAAGCTGGGGGCCAGGGGGCCGCAAGGGCCCCCGGTGGGTCCAGGGCAAAGCCCTGGCCAGGGGTCCAGGCGGCCGGAGGCCCCCGGAAGCTCCTGAGATAAAGCCTTTATGAAGCACTTAAAATGCTTTTCCTGACACTTGTGGCTCCTGCAACATTTACAGCTTGACATGGCCAAACAATTGAAAAAAGGAGGATTCTCACCTGTTTTCAAGTACAAATACAATGTACAAGTATCAAGTATTTTTGAAGGCTTCTGCAAATGACAGTCTTATGGGAAGTTTTGATTAAACAATAAAGAATAAGGTGCTTTGTAGATTTAATAACAAGAAAACAAATAAAGCTAAAGAACTATGCTCAAAGTTAAAAAAAGTTTCACTAGCAATTATTCTTAAAACAATTCCATACTCTGAAGGTCAATGTTATTGCATTAAAGCATATAACCCACTCCAGGAAGGCACTACAGTTTAAGAAAACACAACCGCTACAGAATTTCTTTAATTTGCCTTCCTGGGATTGGATATACTAGTATGAATGTTTTCCTGGAATAGCACTGAACAAATTATATTCCACATTTTCAGAATTACATGCACAGCTCATTGATTGAACAATTAAACAGATGTTGACAAGTGGCTATGTTGAAACTGTTCTTTCAAAAATCTCACAGTTACACTTGAAACATTTTCCGATTATACTTCTCTGAATTTTTTAAAATAAAATCATTAGTGTGTGAATGTTCATGGTGAGTATGTATTTACAGGAAAACAAGGCTACAATAAGCATCAATACCAATACTTCCTCCTGTTGTCATAGTGCACTATTTTCAGTACATTCTTTTTATTGGAACAACTTGGTTAACGTCATATTTACATGTATAGCAACACTGAATCTGATACTGCATGTAAAAAATATGACTAGTAAAACAGCAAGTGCACATTTTAGCAATTAAATACTGACTAGATCAAAACTGAACTTTAAAATTTAAACTACATGCAATGAAATGATGACTAGTAAATCATAAAATTATGACTAGTTAAGCACATAAATTATGACTAGTAAATCACTATGTACATTTTTAAACAACAGATTTTAATATATAACAAAAGACAAAAACCAAACGTGATTTACACCATGACTGAACACTCATTACAGGCCTACTCTGTACTCTTGCCACACATAGCCTCATGTTCCTCCCTTTGTCCTTTGGCTGCAATGGCAATATTGGCTTAAGCACTTATTTTTATACTGTTTTAGATTTCATATCCCCCTTTCTCTCCTGCAAACTGTTCTTCTATTCAACACTTGCGTCATTCATGTTTTGAACAAAGTCAGCTTTTACAGGGCTGTAGAGTGTGTCTGTTCTCTCAAAGTAGGTCACTGCTTGGACGCCAGCAGCTTTCAGGTGATATTTGGTTGTCTGGATAGCGGACAGCGTTTTAGTGTCCATGGAACCCGACCTGACATCACAAACATCGCCCATAGAATTGAACACCCCTTCGATATGTGGTCCATGAAAACACGTTAAGCAGGCAAAAGCTAATTTCCCAAGCACCGGATATATCTTAATCACCTTACCCCACCAGCTGTCCACACGGTCCCCTTCAACATACTCCGGAACTGTTGGGTCAAAAATATACTTGTGGACTTCCATATTATATTTTTCACGCTCTTCTTTTCCCAGTACATTGACTACAGTTGCTGGAAGATGTTTCAGATAGCCCAAGGTGACAGAGTGTCCTTGCGCTACTGGGTCTAAAGCACTTGCATGTTTCAGCAACCTGTTGTTGATAGGTATCTTTTCTATCAGAACCTTGCTGCATGATATGTATGCAGTCTTCAGCTGACCCAACACAAGCTTCACATCACTGAGTGTTGTTGCTTTTCCGCTGGCAAGCAAGGCACTGTTTCCAACAAAAACTGACCTATCATTGAGATGAAGAGCTGAATCATTTACATCCATACACTTTAACTCCCTTACATTTTTTGGTATACACTGTGGTTTAATAAACAGTCCAAGGAAGCGTCTCAATTAATATTGTTATTAGATTGTATTGCTTTTTTGGCGGTCACATGTGGAAGACTGTCCACATGTTTGAACAAAGCCTTTTTTTCCACTTGTGCCATATCTGATTGGTTTTCGACAGACAGTGCACCATGCTGTGCCATCCTCTTTCGCTTTGCGGATGCACTCCTCCAATGGAGAACTGGTTATCTAGTCCCATCTCCACTTGTTTTTGGCAAGTTTATCTATTTTTGAGGCATCTTCCAAATGATTCAAAAGTTCAAGAACCATCATGAGTCTGCAATGACAAGCAACAACATATTATAAGCACAAGTAAAAGTAAGGTACACTTAATTTTGCAATGTTCGCGTACTTGGCAATTTCCAACACACTGACATTTCTCTAAACAGTCCTTTCTTGTTCAATACTTTTGTTTCAACAATCTTAACCTGCCAAGTGGATCAGTGATGGAGGATCTGCCTCACATAGGTTGTAGATCAATCCTATCAGGGCAGTTAGTTCACTATATATTTTCATCGCAGGCTGAGCGGACCTCTGCAGTTTAGCAGTACAGGCCAATTATTATCAATTTGCCCATTTCACTTTGCATGTTAATCGATCCTTCCTGCAACTGGGGCCAAGGATTAAACAGATGTTCTACCACTGAGCTGCCCTGGCTGACCAAGCACCAGGGCAAGCAAAAAACATATATAGCAGAGTTCATTAACTTTTTGGGCATAGATTCCCCTTACAAATGCACTTTTTCTGTCATGATTACACACTTGCTGCTGGGCTCATAAATTCGGGGCAAATATTAATATACGTACAATAATTTAACAGACCAGTCCCAGCAAGCATGTGTGCGGCCATTAAAGAAGGGAAAAAAGAAGAGGGTGGGGTTGCATTCATGCCAAAACTGCCACTTTTGTAAGAGAGCATTTACATGTACTTAGAAATGTTTACTGAATTTTGTAGTTATTTTCATCTAGAAGTCTTCAGTACACTGAAATTTTGCAGCAATAATTCGCGGCATACTCGTCATGGATGCTTGTTCCTGTCTAGTACAGAAACGAAACCTCTTTCAACTACATAGAATATAATAAGGAGGAGTACAACTTACCTGTACGCTGTAAATTTTATTCATGCATTTTTTTTCTTTTTAAAGATATGGCGCTATGTGATAGATATTTATTAAGCCATTTGATTGGTGCAAGGTCGTATGATCGACCAATGAAGACGCTCGTAACAATTTTAGTTGGAGGCTGTTTATTCTCCGACACCTGCAGTTCTGCGTTCTGCGTCTCCAATAATCGGGAATATGGGAGGCTCGGCGCAAGGCTTAACCGCACCCCCCCCCCCAACACAAATTTTCTCCCCGGATTTATGCAGATCTCAGGACTGGCCCTGGCCGGTCTCGAAAGCCGGAAATCCGGCTCAGGCCGGACAATTAGCAGGCCTGAAATCTGTTTAAACATTAAAGATTACAGAATTTTATGTATCAACTGAAATTAGGGAATTTTCAGTGGATTTCTATTGTAAGACAGTGCAGTTAGAAAATTCATAACCTGTTTTAAAGTATTTCGGTAAACCTTTTTTAAAGGCACCGAAAGCTAACACTTTTCTTTAGCTCTCTGTTGATAATGTGGAATTTTTGATTAGGTAGATATTTTAATATAAACTGAATATATTAGGAATTTTCAGTGTATTGCTGTTATATGTAAGACAGTGCAGTTAGAAAATCTATAACTCATTTTTAAGTCATAATTATTTTCTTACTCACTGTTTGCCATTTCAAGAAAAAAAATCATTGACAAGACGGTTGCGCATTGCAGCACCATCTCCCTCAGGTTCGGGAATCTGAACAGGATCATTGTCAGCAACAACTTCATCAATGTTCACAGTGTCACCCCTTAATATGCCGATGTTGTGCACAACCACACTGGCAACCGTGTTAATCACTGCTTGCAGTGGACTGTTCCTTTGCTCACAGTGAAGTAACTTAAATGAATGTTGTTTCATTTCACAACTTTTTTTGAAGAGGGGGACATTTCTTTGAAGTGTTTTAGCAAATGTTTAATTGCAAAAACGTAGAGGTTAAAGATTGAACATTTGAAGTGGTTGAACTGCTAACACAAGGAAAAGCTTCTGTCTTTTTTGTTTTTATTTTTTACTATCAAAACCATCATAAAGAATGTTGTCTGAATTATGGCAAGAAATTTTCAGGATAACAGAAGAATATGTTTATAAAAATACCTGAAACCTTCTCAAAAGAAATTACGTGAAACTGTATCTTAAAAACAATACTTGGAACCGTCTCTAAAGAAATTACCTGAAACCGTCTCTTAAGGATCCCAAATTCTCAAGTTCTATTGTAACTCTAGTCCTGCATAGAGCATTATTGTATCTTGTTTTACCTGGGGTAGTTGGATTCTAAACAGGAGTCATCAGAAAATGCCGACAAGGATACCCAGAGTCCCCTAGAAGCAGTCCACTGTGTTTACCTGAAATATAGGAAATATATTTATGATGTTACATCAACCATTACAAATGAAAGTAATTTTTTTTCAATTTCATTTAACTGGATAAAAAATGCTTATGACTAAATTTCAGTCTGGACAGATTTATTTTCTTTAAAGTTCAAAAAGAACGAAAATTTTATGGTCATGAAAAATGTTTAAACATTATACATGTATATGTTTAGAAATATTGAAACTTTCACCAAATAATAACATACGATTGTTTTCTTCAAAGTATACAAAACATTATCATACAAAGTTTACCTGAAAATTTATAATAGACTGGTTAGTAAAAACAGATTTTATCATTTTGCAACTATGTTCAATAGGAATGAAACTGTTATATGCAAACATTTGATTTAGATATAACCTAAGCATTTTTTTTTATTTAGAAAAAAATGGTTAATATATATTTCAAACCAGTGATGGTCACTTTGAACACATTTGTCACTTTAATTTTTTTATTGTAATTCGTAAAAAAAAAATCCTAGTCATTTCCCAGCAACAAATTGATAGTGCTTAGAAAATTATACAGGAAGCAAGTGTTAGTAGTTACGACAACACAGAGAGAGAGAGAGAGAGAGAGAGAGAGAGAGAGAGAGAGAGAGAGAGAGAGTCTTGTGATATTTAGATTAACATTTGTCTATGATTATAAGCTCTGCAGTACTTATTTTGTCAAGCTGCTGCAGTAATACTATTGTTAGTCTTTTTCATGCAACTTACTAGCATACATATTTTTTAGTTATCAATTTGTATTACTTTAAAAGTTCACTAATGGCTTCAGACGTGTATTGATCGTAAACTCTTGAGAAATTGACTGCAAATTTTAAATGTTCAGTTTCAGATCTCAATGCAGAGTACTACTTTGCTAAAGAACCATTACTATTTTTAGAGTTATTGCCCTTTGAAATTCCATAATTTTTTCAAAAGCATAACTCCAGAAGTATCGCAGATAATTAACAACTTGAAACTTCATAGATGGATAGATCTCATTGAAGAAAAATGCTGTGCCCGAAAACCATAACTCACTTATCACCTACCAGTTTGAAAAGTTAAGACTTGACCCACATGAAGGAATCTTCCTGTTGTAATTGTGGGTCAAGGTTTTTAGTCACAATGTTAAGACTAATTGGTTGTTATTACAATATATCATGCTTCTTTAACTTTAACCTGAAAACATCCAAATAGTTTAGGGAGATTATTGTTCTAAATCATGCTAACTTAGCACTTTGAAACTGTGCACATAATGCCGAGCTCCAAAATACCCGACTGTCATGCACTGACCCTGGCCAGGAGGCATAGCAGCTTGTTATAACAAACCTGTAGTCACAGCACATCTTGAAAGCATAAATGCGGGTTATGTATTGTTTACTTGAGACATTTCATTTCAGTTTGCCCTTACTTATACACCAGTCTTGAAATCATCTTTTTATTGCTAGTGTTCTTTTACTAAAAAATCCTGTATATTTTCTGTAACTTCACCATTTCACTTTTTCATCATTTTCAACCAAGAGTTATATAAAAGTCTAAGGTTATGGTGTAGTGTCTTATTTACAGTAATAGGATGGAAGTTTACCTGTACACTTTTGAACTGATACAATAATATTACAATATTCTTTTAATACATTTGTTAGCTTATCAGACAGCATGTATTCCATTCAAGGTTTGTCATTATACCGTGGGATTGTTAAATCATAAAATGTAAACGAAGATCTCTGCGCTTGACCAGTGAAGATAATACATTAAATTTCTATTGATGAAAAACTTCAAGTTGTTATTTATCTGTTACAGTTTATATCAATTAAGGATCCGCTTTCTTAACAGACAATATACCACTTTCTTCATAAATAACATAATCTATATTTGAAGGTAGACATTCAAATACCATAACCTGCACATTTAAAGAATGATATCCTTTTCGATTAACATAGTCAGCTTCATTCTGTGTTGGTCTTTGAATCCGGATGAATGTACCATCTTTGCACCCCAGAACATTTGGAAACCCTAAAATGTAGTAACTTTTAAATATATTATTTGAGATTGTACACAGTTGTGAAAAGTACAAAAGTGTACTTGCTTAACATCATTGACAGGTGAGTTGTACTCTATGGATTCCTAAAGAGATATAAAAAAGATTCTTTATTCACATAAAAAGTCTTAAAATCAATTAAGTCCATGATCATTTTCATTATGTCCTGGTTTATTCATTACAGATATTTGTGTTGCAGCACAAAGTAGCTGCAACATATAGAGACACTTTGTCGCATTTATTGTTCAAAAATCTAGAGAAAGTACAGCTCTCTTGTCGGGAGTTGAGGTAAGGTAAATAATGCCCTTCATAACAGTCAAATAAACTAGAAATGCAGGTACTCTCTTGTACTTAAATTTATCTTTGTATCTTCTCGAGTAGTAGCAAATTGACAGTAGAGTTATCATATTATAATGTAATAATTTGTATCTGGAGCAGAAAATTTAAATACTATTTAATGTCCATCTAATATTTCACAGTTGCAGACGACTTCAATCCGTTTTCTTCAATGTCACCGGATAGCATATTTTATCTTTAAGAAATCCATCTGGATCATAAGTAAATATAACGTTTTGCGTGTAAGTAAATTTGTCCTTGCACCTACCCCACTGTGGACCTCTAGTTTAATTCTATTTTTAGCCAATAGTTGTAAACAAGGTCAAGGCTTACGCCTCGCTTTGAATTACTGTGATGTGTACGCTTTATAACAAACCTGCAATTTGGGCAAACTCAGCCTTAACGTCATTGCTGTTGAAGTCCGGAAATTTAATATATCTTGGAGCCAGACTGGCCAACATCCTGGTACATCTTCAAATGATCCTGTTTACTGTAGGCCTGCTAATGTTAAAGGAATCCCCTATCAGCTGATGGATTGCCCCGGTGGCAAGATATCGTAAAGTTACCAGTAGCTGTTGTAAATTGGGGATTGGGAAATTTCGTCTCGTTGAAAAGGACAATTCCGGCATCAGACCAAGGATGAAAATAATGGTTTGAGGTTCAAACCTGTACCGCAGAAACACTTCGTCTTCATCAAGTACTTCCAAAGGGTTAAAACGGTCGTGAAACACCCTCTCACGTCGAATAATATGCCTTTGACGACGCTGATTCCGACAGAAACGATTTACGGCAGCCATTTTTATTTTTGGAGAACGCATCTGAGAAAGGCCCTAAGCTTTCTCAACGGAGAACAGAGATTGTCCTCAAATGGAGAACGTTCTCAAACTCAGATACTTTTATAATCACAACCTAACTCGGAGTTTGAGAACGGAGTACGAGTTTGAGCATGGAGTATGTTCTCAAAGTTTTATAATCACAGGGCCAGAAAGCAAAAGTGAAGAATTTCACTATTCATGAAAGTCTGACTGCAGTATTTGTGGTCTTGAATTAGTGAATAATTATTTAATAAGCATAGAAAGATGGAAAATTACACACCTTCTTTCTGTTTGCTGGTCTCAATTCTTAAAGTATTGTTTTGATATTGGTTTTATTTCAAACTTATTTTATTCTTTCCGTGAATGTCAACTGTAAAATTTTAATAAGTTTATGTACTTCTTAAACTCTGTTGCAATGTTTCAAGTTGACGGGTTTCTCATTCAAATGAAAGAGATTGTCAATAATTATAAGCTTATAATATATGAAATTATCCTTCAGTATAAACATTTAACAACACTGAACTGATGAATTACAGAACCGAGTTATTTAATATCTGTTCTGTTAAATGCTTCCATTTAAAACTCCATAAAAATACCTGTCTGATTCTATGTGAACTGATGAATATATAATTAAATTTGCAATGAGCAATGATTCTCTGAATATGTTTTTGTTTCCTTTCAAAACAAGGAAGGAAGGCAATGAGGGTGAAAAATCTTTTATCATTAAAAATGCTGAATGAACGTAAAATGAAATATTATTAATATCTTAACCAATAATGTAAAATCTTGCTACTAACAGTTGTTAAATTGCTTTAATATGATGATAAAACACACACGTGTAGCAGATCCTAATGTTAAACAATTATTTGCCATAATATGCTAAAACTGAAGTAGTTTTGATCTTGATAGTATCTTCTGCAATGATTAAATGGCAAAAAATATGTGTTAAGCACTCACTGTAGTGGCTCACTGTATGTTTGGTATGAAAATTAATTTACTTGACTAGACAATCACAGACTGTTATAGAGACCACTAGACTTGAGAATATGTTAGATATATAAATTAATCACTGGATTTTTTCCTACATCAGTTAAAAGATATTGAAGTGTAACGCCGAGCTGTCTTACTCGAGTTTAGCATTGACTTTAATTCCTTAAACAGTAAAAAAAAATAATGTTAAACAGTAAAAAAAAATAATGTATCAAAACTTAAGTAAAATAATTTTAAACAATTTAAAATATTCCCTTATAGCATTGCCGTCTCCATAAGGCACATGTTTAAAAATATCTCCTCTGAGAATGCCAATGTTGTGCAGAACTACACAAGCAACAGTATTGAGTGCAACTTGCTCAGGTCTATTTTGCTGCAGTTAAAATATTGACATGTAAACGAAATGCTTAGCACTTGTTTGCTTTTTTTATTTATTATTATTTCTTTAAGACAGTAACAGATGCTTATCTAAAAAAAGACGTCGAAACTGACTTTTTTAAACATATTAAGCCAAACCCCACGGTGCCGATGGCTCCACCATACCGGTGTATATATAAAAAACGCGTTTATTTTTGTTCGGGCACCACCTGTCGATTGTTTGTATTAACACGAGCTTGCAACTTCTGCGCCTTGGTCGTGAAAACAGACTTTTTGCTGTAATGAAGACGTTACTGGTGAGGTTTTTATGCAGTTACCTTTCAATCTTCTCGTTCTTGCCTAATCTGATCTCGTATACATCCTTTCACTATTCCTTTTTATCCATAAAACTTTTGTTTGTTTACAACATCCAGTTTGACAGCTAATGACTGATTCGTAGCAAAATCACGTCACACCATGACCACTAAAATGGCCGGGAAAAATAATTATGGCACACCGGTATTGTCATAATTTGATTTAATTTTTAAAAGTTTTTTTTTTCTTTCAGGGTCCTCCTTCAAAGAAAAGATGATATGCTGTATGGTAGAGAAAAACTCGAGAACAGCATTTGAGGCTAGAAGAAATGGTGTATCTGTTTAAAGAGAAGCCAGTCAGTACTCTGTACCGGAGTCTACACTCAGGGATAGGCGTTTAGGACTGATATCCCTTGATGTTCATATAGGCTTTGAAACCATTTTGTCCATTGATGAGGAACAGAAACTTGTAAATCACATCCCGAATATGGTCAGTATAGGCTATGGTTACAATAAGTCTTCAATCCAGCATATGGCTTGGGGTTATGCAAAAGATTCCTTAAGATAACTGGTTTTACGGTTTACAGAGTGAAACAAGCCGCAGAAGTCATATATTGCAAATACTAAATCTGCTTCAAGAGAAGCTCTTCATAACTACCACACTGAACTTGAATCAATACTGACTGCAAATAATTTGCATGACAAACCACATTGTATTTTTAACATAGATGATACAGCTGTGAATACTGAACACTCTCCTCCTTATATTGTGTGTGACAAAGATACTCTCCCCAAAAATATCACCTCAACAAGATCACAAACATTGACCATAATTGCATCTGAAAACGCAGTTGGTAATTCAATACCACCTTAATATGTTTTCCCTGGTCAACGTTGGAATCCTGAGTTCCTGTTTAATGCATATCCAGTTGCTGCAGATGAACTGTCGAAAACTACTGGTCCAATACAAGTGTCTTTGAACATTATCTTCAGAATCACTGCTACTTATGTACTTGATGATCCTAGCATGAAAACTCTTATCCTTTTTGATGGTCATCAGTCACATACTTCTCTTACTTTGATTGACTGGGCGAAGAAAAACAATGTCGTTTTGTTTGTTCTTCCACCTTATTCAAGTCACCTAGATTGTGGAGTCTTTTGACCATTTAAATCTATGTACTATACAGAATGCAAACACTTCATGAAAAAAAATCTTGGAATGAACATGTCTGACTATGACATTGCCTGCCTTACAAGGAAGCAATACATGAAATCATTTTCAACAGGAAATTTTGTATCTGAATGCCGTAGAACTGGCATCTATCCTTTTGATAGAACAGCCATTACTGACTTCCAGATTGCTCCATCAGTGATATATGAGAAATCGAACTCTACACACCAAGATGAAAACTGTGAAGACATCGTATCTCCTCTTGTCACAGAAACTCATTAACACTCTAATTGCTTGTTTCAAGCAAGGACGGTTACTACTGCCAAAGCAAAACCTAATGAGAGATTGGTTCTACCATTTTTGTCTGGTAATCTTCAGAAAGAGTCTGTTCAAGAAATCCGTCATGCTCAGTCTAATAAAACACAGCTAAAAACTACTTTGAAATGTCAACAAGTACCCAGGCCAAGTACATCAGGTACCTCTAAGTCAGGAGGACCAATACCAGTTGCATCAAAAGACTGTATCTGACTCTGTACCTGATACACAAATTACTGAAGAAGACAAATGCTGTGTCTATAAAAATGGCAGCCTCATCTTACAGCTAGCAGCATGTAAATAACAATGGTCAAACGGGGACAGTGTAATGTGTGTGGCCAATGGACCAATCTTAAAATATGCTTTGCATTCGTGTTCTTCGCAGAAATGATGTAATTAAATGTCCTCACTGTGAAGATAATTAAAAACATTATTAGTTCAGTATTTTTTTTTTAATTTTTTGCTAGTTTCCCTGTTCAGTTTAACTTCTTATGGCTGCATTAAAAACATAAACTTTCTTAAAACTTAATCCTGTTCATCTGAAGACAATAAAACTGAAATTTGTAAAAGTGTGGGAAATGGTTTTCTATAAATGAAAAAGATACCTTTTCACCAGTTTCAAGGAGTTGACCTTTCCTGACCCTATCAAATATTGCTGATAGTATTAAGGATCTCATGACTTGGAATTTCAAACTGGTTATTAATGAGATGGAATGAATGATGAGATGTCGCTTTTTGAGTAAATTCGTTTTTTTAAGTGAGGTACGTTATATTTTACTATTTTATTTAGCCTTATCTTTAGTACCTTTTAAAAAATTCCAATGGTCTGTTGTACCGTTACTCTGGTGCGACATAGTACATCTTCTATCGTGTCTTGCTTTCAGTGTTAGGATTTGGTAAAGATGCCATGGGAAGTTTCGACAGGGGTGTCCAGATTCTCCCAGTAAGAAATCCTTATTTAATTAAAACAGCAATGTACTAGAAACAAGTAGATATGTCTAAGAATTCTTAGTATAAGAATCATCAGAAGAAATAATTGCATAACCTACTTCTGTTTTCAAAACTATTTAGCAATGACTGCTATTATTACAATTTCGGTCTTCTATCTGCAACATCAAACATATTGTAAACTTATTGTCGGCAGGAAATCAAATATTTCGCTTACTTAATAGGTGGATTCTATGCTCAGTAAAGGATTTATCACCTCAATACTAAGAAACTCAGTTAATAGTAACTGGGCCCTTTATTTGTGGTTAACTTTGAAATGTTACAATACTGTAGCATGAAATAAAGTTTTGTTTTAAAAAGGTTGCAACTATGGTACTCTAGTCTTATGTGTATTGCGACTTACAGAAGTAAGGGTAAAACTTCTAAAACTTCAGCTGTCATGAACAGACCGTAACCAAGCAGCATAACAAATTATGATCATGAACCTGTAGTCACAGCACATATTAAATATGTTTTAGATAGGCATAGTGTATTTTAGTCTTGAAAAATCATTATTGATTGTACCATTTTATAACATTCTGAAGTGGACTTAAGCTGTTTTGAATGTCAATACTAATACACTGCCTTTGGGTATTTCATGTTATTTGAAAGTTTAATATTAATGACTGATTTCTGTTTTTTTTTCTTTCGAAAGGAATAAATGGTAGAAAACTTAATATGTTTTTGTCTTTGTTATGCATTAGAAAGAAACCTTCTACCCCCATACCTGTACGTTTAATTAATGGTATCCTTTTCTGTTTACAAAATCCTTTTCATTTTCCTCTGGCATTTGTATCCTTATAAAAGTTCCATCGATGCATGACAAAAAATTGATACATTAATAAAGTTGATAGTGCATTTTAAACCAGTACAACTAATTTACATGCTTTCTAGTAAATGATTTGTGAAACAAGCTATCCACCATCGGCATGGAAGATTCCATTATATGAATGTCATTCAAAAGCAACTGAGAAAATTTCCTGATACATTTATGAGCATAGCAATTTTTAAGTTATTTCGGAAAATATTTAACTCCCAACTCCCATTAAAGATCCCTGGACTTAGCTCAAAGTCCAGTCTATCATCTGCAGTGTACTGTATCTATATCAAATATAAAGACGACCAACTGTAATTTTGGGTTTACTTTTGGTGTTATTCCCACGACACAGTATGTCTCAAATTTCAGCGTCAGTTCTTGACCTGTTACACCATTTGTAAATATTATAACTACTATCTTGTGGCAATGTCCTTATGGACAGTGCAGACGAGAACAATTTAAATGAGATAAAACCTGAAATTCTGTAGCAGTCAGTTATTTATAGAAGCATGATCGAGGTGTTTTTGCACCAAAAAGCGAGAGTAGAAATAGAAATAAACACAATATTTTAAGCAAAAAAAGTAACGCCATTTTGACGGCCGTAGACGGAAACGAGTTGTCATCTTTTCACTGATGATTAAAAGTATTTAATTACATGTCTTCGTAACTGTAATATAACTGTTTTTTTTTTCTTAACAGTTCTTTTTTCAAATTGCAGGAAGGCTAATGTATACAGTCAGGAACAAGCTGTTAATGTTATGGCTGTGCCCATGATCCACAAGTTGATTGGTGAGCTGCAAGATGGTTTTAAAACATCCCCAGTGCAAGGAGCTTTCTCGGTCTTCAACTTAATGTCCCTCGGACAATGTCTTATCTTGTTGACTATGGCATTCACATACAACTTTTAATTCAGAATTTTCTATATACTTTTAATAATTTATTATATTACTAATAACACATTTGTGTTCATATTCCACCAGTCTGAAAACAAAAATGCAATGTTTTTATTGTCACTTTTAATTGTTAATTAGTGACACTGAAAGTTAATTTTATCACAAATAAATTTTTTTCGTCATTAATGTCATTATCGCTATTTATTTAAAAGGAGTCGTTCAAAATTCTGAAATCACATTATGGTCAGGGGAAAGATGACACATTCCTGGATCACAGAACCCAAGTACCACCACCACTTATAAATCCATTGACTGTGACAGCAGAGTTTGAACGAAATATGTTTCTTACTAGACAGAAGCAAAATGTTGGCTTTCTTTCATGTTAAAGTTTCTTTCAAGGATTTCAAATTGTTAAGTATGTTTCCAGACTTTTTTAATCAGTTGAGTAAATTCCTGTTCTTGCATGCATATTTTAACATGTTGATTTCATTTGCTATTTTATGTTGTTCTTCACCAGTCAAAGTTATTTTGCTATCTTTTTGATTCGATTGTTCTTATTTTCTTTCAAGTTAGAAACTATTTTTATGAGTTACTTTGAGAAACTACATTAAAATGATTTAAACGTTATAAATTGTTACGTACCTGGTTAATAATGTAATTACTTTAAAATCTATATTATAGAGTTTGATAATTATAAATTATTGTCTTTTAACTTTTATTTCCCTTCTCAGTCACTGGCTGCCTAAGTTAACCTGTTAAAATAATTCTGTACTTTTTTCAAAGTTTTTAATGTAACCTAAGCATTTTATCATATGCAACAGTCTACTGTCTAATCTTTTCAGAAACAGGAATCCAGAGATGCAGGACCAGCAGCTTCGAGGCACATACGCTTGTATCTACAAATTGTTACATTTGAGAAGGCTGATACCAACTAGCACAACTTCTGTTGAAAGGCTTTTCAGTTTAATGAACACTCTCTGTACAGAGAACAGAAATCGACTTAATCAAAATGCGCTGAATTTTCTTATGAGACTTTGCTGTTTAGGAACACAAACTTTGTCAGACAAACAAAAGGATGACGTTATTACTGTTTTCAAAGGTCTGGAATGAAATCCAGGGAAATCGGGAAATCCAGCTGTAGATTTTTTTTGCTAAATGCTGGCAGAGAAATAAATAAAAAATAGTAAGTACAAAAATTAGTTAATACTTTCATCAAATGTCAGTTTGAGAATAAAGTTGTAAATTAATTGTTTTCAGCATTTATTTCATTAACCAATGGTCAAAAAACATAGTCTTGTATACATCACTTCTATTTTCACTTTGTGGTAATTATTTTAGCTTGAAAAGTGACAATACTAACAGGCACTGAATTTCATTTGAACAAGTTGAATAGAAGCAACATTCCTGTTATAACATGATTGATTCCTTATTGTATCAATAAATGTGATTTAAGTTTATTTTCACATTCTTATGTGCATATCTAACGAATTCACAAAGGTAACCTTGGTAAATAAACAACAAGATAAGCAAATACTGTAATTTTTTTCACCTTACATAAAATTCCCAATTTGCCTTATTACGCGACACGAAAATTCCCAATTTGGCACTTTTCACTACACTCAAAAATTCTCAGTCTGACCGGAACCCGACACGTTCCCAATAATGTGAAAGAAAAACGCTGAGTGTTGACCAGAACGTGTTTTTAAAGGGTTTCCTGATTGTTTGTCCAACATATTGAATCCCACAGTTGTGCGCCATGTGATACGCTGAAGGAATACCGTTGCAAGAGAAGCATTACGGTAAATCAGTTTTAAGTGACGTAATGTCCTACGTAATAAAGACGCGTGCGTGTTGTTATTTTATGTGTTAAAGGCACTGCAACTGAGTTTTTACGTGCTGAATCACTGATCCCAAAATGAAAGGACTGTAGGAGAGTATATGAGCATGCCGAAATGACCAATTCCGGTACAAGATACTGTTAACGAAGAAATGTTTTCGCGCATTGACTGTTAGCGACTTTCGCGGGTGGTATTTTTTTTCGCGAATTTAAATAGCCACGAAAAGCCTTATTTTTGTAAACGCAAAAAAAGACGCAGAGAAAAAATCATTTAATAAATGGTGTATGCAATAACTCAACTCTTTATTGTTTAACTTGCAATCGCTTAGATATGTGTAAAGCCATATTGATTCCATTTTATAATTATCATTGAAAAATCTACTTTGAATATTCAAGTATAGATGAGAACTCTTTAACACATATTTGCTAAGTAACACGTTACATCTAGTTGACCTTTATTCTCAAATACTCGAATTAACACAGGTCTGCTTTGACAGGGTTAAAATAGCAAACTTTGACCAACCAGCTTATAAACTGTAAATTAACAGTTGTGAATGACTGCAAAATTTAGATAAAGCATTAATATGCTTTCAATGTTATAATGTATTTATGTAAGAGATATAAGTTATAATCTGTGATTTCAATAAAAAAAAATGTCACAAGTCTTAGAAAAAAACATACCATGTTTACAACAAAATATGGTGTATCATATACAAAGAAAAATTAAAGATCAGTTCTTGTAATTGCACTGTCAGGTTTGTATTTTTTAGTATTTTTTTCCGCGAAGGATGTCGCTGTCAAATCATTAAAAGTATGAAAAATGCGAATGATTGTGTCCGCGAAAATTTCTTGGTTTACAGTACTCAATTTAGATTTAACACAACGCCGTTGAACATGCAACCTTTATTGTGGTATAAATAAGTGTATGAGTGAGTAGGGAGGGTTATACTGTCCTGCACATCGGTCGAATGTTTCATTTTCTTACCTCTGCTAAAATTCAATTTTCAGAACGATATTTTTATTTTTATACAGGGAAAACCGCGGATACTTTTCAACCAATAAGTGACTAGCTTACAACGAAATGTCATACATACAGTTGACAACCCAAAATGTAAACAAACAATGCATGTCTGCAAGTTACTTACGTATTTCACTTTTGAAGGTGTTTTATTTTAATATGTATACGTAAATAAACCAATCAAACTATCAAAAAGGTTAAAATCATGATGGTATTGTTGTTTTTAGACGTTTGATTGCTGTATTAAGATGTTTTCATAAAGGCGTTGTTGAAATGTGTTTACAAAATTGTGAGAAAACACCCGTCTATTTATATTTTTTGGAATCACATGATCGTATAAACCAATGAATGGTTTAAAGATTTTTTGGTTTTGGGGATATTTATGCACTTTCATTGGTTGTTTAAAAGTTAATTGCAAAGTTCAATACCATAAATCTACTGGTTTTAAAGCAGCGGTGTGAAGTGACGGTAGTGTATCACTTATTCTCAGCAAAGTGCGACATTTGTCAGTTTAAAACTGCTAAATGTCGGTATCTGTAAAATACTGATTTTGCATTGAATTTCTGACCAGCGGTACTTCAGCCGTTAATTTCTAAGGTTTTACCAGTACAAGTATCGTAGTTTTCGAAATATGATAGATTCTTTGATTACTATTGGCGATCGATATTGGCCATTTACGAGTCCTGCCCTTTAGCCGAAAAACATTTAGTTGCTGTCAAAATGGAAAAGAAATGCCCTTCAAATAAACATTTCCTTGCTTTGTGTACATGCAAGAGTAGGAATCAGCTTTTGAACATCTTATTTAAAGAATGTTGTAAAAATAACATAGAGTCAAACTTTGTATGGAACAGAAATTTCCAATTTATTTGCTGTAACCTATTACTGTAAATACCAAGCTCTTTACACGTACAACAATAAAAGAAGTGATTTTGATACACGTATTTTCTTCAATGTGTCACTGATACAGATTTTAACTAAAAATTTATTTTCTTAAAATTTTCAATCTGCAAAAAAGAAAATATACAACGTCCCGTAACTGGTTTTGTACTGTCCCGTAACTGGTTCATTATAACAAAATAGTATTTTGATGTACATGTAATCACTTGAATTTAAGAATACTTCCAACAACGTAAAATGAACATTTTCAGCATAATTATCTACATGTTATCATAACATTCACCGAAACACAGCTCCATGTTTGGTGCATGGTCTGAACGACACAATCTGAATTGCAGGTAAGTTGCTCAGTAATAACATATGAACATTAATTAACCTATATAACACTATGAACTGTTACTAAACTACTAAACGGTTAAAACAGTAACAAATTCACACACTCCGTACGTAGTCTGCCCCAATTTTCCATAACTAAATATGATCGTCAATCTGTCCCGTAACTGGCTTTAAATTTACAAATCGAATTCAACCACGAGTGTTTCATCCACGCAAAAATTTCGGCATGTTCTACCCATCGCTTTAGGTTCTGCAATGACTTTCAGTACATTGCTCTTACTAACCCATATTATGTCCTCATTCCTCGGCCACTTAAACCTCCCCGCTACTTTACCACATTTCTCCATGCATTTCACTTCTACCTCATTATCTTCATCATCGCACTGAATAATTTGTCCGATGTAATTCTTTTTTTCATAAACAATCACGACATAATCATTCTCGTTCATTGCGAAATCAGCCGAATCAACTGTGTAGGTATTTTCCGGTACCGCTCCGGAGTCACTACTATTTTCTAATGCAATATCTGATTGCTCACTTTGTTTACTGTTATTGCTTATGTTTATGCTTGTACGGCCCTTCTGTATTTTCGTAAGGCAATGTTTAGTCCATGAACATAGAGTGTTTTCATTGAAGCCGTTCTCTTGGTAGCAGTCTTCACAAACACATGTTGTTTCCCTTGTTTTGACGTTCTCAGGAGACAAAGCTACAACACTATGAACTTTCATCGTGCCTTTCACTGGTTTTATTTGAATATTTCGCCTCTCTACTTTCTCTCTCGAAACTTCATACTCTTCTGGTGTTATTTTATGGAACTGTATTTGGCTATCTGTGTTTGTTGCCCACTTGTAAAAGTCGTCTGCGTCTTGAATGACAGCTTTTCCTTGTTTGATTGCATTGTCCGCACATCTCTTTGTAGTTCCCCCGACCCCATCACATGGCCCCTTACCATGACCACACTCAAAAAAATGCCACAAAGAAGCTATCCCATGTATTGTCGTTGATCTGCTGATGTAATCAAAAATTATTTTATTGCGGTACTGCGAGGTGGGAGAATCAGTCCAAAAGTGAACGGCTTCTAACCCTGCAACCTTCTCTCTGGCTATTGCAACCACTTTATCAATTATTGTAACCACCATGGCTGCATTATGGTGTAGTACCTCCGATACAAACACTATGCTCGTGTGTTCCAAACTACCATCTGCTAGCTTCTGATACATTACAGTCGGATGTAGAGTAACAGCAGTGGCGTTCCAGTATGCCGACTGGATTTCCTCCATATTTTGACAAATATAGTTCTCACTAAAGTCCATTTGTATCAACATGTGACCTTTGGGCAATCTCTCTTTCATTACTTTTATAGCCTTATACTGCTCCACAACTCTCAGAATGTGCTGAGCAAACTGTCTGTATGCTTCTTTCATTACTTCAATGAACTCTGCTTTGGGTAGATCCAGATCAACTATTCTCATACGTTCTTTGCCATCATTCATTTTTTTCCTTCTCCATTCTTGATACCTAATCGTGGTTGCAGCCATATTGCTAAGTAGGTGATCTAGCTCGTCTTCCGAACTGTATGTATCCATAAATTTATCTGGGCTTGTGACTGATGTAACTTTGTTGTTCTTCAAACATCTTAACTTAAGGGCGAAATTCTGATGTTTCGAGCATAGACATATACTTCTTGAGGAAAAATTCACATGGTCAATTGCTTTTGGTTTCTTTCTGCAGAATGTTGAAAGTGAAATTTTATAGGTGGACTCGGCCAAGAACTTCGCATGTAAGTTATACATGTAATCGTTCAAAACACGTTTTTGTTGCCTCTCCTTTCCAACTTTTGCAGTGTCTGCTTTGCCCGGCAACACTCTAGAGTTATCATCTCTCTCAAGAAATTCTTTGATGTCGTTTGATACTCTTGCGCTTGCAATTACATCTTTGGATCTCTGTAAAATATTGTCTACTGATTTTGTAATATTGTTCATTTTTGCTCGGTTTAATTTCGCCATATCTGCTAGTGTTTTTCTAAGTCTATACTTTTTAATAACTTTTCCTGAAACAATACGCCTAACCACAGCCCGAAAATTTTGCCTGTTCGAGTTCACAGCATCTTTGATTTCTTCCCCTATGCATTCAGCAAATAAAATCTTCTGTCTGATATTTGGTGCAGATTTTGGATCTATCCCCGATTCGCGTAGCAGAGAATCCGTTTTCCTTCGTGGTGTCAGTGGCGTATCTTTGCTTTTCTCATTTTGAATCCTGTTCAATTTTCTCCGAACAGTATTCAGTTTTCTCTTTAAAGATTCATTTTTATCCTTTAGCGTTTCATTCAATCTGTACTGCTTAGCTAAAGCTCGTGAAATCCTCTTTCTGCCACGGGACTTCCGAGAACTACCTTCTGATGTGCTTTGTGATTTGTTAAAGTTCATTTTAACAGTAAGTGGGAAATTATCGTTCCTTGTTGTACTGCTAACTTGGTTATCATCTTCTATTGAGGTTGACGGCAATACTTCTTGGTTTTCACTTTGGTTTTGCGGATTTCTAGCTTCTGCTATTTTCCGTTTTCTTCTGTATTTTGCACATTCAAGTCTATTTCTTTGGCGTTTTAGTTGCTGCTTATCCTCACTCAGTTCATCTATTGGTACAAAATACTTTTTCACTCTTTCTCTCTCCATGCGCAGCCAATCATCGCCTAATTGGGCCTTTTTTCTAGCTCTATACTCTTTCATCCTTTCTGATTTTGATTTTGCCATCCTAAAATAGACCAAATACAAATATAAAACAGTGTTTTATTTATGCTTGGTTCATGTTTAAATTTTCATTCAGGTTTAATCATGCACCTTTAAACTGACGTACACATACATGTATATAATTCATAGCAGATTTTCTTAGCGGATGCTACAATGCATGGACACAGCCAGCAGCTTAAACATACAGTTCATTTATTCATGTAAAACTGTCTTCACAACTTCATTCTAGAGATATGATAAAGACAGCAATTTACGGGACGAGCTGTAACCAGTTACGGGACACGTCAATAGAGCAAATGTAATGCACAGATACACCTTACATTATTAGGAAATGCATCTGTTTGGTTATAACAACATGTACTGCAGACGGACGGACAGTTCTGGAATCACTGCACATGAATATTTGTTCATATTAAGTCATTCTGACTTGACGACTGTACTTCATTATTTAAAACAGATATTTGAAACAGACATAACTTGGATAATTCACGGATTTTACCATGAAATTGCAAAGATTTCATGAAAGGAACGTTTTTGAATTATTTATGCAGGTGTAGTTATTGAATACACGGTTAGAAATCCAACCACAATGCGAAATGTTATGTCATATAAAAATTAAACAGTTACGGGACAACATAGCCAGCTACGGGACACATTTGCATGTGCTCTGTATAATACACGGAACTGATATATGCTTTGGCATATTCACATACACAAAAACAACAAAATTAGATATAATCGGAAACTTCAAAAGTGGTAAAGCTTTTTATAATAAAAAACTATGGATTATTGGACAAGTATACCTGATGTTTACAAGATTTTCACTGAAATGATATTTCAAAAAAATGGCGCTTGTTTACTTTTTACTTCCGGTCACTTCTATTAACCCAATCGACCAGTAAGACCTAATGATATACAATTACGCGAAAGGAAACTAACATGGGCCTATTTATACAATGGAAGAGACGAGTTGTCCCGTGACTGGTGGACTCGTATCTGGCTGCAAATTATGTCTTGGCGAGAAAAAAATACGGAACAGTTGAAACGATTTTTCAAAATGACAAAGATTAAACGAGGATAGCATTGGCACGACATAATTGCCTTGGTGTATTAACTATATATGCAGTAGTTATTTAATACAGACGAGTTATTTGATTGTCCCGTAACTTGTTTTTGAAAAATTACGCATGGGACTGTCAAGACTTGTGCTTATATATTGGAATGGAAAAAAAGCACAGACCGTCAAACGTCATTCTGGTATAATACACCATAGAAATGGATATTAAATGCACAGTTTGACGCACTATAATACAGTTGACTACTTGACTTACCTTGCCATTTTTCTTTTGGACTCGTAACTGGTGTCGGGTTTGGAGACAAGCGCATTTCCGTTTACTGTCGGTATAGCAGTAATATATCGAAGAAGCACTAACCGTACTAACCAAAAACGGTGTAAAATTGAAAATATACGCAAGAAATGTTGTAATAATTCAGCTGCCATTTCTACTAATCCTGTATGAAGTAATTTGCTATTTGAACGGAGACACGTGTTTTTTCTACCCCTGTCCGTATAAGATGGTTGGGTGCTGGTCAGAAAATTATTTTAAGCAATTCGGTAAGTGCTATATCTATTTTGGACATCTAAAATATGATATCATTGGCATTCCTTCGACGAAGTCAAGCTTATTGTCTCCGAGAGTGAGCGTTGAACACTGAAGACAGTAAATGTCACACTTAAGTGAGAATGTGTCGTATATATATAGCTGCTAAGGGAGCGTAGGAGGGTTGTGAAAAGTGAACGAAAAGTGAATGTAAAGTGCAATTCCTGGGGAAATAAAAGATAACAGTATTGATTGAATGTACGGGGAGACGCAAAGCACAGAGAAAAATCATGTGCTTACAAAAAAAGTTGGAAAAAAGCAAATCAGTTAAAATAAAAAACACAGTAAAACACAGCCTCTCTACATTGTCAAAAAATACAGGAAAATATAGCGTTGATTCATTCTTTTAAAAGGGAACACCACAGACAATCAACGAAAATGAGAACCCGATGGGCTACCGCCTTTGAACGCCAGTGGGCTGTTTTGTCTTCAATTATCACAAACGGTAATATTGTTTTTATTCTGTTAGCAATTCACGCTGATGTTAATTTATAAGAAAAGTGAGATAGGATCCTAATTTTTATAAAGGTTTTTTTTTTTCAACTTTAGGAATGCAGATTGTAACTCCTTCTTAATGTTGACTATAAATCATTGATTAGAATTTCTGCAGACAGCGTCCTTTAGCATGGAAGCCATGACTTGAAGCCTAACACCGACTGGTGTAGAAGGTGGTTTTTAAATGATCACCGGTAATGGTAAAATGCCGAACGAAGTTTTCTGATTTCAGTTAATTTGTAGCCCAGAAAAGACATTTTATCGATTAAATTTTCCTCGCGAGGATTTTAGCTTAAGCATGCGACATTTTATTTTGAGTATCGCGATGTAAATGTGACACATGCGAAATCTAACATGTTAAATTTAGCCTGTATTTCTAAATACATAAATTGATGCATATAATGTAAGGACAATTAATCGTATTCTCTAGCTGTATGGGGCTCCAAAACTTTCTTTGAACGAAGCAGAAATATTTTTTTGATAAAATTATCAATTTAAAAATAAAAATAAAATATGGAACCGCTATTTTTATTGAGATTTTCCATAAAACATAACAATGCAGTAAAATTATTGTTATGGCAAATTCAAAATGCATCAACTATAAAATTACTGCAATTTCAAATTAAAACCTTCTTATGGATTTTTCATGTAGGCGCCGAGTCCAGTATTTCCAGTATTTCTTTTTTTGTGATGTGAACGACATTTCAACTCAAACAGGAAAATATAACGTCTTCAGACTGTTGAGGCGTTCTATAGATGCTAGACAAAGAAAGCTTATCCTACGGATATCTATTTCAGATATGGCCTTTGAAATCTATAAAAAATGTCTGTCAAGTGACAATTGGATAAGTTAAATAAATATGTTTGTTGTAATACAAAAATTATGAGTAACTAAAATATATCAATAATCCTTAAATTGTTATGGAAAGCTTAAAATATTTATAGAAAGTATATAGAAAAGGCCAAATCAAGGATAACGCAAGCATACATTAAGTTTAGTTTTTTTGGCATATGAAATTACGAATTTAATTGATAATATCTTCATCACAGTATACTTATTGAGAGCAATATGGTTGATTCGTTATGCCTACATATTTGTTTCAGCTGCTGTATCAACCAGAGTTCCGCATGTTAGGGATTAAAGAACTTTTGTAAAGTTTCATTATAGTTTATATCATTGTTAGCCCGTTTGTTAAAGATATGCTGTTTAAAGTAGGTGCTGGACGCCAGGGGCATGACAGCGAACGGAATGGTATCACAGTACCTCACCCCAAGCCTCTTACTCGGATAAAATAACATCAGTTGCATTTTGATGATGACATTAAAATAAAGGTGATGACAAGCGTCAAAGTGATTTAATTAACCATTGAAATCATTAACGATGTTTTCTTTTATAAAACAAGAATTTGGTAGAATCGATGGATGCTCCCCGAATAAATGCCAATTCCAAAAGGGCGATTGTTTAATATGTATTTTTTTAAGTATGAAAAATAACAAAGGGCAATCACTCCTATATTATGCAAAATAGAGTTACGGTTCTTGCACGCTGCACTTCTCCTTATAGAGATCTATCTACCAATAAAGTTTCATGTTAATATATCTTATACTTTGCGAGATATGCCCCAGACAAAAAATAAGTATGAGAAATTTCAAAAGGCAATAACTCAAAAATAAATAAAGCAAGAGTTATGGTTCTTGTGCACTGCAGTGTTTATCAAAGAGATCTATCTACTTATAAAGTTTCATGTTGATAACTCTTATACTTTGTGAGATATGCCCCGGACAAAAAAATAAGTATGAGAAATTTCAAAGGGCAATAACTCAAAAATTAATAAAGCAAGAGTTATGATTCTTGTGCACTGCACTGCTCCTTAATGAGATCTAACTACCTATGAGTTTGGTCTTGATGTCTCTCATAGTTTTTGTGTTATGCTCCGGACAAAATTATGACGGACGGACGGACGAACGGACGGACGGACAAAGCGGCAACTATACGCTCGCCCCTCGGGGAGCATAAAAATGATCTATGTATATGATTGTATCTAAAGTCGATGCAATTTCCAATGAGAAAATGTATTACAAAGGATAAGCAATCAGATTATTCAATTTGTAGCTCAAGTGCAATTCTTTTGCAACAATCGCAATTTAAACGGAATTAAGCTGTCAATTTCCATTTAAAAAAGAAATATGCTGAAGGAAGTTTTGTTTTTCTTCAAACACATATGCAGTTAAGAATCCTGTTTTAATTGAATTTAGCTATCAAACATTCAGATTAAAAAGGTTTTACGTAGAGATTCGTTAAATAAAGCAATGTTGTAACAAGAAGAAGATTTTATGGGTCAGAAATGAAATCAGCTAAGCATTGATGGATACGTGTTTATCAATATCACTGTTTCTCACTTTGTCAATTCATTTTATGGTCAACAAATATAATGTCTTCACTTTAACCACAAAACATGTTGTTTTTTTTTCTTAAAACGAACCGTAATGCAACAACTCAGACAGATCGATTAACGTTAGGTAGTTTCAGATGAATTAAAAACAGTCTACTAGCATCAAACGTATACAGGCTTTACTACAACAGAAATCATCAACACAAATGCATCAGAAGTTAACTGTATAATCGATAAATGAATTAAACCACTGGGTTAATATTACGGTTAACTTCTATTTTTGTTAAATTTCTGCTTAGCTTTAGTATAAAAAGGCCTGCTAGTGGTTATTTTAACCCATCCTCTAGTAGGTTAAATTTTACTATCCTCCTAGACCCTGTTTTAACAATTAAACAAAAAAAAATGACTGCCATTGAAGTACCAAACGCTAGACTTCCAACAGAATTTCGACGACTTGACGTGCAGACACATGAACGGGACCCGGACTATGTTCGACGACGATACCGTTTCTCGCCGGTAGGTATTCACAGTCTTGTGGACTTGATTGGATTGGAACTTCAGCAACCAAATAAATGGAATCGACCTTTGACATTTAGGCAACAGATCACGATAGCTCTTAGGTTTTATGCCTCATAATCATTCTTGCAGGTTACATTTGGTGTTGATGTTGCAACATGTCAATGGTCCTTACTGACGTCACTGACCGACTGTTTGACCTAAAAGACAGGACCGGTAAGTTCCCATTCACAGAGAATGAGAAAAAGAAAGCGAAATGAGCTTTGTTTGGAATTAGAGGTTTTTCTAGTGTGAAAGGATTGACTGCACTCAAAAAGCTTTAGTACGTCCTTTAGCTGAAGTGGAGGCTCATTACGTTAACGTTGATAGAATTCGGGAATGGCGTTTTGTTCTTTTATGGGGAAAACCCATTAGATAAGAAAAAAAGAAAACAAAGATAAATAATTATATGAGAATAGTCATCTGAAACAATATAAATGACACATTGCAGATTTTAAGATAATTTTCATTTTATTTCCCTCTTATTGAATGATATATAATTGCACAGAAAGACTAAAGTTTCTACTAGATATTTGCTCTTCTCTTAATTTGCTAACAGTTCTAAGATATACTTCAAGACATTTTAAATATATTTTTAATAATGTTAAAAGTTACACCGTATAACTCTTTTAACCAAAATAAAAAAGAAGCATTCACAACATAAAAAGTCCCTCAAAACTAAAAACAAAAAATCAGTTATTTGCCCAGTTATAAAAGAACTGTTTGCTCGAAATCATATCTGACTAACAATTTACTTATAAGTTATTGCAACTAAAACATTCATTATCGTCTTTATCTGTTTTGTAAACACGCATGATCGTAAAAAATCCATATTCCTCCATTTCTTAATGTCTTGTTTATTTTAAATGGAACATTCAAGCAAAGTATTCAGACAGGTGTTTTTCTTTAACGAATGAATTCACAAACAAAATGATATCCCGTATTGCAATCCTTATTCACCCACTGTCCATCCAAATTCTGGATTATGGCACAGTTCTTATCTTCAGCACCACTAGGGCTACCAGGATACCAGTTTTCATACTCGAAATTAGAAGAATCAACATTCCAATACCAGTAATGCGAGCTGTAATAACTTCCTATCCAGGAATCCTCTAAAGTAAATTATACAAGACATAAAATAGATATAGCACTAAGGGTAAAATAAAATCACATGAAATCAAAGTATTATGATCCGCATGAAGGTACTGCCTGAGTGTCAGATTGTTTCAAGTTTTTGAATGTACGCGATTTGAAAACAAAATATAAAAAAATGTACTTAATATGTATCCTCTATGTTATCTTCTAGATATAGTCAGTTATAATTATTTTCATCATTATAGGTATTACGACGATTGTCTGTTGTTATTTTAAAATGTCCTACTTGGCACAATGAACCTCTCATTACTCATATCATCATTGCATTATTATAAAAGTATTTTGTTAACACAATCGTGATGCAAAGAATCAAGTAAGTCTAATTCAAACCTAAAATGCAATCTTTTTTCATAGTCCTTTTCCTTAACAGTTTTGGAAATATCACTAAAACATCTGCAAAAGCTGTCTAATTATACGTACCACTGATGAGGCTTTGAATAACCTTGTTCTTTTGCGCATCTGTTATCTTCACTAAATGGCCACTGATGGATCCGCATATCCTCTGAAGACATAGTAACAAAAATAAAACTAGAACTAATTTATGTTCTTTTGGCAGTATGTGTTTAAGGGAGACTTCTAAACATTCTTCTCTGTAGGTAAAATATGCCGTACAATTATCTTGCAAGTATTTATGTATATCATAGCATCTTTCTGTTGGCAGTATGTGTTTAAGGGAGACTTCTAAACATTTTTCTCTGCAGGTAAAATATGCCGAACAATTATCTTGCAAGTATTTATGTATATCATAGTATCTTTCTGTTGGCAGTATGTGTTTAAGGGAGACTTCTAAACATTCTTCTCGCAGGTAAAATATGCCGAACAATTATCTTGCAAGTATTCATGTATATCATAGCACCTTTCAATGATTTAGAGAGATTCGAAATTCTTTCACGATGTATTTGCATTTGTTTTCGATATGAAAAGCAAAAATAAAGTAAATAGTTATCATCTGCTCTCTGTTTTAAATTCTACTTTCCACAATAACCTACTCTGTCAAATGCGCAATAACTTTAATAACTTTACTAATTATCCAATGAATGCTTGTTATAACTCAAAATTTATTGCAGCATTACACGAGCAATAAATTCCTTAAACTCTATAGTTATTGTAATTTCTCAGATTATAGTGGTTTTGCAGGTCACTGCTACTATAATTATATACTTACATATGCACCATCACTATCTTCTTTCCAATTACTTATGTAAAAACAGGAACATAACTCAGTATTCAAGGTATAGTTTTTTGGACAAGTGGCTGAAAGAGAAAAAAAGGTTTTATTTTTTATTATGATGAATTGTTTTATTATATTCATCGTGAATCGTATCTTTTCTATCATTTTACATCTTAAACAGGAGATAAACATTTCTTCAACAAGATAGCCGGCGTTGTTGGGAATTGTACAGGTAAACAAGATACGCTGCAAAGTACCATAAGATTGCTTTCAAACAAAACTCCTGCTAAATGATTAGTCACGCTGTTTATTGTACAAAGATAAAGCGATTCGGTTCAGTTTGACCACTACTGGCATTTTATATCATTCTTTTCGCTAGCCTATCATATTCGTAAATAGAAGACAAAGTAAACACCAAAAGAATCCATTCATGACAAAATCAAAATCAAAGCACTTGACGCACTGAAGCGACGAGGTTAACGATTAAATAATGGGTAATGGGATAGTAATATATTTAATTTTCTGTTAATCTAAGTTAAACTCCTGTAGTTCTCCATGCATGTATTGTTTAAGTAGAAAGAGACTCACTGGTAATAAACTTTTCCTTTTTTTAATAAATAAAAAATGTTCAATGGTTGACATTTGTCATCTTATCTTTAAAACCGTTCCGATATAATCAACGTAAACAATAAAAGAACAGTGAATGGAGATCCAGTTCGGTGTAAGTTTACGATATCAAAATCTTCATTAAATATGCTTTAGCATTTTAGAAAAAAAGGAAAAGAAAGTTTAAAGAGCAACAGAACAGCTCATACATGCTGAAGTCAAAAACACTGTAGACTATTTGCAGTCTGTAATCTGTGTACAACGTCACTGGAATGTACGAATTTTGTGTTTTGTCTTTGAATACGAATATGAATATATATATATATATATATATATATATATATATATATATATATATATATATATATATATATATATATATTATAGTTATGCAAGATTCTCACATTTCACCAACAAACTCCCTTTGAAGTAATTAGCCCTAAAGAATAGCCACATTAAATGCCAACAAGTTACGTCATAATTATTACTTTATATGAAACTCAAGTTGCTTAATGCCTTATCGTTAAATAAGAGTACACGTTTCTGCAAAATGTTCCAGGAACTTTGAATTTTAATCAAGATTAGTATACAAGCAGAATCATCCTAGGTAAGACACCAGATGCAATATCTGATAAATTTTGAGTAATCTGAGCAGATGAAGAACAATATAAAGGATTGTTATATTGCACAGTGCTGATATTGCAAAGAAGAAAACAGCCTCGCAATAGGCTAATTCTGAATCCTTCTATCATGACAACCATAATTTAAAATCGTCATCTTTGGTTGTGTATAAGTATTTTAAAAGAAAAGCATTGAATCACATGATACCATATAACAGGGAGATTATAAAATTAGTAACATTTCATTGGATATAGAATTATGAATACATATTTTCACACGATAGTACCGGCGGACAATTGCAGTTGGATCCATTAAGGGGAGACTCCGAACAGTTGCAATACTCTGTTTGGTTTGATAAAGTGTTACACTGGCTTTGATTTGTACACTGACCTACAATATTAAGAATGCATCGTCTTATTTGATTAAAGTCTGTTTTTGGTAAGCAGCTTTGTAGAAAAGTCATTTATACTGTAGAGTCAGTGAAGAGTGTTCACTGGAATTTTTTATATTTCTGTTAGGTAAATGTTTATTTCATAATATGATATTTAATACAATGAATATATTTAGCATTTATTAATTAAGTATTAGCTCTTTTACTTGCCAGTTGTTTGAAGAACAGTATTGTACTTACAATCCTCTAATATTAAGCAATAAGACAAAGTATAGAAGATCAAATAAAATGAAATTTAGTTGTATAACGCCTAAAAGGTAAATATGAACAAACGTTTCTGCAAATTCATTCAATTCAAGATTCATTTAACTAGCAGATTCTTCCTAGGTAAAGCGGCGGCTGCAACATGTGATAAATCATGAATAATGCTATATTGCACTGCGCTGACATTGCAGCCGGGAAAATCCCCGCGCAAAATTAGCTTAATCTCACAAAAGTAAATAAAGAAAAAAAAGAGTATGTAGATAAAATCTTCCTATTATGAGAGCCTTAAATCGTCATTTGACGTTTCTTGCATCGTCGAAAACCCACGTTCAGTCCATTCCGTTTCACTCTATTTATCGACTGTGGAGCAATTGATTGGTAATATTTCGTACTCGTGAATAATTCATTTCCTACTTTCATTGGTTTCCGAAAGATTTGCACTGCGCAGTCTTAATAAATCAAATTACTCGTTACAATTTGCCTTTCGCGGCCATATTTAAATCCTGGGAAATACGTCTATTTTAAGTAACATGTCGTTATGCCTCCTCTCCATATTGAAGAGTATCTCTTTGTATGCGGAATCTCATTGGACGAAAAGTTACTTCCCTTTGTTATTTAATATTCATGAAAACGAATAATATGCAGTCAATTGTCCCACGATACATAATGTAATTGTGCGGAATATGTACCGAGGGTAACCGACTATGCGTTTCTTGTGCAATTTACTATCTTAGACAAATGAAGAAACAAAACTAAGAGTGCAAGCACAAACATGTTTGGTTGTTGATAAAACATTTCTCTCATGATTCCAGATGACATGGATAGTAAAAAATCAATAACATTCCTTTTGGTATAATTATAGAAACGACATACCCCCACACGATGCTGTTGGCGGACAGTTGCAAAGGGGTCCTGTAAGGGGAGAGTCCGAACAATTGCAATACACTGTATGGTTTGTGAAAGTACTACACTGGGTTTGAAGTGCACAGGGACCTACAATGTTCAAAATGCATCGTCTTATATGATTTGAATTTATTTCTGATAAACAGCTGTGTAGAAAAGACATTTGTGCTCCATTGCAGGTGAATTTGTTCACTGGAATATTAGATATTTGTGTCAGGTGTATATTTCATAATACAATATTTATTAGCATGATAATTTGCCTTTAATAAGTACACATTAGCTTGCTTTAATGACATGTTTTAAGATTAGAATTATACTTACAGTATCGGCAATACTTCTGTTGTCCATGCTGTCCTTGTAGACAAGCAAAGTTTTCAGGGCACTATCAATGGTAAAGTTATATATGCTAATATAGAATGAATATAAGCGAATACAGTCGAAGTGTCACATCATTGACGGCACTTTGTATTACATGACAAATTCGTTTTGAACCTGTCTTACAGGTAAGTAGCATCGGTAAAATGTGTTGCCAGTAATGTAAAACACTTAAAAAATGGGGAAATCCATACAATCATTTGTAAGCTAAAAATGAATACATATATTTTATTATTTCCAGTTTTTACACTAACAATGTTCCAAGTTTTGTAATTTAATTAAAAAAATCTTACAGGCTTTTCATCTGAGCAGTATCGACGTCCGCCCTTACCACACGCCGCTTCAGCCTCTGTCAAAGTCCAAACTATCGTAACAAAGACCTTGAAAATAAACATACCTTGATTTTATCAAGCTGTTACTGAGTTACTCCATTTAAATTATAATGAAGAAAATAAAGATACCGGAAAGCATATTATTTAAGTGAATCTCAAAATCTGGGAGTCTCTCCTCGTTATATATCAGCAGAAAAAAATCCAAGAACCGAAATCAATAGCAAAGGAATAAGTCGAGATAGATCGCAGGACATGAACAAGGCATCTCTTGCAGTTTCGTACCAGTAAGCCTATTAGAATATTCAAAGCAATTCCGCATAACGCTATAAGAAAATAATGTTATAATTCTAAACACGAATCCTGGTTTCGAAGCCTTTAAGTAAGTTTCCGATCCAACTTACTATTATAAACACAAACGTTGAATAACATTTCAAGCGGTAATGTAAATGTCGCCATTATAATTTGTTTTGTTTTTTTTCAGTGGTGAGATATACAATTTATTAAGTCCTCTATCGCATGATAATGATTGCTTTTTACAGATTGTTGAGACATCCACACTTGTAAAGAAGAAATGGCTTTGTCCCAAAGGAAACTTAATTAGATGACAAATAAAACAGAACAAAAATCAGAAAAATAAAGAATGCAAATGCAAATTTAATTTCAAATATCATCTGCTGCTTTTCAGAATGTCAATAAAAATACATACATTTTTGAAATGTTGCAAAAAAAACCCATTTAGTTTAAAATCTACTTTTGTGAGGCTTTTCCCTATTCACATCGAAAACACCAGAAAAATACAGAAAAATGCTGTTTAATTGTGAAACAAACAACAAAATAATAAACTCATATTTTGCAAATCGAAATTAACTAACTCGTTTACATGACCAGAAATGGAAAATCAAAGGAAACAAAAAAGAACAACAACAAACGCTGCATATCATAGCAGAAGATCAAACAAATTTTAACAAAAACCGTAAGAAATAACAAACTTACCAACGATAAAATGAAGACGTGTCCCATTTCCATAGTCTATATTGTTCTTGGCAAACTATGTGCGAGTCAAACTGCTTTCAATGCGTATGTGGTGATACGTGTGTCTTTTGGTCTTTTATTTGATTAAAGAGTATGTACATGAACGTTACTTAACCATATTGATATTTTGTAGTCCTGCTGTGACAAAGATTTGCATAACAGATTTTAGAAACCAACAGTTCTGTTATATATTTGAACGATTTTAAAAGGATAGTCTTGCCACAACTAGCCTGAGGGGAGATGATGAATTAAGTGTTTAAATAGACGCAATGATGTTTGAAAGTAGTGGATATTTAATGATGAAGGGTACTCAGTTCCATGAAATTGTATTGATATTAGGCCTTTTTGACTGAAAACCCTTGGTTCGATCCCCACTCGGGCAATTCAATTCCTTCGTTTCTGCTTTTTGGTTTTGGGTTTGGTTTTAAAAGTTTCCATTGAATAATAATAAGACAGACTTTATTTAAATATATTTTGATTATATTTTTATTACATTTTGAATCATGTGAAAATAAATAATAATTGAATTCAGTCGACTAGAGTTATTTGAATTAAGTTTTCAAAAATAGCAAGGTAAAACAAGTTTATATGTTATATTTTAGCTCTGAACATAATAGGAATATAAATAATTTTAGTAACTTTGAAGCTCAATTGTTAATATTGATAATTCTTTGAGTGCTTGCTTTGTTATTGTTTTTTTTTTTAGTTGTTGTTTTTTTATTATCTTTTCTTCACCATGAAGTGCATAAGACAAACTACTACCATATTTGTAATTAAAATTCAGTGTTGTAGTTCTTACTAGTTGATGTACTTTCTGTGTTTAAATTCTCAGCCGTCTTTATGTTTGTCTTATGTTGAGTAATTCCATGGAGCTCAGTATATAACTGTAGTTTTTGTGGTCAGACTAAGGAAAGCAAGTATTTTGAAATGTTTGTTTTATTTTTCATACACCTAGATTTTAGATCGGCGAGGTTTGAAGTATATATCTGTCTTAAAAATGTGTTTGATTTATATAATTATTGTTATGAAATAATATGTTTCTCAGATGCTGTCACCAAGCCGTAGGTTGAAAAAAGTCCAACCCACTCCTACCCCAAGACTTCGTCGCCTGAAAAACGTTTTGTTCTAAGTGCCATTTTGTCATTTTTGAGAAAAAGGCATTCAAAAATTCAATTTTGCATAACTTTTTTTTTATTGTTGAATTTTGAAAATTTAAAAACTGTTTAACTTGTCTTCAAAAGAACAACTAAATTACAACAAAATAAGCGCATTTTAATATTTGTTTTGCATAAAAATGCAAGAAATCATTTGGAGATAGAACAGTCCTTGTAAGTTTTTTTTTTTAATTTGTCAAAAGGATAGTGTTTATTGTGACTTAGAACATTATGTCTTTTAAGTTGAATTGATAATGTCACATAGAACAGTACGGTTTATTGAAAAGGCTCTCGATTATTTATCTCTTGATTAGAAGCCATCGACCACCTGCATTTCATGGACCATAAGCATCAAACTATGACATTCGAAACTATATTAAAGTTTTAAGCTCCAGTGGCACTTCCATTCAATCTACAAAGTCAGTTGAATATCTTGGGATCACTCTAGATCAGCATTTATCATTTGCCTCTATGGCCGATGCTGTTATTAAGAAAGCTAATATATGTCTAAAATTTCTTTACCGTAAAAAAGAGTTTCTCTCAGAATACACTAAAGCTGCTTTCAGCGTAAAACTATGCAACAGGAATGTCTTAGTTATTTAATATGATTATCGAACATTCTAGTTACTTAAAGATTGTATCAGCTGTACATTGCGTCACGTTGCGTATCAATTAAGTAACGATATTGTGATAAAAGAAACATTAAAGTCTCGCAGTCTCGCACGATGTTCATAGTTTGGCTTAGACTCATTTATTTTACATCGATTGCGATACATGTTCTTACAACTTAGATTCATCACGTTCGATGACTGCTTCCTGGATCCCATACCAGTATTCGCGCAGCGTGTAGGAATGTGAAGATCGTGAGAGAATCTCGCCGCTGACGGGATTCGAACCCGCAACCTTCAGACCCGAAGCTTTGCGCTCTACCCCTGGACCACGGTGCCTCCGATGTTCTTCTTAGATCAAAAAATCAATGGACACAGTTAGAAAGACAACAGTAACAATAATATATGTACATGAACAGTGTCTGAAAAGATGTTGTTCAAATACCGAATGTTTATGCGCTGCTGCAATAGAAGTCTGTTGAGCTCAGCATGAGAAAAAAACCTTCATTTAGTTTTTATGCCCCGCCCCCACCCCGAAGGGAGGGCATATTTTTTGGTCTGTCTGTCTGTCTGTTTGTTTGTCACACAAATTTAACCTTGACCATAACACGGAAAACACTGACAACCTCAAAACTTCACAGGTGCATCGACTGGATGAGCTCTTTCCGCCAGATCCACTTAGAGGTCACGGGGTCGAAGGTAAACGATCCGCAGGAGGGTTGCGTTCATTCAAATGAATCATTTGTTTTATCTACAAATGATGTTAATAAAACTGTTATCAAGCACTTAACATTTTATTTCTTTGAGATATTGATCGGTGTGTCTGTCCGGTATACAATACATTTATAAGAATATGCTAATACCCATTTTGGTTTACAGGAATAATGGAACCATTGATTAGGCAAAATCAATATTATTCAGCAATAAGCAAGAATTGTTAACATATACTATTGAAATTATACAGTATTTGTTAATATACAGACGCGTGTAAGTTTTTGAAAACCTACCAACTTACTACGCAAACTAGAAACTTGAAAGTACTATGATTGATCAATCCGGATGATTAAGTTTTGCGTTAACTAATCAATATTTTAATCAATATTTGACATACTTTTTGTCGCTTTCATATTTGTTACGTGAAATTATCCAGTATTTTCCTTTTCGTATAACTATTTTTTTCCCGCACAAGTGGTAACATATTAACGTCCTTTCAGAAATTGTGAGACGCAGTGATTTCATTTTGATCAGTTTTGCATCATATTAAGGATTTCTAAAATTAAACCCTAAGACCCCTTTTTACATAAAAGGTGTATGGAAAAAAACTTTTGAAATATTCTTGTCTGAAACAGCATGGCCGTGTATAGCTAAAATAATGTTGTTGGTGTCATTACTGAACCTAACGAATGAGTCAGGTATTTCATATAAAGATACATAGGAGAATCTTTGAAATTTAGTTATTTTAACCTAATGAACATGAGTGAACATATTTGCCATGCATTATGTGTAGGTGATGTTTTTCAAAGATTGCATAAACTATACTCTTGAGATCATAATTGTCTGTTAAGGGCTAACTCTTTTTACTTTAAGGATATTAATATTATTTTGAGCCCTGATAGTTGCTATGTTTGTGTCTGTCTGTCCGTTTATATCATTGTTTGAATAGGATTTCTATGCCATTTCATAGATTGTTTTGAGTAGCTGTATTCATGTGGGAAGCTAATGGTCATGTTTCTGGTTTGTGATTGTTTATATTTTGATAAATGCTGACAATTCATAAAAACTGGCTAAACTGGAAGAGTTTTTACGTAAACTGGTGTATGTAGCTCAACAGGTAAACACAGAGTCCTCGCAATGAACTTTCCTGAATAGCCTTTGTTCGTTCATTTGTTGGTTTTTCTGAATTGACCGTGGCCATAATGCTCTAAATCTCCCCTACCACATAAGATGAGTTAATTCAGTTCCATGCAGAAGTCTAGTTAGAGTGACATCTAGAATCAAAAGAAACTGAAAAAATTGCCTCGCTTTAACCACAAGGCCAACGCCCTAAATGTAGGTTGTAGCATTTTCTAGTGTTTCTCTTACAATTATAAATTTTGAAATTGTATGCATGATTAAATTTTATATTGAAATGTGTAGTAAATTCTATTAAAATATTGCCTTGCTCAGTGAGTAACATTTACATTTAAATGTATAGCCATTTTTTAAAATTTTTAAAGAATTTTCTTGTATAAGAACAAAAGTCTCACACCTCTGATTTAGGGTCAAAAACATTGTCTTGTGAATTTATAGCAGCACTGGTACAACTTTGCTCTACAGGTCAGTATAAGCTTCCCCTCGGGGTAATCGATTTTGAAATGACGTCATTTTGGCGCATTTTATGAATGAATGAATCACGTGCTAGGATGACGTCATTTCGCCGTAACGAATGAAAAAAATTCCTACGCTATTATAAGAAAACAGTGCCAAATGAAAATATTAGATTTTCGTAATTTCCATCAGAAATATAATTTACATGTTGTATGCAAGAAAAAGAATCAAACACTGGCTGTCGTTACAGACCGGAATATATGGCTCTCGAGTAACTGTTTAGCGGTAAACAGTTCCCCTCAAGCCAGATATTCCGGTCGGTACCAGCAACCAGTGTCTTCAAAATCTTATCATTGACATCAAACATATGTTAGGGGGTTGCTAAGTGATACAAATATTTATTTCTGGATATAAAATCAAAACTAATCAGGTATATATAACACTATTCCTTTAAACAACAATGTGTCTTATTCAGCAATTTCATTTGCAATCTAATACAAAGTATTGCTGCAAACTGTAATGCACTATAAGGTAAGATCAGAATTGCACAGTATAGTTCAAGCCAGTCTCAAAAAGATATGTTTGTGAGTTATTGATTTTAAACTACAAAAATGCATGTTCAGTCATGAAAAGAATGCACCACGCAGTTTTTATGCGTACATATAGAACATGTAATTTGCCTATGGCGCACACAATTAAATGATATGAAAAAAAAACATTTAGTTTAAACTTATTTATTTCTCAATATGTACAAATTACACAAACAATTACATATATAAATAATAATCATCGAAAAGGATCAGAATGGAAGACTTTAAGTCTTATGAAATTCTTCTCCTTAAAAAAAACATTTACAATTTAGTAAGACATGATATTGAAATTTACAGTATCATTCCTTTGTTAGTATCTGTGATGTTTAAAAGCTAATCAGTCAAACATGTCTAGGAGAAGCAAAATAATTAATTTCAATACTTTTGAACCCCTCCAAACCGGACGAGCTTGGGACTGGGCCTTTAGTCCAGTTTAGAGGGGTATCAAGTTTGGAGGGGTTTACTATATTTGGAGGTAGAAACCTACACAGGTGGATTTTGTTTGTTTGTTTGTTTGTTTTTTGTTGTTGTTGTTTTTTTCTGGTCCATTGTGTTTGATTTGTTTGGAATTCAATGTTGCATTCAATAATAATCCAGTCATTTGATAAATAATAAAATGGACATTAAATGGTCGTTTTAATGGTCGTTTTAAAACAGCGCAAAATAAAAAAGAAAATAGTACAAAAATGTTTTTAATTGTTCGGCAATTGAAATTTGCCAGCTTATGTTTACAATTTGAAACGGTTGCAAACCAACAATTTTCAGTAATGAAATTTAAATCCATGAATTCCTCAAAATGAAGAAGGAATAAAAAACATCTGTGTTCTTTATATTGAAACAGAACCTGATTTGGCAAGTTTTAAAATCAGAAATGGATGACCAATTTTTAGCCAGGAATAGTAAGGACCTGTTTCACCTGCAGACCCTAGTGTTTTTGGGAAATTCAGTGAGGAAATAAGCCATGAGTTTAGAAAATGATGGCACAAAGAGCTTCAATAAGATGTGCTATATTTGAACACTTTTCCACAGCTTTACAATGGGCTGTATCAGAAAATACATATTTACCTTTTTAATCAATATCATAACGATTTTTCTCGGCGGCATGAAACATTAAATTGCTTAAAGAATAGTCATTTAATTTGATTTGTTAACATTCTAATTGCTAACAGGTTGTATTAGCTGTTCAGTTGTATCAATACTGTTATGGTACAGTCATAAACGAAACATTCAAGTCTCGCAAGGTGTTCTTCTTAGATCAAGAGATAAACGGAAACACTTAGAAAGACGACAATGTCAATAACATATGTTCATAGACTGTGTCTTGATGAAGAAGCTCAATGAATGAATGTTTATGCGCTTCTGCAAAGAAGACTGTCAAGAAACGCATGAGAAAAATAACCTTCAATTAGTGTCTTATGCCTCTGAAAGGAGGGCATATTGCTTTTGGTCTGTCTGTCTGTTTGTCACAAAACTTTAGGCTTAACAATAACACGGAAATCACCGACAGCCTCCAAACTTCGCAGGTGCATCGACTTGATGAGCTCTACTCACCAGGACCAAATACAGGTCACGGGGTCGAAGGTAAACGCTCCCCGGGGACATGGCGTTCATTCAAACGTAGTGTTTGTTTTATCTACAAATGATGTTAATAAAACTGTTATCAAGCACTTAACATTTTATTTCTTTGAGATGTTGATCAGTGTACCTGTCCGGTATACAATACATTTATAAGAATATGCTAATACCCATTTTGGTTTACAGGAATAATGGAACCATTGATTAGGCAAAATGAATATTATACAGCAATAAGCAAGAATTGTTAACATATACTATTGAAATTATACAGTATTTGTTAATATACAGACGCGTGTAAGTTTTTGAAAACCTACCAACTTTCTACACAAACTAGAAACTTGAAAGTACTATGATCGATCAATCCGGAAGATTAAGTTTTGCGTTAACTAATCAATATTTTAATCAATATTTGACTTATCAATACTTTTTGTCGCTTTCATATTTGTTACGTGAAATTGTCCAGTATTTTCTTTTTCGTATAACTATTTTTTCCCCGCACAAGTGGTAAAATATTAAAGTCTTTTCAGAAATTGTGAGACGCAGTGATTCCATTTTGGTCAGTTTTGCATCTTATTAAGGATTTCTAAAATTAAACCCTAAGACACCTTTTTACATAGAAGGTGTATGGAAAAAACTTTTGAAATATTCTTGTCGGAAAAGGCATAGCGTGTATACTCTCCTATGCATCGGTCGAATGTTTCACTTTCTTACCTCTGCTAAAATTCAATTTTCAGAACGATATTTTTATTTTAGACAGGGGAAGCCACAATTACTTTTCAGCCAATCAGTGACTAGCTTACAACGAAATGTCCATACATACAATTGACAACCCAAAATGTAAACAAACAATGCATATCTGCAAGTTACTTACGTATTTAACTTTTGAAAGTGTTTTTGAATATGTATACGTTAATATACCAATCAAACTATCAAAAAGGTTAAAATCATGATGGTATGGTTGTTTTAGACGTTTAATTGCTCTATTAATATGTTTACGTAAAGGCGTAGTTGAAATGTGTTTACAAAATTGTCAGAAAACACCCGTCTATAATTTTTGGAATCACATGATCGTTTAAACCAACGAAAAATGGTTTAAAGATTTTTCGGTTTGGGGGATATTTGTGCACTTTCATTGGTTGTTTAAAAGTTCATTGTAAAGGTCAATATCTTAAATCTACTGGTTTTTAATGCAGCGGTGTGAAGTAACGGTAGTGTATTCATTTAGCCGCTGAGGGAGCGTAAGCTGTGTATTGCTAAACTAATGTTGTTGGTGTCATAACTGAACCTAACGAAAGAGTCAGGTATTTCATATATAGATACATAGGAGAATCTTTGAAATTTAGTTGTATTAACTATTTAAATATTTGCCATGCATTATGTGTGGTGATTTTTTTCAAAGACTGCAGAAATTATACTCTTGAGGTCATAATTGGTCTGTGACGGGGTAACTCCCCTTACTTTAAGGATATAAATATTACTTTGAGCTCTGATAGTTGCTATGTTTGTGTCTGTCTGTCTGTTAATACGGTTGTTTGAATAGGACTCTATGCAATTTAATAGGTTGTTTTGAGAAGCTGTATTAAAGTGGGAAACTAACTGCCATGTTTATGGTTAGTGATCGTTTATATTTTGATAGATGCTGACAATTCCATATAAACTGTCTAAACTGGAAGATTTTCTTACGGTGTATTTTTATGGTGTTTTTAGCTCAACAGGTGAGCATAGAGTCCTCGCAATGAAATTTCCTGAATAGCCTTTGTTCGTTAATGTGTTATTTTGTCTGAATTGGCCGTGACCATGATGCTCTAAATATCCCCTACGACATAAGATAAATTAATTCAGTTCCATGCAGAAGTCTAATTAGAGTGACATCTAGAATCAAAAGAAACTGAAAACATTGCCTAGCCTTAACCACAAGGCCAACGCCCTGAGTGTAATTTGTAGCATTTTCTAGTGTTTATCTAACAATTGTAAATTTTGAACTTGTATGCATGGTTAAATTTTACATTGAAATAATTAGTAAATTCTATTAAAATATTGCCTTGCTCAGTGTGTCATATTTACATTTTGAATGTATAGCCTTTTCCTTAAAAACATTAAAGAATTTTCTTGTAATAGAACAAAAGTCTCACAGCTCTGAATTAGGGTCAAAAATATTGTCTCGTGAATTTATAGCAGCACTGTTCAAACTTTGCTCCAGAGGTCGGTATTAGCTTCCCCTCGGGGTAATCGATTTTGAAATGACTTCTTTTTGGCGCATTTTATGAATGAATGAATCATGTGCAAGGATGACGTCATTTCGCCATAACGAATGAAAAAAAAATTCTTACGCTATTATAAGAAAACAGCGCCAAATGAAAATATTAGATTTTCGCAATTTCCATCAGAAATATGATTTACATGTTATATGCAAGAAAAAGAATAAAACACTGGCTGTTGTTTCAGACCGTAATATATGGCTCTCGGGTACTGTTTAGCGGTAAACAGTTACCCTCAAGCCAGATATTCCGGTCTGTACCAGCAACCAGTGTCTTCAAAATCTTATCATTGACATCAAACATATGTTAGTGGATTGTGATACAAATATTTATTTCTGGATATAAAATCAAAACTAATCAGGAATATCTAACACTATTCCTTGGAATTTACAGTTTCATTTCTTTGTTAGTATCTGTGATGTTTAAAAGTTTATCAGTCAAACATGCCTAGGTGCAGAAAAATAATTAATATCAATACATTTATTTACTATTCTTAGAACATATAATTATTCAGAAGTGTATTGTTTTTGTTTACTTCTCCTGTGCCACCCCCATTCTTGTCCAGAGCATAATTACGACAGTGCGCAATTTATCTGCTCACCTCTTTTTCTGAAAAATGTATTTGATTTATATCCTAAATACTGAATACTTTAGAATTTTTTATCTAGATTTTGACATCTTGTTTTCAGGATATCTTTAACATCTACGATCCCCATCTCTATACCGTGACCTTTCTCTTCCAGAAAATATGGAGTATCTCTTACTTATTTTTTATGATTTGAGTTATGAACATTTGAGAACAATGACCGACTCTGTTTCCTAATTTGCTTCCCCTGCAAGCTGGACGTCTGGGGATATGGAGTATCTTTGATATCTTTCATGAAAATTTAAATTTAGGCTGTGAGGGTATCGGAAATGCCTTGAAAAGTAATCTTGTGGGCATTTTGTTATGGTTGGAGGGGATACTGAGTGTCATTGTGTCTTTGCTTGAGACCTTGACCTTTTCCTTTGAAAGGTTGTAGAATGACTTGGAGACATATCTGGAATACCAGACGTGTAATATGATTTAGCTGGTTTGCTAAGAAGGTTATAGAAGGTCCTTTCAATAGACCTTGATATTTGGCTTCTTGAAAATGAAGAGTGCTTTTAGTACTTAGCTGATGAATGTGACCTTTGGTGTTTTCTCCGAAACTGATCTATTGATCATAATCTTTTGATGGTCTACTATTGGACCTTGACCGAGACCTGCATGATAAGTTTGAATGAACCGATGTTGATCTTGATGTTGGGGAACCTAATGACAATACAAAGGTATTTTTTGGAAATGGAATCCTAATGACAGTGTATATTTTGATATTGACAGTGAGTGTATGAGTATGTTTTGATATTGTGGAACCTTATGACAGTGTAATGGTATGTTTTGATATTGATGAATTTAATGACAGTGTTTGAGTGTATTCATGAGCATGTGTTTTTTTTTAAATTGAGGAACCTTATGACAGTGAATGAGTATGTTTTGATATTGGTGAGCCTAATGACAGTGTATGAGTAAAACTTGGTGTTGGGGGGTCTGTTGACAGTGTATGAGTATGTTTTGATATTGGGGGCCTAATGAGACAGTGTATGAATAAAATTTGGTGTCGAGAGGGGTTGGGGGGGGGGGGGGGGGGGCAAATGACAGCGTATGAGTACGTTTTGTTATTGGAGAGCCTAATGACAGTGTATGAGTAAACTTTGGTGTTGGGGGACCTAAAGACAGTGTATGAGTATGTTTTGATATTGGGGGGCCTAATGACACTGTATGAGTATGTTTTGATCTTTGGGGGCCTAATGACAGTGTATAAGTATGTTTTCATATTCGGGGGGCTAATGACAGTGTATGAGTTTGTGTTGATATTGAAGGGCCTAATGACAGTGTATGAGAATGCTTTGATATTGGAGATTCTTATGACAGTGCATGAGTATGTTTTGATATCGGGGGGCCTAATGACAGTGTATGAGTATGTTTTGATATTGAGGAGCCTAATGACAGTGGTTTTTGAGTATAATTTGATATTGGAGAGCCTAATGACAGTGTTTGAATATGTTTTGATATTGTGTTGGGGGCCTTATGACAGTGTAAGAGTATGTTTTGATACTGGAGGACATAATGCAGTGAATTAGTATATTTTGATATTTGGGAACCGCATGACACTGTTTGAGTATTTATTGACAGTTCTTCATTTGAATTTGAATTGCTCTGTTCGGTGACATGAACGCTGAAGCTTTGGTGATGGAACCAGCAAAACTGTTTAACCTTTTCAGGCAAAATAAAGCAGACTTAGTAAATATTTCAAAATAATCAATGTCAAATATAACATTTTCAGATTTCTATTGAACTTTCCTACTGGACGAAAAATCAAAATCAAATCTGACATACAGACAACTTGACAGTTACAACATTCAAAGAATTCATTCATTACCTAACAGAGTCAGGCTTTGTATGTCACCAATATTACCAAACGTGTTGAAACATAAATCTAACTGATTAATAAAATATACTTCAAAATGGCACAATTAACAATTTCAGGCAATTTAGTCTAAAACAGGCGCAAACCATTAAACTGGCATGAACACTCTGAGAATAATACCTAGTCACTTACGATGCTTTGGAAATTTGTTTTCCACAACAAAAATTCTTTGGCTTTTTGGACTAAATCCGACTTCTTAAACAAAGCCCTGGAAATGTTTTTTTTTTTCTGGTTTCCTCCTTCTCAGAGCTTCATCCCAACTATCGTCATCTTCAATTGTAGTTGTATATTCATACTCATCTGCTTCCTTGTAATTTGCTTTTAATACAGTCAACAGTATGTTGTAATTACTATTTCCAAAGATTAAACAGGGTTCAAATTAGCTTCCTATAATGAAATTTTTGTATATTCATACTCATCTGCTTCCTTGTAATTTGCTTTTAATACAGTCAACAGTATGTTGTAATTACTATTTCCAAAGATTAAACAGGGTTCAAATTAGCTTCCTATAATGAAATTTGTTTAAATTATTATATACTTTTCAGAATTCCTACGTTTGAACCATTCATATTCAACCCTTAACTTTTAAAAACTTCAACAAAAGCACCTTTTACTCAATGTCATTTACAGTAAATAATTCTAACTAACAGGGTTCTGTATAAATTTTCTTTGATATTTTCATAAGACAAATATTACAAGTTTTTACGCATACAGTAGTTACTAAATACAATGTATTAATAAACAACACATCAATAGTTTATAAAAATGATGAAGTGTAAAGACTGATTGCTCAATGAAAAATACTTACCCAAGAGTTCATTCTAGCATAAAATCGCTTTTGCCCGTTATAAAATTATATATACCACTTTAAAATTCATAATCGTATTTACATTTTATTTATTTCGACAATAAATTGTTGTGAACTATTTTTAAATATATTGCTATTTATATACCTGACTTGGTGAATGTTTGACAAATATGCTGTAGGAAACTTATAATATTGAAAATTCTTCATTTGAATTTTAGCTTTATTGTATTACTAAGCAAAAAAAATGAATTTAAATTTATTTCTGTAATTTTAAATATGATAAGGAAATATGAGGTACGGGGACCCTAATTATTAATTTTCACATATTAAGAACCAGATGATTTCCCGTGCACTACTTCAGATTTGTCAGAATTGTGCAAATCCACAATCAAACCTGTCTCTTAAATTTGCTTGTACAGGAAATTACACTCTAAGTTAAGGAAATCCATATAAAGGCTTTCTAACAAGGGCGTAGCCAGACGAAAATGTAGTGTACTCATATTTGGGTGGGGATACAGGGGGCCGCTAGGGTCGCCGTTTGGTCAAGGGCAAAGCTCTTGCCAGGGATCCAGGGGGCCCGAGGCCCCAAAAAGTTTTATGGAATATCTGTTTTAGAACCCTGTCAAATTTGTTATACGGAATTCGTGGCTTTGTGTGTGCATATATCTTACACCGTTTTTTTTATATAATTTAGATGAGACCAAACATAATGAGAGAAAAAATATGAAGCATTATTTTATTCTTTAAAAAGAAGAGCCATCTTTCTATTCTGCAAATATATATATATATAAAAAAAAGAAAAAAACATCTACTACACGCTGTACGTTGAGCTGTTTTTAACATTTAACATTTAATAGTCCCAGTCCTGACAACCTTTCCGTGCCCATTGTGCTGCGCAGGTACGTTTTTACTCCGTGCATGACCGAAAACGACCTTTCAACAAGTGTTGCTAAATCACGATTACATTAGGGTGTTAATAAAATATTTGTTCATTGGTAAATCACAACAATAAAAAGGATGCACAAACCTAATGCTAACTGCAAATATGTTTCCTGAAATTTGGTGCTTGAATTAAACATAACTACACGAAAATCAAGCTAAATTACTTCTCATTTACCAACGAAAACTTGGACTAATTGATTAATGCTAATAGTTTTAAACATAACAATTGATGTAACAAATAAAAGAACAGACTGTAACAACCGAGAGCGATAGAAAAGCGCTATATATGGGAGGCCTACGCCTCGCCAGACGTGCTGACCGTAGTTGAATGCCAAAGAAACTCTACGAATCTTTGATGTAGCAACGTCGACAAAACGCACAAATAGTGCCATCTGCTCGGTAGCCTCGTCCGCAATAAAGCCGAACGCTCCCGTCTGGTGCGGTCCTCCAATACGTCAGCCGTATTAAGTTTCAATTTCATTCTATTTAGGGAAAAAAGTCCTTTATGCACAGAGTGTAGACCCTGATCAGATGCTGCATATTGTGGCATTTGATCGGAGTCGGCACTGTTTGCCTATGTCTAATTTTGTGGACGCTAGGCATTAATGGGTTAAAAAGCGGGGGCATGCCCTGCTGGATAAATTTTATATTATATGAACTAATTTTATGTTTGCCCATTTTTATATATCGGGTTTAAACTTTTGATGAATAGTAAAACATCCTTCACCTCTCAAGCTAATTTAATGTTGGCCGGAAAAGTGTGTGTGTGTGTTTTAAATTAAATTCTGAAAGTCAGTCTCTTTAAGTTAATGACAAAAAATATTAAAACTGACAGTGACATTTTGTTGATGTTGCTGCATGTATTTCATTCAAAACAGCAAGTGCTCATCTCTGGGAAAATCGAATAATGTTTAGACACCGGATGTAAAATAAATCATTGTATATACACTATAATTATTCTGCTTTGTGACATGGGCAGTTGCTTCATATTGTACAATTTAGATCACGGTTTACAGCTATCCAAGTTTAAGTGAATAAACAAAATCGCCTTAAAACATCATTTAAGTCTAGCTTACTGTTTTGTTCTCTGTAACACTCTTAGAAGACAAAAAAGTGTTCATTCTTTCAAACATTAAGTGTGATAAAAACTTTTTCTATCAGCATTTTTTTTAAATTTTAATCTGGAGTTGCTATTAAAATGACGTAACGGCTTTTAATAAGATTGATCAATGACATCCAAGAAACAGTATCTCCTGTTTATAACATATTTCTTGTTATTCCCTTTGCAATAAAAATAAAGTGTTTGTCAGTCTTTAATGTTCACCGTTTTCATACACTTTTGGCCATTTCCTGGACAATAGATTTGGTTTTGACTTATTTATCTGCAAATGTCTAAGTTAAGAAACATATTTCTTTTCTAATCGCCTTATTTAATCGTATTCGGATTGCATTTGAACATTATTTCAGGGTTTGCCAACTCCTATCCTATCCTCCTTCAGCGCTTTATAGACCTTGTCTAGAAAACAGAGAAGTAAATCTATAAAAGGTTTCACTCACAGGAGTGCTCTGTCTAAAGTAATGGAATATAAATCTACTGATTTCCTTTCCAATCTTACAAACAAATTGAATTACGCAATAAATAGGTTTCTTGCAATTTTTCCTCAGACAGAGATTTGATAAGCTACTGCCAAAATATACCTTGACACTACATATTCATTTTCTGGCAAAAGGGGATTGTGATGTCTCTCTTGAATAATTACAAGGCTTTTAAGTCCATTGTTTCTCGTCAAGGACTACTTTCATATTAGTAAACTAATACGTTTTTTTTTTTGGTTCTGAAAATTTTAGTATAAAGAATAATGCAGTTGATACTTAATATATATTGAAAAACAATAATCAAATATAACTTCATATCAAATTTTAGTGAAAATAACATAATTGTAAATAATTATGATTATGAAGGTACAAAAGGAAAACTATAGCCTGTGACACGAGAGCCAAAAATGCAAGTTTCTCCGATAACACCTTAAAAGCTTATCATTGTCAAGGTTGTCATTTTAAAGTCTTCAGAAATAATACCGTTGGATTAAACTAATCGCAATGCACGTGACGAAGCATTTGTCAAATGATATGTATAGTCACATAGTCACACACATATATAAAGAAAGATCTGAAAACACCCGTGAAGCTACTAAGATATATGGTATATATGATTCCAGCAGTAACGGTGTAATTTCAGTTAGCTTATCCTGGAAAATGCAACTGCTTACGAGCGTCGCTAATAATATATTTGTTTAAGCTTTTATTTGCTTGTGTACTGCCCAGTCTGCTTAATCTATCTGCAAACACCTCCTGCAGTACCTGTTCTAGATTCTCATCTTGTACATGTATTCTACAAAGTAGTGCTGAGTATTGCGCAGAAGGGTTCTCGATAAACCTACACCATGTGTCACTATGGTATATATGATTTCAAAACTTTTCAAAATAACATCATCCAGCCCAAAGCTAAAGCAAGCAGGATCATGTTTCTGTTTTGGGTACTAATAGTTACATTCAGCTGTGCAACTGTTGTACTATCATCACATCTAATTGTATTTGTAACCCTTATACCTTATGCTGCAGTTTTAGGTATCATTCTTCAACAATATCAGGCTCCATGTCCTCTGCAGATCCTGACCTGTTTTTCTGAAGTCATGATTTCTGCAAAGAACTTTTGCTCGACTTTTGTTATGATTACAGATTCTGCAAATTTTGCTGCCTACAGCATAGAAAAGACAGTTTCGAAACTACAGACCAATCATTTGGAAAAGTAATAAACTTACGCTAGACAAAGATATATGGGAGCTGTAGGCTTTACGGGCCTTGTAAAGATGTTATTTTAGTTTTTACTATGGTGACCTGAGATATTCATTAAGTTAAATTCTTTGAAACCTTTTTAAAGACTACTACCCAGGGGATATTTATGTGAAGTTTAGTTAAGGTGGCGTGATATTACAGTAGTGCGAATTCTTGATGGCCGACTATTCTAACAGCTTACAATGAGGATCAAAGAATCTCGACATAGTGAGACAATTTAAAGATAATTTTTTTATGCTCTGCTCTTTTTGGATAAAAAAATTCCTGAATGTGTTTACCGTTTTTCCGTTTCCTCTTCTCTGTCACTCAGCGTTCATGCTGACTTCAATTTCTTTCTTCTGCCTACGTCAATGAAGTAAGCTCACATCAGTGTTAGGGTGTGTAAGTAGCTACACTGTTGCGAAGTACGTATTATAAAATCTGTGTAGCAGTTTGATCTTAAAACTATTTGAGAGTTGCTCTATACCCCTTAGATCTACCTGAATAATAGAGGAAAGATCATTATGAATAACACAAGCTAAATTTGTGTGGGTTTTTACAAGCAAATATCAAGCTACTGATGGACATAATGATTCCAGTATGAATGCATGGCTGCCTACTAATAGTGTGTTGGTTATCAAAAAAGTAAGAATTTCACATAGCAAACAGTGCATAACACAAAACTGTGTTCAATTTTATACATTTTTATAAAAACAACAACAACAACAACAAAACAAAAAGCAACAAAAACACTACCTTCAGACAAATAAGGAATGTCCAATGTATGAAAATATTGTTTAACTGCTCGTTGCAACACAAGAATGCGTTACAGCTGAATAGAAGTAAAAATGTGCAAAGTTTACAGAAATTTGAAGATCACGTTAGATGCATATATGTTTGTGCGATTTTTCTGGATAGACTGGTACAAGGAATTATAATGAGCACATGTAGCCTTGCTTATTTCATACTGAAGCCGGATTTGTATATTGTGCAACAGAGTACTGTCTAAAACAAACTATCAAGCAATGAGAAAAAAAATTCATAAATGTCTTTTCCCACAAAAGCTAGAACTTGTAGCGGACTATTGTTATAGATCGTACATGCCCACACCAATAATAGCTGTCTCATATGCGTAAATATTATCTTAAAGGGTTCCTATTATATTATAATGAAAACAGTACTAAATATCAAAATGTCTGAATCCTGTATCAAAGTTGTGCTTGTTTTAAAATCTACTACCTGCTAGAGAAAGTTTAGTATATTAAATCACTTTGTTAAGAAAAGCAGGGCAGCACAGTAATTTTGTGGACTTGATCCACTTACTTGTTGCCAAAGAACTCATTGCCTTAATTGTAAACAATGCATAAGTTGGACTTAGTGATGTTTTTTGTCAGTACTAATACCGGATTAGATGTATAGTAATAATAGATGAAAATGCAGTAACAACGTTAAGCTTAACATTAGCTCCTACCAAATTTTTTGTGGCTTAAGAATCGTGTAAATTAACAAGCTTGCCATCTAGAGTATGTCTCAAAGGAGCTTTTATACGATGTTATATCCGTGATAAACAAGGGTGACAGTAGAAAGACTTTTAAATGGACTTACTTATTGTTTGTTTAAATTTGCATATTCGAAATGTCAAAATATCTTGACTCTATTCAGGAAATGACAATGCTTATATCGGTGTGTGAAACAAACACAGCGCAAATTTCCTTAACGGCTTTGTAAATTCAAAGGTGAAATAACGTCTTACAAAATTAGAGTGTGATTGCTTTATCTCCTCCGTTGCGAAGCTAACACACATCGAACAAATAAGAGGGCCGTGATAGACCTGGGTCCCTCAAATGATTACTTTGGATTTGAGTCTGCTGTTGAGCAAACATCAGAAGCAAAATAACTCTGACACAGAGACAGGATATAGTTACCGAGTTTGTCTTTATTTGTCTATTCGATCGACAGGAAGACTTGGGACAGATATCTGCTAGACTGGTTTTTACACTTTATTGATAGACTTGTTACATTCCACCAAAAGATTCTCTGTAACGCCGTATTCCCTTTGACAATAACACATATTCAGCGCTCTTAGAATAAACTCCTTGTGCAAGTAGAGTAACGCGCGTGATTAGAATCTGAACAAGATCTATAAGTTAGAGAACTTCAAAAGCGGAAATATTATCATCTAGGTATACAGAAAGTAGTGTCACATACATTAAATCTGATGTCAGAATCATTGGTTTATTTGTTAAATTGTCTCAACAATTTGCTTTCGCTTAAAGTCACCAAACACTGTCCTGCAGTTTGACAGTGAAATATTTAAAGATTAAAACAATGCAAAACTTTAAGTTGATTTCAGAACCGTAACTCAACATTTAAATTCTTGATGTTTTATTATCTTGCTTCATCAATTTATTCATTTAATTGTCTATTTTTCTCACATCTGGATACAAGATATACATACGTTTTTCTACTCAAGCGTTTATTCTGACGGTAAGAAATACCTTCAAATTTCCATTAGGCTTTTATAGTCATTTCTTTCAATGACTGCTATTGTTTTTCAGGTCACTAGGTCAAAGGCCAAGGCCACAGTGACCTTGAAAAGCAAAACAGTTTCCAGTCAATTACTATAGAACGCTTAGGTTCAGGCTTCTTAAAACTTCATAGGCTAGTAAATGATCCCTATAGTTTTTAGGGTCACAATTTTTTTGCAGATAAAATTACGGTTACAATATTACCCGTATCTTGTATCTTAAGGGCTATTATTAAAATGGTCATATATTGTAAACTGTCAAATATTCTCTAGAAATTTATCACGATCATGAGTCTGATGTGTTCATATGGAAGTGGGCACTCCAACAATTTGAAACTTTGAAAAATATGTAACCTTCGTCTGAGATGTCTAAACATCGAAACATCGAATTGAAGCATTTTGCTGTGTATCTCATTAAAATGTCGAACATTATTGTGAAACATACCTGCAAGACCCTAAATAACAAAATATCTCAGTTTTGATATAAAAATTTGATCCGTTTATGTGATGGTTACTGATATGTTTCAGAGAGTGATTTTTGTTATCCAAACTTCCAAGAATAAGAACCAGCTTAAGTCTGGAGAGAGAAGTCTAACATTGTGTGATATTGAAGCGTGTCTGTGATATCAAAACGCAAAAAAAATATTGAAAAGTAGCATCAGAAAAATTGTTGTAAATGTATTTTCTATATAATCGTTCAATGCATTTCAGTCTTCTTTCAAATCGAACATAATACTTTTTTTACAATTGAAAACATTTTTAACCAATACATTTGGTCATCTTGAAAGTATGGTATTTCTTCATACATGTTTCAAAATGTCTGACTAACACTATTTGCCGTTCGTGCAACAATCAATTACAATTTACGCTAAGCTTAAAGATGTTGCTGAAATGCTATTTAAATAATGTAATTTCTTTTCTGTTGGGTGATTTTGTGAGTTTAATTTTATCATAAAGCGATTGTTAAAACGATTTGTGTAATTTACCTGAATGGATTATATGACAACACAAGTTAAAGTTAAAAACAAATCAAGAAATTCTGTGTTATCAATACAATAGCGATACTTTCTATATACCTGAAGCTGTTAAAATCATCAACTTACGTTTTGAAGTGATTTCACAAGTAAATATATTTGCCTTAAACGATATCCGTTTTTCTCTTAGGCTCTTTCCCCTGTTCTAGGCCAAATCGTTCCTTTCCAAAGGTGTAGACAATCTCAGACATAGTGTGCAGTTTGTTGTCAGCTTTCCCGATCAGAATATTCTCCATCATTAGGTCCAACTCTTCATCGAAGGTCTTCCACTTTGCCTTTTCTGCACTAGCCGGATACTTGACTTTCTTCCTTCTCTCCTGCTCTGATGATTCCTTCGCAACACTATCGTTTGCTGTCTCTGTACTCTCGATGCTCTCCTCCCCCTCATCTGATGATTGGAGGCTCTGGACACTGTGGTGTTCTTCCTGATCCAGTTCCTCCTCCGTCTCACCAAGTTGCCAAGTTGGCGGGCATCCCATCTTTGTGCGGTGAATCTTCAGTCCCACCTCTTTCTTCAACACTTTCCCACAACTACCACATGTTCTCGACCAGTCCGTGTTCTGTCTCGTAGTCGGTTGATGGGGCGTGTTCGTTTCCAATTGACTTGTTGGTCGATCATCCTCCCCCGCTCTCGCACGACCTTGGGGGTATCTTTCTCTTTGGCGTTCTGTAGCTTGATTGGGATTCTTCTCACGAAGAATGTAAACTGACTTGCTAGGATATATATATTAGACAAAACTTGGTTCTAAAATTAACCAGACAGTTGCCTTAATGTCGATGTGTTGTCCCTTTTCAAAAACAATTGTTGCCTGAAATGAGCTCCCTATTTTTTTGCAATATTATTGAAAATACTATTTCTTAATTCTGTGAATTTCCAAAATCTATTGTTGATACATGCTCATGGTTGACCCAAACTTTGCCTGAGATCATATATCATGCTGTCACATAAGAAACAATGAAACATTTAAACTGGCAAATATGAAAAAATACTCGATATTCATCACATAGCTGTCTTTAAACATGCTGTAACCCTCCAGCTTGTGGTATTCCCTGAGTGTCGAGTGACTATATTGACTGGTAAATGTCACAAGATTATTATAAATATCAAAGATGGCTAATTGTGGAAGTGTAGAAAGGCCTGGTGAACTGGTAACAGGTAAGAAACTGAGGATTCATTAATTTTGTACCACTCTCCACTGTCAAGTTGTCAATAGCACCTTGTCCCTATCCTCGACAAGCCCATCCGGATCGACCTCAATATTGACCTCAGTCGCTATCTCACAAAGATCGACTAAATTTTGCTTTCTGGTGTTAGTAAATGTTACACCTTGTTCTTTTAGATACAATTGTAACTATCGGACCGATTTAACCTTGAAGGTCGATATGATAGCGTTCGTGTTACGATCAGTATTTATTCAAAATAAACCGCGCTACAAACACGGCGGACGGTTTGTTTGTACCGCCTCACGTGACTTGTGCATAAGAAAAACCCAAATATGCGCAGTTCCGGAGTACATTTATTTATAAAATTTAACAACGAATAAATACAAACCTGCTTTACAACGGCGAAGGCGGTACTGGTCTCATGTATTTCTTTCATTTTTTCATTCTTTTGATGAAAAGATATTACCCTCGGATTTTCACATGAGATAAGATCTTTGTTTTTTAATAACTTTCATTTCAAATTTAAATGCAAAACTATATGCAAGAAAGCTATTGTTAAGGAATCCTTATGACATAGTCTTAAACATAAACTATGTAAATGAAGCATAACATGTGTTCAACATCGTTAGAGATAAACAATAATGAAAAGAAAAATGTGGTGGCCATAAAGGACTACCAAAGAAGTAATTTTAGAAAAAAAAATAAACATTTCGATAGATTGATTTGCGAGATTTTTCCAGGAAATTGTTTCAATATTCGTATGATACCGAACATAAACTATTCTAAGTTATGAAGTTGAATAAAAATTTACCTGCAAGGGAAATAAGATTAAATGTTTGTGTATAACGATATTTTCTAACGTTTTAAATTTACGAAAGTCACATATTTTGGCTATTGTTAATCTCTGCAATCTTTTAACAGATCTTTTTTTATCATTTTAAGGTTTTCATATTGTGTATTTGCTTGTCACTGTATTTTTTATAGAATAATATGGGGCATCGCGCTGTCTTGAAGTAATGCGCCAATACCCGTTTTAATTTTATAGAGAAGTTTTGGAAAGCCACGTGACTTCTATTTGATGACGTAAGGTTATGACGACATTTCTCTACAAGAACAAATACAACTTTATTTGAAGTATTATGTTAATAATAAATATTCATTTTCTTCTGCATATTTAATGTGAAAAATTGACCGCCTATGATAAGTGTTCCATTCTCTGCACACATAGTTGTTGAAACGGAGTGCATTATGCACGGGAGTATAATAAACATAAGAAAGTTGGCGTTCGACTTAGTTGAAAAAATAAACATTCGTCATTTTTTTTTTCAACAAAGAGAGTAAGAAAGGCGGGAACTGACTGGGTGCAACATTTCAAAATTTGTCACTTTGCCAGCCACAAGGAACAATCATTAGAGTCGTTTCGGGTGATCTCGGACGCTTAAAGCATCATATATCAAATGCATGTTCATATCATTAGGAAGGTACCGTGCTGCCGATTTTTAGCATCTCCGATCTTTGATATCCGGATCTATATACCCGATGATTGTTAAATTTTATTGAAAGCCGAGAACCAAATGCCAATAATTTGAATATATCGACGGGTCACCTCGGACTATTCGGGTGAACACGGACATACCATCGGATCAACTCGGATCTTTGTTAGAATGTGTCTAACAGTCCCGTAACCGGAGGCCTAGCCTGTTTGGGTTTTTGTAGGTGTCCGACGTGGCGGCGTGGCCGAGTGGTTAACGCGTCGGACTAGTATTCAAAGGATTGCTAGCCGCACGGGTTCAAACCCCGTCAGGGGCAAGCCGTTGTTTCCTTGAGCAAGAAACTTTAGACTCATTGCTTAGTACTGGTTAGTTCCAGGAACGGATTCGAGAGTGTGTCTATAAGATAAAAGCTTCCTACACAATCGAACTAAAATAAATTTGGTATAAACTAAGTGTCCGACGATAAATGGATTTATAAATTGTGTAGTTTTCTGTGTACTTAATGTAGGTATTGTTAATTAACTAACATTCATATGATAAATAGTTGTGTTATAAAAGTTGCTTATAGGGTAACGTTCGTTGCTTTAAAGCAATACAGATCGTTTATATATGTTTAATCAATTAATACAAATAAACAAACGTTCGATAACCGCAGTACAGTGAAACAAACTTTAATACCAATCATTCATTACATTGTTAAGCTATTACATCCGTACATTGCATTACAAACAAACAATATCAGATGTACAGTTTTTTTTCCGCAACTTAATATGGATATTGTCAAACTAGCTCTAGCTCTAACTACATTCAGCAGAAGTCACATTCGAACTGTAGTGCCAATCAATTGTTTTCACGCAATTCTAGGACATTTGTTGCATGCTATCCAGAAAATGGTGTCATCATAGAGTTCTTCTCAGATGTAGCACTTCCGGGTTACGTCAAAACCCATGTCTACATTAGACCCATCGCTGAGGCCAGACATGTCAACATCGCTATCAGAGGACGACTCGCTTTCCTTACGTTTTCTCTTCAAAAAATGCTTTTCTACCTGTTTTTGACGCTTTTTCTGAATCTTTAGTTGCCTCTGTTCTTCACGAGCTTTCTTTTTTGCCTCTTTTTGTTCCAGTTTATGCTTACGTTCTTCATCTTTCTTTTGCTTCCTTAGTTCTCGTTGACGTTTGCGTTCTTGTTTATCTGCTTCTTCTTGTTCTTTTCTCTTTCGTTTTTCTTCTAATATTTTCCCGAACTTTTCTCCAGTTATTGCCGTAGGTAAATGTTTACTTTCTTTTTTAACGGTCGTTTTTCAGATGGCTTTGCAGCGGGAATTTTCAATAATATATCAACTGCTGGGGATATTTGAGGCGTTAGGTCATCAGATCGATCCTGAGCTGTGACAGTGGAAGGTGTCGATGGTACACACAGTGGTATGTCAACAGAAGCTGTAACTGTCACTTCACTAAGTATCTCTGTATTACCGATTTATCCTTCCTGTAGATTAGGTGCGTTATTACTGTTCTCTTGAGCTGCTGGCAAAGCTTGTGATTCATCGGCTGCTCCAGAAGCACCGAGTGTATAAGTGCTTTGTGGATGGAAAATGTTACTCGTATCCATTTTGCATGTATTTAACACCTTTGCCGCATTCAAGGGAAACAGTCCAGCGTCTCGAAATCCGTGAACAGCAACAATGAGAGTGGTTGCCTTTTCCCATGCGGTCTTAAATACGCTTGCAAACGTTTTCTTGGTGACATGATCGCCGATGTTCTGAAACTGATAATCGCGGACAGCCTGCTTCCAGGAGTCTTTTAGTACACTGAAAAGGCGAGGGTCACAGGGTTGCATGAGATGCGATGCATGCTCTAGGAGACAATAGAGCTCTATTCCACCCTGCCTACAGATGTCGCTAACTCTCATTGATACGTGGGTTGAGTGCCCATCAACAAAGAGAACAACTGGTTTACGCACTGCCCGTTCATTAACAGATGGAATAAAGACATCGATTAGCCATGTAGCAAAGAGGTCAGAGTCCATCCACCCGTTTTCTGAACGGCCCAAGACGGCCTCTGGAAACCCTTCTAAAGGATTGTATGCAAATCGTTGGCCAGGGTAGACAATAAGTGGCTTCAGGAAATGGCCCGTTGCACTCATACACACCAACACAGTGATCTGCGTCTTATCAGATGATGTAAAATGATAGACGGTTGAGGAACCTTTACGTGCAATCACTTTGCCTGATTTGGGACACAAAAAACCCAGACTCATCTGCGTTATATAAACGGCTAGGGTCTTGAAGAATGGTAGGATCTTTGACTTCATTGCAGACATAATGTTCGAATTCTTCAAACCATCGTTGAACTTTTGCTTGTGTTATTATAGCTCGCTCTTTCCCTAGGCACTGTGGTAAACGTTCTGTCATTTTTGGATGTCGTTTTATCAAACCGTACCACCAGTCCTTCCCTGGCCTGTTGTCCGTGAAGGGATTAGGTCTGTTATCAGCATCAATGATGCGCTTGACAGTATCAAGAACTTCTTGTCTTGTTCTACCATAGCCAATACGGGCCATGTGTAGAACCCAGTCGACCAACTTCTGCTCTTCAGCAGTAGTGAGGACAGTCTTGGATGGACGTGACATAGGCGTTTTCCCATGGACTTTGTCGTGCAGAGTTGACGACGGAATACCGTAGTGTTTAGATGCAGCTCTCAGTGACATCGCCTTTGATTGAACGGCATGGACTGCATGTTGTATAAGTAAAATATTGTGGTTCTTTTGACTTCTTTTTGCACCTATTTGCTTACTCATCCTGAAAAAAAAAAAGTTTTATATCATAAAGAACTAAAATTTATATTTGACGCATATAAAACGCATTACTACAGTACTAAAAACCATGTTCAAAAATTAATCAAAATTTTTTTCATAAATAAAATGATTATCTAGGCTATTTATAGCGTTCGAGATTGCCCGACATTCGAGAGATTTATCGAGAGAACTCGGACACCCCAAAACGTGTCCGCAGAGGGTAATAACATTCATTTACTATCAAAACAAAGCATCTAATAGTGTTAACTTGCAGTAGATGTGCAATCAATACAAGTAAGACAAAAATCTCATTCACTATATACTTAACATTAAGCAGCAGTAAAGTTACGTAAATACTACTTACATGGCATTCGGGGAAAAAATCTCCGGAAACGCAAGCACTAATGTATGGTAAGTTCACTTTAGAGTTTTTCAAATATGGCGGTTGCATACGTCATATATTACGTCATCAAAGTGTTATATTATGAAAAAGACTTATTGAAATCATATGTGTTCGAGATTACCCGATGTTCGAGATGACCCGAAATGACTCTAATAGTGCAGCGGTGTTTTACAAGGGAGAATTTAGTACGTTTTTTCTCTGTACAAGGGACTACTAGAGAAGCACGAGTTTCCTTCATCTACGATATGGAATTCTGACGAAACTGGGCTTAACACTGTCCAGAATCCCCAGAAAGTTGTGACTCAAAGAGGATCCGAAGTATTGGTAAAATAACAAGTGGTGAACGTGGGACATTGGTCACCATGCTCAATGCGTGCAATGCAGCTGGTGCATTTTTACCGCCTATGTACATCTTCCACAGAGAGAAAATGTCTTACTCATAAATGGTTGGAGCTCCATCTCAGGCTATAGGTTTTGCAAGCAAAAATGGCTGGGAAGATCAAGACTTGTTTTTTTAAGTGGTTAGAACATTTTAGGAAATTTGCCAGCCCCTCCCCTTAAAATCCTCGTATTATTATACTCGATGGTCACCACTGTCATAAAAAACTTTTGCTGCTGTTGACTTCTGTCGTAAAAATAAAATTCATCGGCTTACTTTGCCACCACACAGTACACACAAAGTGTAGCCTCTTGACCGCAATTAATTTACTTTGTTTTGTAATGAGCAAAGACAAGTCAGTAATACGGATAGACAGTGTTGATTCATTCAATTCTGCAGAAGCTTTGTTTGTTCAATTCGAAAGTATTGGTCAGGATGTTGGGTACTATGACTGTCTTGAATGCTCAAGAAGAACTTGCTGAACTAGCAGATGGATCGCCTTAATTTGTGTCTGCCCTAGTTGTGACTAAGATTATTCCTTCTACGGTGGAATTCGTCTTAGTTTTTACATAGCTATAGTTGAAAATACTTTTAAATGTCTAAGGTTTGCAGACATCATTTGTAAAGTAGCCTGATAAACTCACTATAGCGTGCATACAATTTTCTTAAATTGTGCATACTTTGATCATATATTTCAAACACAGTTTACACGTCGTTCATTTTGTTTACGAGTTTGAAAATAATAATAATTGCATTAAATCATTTGCAAAATAAGTTCACACAGATAACTTTATTCATTGAAAATAATAAAATAAGTTAAAGTTTCCATCTATGGCGTTTTTGCTCACTAACAAAAGTTGCCTCATAAATAAAAAGATACGAACTTTGTATAATCGCTTTTTCTTGCTTTTTTTCGTGACTTTGACTGAAAAAAAGCTTTTTTAAGCATATGCTTCAACAACAATATTTCCTTTGGACTGCATAAATACATACAGGTTCACCATAGAAAGATTCTGAAGGTAGGCGTTTTGCCCCATGTTACTCTACTTTCTTTTTGTATTTCATAGTATGTAAAAACTAGAGTGGGATCCAAGCAGAGTGGGTTAAGAGTAAAATAGAAATTAAATACACATGTAGCTAGCAAGTAAGATTTCGTATGACATGATTCACTTTAAAATACGATAGAGAATAATATTCTATTGATTTCTCTTTTCAGAACACCTTCTCACAGGTGTGAACGTAAGAAGAGATACAAAAGAGGTAAACGTGTCCGCTATACAGCTTTGTTAAACAGAAGGTTAATTCTTGATCAGGGGTGGTCTCAGACGATGTCAGCCAGATTTCACAGGAAGTAATGTGCAACGTTTATTTCAAGAGCCCCTCTCAATAATTACGAGCCGTCCATTACTTTTACAGTATTATAGCACAATCCGGTGTTTTAAAATTTCAAAATTATTATACTATACATTTGAAATGACAAAATGTTTAAATTATTGAATAATCAATACTTTCCTTCTTAAACTGTTTAGACTTCGTGACAAATTGGAATATTTAAGAAAATGAAACGGGATATTGACGGATCTAATAAAGCAATGAAACTTCAGCGATCACAACGCAAATGTTGGTTCATTATTTGAAAAGTAAAACAAACGATTTAAAATCTCAAGTTAAAACTTTGGCAAAATACAATAGTTAAAACACCCTACCGTGCTTTTTAAAAGAACGTTAATTGACACTTATACGATAGAAGGAATTCATCAGCACAAAGAACTTTAAACTTTGGCATATTATAATTGAGACTGAACACAAACGAAGTTGAAACTAAACATGTGTGTTTTTTTAGGTTTTGATTGTATTTTTAATCCCTTCCGCAGAGCGGTCAAGGTCACACCTAAAGTTCAAGCGTTAAAAAATCTTCATTTCGTGTCCGCTTCATAACTTTAAAACCACTGAAAAGTTTTTGAAATAACTTGGCACAAGTGATCACCATTATAAGACGATGTGCAAAACGTGATAATGGGTGGCTTCTGTCCGTCCGTGTGTCCATCCGTAACATTTGTTTCGGCTCCATAACGTTCAAACTGCTGAAATTGTTTTGAAATGACTTGGCACAAATGATCACCATAAGGAGATGATGTGCAGAGCGCAGTTATATGGTTGCTACCTCCAAGGTCAAGGTCACAAAGGTCAAGTATTAAAAGTCTACATTTCGTGTTGGCTCCATAACTTTTAAACTGTTGAAATTTTTGTTGAAATAACTTGGCACAAGTGATCACCATTATGAGACGATGTGCACAGTGCAATAATTGGGTTATGAAAAGTTTTTAATCACTTTAAGCAAATGATCACCACTATGACACGATGTGCAGAACCCAACATCTACGTTGCTACCCCCAAGGTCAAGGTTAAATGTTCTCCATAACTTTTTGACTTTATGGAAGATTTAAAATAACTGGGCACAAATACTTACTATCATGAGACTATGTGCTTATAATATGCATGGAATAACATCAAGGTCATGGTTGGTTAAATGTCAAGAAGTACACATTAATGTCCACTGCGGAAGTGGATTTAGCTGTCCTTCAGACTGCCTTGTTTAATTTAGAATTAAACACTCACTTAAATTCGATTAAAACCACACGGGTAATTAACCCATGGACAGACCTGATCTTGACCTTATTAGGCTCATAACTGAGGCCTTCTATCTGTAAGAGACTAAGTATTTCCTTTTAAGACTTGGAAGATGAACACAATGGTATTTGTGAGTATAATTCGAACAGCAAAACTGAAAGTTGCAGAACTGTCAGGGATACTCGTTTAACAAAATCAGGTTTGTTTTCAACATGCATGATAATCATTATCTTAGCCAGGAACTTTCTTCGAATTTTGTTTTTGTTTGCCACAGCACCATAGTGGGATCTTACTAGATTTTGTATAAAGTAATATCAAATAAACTCCTCAGAATATCTATGTGTAAGCTGATTGCACTGTCTTGTCCTTTATTTTGTACCTTTTTTAAATAGTTATTTAGAATCACAGTAACTGTATGCTTAATATTTCTTGGTAATATAGTCTTGATATGTTCAAGGTATGTTTATATAATTATATTTATACCGTGACATTGTTTTTGTTTTGTTTTTTTGTTGTTGTTTTTTTGTTGTTGTTTTTGTTGTTGTTGTTTTCTTTAAATGATAACTGTGCTTTCAGAGATGACTGAACCTGTGAAAGATGCTGTGAGGCAGCCATTACAGGGAAAAACATGCTTTAAGAAGTAAAAGGTATCTCGTTTTAAAATATATATCAATAATTTAGTTTACGTTTTGAAGTAATGGTTTCCTTTATTTCTAAATATATGTTGTATTTTTTTTTTTTGCAAAGCAGTAGAGAATCGGTTTTCTGTAATATGGTATAAGTTGACGGTTGTAGGTTATTGGACACGTGTACAAAAGAATCAACATCATATTATACATAATTATTCTGTAGTCGTTGAGTCGGAATAATTTCTAGGCCAACTCTGAAACTGCCGAAAGTTAAACATGATTTTTTTCATGACAGTAATGTATAAGCACCTTAATTGAAGTTGTGTCCACATATTTAACTTTACAAAACAGTTTAGATAATAATATTTGACCTAGCAGTGTTTGCCTTCTAAAGATGTTACGTTTTAGGTTTAAATGACTGAAATGTATTTTATCGCTTTGTTTATCTATTCAAAAACAGATTCCAAAACAGTGTGCAGGCGGTTTGTTAAAATATCAACACAGTTTGATACTCTATAAAGGATAGCTCATATTGAACCTTTTTGAGAATGGTGGATTATCAAACAGTCTGAATAAGTTGTGAGAGACTTTGTCCGCAAATGTTGGAACCAAAATAAATCTCAGTTCATTTGTTAATGTGGATAAATTAAAGGAAGCACTAGAAGATTTCATTACAATGTAATAGCTTGAAATAGATTAGAATAGGATCAATTAACAGTGTTCTATGTTACATAACACCAAGTGGGAATACCTGAGTCTCCCTAATCTTCCAACAGGCCCCTATATTTCTGTAGTTGGTCACTAACAAACCCAATAATTGATTTATTTCAACGACCCCCTTCATCAGTTGAACTGACAAGGGACAAGGTGAATGTAGATAAGATAAATGAATCTTGCTGAAACAAAACGTTTGTTTTAAACGCGGCACTCCGTTATACAAAAACAAAAGTGAATATTTGTAATGTTGTTGAGGAAAATAATGATTAAAAAGATGATTTTATAATGGAGGCCATTTAGTTCTTCTGTGCCATTAGTTGGTTAGCTACTAGCCGACTATAGAAAAATAGTGACCACGTGACTTCTCTTCTGAAAAAAACGTAAACTAGTTGTAGGTGAAAGATATTTAATTGTATGTATAGGGTTCTTTTAATTTTGATACATTTACCATCGAAATTTGAAAGCATGAAAGACTGATTTTCACAACTGACTTCTCCTGTTAGCTTGAATGTTTTCGATTTTCGTGTAAGCATGATGTAACAATAACTGATCTTATTTTTACAGCCCCTTTATCCTACTGCTATTGTTTGAATTACTGAGCATCCGTACAAAACGTATGCAAAGTTAGGAGTTCTAAAACAGGTTTTCTACATAATTAGTGTTGTGATTTTCGCGATAACAAACACAATTTCACGAACTCTGACAGTTTTCCAGAGAACTAGGAAATACTGTACATCTGATAAAAGAATCATTAGAGCCTATGTTTAGGACACAAACTTCCGCTTCGCATGCTGTTTATCCCATTTAAGTTGCTGAAGACATAAATTACTTACAGCAGTTTTTTTCTTCCGAAACGACACGAAAATTGCTGCTTGTGACAGGGTAAAATGACGTCACATACCACAATGAATGGCCACCCTGTAAAAGAAACCCTGAAAATTTCGTATTCAAAAATATTACAGAAATTAAGAGAAGAGTAATTATGACATACTTAAAGTTTGGTGGAGATCCTTACAGTAAAAATACGTTTCTTCTGTTTGTATGAATTTACGTTCATAGGATGTAAAATATTTAGGTAGGAATAATGTTCTTAGATTCATGTTGACTTGCACGAGAACCCTGGATTCCTGCTAGTGAAGCATAGGTTAGTGTTTTACAGAAAGCTTTAATAATTAAAGTAAAATTGGTGAAGTCTAAACCACCGGGTTTCAAATTTGATTTCGTGAAAGTCTTAGGATAAACACTTACTGGCTGTGTGGTTGATAGTATATTTTGTATGCTTACTAAAATCGATCGATAAACTGAGCTAGAGGGCACACTGATAAACCCAAATAAAGTGTCATGACATGCTACGACTAAGATTGGATAAACATAATTTCAAATAAAAGAAAAATAAAGAATTTGTCCAAGCACGCTCTATATGAATAGTTGCGTTGCTTAAAGTTCCAGCCACCATATAAACTGAATCAAACCTTAGAAAATTCTATGACGCCACGGAGACATTTATCAGGGGACTATACTCGATAAATCAGAATGAGAGTACAAATAGTTCACTATTTACTCCTGATTATCCTTCAGAAGTTTCCACCAGAGGTCAGAACAAACATAGCACGTGCACACGAGACACTATTATGGTCTTAACGTGAATTAATGCAGTGCCTATCAAATCAAATATTATAGACGTCGGGATTTTGTTGAATGACAATCAATACCTCGTCCCTACAACAACTTTTCTAGGAAAGTCTTATTCTGGAAAGACGGGAGAGAAAAATTACACCCAGACCAAACAACATAAAAGTAAAGAGATGCGTGTACTGTACGATAGAGCATTCTTAGTCTGTAAAGACCGTGATCAAAGACTAATTATCGTGACAGAGACTGTTTTAACTGTCTGGGAAGTCACAAGGTTACAGTGTGTAAGTACAGATTCAAGTGTAAGGTATGTTCACGCAGGCATCATACTAGTCTTTGTGGAGCAGACACGCATTCAAACCAGTCAGATAAGCGCTCTGGATCTAACGATTAGAAACAGAACCATTCGTCGGTTTTACATTTAGCGGACGCTTTTTCATTCGGACCTGTTTTACTGAAGAAAGCAGTTTTCACGGTTACGTCACTTGGTACCTCCATTACTGCCAACATCATATTTAATGAAGGTTCTCAGAGTTTATTTGTTTGTGAACTTGTAGCACGTTATTCACAATTGGAGCACACCGGAAGTGAAGCGTTATGCATGTCGGGATTTGGAGACACAGAACGATGCGTGCGACATTTTAACACAGCTACCGTGTGTTTAGAAACACCAAAAGAGAACATCTTGATTGAAGTTCTGATAGCACCTGAAATCATTCCATGAACATGCTGATCACCTTACCTACCTGAAGGGGCTCAAACTCTCACATCCCATGACAGAAGATTAAGATTTTGAGATCGAGATTCTTATAGGATCATTACCGGGATGTAGTACATGATCAAGTTATCAGAGGTCACGGACCAACAACAATACGATTAAAAATCGGGTACCTTCTATCGGGACGATTGAGTAGAGCTACTCACCTTCATCGCCATGTCCCATATCCATGATGAATGTTATGATTATGCACGTACAAGAGGAAGTAAATCCAGAGAAATTCTGGGAGGTAGAATCGATTGGAATAGAGCAAAAGCCAAAAACACCAAATTAATGATGAAAATACAAGACAGTATCAAGATACGAGTATTATCTACAACAATGGACAATATGTGTTTTGTTTGTTTTTTTTTTAGTTGTATCATTACAACCCATTTACTTTTCCATTGTTATTATACATTAATACATGTTTATAAATAAAACTTCATCAATATGTGCCTAGATATAAATAACATTATTCAAGGTACAACATCATATATATAAGTGGCAAACATGTTGCTAACTTTAATAACAATGATTACTAAAAAAAGACCACAAAAACCAAAAACAGAACAAAAATAAAACTAAACACACACACACACACACACACACACACGAGAAAGGCCAAATGATAAATTTTCAAAAATAAAAAATAAATAACTCTTGATCTATCGAGCCATTTCCATTCATATCACCTGCTTATAATTCAAAGTTTAAAGGACCCCATTTCATGTTATGTCTTTGAAGTTTGTTTTTCTTACTTGCTATGATGCTTTCTAATATTCTTGTTTTGTTCACTAACTTTTATATGATTCAAAAGAAGGAATAACATTTTCATATAATTGATTTAAATATAATTTTTTTTTCAAGCAGTATGCAAAAGTTGATTATTGAATTATTATTTGTGTTTTCCTGCACCCCGAAGCATACGAATAAATAAGTTATCCTGAAATCTGTAAAGTAATTCTGGACGAATTTGTTAAATAGTGCCCAAAAAGCTTGTACATGTTGACAATTCCAAAACAAATGTTTAATTGTTTCTGTATGCATATTACAAAAATCACATAAACTTGAGGTGGCTAAGTTGCATTTTTCTAGAAAGCTATTGGCAGGTAATATTCTCGACAAGAACTTGTATTGAAAAGCTCTAAGACTTGTGTCAATAGTGCATGTAAAAGGTATCGTATATATGTGTTTCCAGTTTAGATTAGAAAACTCATTATTCCAGCGTTCTTGTGATTTGCTTGGATCTTGTTCATTTTTTTTTGTAAAAGTATATTGTAAATAAACTTTTTTTTTCAATTTGATAACTTGGTTAATATTTAATACCGGAAATATATTTGCTTGGAAATCATTGAAGCTATTTCTTTCAGTTTTAATTCAATTTTTCCAATTCTTTTCAATGTTGGCTACCAAGGAGAAAAATCTTAAGTGTTCTGAGTTTTCGAGACTAAACTTGCGCGAATGTAAGGAAAGACTTATTTACACTATCATAAATGTCGCCAATATATTTTATGCCTTTATTATACCAGTCTTGGAAGAATACTGTTTTATTGTTGAGTAAGACTTTAATGTTTGAGTTGTGCCATACTATTTCATGTATAACAGAAAATATATTTTCAGTGTAATTTGCTTTTTCCCAACTTGATAAAACTTCCTTAAGAAATGTGATTTTTACTAGAATTGGCGCGTCTTTATCAATTATATTACATTCAAGTACTAATTGCCCCCCTAGTTTATTGAATTCAGATTTGTTAAATTCATTCCATTGACCTTTATTTTCTGGGTCTATAAGTTTTTCTAACCCAATTAGCTGTTAATGCATTAACAAAAGCATTTACACCAATCATCTTAAGGCCACCATCTTCGTATTCTTTTCTAAAGATGTTTCTAGATATTTTGTCAGGCTTTTCACCCCAAAGAAATGCGAATGATTTTCCAGTCAATTCTGTAAAATATGAGTTGGGTGGATTTTCAAGAACTGTGAAAGGATATATGATTTTTGGTAACGCAAATATTCTAAGGACAGTTATTTTACATATAAGAGACAATTCTTGTTTCTTACATTTTTCAAGACAGGCGAATAGTTCATTGAATTTTGGTTTATAGTTTTTCTCAATTCTGTAACACTTTTTGTTTGTGAAAACGATACCTAGTGTACTAGCTTCTTCAGAAGTCCAATTAAATTTTTTCATTTTGCAAAATATTTTGTCCGTGTATTTTAATGAGCCTATTCTTAAAACAGTAGACTTGCTTCTACTTAATTTTAAACAGGATAATTTGTCAAATACTTCGAGAACGTAGACTATAAATTTAAAAGAATTTTCAGAACCATCTAAAACAAATGTGGCATCATCAGCAAATAGCGCATTTTTTATTTCTTCATTGTAGACGTTTACACCTCTAATACTTTTTTCTTTCTTACAGCTAAAGATAGAATTTCGATAGCGATTATAAATATATAAGGGGAAAGGGGACATCCCTGTCGTACGCCGCGTGAGATTTGGAAAAAAATCTGAAAAGTAACCATTGTTCAAGACACAGGATTTTATGTCCTTATAAAATGTTGTTATCCATTTTTAAATGAAACTCCAAATTCAAAATAGTCCAGTATTTTCATAATAAAATTATAATCAAGACTGTCGAATGCCTTTTCAAAATCAGCAAAGAATAAAAGACCAGGTCCAACTTTGTTATCATCATTTAGTTTATCAATTGTTTCATAAATTGTTCTGATGTTTTCACCAATTTGTCTTCCTGGAATAAAGCTTGTTTGAGAATTATGAATAACATTGGACAATAATGGTTTAAGTCTATTTGCTATACTTTTAATGGCTATTTTGAAATCTACATTCAAAAGCGATATAGGTCTCCAGTTACTTAGAAGTGTTAAGTCTTTATATTATTTAGGGATTAAGGTGATAATACTTTGTTTCTGAAGCTCGGTCAATTCCCTTTTTTCGTAAGAGAAGTTTATAGAGTTAACGAAATACCTTTTTTATATTGTTTCAGAAATCTTATAAAATTCAACCGTTAATCTATCAGAGCCTGGGCTTTTATAGTTTTGTATGTCTTTCAGGGCTTTCGAGCATTCAGTTTCAGTAATTAACCTTTCGCATGATTGAATAATGTTACTATTATCGGTTGGAAAAAATATAATTACTTCCTTTTTCTGCGGATTTACTATATAAACTCTGAAAAAAGCTATTCGTTTCTTTTAATATTTCCTCCTTATTTATTTCTTCGTTTGTATTAACAATGAGCCTTTTAATAACTTTTGATTCACTTTTCTTTTTCTCCAAATTTGCAAAGTATTTACTTTTTTTCCATTCCTTCAATAAATTCTGCTCTTGGTCTTATATAAAATCATTTCGCGTGTTTTAAAGATATATTCTCAAGTTTTGCCTTTTTATCTTTAATTGACTTTTTGTTAAATCTGTACTATTTGCTATATATTTTTCTTCCAGATAATTTATATCCCGTGTTAGTTGTTTAACAATATCGTCGTCTTTTTTTCTTTTTTTCCTAGCAATACTTAGTAGTGGTTTCTCTGATGCGTCCTTTAATCAATTCACATCAAATATTGGGAGTGGTTTCTGAGTTGAATTGTACAATTTCTTCTATGTTTTCCTTAATTTTGTTTTGATATTCAATATCAATAATAACTGAATTATTTAATTTAAAATACCCCCGACTTCTAGGTTGAGTTAATTGATCTATCGAAAAGTAAACAATGGAGTGGTCCAATCTTATACCTGTGGTTATCTTACCGTCAATGATACTATTTATTAAATTTGCGGATATTAGGAAATAATCGAGTCTGGAAAAAATTGGTGGTTTGTGGTTTGAATGCCACGTATATTGTTTCGTTTTCTGGTTTTTGATGCGTCAAATAAGCTTTGTGTAAGTTTTTGTATTTTTGACCTACTCTTCTGTTTTGTAATTTAACATCGGATCCATTTTTCTTCTCTATATCAATGTCAATTACTGTATTAAAATCGCCACCAATAATGAATGATTTACCAATATTGATATTGATAAAATGTTCTTGTATTTCAAAAACTGATATATTGTCATTGTCTGGACCATATATATTTATAAGCATTATTTCATTTTCATTTATTCCTATAGTTAGAGCTTGTAATCTACCTTTAATTTGTTTTGTCACATTGACCGTATTGTTTAATAAAATACCTATGCCTAAACTTCTGGTGCTATTGCCACTAATATACAGCTGTCATCCCCATTCTGTTTCCCATATTCTGCTATCTGAATTAATGCAGTGTAATTCTTGTAAAAAACATATATCATATATCATATATCATATTTATTTTCTCTAAGCCAATTAAAAAAATGTTTACGTTTTGAAATGTCTTTAAGTCCTTTGACATTAAAAGCGTATATTTTTAGCCATTGTCGAAAACAGAGATTCTATATATCCAATATAGTGGAATATTACACATTGTTGCGTGATGGAAACTGTCCATATAATGCAATATATAAAGTTATACAAAGCAAACATGAAAATTGTTAACATAAACAAAGAAAGAAAAACAACAAAAATAAACATACAATTTCCCCCCAAAAAAAGAATCGACGACAAATGGAAGAAATAAAGAATAATTTGTTCTACCAAAGAATCAATCATTACATTTATTCTTTTGTTAAATGACATTTATTTGTACTATTGAAGGTGTCTCAAAGATGAACTTTTTTATATATTTATATGTTTATTTATCTATATTCCAAAACTGCAGTTCTTCTTACAGGCTATATTTGTTTAGTCCTCACTTATCTGTATACTGAACATGGAAAACCAAAACTTCATTTTAAATACTTTTTAAGGCAAAATTGATAAATTCAAATGTAAATATCTAGAGTTTTTTGTATTTTATTTTACGTTTTGAAATGTTAATTCCACATTACAAAAAGAAAACAACACAAAAATCAACAACAGGAAAAACAAAAAGCAACAACATCTTTTATTGACATAATGGTAAAACCCATATTTCGGAATAACTTAAATAAGATAACTTTTTACGTTCTCAATATCAAATTTTAAGAATAATTGTTACCGTGTATACGTTTATACAATCTATAGCTTTTAAGCAACAGATGAAGCGCATTTTGGCAAATGAGGTATTATATTTATTTCCATCACATTATAAATTTCTGTGGTATCATTTTCACTCACGCGTGTTAAATTTTCGCGTATTTCGCGCTAGGACATTTGCAAAATTAAAACATTTCACGGTATATCTTAATAAAATAATACAACTGCGCGAACTCATGCCTCTGCGAATTTATAATTTGCAGGTTTATCGCGAAAATTCGTCCCCGCCAAATCAAATGATACCACAGTAGGGAAATTCTCAAGTTGTTAAAGTTTTTTTTTTCATTAATGCATGGAATGGACAATATGTTGCCAAATGACTATGGAAAGATGATCATCTTTTTCTACCAAGTAATGAGCTGACAAGCCGATGCAGATCTATGTGTAGTAAACAGACTGAAAAAGGGCCCAGAACTACTACAGAAGTATGGTGAAATTATTTACGAGCAGGAGCATAGCGGATTTATAGAGAAGGTTACAGAGCCATTAGCCCGTAGTATAGATAATACATTAGTCCCGACCTGATGGCCACCACGACCGAAAGTACACTACATTTCTGTGATCTGCTCTTTTTGTTTCATGCCTGTGCCTCAGTCTTTTTGTTACGATCCGTTAACACGACAGCCTGCAACTGATGTTTTAATAAGAATTGTACAGCACACTAGTTGTCGTCCATCAAAGGCTTATTTTTTTCGCGGAATCTTGTAGGGTTCTCCTGCACAAATACGTCTTTTCATAGAGATTTCTGTTTATCATACACAAGCAGCCCAGCCCTTGAGTTATAAAAGTTTACTATAACTTTCCTGTTTGTTTCATTCGAATTTCGCTTACCTGAACGATGGCATTTGCAATATATGATTTCTTGCAATATTTAGTACATGATTTATCCCCCGCCAAACACGGAGAGGATATTAGAAATGGTCTCCGTCCGTGCATCCGTGCGTCCGCCTGTCCGTCGGTCAGCAATTTGGTTTCATGGGGATAACTCTATAGCCTACAGCCTTTTAATTTCATATGATGATTTCCCATTAAGTGCATGACCCATACAGATGGATTTCGGAAGTTACCAGTTCTATCACCGCCCGTAACGTAGTTAGGGTCCAAAATAACATTGTTCAACACCGGTGATCTAGATCTTACTTGCTTTGTAGCGCTTTTTTTCTTCATATATTGTCCTCGGTGATCCCGTATAAAAAACGTCGCCATCTTGATGCAGATATATTCTCAAAGAAGAGATAAAATTATGTTCCGAATGAAGGTATTGCATTGTATCTTTCAGTTTACGGAAGATTATTCATCAATTTTGGTTATGCAGTATACTATTTTGTTGTATTGAATCGTACATTGAAGTTAATTGAAACATTCCTTTATCTAGTTTAGAGACTATATTCTTTACGGGCGTCGCCGAAAATGTCTCGTAAAACTTACGTAAGGTTACGACTTGTGGCGATATTTCACGATCTTATTAGAGTTCTACTTCCTTAAATGACTCCTGTACTGCTCGGGGGTAAGTACATCGAAGGTAAAGGTGACAATCAACTAAATAATCAATATGTCTGCACTATAACTTCATAACCGTATATCACAGTATGAACATCATAAGTTCTGAAAGATTGACATTTATAAAAATTATAAAACCTAAAATACAGATATGATAAAGATCTATAACACTCTAAAATTAAAATTATAAAATGTTAAAAATCAAAATATTATAAATCAAAAACCAACATTTCAAAATTTAAAGCAAATCATTCAATTCTAAAACCTAAGATATCACAAATGCATCATACCTAGGAAAAAACCCTTCGGGCATATAATGCTCCGCCAGTGGTGCTTTTGTTGTTCCATCCAAAGTTAGAGATGTGTCATCTGCGTATTATGAGATAAGGTGTTCCCTGTTACTTATTTTAATACCAGTAATATTGTCATTTTTGTGTATCAAGAGAGTCAGTATCTCTGGAAGGAGAATGAAAATATAGGAGAGATAATAGGTCACATTGTCTCTTTTTATAATCATTCCGAGATTTGTCCGTTTTGTTTGAACACATGAGTTTATATTTGAATAAAATTCTTTTAGCCATTTCTAAACTGAGTTAAAAAATGAAAATATTTAAGTTTTTATGTATAAATGCCAGTTCTAGAGAATGAAAAACGTTTACGAAATTGCTTAGTTAAAACAGGCCCGGTATTGCGTTGTGTTTCTGTTAAGAAAGAGATTATATAAGCTTCTAGATTGTTTCCTTTGAAACAATCGGAAATAAAGCCAGTTTGGTGTTTATCAAAATATAAGAACTTTTTTCAACCGATTTGCAATGCAAGCAGATGCAATTTCGTAAGAGATATTTAGACAGGGGATTGTACGCCATTTTTTATGAGCCTCTTGTCGTTTTCCCCTTTTAGAATACAGACAATAACACCTTCTTTTGGGTTACAGATAACTAGTTATTTTCAAAACTATAAGTTATAGATCTTACATAAAAAGCCAATATCTTTCCAGAATAATTTGAAAATTTCTCCTGTAATGCTATATGAGCAAGGACTTGTAGAGTGTTTCAAATTTGACAGAGCGAAAGACGCTTCTTTTATTGAAATTCTGCCTTCTAGAGAACTTGTTTGATCAAGAGAAAGATTGGAAATGTCGTTCAAGTGTTCTTCGAGTGTTCTTCTTGATAAATATCTGCAATTTCTCTTTCAGAGTACAGATTTTTTTGTTAAAGTTCTTGACTTCACTGATAATTTACTCTTCTGTTTCGGTGTATCCCCGTTAGATTTTACTGAGTAAGGTATCTGAGCAGAGATATAGACCAATGTATGTGATCGAAATCAATAGAAGACGACATATCTAGGCAAAATTTGAAAAAAAAAGTGAAAACGAAAAGGCAAAAAATAACTAGTATAGCATTAATCGTGACACTTGCAAACAACAGCAGATAAAATAATAACGTAAAGCATTGCAAAACCCCACTTTCTACTGAGGTTTGAGCATAAATACAAACAAGAAAAAAACAATGTTTTAAGAGGGGAGATAACTATATTTCTTGCACACTGCATTTCTACCTGCTACTACATATTTCTATTCTATGTTTCAAGTCAATTCCTTTCATATGATCAAGTTATGCTCCGGAAAAAAATCATTATAAAACCAAAAAAACATAGGTAACTTAATACTCGATAAGGTAGAATCACTCTTCTTGGACGATGCTCTTCTCCATGTCGCCAGCTATTTATAGTTTAAGAACAGAACAGAACAGAAAGTTTATTTTGACGTATACAAAGTACATAGTCAATTACATAATACATTCATTCATACATACATATATACAATCACAAAATCAATGGATAGTCTGCAAATTTCTTGAAGGTGAACAGTTTAATCTATTTTGTTTCCTTCAGTATAGGATTTGACATAATCAGTTTAACATATATTACATAGTTTAATATTGGGTAACTAAATATAACTAATCATCTACTAAATTAGAACTGTACGGTTGACCAGAAACATCCATATAACACTATTAGGCTTATAATAAATAACATCTTATTTACAACCTCAAACTATAAACATACATATATACAAACTAACTAACTAACACAGTCTGGTTGACCAAAGCAACCATATACACACTAACAGGCATATAATAAATAGCACGTTCAATATTTCAAGACAATTTTACACTAATCCGTAATATTAACAATCGAATTTCTTATAGACATTGCGTTTTTACAGTATAACCCTAATTTATAAAGAGCAGTCTTATTTTCTGTTTGTAACAATTCTAAAAACTTATATACACTTGGTTTGATATAATAATATTTTGCTATAAATTTTTTACGTAAATCTGAATAGATAGGGCATATAATAACAAAGTGGTATTCATCTTCTAAATCTAGTGAATGACAACATTGACAATATCTTTCGTTTCTAGGTATTCTATTTCTGGCATACCTTCCAGTTTGAATTCTTAGAGCATGTGCTGAAATTCTTAATCTAGTGATGTAACATCTTAATGAACTAGGTAAAATATCTAAATATGCTTCGTATCCAAAAACATTTTTAAAGTTTTTATACAAATCTAACACTTCGCTACTTCCCTTATTTACATTCCATCCTTGTATAAAACAATCTATCACTCTCTCCTTAAATATATATACAAAATTTTTATCAATAGCGCATGGATTGTCCCAAACATATGTAAATCCGAAGTTACATAATAGAGCTTTAACATTGGTCACCCAGTTTTTAAATCCTTTGTTACAATGTTCCAATGACATTAAATAAACACGATTTAATATAATATTGTCACTATTTATTAGTCTTAACCAATATTTTATCATGGCTACATAACGCTTAATATACAATGGGTATCTGCCCAATTCACCGTACACACCAACAGAACAAGTACTATTTCTAACCTTTGATAAGTGTTTGCAAAATTTCAGATGGATTCGTTCAATGACTTTTGACTTTGTATAACCCCAAATTTCTGCTGCGTAGTTTAATATCGAACCAACAAATGCATCGAATAATTGACATAAAACTTTAGGCCTTAACTTAATCTTTTTACAATTAATCATTAATAAATTCAATGCCTTAAGAGCCTTTCCAGTGAGATATTCCTGATTTAGCGTAAAATTTCCAGTATAATGAAAAACAGTTCCTAAATAGTTAAAATCGTTCACTACCTCTAGCTCTTTCCCATTATATGTCCAATGTTCATTTAACAATAATCCCCCTCTTTTTCTAAATACCATAATTTTAGTTTTTTCAGTATTAACTTCTAATCCCCATTTACTACAATAATCATACAATAGGTTTAAATTTTTCTGCAATTCCTCCTTTGACTTTCCTAAAATTACCATATCGTCTGCAAATAATAACAAAATTAATACAATATCATCAATGACTAAACCAGAATCTACATCATCTTGCAAAAAAAGCTCTAAATCTTCTACGAAAAGTGAGAACAAAATCGGTGACATTATCTCCCCTTGTTTCAATCCTACAGCATACTCAAAATATTCCGAATAGTTATTACAATTTCTAACACATGACTTAACCTTTTGATACATGTCCCTCACTATTCTTAACAATTTACCCTGGATTCCATTCTTATAGAGCTTTAACCATAGTGCACTTCTATATATAGTATCAAAACATTTTTTCATATCAACAAATACACAATATAATCTCTTATTTTCATTTAAATACTGTTGTACAACATTAAGTAATATAAATAAAGCATCAGTCGTAGATCGGCCTTTCCTGAAACCAAATTGTGCATCTGATATAATATTATTTTGTTCACAAAATGTTACAATTCTTTTATTCAAAATAGTGGTGAATAATTTCGAAAAACAACTAACGAGCGTAATACCTCTGTAGTTATTCACGTCATTAATGTCGCCCTTTTTATGTAAAGGGACGATAACTCCTTCGGTCCATTTTTCCGGAAAATAACCAGAATCTAAGATGGCATTAAAAATATCACAAACATGTGAAGATAAAATATCAATGCTTTCTATAAGTTATTCATTCATAATATAATCACTACCCATAGCCTTTTCTCTTTTCAAACATTTTACACATTCTAAAATTTCTGCAACAGTAATGCGCTGATTTAATTGATCGAAATCGGCATTTGAACTATTAAAGTCATATCCGCTACAAAACTCTTCAGCTTCCGGGTTTGTGCATTGCGTAATATCATTGGCCAACTCCGAAAAATAACGTTTGAAATCGTCCGTAGAAATGTTATGTTTATTTTTGTTATTACGTTTAAAATATTTCCAAAATTGTTTAGGCTGTGCATTTTTTAATTTGCCGATTTCTATCAACTTTTTATTTTCAGCCGACTTACGCTTTTTATTACATAACTCTTTATAATCTTTTTTCAAAACACAGAATTGTTCTCTACTATAACTAGATTTAAGCCTATTAAAAACACTTAACGCTTCTAGGTATCTCCTTCTAGCAAGTATACAATCATAATCGAACCACTCTGCATGATTAACTATCGGTTTATCAGTAAAATACGATGACTTATTGTTAAAATTACATGACTTTGAGAACAATGGGTCCGCTACATCTCTAACAATATTTGTAAATTTGCTCAAAATATCGTTCACTGAATCCCTGCTTGTGATGTTAATATCATGGGTCAATCGATTTAACTCTGGTAATTTAGATATAACTCCTGCTCGAAAAGTATGTTTAAGATTCTCTTTCCATTTGTACCTGACCTCATTTTTTACCTCAGAGACATCAACATAAAAATTACATCTCAATGTAAACAAAACAGGTGCATGATCGCTATATTCATTGAATGAGTCTATACAAAAATCACACAATAGGGGAAAGTCTTTATCTCTCGCCAACAATAGGTCAATCACGGACGCCCCGTTTTTGTTAGCAAATGTGTACATACCATAGTTCTACCGTTACAAATACGGAAACCGCTAGACCGACAAAGATCAAGCAATTTAGTCCCAAAACTGTTACATATATTATCATGTGAGGCCCGGAAGAGGTACGTGTCGGGAACATAATCATCATCATCAATATTACTAATATAAGTATCACATGTTATAAAGTCATTTTTCTTACCCACTCTACTATTCCAATCACCTACTAAGTATAAATGCCCTAAATCTTCAAAATCGTGTATATCATTTTGTAAAATATCAAATAAATCAACATTAGCACTATTATACATTGGCGAATCTTCACACCATATATAAACTCCACAAACATATACATCTTTTTCAAAATGAAAATATCTATGATCTAGTTTTAACCAAACTAAAGTGTCAAAATGAGTTCTGACGATTTCGATTCCCGGTGCTAAATGATTCTTGTAATACACTACGACGCCCCCGCTACACCGTCTTGCATTGCGATTCTGACATTTTCTATAAAAGTTATGTGCAGTGTAGCCTGAAAGTTCCACAGCACTATCCTTGTTTGTCCACGACTCGTATAAAAATATAATGTCATTGCCTGAAACTAAATTAACAAAGGCTGGTGACTGTTTCTTCACACTCGTAAGCCCATTAATGTTCCATGAAATGAGCTTAAGCTCACCTTCGTCGAATCCCTAGGAATCCGCACCTACCGCTACCCGCTTCCCGTCTACATATAGCGTGTCATAGGACAGCCATGCCCTCTTACTAGCCCTTTTTGCTTCCTTCAGTTTTGGCAGCAACAACCTTCTTTTATCGTTAACCTCCTTCGGAAATTGTTCGTGCATAAAAAAGTTCGTACCTTGGAGGTGTTTCCATTGTTTCCGTACAAATTCCCGTTCCTTAAACAACGTAAACTTCGCAACGATATTTCTCTTTTTGCTCCCTGACTTTGCTCCCATACGATGTACTCTCTCAAACTGAAAACTGTCAACTATATCCTTCGCAATCTCCAATTCCTTTTCCATAAATCCCCGAAGTATATCCTCCGTCTCAGCAGGTGTCTCTGACGGGGCCTCAAATATATTGCCAAATACCAGGTTATTACGCATAGATTGCGACTGTAAGTAGGCCAAATCGTCCCTAATACATTTTCTCTCTTTTTCTAGCGTAACGACCTTATCGTTCATAAGCCCAAGGTTAAAGTTCGCACTTTCTGTCATGTCCTCCACCTTACGCAATCGCTCATCCGTCCTATTTTGATTATCTTGAATATATGTCCAAAGTTTCTTCATTTCCTGGTCAAATTTATCCACCTTATTTTCTAGTGAATCCAAAGACTTTAGACTTGTTTCTACTGCTGATAATCTGCTTTCAATATTTTATAAACAAGTCATAATTTCCAAATGTGCTGGCTCCATAGTCTTATCTGACGTATTTACTGTCACTGGACTGGGTGGGGAGTGGTCACTGTTGTTAGCAGTCTGATCAGACATATTCGGCTCCTCAAAAAAGGTAGAAAGATTCACCTGATCATTAGATCCAAACAGCACAGAGTTCGTTTCATTCAAAATATCACTGACACTCACCCAGTTATGCTCCGGAGAATCCGTATACTTTCCCGCCTTGTTACAGGTATTCAAACTGTCATTGTTCAAACTGTCATCGCTTTTCTTTCTCTTATTCCTACTCTTTTTACCCATAGATCCAGATTTTTCACAATGTTTCACATTCACTTTTCAATAACATAACAAATAGTCAAATTCCATCCACAAATACTTAGTTAAATCCACTATTTTCATTTTTTTTTCACCTGAGCAAAAATTTACACGACTACTCCATTGATCACGTGACACCAACCTTAAGTTAAATATCAATTCACTTCATTGTTTTAAAGTAATGCTCTGGACAAAAGAATTCAAAGAAGGGAAACATTCGAAAACGGGACCAGGAAGAACTATGTACTTGAGCATTGCTTCAGAACATCTATCTTTATTTCAAGTCTCAAGACAATCCCTTTTATAGTGTTCAAGTTATGCTCAAATATAAACAAGGGGAGATTGCTCAAAACTGGATAAGGAAAAGTTATGCTTTTGGGCAGTACATTATCCTTCTCGGAAGCTATCTTTATTTTAAATTCCACATCAATTCTCTTCAAAATCCAGTTCACGCGTTTACCTTGATTTACAGTTAACTGAAACATGCATGCTTATCTAGTTTATTATCAGTGTCAATGTTATTCAATAGTAAGACTTAAAGATGTTGATATTTAATATTTTTATATTAATATTCATTTTTTTCTGATGGATTTAAATGTTGTTCTCTACAAATCGTGTTTCTAGGTATGTCAAGTATATAAGTATGGAATGTATTCAACTGGAAAAAGTTGTTCAATACAAATTTGTGTTCAAAAGTCAGTATTTTTCTGACCTCGTGTGTCGGAAACGATTCTGTATCTAAAAATAAATATTTCTTGATAATTTATATTTGATTAAACTTTGAACTTGCTCGAATGGACCAATGGGATTGCTGGGATCTGGGGAAACCCGCCTATTTTGGGGAATTTCTTTGAGGGATTTAAATATGTTCTTAAGGTAACCTATATACATTTACACTTCAATAGTGAATAAATAGGTCACATAATGAATACCAACTTTAATAACAACCTTTTCAAGTGATAAGATACTGCTCTCAAAAATTAGCCATAGACTGCAATTTTGTGAAACAACTGATAGTTGCCCGAGTCATTTGACATTTATGAAAATGTTATCTTTTTTTTTCTTTTATTGAACTTTTATGGAAGTAATAATGGATGCAAGTTAAAGGAAACATGTTTGACAGATTTTCTTATCTGAAACAGGTAAAACTTTTCAGGATATATATCAGCTGACTTTTGTTGTTGTTGTTGTTGTTGTTTAAACAACATTATCTTTTTATTTTCAAAATCTTGGATTAGAACTATTGTCTGATTATATCAATGTTTGCAGTCTTTTGAGAGCAGTGAATATAGCCAATATTAAATACCCTGTTGCATATTTGTTATTTTATATATTATATCATATATCACATTTTAATATTTTAATCAGCTATACAGTTTAAGACAAATTTGGAATATTCTTCGTCCTTAACACATATTTTTTATCAAAAACTGCTATACGTATGTTGCATTTTACCATGTATTTAACTTTCATTGCACTCGTCTGTGAATTCAAGGCATGTCCAACTTCTTTTAGCTAGTTATGGTTTTAAGATATCACAAACACTGCTACATGTTTGTTTCTAAATTGCTATTTAATGTTTAATTTAATATATATGTTTGATATAAAACAAGAAAAACATTATAATGATAATTATACATTGCACAATAAATCTCTTATCTTAAAGCTATCGTTCATGCATATATCTGAGAATGAGCATGTTTGTGAATTATCAGAGCAGGTTTCAAAAAGTATTTGCGTGAGAGTAAATTTATTTTCACATAACAACAATATACATGTAAACTAGGGGCATTTTAATTATATATAGATAAGCACATTTTCAGAACATTTATCATATATAAACATATTAAACCTGTAAATAGGCCCATAGAACATGTAACAGTAATACAAGGGTGTATAATACAAGAAATATGTTAAGTCATTCAATAAACTGTGTTTTTTCTTTTTACATCAAAATGCATTACAAGTGCACATACGCTCGTATGTTACTTCATAGGAATATCAATACTTTACTTCACTGACAGAACCATTATCCACACTATGCTACTTCTTCAGACTTTATGTACATCATCAGTTGTATAGTCTTTATGTACATCATCAGCTGTTTAGTCTTTATGTACATCATCAGCTGTAAAGTCTTTATGTACATCAGCTGCTGTATAGACTTTATGTACATCAGCAGCTGTATAGTTTTTATGTACATCATCAGCTGTATAGTCTTTATGTACATCAGCAGCTGTATAGTCTTTATGTACATCATCAGCTGTATAGTCTTTATGTACATCATCAGCTTATAGTCTTTATGTACATCAGCAGCTGTATAGTCTTTATGTACATCAGCAGCTATATAGTCTTTATGTATATCATCAGCTGTATAGTCTTTATGTACATCAGCAGCTGTATAGTTTTTATGTACATCATCAGCTGTATAGTCTTTATGTACATCAGCAGCTGTATAGTCTTTATGTACATCAGCAGCTGTAGAGTCTTTATGTACATCAGCAGCTGTATAGTCTTTATGTACATCATCAGCTGTAAAGTCTTTATGTACATCATCAGCTGTATTGTCTTTGTCATTTTCCAGCAGAGCTGTTCAACCAAACTTCTGATTGAATTACATATCAGCATCATAGGGGACCACTTTGTCACAGAGTTCTAAGTTTCTAGTTTTGTATTTGTTAACACCATCCGGGGGATTTCTTAGCTAAGTTTATATCACTGTTCTTTCATTGTTTGGGGAAGGTCCACCGTGATGTAGTGCCCATTTGGTAGAGCACATGTAATTTGATGCAGCTCATTTGGTTGTATTTTTGTGTCACAAGTTCTTTGAGTTTCTTTCTTATTCTAGGTAAGATTTTAACAGTGGTATCTTCAGATTCATTTGATTTTCTGTCTTTGCTTTTATCATATGTTCTATCTTTTCCTTTCATTCATTTTGTTTGTTTATGTATTTTATGAAGTCATAGATTTTCTGAGTTATATTTAACTCATTTTTTACAAAGATTGTCTGTTTTCTTCACTATTGTGAATGTGGTACATCGGCTGGGAAATAACCTTTGATCTTGATTGTCATTTATTTTCTTCGATAGTACATGCTTATAATCTTTATATCGATATTCTGTGTGCTGTTTTTGAAATCGTGTTGTTTACGTTTTGGATTTGGGTTGTTTAAGTTCATATCGAGCCCTAAGAACGCTGTCACAGCTATAATTTGGTTTTGTTTTCAACATGTGAAATTTACGCAATATTTGTTCAACAACTTGAGAATTGTTAACGGCAGATTGGAAAAAGGGAAGTGTATTTTTAATGATTTACAAATCGAAAGTAAAACAGCTAGCCATGTGGATTATTGGCTTACCATATACGATAATTTCTTGCTTATTTCGTATCTGAATGTCTTAGATTTGAAGCAATTATCTGACCATTGTCCCATTAATTTCAATTTGTATCTGTCAAGCCAATAGACTTGCACTGCAGTTTTAATAAAACACTTAAGAAAGTTATTTGAAATTCTAGTAAACATGCTGATTAAAATGATATGTTGTTTAATAAAACAAACACGTTTTTGATCAAATAATGAAAATTTGTGTGACGAATTTACGGCCAAGGGTCAAATTGATAAGACATCGTCCTGAATAGTTTGATTCAAAATGAGAGAGTCTTTAAGATTGTTTTAATATATTCAAAATTTATCTGTTGAATATCTTCAAACAAGTATAAGGAACAAATGTTTTGTTCTTTTGATCTTATTTTGCATTTAAAGGATTTTTGGTTTCATAATTTCGCCATCTTGTATTTACGGAGGATCAGTGAACAAAGGCAAACCGATCTCTTTATCTATTGTCTTGCTTGTAAAATGATTTAAATAATCAACTCAGTATGGTCCTTTTATCCACTAGAAAATTGCTAATAATACATTTCTGTGTGACATAAAGAAACAAAATATAAGAAATTAAAAACAAGAGCACCTCTGGGCGGAGCATTATATGCCCGAAGGGTGTTATTTCTAAGTATGATGCATTTGTGATATAAGGGAGAAAACCTTAAGTTTTAAAATTAAATGATCTACTCTATATTTTGATTTGTCTGACCTTTGACCTACTGACCCCAATATCAAAAGGGGTCATTAACTCAATGGGTGCAAACATTATATGAATTTTAAAGTCTCTATGAGAAGTGGTTGTCGAGTAACAGAGTGTAAATGATTCTAAATATGTAGGTCACTGTGACCATGACCTTTGACACACTGATCCCAAAATGTACAGGGGTCATCCACTCAATGTGTGCAATCACGATATAAGTTTGAAGTCTCTTTAACAAATGATTGTCAAGTTACATAGCGGAAATGGTTTTCAATGTTACCTTCATTGTGACCTTGACATTTGAACCCAAAATCAATAGGAGTCATGTCTGCAACCATTATATGAAGTATGAAATCTGTATAAAAAATGGTTGTCAAGTTACAGAGTGTAAATGATTCTAAACATTTAGATGATTGTGACCCTGACCTTTGACAAACTGATCCCAAAATGTTTAGGGGTCATCCACTCAATGTGTGCAATCATGATATTATGTTTGAAGTCTCTATAACAAATGCTTGCCAAGTTACATGGCAGAAATGGTTTTCAATTTTAAGGTCTATGTGACCTTGACCTTTGAGCTACTGACTTCAAAATCGATAGGGGTCATCCACTCAATGGGGGCAATAATCACATGAAAGTTAAAGACTGTAGGCCAAAGAGTACTCAAGTTATCCTGCAGAAAACCAAACAGCTAACGGACGGACGGACGGGCGGACGGACGGAGGGACGCCCTGGACCAAAACATAATATGACCCCTTCGGGCATAAAATAAAACAAACGAAAGAAGTTCCGTCAGCTCAGAATGTGTATTGATGTGGTGTCTGATAAACTTGGGGGTGACTGATAAAGCTAAATTTATCAGGTAGGCAGTTTATCAGTAAAAATCGATGTAATGACATGATAAATGATTTTTTTTTTATGTGATGAAATAGTTAAAATCAGATTGTCATTACAATGACATAAAAGTGCCCATCTTGATGGTATTCTGTCAGACTTTTCATAGATGCATTTTTTTTGTCAATTCTTATCTCTGTACCAAATTTTTGAAACTGAAATAATTATAGTCCTCTTCATGAAAAAATAGCTTGATAATACCTACTGATAACATCAAATCTTTATAAGTATAAATAGGGATTACTCTGTATAGCTTTATTGACATATCAGATAAAAGAACAATAATCATCCTGTATATTTATCTTTATTATTTATCTTAAGGGGATCCACTGCTGAAATTCAAACTAACACAATTTTTTCCTGCCTGTGTTTTTTATGAAAATTAACTTATTGGTATTTGATTTCTGCAAAAAAAATCATAGGTTTCCGAATGAACTTTTTCACTAATTTAACTGGCAGCTATGTAGTCTAAATTAGGCTTTTTGACTCTGAAATTTGCTGAAATTTTGCATTAACTGACAAAAATTCAATTTTTTTAATAATAAAGAGTATTCAGTTTATTAAATTTTAAGAGAAATCATCAGTATACACCCTATTAACAAAAAATAGTTTTAAAAATAATAGAAAGTTAACATTGGCCCTTAATGTCGTATTTCAATTTTCTATCCAATTAAGTCAATAATTATGATAAAAATCACTTTTTCAGCAAATTACACCAGAAAAAATAGTAGCGGCATAATAAGCATGATAACAACAAATTGATAATAAACTGATATTTTGTAGATATTTGTATGGTCATTCTAAAAATGTAATAAAAGGAGTATGTCACCGTTCATCTTTAAGAGCTATCTAATAAAAATACCTATGACCCATCCGGCTGTAACTGACAAAAAATCATATGTATAACTTTGGATTAATTTATTATATTTGATGTATCTGATTATGTAAAAGAGGTACAACTAATACATAAACAACAAATTTATGTATCAAAAACCACTTTAGATGTATATCATATATCTCAGTTATGCCAGATATGTTGAAAATGGGGAGCAATTTACCCCACCCACTATGTTTTGCACAGCAAAAATAAATATAAGATTTTTTTTCAAATATTATATCTGCATTGCTTAAACATGTCTTGTTGAAAAAAAAGGAAAGAACCAGATGTACAATTACCCAGAATTCACATGCACATTTACAACTTTCATATTGATGATAGGTCCTTTGGAAATACTTAACATGATTAATTACCAAATAAAGATTGTTGTGTTTGTCATGCCTAACACCTTATGAACCCTTATGAACAGACCAGCCTAACACATTCATCAATTCATACATATTTCAACAAACAGAAGTGAGAAATAGCCTTAGCAGTCTAAAACAGTTTTTGACAACAAATTGTCATGAAGTCTGCCAAAAACATTTCAAATTTTAGAGCTATATAAAGTTGATGTATATATACTAAAGTTTATAGTCTATAGTTTTTGTTTTACAGAATCAGTATTGGTTGTCCTAGAAAACAGGTAACTATATAGCAGGAAGACTGCTCACTCTTTAGTTTCTCTTGCTAAGAATTTTTATCTTGTGTCATCTGTGCACTAAAAATGATTACACATCATTGTCTACAAATTAAATTCTAATAAAAGTTTTCTATTTATCCTTATCAGACCTTAATGCTCATCAAGGAGTGACTTCACTACAGCAGCTCCAGTGAAAAGTCTTCAGATCAATTTGTCTAAGCCTTTTCCATCTTCATTTTATTCATTAAAATTGTAAAAGTACAAGAAAGTACTTTTAGTAATGACAGTCAAAAGTTCTTATATTGTCACTTATATAAATAAGCTTTTATTTTTGAAAGGTTTCACACTTTAAAGTTTAATTTTCATTTATCCCCTAGATTTCCAGTTCAAAGTTTGCCAGAATTCCTGCTGGAAAGACAGGAAATGCATGAAATGCAGACTGTTGATCAAACTGAGCACTATAACAGCAGTCATCTGAGCACTTGAAGAACCACTTCCTGTAAACAAAAGACAAAATAAATTACATGTATCTAGATAGGGTTGTCAAAACTGTGCCTGTACCAAGTTCTTCAGTTTTATGGCACTGCAACACCTGTTTTTATAAATAGTGTACCACTTTGACTATTTATCAAGGGTTTGATTAAAAAACAAAACAAGAAAATTGCAAAAGTAATATATACTACATATTTATGTACTGTACATAAAAAGAACCTTTAGGGACAAAATGACTGTGGAAAAAAATGCAGAATGTCCACAAGTCAATTAAGAGTCCTATATTCAAAGCTTATTTTCTGTATTCCTTTGCTCAATTTTTGCTCATGAAATTTTGTGTAGAAAGTAACTTAAATAAGGAACAATTATTATTTTGATATTTTGGATCATTCACATAAAAAGTCAGAAATTTAAAAGATGACCTACATCGAGTTCCTGGTTTTAACCCCAGCTGAATGTATTCAAATCAATTAGAAAGTAATATACATTCATACATCCAATCAAATTTTCTAAGGAAAGACTCAAGAAGGGTACAACTAACAGTCCCTTACAAAATTTACTACTGAAAAAATCTACCAACAAAGTAAAACAAAACTGCAGATCGAAGCTAGATGAAAATGATAAAAAAATAGCTCTTGTAAAGATAATATTTCTAAAAAAAGTACTCACCACAGCAGTTAAAAGGAGGTTAACCAAGATAATCAAAAGGTTTATCTCTATGGTCATAACATTGCAATTTGGTTGGTTAATTCCACATGCACTTGATGTTTCTTCACTTATCTATCTGAATACCTGGTACCAATTAATCTAAAATGTAAAGACAAAGTGGTAAGATACATGTTTGATTTGTCATTGACTTTAACTACGAACGGATTAACCTACAAACTTTGATGTTTATTTATTTATTTTTTGGGGGACAGGGGTATGAAATACATAATGACAGTTTAATCTGCAGTCCTACATTTTGAAATGACTCAATGTAACTTACACAAACTATGTAATTTGTAGTATTTAAATCTTGTTTAAAAAAAATTCCGTACAAGTATGTGTATTATCAGGATTATGTTGAGGTCATTGAAACCATTAAAGTAACTTTTCACAGGTCCAATTCAATTAAGAATATGTTTTTGAATTCAGAATTTTGCAGTTTTAACTAAACAGGAAGCTCATATATGCACTGTGTAATTGACTGGTGTGGTACTTGGGTCCAATATGAGTAAACAAACAGACCTTTGGCTTTGCAACTGAATTTTTTTTTTTTTTTTTTTTTTAGGGGTGTAATATCTTTATTGTCCTCGTACATAGGTATGTGGGGGTCGAGGGCATCCCCCTCCACACCGTACAATAGTTATTAGTATACATGACTGTGTTAAACTATAAAGAAAGGCAACATTATTAAAACATTAAACATTATGTTTATGTAGTGCTATGAAAAAATAAACTTAGCCAAATTATACTAAAAATTGGTTCACTGAAAGACTAACCCCCAAAAAATAATGTTCAAAAAAAACAAAAGGAAAAAAAAAGTGAAAAAAAAACAACAAAAAAACAAAGCTGTTTAAAATTAGTGTCTTATAGAATATCAGCATTTGTAATTATAAAAATATCCCTCTGTAGTAAGAGCTGTAAGTTATTAATTAACAATCTGAAATTGTATTGTTTAAGAGTATTTGTACAACTGCCCAATTATCTTTCCATTTTTCTGTTAATTTTGTGTTTTTATAAAATTGCCAGTTGAAGTAAAGGCTACTCTTAAGTCCATTATAACTAGGTATTATTTCTTTCTTTTTACATAAGTAGATATATCGTTTAATTTCAAGAAAAAGTACATAATTTTCTTTTGTTTTCCTGTCATTACTCCCCAAAATAAAGTCCTTACAGGTCAACTGTATGCATATTCCTTTACTTCTCAACATTTCTTTTAACTCTTGTAGCATTTTCTGGATACAATCACAATACCAAAACAAATGTAGAATAGTTTCTACTTCCTTCTTACAAAAAGTACATATGTTATCTCTTGTAATTTTCATATTATATAACAAAGACTTAGTACCAATTATTCGATGTAATATTCGTAACTGGAACCATTGAATATAAGAATCTTTTGTAACATGTAAAACAATGCTTTATATATATTTCCATTCAATATCACTGAAAGAATTATTCCATTTAGTTTGGCTAGTAGGTATCTCGCTATTGCTATTCAATATATTGTACACATACTTATTCTGTTCATTTAAGAATAGTATTTTTGAAGCATAACATGAAACAAAAGGTCCACATGAGTTATTTGAAATATTGGGAGTGAAGTCATATAATCTTTGAAATTTTTTGATTTCCCTTTTTAATCCTTCATACAATAAGAAATTAATTTTTCCACCTGCACCAATACAATGTTCTAAAAAAGAAAAATCAAGAAAATTTCCTTCCTTTGTTATTACATCTCTGACATATCTAAAACCTCTTTCATACATACTTTTATTAAATATCCCCTTATTTCCAATTTTGAAATAATTATTAAAAAATAGTGGCATTGAAAGAAAATCATCCAGAGTTTTAATAGGCATCTTTTCCATGTAAGATATATAACTTTTCAAAACGTCACTCCAAAATATGTTTTGAATTTGTTTTATAGCTTTTTCAATGTAAAGTTTCCCAAAGTTAAAAATTTTTTGCACATTAATTGTGGAGTTAAGCAATACATAGCACTTTCCTGTAGCACATGTTATTTTCTTTAGCCATGATAATTTCATACTTTTTTCATATGCATATATATTTATCATTTTAAGCCCTCCTTCTTCAAAATTCTTACATGCAACCGAGCTTTTGATTTTATAAGGCCCATTCCAAATAAAATCATAAAACAACTTATTTAAATTATCCATATATGATTTATTTGGTGTTGGTAGAGTAATAAATAAATGTGTAAAAAGTGGAAGAATTAGCGACTTTACTATAGTAACTCTCCCAATAACAGTTAAAATTCTTCTGTTCCACTGAGTTATAAAACTTTTTTCATTTTTTAGTTTTTTCTCAAAATTTAGTTGTTCCATTTTATCTAAATCTACATCAAAAATGATACCAAGTATTTTGAATTGTGTTATTCCCCAAGTTAGTTTATATTTAGTTTTTATAGATCTGGTACTATATTTCATTGCACCAATCCATATAATGTTAGTTTTATCATAATTTATTTTTAAACCAGGATAAAATGCAAATTCATTTAACAAATGTAGAGTAGCATTAAGAGAGTCTTCAGAACCATCAAGAAAAAGAGATGTATCATCTGCAAATTGATTGATTTTGTACTCAGTTCCGTCAATATTAATGCCCTTAACATTTTTACTATGTTTTATTTTTATTGCTAGTATTTCTGCACAGAGAATGAAAATATACGGACTTAAGGGATCTCCTTGTTTACAGCCACGTTCTGTTGTAAAGAAATCGGAGCGGAAGCCATTGATTTGTACTGTTGACGTGAAATTGTGCAGAAATAAATTTATCCATTTTTTAAATATGCTTCCAAAATTAAAAAAGTCAAAAGTATTTTCTATAAAATTAAAAGACATTGTATCAAATGCTTTTTCATAATCCACTGTCAGTAGTAACCCTGGTATTTTCCTTTCTTCTGTAATTTTCATAATATCATATACCAACCTAGTATTTTCTCCTATATATCGGCCTTTAATAAAGCCAGTTTGATCGTTACTTATTAAGTGATCTAAAACAGATTTCAATCTATTGGCAATGGAGCCTGAAGCTATTTTATAAACAACATTTAGTAATGTGCAATGTAATTTGCAACTGAAAATTAGTTGCCTTTCTTACTACTTGAAAGTTGTTAGCATAAATTGTTCTTTTCAGGCTGAAAGGTGGGACATTTCCTTTGACTACCAAGCAGAAAACTAGTTTGTATGCACAGAGACACTATATACCAGAGATACGCAGCTTGTGCTTTGTCCATATCGATTTTCTGAAAACGCGCGCGTGCTCGAGATTCAACGAGATTTCGAAGCTAACGGTAAGTGCGATGGGTGGGGTAATTTCTTGTAGCGCGTAACACTTTGAAACTAAAAAGACCATATGTATTCTATGATTATGTTCTTATTTATTTAGGAAATATCTGTAGCTGCCAACATTTTTACAGTTATATATGAAGTTTTTTCGAAGAAAATGCTCTGTGAATGCGCACCAAGTTTGTTAAAATATTAACTGACTAGAAAGGTCTGTGCGTAACATGTTTTGTAGCACGTAAAACTTTGGAACCAAAAAGCTCATATGTATTCTATGATTATTTTCTTATTTAGTTAGTTAATATCTGTAGCTGCCCACATTTTTAAAGAGATATTTGAAGTATTTTCAAGGAAAATGCTCTGTGAATGTGCACCAAGTTTGATAAATTATTAACTGACTAGAAAGGCCTGTGCAGAGCATGTTTTGTAGCGCGTAAAACTTTCGAACAAAAAAGTCCATATGTATTCTTTGATTATTTTCTTATTTAGTTAATTAATATCTGTAGCTGTCCACATTTTTTTTTAAGAAATATTCGAAGTATTTTCAAGGAAAATGCTCTGTGAATGTGCACCAAGTTTGATAAATTATTAACTGACTAGAAAGGTCTGTGCGGAACATGTTTTGTAGCGCGTTAAACTTTGGAACCAAAAAGACCATATGTATTCTATGATTATTTCCTTATTTATTTAGTTAATATCTGTAGCTGTCCACATTTTTAAAGAGATATTGTTTGAAGTACTTTCAAAGAAAATGCTCTGTGAATGTGCACCAAGTTTGTCAAATTAATAACTGACTAGAAAGGTCTGTGTGGAACATGTTTTGTAGCGCGTAAAACTTTCGAACCGAAAAGACCATATGTATTTAGTTAATATCTGTGCCTGTCCACATTTTTAAAGAGATATTTGAAGTATTTTCAAATAAAAGCTTTTGTTTAACTTTCAATTTATCGATTTTGGAGGGGAATTTTCAGTGTTATTTTTGGACTTTTAAAGTTGGAAATTTGCTGTCTATTTTCTCTTGGGAACAGTGCCGTTTTCCATGATAGATTGTCATTAAAAACAAACACATCTTTCTTGAACTCTTTATTTAATAAATAGTTGAAACCAAAACAAACAAATCGTTTTTGAAAAAAAATATCTGCAACAACAACGATTCGGATAATCGGGTAAAATTATCGTGGTGACAGGTGCGCGCGCGTTCTCGTTAAATTTCGCGGCACGCGTTATCTTACGTTATCTGGATAAGCTGCGTATCACTCTTATTATATGTCTCTGGTATGCAGTAAAACCCATTAATGTTAACTCATAACTGGATAAAAATGAAAAAAGGAAATAACAAATACAAACTTCAAAACATGACACATTATTTACAAGTCTCTACTTCCGTTTTAAGAAAAAGCTCTACAACTCACGGAAATTGAAAAAAGCTGATAAAGTTTATACGTACATGTACTGCTGGTTGTTGTTTACATCTTTTCTTCTCATATAAGCAAAATTTTCACGTCTTTTTCCTTGTTTGACTTGCAAACGTGTTTTAATGTTTACATTTTTCGGATAAAACAAAAAGCAGTCTTTATTTAAGGGAGGTAACTTTCATTGTCGTACAAGAATTAGCAGACGTTTCTGTCCATTATTTTGCAAAATAAAAGCGATAACGCAGAAAAACTTTTTGAATTAAAATTTGATTTATCCTTTCTAATCAAAATTAATACGTTAAGAGTTAGTTTCAATTTTACAACATTCATGCGCGAAACCTGCGCAGAAGACTCAAATTCGTCACCAGTGGACCACCTTAAATGAACTTTTGATTTAAGACAGTAAAATGGATAGGGAAAGAAAAAAACGGTCACTGAGTGTAGCGTCGCTATCTGCTCCGGATTATACCAGTGTGACAAAGAAGAAATTCAACCGACTTCCTGCAGAATATTTCAGGCGTCTTACAGGTACCAATATTTACTTTCAAATGAAATATTTTGATTAGCATAAGTAAATGATGCGTCTAAAATAGTAACATTTTAATAAACCAGTAAGACGTTCCTATATCTGCTACTGAAGGAATATTCCCTGTCTACTACTGAGATGGAGGAATGATCCCCTATCTTCTACTGAGTTGGGGGAATGTTCCTCTTTCTGCTAGTGTGATGGAGGAATGTCCCTCTGTCTGCATCTGAGATGGGAAATGTTCCCCTGTCTACTACAGAATTGGAGCAGTGTTGCCCTTTTTACAAATGAGATGGAAGAATGTTCCCCTATCTTCTACTAAGATGGAGGAATGTTCCCCTATCTTCTACTGAGTTGGAGGAAGGTTCCCCTATCTTCTGTTGTGAGGAAGAAATGTTCCCCTATATTCTAATTAGACGGAGGAATGATCCCCTATCTTCTACTGAGTTGGGGGAATGTTCCTCTTCCTGCTAGTGTGATGGAGGAATGTCCCTCTGTCTGCATCTGAGATGGGGAATGTTCCCCTGTCTACTACAGAATTGGAGCAGTGTTGCCCTATTTACAAATGAGATGGAAGAATGTTCCCCTATCTTCTACTAAGATGGAGGAATGTTCCCCTATCTTCTACTGAGTTGGAGGAAGGTTCCCCTATCTTCTGTTGTGAGGAAGAAATGTTCCCCTATATTCTAATTAGACGGAGGAATGTTCTCCTATCTTCTACTGACTTGGGATAATGTTCGTCTATCTGCTACTGGGATTGAGGAATGTTCCCCTATCTGCATCGGAGATGGAGGAATGTTCTCCTATCTACAACTGAGGGGGAGGAATGTTCCCCAATCTACTACTGAGTTAGAGGAATGTTTACCTATCTACTATTGAGATAAGGGATGTACTTCTATCTACAAGTGAGATGGAGAAATCTTTCTCTATCAACTAGTGAAATGGAGGAGTGTTCCCTATCTACAAGTGAGATGAAAGGACGTTTCCCTGTCCACTACTAAAATGCAGGAATGTTCACTTATCTACCACTGAGATGGAGGAATGTTCCCCTATCTACTAGTGAGATGGCGTTATTTCCCCTATCTACTACTGAGATGGAGGAATTTTCATCTATATACTTCTGAGATGTAGGAATGTTCTCTACAAGTGAGAGGAGGAATGTTCCCTTATCTACTACTGAGATAGAAGAATGTTTTCCTATCTACTATTGAGATGGGGGATGTTCCTTTATCTACTGGTGAGATGGAGAATTGTTCCTCTATCTACTAGTGAGTTGGAGGAATGTTCCCCTATCTACTAGATGAGTTAGGGGAATTTTCCTCTATCTACTAGTTTAGATGGAGGAACGTCCTCTATCTACCACTTGAGATGGAGGAATATTCCCCTATCTTTTAGTTGAGATCGGGAAACGTTCCCCATTTATGTTCCCTCAGAAAAAGGACAAATGTAAATTCTTTTTTTATTCTGGAAGGCCTTAAAAATATTTCTGAAACATGTCAAAGACAGAGGTTTAAAAATCTATTTCCAATAAACCAGGGGCCCTATTCATAAAGCTCCTAAGGGAAAATTTTCCCTTAGTTTCTAAGATTTTCCTTAATATTTCACAGATTTCCCTTAGTTTTTAAGATTTTCCTTAGTTGCTATTCATAAAACTCCTTAGGCTAAAAATTCCTTAACTTTGGCCGATTTTTCCCTTAAATATTAAGGTAGCCCATATGCTCCCTTAACTTTTAAGGAAAAAATCTTGAAACAAAAATGGCTGACTAGCAAACGTTTTGTGCATTCATTTTTTTTACAATAACAGCTCTAGTAAGAATAAACCATCTTCAACAATGTTATTTGTGTAATTCTGTCACTGTTTTAAAAGAACTCGCTCCTATGTTATCCGGATACGACCAACAACAACAACATTGTCGCGGAAGAGTGTCTGCAATTCCAGAATAAATCTGTTTTATTTCTTGTAATAACTTTAGTTGTGGAGTTTAAACTTGAATTTTCACAATCGGAATCCGCTTTACTGTGTATGGTCCGATTGTTCTAAAGTGGATTGGAATTCGGAGAATATAATGAAGATGTTAACAATGCAATCGCAGTCGGATTGACGGTATTTCGGATACGTTTTATGATGGGACAGTCATTAATATTAACGAGTGTTTTCTAGAAGACTCAACATCAGTTTGTAACGTATTCAACAGGTGTAATAGCCACATCAGTACTTTAGTTCTATTGGTATCATGTAATCAAATTTTGGCAATATCCCGTGGATATACAGACACTGATTAGCAAGCTTTGAAAGGGGTAAAAGACTCGTGATGAATTCCCTGGATGTATATTACGTAAGTAAATATATAGGTGAACTCTGTATATTTAAAAACACTTTGAAAAGTCTTTTTAAAAAAGCATTGATAATGCACTGGTGTTTGTCACTTGTTATTTCGGTACATGTATCTGAAAAATAGTTAAGAGCATGTATTCATCATCTTATTATTGCATTTATGAGTAGATTTTTAGGACTTTATATAAAAAATGATGCATTAATATTTAACTATCTTACAAAAATATGTAAACAGTAAATACTCCTGTAAATAAAGATGCAGTTCATGAACATCTTCAACTTCAACTTAATACTGCCAAAAGTCAATACTGACTATACTAGGCAGGCATTTAGTAACATTATCTTAGGAGGAGGCACTGTGGTCCAGGGGTAGAGCACAGGGCTCCAGATCCAAGGTCACGGGTTCGAATCCCATCAGAGGTGACATTCTCTCATGATCCTCACATTCTTCCACATTGTGCAAATACTGGTATGGAACCCAGGAAGCAATCATCGAGAGTCATAAATCTAAGTTGTAAGAACTAGAACTATCACTAAAGGTGATTAATACCCCACATGGGTGCTTGATACTGGAACTTGAAAGCTTAGAATCGATTGCATAAAGTGACATAAGAAACATGGAAATATGTATATATTTTATATTTAATAATATTGTATATAGAGAAAACAATTACAGGTAGACCATTGAACTGTATATTTTCTAGTAGAACAAGCTGATGCTCTAGCTGATCTCTTCTGGAATAAGACATCTAGAGCATTCACGAGCTTTACTTCAAACACGATCGTCATCAAATTTTACAAGTACATATTTGGGCTTGAATGCATCCTTATCCCTGACTGTTCCTGTAACTCATGAGGTATCATCCAGAAACTGTTTTTCTATTCTTAGTTAAAGTGAACAGTGACCTTGATCCAACTGGCCCAATTTTCAATTCAAAGCGTCGTATTTATAGAAACTATCTTTAAAGAAAGTTTCATCATAATATCTCATTCATAACTCAAGTTATTGAGCAGAAACCTTTTTTTTATTTTTAGTATCAGTTACCTTGACATTGACCTCAGCAGCCCCAAAGTAGAACATGACCTGTATTTTATGATGTTACACCTGTGCACCAAAAATGGTTTAAATTTTTCAAGCCATTCATGAGTTATTGTCCAGAAACCATTTTTCTTCATTAGTTACAGTGACCTTGACCTTGGCCCCACCAGCCCCAATATGGATGTTTCACCTGTATACCAAAAATTGTTAAAATCTGTCTAGCCTTTCATGAGTTATCATCCGGAAACCATGACAGACGGACGGACCAACCGACCACCAAGCTCACTCCTATATACCCACTCAAACTTTGTTTGTGGTGGTATAATTAGTATTGCAGTCAATGTAAAATAAAGTCTAAACTGAACTAACATTATCTTAAATGAAAATAATTATTCAATAAGTAACATATAATATGTAAACTTTATGACAGTTTCAGTGTATTTCAGTATTTCCATGAACCCCATTGTGTAAATTGATTTGTTAAAGAAGGATCAACCTGTAATTGTTGATATTGATATGCCAATCTTATATGAAGATTAAATGTGCCATTGATATAACTGTACTATTATTCCTGTTTAAGAATTGAATACAGATTGTAATACAGAATTAAAATCTATCTCCTTTATATTTCAGGTGACTGTCAATTCTTTGGAGATATCCATACTTGTAAGCCTTCATCATTCAGTTTACATGGAATGATGTCAGTTCTTGGGGATTATGATGTACAAGATAACAAAGTAATTGAATCTTTCATTTTTTCTATCCTCCTTTTTTATATCAGTGAAGTCGAACAAATAAACAAGAAATACCGTACACAAATAACTTGCTTGACTGTCCAAATTTAGATAAGAATTTTTACCCATTTAATATCATGATAAATTAATATTCTAGCATTCTACACATTCATGTATCTGCATATTGTTTTCATATATATAAATATTCATGAATATATTATAAAATTTATCTTTCCAAATACATTAAACTCTAAGTTAAAATTCAATATTTGAACCCTTAAACAACTGTTGTTTCTTTTTCCATAGTGGAAGCAGACTGGGAAAACACAGATGAAATTGTTTTGAACAAATGACAGATAGTTTGACAATCAGTGTTGCCAAATAGGATATCTACTCACAAAGACATATAACAAACAAACTACTGATGTTATGGTATTTATTGCAACATACATGTATAATATGTTTAATCAAGTAATGAATGGAAATTGTGGTTGAAAACAAAATAGTGATAACCAATTAACCTTGGACAATTCTTGTTGTTATTTAAATTATTGATTGTAACATGTTTACATGTTATTTACACATGAAATAAATCATCATATTGAATGAAATGTGTTAGTCAGTATGATATTGCATTTCTGCATTTTTTAGCTGACCTGAAAACAATGAGCTCATGCTAAGGTTATTTTAAAGATTCCATTAGTCTGAATTTGGTCCATGCAAAATGCAAAAATAAAATTGATATCTCATCATTTTTGTGATCAATATTAGATAAAATGCCAAGTCATCACTACTGGTCAGATATATAAATGCTCAATTAACAACATTTAACTAGCCAGCTTATTGAAAAACTAAATTTAAAAGGCTAAAGGCTTTATTGGTACCAAGGGTAGTTGAGCATATCATCAGCATTTTCCAGTTCAGTAATTTTCAGTGAGGTTGTGGGCCTTGATTTGTACAAATTTGAACAAATATGGGCTTATCTCCTTAACCCTTTGTCTGATTTTGTCGAAACTTCACAGACAAATTTCCTTTCAGAAAATGCTTCTTGAAGTTTAACATTATTATTCTTGAGTTTAGTTAACTCTTCATCACAGTGTGAGTGACAGCATACAAATCTGAAATAGTATCAGAAAGTCATTTTATTCATATAGATGATCACTGATGATATAAAATTATGGCTGCTCAGGGCAAGAAAGATGTACATAGTAAGTGTGCTACTACAGTATATTAACTATATTTTGGTGTTAAATTTCAAATATTAAGAATTGATCATGTTAGAACCCCCAAGTTTCTGTATATGTAATTATTATTATTTTGCACAATATGAATTCATAATACAACAATTTGTCATGGAAGCAGTTGTTGGTTGACAAATTAACTGGCACTGTTTCATATATAGTAAATGCACAAATAGACTGAGGAAGTTTGGTGAACTTATTTAAATCTTCAAATTTAAGAGAATATAACTAACCATCTACCTGTACTCCTTTCAACTGATTTCTGCATTTACACTGTGAAGCTTTACTTGTTCCACATTTATGTAACAAAGGGTATTTCTTCAGATTTATTTTTTATCCAAACTCACTTTCAAATAACAACAGAAAATGACTGATACCAACTGTACTGAATTACCTGCCATTTATGTTAATGAGGACTTACAATATTATATTTGTAGCAATTACATTAATTCAGCCACTGCAATGATAATATATCCAATCTTCTGAAATAGGTAGAAGATAGGTGAACCTTTTTCTAAATACAAAAAGAGGAGATTACCCAATAAAAAGGTAGCCACAGATTACCCGAAAACATGCAGCCATAGCCACTTACTAGTGTCATGACCAGTGTATAAATAAGTATGAATGTAAAGTATTATGCCACTGCTATTTGTAGAATCTGAGAAATATCCAACTTGCTGACACAGGTTAACCATTTCTCTAAGTACAAAATGGGGAGATTACCCAAGAAATAAGGTAGCCACCGTTATGTAACTTGTCAGGGTCATGACCTGTGCACTGTTCAGTAAGTTTGTGAACTTTCATGCCACTGTTACTTGTACAAATTGAGAAATATCCAACTGGCCAAAACAGGTTAACCATTTCTCTAAGTGCAAAATGGGGGAGATAACCCAAGAAATAAAGTAGCCACAGTTATGTAACTTGTCAGAGTCATGACCTGTGCAACGTTAAGTAAGTGTGAAAACTTTCATTTCACTGTGCTTTGTAGAAACTGAGAAATAACCAACTTACTAAAACAGGTTAACCGGTTGGACGTGCTGACGGACGGTTCAATCACTAGATGCCAGGGGCATAAATATCATTACGATACATTGAACTGTTTTTCAGTCAAATGGAATTATGATTCCTAAGGAACCGTGGCCTGAACAGCATACAAGATGTAAATTCCAGCAAGCAAGGTATCATTGTTAACAAGCTTGATTAAAGTGCCAGCTTGCATAGAACCTGTAAGCACTATAGCAGTGTCAGTGAATAAATTGTAACACTGAGTAGGTTTTGTGAAATTTTTACCTAAATAACATTCCATAAATTGAAGTTGAAATTATTTATATATCCTAGGATAGTTTATTTGTTATTCTCTGTTACAGATGGCTGTACAAAAGCAATTAAAAATTTGTAAATACTCACTGCGTAGCTGCTTAATAATGGAATCTAACATGACCCCGTACTCTGCTGACAGGTACACTGTCTTTCCCTATGATTGACATAACTGCCTTAGTTTTGACAGATCTATTATTAGATCCAGGGAATTCCGATGAACTTGCAAGGTCAACAAGAACGACATATGAATGGAACTGATATTAACTAATAATTAAGTTAAAATTCAGTCTCAAACCATGTCACTAGTGTTAAACCTCATAAAATAAACAGTTTGTATTTCACACGGCGATTCCACGTACATATTGCCTTGAATACTCTACATATTCAAAAAAAAGGCCGGCGAACAGCGCACATTTTTCTCACAGTCCGCCATTTTGCTTCAGTTACTATATTTAGTAACAGTCAGTGCTCGGTGGTAGGTATATACAAAAAGGGAGAATGTTTTTGAACGAAATTTTCATCTTCATATGTAGAGTATTCAAGGCAATATGTACGTGGAATCGCCGTGTGAAATACAAACTGTTTATTTTATGAGGTTTAACACTAGTGACATGGTTTGAGACTGAATTTTAACTTAATTATTAGTTAATATCAGTTCCATTCACATGTCGTTCTTGTTGACCTTGCAAGTTCATCGGAATTCCCTGGATCTAATAATAGATCTGTCAAAACTGAGGCAGTTATGTCAATCATAGGGAAAGACAGTGTACCTGTCAGCAGAGTACGGGGTCATGTTAGATTCCATTATTAAGCAGCTACACAGTGAGTATTTACAAATTTTTAATTGCTTTTGTACAGCCATCTGTAACAGAGAATAACAAATAAACTATCCTAGGATATATAAATAATTTCAACTTCAATTTATGGAATGTTATTTAGGTAAAAATTTCACAAAACCTACTCAGTGTTACAATTTATTCACTGACACTGCTATAGTGCTTACAGGTTCTATGCAAGCTGGCACTTTAATCAAGCTTGTTAACAATGATACCTTGCTTGCTGGAATTTACATCTTGTATGCTGTTCAGGCCACGGTTCCTTAGGAATCATAATTCCATTTGACTGAAAAACAGTTCAATGTATCGTAATGATATTTATGCCCCTGGCATCTAGTGATTGAACCGTCCGTCAGCACGTCCAACCGGTTAACCTGTTTTAGTAAGTTGGTTATTTCTCAGTTTCTACAAAGCACAGTGAAATGAAAGTTTTCACACTTACTTAACGTTGCACAGGTCATGACTCTGACAAGTTACATAACTGTGGCTACTTTATTTCTTGGGTTATCTCCCCCATTTTGCACTTAGAGAAATGGTTAACCTGTTTTGGCCAGTTGGATATTTCTCAATTTGTACAAGTAACAGTGGCATGAAAGTTCACAAACTTACTGAACAGTGCACAGGTCATGACCCTGACAAGTTACATAACGGTGGCTACCTTATTTCTTGGGTAATCTCCCCATTTTGTACTTAGAGAAATGGTTAACCTGTGTCAGCAAGTTGGATATTTCTCAGATTCTACAAATAGCAGTGGCATAATACTTTACATTCATACTTATTTATACACTGGTCATGACACTAGTAAGTGGCTATGGCTGCATGTTTTCGGGTAATCTGTGGCTACCTTTTTATTGGGTAATCTCCTCTTTTTGTATTTAGAAAAAGGTTCACCTATCTTCTACCTATTTCAGAAGATTGGATATATTATCATTGCAGTGGCTGAATTAATGTAATTGCTACAAATATAATAAATGGCAGGTAATTCAGTACAGTTGGTATCAGTCATTTTCTGTTGTTATTTGAAAGTGAGTTTGGATAAAAAATAAATCTGAAGAAATATTCTTTGTTACAGAAATGTGGAACAAGTAAAGCTTCACAGTGTAAATGCAGAAATCAGTTGAAAGGAGTACAGGTAGATGGTTAGTTATATTCTCTTAAATTTGAAGATTTAAATAAGTTCACCAAACTTCCTCAGTCTATTTGTGCATCTACTATATATGAAACAGTGCCAGTTAATTTGTCAACCAACAACTGCTTCCATGACAAATTGTTGTATTATGAATTCATATTGTGCAAAATAATAATAATTACATATACAGAAACTTGGGGGTTCTAACATGATCAATTCTTAATATTTGAAATTTAACACCAAAATATAGTTAATATACTGTAGTAGCACACTTACTATGTACATCTTTCTTGCCCTGAGCAGCCATAATTTTATATCATCAGTGATCATCTATATGAATAAAATGACTTTCTGATACTATTTCAGATTTGTATGCTGTCACTCACACTGTGATGAAGAGTTAACTAAACTCAAGAATAATAATGTTAAACTTCAAGAAGCATTTTCTGAAAGGAAATTTGTCTGTGAAGTTTCGACAAAATCAGACAAAGGGTTAAGGAGATAAGCCCATATTTGTTCAAATTTGTACAAATCAAGGCCCACAACCTCACTGAAAATTACTGAACTGGAAAATGCTGATGATATGCTCAACTACCCTTGGTACCAATAAAGCCTTTAGCCTTTTAAATTTAGTTTTTCAATAAGCTGGCTAGTTAAATGTTGTTAATTGAGCATTTATATATCTGACCAGTAGTGATGACTTGGCATTTTATCTAATATTGATCACAAAAATGATGAGATATCAATTTTATTTTTGCATTTTGCATGGACCAAATTCAGACTAATGGAATCTTTAAAATAACCTTAGCATGAGCTCATTGTTTTCAGGTCAGCTAAAAAATGCAGAAATGCAAGATCATACTGACTAACACATTTCATTCAATATGATGATTTATTTCATGTGTAAATAACATGTAAACATGTTACAATCAATAATTTAAATAACAACAAGAATTGTCCAAGGTTAATTGGTTATCATTATTTTGTTTTCAACCACAATTTCCATTCATTACTTGATTAAACATATTATACATGTATGTTGCAATAAATACCATAACATCAGTAGTTTGTTTGTTATATGTCTTTGTGAGTAGATATCCTATTTGGCAACACTGATTGTCAAACTATCTGTCATTTGTTCAAAACAATTTCATCTGTGTTTTCCCAGTCTGCTTCCACTATGGAAAAAGAAACAACAGTTGTTTAAGGGTTCAAATATTGAATTTTAACTTAGAGTTTAATGTATTTGGAAAGATAAATTTTATAATATATTCATGAATATTTATATATATGAAAACAATATGCAGATACATGAATGTGTAGAATGCTAGAATATTAATTTATCATGATATTAAATGGGTAAAAATTCTTATCTAAATTTGGACAGTCAAGCAAGTTATTTGTGTACGGTATTTCTTGTTTATTTGTTCGACTTCACTGATATAAAAAAGGAGGATAGAAAAAATGAAAGATTCAATTACTTTGTTATCTTGTACATCATAATCCCCAAGAACTGACATCATTCCATGTAAACTGAATGATGAAGGCTTACAAGTATGGATATCTCCAAAGAATTGACAGTCACCTGAAATATAAAGGAGGTAGATTTTAATTCTGTATTACAATCTGTATTCAATTCTTAAACAGGAATAATAGTACAGTTATATCAATGGCACATTTAATCTTCATATAAGATTGGCATATCAATATCAACAATTACAGGTTGATCCTTCTTTAACAAATCAATTTACACAATGGGGTTCATGGAAATACTGAAATACACTGAAACTGTCATAAAGTTTACATATTATATGTTACTTATTGAATAATTATTTTCATTTAAGATAATGTTAGTTCAGTTTAGACTTTATTTTACATTGACTGCAATACTAATTATACCACCACAAACAGAGTTTGAGTGGGTATATAGGAGTGAGCTTGGTGGTCGGTTGGTCCGTCCGTCTGTCATGGTTTCCGGATGATAACTCATGAAAGGCTAGAAAGATTTTAACAATTTTTGGTATACAGGTGAAACATCCATATTGGGGCTGGTGAGGCCAAGGTCAAGGTCACTGTAACTAATGAAGAAAAATGGTTTCTGGACAGTAACTCATGAATGGCTTGAAAAATTTAAACCATTTTTGGTGCACAGGTGTAACATCATAAAATACAGGTCATGTTCTACTTTGGGACTGCTGAGGTCAATGTCAAGGTAACTGATACTAAAAATAAAAAAAAGGTTTCTGCTCAATAACTTGAGTTATGAATGAGATATTATGATGAAACTTTCTTTAAAGATAGTTTCTATAAATACGACGCTTCGAATTGAAAATTGGGCCAGTTGGATCAAGGTCACTGTTCACTTTTACTAAGAATAGAAAAACAGTTTCTGGATGATACCTCATGAGTTACAGGAACAGTCAGGGATAAGGATGCATTCAAGCCCAAATATGTACTTGTAAAATTTGATGACGATCGTGTTTGAAGTAAAGCTCGTGAATGCTCTAGATGTCTTATTCCAGAAGAGATCAGGTAGAGCATCAGCTAATTCTACTAGAAAATATACAGTTCAATGGTCTACCTGTAATTGTTTTCTCTATATACAATATTATTAAATATAAAATATATACATATTTCCATGTTTCTTATGTCACTTTATGCAATTGATTCTAAGCTTTCAAGTTCCAGTATCAAGCACCCATGTGGGGTATTAATCACCTTTAGTGATAGTTCTAAGTCTTACAACTTAGATTTATCACTCTCGATGATTGCTTCCTGGGTTCCATACCAGTATTTGCACAATGTGGAAGAATGTGAGGATCATGAGAGAATGTCACCTCTGATGGGATTCGAACCCGTGACCTTGGATCTGGAGCCCTGTGCTCTACCCCTGGACCACAGTGCCTCCTCCTAAGATAATGTTACTAAATGCCTGCCTAGTATAGTCAGTATTGACTTTTGGCAGTATTAAGTTGAAGTTGAAGTTGAAGATGTTCATGAACTGCATCTGTATTTACAGGAGTATTTACTGTTTACATATTTTTGTAAGATAGTAAAATATTAATGCATCATTTTTTATATAAAGTCCTAAAAATCTACTCATAAATGCAATAATAAGATGATGAATACATGCTCTTAACTATTTTTCAGATACATGTACCGAAATAACAAGTGACAAACACCAGTGCATTATCAATGCTTTTTTAAAAAGACTTTTCAAAGTGTTTTTAAATATACAGAGTTCACCTATATATTTACTTACGTAATATACATCCAGGGAATTCATCACGAGTCTTTTACCCCTTTCAAAGCTTGCTAATCAGTGTCTGTATATCCACGGGATATTGCCAAAATTTGATTACATGATACCAATAGAACTAAAGTACTGATGTGGCTATTACACCTGTTGAATACGTTACAAACTGATGTTGAGTCTTCTAGAAAACACTCGTTAGTATTAATGACTGTCCCATCATAAAACGTATCCGAAATACCGTCAATCCGACTGCAATTGCATTGTTAACATCTTCATTATATTCTCGGAATTCCAATCCACTTTAGAACAATCGGACCATACACAGTAAAGCGGATTCCGATTGTGAAAATTCAAGTTTAAACTCCACAACTAAAGTTATTACAAGAAATAAAACAGATTTATTCTGGAATTGCAGACACTCTTCCTCGACAATGTTGTTGTTGTTGGTCGTATCCGGATAACATAGGAGCGAGTTCTTTTAAAACAGTGACAGAATTACACAAATAACATTGTTGAAGATGGTTTATTCTTACTAGAGCTGTTATTGTAAAAAAAAATGAATGCACAAAACGTTTGCTAGTCAGCCATTTTTGTTTCAAGATTTTTTCCTTAAAAGTTAAGGGAGCATATGGGCTACCTTAATATTTAAGGGAAAAATCGGCCAAAGTTAAGGAATTTTTAGCCTAAGGAGTTTTATGAATAGCAACTAAGGAAAATCTTAAAAACTAAGGGAAATCTGTGAAATATTAAGGAAAATCTTAGAAACTAAGGGAAAATTTTCCCTTAGGAGCTTTATGAATACGGCCCCTGAATGACAAGTACATACAGCTGATGATAACAATAAAATAATTTGTAGACATAATTATTGATGTCCGTAACCGCTGACAATATACGTTATTACAAATTTCATTCATCACAAGAAATTAGAAAACATGTCTAAATAGTTTAAATGTTTTATGTAGATTAACTTACTTATACAAAGGCTACTAATTGTTAGTATTGAACGTACAACTGTGTATATCTATTTGCATCACTGTTTTGTTTATAGCTACTTGGTTTTAAAACTGAATATTTCTCTACGTATGTTGCGAGCTTCCTAATGACATTCCTATTATCACGTATTATTACTTTACAAATTGGTACATGTTTGGTCGATGCCAGGTAGATCTTGGAATAAGTTGTTTACTTAAATCAAAAAAACTAAAACAGTCTGATACAAATGATAAAACATTTCAATTGTATTGCACAGATTACGTTTTCTTTCACTTAAGGGGGTATTAGTGGATATTGAACACCTACACGTCTCTATACATAGCCGGTAGATGATACACGTAAACGTGTTAAGGAAACACTTTACTTTTTTACAGAATCGATATCTAAAAAGGGCTGAAAAACATGTTTTGAAATTTGTCTACAAAAACGGCTCTACTTGACTCAGAAAGTCTACTTGTCCAATCCTTTAAGATTTGATCTTTGAGTCGTAACATAACATTCATTAAAATTTCTCTACATTTCCGACACCTTGGAAAATTCAAGCGTCATGAAATCCCAGATTTGATAATAAATCTCTAAGTAAAGAACACTTATTCTTTTTGTTTGGACTATCAAGTATATCTTGCCTCAACATTAGGTACACTTTCTTAATAAATCTAATTTTATCCAAATTTTATAATATTATAATCAAGGGGTAGGACCTAAATCATGTAGCTCGGTGCTTTAAGCGAGGAAAACGTGTAGTCTATGACTAATGTCGTCAGTTTTCGCGTAAATGTTCAGGAATTTGGATAAATTATCAACAGCTAAGGGGATACTCTTGGAATATTTGTATATTGTATACGACTAGTACCTAGCCATATATGTATACTGTAGCTGCTAAATGACAGAAGAAGAAATGTGTTACAAAAAAGTTATTGAAGGGATGCCAACAAAGGTGTCCCATTTTTTGTGTGAATCTGCAATATTTTGCTTCGGTTTTTCAGCTTGACCAACAATTTTGCGCCATTAAAATGATATTTTAAGTAAACAGGAACAGAATTAAACATTTACAACCAGTTAGGAACATACATAATGCATCTATATTCGATTTGTTTAACTTGAAGACAATAAACGTGTAGTTTGGGTCACTTTAAGACCATATTGTGTAACCTCGGGTTCTTTATTGATGTTAAAGTTAAGTTTTTCAAAGTAAGCATGTTGAACATTTTTACAAAGAGTTCTGTTTTTATATTTAACTTTATCTTTCTGATAAAAAACCCCAAAGTATTTCCTTTTTTAAGCTAAGATGATTCCATAAATGTTGCTATAAATTTGAACACTTGCGATTTTTAGGCTGGAAGGTTATGTGGTGATTTTCATTGTCAGATACAAATACAATATTACAAGTAAATTTTAAAATATGAAAGGTTTTCATTTGACAACAAGTCTGCAGATTTTATTTTAAAAAATCAAAATTGACAATTTTGTAGATATTACATACATGCAAACATTATATTTATGAAATCAAAAAGGACTTTCTAAGTTGTGCGAAAACAAATTGTCAACTGACAGACAGCTTGTGCCGCACAGTTAAATTAACTGTATATACTTGGTACATATAAGAACTGCCAATTTGCTAAGCTCCATATAGTCATTCAAAAGTGAATGGTTCAATCCCTGGACTCAAAAAAATATCTATGCGACATGTATTCTTGGATGCCGTATCCAATGTTCATTTGCACATTACTATTGTTTCAGTTGAAAGGAAATAAATTAGAGATACACGCAAATTAGACAAGTCAGATTTCTTAAAACATTTGTAGTTTTTAATGGAGAATGAAAAATATTATCTTACTTCTTCCACAATCATATCAGTCAATATTTCTTCCCCTTTGACTGGACTGTTATTAAACTTAAATTCAATAATGAACATAAAGTTCTGTGACAACATTGTCATCTCTCCGTAAGCAAAAAAAAAAAAAAGAAAAAAAGGAAATTTGATGTAGAATGTGCTTGCATAATTAGTTGGTTCAAATGTTTACATGATTACACTGTTTTTATGAAGTCTTTGTCTACATTACAATGCATAATTTCAAATGGGTCATGCAATTCATTCAGAACAGCTTTTGATGACTGAAGTAACTTGATGAGAAATTACGTGTATATTTTCGTATTTATTCATAGTATTAAAAACTCAATGTCAAAGAATAAAGATGAAGTGAAAATCATTTTATGAAAAAAATAGACCTGGCTGATAAATATCATCACCTTGCTTAAACTGCCGTTTTGCAATAAATTGAATTACGTTGCTAATAATTGCAGTTTTAAGGTATTTCCTGCAAGCAGTGATTAGTCTTTACTAATGAAACTTGGAAAGGGAATGAAAATGAAATAGTTTGCAATAGGTAAAATGATCACTGACCTCCCTTGTCTCCAAGCCGTCAGGTACTTAATACATCCGAGATTTAATTCTGTATTTGTAAAAAAAATGTAAGTTATCTTTGGAGGATCTATTTACTTCTTATGTATGGTATGTATGAATTGCTTGTAAGTATATGTCATAATGCTATTTTGCTATGATATTTTATTTATGAGCTGTTGCCCCAAGTTACAGAGTATAGAGTATAGAGCCGGTATCTACAATTCCAAGGTGAATTTGTGCTAAAATATTCCAATCTTTTTAATCTTTTAATTCTCGCTGGATATCAAACAAAATCTGATAATGATATTAAATTATTGCTTCAACTCACAACTGTAAGAATTGTTTATTGTTAACATTTATTTAGCTGTCTGTAAAACAATCTTGGAACGAATACATACATCGAACGTTAACTTCGGTTGTATCAAAAGACATTCGATTGCTTTCACTTTATAAAATCAGCATGTGTAGTTAATGTAATGCCTTAAAATTGGACAAACACTGGTTTTGAGTATGATTATAGTACAAAATAAGTGTAGATTTAACCAATATGCTAGTGATAACTTTTTTGTAACACATTTCTTCTTCTGTCATATAGCAGCTACAGTTAGCATACATATATGGCTAGGTACTAGTCATATACATTATACATATATTCCAAGAGTATCCCCATAGCTGTTGATAATTTGTCCATATTCTTGAATATTTACGCGAAAACTGACGACATTAGTCATAGACTACACGTTTTTCTCGCTTAAAGCACCGAGCTACATGATTTAGGTCCTACCTCTTGATAATATCCAATTTTGTAAGGACATTCTACCAAGCTCACCATAAATAAAATCATTCTGTTTGGTTCTTTTCCTAAAACACAAAACAAAATATTATATGAATAGATTTTCCTTGGTGAAAGCCCCATAATTCACTGCTATATTTGTAAGATAAGAATTGGCAAAACTAACTTATCAAATAACTCTATTTAATGACTAACAGATATATCAGTGAACTTTTATAAATACTTTTCTATTTTAAACATAGCTTTTAGTGCTTTTCCAGTAAAAATATTTTAAGTTTCATTAAAAGAAGCCCATATTGTAAACACAGTACCTAAATACACACATCTGTAGAATATTGCGACTGTTCTTTCGTCATAAGAGATGCTGGTAGATCCTGCAAGATAGAATAGCTACATTCATTGTGTAAATTTACCCTAACTTTTGCATTTGTATCATTTATCTTAATGGATGTTTATTTTTTAAGAATGCCAAATGGAAGGAGAAAAAAAAGAAAATAAATTCAACGTCTCTGTCTTTTAAGCTCACCTGTCACATAGTGACAGAGTGAGCTTTTCTGATCACCTTTTGTCCGTCGTCCGTCGTCCGTCCGTCCGACCGTCTGTCCACAATTAGTTTGTTAACACTCTAGTGGTCACAATTTTGCCTCAATTGTCATGAAACTTGGTAAGGATGTTTGTCTTGTTAATATCTCGGACGTGTTCGAACATGGGTTATCAGGGTTGGAAAACTAGGTCACAGAGCCCAAATATAGAAAAACCTTGTTAACACTCTAGAGACTAATTTTTCAGTCCAGATATCCTGAAAATTTGTCAGAAAAGTTCTATCGATGATTTCTAGCTCAAGTTCTAATATGGGTCATCTGGGGTCACAAACTAGGTCACAGAGTCCAAATATGGAAAAACCTTGTTAACATTCTAAAGGTAACATTTTTAGTCAAAATAATCTGGGAATTCGTCAGAAAGGTTCTATTGATGATTTCTAGCTCAGTTTTCAAACTAGGTCACGGAGCCCAAAAATAGAAAAATCTTGTTAACACTCTAGAGGTTACATTTTCAGCCCAAATAATCTGGAAATTTGTCAAAAAGGTTGCTTTGAAGATTTCTAGGTCAAGTTCAAATATGGGTCATCTGGGGTAAAAACTAGGTCACAGAGCCCAAAAATAGAAAAATCTTGTTAACACTGTAGAGGTAACATTTTTAGACCAAATAATCTGGAAATTTGTCAGAAAAGTTCTATCAATGATTTCTAGCTCAAGTTCTAATATGGGTCATCATGGTTCAAAAACTAGGTCACGGAGCCCAAAAATAGAAAAATCTTGTTAACACACTAGAGCTTACATTTTCAGCCCAAATAATCTGGAAATTTGTCAAAAAGGTTGTTTTGACAATTTCTAGGTCAAGTTTAAATATGGGTTATCTGGAGTCAAAAACTAGGTCACAGAGTCCAAATATTGAAAAACCTTGTTTACACTGTAGAGGTTACATTTTTAGACCAAATAATCTGGAAATTTGTCAGAAAAGTTGCTTCAATGATTTCTAGATCAAGTTCGAATATGGGTCATCTGGGTTCATAAACTAGGTCACAGAGCCCAAAAATAGAAAAATCTTGTTAACACTCTAGAGGTTACATTTTCAGCCCAAATAATCTGGATATTCGTCAGAAAGGTTGCCTTGAGGATTTCTAGATCAAGTTCGAATATGGGTCATCTGGGGTCACAAACTAGGTCACAGAGTCCAAATATGGAAAAACCTTGTTAACATTCTAAAGGTAACATTTTTAGTCAAAATAATCTGGGAATTCGTCAGAAAGGTTCTATTGATGATTTCTAGCTCAGTTTTCAATATAGGTTTTCTGGGGTCAAAAACTAGGTCACAGAGCCTAGTAGAAAACCCTTGTTAATGCTCTAGAGGTTACATTTTTAGTCAAATGTCCTTGAAATTTGTCAGAAAGGTTGTTTCGTTGATTTCTAGCTGATATTTGGATATGGGTCATCTGGGATCAAAAACTAGGTCACATGGTCCAAATATTAAAAAACCTTTTTAACACTCCAGAGGTTACATTTTCAGTCTAAATATCCTGGAAATTTGTCAGACAGGTTTTTTTTTTATGATTTTTACCTCAAGTTGGAGTATGGGTCATCTTGGGTCAAGAACTAGCTCACAGATCCTAAATATGGAAAAACCTTGTTAAAACTCTAGAGGTAAATTTTTAATTCCAAATAACCTGGAAATTTGTCAGAAAGCTTAATTCTATGGTTTCTAGCTTAAGATTGAATATGGGTCATCTGGAGTGGAAAACTATGTCACATATCCCAAATATCGAAAAACTTTGTAAACACTCTAGAGGCTACATTTTCACTCCAAATGTCCTGAAAATTTGTCAGAAGGATTGTTTTAATGATTTGTAGCTCAAGTTTGGATATGGTTTATCTGGGGTCAAAAACTAGGTCACAGAGCCTAAATATCGAAAAACCTTGTTAACACTCTAGAGGCTACTTTTTCAGTCCAAGTATCCTGGAAATTAGTCAGAGAGATTGTTTCCATAATTTCTAGGTCAAGTTCGAATATGGGACATCTAGGCTAAAAAACTAGGTCATAGAGCCATAATATGGAAAAACCTTGTTAACACTCTAGAGGTAACATTTTCAGTACAAATAACCTTGAAATTTGTCAAAGAGATTGTTTCAATAATTTCTAGGTCAAGTTCGAATATCGGTCATCTGGGCTCAATTAACCAGGTCCATAGCAACTTTGTTAAAAGCAGTCATACTCAGGTGAGCGATACAGGGCCATCACGGCCCTATTGTCTAGGTAATACAAAAGTGACTGAGAGTGAACAAGGTAAAAACGTATGAATTATTCGTGTAATATTATGTGTCTGAAATAGATAGTAACATTTTTATAAACCAATATGACTATGTTTCTGAATCCTAAAGTTCATTTTGAGTCCACTGCTCTCTCTCTCTCTCTCTCCCCCCCCCCCCCCTCTCTCTCTCTCTCTGTCTCTCTCTGTCTCTGTCTGTCTCTCTCTCTCTCTTTATATATATATCTCTCTCTCTCTGAGAATACTAAATAAAATACATTAGCTGAATGACAGTTAAAACAACTATTTAAATATGAAAGTGTAAAAAATTTTATATTATGGTGTGTTTTTCTGTATCAAAAACTGTGACAGTAACTTAGTTTAGATATGTTCTTCACAGCTTCAACCAGAACTTTTACATATACAAACATGTTTTAACATCAACAGACCCTCCCGAGTCTAGTGCGTAGGTCTGCGACTGTTTCTGACACTCTTGCAAACTTTCATGAATTCTGGTGCCAATCGGAAAAAATGTCATTTTTAATGTCTAGGGACCCTCCCGTGTCGATTTTACCGGTCTACGACTGTTTCTGGCACTCTCGCAGACTTTTATGAATTTTGGTGCCAATCGGGAAAATTTAATTTTTGAGGTCTACGGATCCTCCCGGGTCAATTTTACCGGTCTGCGACTGTTTTCGACACTCTCGCAGACTTTCAGGTATATTGGTGCAAAAATCCAGGAAATGTCATTGTTGATGTTAACGGACCCTGAGTCCATTGTTACGGTCTGCTACTATTCCAGACTTTCAGGAATTTTGGTGCCAATCTAGAAAGTATAGCGACCACCTCGGTTCGATTGCATCGGTCTGGGACTGTTTCAAACACTCTCGCAGACTTTCAGAGTTTCCTACTGCTACTGCTGATACTGCTACTTCCAACTTCACGTTTTGCCTACTGCTACTGCTGTTACTGCTTCTGGCATTTTCTCGTTTTGCCTACTGTTACAGCTGTTACTGCTACTGCCAACTTCACGTTTTCCCTACTGCTACTGCTGTAACTGCTACTGCCAACTTCACGTTTTGTCTACTGCTACTGCTGTTACTGCTACTGCCATTTTCTCGTTTTGCCTACTGTTACAGCTGTTACTGCTACTGCCAACTTCACGTTTTCCCTACTGCTACTGCTGTAACTGCTACTGCCAACTTTACGTTTTGCCTACTGCTACTGCTGTTACTGCTACTGCCAACTTTACGTTTTGCGTACTGTTACTGCTGTTACTGCTACTGCCAACTTCATGTTTGATTTAATTTCTCCTGCCAACTGCTACTGCGTACTGCTAGTGCCAACTACCTATTTGTCCCATTTCTCGATCTTCTGTGTGAACGTCCTCACATGTATAGATTACAGGCAAAAACTGAATCAGTGTCAGTCTACACACACAGACTGAGTGATTTACTGTAATATCTACTAAATGAAGCCTACTGGAACACTTATTGGGATAAAAACGTCTGCATTGATCACTAACACATAGTGATGGACTGTTAAAAAGTAATTATTTTGATAAATAAATACAGTAAATTTGCGATGACTCGAAATCGCATGGGAGATCGCTTTTATATCCAGACATCGCATCTGTCGAGTCATCGCATGTCGTGTCTAGTTTGTACTTTCGTTTTCAGTTTTGGAGGAATGGTCTCCGATCTACTAATGAGATGGAGGAATGTTCCCCTATCAATAATTGAGATGCAGGAATGTTCCCCTATCTCCATCTGAAATGGAGGAATGTTCCCCTATCTACTTCTGAGTTGGAGGAATGTTCCCTTTTCTACTAGTGAGATGGCTGAATTTTCTCTATCTACTTTTGAGATGGAGGAATGTTCCCTTACCTTCAACTGAGTAGGAGGAATGTTCCCATACTTTCTACAAAGACGGAGGAATGTTCGCCTATCTACTACTTAGTTGGAGGAATGTTCCTCTATCTTCTATTGAGATGGACGAATGTTCCCCTATCTTCTGCTGGGATGGAGAAATGTTCCCCTATCTTGTACTGAGTTGGAGGAATGATCCCCTATCTTCTACTGAGATGGAAGAATGTTCCCCTTTCTGCATCATGCACTGAGATGGAGTAACATTCCCTTTCTTCTAGTGAGATAGAGAAATACTGAAATGGAGGAATATCCACTGTCTACTACGGAGATGGAGGAATGATCCCCTATCTTCTACTGAGTTGGGGGAATGTTCCTCTATCTGCTACTGAGATAGAGGTATGTTCCTCTGTTCGCATCTGAGATGGGATATATTCCCCTGTCTTCTACAAAATTAGAGGAATGTTCCCGTTTCTACAAGTGAGATGGAAGAATGTTCCCCTATCTTCTACTACAGAATTGAAGGAATGTTCCCCTATCTACTACTGAATTTAAGAAATATTCCCCTATCTTCTATTGTGATAGAGGAATGTTCTCCTTTCTACTAGTGAGATGGTTGAATGTTCTCTATCTACTTGTGAGATGGAGGAATGATCCCTTATCTTCAACTAAGTTAAAGGAATGTTCCCCTACTTTCTACAAAGACGGAGGAATTTTCGCCTATCTACTACTGAGTTGGAGGAATGGTCCTCTATCTTCTATTGAGATAGACGAATGTTCCCCTATCTTCTACTGGGATGGAGAAATGTTCTTCTTTCTTCTACTGAGATGGAGGAATGTTCCCCTATCTGCATCAGAGATGGAGGAATGTTCCCAATATCTGCATCAGAGATGGAGGAATGTTCCCCTATCTAGTACTGAGATGGAGGAACATTCCCTTTCTACAAGTGAGATTGAGTAATGTTCCCCTATCTTCTACTGAAATGGAGGAATATGCCCTGTCTACTACGGAAATGGAGAAATGATCCCCTCTCTTCTCCTGAGTTGGGAGAAATTTCCTTTATCTCCTACTGAGATAGAGGTATGTTCCTCTGTTCGCATCTGAGATGGGGAATATTCCCATGTCTGCTACATAATTGGAGGAATGTTCCCCGTTCTACAAGTGAGATGGAAGAATGTTTTCTTTCTATACTTTCTTTTCGTTCCAGATTTTGTACTTTGAGCTTACTACATCACAAAGATATACGTTAAATGTAAAAGGCAAATTCTATAAAACATTATTAAACATTATTAAAAACATACATTATATGCGTCTAATATACTACTGGTAAATTTTAAAATGCAAGTATGAAACCTCGTATATTATTTTGTAATAACGAGGCTATACTTGGTGTCATCGATTAACAGTGGTTTGTAGGAAAATACCAAGACTTACCTTCCTAGAAAAAAGAACTTTGCAAGAAAGTTTCTTTGGAAACTATTGAACGTATGACTGTGTATATGTATATCACTTTTATTCACTACAACTTTTTTGCGTCACTGTCTTGTATATAGCTCATTTGTTCCTAACACAAAATATTTCTCTACGTATGTTGCGAGCTTCCTAATGACAGTCCTATTATCAGTCTTTATTAGTCTCACAAATTTGTACATGTTTGGTCGTTGTCAGATATATCATGGAATAAGTTGTTTCCTTAAATTAATATAATTAAAACATCCTAATACAAAATGATGAAAATGTTCAATTGTATTGTACAAACCACGTCTTCTTTCAATTAAGGGGATGCCAGTGGGTTTTGTCCACCTACCCGTCCATAAACATAGCCGGTAGAAGATACACGTAAACGTGTTAAGGAAACAAGCTACGTTTTACAGAAATTTTATCTAAATAGGGCTGCAAACCATGTTTTGAAATTTGTCTGTAGAAAAGGCTCTACTTGACTCAGAAAGTCTACTTGTACAATACTGTAAGAATTGATCTTTGAGTCGTAAAATAACATTCATTATAATTTCTCTAGATTTCCAGCACCTAGAAAAATTCAAGCGTCATGAAATCCCAGATTTGATAATAAATCTCTATGTAAAGAACACCAGTTAATTTTTATTTGGACTATCAAGTTTATATTCCCTCAACATTAGGTACACTCTCTATTTTCATTTGCATGTAAGATTTTATCCAAAATTTTGTAATACATGTATTAAAATATCTCATTTTTGTAAGGACATGCTTTCAAGCTCACCCTATATAAAATTATTCCATGTGGTTATTTTCACACCTAAAACACGTGAAAAAATTCGTAAATGAATAGATGTTTCTTGGTGAAAACCCCATACCTCACTGCTATGTTAGTATAATTAAGAATGGGCAAAACTAATTTATCAAATAACTCCAGTCAATGACAAACAGATATATCAGTGAACTTTTTAAAATACTTTTCTATTTTAAACATAGATTAAAGAGCTTTTCCAGTAAGGATATTCTGAGCTTCATCAAAAGAACTTTGTTGTGAAAACACTTTATACAAACAAATCCGTAGACTATTCGACTGTACTCTCGTCATAAGAGAAGTTGATAGATCCTACCAAACGGCCACCCTTTCTAAAAGCCACGATTTTAGTGTTTTCAGTATTTCATTATAACTTCCATTTGTAACAATGCTGTAATAGTAAATCTAAGCTAGCATATAGTTCTGTACTGGTAATTGCAAAAAGGGAAATATCATCAGCATATAGAATTAAATAGACCTTGAACATATTAGCATCAATACCATCGAATCTTTTCTTAATATACATGCCTCCTAGATCATTCAAATAAATAGCAAAAAGAAAAGGAGATAAGCATTACCCCTAACATACATTCGGAACTATCACTTAACTGATTAAAGTACTTGACTTTAGATTTTACAGAGGTATACCTTAATTTGATGATGTCTAATATTTATCCTCGAACGCCTAGTTGAATTAATTTAGTCCACAAGTTGTCACGATTCACATAATCAAAGACCTTACTAAAGTCAATAAATGCACAAAGTAATTGCTTCCCACTATTTATAATGTGATTATTTAAACCATGTAATACAAAAATATTGTTTACAGTACCTAAATTGGACCAAAAGCCAGCCTATTCTTCATAATAAACGCTGTAATATTCTGTCCATTTAGTAAGAAGATTATTAAGGATGCGTGTAAACAGTTTTTCCAATGTACTGAGTAATATAATTCCCCTGTAATAATGTTCATCATTATCACTTCCTGTTTTTGTGTAATGGAACCACGAATCCTTCTGACTTAGACTCGGGAAAATGTCCGATTTCACAAACTTTGTTAAATAAGAAAAACAGAAACGGTACTAGAATAGTTTTATCATGCACAAAGAACTCGTTCAAATATAAATCTGAAGATGTGACCGTAATACAGAATGCATTAAGTATGAGTGTATCAAACGAGAGGAAGTATTTTAATGATTTTTTTTTTTCGATTATAAGATATCCCCGAAGGTTTTTTTTAGTAAAAAACCATTTAAAGACAAACATCTTTTATAGATTCAAAGCGGATGTTTTATCATTAATAACAAAATATATCATATTTCTAGTTTAGACAGGCTACAGAAACTAGAAAAACGAAGTTTTACCGAAGATACGGAGTAAACCGGTGGAGATTTCTGTCAGTCACGTGGTATAAATAAATCATCTCTCGAGTATCAACAATAAAAAAAATCAATCATGTCGCAGACATAATCGACAGTTCTGACTTCTGTTTTCATTTTTGTGTCGTCTAACGTTTGTGAAAACGAGGCTATTCAATATTCAGAATCGTCCGGCCGTTTCCGATTAATTTATACGGAAACTGGAACAGAAAATGAATACGGAACAGAAAATGATCTTACATTATTATCCGCCGTAGGCGGAGCGATATTGTTTTTACACTGTCTGTCCGTCCTATTTTCTGTCCATCCCGTCTGTCCGGTCTCATAACTAAGCACACAATGAAAGGAATTTGATAAGACTCAAAACAAATATGAATCACCGGTACAGGACAGTGCCGGTACAAGGTTTGTTTCGACCAGATCAATAACAAATGATATATGGCTCTTTGATTAAATTTCTATACAAATTGTAAGGCATATGCTCTAATATTGAGAAATTCTAATCAAGTCATTCTTAACAAATATGTATCATCAATATTAGATGCTGCAGGTATGAGGTTTGTTCTGATCAAATCAGTTAAATGAGAGTTATATAACTTTGATTAGTTTCTTAAAGATGCTAAGTAATTAGTCTTTGGTAAAGTATTAGAAGTGTATATTCTTACAAGAATAATACACAAAACATCTGGGCTGCAAAATAATGTTGATACAGTGTTTTTTGTTTTTGTTTTTTTTTTTCACTAAGATGCAATATAATATCAAAATATTTGAGTTCATTCACAGTGTTTATATATGCTTCCGTTGCGATACTAAGTACATAAAACAAGGTTTTAGAGTAAATACATATATGTATTACAAAAATGTACATACATTTTAAGTAAAAACTTTGTCTCCATATACATCAGCTCTAGATGATTCCAAGTTAACTAAGAAGAAGATTTCGTCGACTAGTGCATATAGTGACCATCCTTTCGACAGAGAACTCGAGGAAATGGGTAAAGGTTGGTATTGTGCGTCTGTAAAATATGGCGTATTAGATTGAAACATATATATATAATTTAGTAAGACTCAACACAAATATGAATTACTGGAACGGTACGGAACAGTGCCGGTACAACGTTTGTTCCGATCAGATCAGTTACAAATGATATATGGTTCTTTGATTAATTTCCTATACAATATGTAATACATGTGCTCTCATATAGAGAAATCCTAATCAAGTCATTCTTAACAAAAGTGTATCATCAATATTAGATGCTGCAGGTATGAAGTTTGTTCTGATCAAATCAGTTTAACGAGGGTTATATAACTTTGATTAATTTCTTAAAGATACTAAGTAATTAGTCTTTGGTAAAGTATTAGAAGTGTATATTCTTACAAGAATAATGCACAAAATATCTGGGCTGCACAATAATGTTGATACAGTGTTTTTTTTTCTCACAAAGATGCAATATAAGATCAAAATATTTCAGATTATTCACCGTTTAAATATATGCTTATGTTGCAAAACTAAGTACATGAGAAAAGTTTAAGAGTAAATTCATATAAGTATTATCAAAATGTATATTTTAAATAAAAACTTTGTCTTCATATTCATCAGATCGAGATGGTTCCAAGATAACAAGCGGCCGGAGTTTGTCGTTTAAGGGATATAGTGACAATCCTTCCAGGATGATACTCGACAGAGTGCGTAAAGGTCAGTATTTTGCGTCCGTAAATATGGCGTATGAGATTGAAACATTTTTCTTAACCAGTAAGCTATATACCTGAGTGCATATAATGAGTTATATGTTCCAGCCCTCTAAAGTAAGTCTAAGTGGACTCTGTCAGTCTTTAGCATATTTTTTTTCTTTAAAGTGGAAAAAGAAAATTATCCGACACTATTATACCCAGCCGTAGGCGGAGCGATATTCATTTCAAACTGTCTATCCGTCCCTCTTTCTGTCCACTCGTCTGTCCGGTCTCATATCTAAGCCCACAATGAAAGGAATTTAGTGAGACTCAACATAAATATGTATAATCGGAACGGTACAGTGCCGGTACAACGTTTGATCCGATCAGATCAATTACAAATGATATATGGCTCTTTGATTTATTTTCCATACAATATGTAAGACATATGCTCTTATATAGAGAAATCCTAATCAAGTCACTCTTAACACATATGTATCATCAATAAAGGATGCTGCAGGTATGAGGTTTTTTCTGATCAAATCAGTTAAACCAGAGTTATGTAACTTTATTTAATTTCTTAAAGATGCTAAGTAATTAGTTTTTGATAAAGTATTAATGGTGTATATTCTTACAAGAATAATACACAAAACATCTGGGCTGCAAAATAATGTTGATACAGTGTTTTTTCACTAAGATGCAATATAATATCAAAATATTTCAGTTCATTCACAGTGTTTATATATGCTTCCGTTGCGATACTAAGTACATAAAAAAGGTTTTAGAGTAAATACATATATGTATTACAAAAATGTACATACATTTTAAGTAAAAACTTTGTCTCCATATACATCAGCTCTAGATGATTCCAAGTTAACTAAGAAGAAGATTTCGTCGACTAGTGCATATAGTGACCATCCTTTCGACAGAGAACTTGAGGAAATGGGTAAAGGTTGGTATTGTGCGTCTGTAAAATATGGCGTATTAGATTGAAACATATATATAATTTAGTAAGACTCAACACAAATATGAATTACTGGAACGGTACGGAACAGTGCCGGTACAACGTTTGTTCCGATCAGATCAGTTACAAATGATATATGGTTCTTTGATTAATTTCCTATACAATATGTAATACATGTGCTCTCATATAGAGAAATCCTAATCAAGTCATTCTTAACAAAAGTGTATCATCAATATTAGATGCTGCAGGTATGAAGTTTGTTCTGATCAAATCAGTTTAACGAGGGTTATATAACTTTGATTAATTTCTTAAAGATACTAAGTAATTAGTCTTTGGTAAAGTATTAGAAGTGTATATTCTTACAAGAATAATGCACAAAATATCTGGGCTGCACAATAATGTTGATACAGTGTTTTTTTTTTCTCACAAAGATGCAATATAAGATCAAAATATTTCAGATTATTCACCGTTTAAATATATGCTTATGTTGCAAAACTAAGTACATGAGAAAAGTTTAAGAGTAAATTCATATAAGTATTATCAAAATGTATATTTTAAATAAAAACTTTGTCTTCATATTCATCAGATCGAGATGGTTCCAAGATAACAAGCGGCCGGAGTTTGTCGTTTAAGGGATATAGTGACAATCCTTCCAGGATGATACTCGACAGATTGCGTAAAGGTCAGTATTTTGCGTCCGTAAATATGGCGTATGAGATTAAAACATTTTTCTTAACCAGTAAGCTATATACCTGAGTGCATATAATGAGTTATATGTTCCAGCCCTCTAAAGTAAGTCTAAGTGGACTCTGTCAGTCTTTAGCATATTTTTTTTCTTTAAAGTGGAAAAAGAAAATTATCCGACACTATTATACCCAGCCGTAGGCGGAGCGATATTCATTTCAAACTGTCTATCCGTCCCTCTTTCTGTCCACTCGTCTGTCCGGTCTCATATCTAAGCCCACAATGAAAGGAATTTAGTGAGACTCAACATAAATATGTATAATCGGAACGGTACAGTGCCGGTACAACGTTTGATCCGATCAGATCAATTACAAATGATATATGGCTCTTTGATTTATTTTCCATACAATATGTAAGACATATGCTCTTATATAGAGAAATCCTAATCAAGTCACTCTTAACACATATGTATCATCAATAAAGGATGCTGCAGGTATGAGGTTTTTTCTGATCAAATCAGTTAAACCAGAGTTATGTAACTTTATTTAATTTCTTAAAGATGCTAAGTAATTAGTTTTTGATAAAGTATTAATGGTGTATATTCTTACAAGAATAATACACAAAACATCTGGGCTGCAAAATAATGTTGATACAGTGTTTTTTTCACTAAGATGCAATATAAGATCAAAATATTTCAGTTCATTCACAGTGTTCATATATGCTTCCGTTGCGATACTAAGTACATGAAACAAGGTTTTAGAGTCAATACATATATGTATTATAAAAATGTACATACATTTCAAATAAATACTTTGTCTCCATATTCATCAACTCTAGATGATTCAAAGTTAACTGAGAAGAAGATTTCGTCGCCTAGTGCATATAGTGACAATCCTTTCGACAGAGAACTCGAGGGAATGGGTAAAGGTTAGTTTTGTGCGTCTGTAAAATATGGCGTATTAGATTGAAACATAAGCTAAATACCTGAGTGCATATAATGAGTTTTATGTTCCAGTCCTAAAAAATTAATCGAAGTGGACTCCATCAGTTTTTAAAATATATGTTTTCTGTACAGTGGGAACAGAAAATGATCTTACATTATTATCCGCCGTAGGCGGAGCGATATTATTTTCACACTGTCTGTCCGTCCTATTTTCTGTCCACCCCGTCTGTCCGGTCTCATGTCTAAGCACACAATGAAAGGAATTTTATGAGACTCAACATAAATATGTATAACCGCAACGGGATTAATTTCTTAAAGATGCTAAGTAATTAGTCTTTGGTAAAGTATTAGAAGTGTATATTCTTACAAGAATAATACACAAAACATCTGGGCTGCACAATAATGTTGATACAGTGTTTTTTTCTCACCGAGATGCAATATAAGATAAAAATATTTCAGATTATTCACCGTTTTAATATATGCTTATGTTGCAAAACTAAGTACATGAAAAAGGTTTAAGAGTAAATACATATAAGTATTATCAAAATGTATATTTTAAATAAAAACTTTGTCTTCATGTTCATCAGCTCGAGAAGATTCCAAGATAACTATGGAACAGATTTTGCCGATTAGGGGATTAAGTTACAATCGTTCCAGGATGATACACCACAGAGTGCGTAAAGGTCAGTATTTTGCGTCCGTAAATATGGCGTATTAGATTGAAACATTTTTGTTAACCAGTAAGCTTTATACCTGAGTGCATATAATGAGTTATATGTTACAGCCCTATAAAGTAAATCTAAGTGGACCATATCGGTCTTTACCATATCTGTTTTCTATATAGCGGGAACAGAAAAATATCTGACACTATTATACCCCGCCGTAGTCGCAGCGATATTGTTTTCAAAATGTCTGTCCGTCCCTCTTTCTGTCAATCCCGTATGTCCGGTCTCATATCTAAGCACACAATGAAAGGAATATAATGAGACTCAACTTAAATATGTATAACCGGAACGGGACAGTGCCGGTACAGCGTTTGTTCCGATCAGATCAGTTACAAATGATATATGGCTCTTTGATTTATTTTCCATACAATATGTAAGACATATGCCCTTATATAGAGAAATCCTAATCAAGTCACTCTTAACACATATGTATCATCAATATAGGATGCTGCAGGTATGAGGTTTGTTCTGATCAATTCAGTTAAACCAGAGTTATGTAACTTTGATTAATTTCTTAAAGATGCTAAGTAATATGTCTTTGATAAAGAATAAATGATGTATATTCTTACAAGAATAATAAACAAAACATCTGGGCTGCAAAATAATGTTGATACAGTTTTTTTTTCACTAAGATGCAATATAAGATACAAAATATTTCAGTTCATTCACAGTGTTTATATATACTTCTGTTGCGATACCAAGAACATTAAACAAGGTTTTAGAGTCAATACATATATGTATTGTAAAAATGTACATACATTTTAAAAAACAAATCTTTGTCTCCATATACATCAGCTCTAGATGATTCCAAGTTAACTGGGAAGAAGATTTCGTCGACTAATGCATATAGTGACAATCCTTTCGACAGAGAACTCGAGGAAATGGGTAAAGGTTGGTATTCTGCGTCTGTAAAATATGGCGTATTAGATTGAAACATATTTGTTAACCAGTAAGCTAAATACCTGAGTGCATATAATGAGTTTCATGTTCCAATCATATAAAGTTAATCTAAGTGGACTTCATCAGTTTTTAAAATATTTGTTTTCTATATAGTGGGAACAGAAAATGATCTTACATTATTGTCCGCCGTAGGCGGAGCGATATTATTTTCACACTGCCTGTCCGTCCTATTTTCTGTCCATCCCGTCTGTCCGGTCTCATTACTAAGCACACAATGAAAGGAATTTAATAAGACTCGAAACAAATATGAATCACCGATACGGAACAGTGCCGGTACAAGGTTTTTTTCCGATCAGATCAGTAACAAATGATATTATGGCTCTTTGATTAATTTTCTATACAATATGTAAGACATATGCTCTTATATAGAGATATCCTAATCAAGTCATTCTTAACAAATATGTATCATCAATATTGGATGCTGCATGTATGAAGTTTGTTCTGATCAAATCAGTTAAACCAGAGTTATGTAACTTTGATTAGTTTCTTAAAGATGCTAAGTAATTAGTTTTTGATAAAGTATTAATGGTGTATATTCTTACAAGAATAATAAACAAAACATCTGGGCTGCAAAATAATGTTGACAAAGTGTTTTTTCACTAAGATGCAATATAAGATCAAAATATTTCAGTTTATTCACAGTGTTTATATATGCTTCTGTTGCGATACTAAGTACATGAAAAAACGTTTAAGAGTAAATACATATATGTATTATAAAAATGAACATTCATTTTTATAAAAGCTTTTTCTCCATATACATCAGCTCGAGATGATTCCAAGTTAACTGAGAAGAAGATTTCGTCGACTAGTACATATAGTGACAATCCTTTTGACAGAGAACTCGACAGAATGGGTAAAGGTTAGTATTGTGCGTCCGAAAATATGGCGTATTAGATTGAAACATTTTTGTTAACCAGTAAGCTAAATACCTGAGTGCATATAATGAGTCATGTGTTTGTTCCGATCAGATCACTTACATTAGAGTAATTGCCCTTTTATTAATGTTTTGCACAATACGTCAAACATGCTCTTACATAGGTAAAACTTAATCAAGTCACTCAAAAGAAATACGTATCATCAGTATAGGCTGCGGCAGGTACGAAGTTCTGATGAGATCAGCAAAACCAGTGTTAAGTAACTTAGATTATTTTCTCTTAAAGACTTATATAAGCGAAAAATTTTAAAATATTTTTGCTTTTTATAAATCATCAGAAATTCACAGGAATGTTTCTTGCATGAACTTCTTCCAAATTTATCAAAGAAATTGCGTTCATTTTAGGACTCTTGCTGCCAAGGTAACTTAACTGAAAACATAATGAAACCTTTAAGTAATCTTCTTAATATCAAAAACCGTAAATCGTACTGCAATGATATTTGGTATGTATTTTGAATGTAACTTGGTCTGTGGTAGTTCAGAAAACAATATTGAATTATGTCCCTTGGATTTGAAATGACCTAAGGGCCCAAGTATATTATAGAATTATATGAAAAATACAGCAAAAAATATTTTTTTCACACAAGGCCTTGATTATGCTTAGATACTATGCATGTCAGATTGGATAGTGGTCATCTGATTCAGATATCTAATATAAAATATCATATGTCCCATAGGCAATGAAAATTTTACGGTTGTAGATATAAATTCAACGAATTTGCTTGTTTCTTCATTTATTTACTAGCATCATTTGTGTATACTTAAAATGCTTTACCTGATAGACTGACTGACTGACTGACCGACCAACCGACTGACTGACTAACGGCCGGTCACCAAACTGGCTCCAGTACTTACTGCATTATTTAAAGCTTATTGAACATAGAATTAGTCACTGACAGACTGGTCTCAAGATAACTTGCGCAGTCATAGTCTGACTGACACTCAGTCTGGCTTACTGGCGTACTCGTGCGCTTACTTATATCAACTGCTTGAAATAGTCCTGATATTGACGAAACTCTTCAACCCGTACACTTTTCAAAGACTTGTCAAACTGTAATTGAGAAAACGACGTCAATGTTTGACGTCATGAACTAAGTTACGAGTTTTGCCTTCTCTGAATAATAGTAATGTGTTGTCTTTGAAAAATACAAATTAAATTTTCGAAGGTTACTGAAACATGGATATGGGTCATATAACAACCTAGCAACTATATCGCATGTTGCTTGTTACGTGGTATGGCGTCTTTGACGCGCAAAAAATTAATTGAGATGTTTTATATGCATTGTTTGTTCCAGTATTAGTGTACCGTCTGGTAATTCAGAGTACGATTAAAGTATGCAAAAATGATTTCGAAACATTCTATTATCTGAAAGTGAAGCTGGAAATCTAAAATTGAGCACACTGTTGATAATCTCACGGCTCATATTTTGACACACTTGTCCGTCTGTCCGTCACAAAATTTGTGTCGCGCGTACCTCTAAAAGATTTTAAGAGAGAATCATTCACTTTTACATGAATGTTTATCAGCACATACCTTTGTTGCAACTTCGCACTTTTTTGCACCTGTGTTTGTTTCTTTGTTTGTTTTTTTCAGTTATCAGCATTGACTACCCATCCCGTCTTTTTATCAAAATCTTTTCTTTTTTATTAATTGGGTTTGTGGGGGGGGGGGGGAAACCCAATGTAAGTTTAGCTGGTTACAAAATGCCCACCCCCCCAATCACTACAGTTAGGGGTACACCAAACCATTTCCCTCCAAACCCTCACATAGTCCCCCCACACACCCTAATTTTTTCTCATGTTTTTAAGAGTTCTTATTTTTTGCTGCAGGATACCATTTACCCCGGTTTTTTTTTTGCTTGTTTTATTTTTTTGGAATTAGGGTACCCAAATTTTTTTCAGCTTCTTTTGTTGGTGATTGGGCTTGGAGGGTATATTTTTAATATTTTAGTCATAAGGTTTGGGTGTATCTACTACACAGCCAAATACAACACATCTGCCCCACCACCCTATCTCAGAAATATTTTAGGGTCAGTCGTAATAGTTTACAGCAATGTTTAACAAAACTGCTGTTGATAGGTAGAGTGGCCACACTTATTTTAGCTCAGCTGAGCACGCAGTGCTCATGTGAGCTTTAATGATCGATGATTGTCCGGCGTCCGTCGGCGTTGTCTGTCGTCTACAATTGTTTCAAATGGCATCTCCTCTAGAACCCCCAGGCTAATTTTATTAAAACTTGCCTGGAATGTTTCTTGCGTAAAGCTCTATTAAAGTTGTTTAAATGGTTCCAATCAATTGCATACCTGGGCAACAAGTGCTAAAATTGATTTAGAAATTGAAAACTTAAAAAATGTCCTTTTCCCTAAAACCGCATGACCTTCAGCTGAGATGTTTGGTATGAGCACTGTCATCGTCAAACCAAGTTTGTTCAAGTCTTGGCCAGGGGCTAAATGTTTTTACATAGGCTCATATTTGAAAAAAGGCCTAGGGCAAGGTATGCAGTATTGTCTAGTGGAAATCTACCGAGTTTGTTCAGATCATGCTCCCTGGATCAAAACTGACCCTGTCCAAGGAAACATATAATTTCTCACAGGCATTTAAAGAGAAATCTTTAAAAAAAATCTTCTCTGAAATCACTGAAATCACTAGCGCTCATATGATATTTAGTATACAGCATTGTCTAGTGGACTTCAACCAAGTTTGTTCAAATCATGACACCAGGATCAGAACTGGCCTCTAGGGGCTACATGATTTCACATATGCCTTTTAGGGCATATAATGAACATCTTCACAATGTCTGGCGCTTAGATTTTTGGTTATATATATATAACCAAATATATATATATATTTGACCTTCAAGGTCAAATTATTGAAAATTGCTAAAATTGGCCACAACACTTATGACAAAATCGACATGTAGAATTATGCAAGTGTGACATTAATCTTAAATGACCTTGACTGTCAGGGGCAAGTTATTGATTTTTTCTTAAATTGCCATAACGTTATTATTAATGCACTGATTTGATTCATACTGGGACTAAAGAACACTGAGAGCAATTCCAACATGTTTAACAATTCAAGTTTGACCGTGACCTTTAAATGACCTTGACGGTGCTCAAGTTGGCTATATCTTTGTTATTAATGTTATTATTGTCTTCTTACTTGGACTATGACACTTTGGACAATACCTTCAAGACGGTTTAACTGATCTTGACCTTTATTTGACCTTGACCTTCATGGTCAATATATTGAATATTGTTTAAATTGGCCATAAAGTTATTGTTAATGGATTGATTTGATTATTATAGTTCTTAATTTATGTTGCCTTTGAATACCATTCATCATGAAATGCTTCCTCTGATGTGTTTGCCTTTGGAAATAGGAAAAGTTCGACTTGCAGTGGCGTTTGTTCAAATTCTTTTGATAAACACTTTCAATAGCTAACAGCATTTAACCACAATACCATTCTGTCCTCAGGTGAGGGACCTGGTCCCCTTGTCTTGATGTCACATTTAGTTGCATAGTTGTTAACGTTGATTGGCCTTGATCATGAGTCTCACTTTTCTTCTTATTCCATTATATTGTTCACTTCCAACACAAGCAACATATGCAACTTTCCCTACTGACTGTACCAGATCTAATTGCACCTCTGTAACTTGCTGAGGTATTCTACTTCTGTAAACATACACAGTCACATGGAATTTATTTGTAACTGCTAGTGGCATACAGTCAGCCAGGTCAATATTCAAGTGTCCATCTACAGGCATACAATTAACATTTTCATTATAAATGGCTTCTGTTTCTGATGCTTCAAGATCGGTTGAATTAGTAAAAGAAATAGCATTGTAATGAGTTCTATTCTCTCTGAAATTGTCGGTAAGTTTCCTACCTAGATCATTTACACAGTGGATAGATATATGTCCTGCACTTGCGGCAAAACTGCACTTAACATGCAGTTCCCATCTTAAGGGACAATGAATTCTGCTAAATATTTCTTGTTTAACATATTGTCTAGTCTGGCTTCATGATATTATGTTGTACTATTTGACGTAAGACTTGAAATCTCTTGCTTTACATTAATGCGTATTTCATTGTTTTATCAAATTTTCTTGGCGGCATACTTGTATCTTAACTGTCTATTGTCTGTCTTATTTACCAAGGGCTTGATTTGCACTGATTTTTGCCCTGATTTTTATTCCCAGATGTAATGTTGCCTTTTTTTATTTGTTTGTTCTTTCCACTTTTTTTCTTTTTAAGCCTTTATCTCTTGTATTAAGAAGATAAGGATATTAGGAAGATACAAATGGTCATTGTCAAAATTATAATCACTATTATTTCTTATCTCAGTGAAAGAAAGTTCTCTTCTTGGCCTAAATTGTAAAGCTTGTATCTTTTTCTTTGTAATCCCACAGATAGATTCAGAGCACAAGGCAAATCGCTATGAAATTTAATATTAAGAATTTTGCCGTGAACCTTTTCTCAGTTCCGGAAACTCTTGTTAAAAACGAACTTGTAAGTTATGCAAGAAATAACACATTTTGTTTCTCTTTCAAACTACCAAGTTTAATGCTTTAAAATAGTACCAGTCTGATTTTATCAGTAATGTTTTTACAACGTCCCTGCGTGTTATGCATTTGGAATGTCAGTCATATTGTCGTGTGTGTGTGTGCGTGTGTGTGTGTGTGTGTGTGTGCAAGGCAAAACTACATATGTATATTTTCTGACAGTTTAAGGAGACATATTATAAAGAGTCACAGATCTTAAACTGATTTCATTTTTTCTAAGACTAAAGTCATTTTAGTCCCAACACGGAGACATGGCGAAGAGAATATTAAGTATTTTAATCTAGGGATGAAATAAGATGTAGCAATATCTCAATTGTCCTCACCAAGGTTTTTTTTACCTTAAAACATGAAATTTGGATGTGTGTAACGATGATGTTTAGGAAGAATTCCAAACAGGATCATGTGGGATAAAGAAGTAAAAGGTCACATATTTTGCTCAATTGTTTTGAAATGTGTAGAAAATTTTGATAATGGCTATAGCAAATTTAAATGGGTTATGCGAGGTCAATTACTAGGGCATAAGACGAGATCATTGGAAATAAACTTCTAATCGCCAGTAGTCACAGTCTTGATTTTCATGAACATTGATATGAATGCATGTTTTGATTACCATCAGTATAAGATGAAAATACAGTTATTCGGTGTCTAAACCTAGGTCACTAGCTAAGATCCACGGAAAATCTTGTGACACATAAGTCGTTTCGTGTTGGTTCAATTTTCGTGAAACTTGGTCAGAATGTTTCAACAAAGTATTTTAAAAGTGTGCGCGCGTGCGCGTGTGTGTAAAAAAGCAAGATAACAAGCTCAGAACGGTTAAATACTTGTTAACACCGAAAGGAAACATTCCAATCCTTATTTTTTTTAAATATGGTCAGATTTTTAGCTCACCTTGCATGAGGTGCCAGGGAAGCCTTTTTGCATGCTACTTTGCCCGGCGTCCGTCCACATTTTACTTGTGAACACTCTAGAGCTAGAATTTCAATCGGATCTTAATGAAACTTTATCAGAATATTGGCCATAATAAAATATCGGAGGATTTCGAAACTGGGTCACATGAATCAAAAACAAGGTCACATATTAATAAAAAATATTTTTCACTCTAGGAACGATATTTTTGATCATGATCAGCTCTTCACCAAACTTGGCCTGAATATTCATCTTAGTGAGACCAGGAGGTATACAAAATTTGAGTCGTGGGGGTACGAACTAGGTCACTGGGTAAAATCGTAGGAAAACCTTGTTAACACTCAAGAGGTCAGATTTTACCCGTTTAAAATTAAATTTGGTCAAATTGTTTGCCTCAGTGAATTTTTGGAAGATTTCAAAACTGAGTCACATGGAATCAAAACAAGGTCAACGGATTAAATCATTGGAAACCCTTTTCAATACTCAAGAGCTTAAATGTTTTATCAGATCTGAATGAAAAATTAGGAAGAATGTTTGTTTCATGGATTCCTTTGCTAATTTGAAACTAGGTTACAGTTATGATCACTCACTCACTTACAGAAATCAGATGTTCAATTTTCACTTGTTCATGGACAAGTAAAATGCAAAAATGCAGTTGTCTCGATCAGCAAATATACGACTTGAACAATAAATTTTGCCAGCTCTGCTGTTGTAAATTTTTTCGAAATCTTCTTGCGAAAAAAAAGTGGGCATTTGAAAGACCCCATTATAATTTCGCAAATGCATTCCTTAGACGCCCTGCATTAAATACTATTCAAGAAATTTTGAAATATATAAAAAAATGGCTACCAGGGAAAATGCATCCGTGTCTTGCAATTGGTCTTTTGGTCAGTATGTCAGTTTAATGCAAAAAGTTGTCCAACAGTGTTAAAGAACTTGCAGTGAAACTTCACATGTGATCTGCATATAGTGTAGATCTGCCAGAAATATTTAAGTTCGCCTGACCAAAGACGTCAGCTGTAGCTTTCAGTATGCTCTAAATATTTAGTTTGTAGTGTCATATAAAGGTCATCTTCCAAGATTGTTCAAATTGTGGCCCCTGGGTAAATATTGACCATTTCCAAGGGGTCACATGCATTCATACTGACCTTAGTTGTTGGTTTTGATACTATAAGCTTAAAATCTAGACCACCAAATTTACAGTACAATCACCAACTTTGTTGCACTTGTTCTCAGGCACTGCGTTCCTTTGGACCTTTAACCCTTTAACTTTTTTCTTTATGTTTTTGTTGCTTTAAACTAGACCATATGGATATAAACTCTGGAACACTAAGGTCATTCAAAAAACATAATGGGTCAGTCTCACATCACCTTACAACGTTATTAGACGTACAACGGGTAAAAAAATGCAACAAAATTGAAATTGTTAGCCGGTGACGAATCATCCCGGCGGCTGCAGAAGGTTTTTGTGGTCAGTTTGGAGGGCAATGTGACGCACCATTAATGTATACTGAACGCATACAATGCACCTTGGCCACACGGTTACCGTATATGTACAGGACAATTGAATTTACGAACATCGCCGGATAAGTACGGACAAATTTCCGATAAACAGAAAGACCATTAAATACCAAACCTGTCAGTTTTCGTGTGTGGACGTCCGTTCCACGTTAGGTAGTAGTGCGGTTACTGATTAGATCGACGGAATAATTTTCTTATCCGTTTGAAATCTGTAAACGCAATACGAGACCGATACATAACTTTTAGGTCACAGATAATATCCTCTATAAGTGGTATGAATGGGTTAACTAAGTAATGTTTGCTCATTACTACAACTATGTAAAATGACATTAAAAACTAGGTCATGAATAAAAGATCGTAACTTTGTTTGACAGATAATACTTATATGACCTATTTTTGACCCTAGCTTCAGATTTTAACCGAAGATCATCACGACACGCGTTTTATCCAAAGTAATAAAAACAACACGAAAATCATTTTGAATTGTTCAAAAACTTGCATTGAGTCGAAGCTCCATCTCAGGTTCACCAGTTGTAAAATCAAACTACAGCTCTCTAAACATACAATTCTGTAAATGACTTTGTTTAAAACAAACGGGCTCAAAAATATGTACGTATGTTTTGAATACAGTCCAACATATTAATGTTTGTACTAGTACGTCCGTCGAAAGACGGGACTATATGGCAGGTTGGCGTCGTCCAGATACTTTATCCTGGCCTAATTGGCTGAATGGTTTCAAACTTGCTGTGCAGAAGTCCAACGCATAAGAAGCATTGCTCTACCTGGTCCCATTTCTTTAATAAGAGCTTTTAGGATCGATCAATGTCAGTCGTCCGTCGTTTGTTAACGCTCTAGTGGTCACATGTTTTGCCTCAACTGTCTTGAAACTTAGTCAGGATGTTTGTCCTAGAAACAAATCGGACGAGTTCGAATATGGGTTGTCTGAAACACTAGGTCACATGGTCCAAAAACAGAAAAATCTTGACAATCTAGAGGCTATTTTGACATTTCATATATCCTGGAATTTATTTCAGAAATTTCATGTCTAGCTCGTTTGAATATGGTTTATCTGGGGACAAAAAGAAGGCCATAGAGCCAAAATATAGCAAAACCTTGTAAACACTCTTGAGGTAACGATTTCAGCCCAGATATCATGGAAATTAGTCAGAAAGGTTATTTCAATAATTTCTTGCTCAGTTTTTGAATATGGGTCGTCTGGGGTCAAAAACGTAGTCACTAAGCCCGAATATAGAAAAACCTTGTTAACACTCTTAGGGATACATTTTCAGTTCAAATATTCTAAAAATTTGTCGGAAAGGTTGTTTTAATGACATCACGTTCGAATATTGGTCATATGGGGTCAAAAACTAGATAACAAAGCCAAATATGGAAAACCTTGTTAACATTTTAGAGATAACATTTTCTGTCCAAATAACCTTGAAATTTGTCAGAAAGGTTGCTTTGACGATTTCTATCTAAAGCATGAATATGAATCATCTGGGTCAAAATCTAGTTCACAGAGCCCAAATATTTTTTCAAATAATCTGGAAATTTGTAAGAAAACTTGTTTTGATAATTTCTAGTATAAGTTTGAACAGTATAAGTTTGAACATGGGTCATCTGAGGTCAATTAACCAGGTCCGTAACAACTTTTTTATACTCAGGTGAGCGTTATAGGGCCATGATGGTCCTCTTTTTTTAGTTATATCCCTTTCTTTTATCTAATAATAAATTTTTTTCCAGAGCATAACTTGATGAGTATGAAAGAGATTCATTTGAAACTTAAATATAAGATAGTTGGTATGAAGTAGAATTGCAGTGCACAAAATACATAATAACTCTTACTGTCCCATATTTTAGTTTTCTCCCCTTTATATATTTTCTATTGTCTAGAGCGTAAATTTAAAACTTTGAAGTGATTTTATGTGAAACTTAAAATATCGATAGATGATAACAAAAAAATGTGCAGTGCCTAAAAGCATAACTCTACCTTGTCCTGTTTTAGTTATACTTATTATTTAATTCTGTACAGGTCATATTTTGAAGACCATGAATGGGAATGACTGGAAACTTTAAAAAGATAGATGTTAAGAAGTTAAAGTGCAGTGTGCAAGAAACATATCTCTACCTGACTCCATTCTCTTGAATTCCACACACACACACACACACAAACACACACACACACATGATAAATCAGAAAGTATAAAAGCTATATATTGCCTGGATTGTTACTCATTGAGTACAAAAGCTACACACTTAATAGTAATTTTGTTATTGGGGTGCATTTTGCAAAATGCATAGGTTTACATTGCTTGGTTTTTATCTTCACAAAGAATATAACTGAGTATGTACAGTTTGATTATGTGGTGTAGTGATATTGATTAGTTTAGCGTGGTAATATACTTTGAAATTTGCTGAATTTGAATCTGTGATGTTTTTGTTGAACTTAAGATACAATAGACTTAGATTATTTTCTAATTGTAGGAAGTGAAGATGAAAGCGTACCTTTAATACTCTTTTTTTAGGACAACAATCTTTCGTTTTTCGATAAAAAAATCTGTAGAGTTACAAAAATACATGTTGTGCACCGAAGATTGGCTTCTGTGCTTTGTATAAACTTCAAGACTTTTTATATCTTAAATTCTAATTAAGGTCTGAAAACGAGTGAAACGTTTATTTCTGGATGCTTCCAGGCGGCCTCTGGTGAAAAAAACAACGTTAATTTGTTAGAAACTTCGTTGTGAAGCATTGTTCATCCTGTTATCCGACTGGCTCCTCCACTTAGTTGTACTGTTGTACTAAAAGCTTGTGCCTGAGACTCTGACTAAATACGTAACAGACTGTAATATCTGCAGGTGAAGTAAACATTTAGCCAAAACAACACGCACCAGAACATACTTATGTTCACTAACTGGCGAACACAAGATCAACATTTTATTTTTTATACATGTACTAAATGAACGGAGCGAAATGGAGACATCAGTCATGACTCACTATGAGGCACTTACTGATAAATTATCTTACTGATACAATATAAAATCAACACTTACTTACTTCCTGATGGTAAAACAAGTATTGTCGTACTATTTTTGCTGACTTTACAGCATAAATGACATGAATAATAGCCGAAAGATTTTCTGCATAAGGAGTCATAACTATACAAAACGTCTAAGTATTAAAGATAGAATAAGTCAATGACTGACTGATCTCTCTGGTAGTAATCTGACTGACATTCTGTCAGGCTTACTGGCGTACTCGTGTGCTGACTGAATTTATATAGTTACTGATGAGACAATTTCTTAGGTTTGCCTAGGTGTTTACTTCACCTGCATACATTTAACCCATCAACTGTCCATTGACTTGTCAAACTGGCATAGCATTGTTCTAACCTAATATTGTAATCACTTGATTAAAAGATATTTAAAAAATGACATTACCCATTTTCAGCGATATTCAGTTGTAAGTAATAATAGTTATTTTCTGATGATGTTTTTCATCACCGTTATGGAAGGATCTCGACCAAATAGAATTATAATGTTATAATGTGAATATTTCTTATGTAATATTATGTAATATTACATAATATTACATAAGAAATATTCACATTATAACAATACACCGGACCCGAAAAAACTTTGGTCCCCAAAGTTGAAATTAGAAAAACATACACAAAAATGCATTCTAACAGATTTCCGGTTCAATCCGAAAAAGAACAATACATATCCAAAAAAAATATTCACATTATAACACAATTCAATAGAATATTTGCAATACAAAATAAACCATGGTTATCAAATTGTCAGTTTGTTTTTAAAGGAGACTTTCCTTAACCAATGCCTCAGTACGGCCAGAAATTGTAGCTGCTATCTAATTAGGCTAAAATGGGCTGTAACGTAAAGTTTGGACCAAAACTTTCACCAGTTACCGCTATCAGGTGGCCTTTATGTTGGATATGCACATACACAAAGAACGATTTCTTAATAATTTTTCTTATTTTAAGGCTTTGTGACCAGGTCAGATTAATGGTTGAAGGGACTAGTAATTTTTTATCTGTTCTAGAATCAGTGACAGTAAAATCAGGCCATGAAAATGTAAGCCTTCTATTAAACCAAGGACCCTTAATTTTAAAGTTGGAAATATCAGAGGGGGCTTGGATTTTGCAGAAGGCTGGGCACAGAGGTAGTGTCAAGACAGGCAGAATAATACATGAGTCCCCAGTAGTAAGTTCCAGCATGAGAAAAGTTTTCTTATTATTTAAGTGCTTCTTGCCGAATTTGAAAAGAACAAACAGGAAGTGTAGTATACAAATAAAAAGAATGGCATGTTCCCAGGACAAGTCGATATTGATTTCAGGGAACGGGCTTGGTTCTGTTGGTTTAGGTGTAGTTTTGTAGATAAAGGATGGTATAGGAGAGGCTGAGGCATCTACACCCCTAGCGTTTTTAAGCAAAGCCATACCTACCAACAACTTTCGGATTCGTATGCAAGACCAAATTGCACAAAGAACCAATCCTGCAGTTATTCCCATGGTAGAAAGAATCAGGATAGAATTTACATCAGGCCAATTAGATGGAATATTAATTAAGCCTTCTAAGAGAGGTTCTGTCAAAGACTGGAAAGCTGTAGAATCTTGTTTGGCAATTTCTACCATTCGGGATAAGTTCAAATGTGCTTTTTCATCATTTGCTAAGATTGAATGCATTTTATGTTCAAACAATTTAAAATGGGGGAGTGAAACATTTACTGGTTTAATAAATGCAGAGTCAGCAAACATATGATCATAAAAAGACCTATCAAAGAATTTTTGAAGAAGAACCAAATTTACATGATGTACCATTGAAATATCATTAGTTGCATTTTGGCATGCTATTAGTCTCTGTGGAAGATATAGATGGGCTGTTATGACAGAACATTGGCAGGGTATATTGATAATGCAAAAGTCACATCCTTGCATCATTTTATGCTTATTTTGGCACTCTACAGACAAAAGAGGAGACCTATACAAAAGAACCGCATTTTGGTCCAATTCAATAAATTTAGGCTCAGTTGCGTTCTGAACAAATCGAAAGTTACATGAGGAATGAATTAAATCTTTGTCATTACTAAACAATGCTAATACACAGGTTTTAGAAGTTACAGGTTTCAATGGTTTGTTTTCAGAACAGTGTATATATTTCGTTCCATGACAGTCCATCAAATCATTTTGGCCAAGAGTCATGTAGTGCTGTCTGTTAGAAGTAATTGCAAAATAATCAGGAAGATCTAGAATTTGAGTAGCATGGGAAGAAGAAGAGTTTACAGGAACTGGAAGGCTTATTAGTTTGTATAGTTTGATTGGGTCCTTTTGAACTGTTAAGGGAAAATAAACAGAAATAAAAATGCTGCCATTGTGTCTGCCACAAACGAATTTTGCCTGAGAATAAACCTGTTGCACTGTTTTATAGGTTAGGAAAAATCCTTGATATTTGGTATTTAAGAGATTTTGAATATCTGCCATTGTTTTATTCATTACTTCAATTGGTACTATAATGGGTGATAATTCACCTTGGGCAAGGCTAACAATACCATTTTTATATTCATCTAAGATATGGTTCAAGTGGCTTGACTGATTAATTTGAGAAGTTAATGCTGTGATCATTTGGTTAAAGTTGCGCTGTAAACTTTTAGTGTTAGATGTTAAAAGGTTATGAATATAGTTGATTTCTATTTTGTTAGTCTTAATTCCTTTTACCAAATTATCCATTCGATTGTTAGTGGTTTGCATAAAGGAGCTAAGGTGTGATCCATGTTGTTCTAAAGTGTCTAATATTTTAACGGTTTTTCTAGTGATAGCATTTATATGTCTGGCGAGCATTTCTACCTGAGCTTCCGTTGCAGTCCCAAATAGAGATTTGGACAGCTGTCCAATAAATGGCAACAGGCTCCTACGCCTTCGTTGCATTTTTCTTTCGACTTCTGGCAGTAATCGCATTATTGCTTCTACTGTATCCTCCATACGAAAAGAAGTTTCGGCTCTTATAGTGTTTATCTGAGCCAGTACATGACTCACCATTAAACACGTGTCGTTGTCTCTGTGACAGTTTGCAATTACTGGGAGTGTTAACTTTTCGGGAATAGGTGTTTCAAAAGTATGTACCCAATGTTCATTGGCTAGATGCAAGTCAGCAGTATTCTTAAAAACAACACCATAGTTCAGTCGTGACAAGGACTCTCTGCAGGCTGCAGGCTGGGGGAAACAGATCAGGAAGGTCAGGATCCAAATGAGTATGCCCATGGTCTTTGGTTCTCTTAAGGGAGGTCCTAAAAGACAAAAAAATGCATGTAGCTTAGCCGGGTTAGATGGTGATCAGCCATCTTATAGCACTATTAGACAACAAATGATTAAATTTGTTAGAGTTTGGCATCAGTACATGAAAAATGAATTTTGAAAAGGCCAGGGGATTGTCCAAAAGATGGGGATTTTTTTTGACGGGTTACCAACATGTTGGATTTATAAGAGAACCAATGTTAAGGCATCACCCTAGATCATAGTTACCCTACTTAACCCTCCAAATTCTGTCTCTCCTCACTTGCTTTGCTACGAGTTTTCATCTGATGTGAATATGGTTTTCTTGCTGCTTTCTTAATAAGGTATTCCTGAACATCCTCAATGGCACAATTATCTTTTTCAATCCACTTTCTTGATTTTTCAAATTGATAATGTTTCTTGCCTCTTATGTGACATTCTCTGATGATTTTCCCAGTGTGTAAAGCTTCACTCCCTTCTGCAGTTTTACCCGTGGGTTCACCTGCATTAGTAACCATGTCGGTTGTATCTGAAGGTTTAGGTTGCCCAACACTGGAGTCCTGTATTTGGTCTCTAGCCGGTTGAACAACCTTGGTGGGCTTTACCTCTTTTGGTTTTGGCTTTACATAAAGTTTCAGCCTTGCTGCGTTCACAAGTTCCCGCATTGGTATCTGGGTCCTTGTGTCTACCAGCCGGTATGTAAAGTTTGGTCCAAGTTCCTGAATAAAATAGGGACCTAATCGTTTTGGCACCAGTTTTGGTGAAACTCCTTTGCGAGCTGCCATGTTCCTTAGAAGTACCCAGTCGCCTACTTTAAAATGTGGGTCCTTTGCCTTAGCGTCATGTCGCTTCTTTGATTTTTCCTGCGCAATCTTAATGTTTTCACCTGCTATCTCCCTAGCAACACCTAAGTTTTTAAAAAGCTGGTCAAAGAAGACCACTCCATCCAATCCCATTTCCGTTTTTGGTATAAGAGATGTATCAATTGGTAGATTCATCTCCTTCCCAAAGAGCAAATAAAAGGGCGAGAATTGTGTAGACTGGGTGGAAGGTGACATACGAATTGCCATCATTGCTGATGGAAGAACTGAAGGCCAGTTATCCTGCTCTTTATTGATATATGCCCTAAGGATCTGTTCTAGAGTCGAATTTAAACGCTCACAGGTAGAGTTTGTCTGTGGGTGATAAGCACTGGTGTGATGTCTTGTAATATCGAACATCTCACACAATGCCTTCACTAATTTAGACATAAAATTACGACCTCTATCTGATACTAGAATCCTAGGGGCACCATACCTTGCAATGACTTGGCTAAACAGGTGTTTCGCTACTGTACTAGCCTCCATGTTTTCCATTGGTATTGCCTCGCACCATTTGCTAAGACTTTCCACTACAAGCAGGATATATTGAAATCCTCCTTCCTTTGACTTGGGAAGCGGGCCTATAATGTCCATATGCCATCTATCGAATACCTTGTTGACTGGCATATTGGATAATGGTGCTTGATGTGGATGTCTATCAACTTTTATCCGCTGACAGACATCACATTCTCGCACATGATTTTCAATATCCTGAAAGCATTTTGGCCAAAAGTACTTGTATCTTAAGGCTGCAAATGACCTTTGGATGCCAAGGTGGCACCCGCCTACTACACTGTCATTATAGCTTAAGAGTAAGTCCTGTCGAAGCTCAGTGGGAACTGCCAATTGAATGATGGTGCGATCTTCCGGGGAAAGTTTCTTACCTCGTGACTCATGAATGTGGTACAATATGCCATCTAACAATTGGTACTGATCACTCTCCAAAACAGTTTTCCTGGCTAATTCATCATCATCCGGAATTTCTCCTTTTTCCAAGTACTTGTAAATGTGCTGGAAATCTGCGCACTGCTTTTGATACTTACCGATTTCCTGAGTTTCCCACAGTGGTTTCTCACCTTCTGTTTCATGGCCATTGAGTATTTGATCTAAAACTTGATCATTTCCCTTGCCTGTCCCATTTGTGTTTCCGGCTTCAGTTTCCTTATCCTTGTCATGGTGGCCCTCCATCGTTATATCATTCCTGGGCATGACAGCGTCGTTATCATGAATATTTATCCTATGGATGGATGGATTTTGGTCGTAACTAAGAAAAACTTCGACCCTTTCCAAAATGTCTGACTCATTTTCTTCTGACTCTTCCAGAATAGTCTCTAGTTGACGAACTGTTTGCTGGCTTGCATCATTCAAAATAGCGAACAACCCTGACACATCACTATTTGAATCAAGATGTGCCGAGGATTGCTCGCCATTAACCCTGGAAATCTCAACCACAGCATGTGACGCATGATTTTGCTTGACATTTGCCACAGCTACAGTGTTTTGATTTCCCTTACAAGAATTAGAAACGCCTGACTCAGGTGGATATTCACGTCGAGACAAGGCATCCGCATTCTGGTTGACTCTACCTGGTCTGTGAATGATATCATATTGAAACTGTGAAAGCTCGTAGGACCACCTATACAACCTGCTATTTGAATTCTTGGTTTTATCCAGCCATTTAAGAGATTTGTGATCCGTTATTACATCGAATTTTCCGTGAGAGAGATATTGTCTGTATGTCATTATACCTTCATATACAGCCAAGCACTCCTTATCAGTTATGCCCCACTTCCGCTCATCCGAACGTAGAGCTCCTCCTCCGTAACAAACCACCCGTTCTCTGCCATCAGTACCCTTTTGGCCAAGTATATAGCCTAATGCAGTATCTGAGGCATCAGTGGTTAGTATGAAGGTCCGGTTCATGTCCGGATAACGGATCATGGGAGCTGTAACTAACCCGCGCTTGAGTATTTGAAAGGCTTCTTGATGCTTGTCCTCCCACTTAAATTTCCTGTCCTTTTGCAGTAGTTCGTTTAGTGGAACTGCGATTTTTGAGTAATTTTTGACAAATTTTCTGTAATAGTTACAAAGCCCGAGGAATGAACGTAAAGCTCTTTGCGTTGTCGGAACCGGGAATTCATCTACAGCTCTTGTTTTTCCTTTATCCACAAAAATTCCATTTTTGGAGAGAATATGACCCAGATATTTAACACTTTCTTGAGCAAAATGACACTTTTCAGGTTTCAATGTTAGATTTGCAGCTCTAAGTTTTTGAAAAAGCATCTGTAAATCGGTCAAATGTTGGTCAAAAGTAGGACTGAAAACGAGAATATCATCGATGAAACATAATGCCTGTTTCCAGTTCATTTTGCCTAAAACTTTTGTCATAAGCATTTGAAAAGACATAGGTGCGTTCTTCAGACCAAAGGGCATTCTATTGAATTCATAAATTCCAGAGGGCACGCAAAAAAACAGCTTTATGTCTAGTTTTAGCATCCATGGGAACTTGCCAAAAGCCAGATGCCAAATCTAAAGTTGAGAAGAATTGAGCCTGTGAATTACCAATGCAGTCAAAAACTGTTTCTAGAGTGGGTAAGGGGTGAGAAATACTCAGGGTTATTTTGTTTAGTTTTCTATAGTCTACCGCGAATCTATAAGTATTATTGGGCTTCTTTACTAAGACCACAGGGCTATGCCACATTGAGTTTGATTCCCTTATTATCTTACTATCAAGCATCTTCTTAACCTCATCATCAATGATTTGCATTTGCAAAGGATTGACCTTATAATATGGTAGTCGGACAGGACCCATTCCAGGCTGAGTTTCAATAGAATGAGTATACATTGAAGTTTTTCCTATGTCCTTGAGTGAAGTCGAAAATAAATCCCTGTTTTTCTCTAAAAAGGCTTTTATTTTAGTCTTTTGATCCGGAGTCAAGTCGGAGTTTGAAAGATCAAAATTTAAGCAAGTGTCATTCACCTTTTCAACATGGATGTTAGCACAAGAAGGTTGTTTAGCACTCTCATTACTACTATATTCATTGTTAGCAAATGGTATGTTAGTACATGGTTCATCGTCAATTTCAAAAATATCATTTTTATCAATGGCAGTCAAAGTACCTACAACAGTATCTACAGGCAAAAATATAGAATCGTTTGTGACATTCATGATACTCACAACAGCCTTACGTCTTTTTATCTTAACTAGACATTTGGCCCCTGCAAGACTCCTATTGTAAAGCGAGGGTGTGGGTTCAATCAAAAAGATACCATTAGCTTTATTACGAGACACCTTAACCTTAATATCTTTTCTAGAGTTTGCTGGAATGTAAGAACTGTGGGTCACTCTTGCCAAACCCGCATCAGACCTGGACAATTTTATACCTACTACAACATGTCACAAGTTATTTTCTTAACAATGGTATGACTTGGTGATAATTGATCTCTAAGGCTCGGGTCAAAGCTAGCTTGATTATTAGGCAAAGACTGGAAGCCACAGGTGAGAACGTGTCAGACATGCCAAGCCAGATAAAAGAATACGGTGATTAATTAATTATTAGTCTTTTAGAAATTTAAGTAAAAGTACAATCTGTTGTTTTCACAAGATTTTGAGCTGATTATCTCAAAATGGTATATAAACTTCCCCGAGTTCTTGCTGGTCATCATTCGCCAACAACTGCTGTTAGATTCAAGAAATAAAATTATTGTGTTTAAACTCTTTGGACTCAAGATTGTTTATTGGATTTCAGACCCCCGACCCTAGTCAGAATCTCCGTTATAACAATAATAATAGAGTGCTTCGGTTTCGTTTATATCTGGCTATTTGTCTCTGACTCTACGAAGTCCAGTTTCATTTGGGCTATAAAGATAATGAATATCATATGTCATAATGTGTTGACGGACAAATCTTGTGTAGCGTGTATCTCAAAAAGTTTTACGGTAGAGTCGTAAAATTGTAACTGAATGTTTAATGAAATGAATGTTTACATGAAATGTTTGACGCATGTAAAATTGTTTACCTGTGGATTTGCTTTTGCAAAAGCCCAATAACAGGGGAGTTATTGGCCTTGACTTATCCAACCCGTTTTTTCTTAAAATGCCTTATCTGTTTATTGATATTGCGTTGGGTATATCATCCCCTCTAAGTCCAACGGGTTACCAAATCTTCTCTCCCTCCGCCCATCCCTTCAGCTAGGGGCACCAAGTCCATTCACCTCACACTCATCTTTTTTCGCTGTTTTTATTTTTTTTTTTTTACTTTTTATTGGAGGGTACCACCTTTCCCAGATTGTTTCTTGTAATATTTATTCGGTTTTAGGATACCCAATTTTTTTTATTTCTATTTTCGTGATTGGGCTTGCAGGGTATAACCCATATTAACTTTACAAGGTGAGCTTTTCTGATTACCCTGTGTTCACCGTGCGTGGTGAAGTGGTGACACAATTTTTATCTAAACAACATCTCTTTCTTAACTACCAGTTCAAAGTTGAATAAACTTTGTTGTGATGTTCCATCAAGAACTTTGATTGCTATGACAACAGAAATGGAATACTTTAAAAATGTTCTTGTCTAAAACCACAAGGCCTAGAGTTTAGATATTTTGTGTACGGGTTTACCAAGGCGTATTCTATCAAGATTGTTCGAAATATGTCTTTTGGGTCATAAATGGTCCTGCCCCTGGGGTCAGATTATTCAACATATGCTTATACAGTGGAACTTCCGAAAACCGAACACCCATGGGACTGGCCCAAAAGTTCGGATTTTTGAAGCTTCCGGAATTCAGAAGTCTGGATGATCTGGACAAGTCAGGTGCCAAACACCAGTGGTTCTTTATGATAGTGAATGCAGGCAGTATTGTTTAACAGCGTTTGTAACATTGGAAAAATAATTTTTATTTTCACTATCTGACCAACTTCTTATCTAAATTCCAGTGTTGATAGTGACACTGACAACTGGATTCTCTAACCAGTTTGTACGAATTATGTTCTGAATGATGAGCCAAAATTGTTCCCTCAGGAGGTGTCACTAGTTTTACGAATGATATTGTGGAGAAAACTGTTCTTCTCTTCTCAATTTTTTCAGTCACAGATATTTACATAGATTTATCAGAGGAAAAGTAAAAGAATATAAGAAACCACAAGGCATAGAGCTTACGTACTTGGTGTGTAGTAGTTTAGTGTTTCTCTGAAAACCTCTTTTTTTAATTATCATCCCAGATTTAAAGGGACCAAGCCAATAGGGTTACTAGTATCATGAATTCGAGAGTATGATACCAGAACGGGCTGTATGCATTTTTCTAATTTATTTATTTATTTGAAAATGCCGTTTAAAGGTTTAAGTCACACTGATGAAGAAGGAAATCTAGTATATAACTGGACCAAGCAAAGAGCTGTAAATGCGCAAACTCAGTAAAAGTATGGCGTGTTTACATGTCCTAATTAGGACGAAATACATAACGCCCCCTTTTTGCAACATGGAGAATCATAAAAATCAAATTTTAAAAAAGGATCCTCTTGCCGGATAGCCCTTTTGATACCAACATACTCAAATTAAAAACAGGCTTTTGTGTATGCTTTTCAATCTCATATAAAGAAAGATGCTTTAAAGTCAATATCCACCATATTGTCAAAGTATTGTTTGGATGTCCTTTCTTGAAACACTATTTAAAATCACTGGGTGATTGTTTTGATTTTTCATTTAGTTATCATCAGTGTCCATGTCTGCTTCATCTTGGTCAGGTTCTGGACGGTTCTCTTTGACATCTTTTGATGATTTAATAGACAAATAAAAATTCTGATTGTATCTTGGTATTATCTGACTCTCGCGTAATGAGATAAGATCCGTTTTCTTTGCTTCTAAAACAGACAGCTTTTCTTCATATAATGACATCAATGACATCACCAGTTTTTCTGTGCTGACACCCCTTCCCTTTCGTGTCTGTTTTTTTTTTTATTTTTTACAAATTTTGTGTGATCAAATGAATAATTGAAAAAAGAGATACTTGCAGATAATCTTTTTTGAGTTCGATCCACTTTACCATCTGTCTTTTTCTCCACTGAGTTTTCATATTTGCTGTAACAAACTTTCTGTATGATTTCATCATATTTCACCGGTATTATGGTATATGATTGTTTTCCTCTGGCCTTCAAAAGATTTTATCCCACTGGGATAGCACAAAGATACTTATCTTTGATTGTTCAAATGCTGCTTGCATTGAGTCACATTCTATTTCTGAATGACACCTTTCAAAAAAATTATAGAACAACCTCATTATGGTTTTGTTCACTTTCATAGCACACCGTAGCGCAATGATTACATACTTGTCCGCCACAAGTATTGATATACAATACAACTTCATTTACAGCGCTCGGAAAAGGACAAATATAGTTTGTGAGATATGTGCTTATTTCTCAGGAGCCTCGATCTCCATTAGTTTCATTTCATACATAAAACTTTCGTTCTCCATCACCTACAGGGTAGTTACAAATATTATAAGTAGCCAAGCAACATCTAGAATAGACCTCTTCAATGTGTTGGAAGATCAAAAGTTGCTGATTATCTGCTTGACTTGATATTTCTCAGTTCTGCTTGCTTCGCCGCTCTTTGTGTGTCTTGCATATTGATTTGTCTGTTATTCTCCTTACTATATTTAGAGATCATTTACCACAGTTGTTCTGATTATGGCTTTGGGGTGAAAAGTATTCCCCCCCTGGGGATTATGATGCATCCCTTATATGAATATCCTCGGGACATTGACCTTCAATGTAAAATTATTGAATATTGCTAAAATTGACCATAATTTTGTTGTTTATGGTTGGATTTGATAACAAATTTTCTAAATAATGTTGCTTTAAAAACCATTCACCACAATGTGATTCTTCCGATGTGTTTGCCTTTGTAAATAGGAAAACTTCGAAATGCAGTGACGTTTGTTCAAATTCTTATGATAAAACACTTTCAATAGCTTACAGCATTTTCTACCAATACCATTCTGTCCTCAGGTAAGCGACCTGGGGTCAATGGTCCCCTTGTCTTGATGATACATTTGGGTACTTGGTTGTTAGCATTGGTGTGCCTGGATCAGAAGTCTCACTTTTTTCTTACTCCATTATAGTTTTTGCTTCCAACAAGCAACATATACAAGATTTATTTCTTTTCATGTTGACAGTACCAGACCTGTTGTCACCTTTGTAACTTGCTGAGATGTTCTACTGCGATAAACTTGCTTTTCAGTAATGAGTATTTCATTGTTGAATCCAATTTTTTTCTTGGCGACATACTAGTATCTTTACTGTCTTTTTTTTCTATTTCACTTTCAAATGGCCTGATTTGCAATGATTTTTGCCCTGATTTATGTAATTAATTTTTGTTCTGAAATATTTTGTGAAAAAGGTAAAAATAATTCACATAAAACTTACAGCACACATACAAAGAAATATTTTAATTCTGATTTAATTATGATCAAATGCGAAAGACTGAATTATGAAAACACATAAGCATTTAGAAAATGAATGAAATAGATTTATTAAATACCTTGTCTTTTATGGTAACTAGCTTCACATTATTTGAATCACCTCTGTTCAGATTTGAGTACATAATGCACCAAATACCTTATAACAAGCAAAGATTAACACTTGCCCACAAATATCTTATTAACCTGTCAAATCAATTAGGAATTCAATGATAAAATAATTATGCAAAGTTTTAAGTTAGCGATAAGAATAAGCTGTCTTGAAAGTATCTCCTAGCACCAGAAAATTACAGAAAACCGTTTTTGCTAGATAAATTTGTACATTTTCCAGATAGCTTCTTTTTGATTTAGAATTGAAACGTATTTCTAATTATTTTCTTTGCTAGTTATTTTTACATATTATAGAGAGTGAAAATACAAATCTTTAAATGACAAAAAGTGAGATTGGCCAAAACTGCAGATAACCTTGTTTATCATCACACCTTCGAAATGTAAGCAGGAAAATCTAAAAATAAGCTCACTTATTCTGCAGATAAAATTCATGACTACATATCTTACTTTGACCATAACCATATTACGTCAACTTTTATGTTGATCGACATATCATAAAATTGATTGGATATTTAACTTTGAACTTGACCTCTGGACTCACTTTTGTTTTTGAAGCTGCATCCATGAAATGTGGGCTTGGTGTACAATGCTGAAAGCAGATACAATTATTGTTCCATGCTTATATCATGTAAAGTTGTTTGATATTCATACGATCGATATAAATCATCACGGTTTTTTAAACAATACAGGCATTACCTGTTTTGGAAACCTTAAAAAACAAGTCCCAGACCCCAGACATTTGTCAAGCATCTGTGACACTTTGTCCTCTTGACGTGTACAAGCCTGAAACTATTATTTGTTCTGTCCTGAAGTTAACATGTTTTGCACAAAACATAAAAGTCTCAACTTTCAAGTGCCAAAATCATTTACATCTTGAAAAGCCATCAAGGAATATTCTCTAAATAATTTCTTCCGACATCAATGAGATCATTCACTGCTGGTCATATGAGGTCATATGAGGTCCCTGGTGAATGATTACGTTTTGCGTAGAATATAAAAAAAATAAATATCTTTATTACCACAAAGAAAAAAACTATGCAATTTGGTATATGACATTGTCTTGATAACTGTTGCCAAAAGTGACATGCTCTGGAAACAAATAAGTTTAAATTAAAAGCACAAGGCAAAACGCTATGAAATTCAATATCAACATTTTTTTAGTAAACCTTTTCTCAGTTCCGGAAACTCATGTTAAAAACAAACTTGTAAGTTATGAGAGAAATTGTATAATCTGTATCTTCAACCGCGTCAGTGAATCGATGCGTTGGCTCAGTGGTAAGAGTGTAACCGTGAGGCGGGCGAACGGCGTTGGAACCCGCTCTGTGGAGTGTATTCGAAGATGCATTGCTTTTTTCTGTTTCGTAATTTCATGTTCGTAAGATTGGGGCTTGTCCGGGATGACCCCTCCTGGCTTAGTTGTAAAAAACGGAAAATGAAAAAAAATCTTTCAAGATTTCTGTTTGATCCTCTTATAAAAAAAATACACAACACCATCGTTATCATAAATGATGATTTTCACAAGAGAGGATGTGTTATGGTCTAGTGCATACCTTCCTTTAACTTAATAAATACAACCTCTGACAACAGTGTCAGTGAATCGATTTTTTTTGGCTCAGCGGTTATACTGTTGGTATGTCACGTGGGAGATCGGAGTTTGAATCCCGCTCTAGGTTGTTTATTCTAAGATGCATTGCATCGTTCTGTATTTTAGTGATTAAATTGATCAGGAGATTGATTAATCTTAAATAAAGCTTTCAATGACTATTAATGATTAGGCGTTTACTTGTTTTTTTTTCATTAAGTTTTTATTTGGTGACATAATTTTGACCGCATATTGTAAAGATTAAAAAATTGATTGAATATTCGTCAAAAATGGCAGTTGTTTAATGTCTAGAGTCGAAGCTGGACACATAGATTTCTTATCTCGAGTAAACGCATTTCAATTTTTTACATCAAGTTCAAAGAGTTTAATTTTAATGCATGTAAACATAAAACCAGAGTATAAAATATCAAAAAATGTATATACATGATTTCAATTCAATAGTGTATTAAGACTGCATGAATAATAGTGTGAATGACTTAGATGTGATTCAATTTGGGCTATGGATGCTATATTGTCCAAACATTGTAAAACAGAATGGCTAGTCAGTTAGTTGTTTCTTTGAAGATTTCATTTCATACCAATTGAAATTAATTGTGATATCCCTAAAATATATCGTACATGCCCAACAGTTCCGGATTGTATAATGCTGTGCACATACATTAATTACATATTACCATTATTTCAAAAAAGTGCTGGATTCAATATAATTGCAGAATCCTGTTTATAGTTTCATCACTTCAGCACAGAAGTCTGTATAAAAATATAAAACATGTGATAACTTTCTTCAAAAACATATGTATGTGTTTCTTGTGTTCAGTATCTTGTATCACCGAAATAGATATTTTTCCTGAGTTTTACTTAAAGATATATTATGCTCAAGTTTCAGATACAGATAACTACTACACGTTTTCTATGTATAAATATAATAAGCATGTTTGATTACACACAGAGTAGATATCTAACTTTAAAAACTACACAGTGTATGTAAACAAAGTACAAATACACAGTGTCATTAAAAAAAACAGCAGTTTTTTTTTAAGAAAGCACCAACATAACATGACCTGTAATAGGCAGGCTTGGGGCTGATTACTTGTGTTAGTAACTGATTACATTACAGTTACTTTGAAATTTTCTGATAACAATTACATTGGATTACTTTAATATTTTGATGATAATTGATTACATTACAGTTACTTGTGGTCAAGTTATCAGATTACATTTGATAACTTTCAAAATTATTTCAAACTGCAAGATAAATTTTCTTGGAGAAAACATTAGATAAATCAGAATGGAAACTTTATTTAACATACATGAAACAAATATTATTTGTAGGAAAAATATTGGCTCAGTAAAGCTGTCAAGTTTTTGTCTAACACACTGAGTCACTAATTTTATAAAGGAAGATTTACAAGGTCATTCTGTTCGAATCATATATATTTAGACATCTCCATTGCATTTAATCATCATCAATTTTTGAAAGTTTTCAGTAGAAAGACGACATCGTTCTAGTCTTATAAAAGAGGTTCTGATTTCTTTTTAGGTTAACAGTTAAACAACTGGTGTAGTGCAGTATTAACTGATATTTTTTTATTTTCCCTGGGGCAATGTCTCACAGTGACTATAATTTCATTATTATTAAGATTATTGCTTTCATACCTATTGAAGTACAAATTCACAATTGTAGCAAAGTTACCTGCAATATATGTTAAGAAAGGTGACACAATAGATCACTGATCCTTATAAAGAGCACACAAAGGAGACAATTAATATTGTGATCAATATATGTTGTAAAAGAATATTTTTCTTAAGGAGATGAGGTTGAAAATATAATTAGCATATCACTTATTTCTAGCAAAAGCAGCATATATTTTATCTTTTGCCCCAGCAGATAAAATGCAATAATTGGATTTATCATCTATCCAATGTCCAAGTGCAATCAGAAAGTAATCAAAAGTATTCATGATGAAATACCAAATTTTGTCTATGTAATCGATTGAATTACATTACATGTCATCAGATGTACGACAGTAATCAAATACATTTGAATACTTGCACTTGAGTAATCAATTACAGGTGATTACAATAACTGTATTCGATAACCCAAAGCCTGGTAACAGGAAATACAGCTTCCCATACATAGTGTATTCTAGTAGCCTAATTAGACATATTTTGTAAGAATTTTTAGATTTCAATTAATTTCTGCAATAAAAGTTTTTATGCAAAGATGGGTATAGTATATCTTTAATAGTCGTTCTTATACATTTTAAAAGCATTTTATTTTTCATTTTACCGAAAATGCTGCTTATTCCTTCTACGAATCGATAATTGAAAGAAAGAGAATTCCTCTATCATGTATACCTATTGAAAATTTCTAGAAAAAATAGATATCAGGAGAAGTAATATCATATAAGTTATATTTAAAATATGGCTTGAAAACAACAGAATCTTTACAGGATGATACATATTGCACGATTCTTTTTTTCACCTAAGACACTTAATAATTTGTTTAGAACCTCTATTCTGAAACCTGCTTCCAACCTCTTTAAGAACGAAGAAAGAAACACAGACTTACTCTTTTCTATAAACGTGTTCACTATAAAATTTCAAACAACATAACTCCACTTTATCTCACTGCATTAGTTCCAAACGCCGTAGGCAATACTACAGCATATAATCTTAGAAATGCAAACAACATCAGAAACCTTCAATGCAGCACACGTCTTTTCTCGTCCTCTTTCCTTCCACAGACAGTATCTGACTGGAACTCACTCCCTACTGAACTAAAATATGCACCGACCCTCAACAGCTTCAAATAATATTTGAATAAGGATGTCAAAAAGGCACCTATTATGGTGACAGAAAAACACAAATCTACTATACACGTCTCAGAAATTACTGCAGTTCACTAAATGTGCACCTATTTTCAAAGAACATCATCGATAGTCCTCTTTGTGCATGTGGAGATAACGAAACAACACATCACTTCTTTTTCACATACACTAGATTTCAATGGCAGAGTAGACAACTTATTGATAATATCAGAACAATCACAACGCCCACATTACAAGTCATATTATATGGAGACAACAGCAACCCACAACACAATAAATTCATTTTTGAACATGTTCACACGTTCATAAAACAAACGGAAAGATTTACATAATACGATTACATGCCTTTACCAATCAAATAATGTATCGGTGACATACTCGTATTTCTTTCAATTTCAACCAAACTGTCACAAAAACATTAATAGAGAATATATCTGCTTTTTCCTTTGATCTATCATGGGTTCCAGAGTTATGGCCCCTTAGCAGTGGGATAAATTCAGTGATTTAGGGCCATGATGTCCCTCTTATGTCGTATATGTGACTATTCAATTCAATACACTTAGCTCTGCCCTCTCTTTATAACCTTCTTATATGCAGTTATAAACAATACTTAGACCTAGGTGCATAGCTTTTTATTCCAGAAAGTATTTGCATGCATTTATTTGTGGTCAAATATGCCCTTTAGGCGGACATTATCAATTTCATAAAGCTGCGTTACATAAAAAACGTGTTTTTTCCTTTGATTCTACTCTGCCACAGTCCCAATTACATGCAATGGTAACGTAAGGGATGCGAGAAACGTATGCTTTTTAATATAAAACAACCATCTAGTTAGCTTTGTGACGTGTTTTAACCTGCAAGATAAATATTCAGTGTTGAAGACTGCTGAAATGGTATGCCTATTTTAACTTTTAAATTTTGGTCAGCTATATTGTCTTTCAGTTATACAATTCTTTTACGGCCGTTTGAAAAAAAAACTGGTCGTATGATGTGAAAGCCTATGACGGGCAGGCTGGTGGGCTGGCAGCGTCCAGTTTTGTCCGCATCGAATCTTTTACATGCAAGGAGGATTTTAGAATTACTTAATACAAATGTTAACCATCATGAGTCGTATTGTCGTGCGCATGAACCAGGTCTTTATGTCAAAGGTCAAGGTCACACTTAGAGGTCAGATGAAAACGCTTGTCCGGATCAAAACTTCTTCGTGCTTTGAGGGATTTTGTTGTAACTTTGCAAAGATGTTCATCATTGTGAGGCCGAGTGTTGCATGAAAATTCCAGATGAAAACAATGTCTGTACGTGAAATTTCATTGGTCACTCTTAGAGGTCAAATGAAAACGCTTATCTGGAGCATAACTTCTACATGCATTGAGGTATTTTAATATTACTTGGCACAAATGTTCACCATTGTAAACTGGAGTGTCGCAGATCCCTGTGCCATGGTCATACATAAAGGTCAGAGGTCAGATTAAAATATGAAAATATGTGTATTTACCACTTAGTCATCATGAATTAAGTGATTCTATTACATATGTTCACCATCATGAGACTAAGCATAACACGTATGATTTTGTTCCATATATGCAAGGTAAAGGTCATTGGAGATGACGAAGTGACTAGATAGTATCCAAAATATATCTTCTTCACACATGGAAAGATTTAAGTATTACCTGATACAAATGTTCAGAAGCATGAGGCGTAGTGCCGCGCGCATCTTTCAGGTCACTATGTCAGAGGTCAAGGTCACACTTAGAGGTCAGAGGAAAAAGCTTGTTCGTAGTAAAACTTCTACATGCATTGAGGTATTTTAATATAACTTGGCATTAATGTTAACCATTGTAAGAGGGAGGGTCATGCGCAAAATTCTGGTCCCTGTTGCCAAGTTCAAGGTCATTTATAAAGGTCAAAGGTCAGATAAAAGTATGAAAATGTGAGTACAGACCATCATAGTAATCATGAGTTAAGGGATTTTATCACATCATGAGACTGAGTGTTACATGCATAATTCAGGTCCATAATTTTGCAAGACCAAGGTCTCTAGAGATGATTTAATGTTCAGATTTTGTCTGGTGCATATTTTCTACATGCATGGACGGATTTCAGTATTACTTCAGGAGTAGTCAAACTTGCTTAACTACTTACACTTTTTTTGATCCGTTATGCCCACATCTTCAGCAAAAGCCTTTGTGACGGGCGTATTTTGTGACAACGGCACCCTTGATATATCTAAGCTAGAGATGTAGTTCTGAATTTTTGCTCACAGACACTCAAGTTTCAGTTTTAACCTGGCAATCATCGTGACAATTATCTTATAGTGTTTTTTGAGCAGTGTCTTATTGATTTGACCTCTAACTTGTTACAATGCTTTATCGTTTTTTCAACTAGCTGAAGGAAACGTCCTTGATCCTGCGTGTTTTGAAGTTTACATATTGATTAATTAAACAATAACTATGACCAGTTTGCTTGATAGTTGAGTCTACAGTGTTTAATTTGGATATATGTTTTCAAGGTTTACTTTTTATCTGAGCTAAGGATAAAGACTTTGCGTCATGTGACCTAGTCTCAAGGATTTACCAAGACCTGTAATGATGTTTATAATTTTAATGTTTTCTAGAGGACTAATGTTGCTTTTAAACATATCTTTATTCCAAAAATTTAACATCAGATATCTAGGAAGACAAAAGAACTTCAGAAAATTTTATCGTGTATCCCCGGTAGAAGTTTATTTATTATGCTTCAAAATAAAGATCCTAATTCGTATTACATTGTAACATTTATGAAATTGTATCTTTAACTTTCATCATAACTTTTACACTTTGAGTCTGCAAAAATATCATATGGGGAGTTAGTTAATAAATGAATCGAATAATTAACTTTTGTAACAATTAAAACGTCTTCAATCAGCAATTAATATCACAGTTAGTTTTATATATAATTCGATGTTAAAGAGTGACATCATTGTTTAAATTTATTTCGTATCGACGTTTTAAAAAAATTATGTAATTTAAACTCAATTTTTCATTTATTTATTTTAATTATTCTTAAAGCAAATTTTGAGAATCATAACATTCATGTCGCCCGCTACTGTATTTAAAGAACTTCACTTCGATTTATTCCGGAAATTAATGGAAGAACAAAAAAGCAAGAAGTCAATGGGCGAATTACTGGAATTGAAAATAAAAGATCGTCATATTCTAAAAGGAAAAAAAAAACAGTTTTTATTTTTTTAATTATTATATCTCATTATATATCTTCTCGTCTGGATACAAGGTCCCTGTAAAAAAGCGAGTCTTTCATTTGGGTATTCGCTTCCTCTGCTCGTTTACTACTCCATATTCTTTCTGTCGACTTTATCCGGTTTCTTTGACAATGGCAGTGCACGTATATAGGCTTCAGGGAGTGATGTGATTGCCGTTATACGGAAGTCTGCAAATTAGACCGTATATTCAAGAAGTGAAACATGAGTGCAGGATAAATTAAATAAATATGTCTGATGATGATAAAATTATTGCAATTCTTAGTTATGAAAATCTTGTATGTTATTGCTTGTTTAGGAGTGGTCGGGTTTAAATAATGCAATATTTTGTTATTTTATTTTTAAGCATTTGGACGTGTCATTGATCTGTCACTGACATTTCTTTTCTTAGGTATGAATGTTTACATTCTTATAGGAAAATGGGCATGTGAATCAAGTGAAAATAGTACTGTGATTAAATGAAAATATTTTCTGACTATATGCATGTAAAGTAAATATTGTTTTCTTTTTACCATCAGCTATAGAAAATACTGACGGAAACTATTGTTCAGATAGAAATAACAGTCCAGGTCCTGAAAGTCGTATCCTTAGCAAAGGTGAATTAGATAGTCTTTGTCGAGTTGAAAGCAGAAAATCACCATTACTTTTGAAAGAATGCGAAAAGGTATGTTCTTACATCAAAGGAAAATCTGGCGTTATTGTTCACGTCTGGCCAGCATACAAGACAGGAATCGAAACTGAAGTGGTGTTTATTGTATTTGCAAGGCAAGACTTGGATTTCGATATTGAAGAATGGACAACCGAACTTCGAATTGCAGGCAAGTACACAGAAACAAATAACACCCTGTTATTCTCTAAGGAAAACAAGCCATTATCAACAGAAATTGCCAGAGAAATTAGCTCTGTGATTGACTTACATTCTGAAGATTTGATGCGAAAACACCAGTACCTTTCTGCTATTTCGGCATCTGCAGCAATGTTCGAAGAGAACGAAAGAGGCGAGCAAATAATTGTGCCAAAGGCTTGCATTGTTTTGTATGTTCTAGTGGCAGAATTTATGCCACTGTTAGAAGACAAATATCCTGAAACATTGGGAAAATTTCCGGTCGATGTTAGAGAAGGTTAATTTCGATTGTGTGGTGCGTCGGCTACTGAGTTTCAGGAGACGTTGTGTATGGGTTGCAAAATGAAATGTTCCGCAAATCCCAACCAATTTAGCACACTTGGAGGCTTTGTTGAACGTCCAGAATACGGTCTGTGTGGAATATCTTGTGCTCATGGTTTCCTTGATGAAGACAAAAAATTCACAATGCTGCAAAAAGAAGTCTGTGATGTCTATGATGAAAATATTAGTGTAAATCAGCCATCAAGTGAAGATAAAAACAGGATCGGGAGACTTATCAACTTAGTTTTTAAAAAAGGAAATGATCAACGTGCAGGTGTAGATCTTGCTATGTTTACAATTGCAAAGCGTCCGCCTATTGCCGGCACCTTTCCGGATAATAACAGAGACACTGATAGTAAGTGTAATTTGATAAAATGCTCAAGGTTAAGGTCATCAAAAAACGAAGCACACTCACAAATGACTGTACAAGATGCATCTCTAATTGGACGTGATTTTAGCTCAACTAAACCTAAAGGCTTTTGTGAGCTATTAAGTTCGCGTGCAGTCCTCCGTCCGTCGATCTGTCCGTAAACAACTGCATTCAAATGACATTACTCCGAAAACACTACACCTTTTTCAACTTAACTTTACCAGAATATTTCATGGATGGCCTTACAGTTTTTAATATTTTTGAGTTCCAGGCAGAACTCTGATTGCAGCAGCAGAATAAAAGGAAATCTTTCAAAGCTCTTCTTCTCAGCAGCTCATCACCAGATTTGAAAATATTTTAGCTAAATTTGAGGGCAGTTAATTGTCCTTTCATGTCTAAATGGGAAACTTTTTTTAAAAATCTTCTCATAGGATACTGCTGGCTCTGTTTGAAAATAATTTGGAGTAACTACTTCTTTAGTGACCGACTTTATAATTTTGAAAGTTATGTTGATCCGTCTAAAACTTGGTGGCTTACAGGGACGGAGATTATACTGTGCTTCAGTAGTTATTTTAGGTGTTTTGGCCGTGCTTTTAAGACCATGGTACATAGGTGAGGATATAGGGTCATCATGGCCATATTGTTTAATGTTAATACAGAAGTTAAAGGTTTACTTATGGCATATTCGATATGTGTTATATTAGCTCATTCTTTTTAAAATGAAGAGTAAATTATGATTTCAGAAATGACCTGCTCAAGTGCATATAGCAACCAAAATAGTTTGTAATTTACGGCTATCCACAAAAAACTGCGCAACAACATTTTTCTACATAAAGAATTAGATAAATGTATTCCGTTTGCCGATTGTACTTGTTGTGTATGATGTGTTAATGAAAGTTAACAACAAAATTAAAACAAGTGAAACCGTTTGAAAAATTTAGTTTCATTTTTGCATAATGAAGATCTGTCTTATGAAATATTGCTAAAAGTTCTATTACCATCTCTCGTAAATGGCACTGTAAGATTTTTTCAAAATAAATCTGTACTCAGACTGTCTGTCAAGATTGTAGTTTTCATAAAATTCATGCAACTTCAATTTCTATTACAGAAAATAAGTACGAATCAGGAAAAGTTTGGGGAAAGCGAGGAATACCACTTAACAAACAGCAAGTACATAAGTTTGGATGCGTATCAGGGAAAACTCATGGGAATATTATATGGACTAATATGGCAGTCAAAGATATTGCCTTTACCGGTGATATACAAGGATACCCGGCAAACTATACGCTGTTTAAGCAATATGAAATTTTATCAGAAGATGAAGATAAGAGGTTTTGTGAGCTAGGAGATTCAGGGTCTCTAGTATTCATGGAAGACGAGCAGCATGGTGATTTTAGGTGTATAGGTATGGTGGTCGGATTCATGGAAAGCACCAAAACTACTGCTGTCACACCAATAACTGATATTCTTAACGAGCTTGACATTAACAGTCTTAAATCTTTTCAGCAAAAGGTCAATTTAGATCCTATAAACAAGCGTTTAGAAGATATAGAAAATAGACTGCAAGTAATGGAATCTCTTTTAAGAGATATAAGGGACAAAATTCAATAAAATCTGTACAAAAGCAGAAGAACAATAGGAAAAGAGGAATGTTACATGAAAAAGAAAGTTCTGCCTGGCATACTATGTGGCCTACTGCGAGCCAAAAAGCGTTACTAAAGCTTTGCTATGGTCGCATTGCCATGAAGTCTAGAATACGGTCATTTACTCTTTTTGAAAAACTTCTTTTTAAACTTCTTTTGTCTGCTTATGTTTTTGATCTCTTTTAAGTTTTGTAATTGTGAAACATTTGATCGAAGTAAAGTTTATAAAAATATCAGCATAGCTATACATTAGCATAGGTTAGTTACACGAAGGCCGTAGGCCTGAGTGATATATTGTTTCGCATAAGAACAAAAACGTGGGTTATTCTACGATAAACCACAACTGGATACTTATTATTTCGATTCTAGCACGACCAAACAATAAACCACATTCTAAAATAAGTGTTAATTACTTCTTACGATCGTAAAAACACTTGCGCGGTAGGCCCCTGGGTTTGGTCGTTAAAATTTTCTCCCTCGATATATGTAAAAGTTGGCTTCTACATAATAAATTGATCTATCCAATAAATGAACAAATAAACAATATACTTTTCATCAGTTGATAATTTCTTTTTTTATTTCGAACTAAAATTGAAATTTACTAATAAATTAAATGTTCAAACAAATAAAAGATGTTCATGTTCTCAGATGCTAAAAATAGCATATGTAAAACGTCACAAGGTCGCTTAAACGAGTCGGCATACGTGTGTGAATTTTAATGTAGACACAAGTAACATTTACATGGATTATTGACACAAAACATTGCTCGGCTATCATTTTTTCACAAATTGTGCCCATTCTAAGTAAATTGGCTTTTTGTGCCATTTTGCAGCCGAACTTTGTTGTTGTTGTTGTACGCCGGTAATACTACGATTCCTACGGTAGTATTTACATACATCACGCCACTTTCATTCATAAAAAATTTATTCGTGGGGTGACGGCGGTTCACGGAACAGCCAAAACAACAAGCGCACGCGCGTAGTATACTGCAGGATAACCCGAGTTTATTTTCCTCTTTGTATATATAGGCTATTTTTAGATCGTGTTAGAATAAGTTTTAATGAAAATGCGTGTTAGACATTTAATATTGCTTTCGCTTTAGTAATACGCTAGCAGGGAACCATATTTACATGTTTTGTATGTAGAATATTTTCGGAAATGTGTTTTTTTGTATTTTGTAAAATAGGCACTTCAATATGTCTCAGACATATTTTGTTGTCACAAGTTAAACATTTTACTTCTATGTGTTTATGCAGAAAGATACGGTGTTGATATATATACTTAATTGATAATATGTTACGTAGCGTTTTGTTAACTAAAGTCTATGATGTTAATAATAATCCTCTGACAGTGATTAAGCAATTGATAGTGTTAATAGTGTGTAAATTCGTGCAACGTTTGGATTGTTATAACTATAAAAATCTCTTGTTTTTTCAAGCATTTTCTCTATGTAATAGTTTTTTTCTAAAATGCATGTTATAGTATATCTTTATGTAATACTTATTATTTAACTAAATATAGTTTTTTTTTATTTTATGCCTACCAATGAAATATAGGGAAATATCAGTGAGATAAAAGTGATAATCCACTGTTTTGAATCAGTGAAATTACCATTTTGATAATCCACTGTTTGTGCCGGAACTACTGCTTGATGAAACTTCAGGAATTTCCCAACCACGTAAATACAAGAGAATCCGCTGTATTTCAGACTGTGACAGCGAGTGAAATTTATTTACCTTGTTAAATCCAATTATAATATTGAATTTCTGAGCCTAAGTAGCTGTGAACAATGATGAAATTCGCCATAAATTATTTAAAATGTCTGATTTGTTTACATAACTCACATGGACAATATCCAATATGGCCGACTTTCAATTCAATTGATTGAATATTACTCGGTATTAATCCGCTTTTATAATTAAAGTATGTATGGCTAAAATTCAATAAATATTGATAAACTGTGTAGAGAAAAATAAATGTTATTTGATGAAAGTGTATTCAGTTTATTTCAGCAGAAGTAAAGTTATCATATGTATTGGAGATTGTCTGCACTTTTTTTGTGCAGAGTAACCAAAGTACGCATTAACTGATGTGGGGCTCACCATGGGGAATTTATTGAAGGCCCTGATTAAAAATGTCATAAAATACCCATTTTTGACGTGTTGGCATAAAGTAAAAAGAAAATTTGTTTGTTTTTTAGTGGAAGATGGGCTGCGCCACTCGTGAAAATATCACATATGGTGTTCACTCGATGAAATAAATTCTCATCTTCTACAAAAACAAACAAATATCCTCTATATCTAACATGAAAAAGAGTGTCAGTGAAAGCTTTCATGACCTTTAAAGATCCTGTTATACTTTCAAAGATTATATATACTTAAATTAAAGAATTAAAATAGGAATTACTACTATACCTCTAAAATGTTAAAACATTAAACAGCTTTATACAAACGTAAATCTTCGATGTAGAAGATTAATCAAAAAAAGTGCAAGTAAGCTATGGTAACGTTGGTAGGGTCACAAGACCTCATAGAAATCTAAATATGTAAAACAAAAACAAAAAAATAAAACGTTTATTCTACAGCTGCGTTTTTTGCAGAAGCGTAATCAGTCTCAATATGTTTACCGACTGGCTGACTACACTTGGACTTAAAGACTACAGATAAAACTCGACGTTTAAAACTGTTTTGTTCCTAGATATTAGTAACATATATTTGTATTTATTTTTACTGATTTGCTATGATTGTTGTATGGTTTATTAAAGTGATCACATGAATACATGAAAATATTGCAAAGAAGACTAATTGAATAAGGTTGTGTGGCAATATATATCTACCACAACACAATTTATTTGTTGATTGATAAAGGCACCTATTTAAGACATGTCATGTTGTGAGGTTTGTGTAGCGGACATTTACAAAGATTGTTCAGACTATGTAACTCCAGTACCGCTCAATTTTTACATGAACTTTGGTAGACAAGTCTTTATAAACCTGCTTGTCTGGAACCAAAAGACCCTGTGCTCAGACATTTAGTGAAAACTTTATGGTCGCTATTCGTCTACGTTCTTTATAACAAATTAATTTTCAAATTAAAAAATAAACATTGTCCAGAACAAGCATGCGTCGGTACGCTCTGAGGGATAGTATATATATTGTTTTATAATTTTGAGAACACCAGGGAGCGTTTTGTCGACGTGTCGCAGATTGGTGCACAGTTTTATGAAAGTGTGTCGTTACGTGAGATTTCTTAGAAAATGTCGCAGCCCTGCGATAGTGTAAGTTTTGTCGCACGACGTAAAAGTGACGTCGTTCAATTCAATACGGCGTTGTGGTGCATGTTTGAAAATTGCACCTTAAGAACCTGTTGAGTATATAGTGTTAGAGTTTCGTTATCTGATCTGAGAGATTTTGAGATAATGTCAAGGTATCGTTTAGATTGAGCCTCAGTAACAGAATTCTACTGTTGTAAGGAAAAGCTTATGGCCTGTGGTTCTACTAAATATCGTGACAGAGTCTATTGAATTGATTTTTGTCTATAGTGTACATTGTATAGAAAATTCTTAATGAATATGGAATGGATTGTTCGCCAGTTCAGTTATTATGCTTTATTTCATTATAATATGCTATTTGTTTTGTATACTGATTTTTATAATTGTATTTTTTTTTTCATATATGCTTTTAAGTATTTTAGTACAGTTCTTAACCTGTTTAATTTATGTTTCTCTTTTATAAAATTTTAATAAATATTAGATTGTTATTGTAGTTTTCCTTATTGTATTTCGTTCGTAATAATTATTACGGCATTTTGAAATACTTTGTTGTTATGTGTTATGAACGTATTTTTGTGTGATTTTTATGCCCCCGAAAGGATGCATATAGTAATCGGACTGTCTGTCCGTCCGTCCGTCCATCCATCCGTTCGTCCGTCTGTCTGGTAAAATCTTGTCCTCGCTTCATCTCCAAAACTGCTTGAGAGATTTCATTGAAACTTAATAGTGTTTGTCACCAAGCCTAGTTGTGCATATCATCAGGAGATTCCGCTCGAATTATTTTTGGCAGAGTTATAAGCACTTAGTCATGTTTTACTATAACTTCTTTATTAAAATCTTGTCTACGCTTCATCTCCAAAACCACTAGAGGATATCATTGAAATTACACAGGAATGTTTGTCACCAAACCTAGCTGTGCATATCGTCAGGAGTTTTTAGTCGGATTATTTTTGGCAGTGTTATGGGCCCTTAGTCATTTTTTACTGTAACTTCTATATTAAAAATCTTGTACAAGCTACATCTCCAAAACTTTTTGGGGATTTTATTGTTGAATAAAACAAGTTAAAATAAGCTGTTTTATATATTTCCATACTTAAGAACTGCAACTGATGCAGTTATCATGACTGTGTTGCCTGCTCTGTCTAAAAATTGTGAAACCAGAATTCAGTGAAGACAGCTTTGAAGTGTCTCATAAGAAAATTAAATGTAATAGCATAACACAACTTGTTTCTTTACGTTTCTTTTCAAGAGCATTTCATCGTTAAAATTGTATGCCATTTGGAAATCAAAGCTACATTTCGGGGCGTATGCCACTTTCCAGTGACAGCTCTTATTTCAAAATAGGTATGCTTCCCCTAAAATTATTTTTGATACATAGATAGATAGATTTATTTCCGTATGGAATACATATACATTGACATCTAAAACAATATATGTACGGTACAAATATATAACATACATGAGAATAAATAAGCCATGACATGCACACCAACACCAAGGATAGCACAAAAAGAGAGACTCTTATTTCCATTGTGGTCCCCTGTGTTGATTGCATGACATAGAAGCCTTTAACCAGTGCAAAAATAAACTTTCAATTAAATATTATCACAGTCAGATTTCAATTATTTTAACACGGTTTGACTAGAATTACAGCATTGTAATTAAAACAGAATGAATATACTAGGAAGCAAATAAAAGAATTAATAAGCATTAGATACGTTACCTTAAAACCAACTACAATAAAGACAAATAATCATTATATCACAGTCACAAAATTAAACCTATTACTTAAACATTTGACAAGATACCAAGACGTAACTATAAAAATGTAGGCATGAAAATTTAAAAATGAGTATCACTTAGACTAAAAGAAATGCATCATTTCATATTGAATGTGTTAACTGTTAGACGAAATAAGTTAAAACCATTCCTATACCGAAACAACCTGATGTAAAATTAAAAACGCATATAAAAAGTATTGAAAAATTACAAACTGTCTAACAGTTATTTTCAAAGAAGGTAACCTGGCAATGCTAGATAATCTAGCTGGCAAACTATTCCACAACGAACATACCACAAAGCAGAAGGATTTGGAACCAAAACCTTTGACATTTGGGATTGCAAACGCACCCTTGTTACTTAACCTGGTATTGTAAGAATGAACAGTGACCTGTCGAATGAAATATTCTTCCATGTAATCAGGAGCCAGACCATTTTTACTTGAAAAACATGACAAAGGATGATCTGATCTACATGTTTATTGACTGGTAACCAGTTGAGTGAACGAAAGTGATTTGGATCAATATGTGACCTGGCATCAAGATCAAGGACAAACCTTATCAGCTTATTCTGAGTTACGTGAAGTTCGTTTTTAAGGAACTGGGATAGACCGGGATACCATATTGAACAACAGTAACAGTAATGACATTGAATTAAGGACATATTTAGAAGTTTCTTAGTATGTTGAGTAAGGTAATCCTTTTTTGCGATATAAATATTTCAAAAGTGCATTAGCCTTCTGCAACACTGACCTAAACATTGCAACAAAAGATAATGATTGATCAATGGTTGCTCTAAGATATTTGACCGAAGAAGTTTATTTTAATAACTGTGCCATTACATTTAATATTAAGTGATGAATTTGACCTAAGTCTATGTTTAGACCCAAATAAGATTGACTCAGTCTCGCCTAAATGTAGTGATAACTTATTATCCACCAGCCACTGGCTAACAAGATGCAAATCTTCTTCCAGGGCATGCTCAACATCAGCCTTACATTTACTTAAAACCAGAATTCTTGAGTCATCTGCATATAATAACAACTTAGTTTTGACTACAGCTGACATGTAATGACCAAGAAATGACCCTTGTGGAACACCACATGTAATCCGAGCGGCAGATGAATGTGTACCTGAAACATCAACAAGCTGCCTTCTATCAGAAAGATATGATCGAAACCATGTCAAAATATCATCACTAAGACCAGCCGCACTTAACTTCATAAGAAGAGTTGGGTAGTCTACAGTATCGAATCATTTCAATAAAATTACCTGTACTATTAAAGGCATAAAATGTTGAAATCTGCATTAACTACTCGATTTATTGATTTTTATATATGCATTTGAAATAAACTGCTAAACACTTAATAAAATAAAATCGATGAAAGCATCATTCGCAATTTAAAAAGTAAACAGAATCGTCTTTATAACATAATGTTGACGTTATCAGAAAAGGAAGCCGGGAACCAGAGGTCGCCTTTTTGTAATGATTTCTCCCTTTCTTTGATGATTATACAGGGAAAAAGACGGTAGAGCAAGAAGAAAACGACACTTCTAGCTGTGATTCCGAAGAACATATCTAAACTTAGTTACAGGCCCATTTTTTGTTACAGAAACACAACAAAATGTAAAGATTTATACACTTTTATCGGTAAAGTATTTACCTCATTAATCAAGGGGGATGATACTTTGGTTATATTATTAATTTTGACGACTAAATACAATATTCTCTGTTGCTCAATAGAGTAGACCATCGTATAGTGTTTCATTGAGCGAAAGGGCTTGGGTTCGACTCGACTTGGGAATCAAATGTTTTTGTTTTCAGTTTTCATGGTGTGTAGAAGTATAATATTATGTTTCTTCCGTAGTATATTACCTACTTTTATATTTTTAAGAAAAAAATCAGCTATATTCTATGACTCACTCGCTTTAACTTAAACCTTTGTCGTCCAGTATCTGAAGATAATTTTGTTTTTGATATTAAATTTCTAGCATCAGTTTTTGACCACCAGTCGATCTATTTTTGTAATGGCGCCAATCAATCGGATGTGTATTTGGATAATAGTTTTAGGTAGCTATTTTGATTTTAAAAAATATGACAAGAGAAAGAGAATATCTGAATGTCAGATGACTGATGAAGGCAGATAGTTTAACGGTTTTTTTTGTTGTTGTTTTTTGAAAAATTTAGATTGTTACTAAGACATTAATTAATTGATAAAATTTAACTTTTCATGATTAATCCTCATTATTCATCATCTAAACCATCAAAAGAACATAACTAACTATGACTTCGTTCTATCATTCTATATATTGTATGAAGAGACTCTTGATGAAAAAAATTAGTATGAAAAACCAAATTTAACTTTCAACTGACATTATTTGTTACCCTTTTTGAAAAGTTGATGAATTAAATGATTGTACAATTGTTCACCTACTACCAAAAATTTTCTAATCTATAAAAGATGTTCAATACTTCGAGCATGATAAATAAAGCTATTGTCAAATAAACTTCAAATTAGCTAACAGAAAGCTGCCGGTAGGGTAATATATAACAAACAGCTCTAACAACTATTCGGCGATATACTAGTAACTAATATAAAATCGTACTGCAAAACAATTTCATAAACCAAAATAGAGTATCAAACTCAGGGCATTCGGAACAAACATGACCATAACAGGATGAACCGTCGATTTGTATCACACATTGAATCACCTACTCGAGTGTACGAATTATTCAATTAGTTCTAGTTCTAAAAAATACCAGTAATTTTCGATTCAGTTAAAGATGCACATTGACTATCAATGGAAATTTTGTTGTTTCGAGTCTTATGTGTTATTTTACGAAAAGTATTTCCAATATACTCTTACTAGATGACCCCCTAAATGATAGTCACGAAAATGCTTTGCAAAGATACTTTTCGACTCCAAAACATAAACGCTTACTTTACTTTCGTTTTTGAAACCATTCCGTTCAGTAGTGTCCGTTTAAATTAATCGAAAACGACCGGACGATTCTGAATACTGATAAGCCTCGTACACAAACGGAAGTCGACACAAAAAGGAAAACAACAAAACCAAAAGGGCCAATTCTAACGCAGACAAGTAATAAATTATTAATAATGTTTCTAAGTATGATATATATGCCCCGTGAAATACGTCATTGTCTCTCTCCGCAAACGACCAAAATTACAAAGATTGTTGTTAAAATAATATTGTATTACTAAAATGTGTATCAAATTAATTTTAGAACACACGTTCTGTAAAAAAAAGAAAAAGAAAAGCCAGGAAATTGATCATGTAATTATATTTTGCATTTTTACAAACTAAAAACTGAAAAATAATATAAATGTTACCAATTTCAATAAAGAATTTAAATTAGGTCAATAATAACTACAGTTTATTTGTATCAAAATAATTAATAGCATATGTGAGAAACAACAAAAATGCAATGATAAAAATCAGTATTCAAAATAAATTGCATATTATAATGTCATAAAGCATAAGAACTGAACTGGCGAACAATCCCTTCCATAGATAAACACCTCATGTTTCCTACTGAGATACTTAACGTAATTAATTATTTCTAAGAACTATGTAACTTGAACTTTTAGTTACATTTTAAGGTGTGGTCATTGTTGTTACAGATTTTGCAGGAAATTTGTAATTTACAGTTTCCATAGGAAAGGATAAGTTGATGCGATAAGTCTTTCATCCGATAATTTCTGTATTATGTTCTTGTTGTTTTTAGTTTTTGAGTTACCGTATTGAAGGTTCCTTCTTCTCTGAAGATCTTCATGGTTTCAACAGAAGCAGTGTTCACCTTTTCATATACTCCTTTGTTGATGCAGTAAATTAAATATTAGACAATATCCGGTATTAATTTTTTATTTCAACTCCTTATTCCAATTTTTCTGTTCAGACTGCAAACATGAGGAAATAAGTTATGGCACACAGTTATAAGTAAACATATATTTGGAAATGGACAACAGTTAAGATGTGGAAACGATTTTACTACGGCTGTCTACCTGTCTGTAAACTTGACCTGTCTTCTCACATTGCTGATTTAGAGAAAACGTTCCCTTGTTACCATTTTAGGTGATTATGTTGCAGAGCTCCTGTTGATGCTATAAACAAGATCAACTATGGCTTTGACCATAAATTTGGTCTACCAAATGTAATTGGAGCTGTTTACGGCACCATTATTCCTATACAGGTATCCTTATAATCATATATCTAAAACTGCATCTGACTTTAATGATCCAGCTAGGATTTAGGAATGGCAGGGTGCGGCTGAAAATAGTGCACTTAAAACCATGAAAACCGCCAATAGAGCATGCACAGCTTGACTGATTTTGTATCAGATTGCATTTTGTTAATACTGATTGACACAAGTATTATTTTTTTCAAAGTATGAGTGCCTTGTAATTCAAGACCAATGCCTACCAACTCATTATTTCTACAAACAATGTGTAAAGGCAAAGTTCTGTCTTATAAAAGGGCACAGCAGAGTGGCAAAGAAAAGGAAAGTGTGTATACATAGAGACAGAGTGCTGCTCCCTCCTATTTTAGTAGCCAAGCAATGCACATAATATGATATATAGCAACATAAAATACATTATATATTTTAACATTTTACAATAAAATTGATTCTAATATCTTCTCACATCTCTAGGCTCATATTGTGAATGAAACTGCTTACGTATGCAGGAAGGTGTATCATGCTATTAATATGCAAGCTGCTGTGGACAGTAAAATGGGATAATCTTCCATTGAAACCTTCATTTGTTATGATTTTCATGTAAGCAATATTGACATTTCATTAATGTCACGTATTATATGTTTTCTCCAAAAACTCAGAGAGAAACCTAAACATTAATGAAATGATGGGTAGGTGAACAGCGAGAATTACACTTACAAACTGGTGCAGTTATAGTGCAATACATCTTTAGTTGCTTTTAAACACTACTTCAGTGCTGAAATATAAGGATCATCTAAAGATGTTTGGTCCGTCGTTAAGAATTGATCTCAGAATAATTGTGACATGGAACTGACCTTCACGGACATAGTGGTAAAGTATCTTGGGTCAGAGCATGACTCTTATTTTTAACAATTATGGAATTAATGAATTTTCCTTCTGAATATGCATCATAACCTATTGGTACTCTTCCAAATTAGTTAAAAATATGTCCATCTAATTATTACTAGCTCCACCCAAGGGATCGCACTGTTTTTCCACAAAGATCAATTGAATCTCTTGTTTTATCTGAAGGTCCAGATTTCTGATATTTTGCATGAAGCATTCTCTTGTAGACCTTTACCAATGTTGCTTAAACGTTGCCCCTATGGTCATTTCTGGCTCCATCTCATCAGGGGTAAATTGTTTTATTTAGACTTAATACATAGATCAACTTTTTTAAAGAAGAATATTGCCTAAATCCATAATGTTAAGCCTTATGACATCAGCTTTAAAACATTGCCTAGTGGACCTAAATTCGTTTTATTATTATTATTATTATTATTATCATTATTATGCCTCTTTTTAATTCTTCTTCTTTTATTTCATATGATTAAAAAATTACATAGAATTTCCCTTAGCAGTTATACTCATTTTATTGCTTTAGGGCTTTTATCTTTTCTCTTTAGAATATTTTCTACCTTAGAATAATTGAATATTCAGAAAATATTGAATATGCATTACTGATAATTTGTTTCTTCTTTAGAAAATAGAGACATTAGATATCTTCTTGAAGATAGTGGATATCTTCAACTTATTACATAACACCTTTTCTTAGCCCATCACCTCAAGCTGAAACAGATTTTAATGAACACCATGTGTCAGGTCGCTCTGCGGCTGAAAAGGCGTTTGCCGTTCTCAAACCCAGATTTAGGTATTCCTAAAAAATATTTCAGTCATTTCAAAACAGGAAAATTATGTTTTGGCTCAGTGATTTAGACCATTTTCCCCATTCATATTGCCTAAACAGATTTACAAACAAATTTTACATAATCTTTCTAGGTGTGTGACCAACACAAATAAAGTGATTAATGAAATCTACAATACAAGAATATTAAACCAATATGCCAAAATATTCAGTTAAGATTAAAAGATCCTTATCGAAAGTGCATCAAATATGAAAAAATGTAAATAGGCCCTAGTATCTAAGAAATCGCCGCATTTTCTAACAACAATTTTTAATTTTCGATATTCTAGGCGTTTGCACAACTCCGAAAGATGCCTTATGCTGAGGCCAACTAAATCTAATAAGGTAACAGAAACTTGTGTAAGGCTTCATAATTTCTTTTTGGACAGGAGGATGCCACCAACTGAACATGAATACATTAATGACACTAATGACATTGGAGATTTTGCCTGTCAGGTTCCGCCAGAAAGAAGTGGTTCCGAAAGAAGACAAAAACTTTTAAATTTTTTCAACTAAACTGTGTTTCATTTGTAATTATTCAAGTGTTCAAAAATAACAAATTGGTAGATTTCTTTCAGTCATGTTCTTTCAACGTATTATATATTATATACATTGTATTAGATGATATTGGAATAAAATACAGATATTCATAGGTTGTCACTCTGTTTTCTTTATTTTTTTAATTACATAGTTAAATTTAGAATAGTATCCATCAAAATTTTTAATCTGTCATTGCAGTGATTGAGGCTTGGTGGACAGTAAAATTAATTAGTACTTATAATGAATTCCGACTGTCTGCACATACAATATTGTTTCACATATAAAAACAGGGACAATTGTCACTTGAGTGACTGATCCTGTTTGTTCAAAACTTTTTGAAACTGTATTGGCTGACATGACATTTTTGACTGATGTAACGTTGACAAAGAATCCCCACCCCACCCCCGATTGGTTAATACCTTTCAAAGCTGTATAAATCGTAAGCAAAACCCGTATACACCGTGAGCAATCGTTTTCTCTAAAGAACCTTGACACTTTCTCAATTTCTAATTAGATACTGATTCTCATTGTTTATACAAAAAATAGAATGTCCATGTACAGCATGTCGAGCCCGCTAACGGAAATCCGCCTATGGGGATGGGACAAAGAAATGGAAACTGTGGGAAGTTATTATTACTAGTGGGCTGTTCGGGGAAGAATGGGACTATATAATGGACATGGGAAGACATACCTTTTTTAGCTATGGAGTTCTTCCCCACACTAGACAGAATGACATAATGATAGGACAAGGCATTTGATGTCTCTTTCAGGGAGCATTACAAATGTGTCACACTATTTTCAAATTCGTCCATGCATGGAGAAGAAATGGCCCAGACAAGGTTTATCATCAACATTTTGGACCTTTGAGCTGTCGTTGTGACCTTGACCACTGAGCTAGGAATCTGGGTCTTGCATGCGACACACCATCTCATCAACGTGAACAAAAGTGCCAAGGTATTTTAAAATCCTTCCATGCAGGGAGAAGTCGTGACCTGGACAAGGTCTATCATCAACATTTTGGACCTTTGACCTGGCATTTTAACCTTGACCTTTGAGCTGGGAACCTGGGTCTTGCATGCGACACACTGTCTCATCAAGATGAACAAATGTGCCAAGGTATTTCAAAATCCTTCCATGCAGGGAGAAGTTATGGCCTGGACAAGGCAATCATTAATTTTTTTAGTAATGGAGTTCTTCCCCACAACAGACAGAATGACATAATGATGGAAGGACAAGGCAGACCTATATGATGTCTCTTACAGGGAGCATAACAAATGTGTCACGGTATTTTCAAATTATTCCATGCATGGAGAAGTAATGGCCCAGACAAAGTCTATCATCAACATTTTGGACCTTTGAGCTGTCACTGTGAGTTTGACCTCTGTGCTAGGAATCTGGTTCTTGCACACGACACACCATATTATCAACATAAACAAATGTTCCTAGGTATTTTAAAATCCTTCCATACAGGGAGAAGTTATGGCCCGGAGAAGCTCTTTAATCAACATTTTGGACCTTTGACCTGGTACTGTGACTTTGAACTGGGAACTTGGGTCTCGCACGCGACACTCTGTCTCATCAAAGTAAACAAATGTGCCAAGGTATTTCAAAATCCTTCCATGCACAGAGAAGTTTTTCCCGGACAAGGCTATTTGGACCGACGCAAGCATGCACATACACCGAACTGCGGTGCCAAATGTGACGACTATGTCGAGCTATTAGCAAACCAGCTCGACAACAAAATGGCAGCCATCTTTTCTCTCGATTCATAATTTAAAGCAACAACAGCTGCACATTAATAGTTCCTTAGGTATGAGTCTCTCAAGTATCCAAATGAATGAAGAGAGATCATAAATATAACTTAATAATGTGTGGTCAAAGCCTACCGATTAGAATATTAAACTACCGAATCTAAGCCTATTCCAGCTTGATGTTCAAATAAGCAAAAAAAAAAATATTCCATTCACAGAGATCTTTCATCCATTCAAACCTTTGTATAGATTGCCTGTTATTATCAGATGATCGAACTGTCCTTTTCTTTGTCTGTCAAGTGGCACTCTGTACAAACTGTCAAAAACGGGAATTCATTTCTGAAGTGGCAGTGTAAATTGCACACAGAATATTTTCATTAGTAAAATCATTTCAGATTTACATTTAATTCTTACCGTCAAGCGTCTAACGCAGACTGATTGGCCAGTCAGAGTGACAGTCTTTTACTCAACAGGAGTAAGCAATGTTCAAGTAATTTCTCTTCCTTTCATCAATGGAATCATAAAGATGACACTGCAATGACGTCACAGTATGACGTCAGTAGAGAATAACAAATGACAGAAATGTATTTATAAGTTTGTTTGTTTGTTTGTTTGGTTTTTTGTTTTTTTGTTGTTTTTTTTTGTTTTTTTTTTTTTTTTTGTTTTTTTTTTTTTTAAATTAATATGAACAGTATCATTGACGATAAGATTCTGAAATATCTAGATCTCAAAAAGAATTGTTTGTGATCCAAATCACGTTCGGTTTATCCAAAATGTCGCGTAAGAAGACGAAAGAAAGATGTCATGAGAGTACACAAATAAAAAAAAATGGTCATATTCTTTGTAGAAAACAGACCAGTGTTTGCTTTAAAATAATATGCGCTATTTTGTTTATTTGTTATATAAACTCTTGGCTGGGTACACGGCCTCGTATAGTCCTGTTCAAACTGATTTAAGCCCTCGCCTGGCGGTTCGGGATATATCAATTCCATCAGGCTATACAAGGCGTTTTACCCTACCAATAATATTATTGTTCAGTTTTTTATCTAGCAATTTTTATATAGGGAACTACTTCTGCAGACTGTAGGCAGATTTTCTGTATCGTTACAAAAGTTTTGCCGTAAACCCAGATGCATCAATTATTAGTAAAGGGAAGCTGCACAATAAAATGTTTTGTTATCGAGACAATCAGCCTTTTTCTCACTATTCGAATAGCTTATAGGAAAATCAGAGTATGAGGTACATAAAGTAAACATATAAAATATGATATATTGTTTTTTGAGCTCTCTTCATACGTGACACAGCTACTAAGGCCATACCAAATTGTTTTTTTCGTTTAGCGTCCACCCTAAGTTCAAAAACCTATCTAGCTATCCTGAAAACACAAACCAAGCCCCAAAAAATAAACAAGTCATACTGACTAGTATCTACACCAGGATATAATTATCAAGTTTCATATTCCACTTTGTAGAGACTTTTAATGCATTTCTTAAAGTATTTTCAATCAAACCACATATAAATTCAACTGAAAATATATTTCTGAATAGGTAAATTTACAACTGAGTCTATATTTGGAGTCAACTTGTCAATATCAACTCAGTTTCAACAATCTATAAAACTGATGCACATTCATTTAATTAGACAGGTCCTTCCATCCTATGCCACTAAAATCCAAATGAGGTATCACTGTAAAAAATTACAAAAGTAAACACTACTTAAACATTTAATACTGAACACCAAAATATCATTTTACTGGTATTTGTTTTTCTCTATCTGTTTTGTCTGAGTGTCTGTTGGCTTCACTGCGAAGGAAACACAATTCTTTTAAATAATTCAAATGAATTTGTCTCCCTTATGAAAGAAGAATTCTCAGCAAAAATGTTACAAAAGGAATATCTGCTTTGTGAACTACTAACAAAATGTCATAAATAATGTCTTTCGACTCTACCTATTTGAATTACATTAAACTTCATCAACAAATTCTAGCTGCAGCTTGCGTATACACTACACTTGAGAAATTGGACTGATAGCGAAAACATATAACAAATATTTCAACGCATACAATTTACGTAAAACAATCATTTACTTGCTATTATCTTGAAAAACAATAAAAGGCATTGAAATCTTATTATAACTGACCAGAAACTAACCTCTTCTGACGTCGCCAACAAATTTATGCACGCATGGAACTTTCTTACGCGATTCAATAAATACAAAATTGGGGTAAAGATGCAAATGAAGTAACAACACTAGTCACGTATAAATTTTCGAACATACCGGAGAGCATTTAATACTTTGTACAGTAAGGGTGTAAGGCAAAACAATGTTGTCGTTTTTTCCTACCTCAGAAGCTCAAACCTATCCGTCCGCGGACGCTAAACGAAAGAACGATTTGGTATGGCCTAATTCTGACTTATCATCAATAAATCGTCTATGGATGTTCATGAGTAAAGTTCTGTGATTTAAAAATGACACACTGAAAGAATATGTCACATAATGTATTCTATTATTAAATCTATACTTGTACATTACATGAGTACTGAAAATACATTTTAAAACCTGCAAAAATATCAAATTCTGTAAGGAATATGTTTTCCATTTACTCACCAGTCTTACAGGAAGTAAAGAACGTGTCCCTCTGCACGCGAGTAAACTGTCTTTGTATCCCTAGTGAAACCAAAATTTGCCAGCACTTCGATTTCATCGGCAGAATTCCTGTAGAGGTTTGTATAAACAAATTGCACAGACTGCACATATGATTGTAATATTATGCGATGAAATTTGGTTATTTTGGTCAAACAAATTAATCTAGATTGTCAAGCACATGCCTGAAAAGAATAAATTTTCCATATTAACACTCCTTTCTAAAACTGTTTTATGAAAGTTTTAATCGTTTAAAACAAATACCTGTAAGACGTATGTTATCCATAGGAACAGGCGTCCAGGATCGTATCTATTCGGCGAAATATTGCTTTATTTCCGTTGCAGAAGAATAGAAATGAAATGCTCAGTCCTATTTAAGGAAAATCTTTTCGAAGGCGCGTCGTTATGACCGGAAACATACCCTTTGGTAAACGTAGTGCAGCGGCAAATTTAAATATTGCATTTTTGCCTAATTGCTGTATTTAGCTTACTGCTTTTTTGCTTGTGGTTTATTGCATTCTAATCAGAATTCAAATCAGGAGGTGAGTTGTGACATGTGAAACTGTTATGCAAAACATATACAAACATGAATACCTTTACAGTTTTGTTGTTGTAAGTTGAAACTGATAAAGACTGTCATATTCACTGTAATACCATTATGCAAAGGATAAACCTTAAAAGCTTCTATACTTCAAATCTTTTCTTCTGAAGTGTCTTTTGTCTACTTGATTTTGCCAACTATATTGTGGAATTGTCAGGAAACTGTTTGTTAATAGGCAAGTGTGAGGACTATTTATTACTATCTTTTCAAATGCAATCTTACCCGTGAAGAAAACTTGTACATAATACAGCTGTGTAATATTGTGCATTGCACTGAAATTTTTCTATTTCTTGACAATAACATTTGCCTAAAGCTGACATTTTTTTATTATAGACAGCATGCAGAGCTCTGTATCATTATCATTTATGCCTAGGTAGCCTAAAAAGTTTTTCCTTTTCTGTATTGTGTTTACATTTGAAAGACAGTGAGAAAAAAAACAGGTCTAAATCCTGGATCAGATTAAATAGCTTAATTCATTTATTTATAGTCCATGTATATTGTATTTCACATGTAAAATGGAATTGAATTAATATACTCATATATCATGTATATGTACATGTGATATACAAATAATCATAGAGCAGTTTATAATTATATACATTTCCCAAATTCTTAATTCAGCATTACTGGATGTATTTCAAAATGACTTAGCATAAATGTATTGCACATGATGACAAAGTATCGCGCGCAAGAATAAGGTGTCCAGCTCAGAGGTCAAAGTCACATTCGGGGGCATATGTCCGTTCAAAACGACAGGTCTTATTTGTATCAGAAATATCGGAGTGAGGGGTAATTTTTTTTTTTGAAAGTTGAAATTTCTCTTAAACAGGACTGGGGAAAATAAAGCAAAAATCCGCCGAATAGATGCGATCCTGGACCCGTGCTCCTATGATGTCATTACTTTCGTTATCCACATAATTTCAACAATTTTAAGACGTATATTAATGTTGTATTTCATTCTTTATCATGCTGATCAACTTAGGTCAATTTCTTCTTAAAATAACATCATTGTATTTCTTTCTGTGAGACAATTAACATTTAAACGAGGGTTGAGATATTACTGTACAATATAAACTTAAATTTTGCTGTATTATTCTTCGTATGGTTTATAATTTCAGTGGATAATTTACGATAGCGATCTTCATAAACAAAGATAAAAACAGTGTAATGATTTTACGCCCAGTTCGAAATGAGTGCTCATTGGAAGAATGTTTAACCACTCACTTCATGAACCTGAATGGAAAAAGGTTCTGTCAGATAAAATTGGATTCCTCTCATCTAATATTTTTCCCCACAAGATGTACGGATCTGAAATTCTTTCGTGCCAGATAGTGGTATTTGAAGATTTACTCTTGTAGCATATATTTTATACCTCATTTAAGACATGCCATGGGACGTGCGTATCGTTACAGCAGTCTCTTTTGTTTCTTTTGAAATGTCTATGCTATGCCATGACAAAAAAAGGTAGTCGGAATATTTTACGTCAAATGATATATGTATTCAAGGAAAGCAAATGGTACGCAAAAGCTGAACCATTTATCACATGGTCTCATTCCCGCCAAAATACTGTTGTCCGAGGGTCGGATCATCCAACACTTATCTCATCACGTCAAGATACGTACTAGTTAATCATACTTAAAACTGACATAGACTAAGTATAAAGCAAGTTTAGAGGTCAGGTTAATTTTCCATCCGATTACACGCTGTATGTTTCATTTTACGAGTTAAAGTCCATGTGATATTTCTTTCTTATAATATATTAAGAGAAGATACTGTCATTCATAGAAAATGCCTCTGTGAAAAGCAGTCCGGATTCAGGGAGAAAATCCAGCAATAGAAGGAGCAAACTTTTGACAGATCAAAATTTATTAAGGACAAATACAAATCTTTAAAAAATATGTTGTAAACCATGGTGTGAAAAGAAAACAACACAAAAAATGTCACCTCTAGATTTAGAAAGCAGTTGTTGCAGTCAGAATGGTAAATGTGTCAAATCTGAAGTGGTAAAACCAGTCTTAGAACTGTGTATAGCCACCTCTTACCTGTAAGCACTCTCTACACCGTCTTCGCTTGCTCCGGATAACTCTTCTGATTGTTCCCTGTAATATGGCATCCAATGCTACTACAGCAGCATCTGTAAAGTTACGGACGTTCCTTGCAGGGTTTGGCCGGGATGAAAGCGACTGGAAAGCATGTCCCAGGATGCTCAGTTGGATTAAGTTTTAGAGATCTCTACGGCTAGTCAATGACATCAATACCATCGACATCAAAGAAGTCCATAACTACACTTGCTGTGTGTGTCCGTGAATTATGATAAACAAAGTTAAAACTTTCAACTACATCACTTGAATATTATCTCTCTGTTAGCTGTTAAATAACATCCCGGTATCTCCGTGCAGTTACACTACCTTCTTCAACTACATAGAGGTCAGTAGACCCCTCAACCAATATCTTTGTCCAAACTATTACAGAGCAACATAATAATTACTACATAATATTAAAGTCTGCATATCTCTCTCCTTAGTGACACAATATGACACGCCTGTCACAAGCCGCAACATAAAAGTAACTCTCATCTGCGAACAGCTCACATCGCAAATGTCAAATTGCCAAACGACATGTTCCTGGGCATACTGTAAACGAGCTCTCAGCAGTGCTGTGGAATAGGATCATTAGCGGGTCTTCTTGCTCTCAAACAATCCTCTTTTGGGCGATTACGTGTGGTTTAGGTGTAAACGTTGACACCAACAGTCTGATTAAAATCCCAATCTTCCCCTAGTGCAGAATTCTGACGGTTTCGAAGAACAAGAGTCCTCAGATATCGAACCTTTTAAGGAGTTTTTATCCGATGTTATCCTTTTCTTCTAGTTGCGTGGTAACGGTCCCACAGTCTATCAACAACGCTAAGTGAAACATCTGAAACTGCGGCGACATCACGTTGCGTAAAACAATTTTCGCTCAAGTGCATCGCTCAAACCGAATCAAGCTTAAATTGTGCTAGACACCTCTGAACAAATGTCAGAAGACATTTTTGGGTAAAAACAGAAGGAAAAGCTTCATATTGACAGGTATCAGAAATGTACATGTAATGGGGGCATAACAAAATCCAAAACCTTACATAGGGGTGCTCAATAAAACAAATCCCCGTGCTTTCCTTTTTTTCAATTAACCCAGGCTTTTACAGCAGGCAGAGGATTCTCGAGGCTTGTACTATAAAAAGACTATGAATTTTAGGTAAAGTGGACAAAAATGTCATCAGCAATATGTGCTCCTTTAATTGTTTTGGACAGAGAGTTATGTTTTCCATTTAATTTCTTGCCCCGCTTTCCCCTTGTTGGACACACTGTACAGACTTCGACGGTTTTCCGTTGCCTGAAAATCGTCGAAGACAGCGAACGAGAGACAGTCGATTAGTATTTGTCCTGCTGTGCTTACAATTGTGTAATGTTACTCTTATCTCTATAATCGACAATTATTATTGTACTACATGATGAATCAGCACATTGTTCTGACCTAGAAAAGGACTACATTTGGGAGCAGAAATGTAATGATAAGGTATTTTTTTATCAATCTAGGCTAATAGTTTTTAGAGGTGCTCAAAACTTAAAGAAGTTATGACGGAAGTTTTCTTTTACGCAAAAGTTCTTGTTCTAATTTACGTTTGCGGTGAATTTAAAGGTATGATCGCCGTTTTTAAAGATGTACTGCATACATGCATTCTTTTGTATCATGACTTTCAAAATCTGTACTCTATTGAACTACCATTATGACACAAAATGAAAGAGAGAATTCCTAAAGGTTGTAACAACCAGACTTCTACAATCCGTGTTACAACATTATCTTTAGTATGAATTTATACATTAATTTTATCATAATGTCTTATACGTTGATTTTGAGCGCAAAATCAGTACATGTATTTGTATGAATTCTACATAGGTCACGTGAGTTTTGTATCTTTTAATACTCTTCATCAAATAAATGTAGAAAAAAAATATAAATATAAATATAAATTAAGAAGTGTTTGAGATAGTTTTGAAAAAGAAAACCTTTTTTTTTCTCTCTGCAGTAAAATGTCAGCTTTCTAACTGCCCGGATTACGCTGTGACCTATCACCAGTCCTGTTACATCTTCGGGTTTGGTAAATCAATGCACTATCATGACGCAGAAGTAAGTAATTGGCAGCCATTTGGTTTTAACTGAATATATGTTAACCAACACAGTGTAAGACCTACAAAACTCATCCTTTGAAAATAATTCTGAATGTCTCGTATCTTTTTTCAAAACTAAAGTACCATGCTGGATTTGAGGAGTGTTTATTTCAATCTTAGAGCAACACCTGTAACGTTTGGTGCGGGTTTTGAAATTGTTTTGTTGAAGCACTAAGGTACGGTGTTCCGTTAGAGCCTGCGCCTTATCCCTGAGAACTCGAAGCGCGACAGTACGATGGTGACAGTATGACAGTACGTAGAAATAGTACGACAGTACGATGGAGAAGCGTCGCGACATTACGATGGTGACAGTACGATGGTGAAGCGCGACAGTACGATGGTGACAGTACGATGGAGAAGTACGCCAGTGCGGTGGTGACAGTACGATGGATCGTCACCATCGTACTGTCCCGCTTCGCCATCGTACTGTCGTATTGTAACCATCATACTGTCGCGCTTCAACATCGTACTGTCATCATCGTACTTTCGTGCTTGGCGTTCTCAGAAAGAACGCGCTGACCCTAACGGTACGCCGTAGTTGTAACACAATAAGGTGTGTGAAGTCAAAATAATACATGAAATATTACTCAGTTAATTGAATTATTCCTTAACAGACATTCTGTCAAGCCCATTACGCCGGGCACGTTGTTCACGTCGACACAAAGGACGAAGGCGCCTTTCTAAAGACATACATGAGCCGTTTGCCGAGTAAGTTCAATCTATGCGTATTGTACATTACTGTTGAAAATCATTAATCCAACATTTTATTGAACTTTACGCCAAAAGTTAGTATTTATGTTTAAAGTCCCAGAATCACATTGAAGTTATTGATATAGAAAATTAAATGTACTGACAGGATAATGATCGAACCATGCTCTATTTACTCTGAAACAATGTTGATATACCTGGTATGTATTTTTTGTCATTTCATTATGAAAAGCTTCTATTATCTATTTTTGCAATATCATTTAAAAAACGCTGCTCTATATTTTTTTTTACTTATTCGCTGAAAAAACAAGAGCGATCAGTGATCACAAGTGTTGCCTGATGATATCCAATTAAGCAGTTGTATTTAGGGGTAATTGGACAGCTTGTTGGAAATGTAAATTGAGGTTCCGATCAATCTTGTAACATTTCATTCAAATTGCATTAGTAGTATAAGGGAAGTGGTCCGGACAAACTTTAAAAATAAAAATCATTAAAGAGTCATAACTCTGACAAAAATTATTGAACTGAAAATTGGTACTGATCATTTCTGTAAAGTTTGGATGAAATTGCACCAGTAGTTTGTGAGGAGTAGTCCGGACAAGTTTTGTGACAGACGGACAGACAGAGAGACAGACAGACAACGGAGTAGTGATCTCTATATGTCGCGGCTACTTTGTAGCAGGCGACACAAAAACGAGCTTAGTGAGGAATGATTTTGTTACAAATAAAGATAATTTCTGTCGGCAAGACATCTTTCTTGGTAAAATATAGAAACAAAATACGTGTTATTGTGATCCTAGGACTTTATACTGTTATTATCAACTATTTCCACATTCGTTTAAACTGAAAACAAAATAATTGTATACATTTTGATAACTCGATACATTTGCACAGCTAAGTTCCAGGTTTCCAGTCTGTTTTCGATTAGAGCTAAACGAAAAAAGGGCCAATTAAGGTGAAGTTGCACAAAGTCATCTTCATAAAAAACTCTATCTTCTTTGTTGAAAAAAACAACAACAACAAACAAGCCTCTAAATTGTGATGATTTTAACACAACACTACAAAAAAAGTTTTATGACCATAGCTTTTCAAATGACCTTATTTACTTATTTTAAACAAATGGTATCTCAGAATTAATGTCTGAAAACTGTATCTCCCCGTAAAGAAAAATTACTACACACTATCATGTTGTAGAGAAACATGACGGGCAAAATTCCTTAAAATGACGTCACATTCACTTATTTGTCGACAGATTCTATCTACGTTCCTGTTTTCAGTAAATTGACATGGTAGATTATATTTAATAAATTCTATTCTATTTAATGTATTTCACTGTTTTACAAAACAATTATTGTTATCATTTAACTTTGCGATTTATTCGCGTAATATCATTTTACACAAAAAAGAATTGTCACCTGAAACTGTTGCAATGGTATGGTCATCAAGAAATTTGATACAAAACAGGCCTCGTTTTTTGGGGGACAATAGTCGGGCTATAGAAAATTTTAAAAAGTATCAAAAATATTGTACTCCTTCCCGGCATACTTGCTACTGGGGACAAGGCACATCTGTACCACAAGGAACATTACTAAGTGATCATTGTTTCTAGTTTTCACATGGAAAATAATTAATCTTTGTAAAAATACTTATATCTTGAACATTTACAATCACAAAGTTATTCATCTTAAGTGAAGTGCGTAACAGGAATTACTGAATAGCGCCATAACACTCTTGAAGTTAATTTTATTAAGCCGTTGCTCTTAACATACAAGCGTTGGCACCGATGCGATGCTCTTATTTGGGTCTCAAATTACCATAGTGTGTCGCGTCACATCTGTACGTCACAACTCAGAAAATACTGGAGGGGTTGAGTTTATACTTTATACAATGGTCACACTTATGTGACAAGGAAGTCCGAACAAAGACTCTACCTTGGCTCATTTTTGGATTATCTCTATTACTTATATGTTGAAATTATGCTTTTCTAGAGTATATATCTAAAAAAGCAATTGAAGACATTGATATGATTCTTATCCCATGGGTGCAGTGACAAAGAACAATCTTCACACATTTTAACTCTCGCTTCTGACAGTACTCTCTGTGGTATGATTTTGGTTGTCACAATTTTGGTACTCAGACTGGTTTACTTGCTTATTTAATGTTCAGCAGGTTATCGGGGAAAACATTTAGTTTTTTTCCCAGGACAATCTCTTCATTGATCAGTAATTTACCAGTGGAAGTAAGGAATAAATTTTAGGACAGCAAACCCTTCTTCAATGTGAACAAGTGGGGCTGTTTTAGCCGAAAAGGAACCAGAAGTGCTTGCAGAATATGAAACAAATCCACCAATATTATACAAGTCCGGCTGTTTGAGCTAAGGAACCAGCGCGGCTATTTTTAAACGATACGAAGTCTGAGACAATATTATTAGTATTTCATTTCGATTGACTGAATTGAACTATAAGTTTTATATTTAGAGCCGCATTATATTCAAAAAGTTATGTAAGCTGTTCAAACTGGTTCATACCAAGCTAACCTGGCTGCAGGCTATATGACCCTTTTCTTTATATGATATTGCATTGATATAATATAATTTTTCTCTCTCTAACAGCAACATTTTTTCCTCTGCTGGGAATCCCAGCCAAGATAATAAAAATCTGTAGTTAGAATGGGACTTAATAGTTATTTAGCTAACCTTACTAAGGAATAGCATTAATTGCTGGGTCTGAAACCAGTCTAAAACCAAGCATACTTTAACGTCAAGAAGTTGCCGGTACCCATTTACTGCGTGGTTCGACTGAAGCACTGGTGATTAAGTTCCTTACCTAAAGAAAGGTTTAAACAGAAGTGTTTTCAAATAGCTACTTTTTCAGTACTGAAGAGCTGAAATGGACGCTTAGAATGGCTCTTTTATATTGTCATTTTAATGATGAAAATGTCGTTCAATCTTACGGACTTAAAAAATGACCACCAAGAGCGGGATTCGAACTCAGGTCCTCCCGCATCGAAAATCAACACTCCAGAAAACTGAGGGAAAGAATCGATTCCCTGACGCCTATTTATTTGAGTTTATTTATCGTCGGGACCGTTTGTATATATGACCGATGTCTCTTGTAGAGATGAGTTATTCTATGTTGTGGCGGATAGTGCAAGATACAGAAATCATCCCTTTCAGAAAACACCCCTGGTTCTTTTCCATGCTCAGTGTACGGCACTGATACATGCGACCTCGCTTTAAATCTCATCCGAAAGACTATTAGTAATGTTAGTGGAGGAGCGGGAGATTTATCTCGCGACTCCTGTGTTACCAGTCCAGCGCGTTGCCACAGGACCACTGATCCGCTCCCTGACGCCATTGTCAAAGGTTGTTTTTATACAATAATAGGCCGGTGTGTACTGGTTTAACTGATGTGAAATTCAGTAACCTCACCAAGTGTGCTCCCATCCTTACCCCTGTATCCCAGATTCTGGATCTAGAAAGAATAAGCATTGAAATGTAATGTATTAACGGTGTCATGTAACTTTTCATAAATAATGTTAGCAAAACTTAACGCCAAAAATGCAGCCGACCGTTGAAATAAAGTTCCGCCCATTGAAGCAATGTAAAATTTCGCACACATGAGAACACATTATCTTGCTACGCCTTCTAATGCAGGGGTGTATATAGTCATGTGCCAAGTATTCGAAAGTTTGTTTTTTTAAATATACATTAAATTTCTTGGAATACTATAATATGTGTAGCAGAATTATTGGTCCTCGAAAAAGTTTCATATTGTCTTTAAAGTTCTGCACTTTTATAATCAATATTAGCTGAACACTGATTTGTATTAGCTTGATAAATATAATAAATAAGTTGTTTTCTAGTTGTTCTTATCCATGCACTAATTAATCTCTCCGAAATGAAATGACTTTCCATCTGAAAATCATTTTGAAATTACCGCAAAAAATAGTGACAATAAACGGGTGAGTAGATTTCCATTATATTTTTCTGTCTTCCATTTTTGCCTATCCCCAAAACTGAAGCCAGGCCGCGCCTGGAACGTAATTCGCTGATGCGGAAAATACACGGTTTGTGAAGAGTAATGCACGAATGCTTCTATAAATTTCATTCAATGATTCGCAAAGTTAACGAAAGCTGAACGTTTGAAGTGTTAGAGGTAAGTGTTGAATTCCACTGTCAGCGCAAAAAAAATGTAAGACTCTTTTTATTTTTTTTTATTTTTTTTACATTTGCTATTTTAGTTAGTTTTGTTAAGTAACATTACATAATTACAATAAATTGATAGTTTCATTTTTTTTCTTTTTTGCTTTACATAATAACTATTGATTTTTAAAAACATTTACTGGTATGATATGATTTTTATTCATATTTTTTTATACTATCACATGTTCTATGATACATTTTTTGATGATTTCACTTGTTTTGAAAATGTTACAATCTGTTCCACTTTGCTCTGCATTGCTCTTTTTTGCTTAGATCTGTTCTGTTATGCTCTATTCTGTTCTAATCTATTCTGATCTGCTGTTAAATATTGCACTTCACTACTTTATTGTGCTCCATCCTGTTTGTCTTGTTCTATTGTTAAATACATGTATCTCTCTAAATTGCTGCATAGTTAAACGTTTCTTTTTTGTTCTGTTCTGTTGTATTCCGTATTTTATTCCATTTAATTAATCAATTCCATTCTGTTTGTCTTGCTCTATAATAATTGCACCATACATGTGTCTCTCTGACATGCCCTGTTGTTCTCTAATCGCCTCTGTTCTGTAATGTTTTGTTCATTTTAGTTTAGTTATACATGTACATTGTTTTATTCTGTTCTGCACGCCAATGCTTTGTTCTGTTTAGTGCTAAACAACCGACCAACGCTTTCCGTGAAAACAGAAGGTATTTTCTTATGAAAATTACAAGAAAATGTCTTACATTTATTTTCCGTTTCTGCATTTTGCGTTGAAAGCAGCACAGAGCTTTCCGTCAAAATTAATGAATTTTGTTTGTTACAGAGGACAGGAAAAATGTCTCGCTTGTTGTTCTTTCTGCTCTGTATTCACCTGTGTGAAGGTCAACCTGATGAGCTTACTGGTGGCGCCACAGGCGATGACGGAAACCAGTTCGTAGATGGCACAGCTAATGTACATATTCATAATACATAATGCATTGAAAGTTTGCTTATACGAGTATAAATGTAATCAAAATGTGTCCAATATCTATCGTTAAGAGGTTTTCCTGCCTGTTCCTGACATATGAGCACGAAATTCCTATAGACTTCATTTTGCTTTTTTCTCCACAAAAAAGGCAAAAGAAAAAACACATGTCATATAAGTTCTACTGCTATTTTTTCCGTCACCTGAAAATCTAACTTTGCTAATAATTAATTATGTATTTTTTCGCATCTCTGTAAGTGAAAGACTTTTTGCTTAATATTTTTTTAATCTCTTGTAGACAGCGAAGATTTTGCGTGAGTATACACAATTATCTGTGCCTTCCTTCTGTTCTATCAAGACGGTGATAATTAGATTAAATTTTATTTCTTACAACTATTGGCAATGCATAGATGGTAAATCTTTTTCCAAGGCCACTGATGCTATAAAGAGATCTGTTTCAACTGCAGCAGCGACAGTCTTTAGAATCGCAATTCAAAATCAGGCATCGGGACACGTCAACTCTAGCATCAGTATATGAATGCGCCCACACTGGCATATCAACATGTTCGAACCATTTACAGTGGTGGTCTTGTAATTCGTAAATAGTCATACATACTACATGCATGAAAGTAGATATATTCTGATTATTTTTCGCCTCATCATGATGACTTCCTTAACACATTGTCTTATTGTCAGTTGTACACTATAAATGTGGAAAATGCGCTTAGGTTCTATATTACTGAGGACAAGAACTGAAATATTGTTAAATAGACATAATATATGCGCACCTCCTTTTCCTACGCCACTCTCAAGGCCATTTGAACCTTATTTAATCGTTTTCTCATTAGTTTATTTTATGAGTTTTGAAAATCGGTTTATTCCCTTGCGTTTGGTCTTTTCGTTAGATAAAATCTGCGAAAAACTTACGAAGAAATCATATTCTTTTTCCACTTCTACAGTCGGGGTGAATTGCGTGAAAGACACCGTAAGCTCTACGGCCGTAAAGTTCGAATTCTATGTTAACCAGGGCGATGAAAACTTCAAGTTCGAAGACGCTTCTACCACAGTGAGAGCAGGTGACCTCATCATGTATGTATCTTTATTTATTTATTTATTTATTTATTTATTTATTTATTTATCTATCTATCTATCTAATCTATCTAATCTATCTATCTATCTAATCTATCTATCTATCTATCTATCTATCTATCTATCTATCTATCTATCTATTTACATTTATTTATTTATTTATTTATTAATTTATTTATTTATTTATTTATTTATTTATTTATTTATTTATTTATTTATGAAGTTGTCTAGTCTTGGCCAGTCAGGATCGTTGTCATTGGTTTTCATAGTAGGTTCCGGGTTCGAAGCCCCTGCCAAAGCACAAAGTGTCTCCCATTCAGCAATGTTGACAGATTTATCGACGAAATATTTAAGATTGACTCCAATCACTTCTATAAACTTTTCGATTTTGAATTAAGCTAAATACTGTATTAAATAAAGAATATCTTCTGAATGTGACGTCACTTCCTGTCTCTTGTGCATTCATCCTGTTCTAGGTACGAGGCGTGTTATTTCATCGACGCTGCGGCATATGATTCTGCTAGTAAATCACTCACCAAGGCAACTGCCCATGAGAACTGCAATAACAATGTTGAGTTTACCACAATAGACTCGAACGCAGCAGACGGCACTTTTGAGAGGCGAACAAAAACGGCAACCCTTACTGTCCCGAATCCATCGCAAACAAATAGCTACAAATGTGGGTCAAGACAAAGTGTATGTAAACGCTAGACTAGAAAATGTAAAGTTATTGATTAACAGGTAATAACTCACAGCAAAGCAATTCCCTTCATCAATGTTTTTCAATTCAGTATGTACCGGTATTTGAGTGTTTACTATCGTTATTAGAACTTCCATGAAAATGTTCGAAATGCTCTTTTTGACTTATTGTCAACTATTTAGGGCACTGACATCGAAGTCGCTGTTTACTGCAAACGTGACGTTGGCTATGATAAAGCGTTTGACGTTGTTTTCAAGGCCACCTACGGAACAGACGGTTGCACGGCGACCATGGTATCACCAGTGCCCGTAGAAGTTGAGTGAGTCATGTTTGCATACGTTTGTACACATTTAACGTTAAAATTAATATCTGTCATCTGAATCAATCAGAAATCTTTCCATGGTCTTTGGACATTTAAGTTTGTTTCCAAAACGTCTCGGTACGTCTTTGCTTAGTGCGAAAAGAGATCATCATACTTCGACGGCTCGTATTTCGAAATGCGTCCAACAAGTTTGATTGTTTGTAGATACCCATACATGCTTTTTACACGATATAATAAACTTTCTGTACTGAAATTAAAAGTAATACAACGTAACATTTATTCTATGAGAAAAACAACCGACGTAGAATATCGTACCTTGTGTAGAGTTTGGTATTTAATATTATCTCAGGGTATTTATAATAATCTCGGGGTATATTCAGATCAACAGTGGAGGTACTTAATAGTATTCACTTTATGAATATTTTTCAGGAATCCCCCTACAGTAAATGTGAAGTATAATCTTATGATTGACATGAAAGCTTACAAGTATCTTGGCAACACTCCTCTAACTGGTCCACAAAGTCCTTCAGCAAATGAAATAACAGTGGATGTTGATCTTGGAACAGCAATGTATCTTGAAATCTGTCTAAAAATACCGCCAGTAGCGACTGGGATCAACAACCAGTTCTTTGGTAAGTTTACTTCCATAGAAAACGCTTTTTTTGAACTCGTAAGTGAAGAGGTCATCGAAAAGTTTGCGGCATGAAAATTTCAAAAAGTTTTGTCTTTATTTGATGTAAAGTTGTTTGGTAATCACAAAAATGACAGGCAGTGTTAATCATACGTGAACGGATATGTAATTTTGTTGTCAAAAAAGTCGTTCGGAGAAATATTATTTTCCCATGTTTTTGATAATATTCGAGCCTAAAACCTACAGAACCGGGTGAAAGATTTCTTATCAGTCTTTTTTTTCTATGAAAATCAGTTGGGGTCGCTTTGTGCAAAGCGTCTCTGGGGCTATGTGTCTGATTTCAAATGACATGCCTCTTCGATCGAGCCTATAAAACTGGCATGAGTGAAAATCAATGAAAGAAGTAAAATATCATTGCAAACTGTTTATGTATGTCCTTCAGAGGATGGCGTGTCCCCAATTGGTATCAGAGTGCACACCTGTACTATTAAAGCGGCCGACAACCAGGACTTTCAACCATCTGTAGAGGCAAAGACCAATTGGCCGACTATTGTAGACAGTAATGGGTAGGTCAATAAATATTGACTTGAAATTATAAAAAATAAATATAAACATTAATTTTTCAAAATCCGCAAAAGTGATTTTTAGCTTGACGAACTGATAAAACTGCTTAAACTGCGATTGACAATTCAAAGATAGATAGAAAATTGTCAACCACAGGCGTAGAAAACATGTTCCGTGCCTCATGCTAAACTCAAAACTGGACGACTAATATCTTTAAATGGAAAGTATTTGAACCTTTTTATTGTGTTGTTAACTTTAGAGACTTGATCACTATAGTAGGACGTTGTTGGAATGAATGTAGCATCTACACCAACATTATACTGCGAGTTCACTGTATGCAGTTACATGTGTATTTGGTAGTGTGCCGTTTCAGCAGTTTCCTTTTTTATAACTGTTTATTGTTTATGGACATGTACTCTGGGTTGAGACAGGTATCTGTCTCTTTTTCTGTCAAGCTCTTTCAGCGAGGTTGGATTATAATGTATGAATGTGGTTAATTTTACAGGTGCGGATCTTAAATTAACACCCAAAGATCATCAGACTTGAGGTTTTTCACGAGTGTTGATAAACTTCAAGTTCAGCCTTTGGAAACAACGTACCTAACGAGGTGTTTCAAGGAGACCATTTGTAAACATGTATTTTAAGTGACTGTTTTCAATTTTACAGATGCGGTAGAACTTTCAGTAAAACCACTAGGAACAACATACTTGAGAAATACATTATTCATAGATTGTTGTTACAGGTGCCGACCTGTCGATGCAGTCTCCGGGAACAACTGACTTGAGAAGTTTTTCAAGTACACTATTCATATATTGTTGTTACAGGTGCCGACCTGTCGATGCAGTCTCCGGGAACAACTGACTTGAGAAGTTTTTCAAGTACACTATTCATATATTGTTGTTACAGGTGCCGACCTGTCGATGCAGTCTCCGGGAACAACTGACTTGAGAAGTTTTTCAAGTACACTATTCATATATTGATGTTACAGGTGCGGAACGGTCGATGCAGTCTCCGGGAACTACGGACTTGAGGAGATTTTCAAGTACATATTGCATATATGTAACAGGTTGTTGAAATTGATTTTCCAGGTGCGGAACCGCTAATGCAGCCTCCGGGAACAACGGACTTGAAGAATATTTTAGTGACTCCGAATATATATTTAAGTGGGTTAAGGATCCGAACGCGGCCAAAGACCATTTGTTAGATCCAAACTGTTTCCGGTAAGAAAAAGTAATAAAGTTCTAAATATATTAAGTCGATGAAAAAATTATGAAAAGCCCTAATCAAGTAAAGGATTAATTTAGTGTGATTCGATTCCGTATATATTCAGGATGTACAGAACAGTTGTAAACGAGGCGAATATGGTTCAGTGACATCATAATCAGACTGTACTTTTATCGCGGGATAACTTTACCATAAATATGACAATAAAAATTGTACATTTAATTGTTTTCCTTACAATTTTTTCAGATCAATCGTATTCCCGGCCATATCATTTGCCAGGGCGAAAGCTGCTGAAAAAGTGGACACGATTTTCACGTGCAAACTTGACATTTGTACATCGTCAACAGACAGGAGATGTTTCGTATGTATTTCTGCATTGTTGTTTTTTAATCAACATGTCAAATCTACCATATATTTCAAAATCCTATTTCAAAATCCTTAGTTTATTTAACAGGTACAGGTATCACGTGATAAACAGTCTACAGGCTTTTACGGTATTCAACTGCAAGGACAAGTTAGGGTTTACACTGCACAATCAGTTCACGATCTGACATAAGATTTGAATACCATCTTGGTTAAATATCATGCTATGTGCAAAATATCAACAACAACAAATTTAATTATCAAGGCCATTTTCTTATTTTATAAACTTTTATAAGTGATGGTAAATAAAATTTCTCACACGATATGTATGTAAACTGATCCCATCAAAGAAATACTCTATAATATTTTTGAACATATTATCAGACTAAAAATCATGCATTAGGAGGGAGGTGCATGTATTTAAAAGTATATATTTATAAACCTATTGTGTTACCAGGGCAACCAGGCTGGTGGAACGCAAGACTATCCCACATGCCCAGCCACCAGTGGCAGACGAAAGAGGGAGACAATCACTGTTGGTCAAGAAATACCTGAAGAGATGTCTGTTTCCATTCGAGTCGTTACACCAGGTAAGGGAAGGAAAAAGGAGGAATTTTGGTTATTTTAATCCTTGCCCTACCTCTTTTTAAATTGATTAGTCCATAATTAAATTTGATTATATCCAATTATCATTTACAAGGACATCATTTGGGAAAACGTTACTTTGCTGAATATAACTTTATATTTATTGAATTATTAATAAACCAACTGAATCATCCAAAATGATTTTTACTCACATACGATAAAAGCAATCAACTGTTTATTTACTATGTAGACGCAAACACAACAAGCAGTACTTTTGACGGATGTTTCGAGAAAAAGACTTTCATTGGGCTAACAGCGGTAAGTGTTCTCTATGATATGAAGTTCAAATGGAATTGGGTCAACAATGATACGGACACCTTTTCTCCGCTTAACTGTTTGCTCATCTTGTCTTTGGGGAAAGGCTGCGTAAATGCGTCCTTCTTTTTATGTCTTTTTTCAGACCAGTGATGTCATGATTTAGTTATACCAGTTTGCTTTATTAAACTGTTACGGAGGTCCGTTCTAGATATAAACTTATAGATCTTGCTCAACCAAATTTCTCAGATTTTTTGCCACCACGGGTAAACTTTAGCTTGCTGAAAACTATGTTCATATGTATATGATATGTACATAACTTTTTCGTCTTTCTTTATCTTGTTTTAGTAAAATACATATGTTTCAGGCGGTTATAAGTCTTTAAAAAAAGAAAATAATTCTTATAACAAATAAATTTTCGTCTATCATCACATGATATGCCTGGTGGCAGTCAGTCTAGTTATCTGCCCCTTTATTGTAGTTATGAGAGGCAAGACTTTGAGAACACCTTTAACTGTGGAGTAGTCAGTGCCAATTAGTGACCTATTCACTGGAGGTCGTTGGTTCGAATTGCTATGGAGCCTTTTTGTATTTTTTTTTATTTTCTATAAAAACCTGCTATATGAACAACAAATTTGAAAGTCGTCGTAGGAAAATGAAATGTTTTAAATATATGCCCTCTTGAATATATTCACAGGGCATGATGACACTGCTGCTTGCAATTCTTATTGCCGCCATTTTCCTTGGTGTAAAACTAAGTACCGGTGAACCGGAAGCGTCCACAGACTCCATGACTGGTATACAGAATAAAGCATATTACTAAAGTTGGACTGGTTCTCGCCAGATGTGATCAAAAAGGGATGAAAATTTTGTTCGAAAAGAATATTGATTGTAAACTGACATTGTCCTATTCAAACATTCTTTTGTTTTAGAATTTCGTGAACATTTGCTTGAAAGTTTTATTTCTTCCAGCCGCGATGTTTTACATAAATGCTCCTAAAGTGTAGATAGATAAAATGTGTATATCTTCGAAAATTAATCCATTTGTTAAACCATTGTCTGTGCATCTCTTAAAGCTGCAGTGGAAACAAACAAGACCAACCAAGATTGCCCATCGTTTTCCAAAATGCATAATTGCGTTATACAGCTTATGCTCGTTTTTGATAATTACTGTGAAATCATTTTTGTTCGCGTAGGACGAATTTTCGCGTATTTCGCGCTAGGAGCAATGCGCGAAGTTAAGACCGCGCTTCTATTAAACTAATAAAACATTTACGTTATCCGAATCTTGATCCTGTCCGAAATACCTGCATATATTTTTCCAATCACTTTTGACCATTAGTTTTTGTTTTTAGCCAATATAACTTGAATAATCGCATGATTTGGCAAATTCTAAATATCTAGCAAAATTAAAATGAAACTTATTTTGTTTTCTTTTTAAGTATGTTTCGTTTGCATTGCTGGACGCTTGTCTAAAGCGTTTACTTATAATTATTATATCGTTGTAATGAAAAAATGTAATAACAACTAACTCATATATATTACACATTTTATTTATTTATTTATGTATTTTATTTATATTTATTTTCTGTTTATTGGAACGTAAATATAACTGCGCGAAATTTCATCCCAGCGAATTTAAATGATTTCACAGTAAGTCGTTTAAATATATTTATATTATATCTAATGAGAGACAATTTCATGCGACTTTTTTTCAATCTCTAAGCATACCTGCTTCATTAGTTCGAACAATTACTCCCACTTTAAGTGTGGTATGTGGAAAGTAATTGGAGAATGTTGGGATTCGACCCAACAAGGGCATATTTGGCATTCTGTCGCTCGATCAATGCTCCTTCACAACTTTATTAACAATCGACAATAAAATCGATATAAGGCTTGATAGGAATATAGCTATGAAATGAATATAGCTATGAAATGAATGTAGCTATGAAATGAATATAGCTTTGAAATGAATGTAGCTATGAAATGAATGTAGCAATGAAATGAATGTAGCTATGAAATGAATATAGCTTTGAAATGAGTTTAGCTGAGAAAAGAAGTTAGTCATATTTCAAGTGAGAACTTTTAGCAGTTTGCGTCATTAGTTACAAGGCTAAAAGAAGTATATCACCTCTCAACTGCTTTATTTTGCATGGCGTGTGTATAATCATAGCTGACTTCTGTGTTTCACAGTGTTCCGTCAAACTGTCAGGAAATATCAATGCACATCATTAGGTCATATTTTCTTTAATTCCACAGAGATTCTGGGGTAGATATGCAGCACCAAGTGAACAGACTGCGAGAGTCTAAGAAACGCTCGTTTATCTTTGTAAACAGCTATATACTTTTCATATTGGTACTAAGTAGTTGTCTTCTGGTCGCCATATCACCAAACTAATGATAACACAACAGAGAAAAGAAATTTGTGATTCGTTTTGCTTTATTAATGAGCTACATTTGAGGTATATAGAACACACACTAACCAATGACCTGCATTCCCACATTGCCAGTATCACTCGATCCCCTTAAAATAAATAAAAGTATATAGCTGTAAAGAATTTTCTTTAAGGATTTGCTAAATATTCTCAATGTAAAATATTTTGTTATCTTCTCAGCGCGCAGTTATTAACTAGCTTTTATTAACTCAAATCGGTACTAGCTTACTAGAACATTGATCTCTACATTAATATACTTATTTAGTTTCCACATTTATTCTGGGTCAGTTGTGTGACAATCTCATTTAGCCTCTATGCTTCATGCCCTTGTGCCGAGGCGTCTATATATAAGTCCAAATACAGACAATTCTTTTACAATATAAAGAAATATCATACTAACTGCCTTTCACATAGAGGATAGCCTATCCGCTCCTTGCATATCCCATCATGCCAGTTAAAATTGTAGCCTCCATTCAGTGCGAGACAGTCCTCCTTGTTGTTTGGTTTGTTATTCGGTTGGCTAAAAATAGACACTGACAGTTATATTGGTCCTGATGAGAAAAATGAAAAGTAATTTATTTTACGCTACCATATTTTTATCTAAATATAAAAAATTTTGACAGAGATGTAGAATATATGACTTCAGATATTTTGCGATGAAATCCGCATGTACAATAATGGATTTAAGTGCATGACAGTTTTTAAAACATGGCTTCAATTATGGCGTTTCCCGTTTAGAATTTTTAATGCAGTGTAAAGTCCGATGGTTTAAACTGTTTTCTTTTTCACCTCTTATTTCTATAGATTATCATCATATCAAATACTTCTTTAGATAATTTTTTATCGTCTGGTGTTTGGTCAATTTAATATCAAAACATTCGTCAGCGGGCACGGTATGGTACCGGAATTTATTCTGAGTGTCGCGCATGTGAAGTCTTTTTTGTCGCTGAAATTGACAACAGTGGCGTATGGCGCTGTAACATTTCAATAATAACTGACGAAGTATGCACACTCTGTATCCCTTTCATTGTAAATTAGTTATATCATTGAAATATGCACACCTTGTGTCCCATTCAGTGTAAGTAAGTTCCTCGTCTGTTGAAATCCATTTCCAGATACCATCTATATCAGTGTCACTAGCTCCTAACCAAAATACCGTGGTATTTCTTCGTCCTGAGTCTGGTGTTAGAACATAATTTGTAATGTTATCTTCTGTGACTTTTTAGCATCCAAAGGAAGTTCAAGCGAGGGGCAAGTCAAAACTTATTTGCTATTCTGTCATTTTATCGTTTTAACTGAAGAAGTATGAAAGATCTGATAGTTTACAAACATTTTTTAAGTCTCTTGCTATTTTTTTCTGGACCAACTACCCAATTGCATTTTTAATACAAGGTAAGCGCAGAAAGTATTTAAATTCGTACTATAGGGCTACATTACTTTCATTTATGTAAAATAGATCTTGCGCAGGGGCTGAGAGGTTTGGAGTTGAGGCGAACAAGAGAACACAACTATCACAACTGGTTGCTGTTTCACATATTGGGAAGATTGTATAAACCTTACTAACCTGGTTTGAATAGTTTTCCAGCAAAGAACTTCAGAAATTTACTCTCATTTTCCGTTTCAACAGAGACAAGCTCGCTGTTTTTGAGCCTACAAAATTGCTAAGAAAAAAAAAAGCAACGATTATTCTCGTATGTACGAATAAACAAGAGTATTCAACTGTTTTCAGGAACAAAGTGCACGACATTAAGAAAACATATCTTGAAAGCGGCTTAGAAATATAAAAAATAAATATATATAATGAAGTAGCGTTGAGCAGTTTATTTACATGACGGTTAGTTTATCTATTGATTTTGTTATTCTAAACAATCTTAAAAATGGTTTTGAAGGAAAAGAACTACGCTGTACTTGTTCGTTAAGTTGTTCCCTGTAATTCCTACTTTGTTCGCGAACATAACTCCACTGCGAAAATAAGCTACATGTAGTTATTAACGGGACATTTTTTTACCATTTACAATTTTGCCATACCTTTCGTTACGACATCCACAAATAACAATGGCAATCATCATTGAAAAAAAGTCCTTTTTACAGGAAACTGAAGCCGCCAATTATGAGTGGAAAGCATTTTCATGCACAGTTTACGTTTTTTTTACTAATGTAATAACTGTCTATATTCATCCGGAAGTATTACCTTCGTATTCGCAATAAATGTGGTTTGTCAATCACAGAAGACAAAATTTTGGAAAGAAAGCTATGTTCCCCAAACTGCCCCCCCCCCCCCCCCCCCCACCTGTTTTAAAATTATAATACTTTGAAAGAATCCTCACACTCCTGTGTGTTACAATTTCAATTAAAGTATTTCAGATACAAGAAAATTGATTTCAGTTCAATAGTTTATTGTACCCGATAGTTACGATCGGCTTTTTGTAATAAGAAATTTCATTATCTAACCGTCTGAATCCTTTTAAGCTTTAAATTAAATAATTAAAAACATCGCTTCAAATGTCATCATACCACTGCTTCAGTCCAGTCGATTTTGTCCTCATCATAGAACTGGTAGCACGAGCCTTTGTACGGTAACCAACCGTCCGGACAACATGTTGATGCTTGAACAGAAGATTCAACAATGGAAAGCCGCAGTTGTCTTACAACAAATATTCTATAGATGTGACGATTTTTTAAATTTGGGATATTTTTTGACGGGTATTTTACGCATATTTCTGGTATATCTGTTTTGTTACGGATGGTGTTGTTTTGTTTTTTTTCTGCTCACTTGTGTAACGGATAATGTTAGGTCCGTTAAAAAAGTGAACGATGTTTAACATTACGAACTGAAAGGCTGAATTCATGTGCATAAAAATCTTGACTGTAGAAATACTTATGTAACATTTAAATGGCTTAAATAACAATAATTAGACCATTTTTCTTGTTTATATAAATAAAGATTAATTCTAATGTGTTTATTAATGTTGTGAAACAAAACGTCTGACGGTGTTGTCAAAGTATGACCGTTACGTCAATATTATATGTAAAAAGAAGTTTTGATACAGACAAATGTATAATGTAGGCAACTCATAAAAACGGTGGCATATTAGACATACTTTCAGTATAAGTTGTTCTTATGAAAACAGACATACCGTGCGTGTACTGGACTAAACACACAACAAAGAAAACGAAATGTCCGGCCGCCATAGTTATGCCGTTTTGGATGAATATTAAAGCTCACAGATAAGAGACTATGTGTGTTGTACATGTGTAGGTATATATGCTGCCCTTTATCAAATGTTTCCCCTCGATTCTGCTTTTTCTTCCATGTACATTCAAGATCTTGCGTAAACTTGCTTTTAACCCACTTATGCCTAATGGATTATGCCATCCTTGTCAGTTGGACGAGTCAATTTTCAGTTAAAAGAGTTTTTGATATAAATTTTCAATTTAATTCTAATTAGGGAATAAAATCATTTATGCGAACAGTGTAGACCCTGATCAGACGCCACACGTTGCGGTGTCTGATCATGGTCTGCACTAAGTGCCTATGTCTATACTTTTTCTGGACGCTGCACTATTTGCCTATATCTATAATTTTCAGGACGCTAGGCATTAATGGATTAAGATGTTGGTTCAGAACATTGGTTCAACGCACCTAGACTTTGGTGAACTGGAAATAATATTTTCGGGAAGTGTTTCCTTGATATATATTCAGCTTGGTGTACAAAAACGTATATAAAATTTTGTTAGTGCCAGTAAATTTAGTAAAATTCAGTTAAATGAACGAAGCACAATGAATGCCGTTCGCAAACGTGTATTCTTGTTATGGCTTGTTTGTAGATATGGGTAGTATTAAAATCGCAATACATCCGAGAATTTATATGTCTTATTAAACAGTAGTAATCCAATCTGATCACATCGGCCTTTATGCGATGCTATGTGTATTTTACGAACCATACGGAAATACCCGAAGTTTTACGATTGAGTAGTAATCGTCTTGCACTAGATGCACTTGCCACTGACCATTTAAAGTTAAATTAATGCCCTGCCCTACGACAGAAACTAAGCGTAGATCAAGCATCCAATCTAAAAATGACAGAGTTAGAATAAAAAGAACATTTTAACAACCGGATGTTTTTCAAATATGCAAATTTTATTGTTAAATTTACATAGTTGACTAGTTTCAATAGCATAACTTAATGTGAGTTGATTAAAGACAAAGAACAAATCAGATGTGAAATTTCTTATCTACATTTGTTTATTACACACAACATATAAATCTCTAGATAGATTATGTTGAAACGACAGATAAGCCCAAAGGTGAAATCAATGCTCAATAAGGTCAAATAAAAGGTCAAAGGTGAAGTTGTAATCCTCAAACGTTTGTTGTTATCAATTGTTCTACTCTAGTTTCCTGCAACAGAAAAGGTACAATCAAACAGATAAATTAAAAAAGATACGCTCGAGGTGCTAACGGCTATCAGATTTGGAAAAAAAACGTTTTAAATATTATAAATGAATTATAATGTAAGATGTTTATCGACTTGTTTATTTCTATTAAAAGTGGGCTTGATACTATTACATTTCATGATTTTTCTTATTTATGTTGTGATGTCATTACCTTTCATTTTGGTGACGTCATTACCATCTTACGCTGTATCGAGTTTTTCCAGAAGTGAGTAAATCTGAGCCTTATTGTCTACCCCTCTTGTCTCTGTAAAAATGTAACCGTTAGTAAAGAATTTAGATAAGAATTTTGAGGAAATTAACGTAGCGGTTGAGATAGGTCTAACGTCGCTATTGCTTAACTGGTATTTCTCAGCTGGAATGAATTTATAGAGCGTTTTTACAAAGCTGACCTAAAGGATGTGCAATGGCGTTGTCTCTTTGACCACTTTTCAAGCAACCTGATTAAGACAATATTTCGTCCGAATATGACATAGGTAGTATATATTTTTTTGATAACAGAAAAAGGCTGATTCTATGAAAGTAACTTTTCGATTAAAAATCAACAAAAACACCATTAAGGCCTCTTTTATTATGACACATCAGATGTATTTTGATTTTAATCAAACTCGTACTAGATCTGTTTGAGATGAAGATCTGTCTTGATCTATGACTAAATTAAAACAGTAGACTGTATGAAATAAAGAAGGTGTATTTTCAGTGTGATTAAATTCATCCCTAGTAAACTGCTACTCTATTTTTTATACCTGACTTGACTGACATTGATGTATTTTCGAAACAAGTTTTCATTAAAGTTCTTTATAATCTGTCTTTAAGAGTTTATTAAAAGTCAGTAACGGTTGAACGGAATAGTTCATTTATCATATGTTGGGAGGAGGGGATACAAGGAACTGAAAACATCCCATTTCAGAGACACGATTGGTTCTTTTACATTTTCTCCATATATTGGATATCTATTTAACATTTCGCCCGAGAGACACTTAGAAATGCCAGTGGAGGAGAGGTTGATCGAACTCGCAACTCCTGGATAACATGTCCTGTACGTTACCACTGACTGGCTTCAGTATTTCATAATAAATCTAGTAACCGTTCAAAAGAAAGTATTTTAGTTGTGTTACTTCCCTTTCCTTTTGACCTACCATGTTTGTTTGAGTTCTCTTTCTTGTCTTTGTTATAACCTTTGCATTTTTCCGCATCTGGCCGAACTTTGCACAGCAAATTCATGATTTTGTTGTGCCTTTAGATTTTTATTAAAGAAAAAAAAAACATTCTGAGAATAATGATTGTCAAATAAATTCAAAATAAAACACGTAAAAAATGCGTAATCGAAATAAAACACATAAAAAATGCGTAATCAAAACAAAACAGGAACAAATTAATAAAAAGGTAAAAGAAAGCACATTGGAGGACATTATGGGATTGATAGAAACGAATTGAAAATATATTACTTGGCTTAATTTTTACTGTTTAACATTTCTACCAAATTGTAATGTACAAAATAAATGATATAGGGAACTGAGAGAAAAAAAGCATCATACTTTCATCAAAACTACCCTCTTTACAAAATACATTTCTCTGAAAATTTATATTATTTTCTTATTTAGGGGTAATTCAATTTCAGTAAAATAACAAAATATAAAAGTAACAGAGTAAGGAAGTCGTACATACTTATGACCTTTTTCGACCTCGCCTTCTCTCCATGGTGGTGGTTTACATAACACGTGCAAAACACACATTGCAAGCAAGACACAGAACTTTATATCCATTTTTGTCAGTTGATACAAAGATAATATGCGTAGAGAAAGGCTACGTATATGCGTGCATAGAGGAACCCACAGAAGGTACCATATAAATTCTATATTTTCGACCTTTGAAAATAAAAACAAAATACAGTGTGCAATAAAAACGAAAGCGATTAAAATGAGCGTAACAGGGCTTTGGGAGAAATATAAAAATGCTATTAAGCGGAATTAACCAACTACGTAAATATTCTTGTTAAGACCTTTGAACCTTTGCAAAAACTGAATTCTTGCACCCGGACAACAGGATAAGAGTGTTGCTGTTATTCCAAAATCTAAGATTTAAATCAATTATTTGATATAATCATTTAATGATACTCTATTACGTTTGTACTAAACAATATACTAGTAATTTAAATTCCTACGACACCTACGTGCCAGATTTAGGTGCATTTTTGTGTGTTTTACTGTTTGTTAACGTTTACAGTCTCAAACAAAAATTTAATAGCCGTTCTAAGCTCTTTTTTGTGTTGGTATTTATAGGGATGTGAAGGCGTAAGATCTATTATACTTAACACTAATCTTACTGGAGAGCTGACGTCATCTTCTTTTCATGCAGACAGTGGTCTGAACTTGCTGTCTGAACTTTGGCTTAAAAAAAAAGATCTTTTAACATGTTGTCAACATATTGTAAACTACTTGTTTATGACGCCCTGTTTTGCGAAAAAAGTACATTTTTCAGTTGCCAATATATGTAAATCGTAAATCAAACTTACCGTACTAAACATTTACCGACCGGGTCATTATGGCAGCCTTTCATGTTTTACCAGAACCAGTAAAAGACAGAAATGGAGTATTGACAAACTGTTAAACTTTAATCTTGTGAACTAAACGCTAGTAGCGAGATTCTCACTGTCTCCAATATCCTGTTTTACGTAACAGGTGATATACATGGGAGGCAGATCAGAGGTCTATTGACAGGACTTGTAACTCAGGAGTCGTGAGTTAGATCCCCCACTCCTGCACTTATACAACTAACTGTTTTTCAGATGAGAGATTAAACCGAGGATTATTTTGATATCTGAATCAAGAAATGTTGCCACTGATCCGGTTATTAGGTTTCCAAGGTCATCCGTGATCCCCATCTCCGCCGGCAAAAACGCCCCCTCTAGATATAAAATAAAGTTGCCTTTGCAGCTGAAACTGAAATATAGACCAAACAGTATTAAAGGCGAAACGTTGGAACTTACCATTACTTTGCGAAGAGTTCATGTAGTGGGTGGGGGTGTCCGTACTTAAGTGTTATCGGTGTTCTAATAACTTAAAACTTCTGCGCCTGCACTAACTCTACATGCTTAACTGAGGTCCTACGGGTTTCTAGAATGAGATGATTTCTGCATCTTGCATTATACCATAGTAAACAAACCAAACTTAATTCTACGTGGGCGTCGGCTAAATGAGCAACCGGTACCGGAGACATAGGGCGTGATTATTTCCCTTGCATACAAACACCGTGAACTTGAATGTTTCAAAATTAGTTTTTAAATGTACTATTCTGCACACGCACTCAGGCAATAGTGATTATTTCGCATAAACTTTACACTTATTTACCTTCTGCAAAGTCAATGCTGTGGTATACAGTTTATCTTATTATTTTGGCTTTCAAATTTTCCTTTACAATTTAAAGTGATGGATTTCAGGACCACAACCAAAAACTGTCATGTTCCTGTATACAGTGCCTGATACAATACGCCCTTTGTTGACACGTATGCCGTCCATCTGCGTGGTAGAGTTTAACCAATACACGTCTTAAAACACCACTGATCACCTTCCCGACAGTGACGTTTTGTAAGCACCATACCGCGGTAAGGTCTACGGCAGGTTATCCCGGGCTTCCTCAGTCGGTTTCGGAGAGTGTTTGCGACTTACAGTCCGTCTTCGATTACCTATGAACACAGAGGATATCGATTGTGCCGTTATAAAGCGGTCACGTATTTGACGTTGACGTATGAAGTTACCAAGATGTCGTACTGAAGTTACACGAGGTTCGCTTGAACGAGATCTATAAGCCAAGATGCCTGTAGCTTTCCATTTCATTAAAAGCTAGTTTATCCTTTCTTTAGTCGACATACTCAAAGAAAAAATGCAAAACCCACCTTTTAATTATATCAATCACTAAAATACGGACCATATTTAAATACGGCTTCATTGGCTCGTCGTCAATAGAAATGAAAAACGGCCATAGAATTTATTCTCTTTTTTTTCATTCAATTCATGAACCTTAAATCTGATAACAATAGATGTACTCATCTATCACTTTGTTAAAATGATTGATTGTCTTGAAATATAAATGTATGCCTTTGTTCAATTACGCAAATTTGAGAAATCAAGGAATTATCGTGTTTTGTTTTTTTAATGTAAATTGCCTCTCTTAATAAAAAGTATGAACATGAGTATTTATTAAATTTTGCCGTCTTATTTATTTGTTGAGCATATTTCTTTATATATCAGGGAATCTTTTGGTGTAGGATGTTGGGACGTGGTCGTGATTTTACGTTCTTACATCCAAACTCTAGTTGTCTCAGCATGAATAGATTTATTTTTCCTCTCATTCTGGCTTCTAGACTACTGGCATAACTGTTGAAGAACAGTGGTCGTGTGTAAGAACACCGGATTCACGATCCAGGTCGCTGGTTTAAATCTCACAAGAGTGAGTGTCCAGTGACTTAACGTATTTCACATTTTCGGCGCAAATACTGATTTGAATCGAGGAAGTAATTATCAGGTGGGATATTAATTCAAAATTTTAATTATGAATCAATCAATGAATAATAATAATATATATATATATAATTTGGGTCGGTCAGTATCTATGGAGTATCTATGGAGACATTTTCTATCATTATGTTCCATCCTTGTTTCGTTGGCATATCTGTAAAGACATTTCATGTAATTATATATTGGTTTTTGCATGCAACACATTAAATGCTATGGGAGAAAATTGTGTAAATGTGTGTCAAAATTCATCCGTGATTGAAGATACAGAGTGATAACGAAATAGGGTCTAACAGAGACAGACAGACAGACATGCGTAAACCTTTAATAAGAGGATGACAACCTTGTTGGGAAAATTGCATGCACTTGGTATCTAGCCGAAAAGATAACGAATTCATATTGATGCACACATTTATTAGATCTATAATAAATTCTAATAACAGCTACACGTAAGTATGTGTGATAATGGTGGTTACCTTTACTACTAGAAGCCGAATAATATATATCATAGCGTGGCTTATTTTACATTTAACGAAAATTAACAATAAAAAGTGAATAACATGTGCCGGAACAACGAAATTACACAAGAACTAGAGTTACCTTCAAATAATTGAAAAATCAAAAAGTGTTGCTGTTAAAATTTTGTTAAAATTGTTTAAAAAATGTTGAAAATATTTCATTTTCCTTGTCTCCTAAAAGATAAAAATGGGAAAAGGGTTTTGAAACAGCAAGGAAAAATTACAATAAAATGATACATTGCCTTTTGTTTGTAAATACCGGGAGTATATTATTCATAAAAATAACATATATTTGGGTACATTTTAAAACGTCAGAATTATGTTAAATCATTATTAAACTGATACCTTGAAATGCGAACCGATGCAGTTGTTGAAATTACATACTTAATCAGAATCATTGAAAACGAAAGATGAAAGTAATGACAAAACAAATAGGCCGCATCATTGAGTCGTGAAACCATGTCAGAAATGCTAATTTTTTTTAGTTGAACCGTCCAGCAAGCATTGACAAAAGGTCAAGGTCATCTGTCTCGGAACCCTCACTTCTCTCATTGATGTCCTCCGTGCTTTCGTCCTCAGAACGATCGTCCTCACTTTCTGTGGCGTTCATGTCACTGTCTGAAATTGAAAAAGAAAATAATTTTTCGTTGCCTCACAAAACCGCAGTTCTGTAAGAATTTTTTTGTTCATTCTTCAGTCCAATGGAAATACATGTCTGTAAATAATTATTCATTAAAATAGAGTACCCCACTGAAATTATTCCTCATCACTATTTACTGATACAAACTTACCCTCCCTTCTCTCCATGTCCTCACTACTGTCATCTTCATCAGCGTTAGCTAGAAGCGCTTCCAGGTTAGCTAGACGCTCGTCTTTTTCTAAAATGAAAATGAGTATTGAAGACTTTTGTTCTAACAGAGATTTTTTACTGTTTCACGTTCAGTCATTTTTGTTCCATTAGTCATATGATATACACTTTGTCAGATCTCTTATAAACATTTCTTTACACAAATGTGATATGAATATTTTACTAAATCTTTATCAAAGTTGCCTTTTTTTCAGTTGTAATGAAACTTCATCAATCGAAAACAGAAAAAAATATAACACGGTATCACATCTCTTTACCATCATTCTTTTGACATATGTAAATGACATCTTTGACAAGCAGTTTTTTTTCAGCAGTGGTATAACTTTCCCAGTCAAAAAGGGTGCATTTGTTATAATCTACAAACTAACGAGAGTTACTTTGAGCTACCAAATTTCGGGTAAGCCAACAGGAAGTTATATGCATTTCCAGTTACAATACAGTAATTGATGACGTAAACGATATTATCCCTCAATATTTGAATTACATGTAAGTATATTTATAAGCAATTTTTAATCTTTAAATATATTCAAAATATACCACAAAAATAACATACCTCCTTTGCCATGCTTGTGTTTGTTGTGTTTGGCCCTTAACTCCAGCAGTTCCCGGCTGAAAGAAAAATGTTCATAACACAAATTACCGTTTTCACGTAAGAATTTTACATACAAATTGTGTATCCGTTTAATCAGATAATGAATGTCGTATTTGTCATATGTAGCTCATTTCATATCTTACGTCTGTTCTTACTTATTTTTTAAGCTGTCAAAATGTCCAGTTAATGAAAAATGTAAGAACGACATTTTTGCCATTAAATATTTGTAAAAAAAAATACATGGGTATGATAATTTAAAGAGGATTAATTTGTACAATCAATAAAAAAAAAACAGACGAAAAAAAGAAGACAGAAAAAGGATGGAAAGAAAGTTAAAGATAAATAAGACGAACAAAAAGTTTCAGTCTCGCCTAAATATCCGACTTACAGCTTGAAATCGGAAAAGATAGAAAGAGTGACAACTATGAAGAAAGGCAGATAGACAAACAAAATATAATTAAAATCTTACGCTGCATCTGTTTTGCCCTTTTTACCGCCTTTGTGATGAGCGTGTTTACAGGCTACGAGAGTCACACACACCAGTAATAGTACCAATATACGTGTATCCATATTGTACGTTTATACTTGTCTGAGTTACAAATAAAAGCTTGTTTATACTGAAAATATACAAAGAAATGTACACAAAAACGTTCTATACAAGCAGTGTAACAAACATGATCAAAGAACTAAAATGGTCAACTTTAGAACAAAGACGAAACCATGCCAGCCTGGTCATGCTACACAAAATAAAAAACAATCAGGTCAATGTTGATCACAATCACCTTACAAACACAAGAAACAGCAAATTCCTCATCCCACAATCAAAAACACATCACATGAACACATTCTTCCCCAGGACTATACGACCCTGGAATTACCTACAGAGATTAAGGCTACCCCAACTGTACCAGCTTTTAGCAGTGGACTAAACAAGTTTTATAGATTTTAAGTACTTGAAATAAATGTTTAAGTGAATCTTCAGTTAAATCTTGTTTTCTTTGTTATTATCTTTTATAATTTTAATGTTCCTGACACGCGCCTGCTTTGTATAGTCAGTATTGACTTTTGGCAGTATTAAGTTGAAGTTGAAGTTGAAACCTAATATATTAAAAAATACTTTATATGAGAAAATAATTTTTTTTCAGTATGTCTAATTTTCAATCAGAAATATTCTTGCGATGTCTTTGTATGACAACGCTGATTTTAAAGTAAATATTTCTAAATCACATACCTTTTATTTCGTAATTTTCCGAGATTTCTTTGCTTCTATCTCACAGGTGTCAAACCTTCGCTTATATAGCTGCTGGCAGGCACATTTCTGGCTAGAGAGATACTGTCTCTGCTCTACTACATGTTCGTTACCTGGGATAGGAATTTTATAATGACGTTTTCAGTGCGACCTTTGCGTCCTCGTTCCGTAAGAGGTCAATAAAATATCGATGAATTCGGTTTAAGTCTTACTATATAAGTATAAATATTACGGGTTCTTTGAACATGGTGTTCCTTCTGTTCTGTTTCGTTCTGTTGTCGTGAAATTTATGACAAATTGCGTATTTATTAAAAATATCGAACTGATAACAACAAAAGAAAATACAATGATAATAATGATGATGACGACGATGATGATGATGATGATAATAATAACGTCTCCAACAACAATCTTTCCTTGCTACATCATTTTCATGATTAAGCAAAAAAGAATGGGTGCATTTCTATTTACGCGTTATTTAGATGTATGTCAAATAAAATGTACATTTACTTAACAAAGACTTTTTTTTACTTTTTCCGTCTGTATTATCTTAACTATGATAAATATCTACAGTGACAACTATACTGATTTCTGATATCAAATGGATTTTTCTTACGTACTTATGAACATTACGTGTATGTAAAGCCAACGTATATGTGAATGTAATGTATACGTGAAGCTTATGTATATGTGAAGCTAACATGTATCTGAAAGTAAGATAAATGTGAAGATTACATGTATGTGAAGCTAACGTAAAAGTGAAGCATACGCATATGAGAAGCTTACTTGTAAGTAAAGCCAACGTACTCGTATATGTGAATTTAGCGTATATTTTAAGCTTACGTATATGTGAAGCTATCATGTATGTGAAAGTTACGTATATATATAGAGTTCGTGTATATAAAGCTAGCTTGTATGTTAATGTAACGTATATGTGAAGCTTACATATATGTGAAGCTAATGTTTATCTGGAGCTTACGTAGATGTTGGGCTGGCGTATTCGTGAAGCTAACGTAGATTTGCAGCTGAGAGAGATGTAAAGCTGACATGTATGTGAAGCTATCGTATATGTGGAGCTTACGTAGATGTGAAGCTTACGTTGATGCGGAGCTGAAGTAGATCTTGAGTAGACGTAGATGTGGAGCTTACGTTGATGCGGAGCTGAAGTAGATCTTAAGTAGACGTAGATTTGGAGCTTACGCTGATGCGGAGCTGAAGTAGATCTTAAGTAGACGTAGATTTGGAGCGTACGTTGATGCGGAACTGAAGTAGATCTTGAGTAGACGTAGATGTGAAGCTTACGTTGATGCGGAGCTGAATTAGATCTTGAGTCGCCGTTGATGTGAAGCTTACGTTGATGCGGAGCTGAAGTAGATCTTGAGTCGCCGTTGATGTGAAGCTTACGTTTATGTGGAGCTGAAGTAGATCTTGAGTCGCCGTTGATGTGAAGCTTACGTTGATGCGGAGCTGAAATAGATCTTGAGTCGACGTAGATGTGAAGCTTACGTTGATGCGGAGCTGAAGTAGATCTTGAGTAGACGTTGATGTGAAGCTTACGTTGATGCGGAGCTGAAGTAGATCTTGAGTCGCCGTTGATGTGAAGCTTACGTTGATGCGGAGCTGAAATAGATCTTGAGTAGACATTGATGTGAAGCTTACGTTGATGCGGAGCTGAAGTAGATCTTGAGTCGCCGTTGATGTGAAGCTTACGTTGATGCGGAGCTGAAGTAGATATTGAGTAGACGTAGATGTGAAGCTTACGTTGATGCGGAGCTGAAGTAGATCTTGAGTCGCCGTTGATGTGAAGCTTACTTTGATGCGGAGCTGATGTAGATCTTGAGTAGACGTAGATGTGAAGCTTACGTTGATGCGGAGCTGAATTAGATCTTGAGTCGCCGTTGATGTAAAGCTTACGTTGATGCGGAGCTGAAATAGATCTTGAGTCGCCGTTGATGTGAAGTTTACGTTGATGCGGAGCTGAATTAGATCTTGAGTCGCCGTTGATGTAAAGCTTACGTTGATGCGGAGCTGAAGTGGATCTTGAGTCGACGTAGATGTGAAGCTTACACTTTCACAATGCTCGGAATGGCAATTACCTGATGCATTTTAAAGACTGTTTTACGAAAAGTTTTATGTAAGACTGGATTCCTAATGGGACTTGTTATGCGGATATATAATATTTTTATAGACAGGCATTTTAGTTTTTCTTTCTTAACGAATGCAACGCAAAAAAAATTTTTTTTTTTAAAAAGAAAGAACGATTTAAAAAGCCTGTCTCCCTACGTCTTCCTACGTCTTCATTTTAAATGACGTATAATAATAACATCAGTCGCTAACCTTTGGTAAAAGTTTTTTAATCCCATTGAATTGCTGGACAGAATCAGTTAATGGTATTTTTATACTCTTAATAAAAGAAATAAAATTCTTTACATAAATTATTAAGGACATGTCTGTGGTGTTAACAATGGAAAAATATGTTTAAAGAGTAAGGCATTCAATTTTGTAATGTAAGAAAAGAATGCTGTCGGGTTTTGGGGACACAAAGTGCATTGTTTTGAATAGACGAGGCATCCTGTAGCATTTATCTTTTAGGTTAAAACATGTGTATACTCAAGAGGTCTTGCATTTTTTATTTGAAGAAAATCTTCCAAGAAATTATTTAAGGATAACATCAACTGAAATCTTTTCTGATAAGCAAACACAGGCACAACTTGTTTGATTTTACTGGACAGCGGCATTCGTTAATTACAAATTCAGTTTTCTGATGAATTCAGAGATATGAAAGCAACCGGATAAAAACTTTAAATATTTAGGTAGTCGGTCTTCATAGACTTTCATAAGGTGAACAGACCTGATTAAAAATCAATACTTTTCTAAAAAAAATAATTAGAACATATAAGATACCTTTATCCAGGGTTTAGAAGAAAAAAACTCTTAAAAATCAAGCCTAACCGGATACAACTAATTCAAGTTCTATACTAATTTAAGTCAATATTTTGAAATAAATTAAGTAAATTCAAGTGTCTTGAATAAGGTTCGAACCGACGAACTTTAGTGAAGGTCTCTGACCAAAATGATGCGTTTAGAGGTTTAACCTTGTTCAAGTTGCACCATGAAAAAGGGAAGTGAATTAAACCTTAAGTAGACAGCTAAATTCCCCCATATTAAACACAGTAAATTCAATCCTGTATTTTGACCACGTGTTTAGTCGAGTATTGGTTTATCTAATACACATTTCATGTGACTATGTCGATAAGATAGATTATAGCGGATTTACTTAAAGCGTATACACGGGAGACCTATTAGAATAGTCCATAGTATTGTGTTGCCCTAGCATACAGTTTTGAAGATTAACAAAGGAAGAAACATAAATTTATTGCACATCGATTATTGATAACGTGTTGATATAGGGCGCACTTAAGCGTAACGGCGTTTTAACGGCAGGCTCGAAACGTATCGAGTTAACTTTATGCATGGATTGTTCAAACAGCATAGAAATATGAAGGGAAGTGTATTGTATGTGTTATTTGGATTTATAACATTAACCTCTGCTCGCAAGAATGTCCTGTTCTTTGCCGTGGACGACTTGAGACCGGAACTGAATTGTTTTGAAGGCTCGGACTTTCCATCCCCTGTGCACCCGACTATGCACACACCGAACATTGACTCGCTTGCAGCCAAGAGTTTACTTCTGAAGAGAGCTTATGTTCAACAGGCTGTGTGCTCGCCGAGTCGTACTTCATTGCTGACAGGTCGTAGGCCAGATACGACCCACATATACGACTTGGTGCATTATTTCCGGAAATTGGGAGGGAATTTCACAACTATTCCAGAATATTTCAAAATGAACGGCTACATCTCGGCAGGAATGGGGAAAATCTTTCACCCGGGGTCAGCTAGTGGTGGCGATGACCCAATATCCTGGACTTTGCCTTATTTTCATGCCACCAAATACGGATGGGAGAACAGAAATAAGAGCTGGGATGCCATTCCAGACGATTTGCTAAAAGAAAAGCCATTGGTGGACTACCAAATAGCGCAGCAGGCCGACAAAACGTTACAAATGTTTGCAGATGGCGGTAAATATGCGGGGACTCCATTTTTCATCGCTGTCGGTTTTCACCGTCCCCATCTGCCGTTTGTGTTTCCGGAATCATTTCTGAAATACTACCCTGACGATAAAATCCGACTTCCTCCGAATCCGTATGCACCCGTTGATATGCCGGAAGTGGCTTGGAGCAATTATGGAGAACTGAGAAATTATGTCGACCAGCATAAACTGAATGCTTCCGGTAATATAAACACCACTCTACCTGCGGATGATGTGCGTGCTCTGCGCCGAGCGTATTACAGTGCGGTGAGTTGGACAGATTCTCTTGTGGGTTTCGTTCTCCAGCAACTTACGAAGTATGGTTTCGAAAACAATACAATCGTTTCATTTTGGGGTGATCATGGTTGGCAGCTGGGTGAACACGGAGAATGGTGCAAACATACGAACTTTGAACTAGCAACACATGCACCAATGATGGTACACATTCCAGGACTTACCGATAAAGGCATTGTCACAGAACAGCTGACGGAATTTGTCGATCTATTTCCGACTTTAGTCGAAGCAGCCGAACTAGAACCTATGCCGCTTTGCCCGTTAAATTCAAGTGCAATCGCTCTCTGTCGGGAAGGCGAAAGCCTGATTCCGTTGATTAAGGACCCTGATGCAGCATGGAAAGATGCTGCATTTTCTCAGTACCCACGTGAGCAAGACGGGAAGAAAATTATGGGATATTCGATTCGCACTGGCCGGTTCAGGTATACGGAATGGCCGGTTTTTAGCTATGCTCCTGATTATCAACCGGACTGGGGCCAGCTGTACGGATTAGAGTTGTACGATCATCAGTTTGACCCGGAAGAAAATTTTAACCGTGCTCTGAAACCAGAATTCAATCAAATTAGACAAGAACTCAGCAGACGTCTTCATGCCGGCTGGCGGGCAGCAAGACCCGAAAAATAAACATTGTCCAAATATAGAAAAATCAAATAATTTATTACTTCTCTGTTATTTTTGTTGCCAGTGTCATTATGCATTAAAAAATGATTGATTATTCTAAGTATATATAAACCTATAAAATATACTGTTCACGGAGATTATAACGTTTCCATTTTTGTAACGTTGAATACCTCTATATGAAATTTTTATACATTACAAGCGGCCTTGAAACTACCATTTATCAGTTGAAGGTTAGTCTTTTTTTTTCATCCCATGGTTTATTAACCTGTTTCTAGATTCAAACTATCAAATAGCAAACTAGAAGCAATATGTAATACTTCAATGAAGATCATGACATGATCGGATTTAATAGGTTTATCAGTCACAGAGGCAAACATTTTAAAATCATTTGCACTTCGACATCTGACGATAGAAAAGTACATGCACAGTCTGTTATAATTCACACTAATAAAAAACCAAATGACTGCCGACGATAAAACAATGAATGAATGAATGAATGAAGGAATGGAGTTATATGGCATGTCGACCACTAAGGTCATTTTGGGCGCAATAATAATAGTATAGATGGACAAGGAATATAAATTACTTTTTTTGTTAATGGTGGCAACAATATAAATGATGATATGTATTGCCGGGGTGTAGGAAGGTAAACGGATATCAGAACATAACGATAAAACATAAGAAGTACATCATATATACCCCGCCCATTTCATGATGAGAAATAGTGTACATATCAAAGCAATTTTCGGAATATTTAAATTTGATTTCTCGTAAGCTTGAATTTGTTTAATTTCTAAACCGCTTTGAACTTATAGGCAAATAATAGACGAAATTCATTGTAAAGTGTTGCAAAAATTAGTTAGCAAAATTGCTGATAACCCAATGTTCATTTAATTACCACGTATTAAGGCGTTATGACATTTGAAAATACTAATGTTGTTCTTTTAAAGGACAAAAAGAACAAAACAAAAAAAGAACAGAAGATATTCTGTCTAAACCCAGTACAGTGGAAAGTTTCAAAAACATAAACGAAAATACAAAAGCTTTAGAAAAACTGCTCGAATAGGGATCGAGCCGGATATTTTCCGTGAAAATGTTTCTAATAAAAACAAATTTAAAATGAAAATGAGTGCTATTCAAGGAAGTACTGGTATTTAACACCCCTTCTGTCTTGTACTAATCTTGTTCACTATTTATTGGGACCCAGCACGCCGTTATTAAGATAGGGAGTGCAGGGAATCAGCAATGTTCCTTTTTAAAGTTAACATTAACCAATCGTAAAAATGAGCATCTAGTGGAATGCACGCAACTTAACTATTTTGCCCACGGGGTTCTGTGTTGCTTGTACTGCTGTTTGTTTTTGTTGACATAAAGTAGAAGAAATAAATGCCAAGTTTCGTTGAACTACCAAGGTTTCTTTTTGAAATTTGTATCTAAATGTTGTGATTTACTCTTTAATGTTTACGCTTCATTCACAAAAATTACGAATGGTTTAGACCTTTTTCTAAATTCAAGAAAAACAATATACATGTATCCTTTAATTAGCCTGTTAATGAACGGACAGGACAGAATATATCCAAACGACAACGCATTTCCGGTTTCACATTTTTCGAGATAACGCGAATTCATGTTTTCGCGAAATAATAATTTTTGAGATTTTACGAGAAAATTGCGAAATAAAGTCCTCGCGAATAATAGTGTTTTACAGTATAAAGTGCCTACTGTGAAAAAGCCCTCTCGTATAATGTGTACATATTAAACCGATATTAGACACCTGCTATCTGTTTGAAACTGTCTCCCTTCTCACATAAAGAGTTAAGCGGCAGCGGAACTCGAACACATGACCCTAAATTTCACTTGTAAATCTGACATTCATATACTATAACGTCTGAAAAAAGAAACTATACGAGATTTTTAACCAAGTAACGACAAACAGGAGGCTTTGCAAACAAAAAATATTTTGGCCGGTTCCAGCATTCATCCCAAACATCGTAAAGAGAATTCGTTACGTTTGCAGACCATTCCGTGTTGTATAAACGCTAAGATTGTATCGCAATACTAGCATTCTGCACACAACGCCCGTGCTTTTACAGGGACTATAGTTTAATTCACGCATTTTTCATTTATTTCTAAATGTATTAAGTACATACAACGAAAATGATGTCGAATTCAAACACGCAAATCATACATCGTATTCTTTTTTATCTATGCTGACAAAAACATAGTTTTATGCATTAGAGCATAAACACGAGAGTTCTGTGAAAGTGTCGATTTAAGAATTTACTCTTCTATTCTATCCAAAGCTGTTGATTTTTGCACCCATGAGCAACAAAAATCACATTTTTAGCAAACAGGAGCCTTAATTGCGCAACCAGGTAGCAAGGTACTTTATTTTGGCATACGGGAGACTTAATATGCGCAACCAGGTAGCAAGGTACATCATTTTGGCAAACAGGAGCATAAATATTCGCAACCAGGTAGCAAGGTACATCATTTTGGCAAACAGGAGCCTTAATATGCGCAACCAGGTAGCAAGGTACATCATTTAAGCAAACAGGGGCATAAATATGCGCAAACAGGTAGCAAGGTACTTTATTTTGGCAAACAGGAGCCTTAATATGCGCAACCAGGTATCAAGGTACTTTATTTTGGCAAACAGGAGCCTTAATATGTGCAACCAGGTAGCAAGGTACATCATTTTGGCATACGGGAGCCTTAATATGCGCAACCAGGTAGCAAGGTACTTTATTTTGGCAAACAGTAGCCTTAATATGCGCAACCAGGTAGCAACGTACATCATTTTGGCATACTGGAGCCTTAATATGCGCAACCAGGTAGCAAGGTACTTTATTTTGGCAAACAGTAGCCTTAATATGCGCAAGCAGGTAGCAAGGTACATCATTTTGGCAAACAGGAGCATAAATATGCGCAACCAGGTAGCAAGGTACATCATTTTGGCAAACAGGAGCCTTAATATGCGCAACCAGGTAGCAAGGTACATAATTTTGGCATACTGGAGCCTTAATATGCGCAACCAGGTAGCAAGGTACTTTATTTTGGCAAACAGTAGCCTTAATATGCGCAACCAGGTAGCAAGGTACATCATTTTGGCAAACAGGAGCATAAATATGCGCAACCAGGTAGCAAGGTACATCATTTTGACAAACAGGAGCATAAATATGCGCAACCAGGTAGCAAGGTACTTTATTTTGGCAAACAATAGCCTTAATATGCGCAACCAGGTAGCAAGGTACATCATTTTGGCAAACAGGAGCATAAATATGCGCAACCAGCTGGCAAGGTACATCATTTTGGCAAACAGTAGCCTTAATTTGCGCAACCAGGTAGCAAGGTACATTATTTTGGCAAACAGGAGCATTAATATGCGCAACCAGCTGGCAAGGTACATCATTTTGGCAAACAGGAGCATAAATATGCGCAACCAGGTAGCAAAGTACATCATTTTGGCAAACAAGAGCATAAATATGCGCAACCAGCTGGCAAGGTCCATCATTTTGGCAAACAGGAGCATAAATATGCGCAACCAGGTAGCAAGGTACATCATTTTGGCAAACAGGAGCCTTAATATGCGCAACCAGGTAGCAAGGTACATCATTTTGGCAAACAGGAGCATAAATATGCGCAACCAGCTGGCAAGGTACATCATTTTGGCAAACAGTAGCCTTAATATGCGCAACCAGGTAGCAAAAAGCATTTGTATATCATTTTGGCAAACAGGAGTTTAAATATGCGCAACCAAGTATAGCAAGATACATCATTTTGGCATACGGGAGTTTTAATATGCGCAACCAGGTAGCAAGGTACATCATTTTGGCTAACAGTAGCCTTAATATGCGCAACCAGGTAACAAGGTAGATCATTTTAACAAACAGGAGCCTTTATATGCGCAACAAGGTAGCAAGGTACATCATTTTGGCAATCGGGAGCCTTAATATGCGCAACCAGGTGGCAAGGTACATTATTTTGGCAAACGGAAGACTTAATATGCGCAACCAGTTAGCATGGTACATCATTTTGGCAAACGGGAGGCTTAATATGGGCAACCAGGTAGCAAGGTGCATTATTTTAGCAATTGGGAGCCTTGATATGCGCAACCAGGTAGCAAGGTACATCATTTTGCAAACGGGAGCCTTTATATGCGCAACCAGGTAGCAAGGTACATCATTTTGGCAAACGGGAGCCTTGATATGCGCAACCAGGTAGCAAGGTACTTTATTTTGGCAAAAAGGAGCCTTAATATGCGCAACCAGGTATCAAGGTGCTTTATTTTAGCAAACAGGAGCCTTAATATGGACAACCAGGTTGCAAGGTACATAATTTTGGCAAACGGGAGCCTTAATATGCGCAAACAGGTATCAAGGTACTTTATTTTAGCAAACAGGAGCCTTAATATGCGCAACCAGATTGCAAGGTACATAATTTTGGCAAACGGGAGCCTTAATATGCGCAAACAGGTAGCAAGGTACATCATTTTAGCAAACAGGAGCCTTAATATGCGCAACCAGGTAGCAAGGTACATCATTTTTGCAATCGGGAGCATTGATATGCGCAAAGGTAACAAGGTACATCGTTTTAGCAATCGGGAGCCTTAATATGCGCAACCCGGTAGCAAGGTACATCATTTTAGCAATCGGGAGCCTTGATATGCGCAACCAGGTAGCAAGGTACATCGTTTTAACAATCGGGAGCCTTAATATGCGCAACCCGGTAGCAAGGTACATTATTTTAGCAATCGGGAGCCTTAATATGCGCAACCAGGTAGCAAGGTACATCATTTTAGCAAACAGTTGCCTTAATATGTGCAACCAGGAAGCAAGGTACATCATTTTAGCAAAAAGGAACCTATACGTTCATCGTGATATGACATCATCACTTCAAACTGTAGAGTAAGAGGTGTGTCTCAACATTTTTACGTCATGACTTCAAAAGTCACCTGTACATGCTCACATATGATGCTATAACATATAAAGATAATAATTTAGAGTTTCCTGAAAATACGTTGGTTTTATTGTGACCCCTTACATTCGATCAAATGGAAGGGAGATAAATTGCAATATACTGAGATTAAAATGGTAACAGTAAAGCCCCTTACACGATACTTTATCTCATAAAAATGAGATATATCCAATGAAAAGACGTCATTAATAATATGAAATGTAACTGATTGGTGACTAACAAGCAATCACTTCTTTTCATAAATATGTTTCTACAATTTCTGAAAAATCTAAAGAGACCGCTTTTGTTTTTGTTGTCTTTTGAAACAGAGTTCAAATCTAACATACAAATGGTGATATAAAAAGGCATACCTTAGACAACTAGGCCATTATAGCACTACCAGTCTGCAAATAGCTAATGCTTCATTGTTAATGTTTTAGCATTTCTGAGATTCAACCCAAACCTAAATGTTTGTTGTTGTTGTTGGAAAAAGCTGTCCGAAATCCCATTTGTTTTTACCATTTTATTGAAACGACATCTAAACATGCTGTCTGCGGGAGTGTGTCGGCGCACAAGTGCGAGTGGTTTGCTTACGTATAGGTATGTTTAAAATAAAGAAGCTAACAAAAAAAGTGAAAAGTCGAGCGGATCATGATCAGGGGTCAAGTGGTATCGCGCTGGACTAATAACCCAGGGGTTCAGTGATAGATCCCCCACTCTTCCACTAACATTACTAATTGTCGTTCGGATCAGACGTTTTACCGAGGTCCCAGGTGTCAGTCCTATACACTGAGCATGCAAAAGGACCTGGGTATCTCTGGAATGTGATACTTTCTGTATTTGGCAACATCTCAAAAAAACATGAAAAAACTAATATCTGCAGGTGGGGGGGGGGGGGGGGGTGCAGATATAGGCAACCGGTACCGACGATAAATAAACTCAGATAGGTGAATAGTGATAAGTCAAAATGGAAGGGTCAAACAATAAGTCGGATAGAGGCTATGAAGTGAAATCATCAGCATTAAGAAACCTTTCTACTTATAACTTTTAGGTCGACATGCCTAAAGATCGCTAAAGCCTATAATTAGGCCGCTAGGACATAAGGCCGCTAGGCAGCCGGGTCGCTATCTTCACGAACGCGGATCACGGATGTTTCAAGCAAAAAAAAATACATATTGCAGGTTCAACTAATCTGCATGTAGAATTTATTACTGTACATGAAACAATATGAGCCGCTTCATAATTTGCTCAATATTGTTGCTTTTGAAATGACATACTATGATGACTTTTTTAGCTGTGCCTTGCTATATCTTCTCCACAGGTGAGTTAAAACTGAAAATGTCAAAAAAGAGAAAGAACGAATGAAAAGAAAGAAAAGAAAAGAAGCGTAAGAATATTTAGGACTTTATTTTCACATTTGATTTACTTTATTTCAATATAAAGTAATTAAGATCGTTTTCCAAGCGGAAGTCCAGTTTCGTCTTCATTACAACAATAGAAGATGACGTCATTCAAAGAGGTGTCGTCACCTTTGTCTTGCACGGGCTCAATTTTTGTGTTCAGTCCACAGATTGCGGACGAAGCATCACAAGTGTCGCTCCAGTCACCCCATTTGCCAAAGTATCCACCGCCAGGGGCTTGGTTAAGCTCAGTTTCAGCATTTTGACCGGCAAAGTCACGGCAGTAGAACTTGACGTAGTCCGCCGACGTGTCATCACCACTACCTTGCTACAAGAAAAGTGGCGGATAAAATCTTAAGTTTATACAGGTACTTATTTATTTTATCTCGATTGTGAAAATACTGTTTCACTGGAGATTATCTCCTCCTGGTTGAATTCGAACCATCGTTTTCCGGCGATCTACTCTTTCAAGAGCGTGTTTAATGGTCTCTGAATTTTAATGCAACTGATTTCAAGACGAAAACCTCCTGCATAGGCGGTTTGGAAAATAAGGGGTAAAAATTATATTGTATTTTTTTCTTCGTATCGTATTGCAGTATTTTCAATCGTCAGTTCAAAAAATGTATTTTTAACCACTAAGTCTGATGAAATGAAACTTAAATCCTGAACAATGTGATTTTATCAATGCGTACTAATAAACGTTAACATAAACTTAATTCTAAAATTGCAGTACATGTGCGTAATATGACATTCTCAAAGTTTTTATCTTATCAATACAAGTCATGCGAAGACTTTGTTGGGATAGGCAGTTACAACAACACAGCCATTATGGTTTATCTCTTAGAATTCGACGTGAGCATGGTTAAAGGAATGTGTTTGCCTGTTGTAAAAAGGTTGGGGCTAGAGTCATTTTAGCATTGTTCAAGTTTATCTGCAAAATAGATTATCGTGATTAAGTTGATATACACTTTTATAAAATGATATTGGCCAGCTGCGACGCAGAGAAAAACAATATAATTCAAATAAACACTAACCTACGGTGGCACAGAGGTGACATGCACAACCTTTTTTTAATTGTACTTCTCTTTTTTTTTATCTCGTTCCCACGAGATACTAACTCGAGGGAACGACTTAGTATCTCGTTCCCACGACTAAGTAACTCGTGGGAACGAGATAAAGAAAGAGAAGTGCAAATCTGAATAAGGAATCGCATTTGAAAAAAAGAGTTGCGCAGTACAAAAAAGAATCGTGTTGTAAAAAAAAAAAAAAAGAACAGCGAATGTAAGCTATGTCGAGGGAATGACTTACTAACTCGTGGGAACGATATACTAAGTCGTTTCCTCGAGTGAGTATCTCGTGGGAACGAGATAAAAAAAGAGAAGTGCAATTAAAACAAAATGTTGTGCATGTCACCTCTGTGCCACCGTACTAACCAGCTAAGTTGTTGAAAATATATCGCATCTACTGTTTACACAGGTTACGGTTGATGCTGCTGAACCAAATAAACTATCAACAAATCTGAAACTACTGCAATGCTATTAGACAAAATATGATTTCAACACCGTGGGTCAGTTGCTTGCCGATTCCTCGTTTTCATGAAAACTATTTAACAAATGCAAGGAACACTCCGCCCGCATTACAAATACATACTTTCCAGTTTTGAGAATTGACAAACGTCATACAGGGGTTTTTGTTTCTTTAAATAGACGCTTTACCCAGAATTTAAACATGACCGCGGCAGTGCCTCGTTTAAAAATGTAACAAGTAATTTCATTGGGTGAGATTGCGAATGAAATCTTTCGTAAACCAATGAAAGAACGTTAATTATCATCATGAGTAAGAAATCTCCGCAACCAATTGTCCCACGGTCGATGAATAGAGTAAATTGAAATGGATCGAATGTGGGTTTTCGACAAGTGAAAACATTACAAAAATACCCGGCTACTTGCGTTTCGTTACTCTGGCCTAGTTGTTATTTATTAGAAGAATGGAAAGAAAGAAGATTAGCCCAGTTTACCGGTTCTTCGACTTGCAGAGCGAATCCAACAAGGAAGTTAGATGCATGGTATTGCTGGTTACACGTTTCAGTCTTCGTCCACGAGCCAAACGGAGCTTCACCGGAAGTGATTTGATTGCCTGACTGTGTATGTCCGGTGGAATCGCTGCATGTGAGACGAATAGCGTTAAGTGTCGTGTCGTCTCCGAAATACTGCTGCGATTCAATCTGTATGTAATTAAAAGAAGACACCAGTGTATGTCAATGTTTGTTATAATCTGCTTAGTCGGCAATCGAGAACAGAAGAAAATGTGCATCAAATATCCTTTTTTTCAAAGTACCAGGAAACAGCTTAATAGTTGCCCAGCAGAATTCATCATACCTTATTACATGGGTTACTAAACGACTTCATTACAATTACTTCTTGATCACAAAAATACATTAGATTACTCTATACACCACTTGGTAATTCATCAAGTTACAATACATGTAGTCAGTATTGCTACTTTACATAAGAAATAACAAGACCGTAGCCCTAATTCAAGGATAGACATATTAAGCAAATCTTCAAGTAAAACATTTTGTGTACAATGCAAATGGACCAAAACCTAAGAAAAACTTTCTTTTTAAAAGTCCCAGGATCACAGTTACAAGTTGTTCTTATTTGACCACCTGCAGAAATGATCTTTATTTGTACCAAAGTTATTCCTAACTTCCCTTTTTAGATCAATGAACATGAGAAATATAGTGCAGTAATTTTTACAATGATAGTGCAAAAAAAGGAGAGACAGACTTTTTCATGAAGAAATATCTTGACTACGAAAGACAGACATATGTCAACATTGTAACAGAGTGAATAGAACATTGTTTGGTCAATTCTGTCAGTACATTTATTGTTTATTTATCAGTAAAATTAGTGTGATCTGCCAAATCTGCTGATTTCTGCTCATCCTTCAAACCATTTATGGATAAAAATCTCACTCACTATTGTGGAATGTCTCTACAATCTTCTCGATTGTCATAAGAACTTAAAGCTATAACTACTTATACTTAACATAGCCATGATGCCTAGGGGGCACAGGGATTTAGGCTTCTTGGTTTAGACGCCTATCTCACTATCTGTAAGACGGCCATGTGACACAAAAGTGTTTGATAAACAAAGTCAATTCAATTCAGTTATAACCTTGAAAAGTAATTCTTTTTTTATAGTCAAGTACCTGTAAGATAACACAGACCTTAATGCGTTATTTCTTTTTCACAACAAATTTAATGAGGATAGACAAAGAATATACATTTTACAGACATTTGAGGTTTGCAGAATTCAGTATAAATTAGGAAATAATTAGAATTGTTCATTTAGATATGTTTATTATCATATACCAAGATTTAAGATGTAACTAAATTGTTGTTGAATTCAGTTGCAGATCACTAATAGAATACATCTGATAACTTGCATTAAAGTAATCAATAAAAGGTGATTACAATTACTGTGATTACCGCAGTCCTGCTACTCACACTAGAGGAAAGTGTGTAATATCTTAACAGGAAATAGGGGACACTCACACAAGATAGTCAGTAGCCTAACAGATAATTACAATGTAATGAAACAAATTCTTATCAAAGCAAAGGAGCATTTACCGTCATGTCTAAAATGTTTCTGTAAGGAAAAACACTGCACATTTTTCGATATTAACGAAGGTCGGAATCATTCTTTTGTATTAGAATTTAATGTCAAAAATAAATTTATTCACTTTTTCATCCAAAATAGCTTGCTTTTTTTCTGAATACGCTAGGTAAAAGATGAATAAACGCCGAGACGACAACGCGCCGATCGGTGACTTTTCGCTACGGCGCTAGCGAACAGACGAAATAACGCCGAAGACAAAGGATTTTCGTTCCGGCGTCTTTTCGTGTTATGGCGTTCCTGTGGTCCATGCTTACAGCACAGAATCATGATAATGACAGATCACGACAGGTTATGACCTGGCTTGTTCTAGTACTTAGCAAAATGTCTGCATTAGTTTGTTCTTTTTCTGTAAATGATCTACGCATGCACCACCGGAACGCGACCTCAAGAAAAGACGCTCGGCGCGTTTTCGTCCCGGCGACATTTCGTCTTTTCGCTAACACCGAAGCGCCGAGAAGAAAACACGACCAACTGTGCCGTCATCGGCGCCTCTTCTGTCTTTTCGAGTCGGCGCCTTTCCATATTTTACACTGTCGCTTCGGCGCTAGCGAAACAAGAAAAGAGGACGAGACGAAACACGCCGATTGGCGACTTTTCGAATCTGCGGTTGCGCCGAAGCGGGGACATAAATCAGCCACCATAAATTTTAGTTTAAAGAATATGTAATTGTTATCACCTTAACTTAGCGTACAATCTTCATGTAACAAATTAAAAATTTTACACTGAACAAGATTTACGGAGAAAAACATGTTTGTTTGTTTATTTATTTATTTATTTATTTATTAAATTTTATTTATTTATTTATCTATTTTCTTATGTTACCTTCATGCTGAATGCAGAGGCAAATGTTCCTGGTGGACAGAACTCGGGGGTTGACCAGTATCCATACGGTCCTCCGTTTGTTACTTTTAACACTTTAGTCACATTCCTGTTTCCGGGCTCCAGGAGAAATCCATGAACTTTTGCGGCAGACGAAACCAAAATAACCGCTAAAAACCACATATCTTAAGTACTTTTGCGTAGAAAATTCGAGACGCTTTGTTTTCAACTTTCTAAACTACTTTTTCCTATCTGTATGAACTAGAATTTCATGTAATGATAACACTAAAGGTCATTGTTTCAAAATGCAGGTAAATGACGCTATCGGAAGAACGAAGTGAGGATTTTATAAGTGCAACAGGTCTATTTGAGCTTAACACTGACCTACTTTTGGTAACTATGAGTTTTGGTAATGAAATCGTATTTAAGCTGCGACAAGTTATGTAAATAACAGTATTTTAGTAGAGACACCGTATTTTGATTGCTACCAGTTTTAGTAGTGACACCGTATTTTGATTGCTACCAGTTTTAGTAGTGACATATAATATTGTGTTTTGATTGCCACTAGTTTTAGTAGTGGCACTGTATTTTGATTGCCACCAGTTTTAGTAGTGACACCGTGTTTTAACTGCTACCAGTTTTTTGACACCGTGTTTTGATTGCCACTAGTTTTAGTAGTGACACCTTATTTTGATTGCTACCAGTTTTAGTAGTGAAACCGTGTTTTGATCACCACCAGTTTCTGAAGTGACACCGTATTTTGATTGCTACCACTTTTAGAAGTGATACCGTGTTTTGGATGCCTAGATTTTGAATTGACATTGTATTTTGGTTGTCACATAGTTATTTTTGACGCCGAATATAGTTGCCACCAGTCTGAGTAGTGACACCGTACTTTGGTTGCCACTAGTTTTAGAAGTTTTTTTTCAATGCCTGTTAATTTCTCTAGCACTAGCCAAAACTTTTGAAAGAGATTTGGTTTTCCATAATATACACAAGTCTATACTATGTTTTCTTTTGTCGTCGAATCGAAGTCACCATCGGCCTTTACCTAACAATTTTGTTGGACATAAAACAAACTTTTTCATTTCTATGTTTCTTTATTTTTGAGCCAATGAATGTGAGCTATGGTACTTTATGAGAAAAAAGACCCTATTTTCCGACAGGAACTCCGTTAAAGCCATCGCTGCAGCAGTAAAAGATGGCGTCATTCAGGGCTGTGTCGTCACCACTGTCTTGCACGGGCTCAATTCTCGTGCTCAAACCACAGATGGCAGAATTTGCACCGCAATTTTCACTCCAGGAGCCCCAGTTTCCAAACACGCCGCCGCCAGGCGGATGATTTAGCTCAGTAACTCCAACATTTCCGGCATAATCACGGCAGTAGAATTTTACATAGTTTGCCGACGTGTCGTCACCAGAGCCTTGCTGAAATGGTACAGAAGAGACAGTTTCATTACTCAATTGGTAAATATATTTGCCTATCCGTCTATTTGTTCGTCTGTCTGACTTTCTGTCTTGATTTATCCACCGATCCTTTCTTTTCCACATTTAATTCCTTTTAATTTAATGTTGTTACTTCTATACAACTCCCTTATTTTAAAAATACCCAACTTGGCTTTTGTAAATAAGCTGAAATTGTTACTGCATTTAATATCAGTAATGAGGCAACCGTAATCGTGTAATTGTAAAAGCTGGCAATAAATAACAATTTCAGTATTTTGTTACTTTTGAAAATTTCAGTACAATTAATCGTAATTGCAATTATTACTTGCCAGAAAAAAGCTGTAATCATCGATTACTTTTCGATGACCTTTCGATTACTTTAAATGGGCCATATCTGTTTTCTGTCTCCTAATCGGTCTCTGGTGTTAATTCTTTTGATTAAGTGTGAATATAATGATATTCCATTTGTATTATCACATTGTTACTGAGTTACAAACCATATTTTATTCAGCCTGAGGCTTGGTCTAAAATATTTAACTATGTGAGAAATCAATAGTTGTTACACTAAACAGATAATTCCTAGAGTATCGTCCCTTGACTGAACTTATAGGCACATTGACTGATGACATCACAAGCACCTGTTACCAAAATATAGCTGAACTACTGGTTGGCAAAAAGAACCAATATTTATATACATTTGATAGGAGCAGCATTTTCAACTTTAGATAACTTTTTTCTTTGTCAGCCGAATTTTAAGATTCTTATATCATTTGAAAGCTCTTTAAATTCATATTTTGAAAATATAAGCAGATTTTGAATTTTTGTTTTTAAAGATAAAATCTAAACTAATTTATACCTGTCATTTCAGCATTTTTCTAGCAGCTCAGAAGCACTATGTTTAACCATTTACAAACAAAAAAGTAAACAGTTTTGACAATTATTTTTTAAATATATAAAATATGAGTTTATAGACCTTTTAAATGATATAAAATATTGAATTATTTGATGAAAAATGACTTTGTTACTGTAATTACAAAATCACTATGTTTTGCATTTTTATCAACCGCCATGTTTTTGCCAACCTTAAAAAAGTTACCTGTATCTCTTATCAGTTACTTGTTACTATTACTTTTAACCGTGTGGTTTAAAACGTTAACAGTCAATGTATCAATGCTTTGTGTCTTACCGGACCTTCAACTTGCAAAGCAAAGCCAACAAGGAACTGATTCTTGCAGTTTTCAGCCCTCGACCATGTGCCAAACGGGCTTTCTCCAGAGGAAATTTGGAAACCTAATTGCGCATGCCCAGAATTGTCTGTGCAAGTTAAACGAATGGCGTTAAGAGCCGTGTCGTCTCCACGAAACTGACTTCCTTCAATCTGTAAGAAAAACGTCAGTCAATAGAAATTATTGTGACACCTATATCAAGATACCCTTTTGTCATACTTTCCTTTAAAGCTTAATATATATTTTTATTTATTTTTCAATCAATGTTTTGTGCTTTTTTATAAAATGAAAAGAATCTACTAAAGAATATCAAAAGAATTTTTATTTTAAAAATCAACAGTTGTGAGATGTCAGCCGAAAAACACTGAGAGTATTTACCTTTCTCGGATAGAAGACCATATATCTTTAACGGAAATAAATATAAAATCTCTTTTACTAGCATACAATGTCATAAGCACGCTACAGCTATAAAAATGGGATCTTTTGTACGTTCCTCAAAATACGCAGACTCATAATGGCGGACACAGGGGAGGTGATCCGGGAGGCACTTATTTCTAGGACGGTCTATACTACCTCTTAAAGTTACCAAAACTTGTCAGTAATTTTCTTATAAAGCAACAAGTTTAAGACGTAGGTAAGAGACATTAATTCTGTCTGCAAAGATGAATAACAACAGGTGATGGCTTAAGGCACTTTAAATTAACTTATAGTTATATGGAGACATCTTTATAAAAAAGATAAAAGACAAAAAAATACAACAACAACAACAACAATGAACGCTCTCAATGCTGATATGTGGAACCACAAAAAGATTTGGTTTATTCCTTTGAGAATGAATGTTGTTTGTGCTCATATCTAAGTAGGAATTAATAAAGCAGTATATTTACATTACCTTCATAGTGTAGCCTGATGCAAATGATCCCGCTGGACAAAATTCAGGAGGTGCCCATGCGCCGTAGTGTCCGCCATTAGATACTTTTAAGATTTTGGTCACATTTCGACTTCCCGATTCGAGAAGGTAGCCGTATGCTGCCGATATGATTACTGTTAATAGTCCTGCTGAATTCAACATCTTTGTTTGAAAACTTAAAATGACCTGAATATATAGTGTTTCTTATATCACGAATCCGCCTGTTTACCGTAAGGTCATTGAATCTGAAGTCAATAGATAAGCAATGCCCCGTTCTACCTCTGATAACGTCAGTCTTCGGTCATCATCACGTCAAAAATAAAGATAAAAGTTTTGAAATGCAACACAATGTTTTCTGGTTTCGGTATTGAAGGGGCCGAAGGCTTGTTGCCAAGGCGCAGGAGAACACCCTTGTGTGCATTTTGTATGACATAAGCTATTATCTTCTGAAAATAATCTTTAAAGATTTGTCCATTTTATTTTGAGTTAGTTTTTTTCCCATTGGTACAGGTTGCACTTATACGAAAGTCAAATAGTGTACTTTCAAAATAATTAATCTCTTCGTCACTAGATAATTGCATCGTAATAACGAAATAATAAGTCGTAAAAACGAAATACTAAGTCGTAATAACGAAATATTTATCTCGTAATCATGAGAGAAGTATCTCGTAATAAAGAGTAATTGTCCAGTAATAACGGGATGATTATCTCATAAGTACGAAAAAAGGTAACTCGTATTAACAAAAAGCTTTCACTCTATAACTAGATTGTCATTTCGTTATTTAACATTAGCAATGAAGGAAAGGAAAGTATTCGATCAGGCAAAATGAGTTATGAGTTTTTTCTGTATAAAAATTCAGGGGAGATATCAAGGTTTTTTTCATATTCCATGTAAAGCACTATATGGGGTATATAATATTTAAAACAAGAGGGCCATGATGGCCCTGGATCGCTCACCTGAGTACTTTGTTTGAGGGTCTACCGTTAAGCAAACATTATATGCAACATTACATTTTCTAACTGAAGATATTCAAAGATCTCATCTTTTATACAAAAAAAATCCATACGGCAGAGGCAATTTCGTGATAACAGCTTGTGAGGAGATGTCATTTAAAGCAATATTTTGAAGAAAACCAATTTTAAGCTCCGGTGGCCATTTTGTTCAATGGAGCAGAACCGTTTAAGCAATTTTAACGCAGCGGTATGAAAGGAACATTTCCGTGAAATTTGATGGAAAATTACCTTGTCATTGAGGAGGAGATGCTGTTTGATTTATTTTCTACTTTTAGCTTTTGCAGCCCTTATGTGCAATGGAGCAGAACGGTTTGAGCAATTTTAGAAAAGGGCATTATTAAGAACATTTCTTTCATGGTTGGCTAAAATGGCCAAGTGGTTTTTGAGGAGATGTTATTTGAAGCAAAATATTGACGAAAATCTATTTTAAGCTCTGGTGGCCATTTTGATCAATGAATCAAAACTGCTTTTGCAGCCCTTATGTGTAATGTAGCAGAACAGTTTGAGCAATTTTAGAAAAGGGTATTATAAGGAACATTTCTGTAAAGTTTGGTTTAAAATGGCCAAGTGGTTTAGAAGGAGATGCCATTTGAAGCCAAATATTGACAAAAATCTATTTTTGGCTCTGGTGGCCATTTTAATCAATGGAGCAGAACCGTTTTAGCAATTTTAATAGAGGGCTGTGTAAGGAACATTTTGTGAAATTTGGTTGAAAATCTCCCAACTGTTTAGGAGGGGATGTTGTTTGAATTTTTTTTTTCTATTTTTAGCTTTTACACCTTATGTACAATGGAGCAGAATGGCTTGAGCAATTTTAGAAAAGGGTGTTATAAGGAACATTTCTGTAAAATTTGGCTAAAAATGGCCAAGTGATTTTGGAGGAGATGTTTTGTTTTGAAGCAAAATATTGACGAAAATCTATTTTTAGCTCTGGTGACCATTTAGTTCAATGGAGCAGAACTCTGGCTGCCATTTTGATCAATGGAGCGGAACTATTTTAGCAATTTTAATAGAGGGCCATGTAAGGAACATTTCTGTGAAATTTGGTGGAAAATCTCCCAGCCGTTTAGGAGGAGATGTTGTCTATTTTTTTTTCTATTTTTAGCTTTTGCAGCCCTTATGTGCAATGGAGCAGAACGGTTTGAGCAATTTTAGAAAAGGGCATAACAAGGAAAATTTCTGTCAAATTTGGTTTAAAATGGCCAAGTGGTTTTGGAGGAGATGTCATTTGAAGCAAAATATTGACGAAAATCTATTATAGCTCTGGCAGCCATTTTGTTTAATGGGGCAGAACCGTTTAAGCAATTTTAATAGAGGGCAATATAAGGAACATTTCTGTAAAGTTTTGTTAAAAATAGCTTTGGGGTTTAGGAGGAGATGTCATTTAAAGTAAAATGTTGACGACGGACGCCGGACACAGGGTGATCACAATAGCTCACCCTGAGCATTTGCTCAGGTGAGCTAAAAAGACATAACGGAAGATATTTGTATCGAAACTGCGACTCCTAGATTATCAATTTTTGTATGGAATAACCTTAGGTTTCCGACTCTTAAGTCGCGGCGTCGAGTAGTGAATTTTGATAGTGATATCTGTCGGAGTGGGAGAATTAGTCAAAGCAAGTATACAATACTTCGTTAATTATCGATATGAAAAAAACTTTTAGTCACATTTATTTCAGGGTTTACTTAATGAAAAACTGCCACTGCTAATTTCGGCGAATGAGGAGTAGAGTTCAGAGGGAAGTATACAGACATGTTTAATTTCAAATAATGTTGACCTTTATTTTTTCAAAAGATCTTGTCACCGAACCTTAGTTTGACGTAATTTTATGTGCACATAGTTACGATTTTATTGTAAATGTCCTTTGAATTGAAATCGCTTCCATAATATTGACGTCTTGATGCGTCTTGACGCCACCGCCAATTTCGCACACTACGAGGAATAATCACAAAAATAAACAGGAAACTAGTTTAGTGAGACGATTGGGTTCATTTATGCCGGAAATTAAGTCAAACGACTGTTTTGTTGATATTGTTTTTTGTTGCTTTTTTTTCTTCACTTCGGTCGTCATATCAGTGTTTTTAAGGTAAAACTTCTTTTAAACAAAAAATATAAGTTAGCAAATAGATTTCCTAAGATTTTAATAAGGGTATCCCAATATATACAAATATAAGGCATCAACATTTCTCAATCTATGATAAACAGATGGAAAATGATAAGCCAGTATAATAAGAAACCTTAAAAAATGAAAGCTCTGCTTAATATAAAACAAAGACTACATATACGTTCTCGTTATAACGTTACAGGGAAATACCCTTAAACTAACCAATGATATATTGCTTACTGGTATGGTACTAGTACTTTATTTGCTTGTTTGCTGACAACAAAAACAACCAAAAATTTGTACAACAACAACTCTCTGTATAAACACTAACATTGATACATTCAATTTACATGTCCCTTCTTAAAGTGAACCGGTTATTGCCTTAAATAACAATATGTAAATGCAAAACAAACGCGATCTGATAAAAATTAGACCCATGCAACATCTGAAAAAAAAGAAATATATAAATGTAAATATAAAAGTTCCGTAAAGCACCACATTTCTGATTCAATAAACTTCCAAATAAGCCATGTGTTTTTTCAACAAATACCCGTTCTATAATCCCACTAATGCCCATGTTATACGTCATTTCAACGGCCCTTTATAATCACAAAACTTGCATAGACAATAATAATAATAAAACATTAATATTTATACAGACATCAGTAGAAAGCTACCAATCTGGAGATTTCTACAAACATTAATAGATAAAATAAAGAATAACTGACTTCAGGTGAATTTTACGTGTTAACTATTACATCATTTATAGCAGGCACTTTTGTCATGGTCAGGAACAACCCTGAACTGTTTTCCTCGGCCGTCAACACAGGTATTTTCAATCCAGACCGTGGCAACTTTCTTGCAACAAGCCAATGGGAATTTCCAGTTTTTTTGGTTGAATCAATTGACCGTGACGTGAAGAATATGTAAAACAGATTTTCAAATGTTTTGTGTTCTTTTTGAATGATTTTCCATTGACGACTTCATTACTTTGGTCAGCTTTTAACTTCCTGCTGTAGAATGTGTCATGTAAAACGGCGAAATGTCTGCAACAGTGCCACTAACTGCAAACCGAACAATGTCACTTTCACCGAATGATAATTATACGCTCAGAGTAGTAAATATCTATAAACGGTCGGTATATTTATTTATAATATTATTTGATTAATTATTTTAACATTTAACATACATTGCAGCGTATATAGTAAATATGACATAAGCTAATTATTATCTAAACTAATCTAATTATTACAGTACCCAGTAGAATTAATGGAACAACATCAAGGATGAAAAATACTTAACAATGATTCAATTCACTTATTTAACAAACAACAATATATTGTTGATCCTTGTTTATTTTCAAGGAAATTTTTGCAGCTGAAATGTCGATTCATCTTGACAACAACAACATCAACTTTTGTAAAAACAATTCTTATATATTCCTAAATTTAAAAAAAAAACAAAGATTACTTAAAGGTTGAAATAAATAAATAAATAAATAAATAAATAAATAAACATAGAAAAAATGATTCAGTTAAATGACATTCAACAGTAACTTGAAAAAAAAACAATATTATGATTCTTGATCATTTCATCACGTTTCAAGATGTAAATATAAAACTATAATAAGACGATTCAATTTAAGTTCTTTGGCAAAAAAACAAAAGAAGCATTTATATACATTTAAACCCATAATGCAAGAGGAAGCGAAATGATCTTCATATAAAGAGTATCACCGTCAGTGGCGTAGCTACTATTAGGCCCTGTAAGCCCGGGCCTACAAATTCGTCTAGAAAATGATATTTTCAAAGTCCGAAGTTTTACTTTCTCCGCTTGTTTCTGGCTACTGGGGGTTGGGGAAACCCCTTCTATGGGCCTACAAGATGAAAAAACTGGCTACGCCCCTGACCGTCACGACAAAACGGCACTGATTCCACTAAAAAAAGACATTTAAAACTACAAGTCAATAAAAAAATAAAACAATGCGAATGGAATAATAGTATTAACATTTCTTTAGCAATGTCATATGATAAAACAATACCACATTTTTCTGGTTTAGTATATTGATAACAAGTAAGCATTCACTAACATGTGCAAAGGAACGTTTAAATGAACATACCCTAACAGTTATTGATGATAAACAGTTGTACTTATATAATTGGATAATTCTCTATAAAATGGAAACAAAATTGATATGGTTTAGAAGAACATACATTAACAAGAAGACTAAATGGTCCTGGGTTGCTCATCTGATCAAATAATTGGTGGGGTGGGGGTGGCACCTAAGGCATGTGTCAAATGACAGATGGTTCAAATACCACATTAGATATCAAAAATAGTTTGAAGTCTGCATACTAAAGAATACAAATAGTTAAAATTTTATTGATGTAGCTTCAAACAATACGGAATTAGGTCAGTAAGTCACATGAAGGTAGAGAACAAAGGTAGGTAAAGATTAAGTACCTTCCTACCCCATCCAATGATTTTTGGTGGGTATGAGGGTACCCAGGTGAGATGGGTGAGGCCTGGGTACCCTGGTGAGGGCCAAGATCTTTCAAAGCCCATCTAATTAACAAGACACTACTGAACAATATATATCTAAGCTAAATGCCTTTTTCCTATATAACACTATGTAAAACCAAGTGACCATTGGGGTGGGGCCGATTTTTATCCAGGGGCCATGATTTGTATAAAATTGGTAAAGGTTCACCAGAAAATGGTGTAAACAAACTATCTAAACCATAGGCCGAATGATTTCAGACAAGAAGATTTTTTAAGTTTTTCATATATAAGTCAATGTAAAATCAAGTGATCCCTCAGGTGGGGCCAGTGCTGACCCCAGAGCCATGATTTATATAATTTTTGTAGAGGTCTACAAGATGATGCTATCAACCAAATATGTAAGCACTAGGCAATGAAGCTTTTTGAAAAACTATTTTTTTCCTATAAAACTCTATTTAAGATCAAGTGACCCCTGGGGCCAATTTTGATTAAGGGGCAATGATTTGTATAAACTTGGCAGAGGTCCGCTAGACAACCATACACACCTAACATTTTAACACTAGGCCTTATGGTTTCTGACAAGAAGTTTTTTTTAATGTTTTTCCTATATAAGTCTATGTTAAATCAATCGACACCTGGGGTGGGGCCATTTCTGATCCCAGAGCCATGATTTACATACCTTTGGTAGAGGATCATTAGATGATGCTATCAACCAAATGTGCAAGCTTTTGTGGTTTCAGATAAGAAGATCTTTTAACGGTTTCCTTTCAGTTGCTATGGCAACCAAGTTTCTACATGGGATTCCATTTTTATATAACTTTGAAAAAGGACCATATAAAGATCATTCCTATAAAGTTTAATCGCAACTGACCCAGTGGTATAGGAGCAGATGTTGTATAAAGTCAACTGTGGATGACGGACGGACGGACTGAAAAAAATAGCATACTAAAACCTACAGACCTTCGGTCAGATGAGCTAAAAATGTCACTTTTGGGATTGGCTTTCGACCCAACTCACCATATAAAGACTAATATAAATGCATTCAGTTCACCTGTTCTGCTTACAATATGTTTCTGACACTCTAACATGACGTAATTATTTAATCAGTATCATTCAGATTTAAATGATTTTGAAAGAAATGGAATGCTTAAACTCCTATGGTATATACCTGTCAGCTGCTGACTGTTAACATACAGTCACTAGGTTACCTATAAGAAGCGAATTTTAACCCCTAGAAACGTTTAGTACGCATTCGGGTATATCTAAAATCTTAAATATATCATTTAAAGCAAGTACACCACAACTAACTGGTTGCCAAAAACATCTCTTAGAGATGAAAAAACTGCAGAGAAGCAAAAGAATCCGTTTGTAACTTATGTTTCTATGAATGCAATATGAACGGCAATTAGCTTTTCTACATGACTTTCAGTAATAAACTAAACCACACCTAACACTCTTTGTTAGGTGTGTTTTGTTAAATAATCTTTGTTGTTTTTGGTGCGACTTGCTCTTTGAATGTCCGAACCCAGTCGTGTAACATGACATATGTACATGCGATGTTCTGAATTAAATGCTCTTAATAATGTTTTGCCTCACCGTTGAGCATGGTGTGGACGGCGTTAACGTTAACATCAAAAGGGGTTTTCTTTAAAATACTGACGTCATGCTTAATAATAAACACGACTAAATGAAAGAAAAAAAGTAAGTATATCACAAAGAAAAAAGTGAAAAGCACTTTTTTCGTCTACAAAAATGTATTCATCGTCATAGATATATACATGTATATAGTGTCATCATTCATCACAACTCATGTTTAGAGTGAATGTGACACAACTGATTCAAAATCATACATCTTGCATTGATCTGACTAAGGAACTACAAACTTAAAATTCTAAGTAACATTTCGGCTACAAAAAACTATTTACTTCGTCCCCTTCTTGAATTCCTTTTGTCGTCCTTTGTGACAGATCCATTAGAAAACTTTGAGAAAAAAGTATCGTCGAAAAAGAAAACATTTCCTGGTTCCACGGCAATGATTTCGATTTCTGAGTCAGAATCTGAACTTGTTTCTTGTTTAGTTAATGTATGCTTTATTTTTTGACCAATGTCTTTTTTAGTTATTTTCTCATTCTGGTTTATACCTGTTGCATTTTCTATTATACCCATTTGAACATGTATTTTATCTATAGAAGGAAAATCAAAATTCCTTGACAGAGAATCATCTGTCCTGTATAAATGTGCATCGGGAGTCTGGCAGTAATTCTTAATTTGGCTTGTCGTACGGTCCTTTGTGACGAAGTTGAGTCCATTTCTAAACGCGTCTATGCATTTAACAAAGGGTTTCATATTGATACCTTTAAATCTTGATAGATTGTATGGCACAGAAGAGTCACCTATGCTTGAGGAAACTTCTTTCGAAGACATTTTTGCATGCGCTTTTGGCCTCCCTACTCGTCGTCCACATGTTTGCCTGGCTTTCGAGAGTTTCAGAGCGCTGTTCACTTCATACTTTCTACGTAATGATCTAGAGCTTCGCAACTTGGACACATATGTATTATCGTTGACAGTCTTAATAGTTTGTCCAGCCTCTCGAGTTGTCTCAGGTAAACTTTCAGACATTTTGCGTTCACTCTGAGACTCCACCACAGCTTCAGAACGAGCATGTATGCACTCTCCAATCCCTTCCTTTAACTCTGTTGTCGTTTTGATATGCTTATCACCCTCAGTTGCAAGATCTTTTGTTATTTCCGATTTAAAGATCATATTTCCTGGCGCATTTATTAATTCCTCAGCCATTGTAGCATTCGCATCCATCATCCTGGTGTTTGCTTGTTGAGGCTGTTGTTTCTTACTTGGACACTGACCTGCTCTTGATTTTTGAGATCGTTTTCTCTGAACCTTTTCTTTTCTGGAATGTATAACTTTGCGTACATCAGTGCCAGCGCAAACTTTGGATTTATCTGAAAACTCTCTTTTGTTTTTGCAATAGCTATATTTTCGTGAATCATTAGCATCCGAAAAGTCAGATCCCAGGGTATCTTCTTTCTTCGTCTGTTCATTGTCATGTTTTTTGATAAGCTGGTCGACATTACTCTTTGAATCAGAGCTGTTTTGGGATTTATTTGATTCAATGTTCTGTTTATCAATCTCAATGTTATGATTCTTGAATTCAGCGTTACCAACAGGTATGCCAGAGTAGTGAGAATTAAGTTCGTCCGCTTCAGCGTTACAATCTGGTGTGCCTGAGTCACTCATGTGAATTGGTGCGACAGGTACAGCATTTATTTCTGGGTTCAAAGATTCACTGCAGTGATCTGGCTGGTCAGATTCAGAGAAAATATTCGGATAGCCATATGCTTGGTAAACATTTTGTTTGTCAGGTGCAAAGTAAACATTTTGTTGATCAGACTCAGTATTCAGATTCGTTTTTTCAGATTCCACATTTTGTTCCAGTGTAGCAGATTCAATATAAAAGTTTGGTTTCAAAGATTTTATGTGCATTGTTTGTGTGCCATATTTAGTTTTTAGATACGGCTGATCATATTCAAACTTTGGTTTGTCAAGTTCATTGGTTTCTTTTGGTGTAGATTCAATGTTAAGATGTAGTTTTGTACAACTATCGTATTCAGTTGCCTCACTAGATTCGGTGTTTTTCTTTGTTGTGTCAGTATCGATGTTAAGTTTTGATTTATCCATATGGGTTGAAACTAAATAAGATATTGATGACTCGTTATCCTGTTCATTTGCATTCAAGTCGGATACGATTGTGCCGTGGGATGATTCATCATTTTCATCATAAAACTGGGTTTCTGTTTGCAAGTGAGTCTGATTGGAAACTCGAGTACATGTATTTTGTCCTAGATAGAGGCCTGTTGACGACCTCCTAGAAGATTTTGGTACCGTATATGGTTCAAACCTTACACCAGACGACTTTGTCGCTTGAAATGATGAGGGAATGTTGGACGTTATGTTGTAAATGGAGTCAGAGGTCCTAGGGGATACAAATGTAGTGGCTGTGTAAGTTTCACTGTTATTTAAGTCATTTGTTTTGTGATTTTCATGCAGAGTATCTCTTGCATCTGGCAGTTGTCTCTCTAGCTGTCTCTTGTCGTACTGGTCTGAAAAATATGTATTTTCATGTCTAATTTCATAAGTTCTGCTTCCTGATATACATATATATATAAATATGAAAGATACTACCAGGAAACAGCTGTTTGTTTGTTTGTTGGTTGGTTAAATTGTTTGTTTTTTGACAATTACAAATGTTGCTTACTAAAGAGATTACATAGCCAATTTATCAATGTTTCAGTAATGTAGAAAATACTTTTTTAAATTATTTTTCTTCAAAGACATATTTTAATTCCTATTAGAATCTTCTTGCTTGCAGAAGATTATTTGACCGAAATGATTTTAAAAAATAGGGGAATAAAAGAAATATGAAAAATATTAAATACAACAGAAAAAAAACTGCAAGGCTATTTGTTAGTCGCACATTGGATGTTGCAACTAAAATATATTTTAATTTGATAAATGAAAATTCGACAGTATTTTTTGGATACACGAAAACAAAACAAAGTCTTAACAATGAAACGGTTTACTTTCTAGAGTAATGTAATAAAAGCTTTATGTCAAACTTACAGATGATTTTAAAAGGAGAAAATAACTTAATAAAGCTTACTTTTCAGGCAGAAACCAAGAAACTGTAATTTCAGGTCGTCCTGGTACCTCAAAAATGCCTTTCCCGAATCGGAGCCAAGATGGCCGAGTGTACCGTCAGAAACACTAGCCGTGAGAACAACTGATTCCTCATCTGTCGTCGCAGATAACTGCTCAACCTTAGAATACGTAAGAAGATCATGTAATTACGCTGTTTTCATATTGACATGGGCATCTTGTAATTTGACAATGTTTTTCTTTCTCGATACTTTTACAAACATAAAGTCTGCCAATACATTTTTACGGACCCAATTTGATGAAAATCGCTACACTTTTAACCACAGGGAGATCACTCAGTCAGATCGGAATGGAATGGTCTATTTTCAGATCTGTTTGTAGGGGGATCGAGTATTTCAGTCCGAGTTGTACTCATCTAAAGCATGATTATACGCTTCTTAAATGCATTGAATTTTGTACTGCACTGCACTGCACTGCACTGAACTGCACTGAACTGAACTGAACTGAACTGTTATGTACTGTACAGTACTGTACTAAACTGAATTGAACTGAACTGAACTGAACTGATCTGTACTGCACTGCACTGTACTACACTGCACTGTACTGTACTGCACTGCACTGCACTGCACTGCACTGCACTGTACTGTACTGTACTGTACTGTACTGTACTGTACTGCACTGCACTGCACTGCACTGCACTGCACTGCACTGCACTGCACTGCACTGAACTGAACTGAACTGTAATGTACTGTATTGTACTGTACTACACTGCACTGCACTGCACTGCACTGCACTGCACTGCACTGCACTGAACTGTACTGTACTGTACTGTACTGTACTGTACTGTACTGTACTGTACTACACTGCACTGCACTGCACTATACTGAACTGTACTGTATTGTACTGAACTACACTGCACTGTACTACGCTGCACTGCACTGCACCGCGCTGCATTGCACTGCACTGAGAATTGCTTTGCATTGTGTTGAAACAAAATACCAGCTTCAGGGTGAGTAACTCAAATATGGAAAAAGCAGGAACTTTGACATTTTCTTATCCTAGTGTGGTCTTTTTTCACTGAAAAGCACCTTGTGCATAACTTGTGTATCTTTATTAATAGCAATCAGTCCTTTTTTACTACATAGACTAACTAATATAAATTGTTTCTTCCTAAATTAAATTATAGGTATTCCAAATTCAGCTTTACCATGAAAGTACACTGCGTTAAGTAAAATGCAAAAATAACCTGTTTAAAGGACATACTAGTATGTTACGATATGAAAGGTCAACTAACAATTTATAACACATGTTTCAACATTATCTTTCAATATTTTTCAATGTGTGTATTAACTCCCCTCATTTTTCATATTTCAACATTATCTATTATTTCAAAATCACTGAAGCAGTCAGTGCCACCACGTAGATATACTCAGGTGCAATTATAGGCAAAAATGTTTATACAAAAAATTAAAAAAAAAATATACAACTGATTTGTCTGCGTAGCTGTACTGAAATCGATTTTGGCCTACATTTGTAACGAATGAAATTGTAAGATACAAGAACTTCAGCTGAAGAAGGAAGTTTGTCATTGGTTAAAAGTCTTGCTTTTATGAAATTTTCGGGCAGAATTCGTAATTGTTAATTTAACTGCGTGTGAAAATAATGCAATAATAATAACATTAATACAGCCGTAAATTATATATCAAAATGTTTTAACCATGAAATATTTTACTAAATGGAATAAATATTTAACAAATATGACTAAGAATTAAATTTCAATTTATCTGATTGAAAATGATATTGACACTATTAGCTTTAAACTCAACATTTTTTTGTTTGTTTATAGCCTAAATTGTTATGGAAACAGGACATTCGGTTGCTATGCGCGTTTAATATTTGCCAATGTCCGAAAACTATACAAATATGGGGCATTCCTTTTGTACTGCACCTACGCCGGTCATCTTTCTTGAAGATATGTCTTGTTTAGAAATAACATTGTATGTATAATGAATAACAAGTTCTCCAACCGATCCATCAATCTTTTAATCATCATTATACTAGCAACGATTTAAATTCTACCCTGTCTACCTTTAAAAACACGATAAATGAAATTTACACATTTTATTGATTGAAATGTACATCAACATTTTTTTAAACCTTCTTATTTTGAAAATATGCTGGTTATAGAAGTAGTGTTTGTTGGCATTCCTTGTGGAATTATTTGATCGCTTACTTCAAGATATGATTTATTCTAAAATCAATAAAATATGCTCGTTAGTAAAGAAATATACGTAGGCATAACTAACTTAAGTTTAACTCGAATGCTTTAGGTTAGATTTATTCAAAATAGCACTTCTGGTAAAAAAATGCAGTTTTGACTGTTCTTTATTTAGAATTTAACAAAAAGTGACTTTCTAACATCTGATAATAATCTTCACGCAAATATAAAGGACAGTTACACAAGACGCATAAATGTGCCTGGCTAAGATTTTGAACTAATTTCCTAAGTTAATGTTTTCGTTTTCTAGCGGATTTCTCGTTTTTGTTTTCTAGCGGATTTCTCAAAATATTTAAATAGGCCTTCTCGAAAATTTACGCAGTGATAAGGGACATTAAGCCAAAGTGCACAATTCAAGGGGCGTTACTCTACAAGGCTATTCCATATTTTCTTTTATATTTTGTCCTTTTGAAATCCAGGAGACTTGGGAATCTAGTGCTTCTTTTATTAAGAAGTGAACATTACTGTCAAGAATTTCTCTGAACAAATTAAACAAACTTTCGAAACATAGCTTCCCATTTTTGTCTGCGTGCCATCTACATGTAGGTGGTCGTCGACTTAATGGTTCTCATCATAGTCAGCTAACGTATTGTGTCAACCAGTCAAGCTATTTCCAAGATATACATTGCAGCATGAGTTTTTCTCATACTCTCAAAAAAATAGACTTACCAGATGTTGAATCTGGCTTTTGATTACTGACTTCAGAATGACTTTATATCCGGGTATTTCCTTTATGATGTCATCAAACATGGCGGCCATTTCTGCAACCCAAACGTTCACTTGACATTCTTGTAAACAATAAAAAAAACACGTTATTAGAAATGTGCATACAATTGCCTTGGTATGGACATAATACTTCAACATGGTTCCTAGTAGTTTTCCTAGGAATACATTTTTATGTATTAAATTCAATTTAGAATACCGATGCCATTTTCCCTAAAAAGAATTTCCCTAAAACTATTTTATGTACAATTCATGCATAAATGTGAATATAAATCTACGAGTAGATACATGTTTATACATTCACGTAATGTAAGACTTGCTATTTCAGTGCCGCCGTTCATTTAATGTAAATACGTGGCTTAGAAATCTAAGCCGATAGAGGAACATTTATTAAAAAAATTAGAAAATAGATGGAAATACGTTGTTCTGTTGAGTGAATATACATTGTATGATACGTACTGTGTTCAGAAAAATTTGATGACATGATTTTTAAGATTTTTTTTAAGTTTACGTTACATAACCGACAAGATACATCATTTTTCTCCCAAATGTGAATATTTTACAATACGGGTTAATACAGTAATAAAGAATATAAAATGATTAATAGACAAATAAAGATAAAAAAATCACCACGTGGCCATGATGGCTCTATATCATTCACCTGAGTAGCACAAGTTTCAACAATAAGGCCAGTGAATGAATCATATTAAGTTCACTACATTCTACATGCAAAAGTTTACATCTGGTCCAAATTCCATAGACACTGTTTCAAAAACAGTAAGTAGGTCAGTACTACAAAGTCGGTGTAAAGCCTGTGACCCATTTGGCCATTATTTGAACAAATTTGGTGGAATTCCACTAGACAATGATACATAGGCCTACTTAATATCCTAGCTCTATGACTTGCAGTTTTTGAACAGAAGGTTTTTAAAGTTCTCCTCTATAAAATATGTGCCCCTCGGGGCTAATTTTTACCCGTGGCTAATATTTTAACAACTTTTGTAGATGCCTACTAAAGTTGGAGAAAGATCCAAGCTGTACGACTTGTGGTTCTTGACAAGAAGATTTTCGAAGTTGTTCATGTATAAGTCTATGATAAACATGTATTCCCTGGTATGGGCCTATTTTGACCCAGGAGGCATTTTTTGTATAACTTTGGTGAAAGTCCACCAGACATTGCTACATACCAAATACTTAAGCTGTGCGACAAGCGGTTATTGACAAGAAGTTTCAAAGTTTTTTGTCTTTATAAAACATGTGCCCAATAGGGCGTGTCCAATTTTGACACAGTGCCATTTTGAACAACTTTTTTAAAGTCTACTAGACAATGCTACCAATGTATAAGTTTATTTAAAACATGTGATCCTAGGGCGGTGCCAGTTTTGACCCAGGGACCATAATATGAACAATGAACAATTTTGGTAGAGGGTTTTTAGACAGTACTACTTATAAAATATCTAAAGCCTGTGACTTGCGGTTCTGGACAAGATTTTTTTCACTTTTGTTGCCACAGCAACCAGGGTTCCATGGAATTCAATTCTTTGAATAACTTTTGAAGAATACCTTTGCAGGAACATCAGTTCAAAGTTTCAAAGGAATTTCAAGTTCCAGATGAGGAGAAGTTGTGTAATTGAAAGCATAACGACGAACGAAAGAATGAACGGACGGACGGACGGACGACAGACAGACAGACAAAGTCAGGTCACAATACATCATCACCATGAGCTTTTCGTGCTCAGGTAAGCAAAGAATTGACCAGTTGAGCCTTTTAAGCAACGAAGAATGGCTATGACGCATGAATATAAATATGAAACCTGAAGATGTTTACTAGTTTACAGTTGTCAATTAAAATATTCTGTTTTAGAACGGTTCAGTTATTAAGTATCGAAAGCGTATTCATTTGCATTAGCCATTATCTCTCTGAAGTGTTGGGCTTGAATAATTTTAATTTTTCGTCTCAGTCTGACAACAAAAAGAACAAGCAAAGTAAACTTTGATCTAAAATCTCTGGAAGTATCATAAGAAGTACATTATAAACAAACTGGGTCTTAATATAAAATTATATGACCAGTATATGTTGTTCCCAGAAACAGAGTAACTAGTTAGTGAGCCAAATATTAGATAAAATTAAAATATTCCGCTTACCTCTTGTAAACTTCGGAATCCTTCAACTTAAAACTATACAGTGCTTAAATGAAATGAAAACAAGTGTCTTTACCTCAGCTTCTCAACAGCTGTTCTTTATTGATCACTGTGACATGTTCAATAACAAACAATACTTGCAACATGTTGGAAAATAACGGATTTTAAGATAAAGCTAATTCTAATATGACATTATCAATAAAAAAACAGGGTAAAATCCAGATAAAATCTTTCCTGAAGAGAAACACGGCAAAACAGCTTTTCGAATCATCAAATGGTTTCACGGTCTAGCTCAAAAATGTTTTGTTTTGTATAGGACTAGGACTGGTCAATATCGTTGAAACAAAGACCAAAATAAACCAAAGACCTTGTTTTTTAAATCTTTGAATAAACCAAAGATATAGACATGTTTATTTTAGAAATTCTGGGTTACATTAGATATACGGCATAAAACATTTGGCAACAAAATTTAGTGTTATTCAACCCTAACATCAAAAAACCCATGCATAACCTCATCAGATGCAGACCGCGAAAAACAACAACAACAATACGCATGGCGTCCGTTAAATTTGGGTAACAATTTACATGCATCAAAGCAAGAAAACAACAATTGTTCTGGTTATATTCATCATTATTTTTTACTAGAACCTGCAGGCACGTTTAGCATTCATGTTTAATATATACAATAATACTGGTATCATGTTTTTGCCCAGCTAACCTTTGTAATCGGTAATTTCAGATAAAATTTGAAATCGTTAATCGAGTCTTCGGCTAACGAATCTAGATACCGACAGAAAGATCTATTTATATTTCAGAGTTATATAACACAGGATATGCTTGTAATTGTACCGTTACAGCTTTGAAAGCTAAGCTTGCTTTGATTTTAAATGAAAATATATTCCTGTAATGATAGACAAATCATAAACCCTATCATTTTAAAGGGAGGCTACTCATGCACAGTGAAGAAAGGGAGAAAAGTGCACCATTTTTGGAACTCGAACCCTAGTCGAACTAATTGTACGCAACTCAAGATACTGTGTAATTTTCTCTATGGGTCAAGTCGATATTATCTATGGGTCAAGATACTGTGTAATATTATCGTCTTTGCGAGATTCTGACCCTAAACAAAAATATCTCAGAATATGCTCAAGTCAAGACGTAACTTGAATTATTTTGACTACTCATGACCTCTGGTGCACTAGTCTCTAGCTCTACCAGTTATGCTAGCCAGGGGCTTGCCATAGCTCTACCTGATCTTTCAGTGTACTTCTCCCCTTAACAGCCTGGAGATAAAAATAAATATTTCCTTTGATTGCCTCATTTTAGTTTGCCTAAGTATTATATATAAATTTCAGTTTATTTCAAAATAATTGATCATCAGGTAATCTTTCATTCAGAGGAACAGTACATGCCAGGAGGAACTCACATTTTTCGCATTTTTGCGCAGACGAGGAAAAAGATATGTCCGCTGCGACAACGAGGAAAAAGACGGATGTCCTCGATGTCTCGACATGGCAAATTATCTCGGCAGTATTTGACGACCATCGCAAAATTTATTAGGGTCATAACTTACATGGATGAGCTGAACATTTCATGAAATAACTGTGCATTTTACGTCTACCAATTATGTGACATTTGGTAAAATTAAAACCAAATTTCAAATACATTTGCTCTGTAGGTTTATTGTTTACTTCCGTCGTTGAAATTTTGGAAATGTTTGATATTATAGAGCAAAATTGATGAATAATTTTTGCCAAGCGCCTAGACGATACAGATGTCGCAGCAGGGTTTATATGTTGTATGTTTTCTTTAAATAGGAAAGCAGTTTTAACATGTCTCAATCTGTTTCAAGAAGCAATTGCCATGAATTGTCATTCTTTGCATTAACAAATAGGAGCATTCATAAACAAATGCATCAGAATGAGAGTTTTATACATTTATTTGATATTTTTAAAGTGTAAAATTCATCGAAATGCATGTAATCAGAAACTATGTGAGCCTCGATATTAATAATTACCTGTGAAAATGTTCGCGGAACCATTTGGCGGATGTCCACCGCGATATTTATATTTGGTGACCATGTCCGCGGCGGGGATCCTCGAAATGCGGTGGATTTTGTTGCATTTTATGGAATCGGTAGTCTGCAACAACCTCGAGGAAATTGGGAGTTCCTCCTGGCATGTTCTGTAACACAGTAATTGGCAGAAAAAAGTGTTGAATGAACGTTAGGTAAAACAGTGCTCCAGCTAGGATTTGAAAAGGGTTTAGGCACCTAAAAAGGGACTTTGTGGCACTTAGCGCTGAGATTGGGGTAGGGGAGACCCTCTCCTGGGGGCAATTGGGGCCTCCCCATAGAGAAATTTAAAATTCTTTCTCTGTAGAAGCCATCTACTGCATTTTAAGTAAAAAAATTTAGCTTTACAGCAGCTGAAAAGTTCGTACTTTGTTCACCATGTTTTGTTTTCTTTAATGCTTGGTTTTGCCCTTTCATATGAAGTCCAAAAATTTGCAATGCTTTAATTGCTTGACCTTATGTTATTGCAAAAGAATAACAGATTTATTTAAGAAACAAAATAAAATAAATTGAAAATGAAATCTTTTCCTTCATAATTGCATAATGTTGCCCCGGTGCCTAGGTTTTTTACATGCCGAAAGCAGGCTACCATTTTAATTATTTGGATGTCTTTAGCTAACACTGTGAGTTATATTTAAATGAAAGAATAGTTCTGATTTTAGAAAAGTTGGAAACCCAGAAATTTGTGTGTGTTTGGCTGAATTTTTTTTCCTGAAAATGCAGCTCAATGCATAGGTTTATTTACAGACTTTCTGCTGCTCTGATTGTCAAACCTATTACAGTATAAGGCTTGTTCAAACTGTTAGTTCCAATAGAAATTGTTGTCTGCACTAATAGTTAAGCTGGACGCTGAGTTTTAAGGTATGTCCCTTTGACAAATCGGTAGGCTGGGTTACGCTAGAACCATATCATGCACAGCGAGTGAAACATGTTGACACAAAGTTGTGTATTGTAATTTATGGAGTTAATTAACATTGTAAAGGACACTTGCTGATAAAAGGGCCAGTGCAATTTCCAACAAAAGGGCACACATGCTACCTGGTGCGGTGAAAGGGCAGTTAGGTGCCTAGGTGCCGCGCCTGGCTGTTTCATTCTGGCTGGGGCACTGTATAAGTGCAGTTCATCCGCATTTTTGTTTCAATTGTGTTAGCATTGTACTGAAATAGACAAGAAGGCCAAACTTTTATTATGCAGCCACAAAGTGTAAATCATTACAAATGGCTGCCAAATGCAAATGTAAACAAATGTAATATCACCATCCAGATACATGTACTTTTTCTGCTTTAACCCATTATAAAAAGAGGTAATTTTTGCAAAGATGTGTCTTTACTTTTTTTAGGCAAAGTCTGCATTGGGTTTAAGAATTGTAAATTTTTGACTATGTTTAGAAATTTGAGTGTACCTTTATTTTAAAGGGGGTAGCATAGTAGCTGAGGCATTTGCAGTTTTGTAAAATTTGTTTAGTAAAAATTAAACTCACTTTTTTGCAGGTCAAACAGGATCCTTTCTAGGCTTAAATGAAGACAAGTCGAAACTAAAGAGAATACATCAGAGCTTAAAACATTCTAGTGAAGTTTATGCTGGAAGATACTCTATTATAAAGCAGTCATTAGATTATTTCAAATACTGTTGGGAAACTGCTTCTATGTGACATACTAAAAAAAGAACATAATTAGAGGCAATAAAACTGGCAAAATAACTATTACCTTGTGAAAGTTGAAATGTGCATAGTATATCTATAGAAGAGACAGAGGGAAAGAAGAATTGAAGACAGCATGGCAGCCCCTGATCTTGATGTGATTAAAGACATTCCTGGTTATAAAGTCATTCTGAAAGCAGTATTAAAAAGCCAGATTCAACAGTTGGTGAGTCGTCATCATGTTACCATTCACAGGTTTTAAAAGCTGAAGTCTCTAAAGATTGATGTTAGATTAGATATGCATTTTAGAATAAAGATGACCGCTTAAACCCAGCATATGTTTTTCCTAACAGGTAAATTGAAGGTCCACAGTATTATCAGTAATGCTTCCCTTACTTTTGTAAGTTATCTGTATTTGAAAAGATGCTGTACACAGTACTGTAGTTGTAAGTTGTTTGATGTGTACAACCATGTAAATAGTTTTGCAGGATTAGAAAAAATCGTGTGTTTAAGTGGGACTCAGTCCACAACCTATAGCTTGCAAGTGAGGAGATCTACAAACTGAGCTTTCCAAGATGGTGAAAGTATATCATCGATATTGGTCTTGTATATATTTGATGAAAAAAACTGTATATTGACGAAAAGTCTAAATATTGTAGAACTGACTTATCTTTGTCAAATTTACTGTTCCAGGTTGAGCAGCTAGCTGCAACAACAGATGAGGAATCAGTTATTCTCACAGCTAGTGTTGCTGATGGCACACTCAGCCATCTTGGCTCAAAGTCTGGAAAGGGGTTTCTTGAAGATCATGAAGATATTAAATCACAGTTCCTTGGCTTCTGTCTCAAAAGTAAGTAACTAATCAGTGTTCTCACAACTTGTCCTATTTCTAAGAAGGATACTACATTTAATACAGTGCTTGTTCTTTTCGTTATTTCTTATACCTGAACATCGTTAGTATTAGTTTCAGACCTGATGGTAGGAAACAATAATTCAAAATTATTTAGAAAAAGAAAACTTGTCTAATATTTTTTTCTTTTTTTTTAAAGAAAGTAATAATGATACAGACTTAATTTTATCTATTTAAATAAAAATATATGGGGAGTGAGTTGGTGTTAATGTTTGTTGCTGCATTTTTTGGACATTTTTCAGTCTAACAACTTAAATTCATTTGGTGTGCCAGCCAGACCTGCCAAGGTTCTCAGACATGTCTTGAAAATCATTCATGACAACTGATATCAGTAGGTCTTGTACCAATGTTACTGATATTTAAATCATGTTAATAAGTTCACAGATATCTCTTTAATTATAGACCCTGTTAATAAAGTATTAGTGGGTTTTTAATGATTTTTGTGATATGAACTGGTCATATTATTTTGTAGGACATCACAGACAGAAACAAGAGAGAGAGCAACAAGAGGCCGAGGTGGCAGCAAAACAAGCTCAGCAGGTGGCAGAAAGGCATATGTATCCCAGGGGGCGGTATCCTGCAGTATCTCCAAGGTTTCCTTCACTCCAAGGGTCAGGACCAGTCCACCCTGTAGCAATGATAAGAGCTCCTGGAGGTGGCCGTTTAAAATCCCAAAGGCATGAACCTTATCAAATAACAAGACCTCGTAGTAGAAGAACAAGCACAGAATCTAGTCCTGTTGGAATAAATGATGATGGTGCACAGTTGATAAAAATAGAGCCAAATGTTGAAACTGCTGAAAGTGACAGTGTTTCTGCAGGTACACAAGGAAATTCCATTCTATCTCAGTCTGAACTTTCAAATGCTCCATCTTGTTCTAGACAAGAACCTGGTGAAGATGAGACTGAATCAGAGTCCTCTTCCTCTAATACACCAAATGAACCTCCACCGGAAGGATGTGGTGAAGAGTCAAACCAGTCCGTCTCAGTCTCGAATCAGGAGCAAGGGGGTGAAAGAAGTGAAATAGACACAAATGTTATCATTAAAATGGAAGAATTAACTGAAAATGAAATGGATTTAGAAATAACAGGTGTAGAACCTGGAAGACCTTTAGTCCCGCAGGATAGCTGGGACCCTAATATGTCTGTTGGAATGAACTTTGACCCTACAGGAGCTATGGGGAACCAAGGTGACATGCCTGCCCTGGGATATAGTAAGTAGATATTCCTTTATTACATTTATAGACCACTTATCAATCATTATCTCCTGAAAACTTGATGCAAGTCTTTGGTAAAAGATAATCTTTAATGCATTAATTACTTTTGGGGGAATGAATGCAAGGAACATTCATTATATGGCTTTATCCGGGTTAAGAAATTTACAAATTATACACTAAATGCATGTGGGAAAATTCAACAAAAAATGTTTACAGTTGGCCAAAATCAAGGGGTCTCTCTTAGATCTTTGAATATAACATTAGCTATTTGCTTCTATATTCTTTGTGATTTACTTGCAAAAGATGTGAAAATAAAAACTAAAGAAAACAGATTCTTAAAAAAGTTTGAATAACCAGATACTACACAGAATCATTTATTTTAAATAATAAAACACGAAGGTACAGTGTAGTAATTGAGTAAAGTTTCCAGGAATTGGGTGATTGATGGTGGTCAACAGACAGTAAAAGAAAAAAGGCTCCGATAATTTGTTTCTGACACACTGGCCTAAAATTTGAAAGCAAGGTCCTTTCATCTGAATTTTATACAGAATGAATTTCGTCTGCCCTTTATTTAAGAATATAACAGTTACATATGTAGCCGCATTCAAGCCATTGTTAAACGACAATTTTGTCACCATCTGTTGCCCACATCATCAAACTGTGTTGGTATTCTGATTTGCTGATTTGAGCATTATGTGATCACACTGTGTCAGTCCTGTGCTCAGTTGCTTCACGTGTCAATTGTTTGCTTCTGGCTACATGTGTACAACTACATATTAATGGGATAGCCCCCATTTGGTGATACAAATGTACTTGTCTAAACTGATAGCTGTGCTAAGCCAGAGTAGTCTATATTTTTCAACATGAACATGGACTAGTAAACTTTTTTTCTTGGGATTCTTCTGTGTTTGTTGAAAAGAGCACACAAATGTAAAACTTTTTAACAATTGGAGTTGAAAAAAAGTGTTTGACAACACAGAAGCCATGAAAGGTTGATTTAATTGTATAAATAAGATACCATTAGATTATCATAGTAAATACTAAACCAGGGGAGTGTGTCAGAAATATATATTTTCAAGATTAAAATGATAAAATGTTCTCGTATTTTGAGAAATGAATTCTTGCAGAAAGTTTGATGTCATCAGTATACTATGTTTTATTCTTTCCAAAAATAATCCTCAAATTGAAGTGACAGTCTAAGAGGAAAAAATTGTTTAAACAAAATATGTTTGGATTAGGTCACTTCTGTAGCATTCTAATGGTTCAAAGAATGAGCCTTTTTCTTCATTTTGCTGTCTGTTTCACAAAAGTTTGCAGAACATGTATAAACAATACAGAAAGGAATGAATGATAATGCAGAAAGGATGAATGATGTAGAAATGAATACTATGTAAATGTGACTGGTAAAAAGCCAGACCATTTATATTTATATGATATTTAGCTCACCTGGGCAAATGCTCAGGGTGAGCTTTTGGGATCTCCCTGTGTCCATCTTCCACAGTCTGTCATCAACATTTTACTTCAAATGACCTCTCCTACAAATCAGGATCATGTTTCTAGGATTACCTCTCTCCGTTTCACCCAGTTTGCTTAGAAAAGCAAAAACAAGTCACCATCATTTGGTTAAACACCTGAAATTGTTTTTGAAGTGTCAGAATCGTCCATGCTCTGTTAATTTTGAAACGGTCTGTTAAGCCTATTTTCATTGGTCGGTAAAATTGGTAAACCAATGAAATGCAAGTTTGCGAGTGATGGAATGATGGGATATTGTCAAATGCTAACTTATTAATAAACAACAATTTAACAGATTAGCCTCGATTCATTTCAGTTAGGACCGATTACAGACATACTTATTGGATAAATTAGTTGGGAATTCTTGTGAAGATGTTGACACATTTTCACTTTACAAAAGTGTGTCACCGACAATGTTGATCACATGTTTTGAAGTTTACAATTATCTTGATAATTGGGGAATAAAATGGATAGGTAAATGAGTTTCTATAAACAATGATAGTGGTGATGAATCCAATGTTCATTCTTTAACTTAATTTTACTGAGAATGGTTGCATACGAAAAAGAGAATAAAAATCACTGCGATGCCTCCTGCCACCTTGTTAATGGGAGGGGGGTGAGAAGCCCGGTTATAAGGGTAAAGCAAATGGTAATTGAAGAACAAATTTTCTTAGGAAATCTCTCAAGATTGTTTTAATTGCAAGACATACGAGTCTGGAAAATGATACATGTATTGCGCTCTGCAGAAGTGCTCAGTTTGAAAATGTCTATTAATGGAACTTTAACCCTCCTTTCATATAAGTTGTACCTACTTCTCCCTGTTTCCAAAAACTTCTCCCTATTTTTTCTGAAGGGAGAAGTCACTTCTCCCTAAAAATCTGGTCTGGCATGATCTCTGTTCCAAAACCATTAAACTTGACAGAGATGTTTCTTATTTTGTCTTTTTCTAAAATTGTTCAAACCATTCCACTCCATTGCTTAAGGGCTGCAAAAGCTAAAATAAAAAAAGTTCAAACAACATCTCATCCTAAACTGCAGTAAATTTCACAGAAATGTTCATTACATAGCCCTCTATTAAAATTGTTCAAATGGTTCAACTCTTTTGCATAAAACGGTGGCCAGAGCTAAAAAATAAATTTTCATCAATATTTGGCTTCAAATGACATCTCCTCGAGTCCTCCAGTAGTATCATTTTAACCAAATGTGACATAAAATTTTCCTCATATTGCCCTTTTCTTAAATTGCTCAGTTCATCCCGCTCCATTGCACATAAGTGCTGCAAAAGCTAAAAAAAAAAAGGGAATAAATTTAAACAACATATATACCTCCTAAACTACAAAGTCATTTTCCGACAAATTTCAAAAAAATGTTCCATTCATAGCCCTCAGTTAAAGTTGTTCAAATGGTTCTGCTCTATTGCACAAAATGTCCACCAGAGCTAAAAAAAATGTTCATGGGTATTTGTCTTCATCAAATGACATGTAACAAACCACAAGCCCATTTTCAACCAAACTTGAGTGAAATATTCCTTATATTGCTGTTTCTAAAATTGCTCAAACGGTTTTGCTCCATTGCAAACATGGGCTGCTCAAACGGTTTTGCTCCATTGCAAACATGGGCTGCCAAAGCTAAACATAAAAAAATCAAACATCACCTCATAAACTGCAAAGTCATTTATAATCAATTTTCACAGAAATGTTCTTTAAATAGCTCCCTATTAACATTGCCCAAATGCTTCTGCTTTGTTGCACAAAATGGCCACCTAAGCTAAAAAAAGAATTGTCATCAATGTTTGGCTTCAAATGGCATTTTCTCACAAACTGCAAGGTTTAACAGCAATGTTCTTTTTTTTTTGCTGTTTTCTAAAATTGCTCAAACTGTTCCACTCAATTGCATATATAAGAGCTGCAGAAGTTAAATATAGACCAAAATATCAAACAAAATCAATTTTAAGCTCCACCAAGTTTCACAGATATGTTCATTACATAGCCCTCTATCAAAACTGCTCTAATCATTCTGCTCCATTGCACTAAATGGCCACTCAGACTTCCCGAAAGTTCAAAAAAAGTGTCAGACATTCGGTCTGACAAGCTCTGAATATCTGTCAGGCTGAAACAAAATCTGTCTGACCAAATGAAATTTACAACAAAAACATGTAACGTTAACATTTACAACGCCATTTTGAAAACATATGAAGCTTGGGATAAATGCCCGACAGTCGGACCAATCCAGTCTGAAAAAATGTCGGTCCATGTGAAAATTTATTGGACATGTCGGTCGGACTGACGTATTTCAGGAAGTCTGGCCACTGGAGCTAGAAATAGATTTTCATCAAAATTTGGCTTCAAATGACACCTTGTTATTTTTAATTAAACTTTATAAAAAAATTCATATATTGTCCTTTTCTAAAATAGCTAAAACAAATCTGCTCAGTTGCATTTAAAGGCTGCAAGAGCTAAAAATAAAACAAATTAAGATAAAAGTACTTTTCTTCCTTAACCGTAAGGTTTTTTTATACCAAATTTCATAAAATATTCTTTTTATATTTAACCCTTTTCTAAAATTTGCATGTAAGCAGCACCAGAGCTTACAAAAGATAAATATACAAAATGCATTTGGTTTTGAACCGCAAAGTCTTTTTTCTACCTTATTTCACAGGAATGTTTGTTATATATTCACCTATTAAAATTCCTCAAACGGTTCCACTCTATTGCATAAAATGGCAGCCATAGCTAAAAATAGATTTTTGTCAACATTTTGCTTTAAATGACATCTTCTCCTTCATATTTGCCTCTGCCCTACCGATTTTATTTGTACAAAATATGAGATCTTTGAAAATCTTCAAACAGAAATCATCTGAAATGCAATATTGCTTCTGATGTTTGCTTAACAGCAGATCCACAGCCAAACTACTCAGGTGAGCGATACAGGGCCATTATGGCTCCCTTGTTCAATATATTGATACCTTTCATGAGCTAGAGTTTTGAATTTGATCATTTGGCTTGAGAGTATCTTCTTTGGGATGGTAACCTTTAATATGTATCAGTCTGCATTGTGAAAATGTTTTCTGCAAACTAGCGTATTTACAGCACTTTTGTTAGAGATATTATGTTAGTTTACATTTTGTAATAGGTGAAATTAAAATGGACACTTATTGCAAAAAACATTTATATACTTACTGAACAAACCAACAGTCCCTGTCCCTTCAGTCTGAATAGAAACTTCTTTATGAGCCAATGGAATACACCTTTTTATATCATACAGCAAACCAACATCTTTCCGAAATGATAAATAAATAGTTTATAGGTCCTTGATGGAAATCATTATCATATTTATTATTATGAAATGGTTATTCCTGCATACTACGAAAAAAATGTCTACTAAAATTTTTAATGAATTGTAGAAATACTGAGTTTAGGTTAGTCATTTTTTAGTTTAACTGACAAATGTCAAACATTCACCATCAGAAAGGTGCATTTCTACTTAATATAAAACTTTTCATTTGTGGTCCGATTTTGGTACGTAAGGTATCATTTTGTAGAAAAATGCATGCGCTTTTGCTTGGTGCTGTTAGTTTTCATCAGGCTTAAATATTGGAAGGAGATATCTGAGATATAATGCAAGAGAGATTTTGGGACACCGTATCTACTTGCCGCAAGAATTTGGGAGATTTAACCAAGTAGCTAGTTTTTGGTATTTTAGTTCTGGTTTATACTAAAATGAATGGTCTGTATGATAAGTATAATATATTGCAGCCGGTAGTATCCAAAGAATGCATAAGAACTTGAAAGTGCTAGAATGGAAAAGTATTAAGAATAAAAACTTGAATGTAGTATATAGACCTGAGAAAAATGTATTAGAACTAGACTAAGATGTCAGTATACCCACTGATATTGAAAGCTGATGTAGCAATAACATTGCTTCTCAAAGCTGAGGGTAATTAGGACAATTTACACCCATATTTGGAATTTCTGAGAGCAAGTTGCTGATACAGATTTTGAAAATTAAACTGTATGAGAACTAAAACAAAATACAGTGTGGATTTGAAAATGATGTCAGCATTGTTATTTTTCTTGGATGCCGAGATGTGCTTGAGACACATATTAAATATTTTATGACCAACTGGGTCTTAAATGCCAAAATGAGTCATCAATGTCATGTGATCAGAGTTTGAATACGTGATGTACATGTAAACAACAGTGGTGGATGATCCGATCAACCAAAACTTAAATTAACTCAGATAGATAGGTAGACTAAAATGCACTCGGAAGCTTGTTTGTCAGTCTAAATCTTACTGATTCTTTGAAAAGACTTTAAAATTAGAGTTACATGATAATTGGAGAATACATATTGATCAGGTCCTATAAATACTATGTTGTGTCTTACCCCTACAAAATGGATTTCATGAAATCATAATGGGTAAAAGTTTTCTGGCTTATGCCAGAGGTTCTGGTTTTTGGACATCTCAGGGGGGTCATTTTTTATCCCCCCGCCAAAGGCGGAGGGGATATTAGAAATGCCCTTCGTGCGTCTGTGCGTCCGTGAATCCGTGCATCTGTCCGAAACAATTTTGTCCGGAGCATGACTCCAAAACTACTTGAGGGATTTTATTCAAACTTCATACACTGACAGAGCACATTTGTAGGTAGTGCAGTGTGCAAGTGCAATAACTCTACCTTGCCTATTTTTAGAGTTATTCCGCTTTATCAAATTTACTTGATAAATTTTGTCCGGAGCATAACTCCAAAACTACTTGAGGGATTTTATTCAAACTTCATACACTGACAGAGCACATTTGTAGGTAGTGCAGTGTGCAAGTGCAATAACTCTACCTTGCCTATTTTTAGAGTTATTCCGCTTTATCAAATTTACTTGATAAATTTTGTCCGGAGCATAACTCCAAAACTACTTGAGGGATTTTATTCAAACTTCATACACTGACAGGGCACATTGGTAGGTAGTGCAGTGTGCAAGAACAATAACTCTACCTTGCCTATTTTAAGAGTTATTCCCCTTTATCAGAATTACTTGATAAATTTTGTCCGGAGCATAACTCGAAAACTACTTGAGGGATTTTATTCAAATTTCATACACTGACAGAGCACATTGGTAGGTAGTGCAATGTGCAAGTCCAATAACTCTACCTTGACTATTTTATAGAGTTATTCCCCTTTATCAGATTTACTTGTTTACATTTTAAAAATCCCAGCATATACATGTAAATCTAATTCTTGAATTCTTGAACTTATTATTATTAGAAATGGTCTCTGTCCGTCCGTGTGTGCGTCCATTCCAGTTTTGTCCGGAGCATAACTCCAAAAGTACTGGAGTGATTTTCTGCAAACTTCATATACTGGAGGGGGTGCAATGTGTAAGAATAATAACTCTACCTTGCCTACTTTTAGAGTTATTCCCCTTTATCAGATTTAATTGAAAAACTTTGTCCGAAGCATAACTCCAAAAGTGCTTAAGCGATTTTCTTCAAACTTAATACACTGACATAGCACATTGGTAGGAAGTGTAGTTTGCAAGAACAATAACTCTACCTTGCCTATTTTTTGTGGGATTTTCTTCAAACATTATTACATTGAGTGTTTGAAAGTACAACCTTCAGGTAGCTTCTTCCCGGCGGGGGGATTAACCATGTGTAACATGGCTCTTGTTCCAAATTGTGTAAATCCGTTGAGATTTTCAGGGGTGGAGGGGAGGGATGGGGGGCTGGTAGACCCCTCCTGCCTTGAACTCGATTCAAGATGAGTACGACAGATAACCAGACACTTCTTCAGATATTTATTTGAGATAATTTAACTAGATAAGCCGTGTCCGCTATATGCACATTTCCTGCTCGAGATTGTTATAGTAACAACAGGTATTTGTTATACAAGGAGCTTTTTGATTAACTTGATATTTTAGAATATCCAATAAAGTATGTTTTATCATGAAACAATGTGCGCATTTACAACTATCGGTTTGATTGGCTCGTTATTTATTGCTATCCAATGAAAGAGCGTTTTACAGATCGGGATTGACATAGTTTAAAATGGCTGCTGGTTGTTTAAATTGGAGAAAATGAAGTTTTTATAGGTAGGCTACAATACAAAGGAAAAGAATAAAAACTAATGCATGACTACTTGATGCATAAAGAGCTGTAATTTATTTTATGAGCTACATTATTATGAGGATTCTTATCAAAAATATTTGTTCATAGATCACTTAGAGCATCATTTTGCTCAGTGACAGTAACTTGAGTAAGCTAAGCCTGCAATGTCAATTAATGGTTGCTAGTACTTTCATCTTACTACAATTTATTCTACCTTACTTTATATAGTAAACCAGTTGGTGGTCTCGTCAATCTTATTTATATATTATAGTGTTATCACAGTACAATTAGCATAATGATCACCACTGTACTATTGTTGGTATCTGAATATAGTAAAGTAGTGTTTTCATTAAATTAACTATAAATTAAGTTAGACGAAAACGATTATAGACAAAAAATCCCTAAACCTAATAAATCTACCATAAGAAATTGGCGACTCAAAGGAAATGACATAAAGTAATGCATGATTTAATAAATCAAAATATGTTTGAATACCTACAAAAGATCAATTCACTATTTATTAACTTTTCAATTGATGATTTCTTTGTAAATTTCTGTTTTTCTTTTACACAACGTTTACTACTTCCATTAAATCTCACTCACTCATTCTAACCCTTTGTATCCACATGCGTCAAGCTTGTTTTCAATTAATTTTTTTAACGAAAGGAGCTCTTTTTAACCAAAGCAATGGTCTGAATTTATACTCTTATGAGATAACGTTTTCACATAATTACTGGAAATATAATGTTTCAAGATGATTGCAAATACTCATTCATTAAATTTCAATGTTTTATGGAAATGGACAAATTGCATTATCAAGGCAAGTTCGGATGTTTTCGGATTAACTTGGAGGGAACACATGGTTTGACAGACGATCTTGTGCAAAAGCCGTGTGCAAAAACTCCAAAGTTAACAGAACACAAAATTTGAAAAAAACATTTAAGTTAAATACCTACTTACATCGCTGATAATGGCAGATAATCTCCTGTATTTTTCAATGGAAAGATAGATTCCTTAGCGTCATACAACAGAAGGACGTGGTTTTTCAAAGAAACCGATGTATTCATATTTCGAAGGGCAGATGATTGAAGCTGTCTATAAAGGCTGAACGTTCAAAGGAGTTATTAGCGAGATCCATTGTAAGTACAATATGTTTAAAGCATTGACTGATATTTGTATAATTATTGAGTAATATCAGTAAGAGTTTAACTGGTTAGACAGTAGTCAGAACACAACTTTCGACGTGTGCACTACTCCCCGCCCTAGCTGACTCAGACTTGGACTTTCTCTTTTTTTTCAGATTGAAAATGCAGTTAACAATGATTAAATTTGATAAGTGTTTTTATATTAAAATTTTTTTAGATCATTGCTTCCTGCCAAATATTGTGCAGTTAATCCACTTGTGGCTTTTTTTTTCTTTCTTGAAATATTACAAATAAGTTGGGTGACAGTTTATTTCTTTCCAATTCATTTTCTAAACATGCTGATCTATCTTTGCTAACCAATAAAAGTCTTATGATCTGGGGACATGCTCAGATGATTTTTATTTAATTCTGATGTCTGTATTCAATTTTTCTGTGAATTGTAGCAAACCGGAAATTCCTCATGCAGCAGGCAAAGCTCCCACCGAAATACTACTATCAGATGTGAAAACGACAGGTATGTGTTCAAGAACTTAAGGACAGTGTGACTTTCAACAATGTGACTGCAGTTGCCAAGCTTGACAGAAACCCAATTAAGATTTACTCATGCAATGTCAAACAAACACTTTCTTGAATGATGTCAAGTTTCATACTTAGACCTATTAATAATTAATAATGTTTATTTCTCCTCTAGAAATTAAATAACTGCATTTTGAGCTGTAATTCGTCTTTAAGACAATGTGCAGAGATCATGGTGTAATCACACCAGCAAAGGGTTGATTGTCTGAGCAGTGATTTTTTTTTTTTCGCGAGTCCCAAGTCGTAAATAATACAAAATTTTGTCAGGAGTTGTAATTATTTAATTGTCCAAAAACAACCTCCTTCACCATGCTTGGCAGGAACCCAGTTAAGGTTTGCACATGGGCAATATATATTCATATAAACATTTTCTTGAAAGATTTCAAGTTTCATTATTTGACTTTTAGCTCATCTGAGCACTTTGTGCTCATGGTAAGCTATTATTATCATCTGATGTCTTGTCTGTCCGTAAACAATTTTAGTCCACAAGATGGAGGTTTCATTTTTATTCACATTTGTACAAAACTTGCCCACAACTTGTATGACTAATAGATATGGTCTCCTTTTTGTGTCGCCTGCTACGAAGTAGCTGCGACATATTGGAATCACTTCTCCGTCGTCTGTCTGTCTGTCCTTCCATCACAAAACTTGTCTGGACTACTCCTCAAAATGTTGCAGTTATAGCGAAACTTTACAGGAATGATCAGTACCAAGTCTAGTTTTGCATATCATTGGCATTTACCACGGATGTGGGGGGGTGGGGGGGGTATACTGGAATCGCTTTGTCACGTTGGTCGGTCTCCACCTTGTCCACTCAATAAATCATATACTAATGGAAGGATTTTCTTCAAACTTGGCTTTGATGTTTACCTCAACATGGGAGTGTGCAGAACCCATGTTGCCTTTGTGTCAGGTCTAGGTCAAGGTCACACTGGAATGTCAGATAATTTTTGTGTCCGCTCTGTAAATCCTATACCCCTAGAAGAATTTTCTTCAAACTTGGCTCAAATGTTCATCTTATGATAACAATTGGCAGAACCTATGTTGACCTTGTACCAGCTCAAGGTCAAGGTCACACTTGAAGGTCAAATTTTAAACAATGAATTATAGGACAAGGATTTTCTTCTAACTTTGTTCAAATGTTCATCTCAACAAGGCAATGTGCATATAACCCATATTGTCCTTGTGTCAGCTCAAGGTCAAGGTCGCACTGGAAGGTCAAATATCTGACAGTTAAAAAAAGACAGTGTGTCTTGTTTACTCTGTAAATTTTTTACCCCTTGAAGGATTTTTGTTCTTACTTGGCTCAAATATTCAACTTAACAAGGCAATGTGTAGAACCCATGTTGCCGTTGTATCAGGTCAAGGTCAAGGTCACATTGGAAGGTCAATCAATTTTTTTTCGTGTCCGCTCTGTAAATTTTATACCCTTTGAAGGATTTTCTTCAAACTTGGCTTAAATGTTCACCTGATGATAGCAATGTGCAGAACCAATGTTGTTCTTGTACCAGTTCAAGGTCAAGGTCACATTTGAAGGTCAAATTTTTAACAATGAATTATAAGACAAGGATTTTCTTCTTTGACCAAATGTTCATCGCGACATGGCAATGTGCAGAACCCATGTTGCCCTTGTATCAGGTCAAGGTCAAGGTCACATTGGAAGGTCAGACAATTTTTTTCGTGTCCGCTCTGTAAATTTTATACCCTTTGAAGGATTTTCTTCAAACTTGGCTTAAATGTTCACCTGATGACAGGGATGTGCCGAACCCATGTTGACCTTGTACTAGTTCAAGGTCAAGGTCACACTGAAAGATCAAATATTTGACAATGAATTATAAGACAAGGATTTTCTTCTTTGACCAAATGTTCATCGCGACATGGCAATGTGCATAACCCATATTGCCCTTGTGTCAGCTCAAAGTCAAGTGGAAAGTCAGACTATTTTTTTGTCCGCTCTTAAAATCCTATTCCTCTTGAATAATTTTATTCAAACTTAGCTCAAATGCTTCCCTGATGAAGAGGAACTGGTGTTTAACTTGTGTTGCCCTTGTACTAGCTCATGTTCAAGGTCACACTTGAAAGTCAAATATTAGACAATCAAATTAAGATGAGGACTTTTTTTCTTACTTAGCTGAATACATTATATTCTTTATTTTAGCTTATAATTTCTTTGTTTTTGTAAATTTGCAAAATCAAGGTTATTCCTTATTTAGTCATTACTATTACAGTATGCAGCGCCGACTTTGACGTTGTTAACATTGTCGCGGGGGCCATTATCGTCTCTGGGTGGCCAGTCGTGGTGGACTGAACACCCGAAATACGGGTGTCCGCTAAAGTGACCACCGCGACAACCGCCGAGGGGTATGATCACTGCGTGTCGCGGTGACAGAACGCTGCGCATCCCCGCGATATTCTGACTCGGAGATTACTGCATTTAAACATACTCAGCATACAGTACATGTACGTGGTTTTCTTTTTACTCATTCTTATTTTACTTACATGTGTTTTGTGGTTAACTTCAGTTGGTCAAATTAAAACCAAATTTCAAGGACATACGCGTGTAGGTTTATTGTGTACTTTCGTTTTTGGGATTTTTGAAAAACGCTTGTTACTGTATCGCAAAATCGATCAATAATTTTTGCCAAGCGCCTAGATGATACAGATGTTGAAAGAAGTTAAACACGTGTTGACCTAAAAACACAATTCATTTTCTGAAAATATGATCAGCTGTTTCCAGAAGCAACTGCTTTGAATGGTCATTCTTTGCGTAAACAAAAAGGAGCGTTCGTACATAAATGCATCATAATTAGAGTGGATTTGTCCGAATTTTGACAGTTTAAATTAACTTTTCGCAGTTTGATGATGGGTTGTTATTTATTTGCGTTTAATTTATTTTCGGAGGATAAACGCAAGCGCGGCACCAATTGAAGACTTGAAAATATATTAATTGCAGCAATTAAAGTTAACAAGATGGCATGTAGGTGTGTAAATCTATTCATAATCGGCTGTGTTACCCTCAGTTATACAACCAAACATCGAACGTCAACAAATAAAAGTTTAACTGGATGGGGTATTAAAAAGAAAAACAAACAACTTCAACCGGTAATAATTACGTGTTTTTTGTAACTCATCTGAAAAAAAATAGTGGAAAGTAAAATTGTGTTGCGACTTCGTTTTTTCGGACACCGCAAACCCCCACGACCCGACGCCACGACATGGTGGTACTGAACACCGCGGACAGCTGCGCTGACCACCGCATTTTATATGAATGAACACTCGATGCGGTGGTCATTTTGGTCTTCAACGCGGACAGTAAAATTGCGGGGACGGGTGTTCGTTGTCAAAGTCCGCGCTGCGTGTACTGTACCTGTGAAGTGCTGTCTTTTTTTCATCAAACACAACTATTTTATGTCACAAAAGTTATTCCCTTTTCCATATATTCAAATATTCAAATCCTCCTACCAATGACATTGGTGGGGGTATGAATCACATTCAGCAATAGTTCTAGTTTTTGTCAGAGTTATTGCCCTTTAATGATTTTAATTTTTAAAGTTTGTCCAGACTACTTCTCTTGTACAGGAACTTTTACAGGAATGATCAGTACTAAGTCAAGTTGTGCATATCGTTGGCATTTTCCAGTTCAGTGATTTTTGTCAGAGTTATGCCCCTTTAATGATTTTATTTTAAGTCTGTCCAGACTACTTCTCTTATACTACTAATGCAATTTGAATGAAATGTTACAGGATTGATCGGTACCTCAATTTACATTTCCAATAAACTGTCCAGTCACCCCTCAATACAACTGCTTAATTGGCTGTCAGGCGACACATGTGATCACTGATCGCTCTTGTTTGTATTAGCCAGATCTCTTCATGGATGTCTATAGTTAGGGATAATATTTTATAAATAGACAAGTTTTGCCTAGTTTGCATTATTGGAGTTTTATCTTAGACTCGGTGTCTTCCACTTCCCGAAATCATTAACAGATCTTGGTTCCTTTCATAAACCAGCAAGATCCCATTATGCTTTCCAGAGTTATTGCATTTTAAAGGGCCAAAAAGAGTTATTGCATCTGAAAGGGCCAAAGTAGGGATATTGTGTTAAACATGATGTTATCAAGGAAAAGAAATTAAAAATAAACCAAAAAGTCTAAACTGATATATTTAAATAGAGAGATATATAGGAACATAGTCTTAAGAACCATAAGGATTGATATTTGGTATGTAACATTTTCTAGAGGACCTTTACTCAGTTTTGTTCAAATTATGGTCTCAGGGTCAATACTGGCTCCACCCCTTTACATGTAGTCAGTTGTTTACATAAGAACAACTTTTAAAATCTTTTTGTCAAAAACTACACAGGCTAGAACTTAGATATTTGGTATTTGTTCAAATCATTACCCCTTGGTCAATTTTGGATGCACATGAAGAGTCACTTGATTTTACATAGACTGTACAAGTTTAACTTTAACAGCTTATATCTTTTGTATGTAATATTGTCTAATGGACCTTTATCATGTCTGTTGAAATCATTACTCTAGTGTTAAGTTTGGCCTCCTGAGTGGTCATTTGAGGCTATTGCCCCATGTGAGTGACTTAGGGCTTTATTTCATCAGTTAAGGTAATTTATCTACTTTCCTGGAATTTGATGGGAAGGTTTAAAGTAACAGGAAGGTGAAACCCATTACCTTTAGCTAAAAACTACATCATTTGAAAATTTTGTCCACACTCAAAATCTTTTCCATTCTTTAGAAAATAACTTCTAGTTTGTTGTGAAAAGGCATCTTATTTTGAATATTAAATTTAAGGAACATTAAGTCAATTCGAGGGTTTAGCGTGAAACTGTTGTATCTGCATTTTCCATTTTTGTCCAGGAGAAACAAAAAACTGATTTTCTCTGCATATATTCTAACTATATTAAATATAGAAAAGGATCTAAACAGTTAATGTATCACAATTAACCTAAGCTGAGATTTGAAGATTTTAAATTTGTTGTTTTAAAGAAATGCATCAAAATGTCAGATACAATAGTTTCGCGCTAATATTTACTGTTAAATAGCATTTTCGCTTAGCGTGAAACTATTGTATCTGCAAAGTTATTAAAGGGAAATTATAAATATTTGCTTCATTTTTTTTAATAGAGAGATTCCATGTTAAAGACATGTTTCATTTATTTTCAATCAGTAATATCAATGAGGATATCCTACCTTTAACTTGTTCGGTGTGAAAGTATTGTATCTGCATTTTTTGGGGATCTGTGCTATTTTGTTTTTTGTGAATTCATTTTTTTTGTTTCCACTGCACATATTCGTAAAGCATCATAGCAAAATATTTGCATCATAGCAGAAAACTTACAGAAAATGTCTTAGATGTGAATAATTTCTGATTTGATTAAACAGTAGCAGCTGTAAGACATGAGCAATATGGCCTTTAGTTTAAACTTTAGTTTAAACATATGAAATTTTATTTTACATCTTTGAAAAACACGATTTTGCAGCTTATATTAATCCTGCACGATGACTGCATCCTGGAATCAACCAGTACTTGCACCACAATAGAATGAGAAAGTACCAGATAAGTCTCACATCATGTGGGGTTGGGACCTGTGATCTACAGATTGAGAGTCGGACATTATACCACTTGACTGTGGTCCTCCACTTGGTGTTTGACTTTGAAATAAGATAACAACATATTTCTCATAACAGAAACAGAGGAAATATTTATTGGCTGAACAATTGTAACACTCTCTATTATTTAGCAAACAGAAACATTGAGACCTGGGGTCATATTCATATTTAAGTATCTATTAAAAATATTAGATATTTTTACTCAAGTTAAAAATTTTTAAGCCCTATATATCGTACACTAAAAACTGTTATACATTATTTTAAGATATTCTTGAAGTAAATAACAAATTTAATATAAAACAATATTGTACATTTCTTTCTTGACCTTGTGATAAGATATTTTTTTCATATTTTGAGAAATATATTCAGTTTTAAACTACAATGCTTAATGAATACAACCCCAGGTATAACACAATTTTTTTCAAACAATTAAAAGGAACATTTACATTCAGTTAGCAAAAATATACATTTTACAGCTTAGGCATTATATTTCCTTGATCATAATTAATACATTGTAAAAGTTTCACAGCACGTTATGCCAACAGTACCTTGCAAACAAATATTTCAAACCGTCCACAAATAAAAGTATCATGACATAGCTTTTCAAAAACACTCTATCAATTAATAAAAACAAAATTAATTTACAGAGTGAGGTAAACATATAACTTTACATGAATACATCAGAAGTATGTCACTTATTATCTCTTGTCAAATCAATATGAAATAATACATTGTATTTGCCGAAATAGATTATATCCTGGCAAAACATAGAATTAAATCAATGAGCTTAGTTTGAAGAAGTTTATGCTAAATAATAATATTTATTGGCGGCGCCGAGAACGGCAACGCCTATATTGGAATAGTGTTTCATTTTGTACCATGCGCTGACGTAATCAATTTGGGAGAATCTTGGATCATTATCAATGTAAAAAAATCCAATTATTCTGTACATCACTTAAAATATGTCACTTCATAAATCGTATTTATTAATTTAAAAAAAAAATTGATCCAAATCAGCTAAGTTTGTATTTTTAATCAAAAGTTTTTGATGCAAAAATTACAGATTTAATTACTTTTCTTAAAACAAACCAAAGCGCTGCAAGTACTTGTGTATTCACTGCATTTATCTAGCAGTGTGTTGCTACTTAATCTGAAATGCAAATCTTTGTTAATTCTTTCAACTATAGCTATATAAAGAAAGGTGAAGCCGAGTGGTTAAAAGGTCGGACTTGTACTCTAAGGATAGCTAGTCAAGACACGAGTTCAAACCCCGTCAGCGGCCGTGTCGGCATCGGTTATTTCCTTCAGCAAGAAACTTTATTCTCATTACTTAGTACTGGTTGGTTCCAGGGATGGATTTGAGAATGGTTCTATTAGCTAAAAGCTTTCGTCACAATCGAAATAAAATTGATTTGTATAAACTAACTTGAAAACAGAAATTGTACAAAATCTGTCGTTTTAATGCAATAATAAAGAATGAGACTGTCTATGTGAATACAGACACAAGGATGAATTTGAAGAACACTCTTACTTTGCTGGAGTCAATTCAGTCGTTATAGTTACAAAAAAACATATCTATTCACTACGCCACTAAACCGTTAAACCATGAATATGATAGAGTACCAGTAAATGTTCTTTGGGTGTTATCTAGTGCAAACAAATTACAAAATATTTGAAATGATGTAATACCATACTGTGAAAAGTGGAATTCGAACAAAGGTGTTACATGTAAGGTTTTATTTTTTGGATGTCGATAACATAGGAATTGTTATTTCAAAATCGAGGACACACCTTCAGAGACAAGTATCTTGGTATATTTTTCACCAAATCTGGGAATATTATGCATACAAGAAAATATTTAGTAGTAAAGCCCTTCATCTATTATAGGAGAATGTGTACTCCATAGTTGATTACCTATCGGAAGCACTGTCAGGTCGGCAGCTCTCTTTGTTCCAATTTCAGAAATACACTCACACTGCTACTGCTACACAAAAATTCGATTCCCGTTTCCTACCAGAGACGGTAATTCCTTAGATATAATTTTCTCTTAAACACAGACCGGGGAAAAAGCAAGATTACGAGGTGATTTTAAATAATTTATAATGACCATTCTCTTCTACAGTTCTCTTCTACAGAAATAACCGTCCATGGATCTCAAATTCTCATTCTCTGTGGGAAGAAAAACATATTCTTGGAATTGTCATTCAAGGTTTAAATTTGAAATTTTGACATGTCTTGGGCTGCCTACAATCTTTGGACAGTAAACTTAGCAACCCTTTTGAAACTTTCCGATCACTGAAGTCATCCTTGTTTCAATTTACTTAATGTGCTATCGATGGTTCCAAAATGTTCCTTGGTCAGTCGCAGCAAATCTATATAAAGTATAGTATTTAATATACGTTGAAGGCTTATGACCACTGCATGTGCAAGTGTGATGGTATTTTCTTCATGCATACAATATAAACAATGAAAACATAACATTTCTTCAAGAAATAGATTGAAAATCTGAGTTTGTAAAAATTGGATTATATCCTGTTTATCCTGGTTGCGCAACCAGGATAGATCAAAAAAGACACAAAACAGTAGGATTTAAACAGACTAAAATCATTAAAAGGGTATAGATTGTTGAAATAAAGCAAAAGTTGACATTTGGAATATTCAAGTGCTAAATTGTGTCGCAGACGAAGAACACTTGATTATTATCCCAATTTTTAATTTTAAAGGGAGACAATATGCAATTTTCATAAAAAGTGAAAGATCAAATGATTTTTTATGAGAATATAGTCATTCATATCTGGTCATTTTGTTGAAGAAAAGTGAATTCACATGATTTCACATCTTCAATAAAAGTGATTAAAACATGGATATAATTCAAATGTCCCCCTTTAAAATCTTTTTACATCCCATCTGTAAATAACTTGATTGTATCATCAAAATGTACAACATGTACTACACACGTGTACAATTGTTTAGGTTAATTTATACACTTATTATTTATCTTATTTCAAAACCATGTGCGCCGCCTTTGATGCTTTGCATCAAAATTAATCTTGTCATAATTCTTGGCTGCTTCCTGGAGAAAGTACTACTTAAGTCCAAAATGCAGAATGTCACAAATGATTATCAACCTCCAGTGACCTCAAAGTATTGTCATTCAGTATATATGATATCTGATTACCGCTTCCATACACTGACTAGTCTAAGAGTAGTCAACAAAACCTGTATGTATTATCATGGCATTGTATTAAGAGAACAAGGTTAATGATCAACAATAAATCATCAGTGCTACTTCAGCGTGTCGATACAATTACAATACTGTACATGTCAAAAGTCTACGGTTAAATCCTTTTAAAAATATTTTTAAACTGTACTTTTGTAAAGAAAAACATTTTCCTGAAAGCAATAAGCTGTTTAAAGACTGTTTACCTATTTTCCAATACTTTAATTATTTCTTCTAACGAAACTTTTCCTGGACAACAGTCACTGACAAGAACGTCTTGTGGACATAATTATAAACTTTTGTAAAATTGATCTAGGTGCCTTTATTCGTAAAACATCTTAGATAAAACTTTAGATTTTTCTTGCAGGACAATAATTTCTTATGACTCATGACATAAAAGAATCCAAAAATGATTAAACTGTGCAAAATGTTTCAAACAAACAATATCGAGGGCTTGGCGCAAAACTGGTCCAAGTCAGTTTTTTTCACAAAATGACTTTTATGCATTTCTGAGAAGCATATTCTTAGTTACACCTTTTGTGCAAAGTAAAAAAGTTTTCTACCTTATATTTATAAAATAGTTGCTAGGTAACAAAAAGGTCCAACTCAAATACAGGAAACTTTTGGTGCAATAGAAGTCCAAATTGAGTTGGTCTTCTTTTGCACTGAAATTTTACTTAGTTTAACTAACATAGACTTATTTCACCTTAGAAATAACGTGATTGTGCTTTCCAGTTTAATGTCTAGAAAATATACTGAGCTTTATAATGCTGCAGATAAATTTGATGAAACCTGATTGATTAAGACCTTCCATATACAATGCCATATGTACCGTAAGCAAAACTCGTACACACCCTGAGCAATAGTTTTCCCATAAGAGCCTTCACATTTTTTCAGTTTCTGATTGGATACTCACTAAAACAAAATGGCAGCCATCTTTCTTTATTTAAAAACTGAAACAACACTAACTGCACATTAAAAGTCCCATTGGCATGAGTCTGTCCAGTATCCAAGACAGTGAAGAGAACTCTAAATATAGTTGAATTTTTTTGTGATTAAGGCTTACAATACATTGTATATAATATTGAACTATTTAAGCTAAATGTATTCAAGCTCGGATGAAGTTCAGAATGGACGAGAAAAACTTAATTTTTGTGTCCAGTAAACAAACAATGAAGATCTTTCATCTCATCAAACCTTTGAATAGATTTATGCTGCCTGTTATTATCAGCAATCGAACTGTTCTTTTCCCTGTCTCTCCCCTATCAGGGCCGGCAAAATTTCTCTGCGATAACTGATCTTAGACAATGCATCTGTAGGTCATTTGTCCCTCACCTTTGAAGCAAGTGAGGAAGAAGTCAGTCACTTGCGGAGAAACTGGTTAGTAAACTGGTTGGATACCCAGGAACAGTGGTTAGGTGGACTGACTGCTGGGATATGACCTTAGCAGTTAAAACTGGCGTTTAACCCCTATCAAACAAAACAAATTTCCTTGTCTCTCATCTGGCCTTCTATCTATAAACTATCAAAGACAGGAATTCATTTCTGAAGTGGCAGTGTAAATTGCACACTGAAGATTATATAAGTAAAATCATTTCAGAATTAGGTTTCAATTCATACCATCATTCATCCAACACAGAGCATAAATCTTTTACTTTTGAACTCAGTGGCCAGTCAGAGTCTTTTAATCCACAACAGCAAGCTGTATTAATGTTTAAGTAAAAGCTCTCTTGCTTTTATCAATGGAATCATAAATGTAAGACTATAATGATGTCACTTAAGTTTTGTAAAAGAATGAAAGATAGCAATGTGTAATGTTGTTTTGAGAAACAAATGAATCTGATTATAAGAAATACTGACAATAAGATTGAGAAATCTCTATATCAAAATCAAAAACAATTTGTCTGTGAACAAAATAAAGTTTGGTTTATTTAGAAAATGTCATCAAGCCTACTGCAAATCACCTATTTTCTACCTACCACCAAAACAGGTAGTTCTACAGTAATATCTATTCAAACATAATAACCATTTACTTAATTAATTAGAAATTCAGTTAACATTCAGCAATATAAAAATTACCTAATAATTAAAATGTTTCAAACTACTGTGGTATGAGGGAAAGTTGTTTTTGATTTTCTATTTTTAATCCCCTTCCGCAAAGCGGGGAGGGGATTATAGATATGGCCTCCCTCTGTCAGTCCATCCGTCCATAACACTTTCGTGTCCACTCCGTAACTTTTAAACAGCTGAAAATTTTTTGAAATAACTTGGCACAATAAATCATTATTATAATACAATGTGCAGAGCGCATTTACTGGGTTGCTACCCCCAGAGTCAAGGTCACACTTAAAGGTTAAGTGTTAAAAAGTCTACATTTTGTGTCCGCTCCATAACTTTTAAACCACTGAAAATTTTTTTAAATAACTTGGCACAAGTGATCACCATTATGAGACGATGTGCAGAGCACAATAATTGGGTTGCTACCCCCAAGGTCAAGGTCACACTTAAAGGTCAAGTGTTAAAAAGTCTACATTTCGTGACTGCTCCATAAGTTTTAAACCGCCGAAAATTTTCTGAAATAACTTGGCACAAGTGATAACCCAGGGCTTTTCATCAGGAAATTGGGAACAGGCCCTGGCCTTTCAAATTGGGAAATTTATGCGCGATAATTGTTCATTTTGGGAAATAAAATCCAGACTTCGGAACGTTTGACTGTTTCACTGTACGTGTTTCTACTTTTATTTACTGATAACTACTGAGTAAGTGTCTATTGAAACTTAACGGATTAGACTGGTTTTGCGTAATACAGGTACCGTGCATTGTTTGGCTATAGTACGAAAAAAAAGTTGATACCAGACAAACGCTTCTTCTGGAAATAACAAATGTAAACAAATTGATCGTTTTTTAAACTAATCTAGGGGGAATTTCTAAGATTTTGGGAAATCATGTCTTGCATTTTGGGAAGAAACTCTGCCACAATTGGAAAAAAATCTATATTTTTCGGATTGGGAAGTGGCCGTATATCGGCCTCTGTTATATAAGGATGAAAAGCCCTGTAACCATTATGAGATGATGTGCAGAGCACAATAACTGGGTTGCTATGCCCAGTGTCAAGGTCACACTTAAAGGTCAAGTGTTAAAAGTCTACATTTCATGTCCGCTCCATAACTTTTAAACCGCTGAAAAATTTATGAAATAACTTGGCACAAGTGATCACCATTATGAGACGATGTGCACAGCGCAATAATTGGGTTGCTACCACAAGGTCAAGGTCACAGTTAAAGGTCAAATATCCACATTTCATGTCTGCTGTATAACTTACTAACTTGGCTTACGAAAAGTTTTTTAATTACTTTGCACAAATGATCACCACTATGACACAATGTGCAGAACCCAACATCCAGGTTGCTACCCCCAAGGTCAAGGTTAAATGTTCTCCATAACTTTTTGACTTTATGGAAATAACTTGGCACAAATAATTACTATCATGAGACTATGAGCTTATAACATGCATGGCACAACATCAAGGTCATGGTTGGTTAAAGGTCAAGAAGTACACATTCATGTCTAATGCGGAAGGGGATTCAGCTGTCCTTCAGACTGCCTTGTTACAATTTTCTGTCTAATGTTATATGGAGCACAGTGATTTAAAGTCATAGCTCTTTTAAGAAGATATGTTATTCATTGTCTGCTAGCCTACACGTGTGTTCAGGTCATAACCTGGCTGCAGTTTGATAAGAAGATAAAAATTAAGTAAAAAGCGTTATTCTTTAATATTGCACCAAGCACTTGATGCAATGAATCAGATTATCTATTTTGAAAGTAAATGTTTGTAATTTGACTTTATTATACTTTTACACTGTTTTATTTTACCCTATAATGAGTACTGACTATTTCCACTTCAAAACTGCAGGTTCATAATATACTAAGACCTATACCTGTGAATTGTCATCTTCAAGCAGGACTTTTCAAGCTGATGAATTTAACACAGAAATAAATAATTACTGGCTTGTATCTAATAATTCTGGATCTACCAAATAATGTGCTTATTCTATTTTGAAGTTTATTCACTTTTTAAAATTGATCGATGTCTGCAGTAATCAACTATTTTTAAATGAAACCAAGTCTGAAGGCATTCATTTTGCCAAGACTATTCTGGACAGGCAAATTTAAATACATAGTTTAAGATGTTTTTTATTAAAAAAATATCAGACTATTCAATCCAAAATTCTAAGCAGAGAATTTCAGTATAGAAGGAGTTTGTTCTTTAAAGTGACTAACTCAAAGTTTCTGGCTGATGATGCATAAAAAAAATGAAATGTTTATACATAAAGGAATTCTTAGTGCAACTCTTCAGAACATATCAAAACTAAGTTATTGACTTATTTTTTGCCATGGAAACAATTCAGAATTATCAGTTATTCATAATTTCATCTGTAATTTTTTTCCCCATTTATCACTGGATTATAAGATTTTCTTAATAATGTAAATTGTGTGCAACAAAATGAAAAGGCACCGAGGCTCAGTGAGTTAACTCACTAGTGAAAATTTTACTGAGAGGGTCATGGGTTTAAATCCTGCTAAGAACAAAACTTTTTTCTTCCATTTTTAAGGTATATAGAAGCATTAAATTATGTTTTTCAAATGAAATTTTGACTTCTCTTTAATAGAAAAAATTAAAGCTAAAATCTGTCAGTCAGTAGCTTTAAGGGTTTGACTGTATCACTGGTGAAACTGCTTTGATTACATAAAATTTGTGGTTTTTACAATTAAAAGTTCTAAACAAATAGGCTATCTTAAATACTGCCCAAATTTTCTTGATGCAAAATAAGTCTAACTTGAGTTGGACTTCTTTAGCACTGCAAATCTCAAAGCAAAATAAGTCCAAGTTTAGTTAGCCTTGTTTTGCACCAAATATTACAGTGCAAAATAAGTCCATGTTTCAAAGTACTCATTTCCAATTAAAATAAAAATATCTGACTACAACTAATACAATTCTTATAGAATTTAGTCTTAAAGTAATTAAAACAATATAAAGTTTTTTGGCTTTCCTGAAAAGTTTCAAAAATTTGACTTGGTCCAGTTTTGCGCCAAACCCTCGATATACTTTGAAAACCTTTCACAAAAAAATAAAAACACAACCCTATTATATTTAAATAAAATTATGCACTGGAAATAAAACAATGGAAGTCCAGTAAATCAGGTCAATTCAATAACAATGCACCTTTTCGAACAGGTGAACAATTATTTGTTCCTTATAGTCAAGACTGTTAAATATACATGACCTCCTAGATGTCCCATTTATGGCTTTTTTTCAAGCAGTATCCCACTAAAAGTCTGTTTTTATGTTTACTGGCAGCTTCAGATTAAACAGCAGATAGAAAGTTCTACTATCTTACTCATGGATGAGCTGCTTTAAAAAGTCAAATTTACTCAATTATCATCTATTGCCTGTGTTTCATGGGGCAGCAGAGCATAAAATATGTGGTGGGGCTTTGGTATTATGTCATCCAAGCACAACTTTACAAGATCTTTATACTTGTCAATAGAAAGAGGAATAAGATCTCAGGAACTGCAGGACATGTGTTGTTGGATTGAACATCAAAATGAGGCTGGCATTTTTCTCTCTTCTGATAAATTTTCTGTTTCTGAAACATTACTAATCCAGAATTTATTTGCAAAATGGCACTGTAAAAGACCAACTGTAGCAGAAAGGCCTGACAAAAATTCAGTACTGAAAAAAATCACACTGGATATTTTCTTTTATCAAAAGAAAAAATGTTGCAGTGTTATGAAGTTATGTGACTTGTAACTACTCCATAATTTTTATAAATTAAATTTGGTCCAAAGTCTAAAAGAACTACTGAGTGGAAAAGTGTTATGGTACTGTTTTGTGACACCAGCTCTAAAAATCAATAGTGCTTGTTTTCCAGGCGCCATAATGCAAATAAGACGATGAGTTCAACACTCATTGAAAACATAACAGCGACTAAGAATTAAAGGCCCCAAATCTCTTATGAATATCCCCCTAAAGTGAATATTATGATTACAAAATGTAATGTAATGTATGAAATATGAATAACAATCTGCACAGTACAATAGGCCTACAGTACAAGTCATAATATTTTTTCATTATTTTGTTCAAATGGAGGGAAAATAAATCTATAAGTGTTTCACTGATTCTAAATGATAAGTGTTAAGGACATAATCTTAAATCCCTCCCCCTGAAAAAAAAAGCAAAAAAGCATTACCGTAATGCATTTAAAAGTACAAAATATAGGAAAGATAAATATATACTCACATTGCAGAATCCACAGGCATTCGGCACATTTGTCTTGCCAATAATGGTCAAGTTATCATAAAATAATCTCCCTTTGATCATCAAGACCAAAATAACTATCCAGCACCCGTTTACCATATAATATATTATATAGTAAACGGGTGCTGGATAGTTATTTTGGTCTTGATGATCAAAGGGAGATTATTTTATGATAACTTGACCATTATTGGCAAGACAAATGTGCCGAATGCCTGTGGCAGAATCCACGAACACTAACACACAAATCTGAGCACTCTGATCTAAAACATCTTATTCCATAAATGTTAATTCATACCAAATACATTAATAGTAATAAAATCTGGCCATCTTTGTGGTTTTTTCTCTCTATTTATCTTTCAAAAGCTTGTACTGAGAAATATAAGTAGATTCTATATAGATTCTAACTTTATGTCATCAATGATGTCTTCATTGCCTATAGGTCATGAAGTGTATTTTACCAATGAATGATATTTCTTAGAATTACTTACAATCAACCTTTTGAATCTTTACAACATTATTATATATTAATAAACACAATCTTTAATGCAGATACAACATTTTTCCATTGTTCATGTAAAATGTTAAGCGTGAAACTATTGTATCTGCCATTTTACATTTTTTCACTTAAAATTATAAAACAGAATTACACCCAAACATTTATTAAAAATCAATGATGATTTTGGGTTATTATATAAATATTGTTAAAAACAATTTTGCAGATACAAGAATTTCTCTTTTTTTATTAATCATGACTGCTTTAGTGTGAAACTATGGTATCTGCACCATGTCAGATACCATAGTTTCACGCTAACTATACTGCTTCATAACAGATACAACATTTTCACACATATGACAATTTAAGATTTTGTTATTACACTTGATACTTAATATTTATTCAGAAGATGTATAATCAGAATAGTGATGTATTCATGCAAAAAAGTGATTTTTTGTGAATATGTCAGATACAACAGTTTCACGCTAAACCCTCGAATTGTCAAGATCACAGTAGCCTTGTGTAAGAAAATAATAGATCTACAGTGAAGTCTCATTATTCCGGAAATTGTTAATCCGGTAAAAAATTTGCAGTCTGGACAAAAATAATTGGGAATGCTATTTTTGCTCGTTACTCTGGAAATCCATCTTCCAGAACTGGAAATTGATTTTAGGGAACCAAACATAAATTTATCTATGTATAATGATCTGTTAATCCGTACGGGAACCAACCCAAACTTGAGCAGACAATGGGACTTCTCAAGATAAGATATATGACAATATGTCACTTATCGCCGCGGGATGTGCAAATAAGTTTATTGGTGTGTTATACAGTTAACTTGTAGTTGAAAATTGGTTAAGGGGCACTACCCTTATGATGTGAACTGACAAGCATATAATCATGACATACTTAAATCATTACTCGTGAAGACATAATCATTTTGGACACAGTTATAAAATTTTTGATGATCATTCTTATCTTGAGAATGAAACTTTCAACTTTGTATTTTATAAATCTTAATTTACTTAACATTTCATCTTCTAGAAAAAGGGTAAAGGAAAAAAGTTATAAAATGATTGCGTGAATGATAAAAACACAAATAGATAATGCTTTAGGAAAAATAGAAAGTAATAGAAAGATACTTTCATCTATTATTATGTTTTTTGTTTTTTTGTTTTAACTTTTAAATCTCATACAAATGAGATCGATAAAAACACAAAAATTTGTTCTCAGACAACTAAAAAAACTTTAAGTTTAACATAAATAATAATTTTTAAAAGAATTCACTGAGTTTGATTAAATTTATTTTAGAAAATTGAAATTATTGTTCCTACAGAAGTAGTTACAGTTATTTATTTGTGTGTAAGTATACACTTTTTATGATTTGAGTGAAATAAAAATTAGAAAAAAGCAATTTTTAAAGAGTCTATATACACGTTTTTTTTTTTTACTAACAGATTGACGCCGATTGTCGGCGTCTTTCCCATGCTTTTTTTCCCCCCGAAAAATTTATTTTCCCCTAAAAAAATCATTTCCCCCTGCATCAAATTTAACATTTTTCTGATGGTTTTGGTAAAATAATATAACATTCTCTTTTATAAAATAGTAATTTATCTTCAAACGTATGATTTATGGACGAGTAAGATTTTATATTCGATCCAAGGCTAAATATAGCAAGTATTACGCCATTTTGTCCCAGCATTCCTCACTCGCTTAAAATAGCATGTAGACAGGAACCAAATTCATTTGGGCCCTGATGTATATCATGACGGGAAGCATTCTTATTTCTCCGTTTGGGGAAAATCCCAGAAAAATATCCAACAACTGGAGAAAGTATAACAAACAGATAAAAACTTTCTGATGCAAAAAAGTACAAAGCGTATTGCATCTTTTTTTCGGGCAAAAAGATATATCTCCATTGGATCATACTCCGAGTCAGGGAATTTTTACAGACGGAGGTGGATGAACAAGATGAAACATAAAGTACAATCAGTGCCGACAGTGGAAGCATGTCGGTCATTAATTGTACCAGTACTCGATCTGAACCTGAAAGTAACAAACTTGACAGTCGCTGTTTCAACTAAAAAATACGAGGCCAGATACTCTTGGTTATATTACAGTCTTTGAAATGATTGTTAATCTGTTTAAAGACAGAAAAGACAGAGACATTCCCCTTTAGTTTTAAATTGTTCAAGAGTGATTATCTGTTTACAGCCAGAGTATTGAAAACAGTAGAAGGTTGCAACTGAAAAAGTGGTTTATTCAGTTTCCCCTAATTGGCCTTTTTCGCACATTTTTCCCCTTTTTACCAGCGTCCAGTGTCTTCCCCTTTTCCTTAAAAAAAACCCCTGATATAAAAAAGTCATCCTGTTTTCTTGAAACCTGCATTGTGGGTGGTCTGATTCATTAATCCAGAAATTTCACTGGAAACAATAGTGTTCGGATTAACAAGACATCACTGTATATCATTTTGTGAAGACATGAAATTTATTTTTAGAAACAATTGTTTCTTTTCTTTTTTAAACAGATTTAGAAAACTCTGAAACAGTGGGAAATAAGCTGAGCTGTACAACAGATGACATATCTCACGAGTAAGTTGATTTTTCATTTTTAGCTTAGCTTTTTAAGGGAATGTAACCTTACAATTCATTTCTACACAGTTATGGGCCCATGTTTGACTTTTTTGAAATTTATTATTTACTTTAGTTTATACAACTCTTGAAAAGTCAAGCTTTGTTTTTTTTATGGAGAACTCATGTTGTAGTAAGGAATGTTTTATTTAAACCTGTTTAAAAAGTGCTCAGGGTGAGCTTTTGAAATTGCCTGTTGTTAGTACATACATGCTTCAACAGTAATTACTGAAGTCAACATGCCCTAAACCAGTCTATAAATAATGCTGAAATTTTGCCAGAAGGTAAATGGAAGTGACCTCTTTCAAAAATTTTCAAATGTTTTTTGGTCCTGTTCAGTGTTCATATTTAGATTACAGGAGCCGAAAAAAGACTTGAATGAAAATTTTAAAAATCTTCTAGTCAGGAACTATTTTCTGTAGATGTAAGATATTTGGTGAATAGCATTGCTGGTTTGACCTTTACAAACTTAGTTCAAATCTTGACCCCAGTGTCAATATTGGTCCCACATGGGTCACTTATATTTTACATGGACTTATATAGGAAACAAGAATAATTTATGTTATACTGTACAGTACTTTTGAACGTGTAAACAACGTACATGAAAAAAGTGCTTAAGAAGTTTGGTATATAATAATAATAATAATAATAAGAACATACCCAGATTTAACCATTAATTTACTTCGGAACAATAGATCTACGTTGCAATTTTGTTCTTTTAACTTCTGAGTTAGTAAATTTGTGTATTACTAACAAATACCAAGTTTCTAAAAATCTTATTATAAATAAGGCAATTAGAAAATAATATTGTCTTTCAGATTAAAGGAAGATATAAGATCTTTAAGGCGAAAAATTAGACGTCTCGAAGAGAGGATTAGCAATTTAGAAAAGGGAGCAAACAATTCAGACAAAAATGAAAAATTTCATCTGGTTGAACACTTAGATGATGGTGACGTTCAAAAAGTTTTGTGCACATTGGCCAGAGCCTTCTTCTCTGAACAAGAGCTGATTAACTGTTCAAGAACAGGAAAGAGAACCAGCAAATGTGCTGGGGATCCTCGTCCTCCATTGGATCCAAAGAAATTGGAGTGCCTAGAAAGGCTTGTCATCAAGAAAACCAAAATAAGCAGAGAGCTCTTCTTCAAAAAGTTAGAAAATCTACAAAAAGCACTCAGAAACAAAAATAAATTAACACTTGAACTGGAACAAAGATAAATACCATATACTTATATACTTTTCAATAATACAGAATTTGTGTCACAGTTGAATAATTCCTGAAATAATTTAGGTCTTAATAAAAAAAGAAAAATCGTGTACATATAGTTGGAATGTATACTGAATAAAAATGTGTATGTATTTGTGTAAATTGTAATACCAGTACTGAGCACTTCATGGTTGTGATTCACATCAGTGTCATGTCTTGTTCATTTTATTTTAAATTCCCTTACAAAAATTGTATGTGTTTTAGGTCATTGAGAAAGACTGTGCTTCAGCTAACTTAATACTTAATTTAGTTCTCATGATTATTTCATGGACTATTTTTAAACAGTGAGGAAATTTTCTTTTCAATGAAGTCAATTATTCACAATAGAGAATCAGTAATTTTTACTTGGAAACCTCAATATATTTATAATCATTTATATCATGAATTAGTCAAGAAAATGTACATACAGCTTCATGAATTTCAGGAAATTTTTAATTCATGAAGTCTTCATGGAAAAAATATGAAGTGCAAATGAGACATTAAAATAAAGAACAAAATAATTCATGAATTCTTCAAGAATATTTTTTTATGTGCATATTTGCATGAAATCTGCATGAAGGTAATTAAAATTTCATGAACTTTTCATGAACAAAGCCTGTGCTTCAGTTCATGCATTTTCATGTATTAACCGCTTCATGAGTAATTCATGAACCCCATATTTCATGGATTTGATGCAATTGTCTCATTTGCACTTCACGTAATTCTCATGAAGACTTCATGAAATTCCTTCATGAAGTATTCATGAATTGTTCAGGAATACTTCATGAAGTATGACTAAACATTTGACAAGGGTTAAAAATAACTTTATTGTTCGCAAGTTAGCATCTTTCAACTAAATCCAAGCAATTGTGGAGACGTTACAGAAAATGAAAGTAAGTGTTTTTCTGTCCGCTGACATCCATCCTAGTCATGATATAAGTGCAAACAAATATCTCATTTTCTTTTTAGCAAGAAGTGTATGCATTAGTGTGTACATTTGCATGAACTGGCAATGATTTTACGTTTTTGTTAATGGACAGTGATATAATTTTAAATTTTGGAACATGAAATCTCCCAAATAGCCGTCCTTTGTGTATAGATGTGGGACAAGATTTGCAGAGTAAGTAATATAGATAGATAGCTCATTTTTGTATAGGTGGACGAAACCCCCCTTCATTATATTTTCAGTAAGGCAGTGTTATTCTGGTTAGCACTGCAGGCCCATCATGGGTCTTTTGTTACGGTTTCTTTGTCAATTACATTGGTCTTACAACTGGACTTACAGACTTTATTACACTATTGATTAAAGAACAGTCGGCATGTGAGGCTGTTTTCTGTGTTTTAACTTTGAAGGGTTAGTATTTGGAAAAGCCACCATGAAAGTCAGCTTCTGAATTATTCTGTTTAAAAGTAAGCATTGATTTAAGAAAAGCTGCCATGTACATGTAACTGAAAGTCAAAATAGAAATGACTTTTGGCTTTGTGTGTGGTATTTAAAAATGCTCTAAACTTTTTCGCAGAAGTCACCAAGGTGGTATATGTGTTTGCATATTGCGTATAGTTTATTGGTAGATCACAACAGTAATTCTGGATATTGAATGCAGTTGGACTATATAATATCGACTGAGCAGATAGGTACATGTACTGTACTCAAAACTGGCAACTGTAATGCATGCAGTTGTCTGTAAGAATATAGATGAACAAGAAAGTTTTTTAGGCCCAGCAAGGGCAATTCTATGAGTTCTCATGTCAGACGTTTGAATCAGCCCCAAAAACACCATGGGATATTACTCTAAATTACTTCATATTATTTTGATTTTTTTTTTACAATAATACATGGAAAAGTTATGTGTCAATTGTCATTTATGTTACTTTTTATGCTCCCCGAAGGGCAAGCAAATAGTTGCCGCTTTGTCGATCAGTTCATTCGTCTGTCTGTCCGTCATAATTTTGTTCGGAGCATAACACAAAAACTGTGAGAGATATCAAGACCAAACTTCATAGGTAGTTAGATCTCATTGATGAGCAGTGCACTGCACAAGAACCATAACTCTTGCTTCATTAATTTTTTAGTTATTGCCCTTTGAAATTTCTCATACTTATTTTTTGTCTGGGGCATATCTCACAAAGAATAAGAGTTATCAACTTGAAACTTTATAAGTAGATAGATCTCATTGATGAGCAGTGCAGTGCACAAGAACCATAACTCTTGCTTTATTAATTTTTGAGTTATTGCCTTTTGAAATTTCTCATACTTATTTTTTGTCTGGGGCATATCTCACAAAGTATTAGGGATATTAACATGAAACTTTATTGGTAGATAGATATCTATGAGGAGAAGTGCAGCGTGCAAGAACCATAACTCTACTTTGCATAATTTAGGAGTTATTGCCCTTTGTTATTATTCTTACTTTCAAAAAATACATATTAAACAATAGCCCTTTTGGAATTGACTTTTATTTGGGGAGCATCCATCGGTTCTACCGATTTCTTGTTTCTCACAAGCCTTTCTGTAAATTGAGATGATTGGGACAGCTTTGGAAAGGATTAGTAGATCAGTTTTTCAGGGCTTTTGGTTTTGTTCAGGTCATTGTATAACTGTAATGTACCATGCAAAAACCTGCCATTGATCTTCTTTCATTTGAACTGCTAACTGGTTGTGAATTTCAAGATTAATGTGGCCACAAGTTGAGTGAGGAAGAAAAAATAGAATGGAACAAAATAGCTGAAAACAAGACAAATATTATTTGAAGTTGATCAGGAGAAATGTGATACTGATGATAAAAAAAAAAATTTGCTCAGAAAGTTTTGAAATGTTGTGTTAAAATCAGAGTTAAAGTTATGAAAAGGGTCCCAGAAATCTTAATTAGGCAAAAAAAAGCATTTGTTGGTCAGATTTTGAAATTTTAAACTGAACTTACTGGAAGTTTTTAATAATAATTTTGAATTCCTGTAAGATAGAGAAAATAACTTTCAATATTAAAAAGGCAAGTTATTCCAAAGTTTTAGTCGTTAGAAGCATAATTTTGTAAAAAAAAAGAAAAAAAAGCTCATTACATAACAAAAGGCTTATATTTCTTTTTCAGCCCCTTTCTCAGATACATACACAGAAAGTTTTCGAAATGTGGACATGATCTCAAACGAGAGAGGATATTCAATAATCAAAAATGGTTTACTTAGCTTGTTTACCTGTAGTTTTGAAAACTGTGGCAAAGCTTTCGGAAGTCGACAGGGCATTGAGAGACATACACGTGTGCACACTAAAGAAAAACCTTTCCATTGTAGTGTTTGTTCCTACCGTTGTTCTCGGAAAGATGTGTTAAAAGTACATGAGAATAAACATGGACTTTCACATAAGTGATTCTGGTGTGATTTTTTTTTGATGCTGAAAGACATTTTGAAATGTAACTCAAATCAGTTGGTATTCTGGAGTATGTTGTGGCTCAGTTGTACTGATTATTTCTGGATTCGTTAGTGAAAGCCTTCTAAAAAGGATATCGGTTCTCTGGACAGAAAAATGCTTGAGAAATGCCCAGAACAGTTTACAAAATTAATATGTTTGCTTCACAGCTATGGATAATGACGAATGTAAAGTAAAAGCTGGTGTCGGCGTCCGCATCCAAATTTCTGATTTTTAAGTTATTGTGCAGTAAAATATATTTTACTATAACTTCTTTATTTCTTGAGGGATTTACTTCAAACTTCAAATATATGTTCCTTAATATCACCCACATCATATTTGGTAAGGTTCATAACTCTAGCACCCACATATTCAGAATTATTTCCCCATTAAACTTGGAATTTTACATAATAATACATAATAATGATAAAATGATAAATATAATATGATATTCCATTCACCATGGAGAAAATTCTTGTGTATACATACACTGAACAGATAAAACAATCATGAACTGAAAATCTTTGTTTGCATTTAGCCTTCTGTAACATAGAACTTTTTTTCTTCCACTTTGTGTGTTATTTTTTACATCAATGTGTGGTTTTATCTTTTAAAATAAAGAATAAGACACTGTTAAAGAAAATAGTTCCTTGTCTTTCTAGTCGTGGCAAGAACTAATTAAGATAATACACTGACTGATTGTACAGCTGCTGTTTTTCATTTTGCAGATCCAGGCCATATCTTTTCAGACATGAGTCAAGAAGTATATAATGATGTCACACAGTCTCTTGACCAATCAGAATGGAGGAATGAGAACAGTGGCCAATCAGTAGGCAGGAATAGAAATTTTGAATTGCAGCCATATATAAAATGTAACCAGGATGGTTTAAACATGTTTGTTTGCCAGTTTGATAAGTGTTTTAAGACATTTGGAACAAAGCATATGGTTCAACGCCATGTTAGAAGACATACGAAAGAAAAACCATTTGTTTGTAATTACTGTGGATTTTGTTGTTCGAGAAAGGATAATCTGCAACAGCATGTCAGTTGTAAACATAAGAAGGTTTTATAACCTGAGGGAGTTCTTTCAGTTATTGAGTTCTGGTGTGGTAGTAATGTTATAGCTTTGAAAAAAAAAGACAGGCAATTAAAACTCGCGATGGATGACATTGAAAATCAATATAACCTTAATGTAAACGTTCAAATCCAGTAATTGTTTGAAGTTGCTTTTTCTGTGGGAGAAGTTATGGACCAAAATGGTGTTAACAGTTAATAGCCAACTTCCTTATTTTGCAAGGGTATTTTTTTACTTGAGGTCATTTGCAGAAAGAAAAGTGTGTATACTACTTGTATTTGGTATTAAAATCTAATGTTACATGTAACATTCAGAATAGAGTTGTTACAAACTGTGTGGTGTTGTATAACATAATATATAAAGATAAAAAAAAAAACCCACTTCTAACTTGATTGTCTTTGCAGTCATTAAAATTTGAAAATTTTAGTTCTAGTTGTTGTCAGACTGAAGCAGATCAAAGTCATGGTGACCTTCCCTGTATGTTAAGAAGCAGATGTTTCAGGCTTCAGATATTTGGCAGACACTATATTTTGGTGTATTTTTTCCACATTTCAGGCCTGACCAGAGAGTATGAAGATGTGAACACAGATCAGGGTGAAGATGCAGGATCCCAGCCATATACTAAAGTTCATAGTGGGAACAGAGATTTTTACCATTGTTGCCATGGAAACTGCAGAAAATTTTTTGCTAGCAAATACCTGATTGAGCGTCACATCAAAATACACAAGAAAGAGAAACCATTTGCTTGCAGATTTTGTGATTATAAATGTGTTCGCAAAGACTACATGAGAGTACACGAAAGCAACAAGCATTCGGCAGAAATATTGGATATGGGGTTAATTTGAAAAAAAAAATATGTATAATACATGGATGTTGGCTGGTGTGAAGATTTAAATTGACGTGCTTCCATTATTTTAAATGGTTATAGGTATTTGAGATTTTCAGAAAGCAAGCATTTGGGTGTACATAGCAAATCGTGTTTTATTCAGTATTCTGCATGGATGTACATATAAGATATTCAGTTCTCATCATTACTTAAAAGTTTTGTTGTTGAGATTGTTGTTTTTTTTTGTGTGGATTGTCATTGAAATCTGGAAAAAATAATGCATTTATGTATGTTAACATTCAAAGGAATTGTTATTATTATTATCCAGCCTGGCTATATAGCTCAGTTGGTAGAGCATCAGATTGTCAATCCAGGTTTCTCAGTTCAAACCCCACAGCGACAGGTATTGTGATAATTGATCTCCAACTATGTGTCTAGAGGTCATTAAATTTGCCGCTGTTCTATGATTCAGTGAGGAAGCAATAAGTTATTTGAATTGAGATTGACTAATAAGCTGGTTCGATACCCAGGAACAATTGTCAGGTGGACTTGCCGCTGGGACATGACCAAAATGAAGTTTAAATCTCATCAACTTCAGTGCAAGGCTTGCCATCTCAAACAAAATAGCCTGTAAACTGCTTTCTTACCAGCTGTTCACTCGATGTCATTCTAGGTATATAAAATCGTGTTATTCTAGACTTTGTCATGCCCTTGTTAAATATGTATTTGACTGAGGGTTTTTTTGATGGAAAATCTAGACACTTCAGTATTTGGAAAAGTACAGGGGCTGGGTAGGACATACGACATAATGCTTATATGTTAAGAATCTGTCAGTCAAGAAAACCTATTTTTTTTTGCAAAAACTAAGCAACAAAAGGCTAAGTCCGTTTGGCATTTGAGTTATTTCTTGTTGCTTTGTAAAATCAAGTCTGTGTAGTGTGGACCCTTTTGATAATTTTTAAAGCATTAATAGAGTTTGTAGTATGGATACGAGCTAATTATTGACCATGACCTTTATGCAGTCACTTCAGTGATTTATAACTAAAAGGAGGCTGCTTAACCCTGAACGTGCAGAAATTTTGTAATGGATTTGCCCAGCTTTGAATTTGGAACAGTCCATTCAAAGTTTAAGGGATTTCAATATCAAAATACAAAAATGGAGCTACCAGCAGTATAGAGCCTGGTCAGACTGCACGGATGTGCAGGCTGGCCTGGCTCTATAATGGTGGCAAAGGCTAATCACTTTCGGTTCCAGCATGTTAAGGGTTAAAATGTTTGAGACTTGTCTTGTCATTGACAAGTTCCCTGCTTGCAATACATTTAGACTGATTTTATCACCAACAAGGGGACTTTTGTTTCACCTGCATTTCTTTGAGACGTATTTTATCACTGACAAGGTGTCTGTGTTAAGCGTGTAATATTTTGAGACTTACATTTTCAAAAATACTTCCCGTCCATAAAAGATATTTTACAATTAAGCAACATTTTGCCGGAATTCAGCAAGTTTTGAGTGTATGGATAGGGTATATGAAAAAAAATTATGGAGTTAACTCCCATTTTTGAATTCAGGTAAACATCTACAATTAAGTTGTTTTTCTCTGGTGTTCTTTCTGCTAAAGTTTCTGAATTTTTCAGAAGAAACATGTAAAACATGTTATCTCAGCCGCAGCCTTCATGCCATAGAAGACTATGTAAAATTATGTCCCCTGTTTCAATAGGCCATTTTTCATCATCATACTTTTAGGCAAAAGTCTTACTTCCTGGTAGAACTCATGAGACGGTGGTAAAAATTAAAAAAGCACCCAACATTGTCGGATTATTCAGCTTTAATTGAAATGCTTGACTGTTGAAATAAAAAGAATAAATGATTTGGATACTGAAATGTCATATTTGATTTTAAGGAAAAATTGACTGAAGAGAAAACATGTACATGACTTATAGCTAATTGTCTATAGGGTACAAGTTATTTCAAGACTGATGGTGAAGATGACCCAAAAAAAAACTGATTTCTTTCAGATGCAATGGCCAGTCTGTGCAAAGTTTGTGGAAGGACATTCCAAATTAGGTCTGGTCTAACCTGTCATGAGAGAAAACATAATGACAGTGCACCTTATAGATGTTGTGGAAAGAATTTTTTTAGTACCAATCATCTTGAAAAACGTAGACATAGTTAATATGTTGCTGTGTTCACCTTGTGAAACTTTGATCTGCAATGTTTTAGACATCCACCTATTGACAAGCATGACGTGAACACAGTGTACAGTTGAATCAAGGAAAGCAAACTTAATTGGTTTTTGCCTGGAAATGAGATGAATTGCATTATAAAAATGGTAAAAACAGTAATAAAGAAACTGGTCTGGTAAGCATAAATTAAAAGTTTAAATGTTGTTTTTAACATTTCAGATGTAATGTTATGGTGCTCCTAAAAAAACAATTGTGAAACATGTGCTCTAAAGTTCGCCAAAAGGTACGAACTTAACAAGCACAAACAAATCAAACACACAGAACCCAGACTAAAGTGCGAAACCTGTGGTATAGCTTTTGCAGACAAGTCTGCCATGAGAGAACACATGGATTCCCATACTGGCAAGAAAAGTCACAGATGCAGGTGCGGTAAAGCCTACAGATACTCGTCTGGCCTGTCTAAACACAAAAGTAAATGCAAGATGGGATAGAGTGAACTTGGAAGAACTTATTAATAAATACATTTCAGTAAACTTCTTTCTTGGTAATGTCTTCATCATTTGTGATGTTGTGATATTTTATATTCCTAAATGGTTGAGACTGATTTTATCATTCTGACAAGGGGTCTGATAAGATTTTTGCCTGCATTTCTTTGAGACATATAATCTATCACTGAGAAATGGCATTCAGGTTTACCTGCAATATTTTGAGATTAATTTATCATTGTCATGTGGACTTTTGTTTTGCCTGCAGTACTTTTATTTGACTTGTTATTAAATTAACTTGTTCTTACAGGTCTGTGAGTTGTGTAGCTTACAAGTGATTTAAAATGTAAATAGTAGTTGCAGCTCACTTCTCTATCTATAATAGCACAGGTGTTCTTCACAAAACCATTCAACAATACCTGTCTCAAACAAAAAAAATCACTCAGCAGTATAACGTATAAAAAGAACACAACTAAAACTCTTGTGGTACTTCTTAGTTATGCAAACACGTCTTAGTTATGCAAACACATCTTAGTTATGCAAACACGTCTTAGTTATGCAAACACGTCTTAGTTATGCAAACACGTCTTAGTTATGCAAACACGTCTTAGTTACACAAACACGTCTTAGTTACGCAAACACGTCTTAGTTATGCAAACACGTCTTAGTTATGCAAACACGTCTTAGTTATGCAAACACATCTTAGTTATGCAAACATGTCTTAGTTACGCAAACACGTCTTAGTTACGCAAACACTTCTTAGTTATGCAAACACGTCTTAGTTACCCAAACATGTCTTAGTTATGCATACACATCTTAGTTATGCAAACATGTCTTAGTCATGTAAACACATCTTAGGCCACACCAAATTAATATCTTGTTCTTCGGATTTTTTTGAGAAAAATATGGGGCGAGCGAGCGAAAAAAAAAATTAAAATATTTTTTTTCTGATCAGTCATTTAGCGGAGCGAGCGAAGAGCGAAGAAAAAATGTAAACCATGATAGCGTTAAATGAGTATGTTAAAACCACTTTTAATTCATCGATTTCAAAAGAATGATTTTAACATGACAAAGCCTTTTTGAGAAAAACAGCTCTACATAATGTATTTTAACAATTCAGTTAGAAACAGATAAGCAGAGTGCACATCAAGTATAATGATCAAGATGCCAGTTACACGTCGTCTTCATATGATGATCATTTATGCCAATTTATTTTGAAATCCCGTCATGCTTGACAAAGTTATAAGCCAGACACTAACATCTACGCATAAACTTTAAGTGTCCACTGTGACCTTCACCTTTGAGCAAATGACATGGTTCATGCAGGCGACACATTGTCTTCATATTATGATCATTTATATCATTTTTTTCCGAAATCTCATCATGTATGACAAAGATATGAGGCGGACACAAAATTTGACACGGACAGACGGATGGACAAACCAACCGACAGGGTAAATGTTACATGCCGTCCTGCCATTTTATGGCAGGGGCATAAAAATTGTAAAAATCTATTGCTAGTAACTGTTACCCTTGACCATGATCCCTAGTGACCCAAACTGCACCCAATGTTAGAGGATATTAAAAGGAACCTGCCTATACATGTGAACACAATTTGTTAATACATAACGCCTGTATGAACAAAAGTATTAAAAATAACAAAGGGCAATAACTAGAAAATTATAAATGGAAGTGTTATCTTTCTTGTGCAGTGCACTTTTACTTAGTAATGCAAACACATCTTATTTATGCAAATACGTCTTAGGTATGCAAACAAATCTTAGTTACGTAAACACGTCTTAGTTATGCAAACACATCTTATTTATGCAAATACGTCTTAGTAATGCAAACACGTCTTAGTTATGCAAACACATCTAAGTTATGCAAACACATCTTAGTTGTGCAAACATGTCTAGTTATGCAAACACATCTTAGTTATGCAAACATGTCTTAGTTGTGCAAACACATCTAAGTTATGCAAACACGTCATAGTTATGCAAACACATCCAAGTTATGCAAACACATCTTAGTCATGCAAACATGCAAACCTGTCTTAGTCATTCAAACACGTCTTAGTTATGCATGTCTGAGTCATGCAAGCATGTCTTAGTTATGCAAACATGTCTTAGTCATGCAAACATGTCTTAGTTATGCAAACACATCTTAGTCGTGCAAACATGCAAACATGTCTTAGTCATGCAAACACATCTTAGTTATGCAAACATGTCTTAGTTATGCAAACACATCTTAGTCATGCAAACACATCTTAGTTATGCAAACATGTCTTAGTTATGCAAACACATCTTAGTCATGCAAACACATCTTAGTTATGCAAACATGTCTTAGTCATGCAAACATGTCTTTACTCTTAGTTATGCAAACATGTCTTAGTATGCAAACACATGTTAGTTATGCAAACATGATAAAGCCTTAAATCATAAAAATACATATTTGATTTAGAATGATTTACATTCAGCTGATCATGACGGAACCAGTGACTTTCGGAAAAAAATAACTGAAGTCTGGTTTCTCAGTCTGTACCAGTGATTTAAGTAACCTGTGATGTCAGTGTATTTAAAACATACCCTGTGTTTTACTAAAAAGGATGTATCAGCAGCAGTTACTTCCAGTGTTACTGCAATATTTCAATCTAGACTGTTTGAAATAGTTCCAAGGTTAAACATTGATTAGCATTAAGCCACGGTTCATTCAACTAAATATTGGGTTGGTTGATACGGGTTTTAAAAGCTTTAGGTAACAGCTGTACAGAATCAGATAAGTGTTCTGAGTGTTATGCTTTGTGAGCAGAACAATAAATCTTTTTTTTTCTCATTTAAAAATTGATCAACGTTTCCTAAAATTACTGCTTTTAGTGAAATGTTTTTAAAGATATAAGGATTTCTATATGTGAACACTTTAATACATGATTTTACTTGTATAGTTCTTTATGTGTTCATTCGGAACTAGATCAGTGGCTGCTCACTACTGTGAGATAATGCTTTGAAAAACCTTCAGTTGACTTGACTATTGTTTGTTTTGTGGTACTACACAGTACACACCAATTCTTTCCTGTAGTTTTTTCATTTTGAAGGCTTTTTGTCTACTTCAAACATGGCATTGCATGAATGCGTCTTATTGTTGCTTTCATAGTTTGTTTTTTCTGTGTCACCGTTTTTTCTGCTTTTTCTGTTATTTTCATTTAGCAAATGAAATTGGTCCATTAATTAAAACAAACACTTTTAATTTTGTAGCCCTAATTGAAATGGTTATAGGGGTTACACAATAAACTCATTTGATTTTCCAGCTGTTTAAATTTAGCAGTTTTACATATACAAACACTGTACATAGCACCTAATGCATTATACATATATACATTTTTTCACAGTATATGCCTCCCAGGTTGTAGTTGAGAGACCTAAAGCTGGTGTTGTTTCGCCAGATGTGGCAAAACAGTTTAGGGTGAGTAGTCTTAATTCATGGTGGCTGTTTTTTCTGCTACAGTTCTTCCAGAAAATATGTACACTTAACAGATGATTGGACAAAACCAAATGGTTGATACAGTACGATTTCCACCACATAGAAACTGTTGTAGGCCACCAGTTGTTTCCAAAATTCCAATTCTTTTGACAGAATCCTTGTCTCTTTCTTGTAATATTAAATTTTGCTATATTTTGAAGACAAAGAAAAAAATGCGAACATTTTTACCAATATTTGAGTCCATTTCTCAAGAATTTAAATTTTGAAATTGTGGCACATTGAGGTTTTAGATCGAGTTGTTTGATGTCTGTTGTCCATGGTGCCTTCAAGGTTTTACAGTTACGGCCCCTGAAAGTGACAAAATGTTTCTGTCCACATGATAAGTGGCCTCATTCAAACTCCATTTGTATGAGAATCAGTTAGGACGTTAATATCTATGACACAACTATGGATAGTTTTAAAAAGGGTAATTTGGGGTCCAAATGTAGGCCACAAGGTCAAATTTTATAAACCTCTTGATTATGTAATAGTAGCTCCATTTTTGACACATCTTTAAGAAACTTGGTCAGGATATTTATATCTATGATATATAGGCTAAATTAAAAACTGGCTTATCTGTGGTAACTAAGGTCAGTAGGTCAAATCTAAGAAAATCTTTTTTTACACAATTTTCTCTCATATTCAAATCTGAGACATTGGAGGAAAATGATAACTCACACGGTCAAATCTGAAAAAAAAACCCCAAACCTTTTGTACCTGGTACGGACTATTTTTCATCCATCTTCATGAAAACTGGTACGGATGTTTATAATGTATAGGCTACTTTTTTTTCTGAGCATAAATTACTTAAGCCACTAGTTGATGAACAGTAATGTTTCATCTTATTTATAAATAACAACATTCGATCATGAAAAATCATGTTACACGCATCACTTCAACATCATTTTAACTATCAGAACTATTTGTCTTCATAATAAATTCGTAACCCTGTTTCAATTCAGATGATAGAGATTTATCCTCAGTCAGGTGTGTACTGGTTCAGAGGCCAGATGGAAGCTGTACTTTTCAAAAGTCAAGAACCAGAATGCCTGATAAGCAAAGTCATATCTTTATTTTTCGATAAGGAGGTACTCAAGAGTCAGCATTAATTAAAGTGGTAAATGACAAGTGCAGCCACTGCCGTCGACCGCCAAGAACTGGACGTCTTTATAGCAGAGAAAAATACTTGGCACGCAAGAAGAAGAAACAGGAACATGAGTCAATGAAAACAAAGAAGAAAAAGCAAAGACAAAACATTTATAATACAGACAAAGATTTCTTGTTAGAAGACTAATAAAAACAATTTTAAGAATGAAACCAGCTTTCTGTGTATTTATTAATAATTGAATGTGAGAATTTACAAAATAACATCTCCCCCACTCACTAAAGGGAGACATTTGCTCTTTATGTCTCTCAAACTGAATTTTGGTGGCATTTAGTTATCAGCTCGTATAGCTTTCCTACATTTATTCTTGAGCATTTCATTCCCTTAGCTGTCTGTCTGTAATTGATTTAGTTTGACTTTGACTACTGTTTTTTCCTTGTGCCCTTTGAGTGTTTTCAGTGGTTTCGTGTAAACTTGTATCAGTCTCTTCACAATTAAGTTATTAATTCATGTAAACCATGCATCCTTTCAGGGAATTTACTTTGTGATATCAATATTTCCTTGTTCAGTTGTTGCCGTATTACCGATAGTGAATACCAAAATATAGTTTGTGAAGTTGGTTATACTCTGTTGTCAGTGTGTTACCATATTTCCGTCGCTGTGTTGCTAGCAGTTTTCACTCAAGTTATTTTCTAGTCAGTGTATTACCATCCCTGACAGTCACTGGTTTAACAATGACAATAATCTGGAAAATCCCTCCTATTGTCTGCTGACTGACAATTTAATGTCAGATCATTCTAGTACCAGTGTGATGTCAGTTCTTTTAACTGACACCAAAATACAGTAACAGTCCAGATTGTTGTAACATCATTACCATTCTGTTGCAAGGTCTGGTATTGTAATGGTAATTTAAATATACTAGTTTAAGTAGACCAAACTTGTAACAGCAGACCATGAAACTGGTATTATATTTGCATTAAACTGAAAACAGACTAATGAAGCACTGACAGTGCTTTGCTATTATGACATTGTCAGAAACCAGCATTGGATCCATTCAGTTTCATTCTATTTGTAGACTGTGGGACAGTTGGTTTTGAACATGTGGTACTCTTGAATGATTAATGACATATTTTCATTGGCTTCTCAAATGTTTCCTTTCACAGTCTTAGCCAGTGAAATTACTCATAACATTTAAACATGAAACTTTGTTTAAAATTATTATTATTATTGCAAGTAGGTCTGTTTAAAGTAAAAACATTGCTGTTATAGACCAGCCTTCAGAATTGAAGAGTATTTTTTTATAATGCGCGAAAGAGGAGTTCCATTTGCTCATTAATATTCATGAAAATGAGTTACCGACAGACCGTTGTCAGATGGTACATAATCCAGTTGAACAATATATGTATGCGGGTAAACAAAGATGGCAAGATAGAAAATTTTCATAAAAGTATAAAACTGGTTTTTGGAGAAAAGGCATAGTATGTACACCATTTTCCTCTTAGATTCCTTTTGAAAATTTTTTTATGTGTCTATTCTATGATTAATTCCTTATCTCATTTTAAAGGTTCTGTGCCGAAAGTATTCAGTATGCAGCCCCGTCAGAGTGCAATTGAAGCTGTGGAAATAAACATTAAACAAGAGAAGAACAAGTGTGAACCTTGTGGACGGTATTTCCAGTCCATTTCACACCTGCAGAGACACCTGAGATGTCATACAGGGGAAAGACCTTTTATTTGTAGTGTGTGCAGCAAGAGGTTTTCTGACAGATCTAACATGAGAAGACATGTGCTGTTAGTTCACAATGCTGCATCCAATTAATCAGAAAAATCACTTACTGCAGTTAGGTATCCATACATTTAAAGTTGTGCATTGCTGTTTTGTTTTCAACTATTTCTTGTTCTTTAAGTTGTGCATTGTTGTTTTTTCTGTTTGTTAAAAAAAAAATCAGGTTTGTTCAGTTATACTTGGTGTTTTAGCTCAGATTTTGTTATTGCCAGGTGTCCGTTATGCATTGTCTGTTGTTATCTTATTGCTTTAAGTAACATCTCCTAAACCTCTTGGTCAGAGTTGATGAAACTTAGCAGCAATGTTTCTAGCATGAAGCTCTACAAAAATTCATCAAACAATTCCATTCAGTGCAGAAGTCTGTTTGCTTTTATTTTTAGCTCACCTGGGCTAAAAATGCTCAAAGGTGAGCTACTGGGATCATTGATTGTGCGGTGTCCGTTGTGTGTTGTCAACAATTTGACATGAATGACTTCTCCTCCTAAACCCTTCAGCCAACTTTGACGAAACATGCCTGGGATATTCCTTGCATGAAGCTCTACCAAAGTTGTTCAAAGAACTCTGGTTACTATGGCAACAGAAAGGAAAAACTTTTAAAATCTTCTTGTATGAAACGACAAGGCCTTGAGCCTTAAGATTTTGTATGTGGCATTGTCTAGTGGACCTCTACCATTTTTAGCTCGACTTTTTTTGAAAAAAAAATCTAGTTATTGTCATAGTCATGGTGTCGTTGCCGTTGCCGGTGCCGTTGCCGTTGCCGTCCGAAAACTTTAACATTGATCATAATTTTTTTTATTCCTTGATGGATTATCTTCATACTTGGACACAACAACCCTTTGGACAAGACCTTCAAGATGACCAGACTAAACTTAAACTTGACTCTTAAATGACCTTCATATTCAAGGTCAAAATATTGAATTTTGCTAAAATTGGCCATAACTTTATTATTAGTAGGTGGTTTCTCTTAATTCTTGGACACAACAACCCTTTGGAGAAGACCTTCAAGCTGACCAGACTAAACTTGACCTTGACTCATAAATGACCTTCATATTCAAGGTCAAAATATTGAATTTTGCTAAAATTGGCCATAACTTTATTATTGATAGGTGGATTCTCTTTATGCTTGGACACAACAACCCTTTGGACAAGACCGTCAAGCTGACCAGACTAAACTTGACCTTGACTCATAAATGACCTTCACCTTCAAGGTCAAATTATTGAATTTTGCTAAAATTGACCATAACATTAGTATTTATGGTTGGATTTGATTTATACTTGGACAAAACAACACTTATGACAAAACTGACATGTTGAATAACTCAGATTTGACCATGACCTTAAAATTACCTTGACCGTCAAGGTCAGATGATTGAATTTTGCTTAAATTGTCATTACTTTCTCATTTATTTATAGATTTAATTCAAACTTGGACTAAACAACAGTTGTGACAAATCCGACATTATGATTATTTCAAGTTTGATCTTGACCTTTAAATGACCTTGACGGTCAAGGTCAAATCATTGAATTTTGTAAAAACTGGCCATAATTATGTAATTTATGGTTGGATTTGAATCAGACTTAGGCAAAACAACACTTTTTTGTTTCGATTTCAAAAATGTCATTGCATGACCTATATTTTTGACCTACTGACCTACTTTCTGGTTTTGAGCTACAGCAAAGAAATTTGGACTGTGTGCACAGTTTTTTCTTCCGATTTCAAAAACGTCATAGCATGACCTATATTTTTGATCTACTGACCTACTTTTTGTTTTTGGAGCTGTGGCAATGAAATTTGGACCGTGTGCACAGTTTTTCATGTCGAATTCAAAAACGTCATGGCATGACCTATATTTTTGACCTACTGACCTACTTTTTTGTTTTTTAGCTACAGCAATGAAATTCGGACCATTTGCACAGTTTCTCGTTTCGAATTCAAAAATGTCATGACATGACCTATATTTTTGACCTACTGACCTACTTTTTGTTTTTGGAGCTATGGCAATGAAATTTGGACCATGTATACAATTTTTTGTTCCAATTTCAAAAATGTCATAGCATGACCTATATTTTTGACCTACTGACCTATTTTTTTGTTTTTTAGCTACAGCAATGAAATTTGGACCGTGTGCTGTTTTTCTTTCCAATTTCAATAATGTCATCGCATGACATATTTTTTGACCTACTGACCTACTTTTTGTTTTTGGAGCTATGGCAATGAAATTTGGACCATGTACACAGTTTTTTGTTCCAATTTCAAAAATGTCATAGCATGACCTATATTTTTGACCTACTGACCTACTTTTTTGTTTTTTAGCTACAGCAATGAAATTTGGACCAATTGCACAGTTTTTCCTTTCCGATTTCAAAAATGTCATAGCATGACCAATATTTTTGACCTACTGACCTACTTTTTGTTTTTGGAGCTATGGCAGTGAAATTTGGACCATGTATACAGTTTTTGTTCAGATTTCAAAAACGTCATAGCATAACCTATATTTTTGACCTACTGACCTCCTTTTTTATGCCCCCACAAAGTGGGGTGCATATAGCGTTGCACTTGTCCGTCCGTACGTACGTCTGTCTGTCCGTCCGTACGTCCCGAAATCTTGTGAACGCAACTCCTCTTAAACCGGATGGCAGATTTTGCTTAAACTTCCAGGGATGAACAACCATAATGTGTAGATGGTAGTAAAGGAAGGAATTTTCGCTGCGACCAAATTTAATAGAATTATGGCCCTTTGTTGATTTTTTCACTAGAAATTTTGTGAACGCAACTCCTCTTAAACCAGATGGCAGATTTTGCTTAAACTTCTAGGGATGAACAACCTTAATGTGTAGATGGTAGTAAAGGAAGGAATTTTTGCTGCGACCAAATTTAACAGAATTATGGTCCCTTGTTGATTTTTTCACTATATACCATATAGAAATTTTGTGAACACAACTCCTCTTAAACCGGATGGCAGATTTTGCTTAAACTTCCAGGGATGAACAGCTTTAATGTGTAGATGGTAGTAAAGGAAGGAATTTTTGCTGTGACCATATTTAACAGAATTATGGCCCTTTGTTGATTTTTTCACTATATACCATATAAATAATTGAACATATAAATTTTACATTTGTAATTTAATTTAACATGTACATAAGGTTACCTGTAGATCATTTTAGGTGTATGTACAGAAAAAATCTTACATACAGGATATACATGCTCTTGTTTATGAGCACTTATGTATAGTGGGGGCATCCGTGTCCTATGGACACAGTTCTAGTTGTTTTAAAGCTACGGCAATGAAATTTGGACTGTGTGTACAGCTTTTCGTTCGGATTTCAAAAATGTCATCTCATGACCTATATTTTGACCTACTGACCTCCTTTTTGTTTTTGGAGCTATGGCAATGAAATTGCATTGGTCCATTTCTGTGAAATGCATCATTACATTCATAAAAATTTCTTTCATCTTTGAACCCAGGTTAGTGCTTTAGGGCCATTGGCCCTCTTGTCTATTAATACTTGGAAAAAACAAGGCTTATGACAAAACCTACATGTTAAATTATTCAAGTATGACCTTAACCTTTAAATGACCTTTACAGTCAAATTTCTAATTATTGCATTTTGCTAAAATAGCCAAACTTCTGGTTTTATGGACAGATTTGATCTATACAGGGACAAAACAACACTGAGAATAAAAGAAACGTGTTAAACAATTCAAGCATTACCTTGACCTTTAAATGACCTTGACATTACTTAACTTGGGTATATCTTTGTTGTTAATGGATGTAGTGTCTTCATGCTTGGACATAACTACTTTTTAGACAATACCTCCAGAGAAGGTTAAACTGAACTTGACCTAGACCTTTAAGGTCAAATTTCTGAATGTTGCTAAAATTGGCCATAACTTTGTTATGTACATGTATAATAATATTTCCAAATGATGTTTCATTTGAAATCCCTTCACCACAATGTGCTTCCTCTGATGTGTTTGCCTTTGGAAATAGAAAAAAGTGGAGCGTGGCCCCCGCTTGCGGTGGCTCTTGTTTTTCAAATTATGTCCCTGGGGTCAAATTTGGCCCTGCCCCATGGGTCAATTGATTTTACATAGGCTTATATAGGCAAAACTTAAAAAAAAACTTCTTGTCTGAAACCACAAAGCCTAGAACTTAGATATTTTAATGGAGCATCAGGTAGAGGTCATCTACAAAGTTTGTTCAAATTATGCCGCTATAGTGAAAATTGGCTCTATCCTGGGGTCACTTGTATTCATATAGATTTATATAGGGAGAATCTTAAAAAAGCTTCTGATGTTTGCTCAACAGCAGACCCAAAGGCAAAGTATTCAGGTGAGCGATCTAGGACCATCATGGGTGAGAAGCATTATCTAGGAAACCTCTATCAGTTCTTTTCAAATCATATTCCAGAAATGATAATTAAACCACCACCATACGAAGTCATGTGACCCATCTGCCATTATGGTACTGAACACTCCTAGCAAAGACGAAACAGTCCCTTAGCCCTTAACCTGCTGGAACCGAAAGTGATTAGCCTTTGCCACCAGTATAGAGCCAGGTCAGTCTGCACATCCATGCAGTCTGACCAGGCTCTATACTGTTGGTAGCTCCATTTTTGTATTTTGATATTGAAATCCCTTAAACTTGAATGGACTGTTCCAAATTCAAAGCTGGGCAAATCCATTACAAAATTTCAGCATGTTCAGGGTTAGTGTGTGCACAGTACAACAATACTCGTATAACCTATATTTGTATACTAAGAATTTCAGTTTTTCCTATGAAATTCAACTATCTTTTAAAAGTATTTTGGTGTTTTTATGTTACTGTTTCCCATATACAAATTGGAAGCTTGGGACTAAACCAACATCTAAAAAAACTTGGTTTTGAAATGATCAAAATTACTACATCACGTGCACTAGACCAAAGACCTAATATTTTTGGTTTTTGGCAAGATTGTAATTTTCTTCAGTTACTGTAAACATTGATTTCAAATCTAAAATGTAATTCATTAGCAACACATTTTTTTTGTACTTTATGCATATTTGGTATTCACCTCAACTTTGAATAATTTAACCTGAGTTAACTATGGATTATCTAAACTGTTTTAAAAGATCAAATAGAGCCTGAACATTTATGTTAAAAGCTGCACAGAACCTTTTTCAAAGTATGGTTTCACTTTAAAAGATAATATTGTGTTATAAATTATTTAAAGATATATAGCGGTATGAAAGTTATGTCAACAGTAATCCATATTAGAAAACTATCTTTGTGGTAAAAATTCCCAAGTACATTGTATCATTTAGGTTATGGTTTTGTCTTGCATTTAATCTGCTGTGTAATTTTAGAGCCACTTGTAGTCAAACCTACATTTGTCTTTAGCTATTCCCTGTGATCAAATACCTAAATTACCTTTTATTTTATTTAATAAGGTCTTTGCCTGTGACGTTATGGAAATGATTACCTTATGGTTTGTTTTCGTTAAATGCCTCTTTATGGATAATTTGCTGGTATGTTTTATCTGAGTAGCTCAAATCCAGTATCTCAAAGCTGACCCTTACTTGATTAGTCACAGTTTGACACTTTAATGATCCTGTTTGCCCCTTAGGAGCGACAACCACTTAAAAGTTTTACACACAAGGATTTTACTTTTGAAACTTATGTTTAACAAAAAAAAAAAAAAAAAATTATCAGTTGAAAAAAATAGAGAAATGTTAATGCAAGGATTTTCAACTGGGCAATGTCTGTTTCATGAATGAAAATTGAAATTAGATATTTGCATGATTTAAATTGACTATGGTACCTTGATATTCAAATCAGAACTAGAGAAAGACTATAAATTATCAAGAACATCTTCTCGGGGTTAATTTAGGCTGTAACTCTGTTGTATACTGAATGAAAAATTTTTTCTGCATGTGGAAGAGTGTGTAAATCGAGAATTGGGACATTTTGCATGCAGAAAAATTTATGTGTTTTGGGATGCTCGAAACTGATCAATTGAAATAAAGGCAGGTAAACAGTGTTATGAAAAACAGTCTATCATAGAAGGTCACAAAATATTTCCATGCCATGAAAATAAACACTAATACAACATGTCACATGAAAATGAACTGACATAGCTTTTTAGGTTAGTGTTTGATAACTAATGCAGATTCCAGATATTTTTCAATCTGTAAGATTATATATAAAATGTAGCAGATTTAGTCTGATCTATTCAGATCTGGCATTTTTGCAAGGGGATGTAGGGGTTTTCAGCTTTTTGTTTTGTTAGTGAATGTGATTCTCATTCCTGCTGTAAAGCTTAAATCTGTTAACATTTCTTAAATATTTATTTATTGTTATTAGTTGTGAATAGTCAAAGGACCTGCATACAACAGTCTGTAAGCTTCAAATTAGCAATAGGTGATTTCTTGTTTTTGTTGAATGTCATTGAGATTATTCAATTTAGGATTTACAAGCTGTTGAATGAGTACATATGAAAACATAGCTTTAAAATAGTTTTCTATTATTTTCTGTTGCCTTAGTACAAAAAAGAAATCATTTTGAAATATTTTTTTCTCTGTTTCAGGGGCCACTACTCTGGTAAGAAAAGTGCGAAAAGATCATCAGTGTCAGTTATGTGGAAAGTCATTTCGGTTTAAGGCAGATCTTCAGAGACATTTTCGAATACACACAGGAGAAAAACCATTTGTTTGCGATGTCTGTAGCAAAGGATTTTCACAGAAAGGCAGTCTACGAATTCACAGATTCAGTATACATAATCTGAGTACCTGACGAGTTTAGCCTCCATTAGACACATAAAGTGTTCTTTTACTAATACTTGACATTTGGAAATTTGTCTGCTGGACAATTATTATTCTAAAGAATCTGGATGGGATTGAATATAAAGGCAGAATTATAAGAGCTGAATTGGTTTTGCGAATTATTGAATTTACTTTAAGTACATGAAAAGTAAACCAATTATAAATGATTCTTCTTGTTACCTTTTGCTTTCAAAGAGCCAGAAAAAAGGGAATCTGACTCAGGACGTCCAAAAATAATTGTGTAAATTACATGTACTGTTCTGTTGAATTTTTACTGTTACTAAGTTGTAGTAGTTTGGTTTTGATGTTTATGAATAGCTTAAGTTGCTGAATCTTCAAACTTGAAAATCCTGTTTTATTGTAGCATTTGAAAAGATGTAACATTCTTATATAAAATTGCAGATAAACATTTATACAGTACTTATAGGTAGTTAAATCGAAAGTTTCTTAATATCACCTGTTTTGATGAAATGGTTAAGAAAATATGAGACCAAAGCCTTAATGATTTAAGTTAAGTTTAAAGTTACTGAAGAAGAGACAAGTAGGAAATTTTGATGAGTTCACAAAAAGTGATGTTAATACTTGTTAATGTAAACTATAATTATTATGTTATTATTGAAATCTTGCTTTCTTTTTACACATGCAGCATTTGGACACAAAGTTGGAAAGAAGTACAGTCCCACCTCCCCAAATGTCACCTCCCACGAATGACATCCTCTTTACGACGACATTTATACTTCCTCCCATTGGAATTCTGTGCATTTTCACCTGTCACTAGCGACACCTCTAAACAACGAGCAACGGCACTATATTTTCTCCCAAACAACATCTGAATACCTCCCATGACAGACACTAGTAAGGAACTTCAAACTGGATTTCCTTAAGATTTTCAGTGCATGTTTGCTAGTATAAAGTCTAAAATTATATCATTTTACACAGTTACCAGCTGGTAATCTAACAATTACGTGTATAAACATTAAGGCACACGTCAACTGGGAACCAAGTGAGTGATGAAATCTGACGGCCATTCTAAAAATTTAACTAAAAAAGAGATAAAGAAGTTGCAAACACCCTGAGATTTGGAGGTAATTATCCAATTTATTAAACAAACATACAATGACGGTGTGAACTATTGACGCTGTTTGGCTTTTTTGCAAGTATTTTAATTACGGGTGTGCAAGTTTGTTTGTTGATCGGCCGACTTTGTTTGCTAAGATTGGCAAACATTAAAATGTAAGAATTCACAGATATTTTAAATAAGTGGATACAGTAATGACAGGAACAAGAATATTGCAAAATCTTATTCAAAAGATGAGCAGAATACCTATTTGATGGAGTAATAATATAACATGTAAATAAAGAAAATATGATTACATCTAGAAATTTTGAATAAAGGCAGAGTAGTCATCCTTTGGGTAACAGAACATTATAACATCAAACTTACTAGTTCATCACTTGAAACTGATTGAACCTCCCTAGAACAACAACCTCTCTACAACAAACACTTTCACTTGATCTGAATGGTGTTCGCTCTTGGGAGGTTGAACTGTATGTTGTAGCAAGGTGCATTTTTTTTTTTTAAATTGCTGATTCAGTGGTCACAGATTTGGGCAAGTGGACCAAAAGTTTATTACAGTTCTTTAATTTGTTGAAGGTTTCAGTTATTTTGTTCTTGTTAAAAATTGCAGGTGAAAATATAACTGTGGCATAATGTAGATTTTTTAAAAAAGTCTGTTTGAAATGATGTTTTATATTGTTTTGTGTTTTATATAATAAAGTGTGAAAACCATGCAAGTGTTTCTCAGTGTTACATGACTGTAAATTTAACTAACGTTAAACTACTTAAAGGTCATGCCACATAAGGGTGTACACAATCATATTAAGGGAGTTAAAAGTTAAAAGACATGTTCTGATGTGATAGGAAAAGAAAAATGGAATATTTTTTGTTACTTTACTTATTCGGATTGAAGTTGGCATTTTTTTTTAATGCAAATGGTATTTGGAATTCATATGGCCAAAATTTGCTATATGAATAAAATTGTGTAGCTAAACCCTATTTTTAAATAGTTCAAAAGATATAAAATATATAAAACAAGATATATAGTTGCTTCTAAACTTTATACAAAATGTCCAAGTCAAAAAACGGTCATAATTTACATTTAAATTGGTCAAGAGATATTTACTTGTTTGATGTCCATGAAAATCTTAGTGAACTGTAAAAACAATAATCGTAGCTTGTTATAAAGATATATGCATCATAGTAAATAACATGCAAAAATGTAATCAATTATATTTCTAAGCAAAACCTTAACAAACATTTCTAAGTTTAAAAGGGTTTAAAACAAACATTCTTTTTAAGAAAAATATTGTTGCATAATTAAAAAAAAAAAAAAAGTCTTCTGAAAATTAGCACAAATCCGAGCTAGCACCAATTCTGTTTAATAATGTTATCTATAGGTTTCACAAGAAACCTTAAACTAATATCCAGGGAAGAGTCAAGTGTGCCATCTTACAGACAGCTCTTGTTTTCTATTGAAATCGGCATTTCAAAATTTGTTTCAGTGATAATTTGTTGTACAATTATTATGTCCCTTTAGAAAAAGCGCTATATACTAGGCTATAAAACCATAAGTGAGATTATGGGTACTTTTACTGAAAATACCCCATTTGTTGGCAAGATTTTGACATTAACACCAACAAGAAAAAAACTAAACTTTCTTGAACTGTTTATAATCTCATCTTATTGGGTAATGATAAACACAACAAACAGTTAGAGTCATTAGTTACAGTTTCGTGATAAATACATGGCAAACTTGACAATTGTCTACATGTCCTTGTCTTTCTTAGCAGTTGTACTCGGGTTAGCACTTCAGGGCCGTCATGGCCCTCTTGTTTTAATTTTAATATTTGTAACACTGATAACTCATAGGTTAGAAAATTTCACTTATTGAAAACTATTTGGTATCTTAAAGAATCTTGGATATAAAGTCCAGATAAAAAAGGAAGGCAGATGAAGGTGACTATATGCTCGCTTTTTAGGGAGCATAAAATTTTTATCAGTGTCTCTTCAGGAAGTGAAGTCAAAATAATAAATACTTTGTTGAAATTGCATGGTCAAGAAGAGTGGCAGAAATTATCCAAACTGACAATTACTTTAAATCACCATGTTGTTTTGTAGGTGACAATTTTTAGCTCACCTGCTATCCGGTGTCCATCGTCAACATTTTATTTCAAATAACATTTCCAAAACCAAAAGGCCATTTTTAACCGAACTTGACAGAAATGTTTTTTATATTGCCCTTTTCTAAATTTTTCAAACCATTCTGTTCCATTGCACATATGGGCTGCAAAATCTAAAAATAGCAAATGACATTTCCAAAACCACAAGGCCATTTTTAACCAAATTTTACAGAAATGTTCCTTATATTGCCCTTTTCTTAAGTTGCTCCAACCGTTCTTCTTCACTGCATTTAAGGGCTGCAAAAGCTAAAAATAGAAAAAAAAAATCAAACAAAATCTCCTAAACTGCAAGGTGATTTTCCACCAAATTTCACAGAAATGTTTCTTACATAGCCCTAAAATTGCTGAAATGATTCGGCTCCTTTGCTCAAAATGGCCACCAGAGCTAAAAATAGATTTTCATAAAAATTTGGCTTCAAATTACTTCTCCTCATGAACTGCATTGCCATTTTCGACCAAACTTGACAGAAATGTTACCTATTTTGCCCTTTTCTAAAATTGCTCAAACTGTTCCACCCCATTGCACATAAGGGCTGCAAAAGCTAAAAATAGAAAAAAATTCAAGCAACATCTCCTCATGAACTGCAAGGTCATTTTCCACAAAATTACACAGAAATGTTCCCTATATAGCAGTATTTGTCTTCAAATGACATCTCACAAACCGCATGGCCATTTTCAACCAAACTTAAAAGAAATATTCCTTATATTGCTGTTTCCTAAAATTGCTCAAACCTTTTCTCTGTTTACTGAAATGAGCTTCAATAGCTAAAAAAAGCTAGAAACGTTTCATTTTATATCTGTTGTCATTTAAAAATGATTCGCTGTTTACTGTGAAATTTAAAATGCAGAAGAAAAATGGTGAATAAACTTTAAAATACTTTTTTTAAGGATTTTTAGGGACAGATTAAAGTCCAGTGATAACTCCCTCCCCTTGTAATCCAAGGATTGCAAGTTTCATACCCAGCTACTCCACTAATATTACTAATCGTCTTTCAGATGAGACTTCAGGCTGAGGCCCTGTACATGTATATCAGTGCTATACACCGTGCATTGAAAGGAAGCAGGGATGTATTTTACAGTAGACACCCACTGCCTAAAATAAGTAAAATTTGCAGAGGGAGTTGGTCATATGAGCAACTGGTATAGACAATAAATAAACTTAAGTAGATACATAGACCATAATTTTGTTCAAATATTTGAACATGAGCTTCTCTACTGCCTTTTGCATAAATGACACTTACCTCTTTATTCAAAGTTTAGTTTTTCTCTATAGACTTTGTATTAGTTAGTTGAATAAAGTAAGCTCATCTTGTATTATGTTTCAGAATCCGGACGAGCTAAACAAATCTTCCAGTGTGAGTTCTGTTGCAAGTCATTTAAAGATCGAGTTGTGTTGGAGCGACATCGACGAACACATACAGGAGAACGTCCATTTGTCTGTGATATTTGTGCCCGAAGCTTCAGACAGAAAGCACATCTGAGGACACACAGATTCTGCATCCATGAAACAGTTTAACTCCTAAGCTCTGATACTGTAATTGTTTCTATGCCCTTGGCATATAGTAATTGAACCAAACGTCTGTCATTTAACCTATTTCCTCAAGTTGGATATATCTTAAGTTCTTGTACCAATGGCTTCATACTATATAAACTTACTTACCATTACAAAGGCAAGTTTCAGATCTATGGCATCCATATCTCACCCGTTAACTCATAGCGCTGTTCATATATCTGTGAATGTTTGATTATGAAAAACTGCATCGGGCAAGATGATAAAATACATGTACACCTATATTTGACATTTGTTACTACAAAAATTTTGTTGCATTTGCTTAATAACTGCTTCCTTTATATACAGTTTTTGCCTTTTATATAATTAGTCAACTTATACCTGTATTATATTTGTATTATATATTTGAAAATATATATGATGTTAAAACATGATGTGGATATGGGTTGAAACTATAACGGTAAAAACTGGGCATTTCAAATAAAAGAAATATTACAAACCCATGGCTTTTCAAATGTCTGGGATAGTCAGTTTATTTTAGATATACCTGTAAATTTAATTACTCAAAAAATTCTTGACACGTATTTTCAGTCTTGGTTCTCGGAAATAAACAATTCGAAGCGACTAGAAGCATATAGTATATTTAAACATTCATTCAAATTTGAAAAGTATCTTGATAATTTAAAAGAACTGAAATACAGAATTGAACTAACAAAATTTTCAAAAATTTGCTCATCATCTAGCAATTGAATCTGGTCGATTGAAAACATAGACAGAAACAATAGAATCTGTAAAAATTGTAATTTGAATATGATTGAATCAGAATACCATTTCCTGTTAGCTTGTCCTTTCTACCATGAATTACGACATAAATATTACCATAACCATATTATTGTCAATGGACAAATTTGAGAAAATTCGAAACATTAATGTCACCAAAATCTACTTGTGTACTACTAAATTTAGCAAAAATGTTTATACTTCGTGAATAAGAAAAGAAATGAAAACAATCAAAATTAAAATATCTGTAATTTGTGTGTTTAAGTAAAAAAAAAAAAAACTTTAAATAGAACTCTACCTCTGTAAACCAAATTAACTATTGTAACTATAAATGTATGGATTATTATTATTTTTTCTTCACTGTTGTTTTTCACTCTATACTTACATCTATTGTGTTAGGCTACAAGCATTGTAAAATGTTTTATGCTGAATAAACTGTATTGTATTGTATTGTATATATCAAGGACTACATGTATATTGGAATTTCTTTTCTTAGTAGAATCCAAAAACCTAATTTCTGTCTGTAGAAATACAATTTCTGTTTGTTGTTCAGAGTGGAATGTCAGTGCCTCTGGCGTTTTGCCCAGTACTCATGATAGGGGATATAACGCCTCATGATATGAATTGACATAAACACAAGAGTTAGTTTCTTGATTTTTTTTTAATGAGTTCCACATCTGTCTTTAATACTGTTTTCCAAAAAAGTTTTTTTCTTTGTCCCCATCAATTTCAAGAGTAATTTCCTATGCACTGTACCAAACTGATCATGTTATCCGTACATTTGCCTATTTTGTCAGTGGCCCAGGGTAACTCCATACAGAGTTGAACCCCTTTTATTTCAGTTTTCACAGTGCCAGCTGTCATTTTGAGTGATGCTGATAATGGTTGAAAGTTTTAAAAAAAATCAAGCAATACTATTAAATGTTCAGCTTCATAACGATTAACCTCCAGTTTTATGAATGAAATATTATTAGCAGTAATCACCACACAAAAAGTAAAAAATAATTAAAATAGAAATCTGAAACCGTTATATATCTGGCAATGATCATAAGTTTAACTTGGTTACAGAAATCTGATGGAACTGAAGACAGCAAATGAAATTGTGCTTTTACTACAAATGGTGTAAGAGCCATTTCAAAATAATAATGATATCTTTTCATAACTTGTTGCCAGAGTTTAGTACAGATGTATCATAGAGGTCTTTGTTCTGTTATTCTATATTGTGTGAAGTGATTTGTAAAGAAAGGTTGCTTCGAGTTTTCAAATATATTCAGAAATTTGTATTTAATATTGAATTTGCAACCTTCTTTAAGCTAATCAGGTCTGTATAATTCATGATGTTGTTTGATTTGCCTTTGACTTATATTCAGGTTATTGTACATTTTAATGGATTGTATTTCATTTCTTATTGTAGAGTTTCTTAAAGACATATAATAAATTTTGAGTGTATATTTTGAGTCGCCTATCATTTCCTCACCAGTGTGGACTTAAGGTTCAATCAGTATCCGTTTGTCAGCTCCTCACTCTGTCTGTCACCAGTAACTGGATGATGAAAGCTATGACAACAACTGTCCAAATGTCTGTCCAGTCTAAAATATTGACGCTGAATTTATGAAACTTTCTTATATGATAGATAGCAGTGCAGAGTTTATGCTATCTGACCATCAAGAATATCTAGATTTTGCAGTAACTTGAATAGTACAGAAGAAATGTTGATATAACTATGTATGATGATATATAGTAGTTCAATAGTATATGCATTTATCCATCTATCTGTCCATTCAGAAAATCTTGATCTTCTGATATAAAGGACAGAAGAAGGGATTATAAACCTTTTTGAAGTGACAGAAGATAATGCAAAATAAGGTGAAAAGTTGCTCCTCGTCTTTTGCTACTTGTGGTAGGGTGACAATTGCCAATTTAGGGCTATATTTTATGGGGTAACCCACCCATAAAAGCTTACAAAACTTGTTATATACCAAAATGTTCAGCATAGTCTGAAGTTTATCAGACTGCCAGCATAAATTGGAATAACTTACAGCATTCTTCAAAATTCAAGATGGCTGCCAAGATGGCCGCCAAAATGCAAAAAAATGGGTTCTTACATTTATGTCAGTAAGAGGATGTCAAATTTTGCGATTAATGGTGTTGTTTTAGTATTTATGATAAGACTCACAATAAGTTTATCAGATAGTAATGTTTCATTTGGACAATACTCAAATATATTTAAAAAATGGTCTAATATACACAAAAAATGGACAAAATTTTGGGGTAGAGGTGATATTTTCACCAAAGAATAAGAAATTCTATGTAATATTTTATATTTTAGGTGTTTTAATATATCAACAATAAAGCAGAAGTAGAATTATCTCACATTATGGTGTGCATTTATTGCAAATTTTGATACTATGTACAATTTAAAGTGGGTGGGGTAAATCTAAACGCAATTTACATGTGCACATATTGTTCATATTATATCATTTGCTTTTTAGATTTTTAAGTATTTTCTTCTTTTGTACAAAACATTGTTTCAATTGCTATAAAGCCTATAATGTCCATGCCATAAACTAAATTTATCACATTCAATATGCAATTAAAATCAAAAGTGTTTGGGGTAAATCTTAATGCACTTTAAATGTGCACAGAGTGTTCAAGCATACTTATTGGATGCCATTTGGAACAGACATATTTTTATCTTGCACAGCATTATTTGCTCTTAGTCTAATATTTCATATACGTAAACATAAACCACGTTTACCATAATATACAAATCTGATTTCATATATTCTTACTTAGCACGGGAAGGAGTTCATAGAAATAATAGCAATTATCGACAAGTAAAAATGTGTTATTGCACTTCCCTTTGTGTCAAGAATGAATTGTTTGAAATTGCTAGCTTTCATTTATATAGTAAATAAATTCACAATTAATTAATATATACATCCACCAGGTTAAATTCAATTTTTACTGTCAATCTTCTTTATTATCATTTGTGTCAAATCTCATCATCAATTTCATCATCATCTTTGGATATGAGATTCTGACAGACTGCTTTATTATCTTGTAGTGAGCCATGGTAGTCACAAGCTGTTGTGCAGGGCTGTAAATATGTTTGACATACACAGTCTTCGCTACAAGAGTTTTCACAAGTGCACACCATATGTCACTAAAGAGTTCAGGAGGTGAACATGGCTGAGACATCAGTTGAGGTGAATAAAATCCCTTACCATCTCTGATATACCCGCAGCCTAGTGGGTTTGGTTCTGTCTTTGGATTTAATGCATTTCACCAAAGAAATAGCTGATATGCACACCTAAGCAAGTGTAGCAGTATGCTGTCATTTGTTGGTGACAGTCTCCGGGGTTTGATTCGAGACTTGCTAGAGATTGCCACCAACAAATGACAGCATACTGCTACACTTGCTTAGGTGTGCATATCAGCTATTTCTTTGGTGAAATGCATTAAATCCAAAGACAAAACCAAACCCACTAGGCTGTGGGTACTAGTACATCAGAGATATTGGCAAGGGATTTTATTCACCTCAATTGATGTCTCAGCCATGTAAACCTCCTGAACTCTTGAGTGACATATGGTGTGCACTTGTGAAAACTCTTGTAGCGAAGACTGTATATGTCAAACCAGGGCCTTAATTGAGAGCGAACGGACACTCAAAAATTTCGAAAATATGGTGTTGCGCGCATGCGCAGTCGGTTCTTTATAAATACCTGAATGGTGGATAGTATATGTTGTTGATTAAAGTAAAGTATAAACTAATGCCGAAAAAACAACTTTAAATAAGAAATTACTGTACGAATTATAGCTGAACTAGTAAAATAAAATTTTCCCATGTTGTATTGATTGTCTGGTTTGTTATTTTTCAATGCAGCTTTTGCTTCAAAAACAAAAATATCAATACTTAAATGGAATCGTTTTCCAAAATGTTGGAAAGTATGTACAAATTCTTGTTTTCTGGTTAACTTTAGGGGGTTATCGGATGTAAACGGAGTTACAAAATATGATGGCATTTGATGGAAGTTGATAAATGGACATAGAACTGAGTACATAGAACTTTACAATGTATTTATTCCTATATCTGTGTTTGTTTATGAAATAGAGCACCGTAAACATAGCAGTTTTGTTGAAAATACAGTCATTTAGTGATCATCAACGTACTGAATTTCGGTGGTATCAGTGCTTACAGACTTGATAAAAACACTAAATATAAACTGCATCGCACTCTACTTGGCTGATATTTGGATCTGGATATAAGGTTTCCAGCCTTCTCTTAACATTAACTTCATAATGGACCGCTTATTATTGTGCTTTCATCAATTTGAGACTGATTTTTACAAAAAGAGAGAAAAAATTTATGAGTTGTAATTTACTCGACCGCTTGCAAATAAAACTGCTGTTTTTTGTTGAAGAAGTAATTAATTTTGTTCTAAAAGGTGAATGTTTCTTCTTTCTTACAAATTAAAAATTTTGAAAATCAACTTATAATTGTCCAAAAGACCGATATTTGTGTAAAGTAGGTGCGAGCATTGCATGCCATCTTTACGCTAACAAACAGTAGAAACATGTAATTATAAAAAAGAGAGCAAAACGTATTGAGTTTACTTTTACTCGCCAGCTTGCAAGGAAAACTTCCGTGGTTGGAGTGAAAAATAGATATTTAAAACGTCAGTGTTTCTTCTTTCTTACAAATTTCAGATTATGAAAATCAACCCATTATTGACAAAAAGGCCGATGTTTTTGTAAACAAGGTGCATTCCAACTTTCCACTTACTAGCAATAGATTATCAATTATCGATCGATTTTCTATTTAGTATTAAGGAAATAGATTTTAAGTTTGAGTGCTCTACCGTCAAATATAGCACGGTGTTGAGTTCAGATGCATATTAATTTAATCACAAAGGCCATAGGCCTGAGTGATTAAATAATAACGTATCTGAACGAGATACCGTGCTATATTCGACGGTAGAGCACTCAAAATCTATTTCCATTCTAACAAATATGTATAGTAATAATGACACAATTATGTGCACTACTTATCATGTCATTTTTTACGGTAACTGTCCCTGACAAGCTATTCTGTTAACCCCTCTATTCTTTCCCCACGTGAAAATGAAAACAACAAGGTCATTTTAGCTTTTTAGTCAATAATTTACGTTTAAACAAATATGTATAATTTTATCATAGATGAACATCAAAAGAAGATAATATGGACCATAACAATTATTGCTTTACAACGACAAATAGGAACAGCCGAAAGTAGTATGCAGTGACATCAACAGGCGCACGCTTTTATTCAGAATTCTATACAGTATATGCTTTATCACGCTTTTATTCAGAATTCTATACAGTATATGCTTTATCACGCTCAATTCCTTCTTTGTTTATTGTCGGTGAATTGCGGATAGTGTTGGAATATAGGATATATAGATGAACGCGCGACAACATATTCTGGTTATTCTTTCGATAGATATGGAGTGTCCATTCCCCATATTAACAGCCCTGCACACAGCTTATGACTGCCATTATAGCTCACTACAAGATAATGAAGCAGCCTATCAGGATCTCTTCACAATGTTGGCAAGCATATCCATAGATGATGATGTAACTGATGATGAGATTTGACACAGATGATAAGATTGATAGTAAAAATTGAATTTATCCTGGTGGAAGTATATATTAATTAATTGTGAATTTATTTACTATATAAATGAAAGCTAGCAATTTCAAACAATTCATTCTTGACACACTTAAGGGAAGTGCAATAACACATTTTTACTTGTCGATAATTGCTATTATTTCTATGAACTCCTTCCCGTGCTATGTAAGAATATATGAAATCAAATTTGTATATTATGGTTAATGTGGTTTATGCTTTTGTATATGAAATATTAGACATTATAGCAAATGATGTTGTGCAAGAAAAAAAAATGTCTGTACCAAATGCCTTCCAATATGTAAACTTGAACACTCTGTGCACATGTAAAGTGCATTAAGATTTACCCCAAACACTTTTGATTTTAATTGCATATTGAATGTGATAATTGTAGTTTATGCCATAGACATTATAGGCTTTACAGCAATTGAAACAATGTTTCGAACAAAAGAAGAAAATACTTAAAAATCTAAAAAGCAAATGGTATAATATGAACAATATGTGCACATGTAAATTGCGTTTAGATTTACCCCACCCACTTTAAATTGTACATAGTATCAAAATTTGCAATAAATGCACACCATAATGTGAGATAATTCTACTTCTGTTTTATTGTTGATATATAAAAACACCTAAAATATAAAATATTATTTAGAATTTTTTATTCTTAAGTGAAAATATCACCCCAACCCCAAAATATCTGTCAATTTTTTGTGTATATTCAACCATTTTTTATATATATTTGAGTATTGTCCAAATGAAACATTACTATCTGATAAACTTATTATGAGTCTTATCATAAATACTAAAAGAACACCATTAATCGCAAAATTTGACATCTTCTTACTGACATAAATGAAAGAGCCCATTTTTTTTACATGTCGGCAGCCATCTTGGATTTTGAAGAACGCTGTGAGTTATGCCAATTTATGCCGGCAGTCTTATAAACTTCAGACTATGCCGAACATTTGGATATATGACAAGTTTTGTAAGCTTTTATGGGTGGGTACCCTAATTCTGAGGGCCAGATTGTCACCCTACCATTGTCCATAAAAAACTGGAGCTGTTCTGTTGATGAAATTAATGTGATACACATTAGATTTTATTTTATAGGACAAGAAATAAGGTTACTATTCCAGCAAATATTAAAATAACCCTCAGTTGCCACAAGGCTTTCCACCAATAGTGAATTCCTGTATGATTTTTTCGTTATTCATTACCAGGTGTTTTTTTCTTGATAACTTACCATAAACTGATTGCATGATTATCTAGCCTATTTAGTTATAATATCTTTGAATTATTGTTCAGTAAGTCAAAAGTTCTAAAGGATTGAAACTGTAAGAAGCCATAAATGAAACATTCCAGCACAAGTGGTTTATGTAACACTTAGAGTCCACTAAGTATGTTAAATGTAACAGTAATGTGGTTCTTATGATGTTTTGACAAAACTTTCTTTAGCAACTAATGAATTTACACACAATGTAGTGCAACATATTTTCTTTTGTTGAGTGATATGAAATTTGATATAGATTCCTTAACGCTAGTGCATTCTCAAAAAGCTTAACTATATTTTTATAGTAAGTTTTTTATGCTTGAAACTAAGAATAGATTTTTTTATTCCAGATCTGCCTCGGCAAGAAGAAATAACTGTCCCAATGTCATCAGGTGAAGTAAAACACAAATGTGAGGTTTGCAGCAGGATTTGTCCATCAGCTGCACATCTACGGATGCATATGAGAGTTCATACAGGAGAAAAGCCATTTGTGTGTTCAGAGTGTGGGAAAGGGTTTTCACAAAAAGGATCGCTAAAGGCACACTTCATTGGCATGCATATGAAACCTTTTCAGTGAAATCAGGTAGAAGTCTTCAGGAACATGGAAAAATACATCTTTTTTTGCTTCTTGTAATAAATTGACTGTCATGTCATTTAAGACTTTATTGTATATTGTGTTGTTTGTTTCTACATTTTCTTGTATAATGTACTGCCTAGTTATTTTGTATTAAGACGCTGTGTGTTTCTGCTCTATATTTTGCTGAAAGTTACTTCAGGGCTCTCGCTAGGGTCAAAATTTTGGGAGAAGTGACTTATCCCTAAGGCAAGATTTGGGAGAAGTCAGAAGACTCTTGGGAGAAGTTTGTACTGGCAATGCCAGGTCCATTTGTGAATGACAATGACAGACAGCAAATATGTGGAGTGATTTTTATTCAACTTACTGTTAAAAACTAATGTATCTGTGGCATTAAAATTAAGTAACTTTTTTGTGAAAAGTCTGGGATTTGTTTCCAGTCTCACCAGAATTTTTTTTGAACAAAATTACAAACAATTTTAAGATGTAAATTATGTTGATTCATTAAAACTGTTGCTTTCAAAAGTAACTACAACAGAAATATTCAAGTCTTAGAGAAAAGGAAACTTTTTCAATGAAAAACAGGTACTTATAATCAAATCATAACCACTTAATCGATCAATTGAATATATAAAGAGTCTGTTTGTTTTGGGGTTTAACGCCGATTTCAACATTTGTTATATCTCGGCGGTCAGTCCACCTAACCAGTTTTCCTGGAGTACTAACCAGTAATTACCAATTTCTCCGCAAGTGACTGACTACTGTTCCCACATGATCTACTCTGAATCAGCGGTGAGAGACAAATGAACATAAGACACAATGTCTGAAAACAATTGTCACGGAGAAATTTTGCCCTGCCCAGGGGTCGAACCAACGACCGATGGATTACTAATCCAGTGCTCTACCTATTGAGCTAAGCGGGCGGGCTGTATAAAGAGTCGCCAAGACTCTTTTCTATTAATATAAAATACGACGGGGTCGCGGAAATATATGACAAACGGAATTTATCCGACATTTTCACTCGCTGTTTCATGTTTAATGAACTAAATATTTGCTGGAATTGGTTTCCTTCAATTTGTTAAGCTTGTCTTAAATCTACTTGACTTTTTCTTATAAAAAAATTGGGGAATTAAAACATAAATACAAAAGTATTTTTGCCCGTTTCATGCACTGTTTAAAAGGTTAGAATAACATTGGTAAAGCATTGATGTTTAACCATTTGCCTGTAAAATTAAGCATTCAATTAATTTGTTAAGACATAATCTGGTTGACTTTAAGTATTTGTAGTTCCCTGATTTCTGCTCGGTGTACATCCCCAGTCGAATTATTGACCCAATTCAACACCTGTTGATGGCTAAATGTGTTAATTGTGTATCGAGTGTCAACACACAGGATTAAATCAATGGAAGTAGAAAAATGCGCTCTGATTGGTCAATGCTTTGAAGGTAGTATATATTGATCGCCGTTTCCGAGTATAAGCTCCGCCCATAACCGGAGCTGAGCAAGTTATTGACGTCGGCAGATGAAAAATTTTCGGCGAAGTTGATATCGCTTTGATGTTTCATAAAGGCGAAGTCAGGGAGTTTTGGGCGACGATTTCGCCCATTTCGCCCCCTCGTTAGTTAAAGAAAGAATATGTAACAATTACAATTGCTTTAAGTTAGCAAATCATTTTTTTTTTTTTGTTATTTGGATGGACAGCAAATTTGACAGCTTTTGGAAAACTTGCAAACGGATTTTCTGTTTACATTTTTGAGTCAATCGCATGATTTGTACCATTTTTAATGCAGTTCTGCACAAGGTCTAGAGTATTTAATAAAAAATGTGTGCCTGGAAAAGAATAGTAAAGAGATCGGCTAGCAGACTATGTGAACTATGTACAGGGGCGTTTCAAAATCATGCAATAGGCTGCAGTTTTCATTTTTATTTGATAAAATAAGCATGTTAATTCTAATTTCATTATTTGTTTTGGAACCAAATGATCACTGTTGCATACAGTAATTGCCTGGGGTTTCTCCATATAGAACTACAAAGTTCAGCAGTAGAATGAACGAGCCTCGCACCCAGATCTTGTACAGGATGAGCACCCTTACATAAACTGACTCCCTCCTAGAAGCCTAAGAAGCTGTGACAGGACTTGCAAACCTTCTCCAAGAACACAAGTAATCCGTTTGTCCATTGCAATCCAGATCAAATCACATAGTTGTTCACAGATTATGATGCATCATGTAGAATTTTATGTTTGCATTCTGATAAGCAAAGAAATTATTTGTAAAATGGAATCATATTTGCTTGAAAAAAAGCCAAGCTTGACAAGGAGCACAATTTAAAAGGCTGCCATGAGGAAACACATTCACTTTAGCCAAAGTTTAATTGGAATAAACCAACAATTTTGAAAGAAGCCCACAAAAATACTCCACTCTGTACTCTGGAAATGCACTGTAAATGGGTTTAATACTTTTTATAAGTCCATATGCAGAGGTCCCTTGAATTGTTATATTTGTTTCTCGAGTATCTGGTGTCTAAATTTATCAGTCAACTAATTCTGATTAACCCTTGCATACAGTAAAAGACGTCTTTAAATAATGGATATTTCTGCGTTTCTGTCACCATTCTTTTATTAAACTTTTATGATATAAATAGAATTTTATTGTCATTATCTTGAAGAATTCATGAATTATTTTGTTTTTTATTTTAATGTCTCATTTGCACTTCATATTTTTCCATGAAGACTTCATGAATAAAAAAATTCTTGAAATTCATGAAGCTGTATGATAAATTGAATGATAACCCAATATGGGTTTTATTACATTCATTATTTGAGAGCGATAAAAACTCGACAGACCCTTGTTTTATCATTTTCAAATAAATGGTGCAGTAAGTCCTGTATTACATGACCACTTATTTAATATCCTCTATATATCAGTTTTAACATTTGTTGTGTAATATGTTCTTATGAAGCTAAGAAAAATATACACTTATTTTTGCAAGGAAGTATAAGAAGCACAGAGGAACCATAGCTTTATCAATCACTTGAACAATGTACTTATTCAAAGCATAGATATGTTTAGAAGACTTGTTTTCACTGAAGGGACATACCCTGTAATAAACATGTCTTTTCCTTTGGCTCATTTTCAATAAAATGAAAATATAATTGATAACTTAATGAAAACTGTATGTTCAAAAAATTTATCCTTTAGACATAAGATTCTAGGAAAGCATTTGTTTGGAATAGATGGCTCTCCACCCAGAAATGTTACAACAACTCTCTGCATAAAGGCTAATGATAATACATTCCGTTTATATGTTTTTAAAATTATTAACTACAGAGGTACGATAGTTCTACATTTAATCCTCTATAAGTGTTTCATAGAACTGTCTCGTATTTAACAGAAGTTTATGTATAAACTCTAATAATTTTTTGTAATAGGGTTTTATTTTCTTTGCAGACCAACCATCAGGGAAGTACAGCCATGTTTGTAACATATGCGGAAAGGATTTCCCAACTCCATCACACCTTCGGCTGCATGTGAGAATTCATACTGGAGAAAAACCGTATGTTTGCAACATTTGCGGAAAAGGCTTCACTCAGAAAGGAAACATGAGATCTCACCAGATTGTTCACTTCAAAGAGAAATTGAACTTCTGAAGAAAAAGAACTTGCATTTTTGTGTGCTTTTGGACCATTATTTGAAGTCACTACAAAGTACAATTGGTTCATTTTAAATCAGATTCAGAAATGAAACAGATTAATTTTGTTCTTCACTATGCTCATGAACTGAAATAAAGTAATATGGCCCGGACACAATGAAAGTAGGAGTTGTACCAAATGTATATATAATGGAAATTATCTATAATGGCAATGTCCAAAGTGAGCAGTATCTGCTGTTTATTTTGGACTGATTTATGATGCATTGGGTCCAGTTTGTCAGGGAAATTCGAACTATATAGATTTTATCAAATATAGCATCAGTGAAAAAAAACAACTCAGGAACTTGTGAAAGAATATGCATATTATTTGGAATGAACCTTGTTTAAATAGTATATTTCTCACAAACCATGCACGTATTCATTTACAGGTATATTTATATATTTTATTTGAAAATATTCACTCATTAGTAGGAATATATTTCGGGTCTGACGGTTGTGGCTACATTCTTTAGGAATTTTATAGTTACATTTTTGACTGAGCTTTCATTTGATTGTTGGAAGTAGAATTGTTGTTCATTTTCCAATTCTAGATTCAAAACATTTACTTACCCATAAGTCATGATGATATTTGTCAGTTTTACGTGTTTTACATACCAAAATGTTAATACAGGGTCTGGATTTCTTGGTTTTGTGTTTGGAGGAGCTGACAAATTTTCATTAAACTGTACTGACAGCTCTTTTACAAGAGAAGTCAGTGTCAACATGAATGTTCTTTCTTATATATACTCAGTGTTCAATACTTGGGTGTTTTTTTTCCTTTGTTTTAGTAAATAAAATTAATATTGGTGTACATATTATATTCTGTTGACTTGTATATCATGTAATACCCGGGACATCATGCTTTTTTGTGACTCTGGTAAGCCATTAGCTTATCTTGTACTCCAAATATTCAAGACTGATAGATGGACTTCAGAAGATATCCCCAATATTTAAGTTTCAGTTAATGAGGTCTTTTTATTTTCAAGAGCACCTGATGGGCCATCAGGGCCCAACAAAGATCAGCTGAGTAAAAGGTGGGGAAAACAAAAAAGTTATCCAGATATCATTACTGTATGCACACCAAATTTAGTTAACGATGAAATTAAGATGAAGGCATTTTTAAATAATTTAGACGAAATTATGTGTATTGTCCATATATTTCATTATGTGTATTGACCATTATGTGTATTGTCCATATATTTCATTATTTGTATTGTCCATTATGTGTATTGTCCATACATTTCATTATGTGTATTGTCCATTATGTGTATTGTCCATATATTTCATTATGTGTATTGTCCATATATTTCATTATGTGTACTGTCCATATATTTCATTATGTGTACTGTCCATATACAAATGTATTTCATTATGTGTATTGTGCATTATATGTATTGTCCATATATTTCATTATGTGTATTGTGCATTATGTATATTGTCCATATATTTCATAATGTGTTTTGTCCATATATTTCATTATGTGTACTGTCCATATATTTCATTATGTGTACTGTCCATATATTTCATTATGTGTATTGTCCATATATTTCATTATGTGTATTGTCCATATATTTCATTATGTGTATTGTCCATATATTCCATTATGTGTATTGTCCTTATATTTCATTATGTGTACTGTCCATATAATTATTTCATTACATTACCAATGGTAAGGATGGTAAGAAGATCAGCTTCAAAGTCTCTTAAACTAAATGTTGATTCTGTTTGCCACTAGAGTTTGCAAGTTTGTCAAGTTTATAAATGGAGCCAGGGCCTTAATTGAGGCCCTGATGGAGCTGAGTCAAAATTTGACTTCAAGAATTTCCTTTAATCAAACTTTGAGATTTTTTTTTTACCTTCAGTAACTACCATCAAGACATGCATTTTATAAGATATTCCATTAATATTTTCCTTTCATCCAAGTTCTGATAGAGTGTTTGGTCCATGTGAACCAATTAAGACAAACACCCCTTCAAACCGATGAGGATTGTTGAAAAAATAAGTGGTCTTCATTCTGATAATCTACAATTCAACTGTGATGTCATTAACTTTAGCAAGGGGTTCATAAATCATATACATGTAAGAGCCTTATTTTTTAGACATGGTAATGATAGAGGTGAAAAAATAAAAGAAATAATTGTACATGACTATAGTACTTACTCAAACAGTGAACCCTAAGTCATCTCATGAATAAAATAGGTTCGTGGTAGACCATTATCTGCTTTATAACATGTACATTAGAAGTTTTAGACTTATAACAGCAATCTATAATGTTTTATCATCTTTCAGTGCTTTGATTACTGTTCTATATAAACTTGCAATGTGATTTTAATGCGATTCTTTGGTATTTATGTCTCGTTTTAGATCAAGATAAGACTAAAGGTAGAACATCAAAAACAGCAGAGAACCGAACCTGCAGCATATGTAACAAATTGCTTGCTAGTGCACATGCCCTGAAGATACACATGAGAATGCACACAGGGGAGAAACCATTTGAATGTTCGATTTGTAAGAAAAGATTTACACAGAAAGGCCATATGAAGACACACATTGTTACCCTACACATGAATGAAAGGCAGCTGTTACTGTAAGCGAAGTTTCTGCCACACTTCACTCGAACAAAGACTTAAATGATTGAATATTTGTTAAACTGCTTGTGAAAAAGATTCAGATCTTACTATGATCTGGGTCCTAATATATTAGGACCCAGCTTAGACTGAAATCCAATTTTGTTAGATATAAATAACATTCATATTACTATATGATTGACATTACGTGCACATTTTAATTTAAAGTCTGCTTGAATGACAAATATTGATAATGTTGCTTTGTCAAGTTTTTTGGAAAACAGTCACAGATATTTTTTTTCAAAATCAGAAGATAAACTTACGAAACCCAAGTTAGCTTGTGATTATTTTGTGTCTTTAATCTTTTGAATCTTTGTTACAACTGTTAAAAGCGTCAGTAAAGTTTGAGACAAAATGATGGGCTGACATCAATGTCTTCCAACAAGTTCATTCTGAACAATTTGAAAATTCTTGTTTTACAGGGAAGAGATTTGAGGACAGTTGTGCGACCATTCTTTAGATGTGACTTATCTTTCATGAATACATTTCAGGAAATGGCTTGATGGGTGATATTTGCAGCATGAATATGTTCTTTGATGTATCCAATCCCTTTTTTTCCACTTTCGCACAAAAGTATCTTGTGTTGTAGTAGTTACTTAGATCTGTATTGTAAATCAAATAAATTCACATTGAATCTTGTACTGTTGTGTCCTTCTATTTTGATCCTCCCCAAAGTATGGGGTTATAGTTGCCATTTTGTCTGTTCGTCGAACCTAAAGTCCATCAGTCTATCATGCTTTTAAGTCTGGACCATAGCTCAAAGAGCCTTGAAGCTATAGACTTTAAACAAAAGGGTGCAGTCTATATGGTAGTGCAATAAGGTTTGGCAGTGATTCTTAATATATTTCTACAAGTTGTAAGTGGTCTTGGATTCTCATGACTTCAAACTGTCGATATAAATAAAGATTGTATACACTTTTGTCTTGTTTGTTATTGTCATGTTTAAACATCTAATTTGAAACTAGAGATGTTTGTAAAACATACATGCCATGTTAGTGCCTTATTGCAAGAGGCAGCCATAAAAGTACAGGAAGGTAGAAGGACAGGGACTTGTCTCACTACATTAAAGGTTGGATGACAGGGGCTTCTGATATCAAAAGCTATTGGCCATGGCAAGTAGATGTATGAGTGAAACTGTAGATTATATCAATGTCAATGACACTTTAGTTATAAAATGTATAAAGTTCAGTTTTGGAGAACAGGAAAGCATGGTAGGTAGGTAGTAATGTGGAAGGGTGGGCTGGTAGAAAGTTTTGAGGGAGCAAGGCCCAAGGGTTCTCTAGTTATCAATCAGAATCTGTTTTCCTCTTTACGGTGTATGGCCACTCTGACCTTGGCCTTTACCCTAGTTATCTCAAAGACAACAGTGGTCATCTCCTGAACAGACAAACCTGCAGAGCAAGTCTGAGGAGCCAATGCCTAAGGGGTCTCTAGTTATTGACTGGAAACCATTTTTGTCGAGCCCGCTTACGGTGAGCTCGACTTAGTCGCCACTTTTGGCATATAGTTTGGTGTATGTGCATCCGTGCGTCCAACCGGATTTATCCGCTCTATATCTTGCTCATTTTTTGAAGGATTACAAAATAATTTGGTACAAATGTTCAACATGATGGGTTGTATGTCACACACAAAACCCAGGTCTGCCGCTCAAAGGTCAAGGTCACACTTGGGGGTCAGTGCAAAACCCGTGTCCGGAGCGTAACTTCTACATGCATGGAGGGATTTTAATATAACTTGGGACAAATATTCTCCATAGTGAGGCGGAGTGTCGCGCAAAAAATTCAGGTGTTTATGGCAAAGGTCAAGGTCACACTTAGGGGTCAAAAGTCAAATAACAAAATAAAACATTCATTTGTGGGTTTAACTTCTATATACATGGATGGATTTTAATATAACTTAGCACAAATGTTCTCCATCTTGAGTTGAGTTGTCTTGTGCAAAAAGGAAGGTCAGGGTCAATAGAGGTCAAAGGTCAAATAAAAATATTAAAGTTTGTTTGTTGGTGCCAAGTCCTGGATATGCTTTGAAGTATTATGCTTAGTGGTCAGAAGATTTGAAAAATTGAAGTGTCATTGGCAAAGGTCAAGGTCACATTTAGGGGTCAAAGGTTAAATAACAAAATAAAACATTCATTTGAGAGTATAACTTCTATATACATGGATGGATTATAATATAACTTAGCACAAATGTTCTCCATGTTGAGTTGACTGTCTCGCGCAAAATGAAGGTCAAGGTCGCAAGAGGTCAAAGGTCAAATAAAAATATTTAAATTTGTTTGTTGGCACTGTATCTTGCTTATGCTTTAAAGTATTATGCTTAGTGGTCAGAGGATTTTGAAATTGTTGAGCCCCCTTGTGGTGAGGTTGACTTACTCGCTGCTTTTCACTTTTTGTGGTTTGGTGTATGTGCGTCTGTCAGTCTGTCTAGATTTGTCCGGTCTATATCTTGCTCATTTTTAAAAGGATTACAAAATAGTTTGATACAAATGTTCACCATGATGGGATGGTTTGTCACACGCAAAACCCAGGTCCGCCGCTCAAAGGTCAAGATCACACTTGGAGGGTCAGCTCAGTACCTGTGTCCGGAGCATAACTTCTACATAACTTGGGACAAATGTTCTCCATAGTGAGGCAGAGTGTCGCGCAAAAAATCAGTCTGTGGTAAAGGTCAAGGTCTTACTTCAGGGTCAAAGGTCAAATAACAAATTAAAACATTCATTTGTGAGTATATTATATGTCTTTCAAATTTTCATTGCCTAACTACTATCTCTGCCAAGTGTCATTTCCATTGGTTGAAAACTGAAGGAGTTTCCGACACAAGGTATATAATTTACAAACATGGGAAAAAGTATAAGTTCAAGGGGCAATAACTCTGCAATGCCTGCATGGATATGCATCAAAAATATGTCTTTAACATCTACATTGCCTAGTGACCATTCCTTTCAATCAGTTGAAAACTGAAGGAGTTTGTGATGCAAGGTAAAAATGTCAAATGTGAGAATAGTAGAAGTTCAAGGGGCAATTGCTATACAATGCCTGCATGGATATGCATCAAAATATGTCTTGCAAATCTACATTGCCTAATGACCATTCCAGCCAAGTTTTATTTCTATCAGTTGAAAAATGAAGGAGAAGTTTGCGACACAAGGTAAAGTTGTAAAATGTGACAAACTGACCTATGGTAATTCCAGTATACCCCCATGCAAACTTTGTTTGTGGGGGTATAATCAAATTTGTATCAGTCTTATATCCGACTATATACTTAAATATAGCATATAATGCACAGGCAGTAGAAGCTGATGAAAATTACTGATTTTGGATATTAAAAATCTTTCATGAAAATATCAATAAATCTACATGCAAATTTAAAGCGTAAGTTCAAATTCTGTAAATTTGGTAAAGTGATATCTGGGTATAATGTTGTTTTAATTCCAACATTAATAGTGTTTAAAACTTTGTATTGGTATAGCGCAGCTAACTGTCATGAAATTATTTAGTACAGCATTGTATAATAACAATATCAAAGAACTCTGTCACATTTTACAATTGCATCAGTTTTGTGCAAAAAAGTTCGTAACGGTAATGTTTGACCGTAAATTTGACTGTAAACTTAAAACACATATATAGATCTATTGAGTCCCAAAAGTGACATTCACAATCTTATTTTTTTTTGGTTGTTGTTTTAAGACAAATGTAAAATAAAACAATATAGGTATAGTCGAAACAATTTTATTTCCTTTTCACATACTTATACATACTTGCCAGTGGGCAAAATAATAAGGGAAAATGTTTCAGTAACCAGGCATCTGAACTTAAAAAAATTTAGAAATGTTGCTTAAGGATAAACTGTGGACATTGGTATTCTATATTTGATAGGGAAAAGATGGCCAGTTTATGAATATTCAAAAATTCTTTCCAATCCTTGTTTTACATTAAGGTATAGGAAGGAAAATCACAGTATCATCGCTGAAACCAATGCCTACAAGTTTCATATTTTGCATGAAGCTCTGTCTTGTTTTACTGATTGCTATAATCATGGACAATCTACCTTTGAACATGACTTGCCAAGTTCACAGGATCATGCATTTTAGAAAAGAGATATACAGGAAATACTAAAAATATCTTTGAAAAAAAAAAAAGTCGCTCTGAATAATCCTGGCCCTGTCCAAATGCTACATATATAAGAAAAACATTAGAAAATCTTCTCATCTGAAACCACAAGCCCTAGAGCTTTCAAATTTGGCATGTACCAGTACCACTGTTTTTCTTTTTTGGGATTGTTAACATTACGTTTTTAGGGTCTTAATAAGTCCCACTTATAAGTTCACATTTGGGAAAACCTAAAAAAATGTTCTTACTCGTATAAGTGATTGTTCTGTGATGAGGAAGTTGGGACAATCCTGTAGTAATAGCCTAGGTAAGGAAGTCAGAATCCAAGTTTTGGTAATTTATTCTTGCAAAACTAGTTCTATTTTGCCAGTGTACTCTGCATTTTAAGACACTTAAGCAAAGCTGTTATTTGAAAATGAAGTGTCTTCAAGCGGTATGATATCATTGTAAGAGGGGTCGCTTTTATATAAATTTAGTATACAACTTGTGTCCATACGAAAGATCCCTTAATAGATTTGTATTTTCTATTTCAGATCCCTCAACATTTGCAGCAAGATTTCCGAGATGCAAGTTTTGTTCTAAATTATTTCCTTGTAATTCAGCATTGTCAAGACACATCAGGAAACATACAAGAGAGAAACCATTTGAATGTAAAGTTTGTGGAAAGGGATTTCATAATAATGGAAATTTGAAATCTCATATGACTGTTCATCTAAAAAGACTCTGAGTAAGTAGTCAGATTAACGGACACTGTTTTACAAATTCTTAAAAGTCATTGTTACCAAGAGGTTAACTGTTACCATTTCATAACTGTATGATTTATTTACAATAGTGGCAGCGAGAACACCAAAAGAGCAGATTTGGACATGTATGGATTAGTTATTGTACACACTCCAAAGTCTGAAGCTCCATATTTCTTCTGCTCATCATTCATGTAGGAAACTGGTACTAACAATAAATACGCTCAAATAGAGAGATTGCATCATCTGTTCTTCAGCTCAGTGGTCGAGTGTTTGTTTTTCAAAATAATCATGACCTTATGGGCATGGGTTAGAATACAGAAGTGACTTGAATTTTTCTGATGAACTGCATCTGTCTGGTTCATATGAAAATTGATAAGAAACTGCAACATAGTCTTTTTGGTTGGGGAAATTAAAATAAATTGTAAGCTAAGTCAGACAAGAGGCCCAAAGGAAAAAAAAATTAAGTGGGGATAGAGCAAGCAGATAATCATGTAAGAAAAAAATGGGGTGGGGGTTACATGTAAGTGTGAGTAATGTAAGTAAGTAGTTTAGTTTAGTAATAATAAGTGAAAATTGCAGTTATTAAAATAATAATTTCACTGTCATGCTTAGTTTGTAAAAAACATAGGTCTACATACTCAAATACACAAACTACAGAGTAAGTGATTCAACTTAATTAAACACCAACCAGTCTTGAAGGTTTTATAAACTAATGGAAATGAAATTAACATAAAACATATGTACAGTTTCAAAAGTTTTTTGTAACACTTCATCATGTTTGTTACTGAGTTACTTCTTAGCAGCTTCAAAAAAACCCATTCAAATCCCAGTATGTTCTACTATCATCACATGGAAAGGGCTGTCCACTGATTATGTTCATGTTACAGGTACCTGAACGGGCTGTGTTGAGATTGTCTGAAAGAGAGAAACGGAACAAAATGTTGAGTAGTTTCACCTGTGAAGATTTTGCTTTGTCAAAGGGATCATGAAATAAACATGTATGATGAGAAAATTTTAACAACTGTTTCTGCGAAGCCGTGGCTCCACCTTCAAAGTTTATTTTTCATTATGAAAATGAACAACACAGCTGAAAGTATTTATTGTATTGATTAATAATAAGAGGTGTTGTTTACTGGATCTCTTTAACATATACTGACAGATCTAGGCACTAGATGAAAACAGCTGAATATAATACATGGGATATGACATTACCAAGCACTATCAGTCTTATAATGATATAGATTTGGGATGACTCTGAATATTCAAACATGGACTAAATATTTGAATCTGAAAATCAAATTTTAATATTCTTAAAGCGACTGACTCACAGATGGGCCGACGATGAAAAAAAGAAAATGTTCTTACATCTCGAAATTTTTGCTGCAATCGTGGAGAACATATTTTAACTAAGTTACTGATTCATTTTTTTATTCAGAAAAGCATCAAAATATAAAGTTTTACACACTTTTATCGAAAAAAATTTACCCCGTTAGTCACAGGGTAGATACTTTAGTTATAACATTAATTTTGACGCGCCCTTCCAAGTAGGCGCTGTGGCTCAGTGGTCTAGGTCGTCGGTCCATATTTTACTGACCGAAAGGTCATGGGTTTGAATCCTGGTTAGGTCAGAACTTTTTTTTTCAGTTTTCATTGTGTATAGAAGTATAATATTATGTTTTTTCCATAGTATATTAAATTCTCTTAAATTTTAAAGAAAAACAATTTTCAGCAAAATTCTGTGAGTCAGTCGCTTTAAATTAGAGTTTAGTTTTTTTTTTCTAAATTAAGCACAGTTGATTTTTATCATCTATGTGTGCTAACTATTCAAAACTGAAACTATTTATGCTGTTGTGTTTATTTATCGCTTGTCAAAAATTGTCCAATTAACAAGGAATTGCAATGCATATTGGCAGAGGGAATCGATATATTAACAGTGATACCTTTCACCTTTTGTTTATTTTAATGGGCGTTTGTTTTATGTAACAAATTGTAAAATTTGTTTGTTTCACAATGTTCAAGGTTCAACGTCATGTTTTTCGAGACATACATAAAAAGCAAATCACGCTTTTGACTCTATTGATACAACTCTTTTGTTGCCCACTACTAAAAAAAACAGCTCAAACATTTTCCTCTAATAAATGTGCTTGAAATTTTTTTTTAACATAAATGCTTTAAGTTAGCATATAAATAAAATCATTAATGTCTATATATGTATTTGTTTTCCGGTATCTTCACTGAAAAAACAACAACATTAATACAGGCCTTGCCATTTTATCAAACAGTCCGTACTCATTATGATTATTCACATTAAAGAACGGAATAAATTGTGTATATGCAAATCACTTAATTAGTATTTTATGTAACCAATAAACAAGCTATTTCTATACCATTTCTTGACGATACACAGCAGTTTCCCCAACTGAAAACAGTGCAAATATTCGGATACAAAAATTTGGATAACTAACTGAACTCCCAAAAATCGAATATTCAAAAATATTTGAATATGGCAAACAAAATATTCATATATTGCTTTCAGTATTCTTTCCTACCCCTAATACAGATATACAATATATTCACAGATATACAATATATATTTTGGAGCACCTATAAGGTAATACGTAGAGATTTAAAGGGTACCAATAACATTACTGAAAGAAAAAATATTTCCTTGAGAAAACAGCACATAAGCAAGTCTAATAAAAGGCTTGTTACTTAAAAACAAAATGTTGCCAGGATAAGCAACTTTTCTGACTCACCATTAGTCAGTTTGATCTGTTCCAGAGGGATTACTGTTGCGAGTTTTTGGTATACAGAAGCCAGAGGATGAGACATTTTCACATCCAACACAACCAGTTGCCATTCCACTACCATGGCCGACAGCTCCAGCTGACTTGTTCCACCTCCCCCTTCCTCTTGCATATGGCATTACAGGTACACAGGCTTCAGCTGGAAGTTGTTCACAAATTACATAAAAACAGATAAATGAATGAATGAATGTTTTTTTTCGATGATTTTTCTTTTTAATTAACTCATTTCTGTGGCCAACTGATTAGAATGGAATGAGATTAATTTCAATTCAATTCAAATTAATTACAACTGGTAAACATTTTTGTAATCAGTTAAAATTAAACTTAATATTTTTTGCAATCAGCTTTCATAAAACTGGACAAGATGTATTCCTATTTTGTAATGCTGACAAACTTTCATTAGATTACCGTTTTCATGTCCACTGAGGCCAGCATTATTTCTTCTATCACCAACCCCACGACCAATACTGTAGGCATACACACTAGACACAGGTTGTTGGATTTGTTGGTCCTGCAGCTTGCTGGTCACTGCAGCCTTGGAAGCCGTTTTTGGCAAGCGTACCATCTCCTCTTCTGTACCATACGGCAACTCAGCATTTGGATCTTCCCTGCATAATAATGAATTTCCTAAGCTGAAAGGGGGCCATGCTTATGAAAAAAAAAAAGAAGATAAAGTTATGAAACTTGTGGTATTTTTGTGGGGTGTCATTATGAAGAGGTAGTCAAAGTTAGAAAAAATATATGAAGTAATGGCAAAGATACTCGAAAATGTCAAAGTCAAATGTCAAGAAGCCGTGACCTTGACCTTTGGCCTACTGACCCCAAACACAGTTGGATTTTTCAATTTCTCAATAATCATCCTATGAAGATTGAAGTCTGTGGGTCAAACAGTACTTAAGTTATTGAATGGCAATGAAGTGTGACAGATGGACAGACAGGACAGAAACAATTTGTCTCACTCACATAGGGAAGACATAAATATGATCAGTAATAACAAAGATATACAAATAATAATGAATTTCCTAAGCTGAAAGGGGGCCATGCTTATGAAAAAAAAAAAGAAGATAAAGTTATGAAACTTGTGGTATTTTTGTGGGGTGTCATTATGAAGAGGTAGTCAAAGTTAGAAAAAATATATGAAGTAATGGCAAAGATACTCGAAAATGTCAAAGTTTTGGCAGGCAGATACAGAACAATGAGGGAGCTATGACTACGTACCCTTTACTTCTAAAACAGATGAGCTAGAAATAAAGTTTCTGTGCGTAAACCGTTTTCTCTCTATTCTAAGTAATTCTGGCCTTTACTGCCGACATCTAAGACACAATACTAAATGAAAACTGCATACAACTTAAAGTTCAAGCTACATGTACTTATGCTCCAAATTTCATTGCATTATGAAACTATGTTAGTGTGGGTATTATATCTTTGACAGTAAAATAAAATCTCACTGGTATAAACCTTCCATCTGAAGTCTGTATATATGGATATTTTTGCTACATTACATAGTATACAATAACAAGAAAATACCATGTTTCAACTCCTGTTCCAACATGACCTTGTCTGGGCAGATAGCAAGGTGGTGTCTTAACTCTGGCTTTGGCATGTGGTGTGTAGCATTAAATGGGCATATCTTAAAGACAGGTCCTTTGTAGTTCTGAAATATTCATGCATAAAGCTTTAAAAAAACAATAAAGGAAAATTCTTGGAAAACCAGTCCAGAAGATTTAAATGTTAAGGCATTAATAATTTAACATTTAATACTATACTTCAAGATGTAAGAAAAAATCTGTTCATAGCTATATTGTTTTGTACTGACTCTAAATGATACATCTCTATATGAAGCAACGGAACAGCAGAATTTTAGAACACACAGATTCCCTCAAGGACATGTGATCATAGTTTCCCCTTCAAGTTTTCCTTATGGGTATGTCCTCATACATCGCCTGATATCTACCGTCATTTCATTGACACTACATTATATGAATTGAAAGTAGCGGAATCGGTATCCAATGATGGTCATCATATATATATATTATGTGAAAATAAATTTACTGCTTAACCTTAAATAACTACATATATGTACATGTATGTGAATTACAAAATATAATTATTATTTTACATCATATTAACATACAACTAGAACTGCCACTGTCCTAGCTCCAATACCCTCCAAATGTCACTTGGTCAGTAGGGAACTGATATATGGGAACTGTTCCGAACATGTTACTTTATGCCCTGGACTAAAATAAAGTATGAAAAAGTACAAAGGGCAATAACTCCAAATTTGCACAAAATAGAGTTATGGTTCTTGGGCACTGAACTTCACTACAATGAGACCCATCTACAAGTATGAAGATTCAAGATGGTATTTTCAATACTTCTTGAGTTAAACATTACAAAGGGCAATAATTCCAAAATTATGCAAAGAGTTATGGTTCTTGGGCACTACGAAATCTACCGATCTAAGAAGTTTCAAACTGAAACCTCAAATACTTTTTGAGTTATGCCCCATACAAACATAACTTGACGACCGTACAGACATGCTGATTCCAGTACCCTTCTCATATAAAGCTGGTTGTGCAGGGGGTATAATGATTATATCATAAATTTTAAATACCTTTCTGCATTTGATCAGATGATACTGGAATCTCTGGGCCATCACAATGCATCCACAATATGGGCAATTCAAGTCCTCTGTACGATCATAAATTCTATACTGTGCCATTGTTACCTGGCAAAAAAAAAAAAAAAGACGAGCAATGTACCCCAATATGCCTTTACACACCTACTTAATCACCGTTATATGCAATATTTCTATTGTTACCGATTTCTCCGATTGTTTACTATATAAAATCATGTTACAGATTTGTCGTGTTACCGATTTGTCGGTAAATCCCCGTAAAACATAAAGAATCATGGAAACTCCGAAAGTACTTACCCTTATGTAAGGAGTTCAGGAGCAATGGATTCCACCAGAGATCCTTTATAAATCCGTCGCTATCAAGGGTTATACTTCGAGAAATGGCTATGCTTCTCTGATGGAAGTTAGTTTTTTCTTGTGAGCCTCTCACTTCTCGGACCTACTTCCGGCACTTGTACTGTTCCGAATATGTCAGAACCGTACCCAATGTCACTCGTACCACACATGGGATAAAAAAAAACAAGAATCCTAAAGTGGTATATAATACTTCACAAAGGTTTTTTTCTGTATAGTACTTGTAATTCTATACAGAACATGTAACCCATAGAGTGGGACCAATTTTGATCCCAGAGACTTAATTTGACCAGTCTTGTTACAGGGTTCTAGGTCAAGTGTAACTCAAAATGTTTAGAGTCAAAGCCATGTGGATTAAGAGAAGTTTTTTAAGTATTTTTTCATAAATATCTTTATAAAACTATGTGACACCCAGGGTGGGGTCAGTTATAATCGCAGTGGCATAATCTAAACAATTTTGTAGAGGAACTCTAGATGATGCCCCATACAAATCCTTTCAGCTCTTGGCTTTGTGCTTTCAGGCAAGAAGATTTTCGAAGGTTTTCCTGAATATTTCTATACAAAACTTGACCCCTGTGCATAATCCCTATTAGATTTCAGAAAATCCAGATAATCAGCATGGATTTTCATCTAAAATTCCCTTTATAAAAAAATGCCTTGTCCCATCAGTAAAACAATAAATTTTCTATGACTGTTTAATAAAGTTGGCATAGTTCGATCATGCCTTGGGCTGCTGTTATCTCAATCTTTCACACCTCTCAGCAGTAGGCCTAACTGATAAACAAAAGTGATTCTGGTGACCACAGCAGACTGCTATTGAATTACGTTAATTGTCCAAGACACAGTCCACTGCTTGTTTATGTTGTAATATGATGTGTGTGTGTATCACAGAGATTAGGTAGAATCACTAATAATCAACATTTTAATGACGAGTATCTACTATTTATTCACAAAAAGAGTATTAGAATAAAAATGTAACCAACGACTAATTTTTATTAAGTATAATCCTCGGTAACCCGATAAATGCCAATGTGTGAATAAGAAACTTATTATAATTATTTTTACTAAAACCTCCAAGCACTTTGCTACATAAAATCAATGTACCGAACTTGTCATTTACCGAAACCTCAATCAATCTTGCTGCCATTTTTTCATAAGACTGTGAAAAGAAGCTATTTGTGTTTTGTTTTGGGGAGACCATACTCCGGAACCGTATTCAAACATACATATAGAATACAGATACCCTTTTATCAGATCAAGACAAGAGGGTCAGCGAACCTTATCAACTTGCTGCTAAAGCTGTGCAGCCACCTATTATATTAACACTACTATGAAACATTAAATTATGGGTTTTCCATTTAATATATATGATATATTTGTGTGTCATTTGTATTTGTGTGCAAACAATTCATGGACTAATTGATTGATACACAATTGGGTTGATTGATAACTTGTATTGACTGATTGATTGGTGGTATACTTTACTGATTGGTTTGAACAACGTTGACTTACTGAAATTTATTTTAACAGGCTGTTGGAATGGGTATCGAACAATTAAATATTGATGTGGCCAGAGAATCTCTCCTGTTGAGACAAACAATATTCTAATGTTGCATTTGACAAACCTGTATATAATGACTTAGTCGAGGACGGTGTGCCATCCTCAATTATCAGTCAATACATGCGTGATATTACAAAAAGAAAACCAGTAGAAACAACGGGTGATGGTGATTGTCTTTTTAATGTCGTTTCCATTTTATTGGTTGGTAATAAGTCCTTGTCTGTTGAATAAAGATACAGAACGGTGTTAGAGATGGTCAATGCGAGGCATAAAGTACAAAATCAGCGTGACAAAGCTAACTATGAACAATCCGTTCTTGATTGTGCAAAGGTTAGTGCTTATTCATCAATGTGGACCACCATAGCATTGTCTTATGCTTTGGATAGACCCTAGAAACTACACTATCCGGCGGTAAATGGTACGAAGGATCTCGCGTTTCGTGCTTTCAATGCAACCTTCAACGCGGGTGAGATTCTAGAAATCATGTGGACTAGCACCAATAATGTAAGCTACCACAAAAAGATCTGGCCGCCAAATCATTTCGTAGCCATGGTGTCTATCATCCCTGTTGTTGCAAATGAAAACACAGACGACAATTCTCGGAGATCGAAGGCTGATGTGGTTATTACTTCACCGGTACAGAGCAGTGTAACTATACCAGAAGTTCAGTCAGTGAAAAGGGTCAACGGTAAAAGAGAATTTTCAGATAATGACAACGACCAGAGTCCGCCATTATTCTTTTCTCGGAATACATCTACTTCAATCGGGCAGAAAAATGACAGTGAATGGATGAAAAGTAAACAAAAGAAAGCAAGGCTGTAGTGACATTCCAGCATCGCAATCATTAAACATCACCAACAAATTTGATTATCTGTCTTCATTGTGTGACAACGAGGACAAAATTGAAAACTTTGACTTCAGGATTGACAGTGAATGCGAGCCAGCGAATAATTCTTTTGAAAGTACACACAAGGAAAATAAACAGAAACATAAAACTGAAGCAAACAGTTACGTTCTACATGTAAATTCCTCCCGACAAAAATCAAAAGATGAGGACACAGGTAAAGACGAAGATAAAGAAGCAGCCGGCCATGTTCTAACTATTGATGGACCAGTAGACGAGGTTTCTGATAATCATGATGATGATCATGATGGTGATGTTGTTGATGTTGATGATGAATGTACAGGCCAGGTTCCAACTATCGGTGAATACAGAAGACCGATATCCAGCGGAAAGTTTTTACCATCCAGTTCTGTTCTACAGCTTTTAACTGAAAATAAGGGATGCCTTCAGGATGTGCCTCCAGGTATAAAAGAGAATGTTTGTTTTCTTGTCGACAACTCTAAAAACGTAAAAAGGCAAACTGCTGGGTCGAACCGCGAATTGTGGGACGATTGTGGAGCCTGGAAAAAAGTGCGTCGCCCTCCACTTACATGGCTGAAATAAATAATAAATTCATAAAGGTTACCAAAAGACATAGCTTGTTTTGTATTGAAAAGTATGGAAAGAAATTCGAAGTTCTGGAGCCTTATCCTTAACAAAATCAATTACTGAAAAAAAGTGTGTACAGTAAACTGAAAGCAAATCAAAGTTACAAACGTACAATATCCAAAATGATCCCACTGGAACGTACACAAAAGCTTTGCAATTTACAAATACTTAGGAAAGATTCCAGGTCGACAGGTACATGGGCGAGTGAGGAATAAAGATAGCAATCAACCGTATGTGAAAACAAAACCGTCACTGAAAGCAAAAGCTGCAAACATGATCAAACATAACGCCGCTAAAATGTACACAACGAATTGAATGAAGGTGCTGACATACATGAACTGCCAAAAAACTTTAAACAAATTCGAAACATGAAGTATATTTATGAAATGAAAACCTAAAGAACGTCAAACAACGTTCATCTAAAAATGTTGCAGACCATTTAATACATACAGCAAACAGAGTATACCAGGGATATCCTTTCATACAGTCGGTAGTTCATTTGCAGTCTTGCCCCTCAATGTTATTGTATACAGACGAACAAATACAATATATCAAAAGATTGTGTTGTACTGATGACCCTGCGATTTTCGGTGTAGATAAAACTTATAATTTGGAAGAACTACACTTAACTACAACAGTGTTTAAGAATAAATCAGTAATAGGCACAAAAACCGGCGAAAATCCGATAGTTTTAGGTCCTTGTGTACTCCATAGAAAATCTGATTTCGAAACGTTTAATGTATTTTTTACCAATATAGCAAGCCAACTAACCGACGAAGAGATCACAAAAACGGTAATAGGCCCAGATGATGAGTACGCTTTGAGAAAGAGTATTGCACGCGCGTTTAGAGGTTCAACCCAATCGTTTGCACCAGGCATTAAAAAACAATGTGAAATGTGGCGCTAATGAAAAAAACTAAAAAGGAAATAATAAATGCAATGTTTGGCGATGAGGGACTAAGGGAAGCAAATGGTACTGTGGCTTTTGAACAAAAAGTGCAAAATCTTAAAGATGAATTGCTTCAAAAAGCGGAAACTTTTTTGCCTTACTTTGAGAAAAGAATTGAACCTCTTATAAAAGAAAAGGTTAACATTCTCAGTCGCTTAAAGAAAATGGACTGACTGGACAAATAACACTGCAGAGTCCATGAACAATGTTTTAAAAATTGGAGCAAATCATAAGGTGGAAGACATGACCGACTTGATTGAAATAATATTTATAATTGTAAAGTCACAATACTGTGACGGCTGTTGTTGGGATGGGCAACTAAAAACTTACCCCAAAGTTTCAGCGCTACTATGTTTCAGTGGACATTTGGTGTCAATAAAAAAAAGAAAAGGAAAGAAAGCAATATATGGACGAAGTTCACAGGGATAAAGGGAGAACTCAAAATACCGTCACCTCGACAAATGGTGCCCTCACCGTCCCAAGAACCCCTAACGGCAGAGAAAAGCCATACCAGCGTAAAAGGATGGCGGCTGAAAGAACTAAGAAAAGATGGCCTTAATACGACATTAGTCGGGATAGACAATCACAGCTTGTGATATCTCTGGCTATATTAACACCGACAATGAAGATGCACAACAGTGAAATCAGTTTTCGTGAAGTTTTACTCATGATAAAGCTCTGTCATCCTGATATATTCATATGGATTTTCAGTTAATGTCGGGAAAAACTATCGCTATAAAGTGATAGGTCTCACTTTGTTAGTCCCGACTTTGCACTAAACTATTCTTTTATGGATAATTAAATGTTTAGTTTAGTTTAAACATATTTTATTATCAAGATAATAATTATAAGAGATAATGTACAAACAATGATCAAACACAAAGTTATCAAGATAAATGGATTGAATCGAAAGCTTAATAGCTTATTGTGTTTCGCACCAAGCAATATTAAGTGTTGGTACTAAATATGACGATTTTCACATTTGATAAAGAATAAATTTAAAGAATGATATAAATAATATAAATCAGAATTGTAGAGAAGTGTTGAGAATAAACTACAACAACAACAAAAAACACCAACAACAACAAAAAATGGAGCTAACTGGGAGGCTTAAGTCAATGCGAGTAAATAAATTCATAACCTCAGTCGAATTTCTTAGATTTTTCAATATAGTTATGGACTGCAAGAAAAATATTTTCATTCATTACATCTGATAATGATGCATTTTTAAACAGAATAGTTGAGAGAGAAACTCTACAATATTGGTTTATAGTGTTAATTATTATTGCTCTAATGACATTATACGTTCGGCAGTGGAGGAAATAATGAGCCACGGTTTCACGCTGCCCACAAGTACAAAGCTGAGAAGGAACGATATTTTTAATGAAAAGGTCATTGGAAAGTGAACTACAATTGGTTCGAAGACGAGTATGTAGAAACTGACATCTCCTTTTTCCGAAATAAAAATATTGAGGAACGTAATTAGGGATTATTCTAGAGCTCAAAAGGGGGCAGGGGGGGGGGGGGGGGCGGGGCACAAAAAAGGGGCAGGGTGCTTTCTGCACGTCGGGCATGGTACATAAGAGACAGTTTTACAGTTACAATGAATCGTTACTGTAACAGTAATAACTGTATAATAACTGTGTATATTATTAGAAAATTAAAACAAAGCAATAATTATATGTTATTGTCTTTCAAAAGACAACTACTTACGACATCAAATTACTAATTTGATTTCGTAAGTAGTTGTCGTTTGAAAGACGAAACTAATGGTGCATTTCTTACGGACAATGAAAGGTCATTAAAGGCCCTAATAGTTGAAGGGAGAAAAGATTCTTGGTAAAGTGTAGTTCTAGCTCTTGGTACTCGGTAATCATCCCGATTGCGTAGCAGATAGTTTTCATTTTGGGCGGGTGCCCTAAATCAGATAAATACGCCGGAGTAAGATTATTTTTCATTTTGTAGAAAAGTAAAAGCTTGTGCATTTGGCGTCTGGACTCTAAAGTATCCCATCCAATTTCGTCTCTAAGTTTACATAGAGAAACAAGTTTTGTTGCATCAGTGACTCTACGGGCGGCCTCATACTGAACTTTTACAAGGGTGTTTTTTTCTGTTCGTTTGTACAGTTATCGAAAACAACGTCTCCATATCCTAAGATAGGTCTAATAAACGTAATACAGTCGACTCCACTTATAACGAACTCGGTTATAACGAATTATCGGCTACAGCGAACCATTTTTCAAGTCCCAAACGGAGAAAAACACGTTAATTTCCTCGGCTATAGCGAACCATTTTTTTCCAGTCCCAAATGGAGAAACAAAAACGTAAATTTCCTAGGTTGAAACTAACTGTCATAATTGAAAATCGGGATGCGCTCGATTCATGATCAGTACATAAATACCGCTATCCGATCATTATTTAATCGAGTGATTGCACATGTATTGCAATAATTGCTTCGCTAGTATTAAATGATTTTGTAAAATTACAGTGTAAGAATGGCAACGCCATCAAAAACTGGAAATAAACGAAAGGCAATTTCTCTGGACACTAAAATTAGAGTTCTTAATGAAATTGATGATGGAAAATTATCAAAAACGCAAGTTGCTGAAAAATATGGATTAAAGAAAAGCACACTCAGCACTATTCTAAAAAACCGCGATGCTATAAAGTCGGCATATAAGTCGGATTGTCTATCTCCCGCTCGCAAGAAAATGCGATTTGGTAGACATGAAGAAGTGAAAGATGCGTTGTTAAAATGGTTTCGCGGAGCTCGTAGCGCAAATATTCCACTTACCGGTGAAACTTTGATGTTAAAAGCCAACGAACTTGCCAAAATGCTAGGATATGATGATTTGTTTGAATTAAATACATGTATAAATTATGCATATAAACTGTGAAACTTTTGTTTACAATAAATCAAATGCATGTTCATAATATAGTGTACAATAAATCGCCCCGCATAAAATTACCGCTGCCGTAAAATACCGATTGCACAAGTGACCGGTGACAGGTATGCTTTTTCACGGCAAATTTGTCCACCTAAACAAGTCCGCGAAAGTTGTTGCTACTTCGCTCTTAGCGAACTTCGGATATAACGAACGATATTTGAATGTCCCATTGAGTTCGTTATAAGCGGAGTCGACTGTATATATAGTCTCTAGTGATCGCCGATCAAGAATAAATTTGAGTTTACGCATTATGTTTATACGTTGATAAGCTTTTTCCACTATATGATCTACGTTGGTGTTCCATTTTAAGTTGTTTGAAAAGTAGAGACCAAGATGCTTATGACTCGTAACTTCCTTGGGTGAGAATCTTGATTCAGTCTGCATGAAAAGATAAGATACTCATTTTTCTGGGGGTTAAATTTTACTAACCATTGAGATACCCAGTTAGAAATTTTCAGCAAGTCAGAGTTTAGTGTTTCTGCAGCAGAAATACCGCGAGATAATGACTTGTATCGTCTGCAAAAAGACGTATGTTTGCATTAATCTCAACAACAATATCGTTAATAAAGATAAGGAAAAGAAGCTGCCCTAGAACTGATCCTTGATGGACACCGGCTCGAATATATGCCCAATCTGATTTTGCACCAGGGATAACGACTCTTTGCATCTTATCGGTAAGATTTGATGAAAACCAGTGGAGGAGTCTGCCCGAAACACCAAAGCGTTTTAGCTTATGAAGAAGTCCTGAATGCCATACCCGGTCGAAGGCCTAACTTATATCGCAGAACACAGCCCTGACCCCCTTTCCAGAGTCAATCACCTCTGTGAAAAAGTTATACAAATCAGAGACGTATATTACACTAAGTCTCTGTACAAATAAGCTAACTGGTTAGTGGTGGAATCACCTGCCACAAAACCAGAATGAGTAGAGGTTAAGAGATCATGTGTGTTAATGTGACTATAGACATGTTTGAAGACTATTCTTTCGAAAACTTTACCTATTGTACATAGAAGTGAAACTGGACGGTAATTTCCTGGTAAAGATCTGTCTCCCGATTTAAAAATAGGCGTAACATGTGCTTCTTTCCAGGATTCTGGAAAGTGGGATGTGCTTAAAGGTTGGTTAAAAAGGTCAGATAGAGGAGATGATATTTCGGTAGATAACTCTTTTAAAATCCTGTTATTAATAGCTTTTGGTCCTGGAGCTTTTCCCACGGGCAAGGATTTGAGATTTACTTCAACCTCATCTGAAAATGTAACTATTGTTTCCAAAGAGAACGACGTACTTTCTTCTTGGTCAAGAGCATCAGCATTGTCATCGTTTAGGATGGTTTGGTTACGAAAGAAATTGTTCAAAATATTAGCTTTGGTTGTCTCGTCGTCAGCAAACTCACCATCATGTTGAAGTACTGGGATTGTTGAAGAGCTGTTTGAAGGTTTTATGAAAGCCTTTAAGCAGGACCACCAGGATGAAGATGAATGTGATACACTTTTCAGGTTATCTACTAGTTTCTGCATATGACTATTCTTAGCCATCCTAATCTCAGATACTATCTTATTGCGCAAGGTTCTAAACTTGCCCCAGGCAGCCTCCGATAAGAGGTTTTAAATGTGATGTTATCCATAGAGGTTCGCTTGGACAAACAGTTATGTATTTGTTTGGGATACATAATTTGGAGTTATTTAGAATGACTTTTGTTAAATTAGAAGCATATGTATTTATGTTTTGGTCTTTAACGTCGTTCCATTGAACAGTTTCCAATTTTTCTCGGAGAAGCTGATAGTTACCTCTTTCAAAGAGCCAGATATGTCTTTTAAATTTTTCTTGTTTTGGTTTCTTAAATGTAAGAATACCATCGACAGGACAGTGGTAACGTATTGATTGATCAAAACAAGGTTCACCCACTCCTGCCTTTTTTATTATTGATTACTTGTAAGTATTATGTCAATAATAGAAGAAGACTTTTCTGTAAAGTGTGCACTGGACAAGAGAGAATTGTTGACAGAGTGTTTTTTTTCCTGGCTGAAGTTTGGTTGCTCATTTTTTTAAGATAAGGTCTCCTGTGATGACGATATCTTCAATTCCAGTACCAAAAGCCAGGTTAATGGAGTTCTCAATATCGGCGTGTGCATTAGCTGTAGTGTTAAGTGGACGATAGAAGACACCAAACAAAAGTGACCTAGATTTTGTTATTATTTCAACCCATATACATTCTACACCTTTAATTTCTAAATCTACGCGTCGCTTATAATGAAGCGTATTTGTTACATATAATGTAACACCACCATGACTATCACTGTTTCTAACTTTCCTTTCTGGTTCGTGAAAAGTTTCAAAGATGATCTCATTTGTAGAAATATCCTCATTTAGCCAGGTCTCAGAAAAAGAAAGAATATCAAAATCTTAAGTTCTGCGTAGAAAGCGTCAAGTTTGGTCCTGATGCTTCATACGTTATAATGAACAAACGAAAGATACTTGGATAAGTCTTTTGATTCTGTTGAGAAAGCGGAAGAAGTTGAGTTCGATCTAGATGTTTCAGGACCATGATTTAAATGTACATTTCCACATAATATGACAAGTAAAGCAAGGAAGACAAGAAGTTTTGTCATTATGTTAAAGAATGAGTATGATATAACATGTGAAAAATATATGTTTGAAAGAAGTTTGCTTGACAAAGGGTGTCTGCGAATACATTGACTCTGCCCATTAGGAAAAACTTTCTGGTTATTCTGAATAAATACTAGAACTGAGACTAAATACACATGTGAAAAATGTAAATTAACAATAAGGTTTACAAGTAAAGTAAAACGCCAATGCAACTGAAGCCGTATTGTCCTCATGCTGAGAGTTTTGGAATCTATTACCTTGTTCATGTTACTTCTTTGTCATAGAACTGACAGTCTATGAGTGTAAACACGAGGCACAAGTCTGAAACTGCATGTAAAATTTCAAGACAACAGCCGACACAATAAGCTCCAAAATATGTCAAAGCGAAAGTAATAAAAAAAAGATAAATAGAGACATTAAATGTCAGATGATGTTAAAGTGTGTGTTGTTAGAAGGACATGTCGATGAGGTTTGACATACACTTTAAAGTTGATCGTATATATGGTATACTGGTGCGTTTCCAGTAATTAAAGGTTTCCGTGATTATAAATAAACAACAAAGAAAACATTCACTCGTAACACTTACTGTCGTACATAGGTATAAATTTGAACAACAATTGCGTATTCTAAGTTTAAATAAACTTTCAACACATTTTTTCCATCTTTTAACCACCTAGCATTTTCTTTAAAAAAAAAGGAGAATCTTCGTACCAACACTTAGCTTAGAACTATAGCACGGAGATAAGCAAATTTCTACATAAAAGAAGCTAACCACCAATAATCAGCATTACGAATGCATGTGAGTCTTATGATTTTGTAAATAAAATAACATTCAAATTTTACAATAAGATTAAGCCACAATGAATCATCTACAAATATACAAACATATCAAAACCTTTGAAGTCGGTATATAAAATGATTTCATATTACCCCCAAAAAGTACTGATGTAAAGTGAATGTAGCCACAGAAAAGAAGCTGGCTATTAACTTTTTTATGGGTGGAGGTATATGATTTTAGAAATAACACATCAGACGCTCATTCCTACTTAAGTTTAAATTTGACTTGTAACTACATGTATTATTCAAACTGATTTACAAAAGTAAACAATTGCTATATTCAACTATTTCACCATTTTTCTTATATTTTATACTGACCTTTAGCCACTGAATTGCACTAGTGATCACTAGAACACGTCATACATAATTTACTTGATCTGATCTCATGATTAACATTAAATTCCGATTTTGTATATCAATATCTTAAATATTGCATACTACAATTATCAGTACTTTATTGGATGAATATAGTTTATCATAATCATTGTTTGTAAAAATACATCACCATACTTTTGCAATGCCTGGCAAGCATTTGATGTATTTGAACTAGCAAAACTATGCCACATAATGCCTTGTAGTAACTCGACGTAACACATTTCCAATCCATTCTGTTAATCCCTCTTATATACAATAAAAAATTGTGTACAAACTCGTGACTAACTTCATTGTATTAATATATACTTCCCTACAATTGTATGGCTACACGAATGTCATTGATAGCAATGTGGTCTAAACCCAGTACGGTTCAAGATCTATAGGACATGATGCGAACGATTTTTGTTGGGGTCTCAGCATCGTCATCCATATTCTCCTGGCTATCTGGATCCCGAACTTTTATCAATATGTTGCCGTCAGACGACCACGCAGACACGATCTTTCCATCTTTGGCCATGATGCGAGCAGCAAAAAGTGATTTTGACCTTTTTAAAGTTAGGTGCTCATTGATGAAAGTACCTCTTTAACATAGCGTTTCATTCTTCAGACCAGTTCGCTTTGCATAAAATTTCTGCCTTGACCGATAGGTAGCAAACTTTACTTTAATGTCTCTTGCACCGTTATTTTCCAATTCTATGACTCCTAGCTGTCAATTTCTGGCAAAACTAATCATGTATCAAGAGCTTTACACACATCCAAAACAAGATCATCTGTTGATTCACCTTTCTGTTCGACTATACCTGATAAACGCAAACAGTTACGCTTGGAATATTGCTCATCATTATCATACTACATCTCCAGCTGATTTACACGGTCTGACAGATCCTTATTTGCCTTCTTGAGAGCTAAGATCTCCTTTCCAAAACAATCAACTTGTGATTTTAAGCCAGACACTACACCATCAACAATTTTCTTTATTGTTGCTTGCATAGCTATTTCAACTTTAGTCTCAATTTTATCAGAGATTTTATCAGACAGCGCAATAGCAATAGCATCTAGAGCGTCCTGATCTAACGACCAGCTGGTTGATGTAGCCAGTTTTTCATTAACGAGGTAAGATCCGTCGCTTGGGGATTACAAAATTTTTGTGATTTCAAGTCTGTTTCGATGTCACAATCAGGAGATGACAGCTCTCTTTTACGTGATACAGGATCAAACACTGGTGAACTAAACATAAGTGACTCGTTATTTTTGTAGCGTAGTATACAGTTTTAATTTTTTAGCGTGGGTGGTTTACGCACGTGAAAACCGTGAGACATCTTTCTCAATGTTTATCTTTTAATAGCACTTATTAATTCATTTTTGACGTAAAACGAGTATATTGAGTATATTCATGTTACAAATACATTTGTGTGCCTTTCATAATGTCCTAACTCCAACAACTTCACTTAGAAACTACTTAAAACATAATTCAAATTGACCGGTCAAACAAAAGCAAACTGACCGCCATTACACCGGATGTAGCATCATTAAATGTTTATATTTATATGTTCATGTAACAGAAATTATAAATTAGTGACTGTATTGTGATTTGAGCCTGATATCTTTTATAGATGCCTCTCTTGCAATTTGTTACCATTGTACTGTTCGCCATTTTATTTGTATATGTTTGCCACATAGGCTTATTAGCCTAATGGATATGAAATAAATTATTATTACATGTATTATTATCATTATAAACCATGATGCTGACATTTAAGATCTCAGACCTTAACAAGGCAGTCAAATGTGGATGGAATAAAGAGGAACTTATTTACCTTTAAATATAATTATTAAACAGTAATGTTGTGTTGTATATGTTTTGTTAAGGTATTCTTCATAAAAATATCATAACTAAGTAGAAGAATAAATTTATGAAAATTTTCTATTTGTGGTATTCTTGTTGATTTGTTAATACTACATACATATGTACTTTACGCCTGCTGGTTTGAAATTCAAGACCTTGTTTACATTTATAAACACACTGCTTTAAAGTAAAAATGCATATAATCTAAATAAATGAAACCTTAATCTGTATTTCGCCATCAATACTTTACATCTCGTTCATAATACTTTACACCTCTTTACGAAAAATATTTGAAGTTCTGGACCTTGTTTACATTTTACAATCCACTTGTAATTATATTTTTTAAAGTAAAAGTGCATATAACTAATGAAAGGAAACTTTAAGCTGTATTTCGCCATTCTATACTGTAACAATGCTTTACGCCAAGTTCATGATACTTTACGCCGCATTTATAATACTTTGCGCCTCTTTAAGTATACTTTACGGTTCTTTACGCCGAAAAGTATGCTTTACGTACTTTAGGCACACCCATACGATTATACATGTATCTCGCTACCTGCTTCTACTAATTCCCGTTACTTACGTTGGATTCCGGAAGATTCCAGATTAACCGTCACCGGAGTTACCTTCACTTGACACTTCACTACAAAATTGAATTCTTTGGAAGAGCTTCATGCAGAGAACACCCAAGCAAAGTTTCCATCAATTTAGCCCAGCAATTTTAGAGAAGATGTTGTAAAAGGCAAAAATTGACGACGTACGTCGGACACAGCCCGGTCACAATGGCTTACAGTCAAAACGGCCTCAGGTTAAAACGGCTTCAGGTTAAAACGGCCTCATTTTGGTTAATCCGTGCTTGTATCGATCGTACTGACTTCCGCTGCATGCCGCGCAAGCGCATCTGCCGGACGAGCTGCACCTGGTCGCCAGCTTCCATCATCTCCCGGTTCAACAGCTTGACCAGGTTGTAGAAAGCTGGAGCCTCCCCCCCCCCACTCTTCAAGATGAGGCCCTATGTCAACCTGAAACATACAGCAATTAGCAATTAGATCACAGTATAGAAGCAAGGCAAAATAAGTAATAATAAATACCTATTAAACGAAGGATTGCAAACATGCCATCATCACACCAGCATACAAAAAAGGGTCAAAATCAAAACCTAGCAACTACAGACCAATATCACTCACATGTATAGCTTTAAAACTAATGGAACACATCATTGTTTCTAACATGATGAATTACTTTCACAAACACAACTTACTTTCTCCCCTAAGCAACATGGATTCAGGTCAAAACAGAGTTGTGAGACACAGAGTATCGGCTTCACACAAGAAATAGCTGAAAACCCAGATCAAGGTCAACAAATTGGTGTCATTGTCATGTACTTCAGTAAAGCTTTCGACAAAGTGGACCACCACAAACTCATACACAAGCTGAAACACATGGGAGTTCATCCACACATCTGTTCATGGATACAAAACTTTCTCAGAAACAGATCACAACAAGTATTAGTGGAAAACAAGGTCTCTGACAGGCTCCCTGCGCTTTCTGGTGTCCCGCAGGGATCGGTCTTAGGTCCGTGCCTCTTTCTCGCATACATCAATGACCTAGCAGGAAGTGTCAGGAGCCGGGTGCGTCTATTTGCGGATGACACCATAGTTTAATTAACAATTAAATCACAAGCATCTGCACAAACCTTACAAAATAATTTATACAACCCTGAAATATGGGAAAAAGAATGGTCAATTGAATTCAACCCTGACAAGTGTGAAGTACTCAGAATACACATGAAAAAGAAACCGGTCATCTTTCCTTACACCCTACATAGCACTATAATGAAAACCACAGAAAATGCAAAAGACTTAAGAGTAACTATAAGTAGTAACCTGAACTGGTCATCCCACATAAACAACATCAAAAACAAAGCAAACAACACCTTAAGGTTCATCAGACGAAATGTCAAAATACAAAAAAAAAAAACAACTCAAAGAAGCAGCATACAAAACATATGTAAGATCACAGGTCGAATACTGCTCAACCATATGGCACTCATGGCAGAAATATCTCACTCACAGAAAAGAAATGGTCCAGAGGTCAGCGGCAAGGTACGTTAATAATGATTACCACTATACAAGCAGTGCAACAAACATGATTAAGGGACAAAAATGGTCAAAATTAGAACAAAGGCGAAACCATGCCAGACTGGTCATGCTACACAAAATAAAAAACAAACAAGTCATTGTCGATCACAATCACCTTACAAAAACAAACAACCAATTCTTCATCCCGCAATCAAAAACACAACATCACATAAACTCAGTCTTCCCAAGGACTATACGACTCTGGAACGAATTACCGACCGAGATTAAGGCTACCCCAACTGTGCCAGCTTTTATCAGTGGACTGAACAAGTTTTATAGATTTTAAACATTTAAGATAGATGATTAAGTAAAATCTTTAGTAAAATCTTGTTTTCTTTGTTATTATCTTTTATGATTTTAACGTTCCTGACACGCGCCTGCCTAGTATAGTCAGTATTGACTTTGGCAGTAATAAGTTGAAGCTGAAGTTGAATTAGGATGGAAACTTAATCAATGTATAAAAAGTGCAATATCATAAAAAATGTATGTTGTTTAGTAATGAAAATGAATGTAATTACCCTCGACGCCGTTAGTGCGTATGGACTGGCCAAAGACGCACCAGGATTCTACAGGCCAGAATGTGGACTCGCCCCAAGTCCTTCTTATATACTCACACACCGGCTGAAAGCGCTCCACGGTGTTGAAATCCTCCATGCGGGCGAACGTGTCGAGTATTTGCTCATGTGGCAGAAATGGTAGCACAAATAACGAACAGCGCATGTGTGCCACCGTGCTGCATGTACTCTATGGCTAGACCCAGTCTCTGTGAAAATATACTGCTCAAATTAATTAAAGGAGCGCCCATATAATCTATGAAATACCATACGCGTTGAGTAGATTTATAAATATCTTTTACAGAAATAACAAAATCGTTCTTTTTACAAAAACAAATCGGCATTTTCATCGCCAACAGGCACATTCCTGAACAGAGACAGTGTCCGGGATATGAACACTATCAAATTAACTTTGAAATGGTGGTCTTACAGGAGAACAAGCAATGTCTGTAAAAGCAGATTCAGGCCTGGAAACGTTTCAGTGTCAGTGTCAGTAATGAGTGTATCCCCCTCGGGCATTTAGGCACTCTCTGCATCGTCTTAGCATGCTCCTGATGACACGTATGATCATATCCTGTGGTATGTCATCCCATTCTGCAACAAGAGCATGGGAAAGCTCACGGACGTTCTGCACAGGGTTCGGACGCGAAAAAAGTCTACGAGGAAGCATGTCCCAGACATGACATGCTCTATAGGGTTAAGATCGGGAGACCTCGCTGGCCAGTCTATGACCTCAATACCTTCATCATCAAAGAAGTTCCGGACGATTATTGCAGTGTGTGCTCGAGCATTATCTTGCACTAAACGAAAAGTTTTACCTATTGAAGCAGCATATGGCCTAACAATTGGTTCCAGGATCTCGTTCCGATATCTCAGGGCCGTCAGACTACCTCCTGGAATCACATAAAGGTCTGTGCGCCCGTCAATGAATATCCCTGACCCACTGCCACACCTGTCATATGGAATAATGTTTCATTCCTCATATCTCTCTCCTCGGCGACGCCACATGGTAGCGGCTCTCGTGAAGAGCACAGATCGCCAGTGGCGCAGTTGTCAAGTGACGTATTCCTGGGCAAACTCTAAGCGAGCTCTCCGGTGAGCTACGGTCAGAATTGGTCCTCTGGCAGGTCTCGTACATCTAAACCGTCTTCATGAAGACGATTTCGGACAAAGTTCTCAGATATCGGTCCTGACGAGATGTTGCAATGCGGTGACGACCTTGCCCAGGTCTCCTTGTGAATTCTCCAGTCTCCTGTTAACGACTCCACAACCTGGCAACAACTCTACCAGAAACGTCTAGAACGGTGGCCACCTCACGTTGTGTAAATCCATTTTCGATCATCTGCACCGCCCGAGCAACATCAGAAGTTGCTAAATGATGTCGCACAGCCTGGACCGTTGTCAATAACAATAAAAAGTTGCACTAAAACATTCATTTTGTCAAATGTGCTATCGTGCACGAACTGTACACATGCAATAGTCTAAATCTTATTCGGGGTTACACAACAAAAAGAAAAACAAAATACCCATGCTTTGTAAACTTATTTTAAAGTGCACGGGTTTCTCAAGAATATTGACCGTCGATACCTACAAACGAAATTTGCAGCGAATATCTAGTATGGTGGGCAATTTACGCAATAACATATCTGCGCTCCTTCAATTAATTTGAGCAGTGTATATGTTTTACTTTAAAAAGTGCAATACGCATCTAATAAATTTAATATCAATGATTAAGAAATATGATTAAAATTCCACAAACAATGATGTAAGAGGCAATTACCTGTACTTTCTTGAATACGGCCCAGTCCCAGTGAAAGAAACAGCCTTTAATGCTGATTACAGGGAATACTTTTTAGGTGCCTTCCAGATGGCTGCCTCGAAGTCGGCCACGATTTCTTCAACCTCTTCATCGCCCTCCAATCCTCTCTGAATTACCTGAAGTAGATATGTGTAAAACATATATTATCTCTTAGAATTATGGCGTTATAGTAAATCGAGTATTTATTGTATGAACAAGTCAAGAATAAGTTATACCTTAAATATTCTAGCGTAGTCTTTGGAAGTCCTGCCCGACATAGCGACTAAACTCAGAGGTATCTGTTTCGAGCAGTCTCCCCGCCGCACAAACGCATGTATGGTCAGCAGCATGTTGAAATGGCGTCGCATCACCTGCGAAATAGAACCATTTTACGAAACGATGATAGAGAGAAGTGAGAAAATATTTGTCACTATGGTTTTACGAGAATGTTAAATAGTCACACAATTTCAATTACTGAAGAAAAGTTATTTTTAAAGTAGTTTTATTATTAAAATTTAATTTAATTACATACCTGGAAGGTACCGTCCGTGTACCATCTTCTGGCTTGACGCAGCAAGTGCAGCTGATCATCGGTTGCAGATATCAGGTGACGCCTACCGTCCACAGTAACCTCCCGACGATAGAAATCTGGCGGCATAGCTGCTCTGTCCAGCTGTAAGTACATCATAAGCTGCGTCTATGACATGAAATAGTGGTAGTAAATAGAATAAAAAATTCAGTTTGGTAGAGAATAAGCAAGTAATGCTATACCTCAAACTCCATGTCTCTTGGCAGATACTGGCCAACCTCGTCAACAAGTCGACCCATTCTTTCGCCTTAGACACTATGACAGCTGCTGATCGTGCAGTTTCTCGAGTTGCAACAGATTTCGCCTGTGCAAAAAACATAAATAATTAGTTTACCATTAAAGTACTGTTAAGTCTGACCATAAATACAAAAAGTAGACGTTTCATATTCATCGATGAAGTAAAACGATATACTTACTTTAACCGAGACTTTGACCTTCAACTCACGAGTTGGGTCTGGTGGATGGACCTGATCTATGTTGTTACTGACGAAAACGCCCCCTCTCTCGATAACAACAGAAGAACATACCAATCTCTTGGTTCGAACGGTACACCTCCATGTAGTAGCACGTGGCCTTCGGTACTGAAGAATAAAGAAAAAGGAGTATTTGGAGTTTCAATACACTTACTATTTAGTGTAACATTACCTTCACGACATAGCTGTATCCGTCCGATGATACCAAAATGTCTTTTCCCTTTTGAGAAACCCGTGTAACAATCTCATAAGTTGTTGGCTGGTCTGGTTTGTGCTCATAAGTCATGAGCTAAAATCCAAAGGAAACTGGTATTTTATCAATGATTAAACCCGGAATCAAATTAGCTACCATAGACCATATACATATGTGGCATATTTCGCAGAATAGATTTTGACCAGTCAAAGAGTAGTACGATCAAGATTTAGCTTTTCACGTACTTGAAGAAAAACATGCAGCTGCCTACCAATATATATAGTTGCCTCCCTTTGCAAATGGGGTCGACTAAAATTACAATCGTAACAACTCGGCCTTTTGCGAAAGGCCCGAGGTGTTCCGAATGCTAAAATTAACGGGTAAAAACCCTTTTTACGGATAGAAGATTTTTCTACGGACACAACTCGTTATGAAGATGTAATTGAAAATCACGAATTATGTTTCTGTAAACCGACAACCTGCATAGAAATGAATGTTTGTACGAAATTTCAAACAGATATTGTTTTTTTACTGATCTATAGTGGATAGAAAATTAAATATATACCGGATAGAACTCATTTCAAACAAATGAAAAAGAAAGAATAAATAGAAATAATTGTTTTTTTTTCTTTCGTTCTTTTTTTCCGAAATATCACTTAGATATCATTATTTTTGAGGGAAAAATAGCAAATTATAAACATCGCATTGGCCACAGATATAAGTTCTATCTACGGATAGATGATTTGTGTACAGAAAGACCTCGATTTGAAAAAGAAAATGAATAGAAAAACACAAATTATTTTCTTTCCTACAAACCGAAAAACTACCATATTAAAATGAGTTTGCTGGACCTTGATATAGGATTATCAAAACAATTCTGTTGTGTAAAATTATTCAGATTCAGTTTTACTCAGAATTCCTTTATTTATCTTTTTTGTAACGTTCTTTTGAGGAACTGTAACTTTAATATTCCTCTTTTCAAATGTTCTTTTAGATATTTTTTGTTGCTTATATGTTTTTGCGAGTCAAACTACCAGTTCACCAACATTTATTTATATAGTCTTCTCAGGATCTGGGGGATGTTATACCTATTATTTATTATATCTGACTAATTGTAAAAAAAATATATGTTTGTTTTCCAGTATATTTATAATAATGAACTATTCAACTGAGTGTAGGTAGTGGCGTTGAACTATACTATAGCTATCCGGTCTCATGTTTTAATGATATACACTTTGGACTTATTTAAATGCGGCCCCTGTGTACACTGAGTATGGAAAGAACCAGAGATGTCTCTAGAATGCGATGCTTTCTGTATCCTGCAATGTCCCCCACAACCTAAAATAACTAAACTGTTTAGGGGGTATTTCTGATATGACCTAATATACAACAACAAAGAAGAAGAAAAAATAGAAGAAAGAAAAAATAAAAAAATAATCATAAGAAACAAAGTTTAAACAGAAAAAGAAAGAAAACAAATATTGCTCACCTGTCACCCATTGCTCAAGTTTCATAGTTATATGTAGCAGAGGTATAATACAGCACTTGTACCACCTTGCCTATCTGCTAGCTTTTATGGTGACGTGGTAGAGTGTCCGCTTAGTAATCGAAGGTACCCCGCGTACAAACCCAGCTCGGGGCAGGTGGAATTTTCCGTGTTACATTTTGAGCCCAACATAAATAACTCACGAGTTTAGATGTGATGACACCCTTAGAAAGTCCCACAGACATTCAGTACTCCGAAAATTCGAGGACAAGGAGGGGTGTATGTAGCAGAGGTATAATACGGCACTTGTACTCCCTTGCCTATCAGCTAGCTTTTTGCGACGTGGTAGAGTGTCTGCTTAGTAATCGAAGAAACCCGAGTTCAAACCCAGCTCGGGGCAGGTGGATTTTTCCGGGTTACACATAGTTAATTCATTTTGAAATCAGGCCAGTGGTTTGTAAGAATTTCAAAGCTGTGAAACCACTATCATGCAGACATGGCAAAAATGCCTCTTTTGGCCCCATACCCATGGAACTCGTGATGGTATCAGGTTGGTTTAGGAAAAGAAAAGAGATTTATTGTTAAAAAATGTTTCGTGAAAGTGACCTTGAAATTGAATCTAATGGAAGTGTAAAACTACGACATAAGGTAGAAAAATGTAATTGTAACCTCTGTGACCTTGACATTCACTACTGTGATCTCAGACCCCATCCATTGGTAGCGATCCATGCAAGGTACCTACATACCAAATATCTAAGGTATCGGTCAATAAATAAAGGCACCATAACTAAAAGAAGAACAACATATTTTTAGCATTGGTGATTTTGACCCCAGTTAATTGCGGAGGATCATGAAAGGAGCCTATAAACCAAATATCTGTCAACAACAACAAAAAAAGACTATATGACAGAAAGCAGAAAAATCTGTTATTAACCTTGATTGCTGACCTTGACCTTGAAACAGTGATCTCAAACCCCACCTAAGGTTAGAGGTCTGTGCAAGGAACCAACATATCAAATGTCTGAGATATTAGACAATAAATGAAGGCTCTATGAGGTACGGTAGCTAAATCTATTTTTAACCTTGATCCTAGTTAATGGTAGAGGTTCATGCAAGGTGTCTACTTACAAAATATTTAAAATATCAGTCAATAAATAAAGGCTCTATGACATATAGAAGAAAATTCTATTTACAGCTTCAGTGACCTTGACCCTATGTCCTCAAAACCCATGTAAGGGTGGTAGTCCTTCCAAGTTACATAACAATCAAGTTACATAATATCAGTCAATAAATGAACGCTCTGTTGGGAAAAGTCCAAAAATCTGTTTTTAGCCTCAGTGACCTTGGCCCCAGTTAATGGTATAGGTTGATGCAAGGTGGTTATGTATAAAATATCTAAAATGTCAGACAAAAAAAAAAGGCTCCATGATAAAAAGTAGAAAATTCTATTTTTAGCGTCAGTGACGAGGTCCTTGCAAGTAACCTGCACATCAAATGTCTGAAATATTAGTCAATAAATGAAGGCTCTATGGGGAATAGTGTAAAATTTCAGTTATATAGTGGCTCAGTGGTCTAGGTTGCTGTTCCTAATTATACTGATCTGAAGGGCATGGGCTCAAATCATGTTAAATTAAATTCTTTTTACTTCAGTGTCCATAATGTATGGAAGCATAAAATTATGTTTTTGTTCATAGTATATTAACTTCTCTTTAAGTTTAAAGAAAAAAACCCCCGCTAAATTCTGTGAGTCAGTCTCTTTAAAGGTACGTGCCTATATATCAAATATCTATCTGTCAATTAATAAAGGCAGTATGTTGAAAAGTCTTATTTTTAGCCTTGGTGACAACAGGAGCAGGGCCAGTTTTGACTCCATGGCCAAATTTTGAGCAAATTAATCTTAGAGTGCTACTGGCTTTTGATGAGACATGTTTTTTTCCAACTAAAGTCATCACTCCTTATAACATCCAAGTATTTTAAGCATTTTAAGTTTGTTTTAAATCAATATTATGTAGCATATAAAGAAAAATAACTGATTTCTTCTTTTTTAGAGACTCGGTTGAGCTAAAAAAAAATGTTACCATGTAACTTAGTCTTAAAGTTGAAAGATACAGTAAGAATTCCTTTTTTCATAGAAAATTAAAAAAAAATGTTGCAGAACATAAATTATCAAAGTATCTGGAATGATCTGCACTTGTTTAGGACAGAAGCACAGTTTGCAAACCTTTGCTCTTTTGGTTTTGTCTTTTCTTTGTTCCACTTCTTAAGGTCGATCTATCTTTTCTCCGTTTGCTAAATAAGTCTTGTTAAATGATATTCTAACTTGCATGTCCGGTGGTTTACACCTCGTTCACAAGGTACACCCATGAGAAATCAGACAACCAGTACAAAATATAATAAAAAAAAGACAGTCTAAATGTTCAACAATTTATTTCTTATTAAATAAAACAGTCCACTTGGCTTTGCCACACCTTACAGAGACAATGTTGAACTTTGGTGTATATGGCTACAGTGGAGGAAATTTATGAAATTCCTTACTTATATACTAATTCAGCTAAGTTTTAAACTTGACAAAAAGCTGGTAAGTTGATATACTTTAGTTTTTGAGACTTGCCTTATACATGTAAGACTATATAAAAATACAGTAAAGTGCCACTATTAAGACTAGTTAACTTACACGTACACAAAAAAAACCAAAGTCTTAAATTTAGACTAAAAAATATTCCACCATTCGGACCGATCTGTTATAAAAGACCAGTTTCTGACTGGTCTTCGTTGCGGAACTTTACTGTATAAATGTTTTGCATGTCGTTTAAGAACTCTCTTTAAAAATGTACGTGTACAAGTTAGGCACTGTTACTTTTGTATTCTTGTTCTCAGAAAAAAAACAGTTTAAAACAAAAGCTAAATAATGACAGCTGGATGTGGCAAAATAGAAGCTGAAATAGTAATTGTGCAACTTAAAAAAGATATTATGGCATTTCTTATCATATAAATACTCTAACTACATATATCTAAGGCAAAAACATAAAATTCCTGAAGAACAAAGAATGCTGTATGTCAGAAATCTTATATATGTGGAAACACATCAGGTATGCATAAAATATTATCATTTCAACATGATAAAATAAATTATTTGTATAGAACATTTTATCTTGATCCAGCTAAGATCCATTGTGTTTGCCTTTGTGACCAATGATGACATTTCTGCAGTCTAATCAAGGTCTACACTGTTTCCAATCACTAAGTTGTGTTGTCATTTAATTTTTCTATGTATGATAAATGGTTTTGTCTGAACTGAAATACAGGCAAGTCTGTTGTAAAACGATAGTAGGGTAAAAAAATTCCTGCACCTTGTAAAAGTTAGCACTGACTTTAATTTTGTCTCACAACCAATATCTAAACTTAGCATATGAGTAAAAGGCTATTTATAACTTAGTGTGTACATGTACTGTGTGTCAACTCATTATTTCGTGGCATGAAACTGCCATAGAATATCACCATCAGAATTTGTGTATATATATATAAATACGAATTATACCTCACCATCAATATTTCAAATACTGTTACATTACTATACAGATGTAAAGGGCTACATGTTATAACATTTTTTTCCTGAAATGATAACCTGTACTGTTTGATTAGCCTCATTCTTTTCCTATTAACAGCATTTTTTGCCTATGCATATCTAAGTCAGGACACTTTGCAAACTAGGTAAAAATACCTTTAAGGGAAATAACTTTTAGCTATAAGTAATACTGTCCAGCCTGAGAATTTATGTCAGAAATTTTATGAGTAAGGGATTCAATGCTTAAGTAATCCAACCACATAAAAATTGTAAGAATACCAACCCAAACTATGTTACCCACCTCACTAAGTATACAACCCACAAATCAAATGAATGTGTCATCAATTTCACTGTATCAAACAAAATGATACATATTTTCTGAAAACAACATATATGTTCCAAAACAAGAACTTGTTATGAAAGCATCACATGTATGGCTGTTGTATCTGTTATATCATATCACTTTCTTTATTATTTCACATGTAATAAAAGCCAGATCCATCTTTTTTTTAAGTGGCAAGTGAGAAAGTGCAATGCCCAAATGATTAAATGATCTACCTAATGTCAAAGTGCATACTATAACATCACAGTGTTGGGTGCAGACGACAAAACTGTGCTAGCACTAAAAACCATTATGCTTACATATAAAAAATTGCTTAAAAGTCAAACCCATGGCACTTTATAAATCTCAAACATAATAATCAAGTTTATGTTTAAATAAATACTAAGTCTACACATTATTCAATTTAAAAATCACTGTGTAATCTCAAATATAAACCTATTAAATGTTTCTAAAACTGAGAGAATACACAAAAATATTAATCCGACGAAAATGCAGGCCTCGTTAAAATTCCTCTAGTTTCTGGTTATATGTCAAAACAGTCGCACAAACCATTGTCTGAAAATTCTGATTTTCTAATGAATTTGAACTTATCTCCCAGTATGGGTATAGTTTTTATCGTAAAATTGTGAGGCAGATATCTTAACAAACACTTATCAATCTGATGACAAAAAACTCATTGCAGATTCAAGCATCTTTGATACTTTTTCACATCTTTCATGTTTCAGAGATTCAAATCAGGTGATATGGCTTGTTTGTAGGCAATACTATTTTTGGATATGCTTTTCCTCCTAAGTGTCATCAAATATGGGCTGTGTTTGTTTTTACTGGGTTTGATGCAAGTTTCAACCTCTCGTTTTGGTCATATAATGGCAGTCAAACTACCTAACAAGTTTTCCTGGATATCCAGCCATTTTACTAACCAATTTGTCTGCAAGTGACTGACTGCTTCCTCACTTGAATCAGAGGTTCGGGACAAATGACCTTTAGATATATTGTCCGAGATCAATTATCACAGAGAAATTTAGCCAGCACTGAAGGGTTTGAACCAAGATCCCCTGGATTGACAATCAAATATTCTACTAAAAGAGTTAGCTGGGTCAGCTTCTAAAGAGGCTGTAAAATGGAGCCATATTTAACTTTGAAAAAAACATTGTGTAGTCTTATAGCAAACAATGAAATTAACTTGCAATTTTTTGACTTAACAATTAAATGGAACATTTCTAATACTGTCACATTTTGGATAAAGTAACAGTGAAAGAGTAATGTTAACTCACTAGAAAATTTATTAAGTCTTGGCCACGTTCTGAAAACGAGAAAGTAACTGATAATCACATTTATATGTAGTATTTCTACATCCCCAATGCCTCAATTAAAAATATTAACAAATTTAAGACATTTAAAAGTGAGTATGATTTTAAATATAAGTTACTGCATTCTTATCCTGTATATATCAAGGCTAATGATTTGACCTTCATATAAAAATACTGGTGGTTTATCAATGTCTAGTTATAGGGTTCAAGCAACTTGGTAGGAATGGAAAATTTGGTAACGAATCAAAATTAATGGAACATTGTATCAAATTATGTCTATTAAACTTAATCTACAACTATGGTCACCAATAGTTATATAATATTCTTAAAAAAAAAAAAAAAAAAAAAAAAAAAAAAAAAAAAAAAAAAAAAATTCAAAAGTTCATAAATTATAAGCATTTCAAACCCACGGTAACAATCCTGTTTGGACCTTTTTCAAATAAAACCTAACAGCAAGACTATTTGTAAAGACCACAATTAAAAAGATAAACAGTTCAAAACTATTTTCCCGGTACTAAATAATTATAACAGTGTAAAAAAAAAAACATCGGAAAATAAAATTACCTGGTGTATGTAATACAATAAGGTTTTCCTCATCAATTTTCAGAACATATTACCATATTTCCCATAAAAAAGTATTTACAACATACAATTAATGCTACAAAGTAAAACAGTAAAATAATGGGCATGCAAGATACTGATTACATGGGCTAAAACTTGTGCTTGAAATTAATAAATAATTCTATGATTCTCCGATTATTCAGTGTCAAACAAATCCACTTCTGTCATAAAACAGTTTCAACACTATGTGATCCCCAACTTATTCAAAGATAAAGTCAACTTAAGAAACTTATTCCAAATTCTCTGATTTACATTTTCTGTAAGGTTAAATGTACCTCACAATCAAATGAAGTCTCAGCACAGGTTGAAGTAAAGTTCTTAATCACACTTCAAGCTTAAAAAAGTTGAAAGCAGTTCAATAAAGTACAACACTGAAGTATAAAAAGACATAATTAAACGTTTGCAGCAGTATGTAATCAGAAAAAGTACTGGGAAATCAACAGTAACATACAAACTTTGATTTTCTTTTCAAGTCCATGTCATTGTACATATAAATTAACTTTACAGTCTTTTAGAATATTCCTTTAACCCAAAATAGAAAATTTTCATCAACTTTATGTACTGCAATGATTACAATATTCATTCTGGTTTTTTTCTTTCTTATAAAAACTGCTTAAGATTCAGACTGAAAGGGGCTAAAACTTACAACAATCACATAGGGTATGAGCCTGCTATTACCTGCTATTAATTTTACCAATGATTGTAATCACTTAAGGTAGAAATATGACACAATGTGTATATAAGGCATCCAACATTAATTCGTTAATCTTTAATTGTAGCATAAAAAATGTAATGTTAAAATGAAACCACTGGTATAATGCTGTTACAGTCATGTAAATTCATTTTTAAGCGTCTGCATATGTAAACTAGCAACCCCTTGTTTCCATGGAGACTGCAGACTCTTCAGAGTTGGAGGCAGGAATCTGTACCAGTTGAGAAGCTCTTCACTCGTGAAAACAGAAGAGGTGGGTAGGCTCTGTTGCTAAGCTCAAAGTCTGTATCGTTGACCTCACCTGTGGTACTGAAAACAGGAAATGAATTAGTAACAATAATTACATGCCTATAAATATTTCAATAAAATATGGAACAAATTTGGTGATAAATATGGTTATACAAATTGCAAATTCTCTATTTAATGAAATAATTTTTATTTCATATCCACTGTGTAAAGAGCAATGTCATAACTGCTTACACTAGCAGATCCAGAGGGGGGCGCACCCAGCCCCAGCCCCCCACCCCCCAACCCCTAAAATTCCTAGACCACAGGTGTTATTGTAGGTCTATTTTAAATATGTCTTTAAATAATGTATACTTTATTGTTCAACAAAGAATTGAATAATCAGAGACCCTTGTGATATTGCCAAATCAGTATACTCTAGCATAACCACAACCGTTGAAATGAGGTAGAAAACGGACACAAATTGGGGCGAATATTTTGCGCCACCCCCCAACCTGAAATCCTGGATCTGCTCCTGGCATATGGCAATGGCAAGGATGACGTATACATATGTATATTTACTAGTATTTAAAGAAGAATTGAAAATAAATTGAATAAAATAAATGCTATAAGGGCATTTTAATCTGGGAGTGTGAATCATTATTGTTGGTTGAATTTTCTGCTTATTTCATTTGAGGTTTTGCCTCCCGCATTGTCAATAAATACACAACCAACTCTAAAAACCCAGGTGTTCAAATTAATACACTGTTAATAAAACATAAAAAATGCACTATATGCAAGGGTGAAAGTGTTCAGTAATAATACTGAATTCAGTATTTTGAAAATATTTTGACCTATATCAATATAGCGAAAATGATGGTTTCAGTGTTTGCAACCAATGTTTTCATTATTTTCAATGTTTGTGTACTTTCCCCCTTAAATACGGCTTTTTCATTGTTCACAAACAAAATGAAACTTTGTTTGTTTTCATCCAAGAAGATATAAGATTTTAGTAAAAAAAAAAAAATAGAGAAATTGGAAATTACTTTGACTATATCTGACAGTATTTAACTTCCTGTGCAATCCAAAACTCGAAATAGTTTTAGAATTGTATGACTTGTAATATTGTTATTTGTCACAGTACATTTCATGTGACTACCATAATCTGACTTTCATGTGTTGCACTTGGTACAATTTTTAATTAGGTATGTCACATTTACAACATTAAACCTCATGCAGCAGCACAACTTTGCCATGGAGTTTTTTCATCAAAGCTTTCGATGTTTGAATGTTCATTGTACTGCTATATTAAATCTTGCTATTTTGTAGTAATTCATGGATGATAAACTAAATAAGATTTTATGTTCTGTTCTGTTCTGTTCTGAATAAATACTATGTTAGCATACATGTACATACCTGTAGAATGTTCTAACAGAATAACTGACCCACGAGAGTTTGCATCCATTCTTCTTACCAATATTCTGGATTTCAAGTTCCTAAAACAAATAAATGATTTCACTATCCATACATGTATCTTACAATAATAGCAAACCTCTGACCTGTTATCTTATACCACACATTTTCCATAAGCAAACCCCAGAAGCTGTTACTTCATATTAAGTATTTGAAAAGTAGAATTTCACTTTGTTCACTTGGTTTTCATATCTAATAACAGTCAGAAATTTTTATAGTTTCTATTGGCAATATATTAAATAAAACATCAATTTCTTTCTAAAAAAACATCTAAACTATATTTCACTTCTCTCTCAGCATTGTAAGGCCATTGCACTTTAGAGTTTTAATCCTTAACCTGCTGGAACCGAAAGTGATTAGCCTTTGCAACCAGTATAGAGCCAGGCCAGTCTGCACATCTGTGCTGTCTGACCAGGCTCTATACTGTTGGCAGCTCTATTTTTGTATTTTGATAATGAAATCCTTTAAACTTTGAATGGACTGTTCCAAATTCAAAGCTGGGCAAATCCATTACAAAAATTCAGCAGGTTCAGGGTACACTACTAGTATATTATAAAACACAAATGAACTTACAATATGAAATGTCTGCTGCACTTCAAACTGTTTCTTCTGGTTAATGTTTCTCTTACTTTTGTAGTTGGAAGTGTTTTCATTTGTCTGCACCCTTTTTAATACACCAGTTACCTGAAGAAATAACATTAAATATAGCAGCAATTCAAACAACACGCTTTTTTATGTTGAATTTCAGTGTCACTTTTTTGTTTAACGACAAACACTTTTTCACTGAACAACAGATACAGATACTAAAGATGTTGTTTTTTTCACTGAACTTCACTGTACAACAAACTTCTTCTCATTGAGCAACAGACACTTTTTCACTGAAAAACCTGCACTTTTTTTTATTGAACAACAGATGCTTATTTCACTGAGCAACAGATGCTTTTTCACTGATCTATAGATGTTTATTGCACTGAACAACATATGCCTTTTCACTGAACAACAGATGCTTATTTCATTGAACAACAGATGCTTATTTCACTGAACAACAGATGCCTTTCCACTGAACAACAGATGCTTATTTCATTGAACAACAGATGCTGATTTTACTGAACAGCAGATACTTTTCATTGAACAACAGATGCTTCTTTCACTGAACAACAGACACATTTTCACTGAACAACAGATACTATTTCATTGAACAGCACATGCTTTTTCACTGAACAACAAACATTTTTCATTGAACAACAGACACTTTTTCTCTGAACAAAAGATACTTTTTCATTGAACAACAGACATTTTTTCTCTTAAGAACAGACATTTTTCATTGAACAACAGACATTTTTTCACTTAACAACAGACATTTTTAATTGAACAACAGACACTTTTTCACTGAACAAAAGATACTTTTTCATTGAACAACAGACATTTTTTCACTTAACAACAGACATTTTTCACTGCAAAACAGACACTTTTTCACTAAACACCAGAAGTTGTTTTTACTGAACAACAGACATTTTTCATTGATCAACAGACACTTTTTTCAATGAACAAAAGATACTTTTTCATTGAACAACAGACACTTTTTCACTGGACAACAGATGCTTTTTCATTGAACAACACATGCTTTTGCACTGAACTGCTATCTTCACTGAAAAAAATGCTATTTTCAGTGATAAACAGACACTTGTTTATTGAACCACATGGCCATGGTTGGGGTATTAAGGTTGTTTTTAGCTATTTCAACAATGTGAATGTTTGTTTCAAGCATACATGTAGTTGTAACACAATTTATGTATTTTCTGCTATTTTTAAAATTAGTAAATTTAATCTTGGCAAGTGAAACTAAGATTATAACTGAACACTTAAACACAGTCATGCAGTACTAAACTTACCCTATTCCCTGAGAGTTTATAGACACCTTTCATCATTCCGGGAGTCTTTACATGTGCATATCTGAACTTAGGAAGGGTCAAATGTGGGTGCTCAGCACTTGTCATCATCAACACCTTCCCTGAAATTAACCCAAGAAGGAATTTAGACAACACAGTATGAAAAATAAAATCACTATTTTACTGCATGGTTGGTACGGCTGCATTATGCTATTTTCTGTTTTGTGCTTGTAAGGTTCAAGCACTTAAAACAGAAAAACTGTTCGGTACATAAGTCACCAGTTAGTGTCTTTCAAAACTGAACTACATGTTGATACAGAATACAATTTTTTATGTTTTTTTTCTCTTAAATAAATGCTTTTTAGCTTTTTTTCATGAAAAGTCTACAGATTATGAAAGAACTACAAAACAAACACTACCTTCCGAGAAGAAACGAATGTATCTGTAATACTCAACGTTATGCCAAGGACTGTAGAACCCATCCATGCTTTTCTCCCCTTGGCGTATATATGACATCCTACTGATATAACAACCTGAAAGACAGATAATCTTAATAAATGAAGCTATCATAATACCACAAGTAAGAAATGATTTATCTGAATATAAACTTCCATTTGATAATATATACCATCAACTCTTGTCAAATTGTCATTAACATTTTATAGTCAAATCACATTTTTCTTGGTATTGCATCTTTAGATTTTAGTTACAAGAAATGACACGACCAAGAATGTATAGTTCTTATAACAGCCTACTGTTTTTCTATCATGATTTGTTCGATTGCTTTCTGACAACTAATAAACAAAGTTAAAGATGTTATTTCTGTATATTCTTTATTAATGTGAAAACTAGACTAATTTATAGGTGTTTTCTAAATCAATTTAAAGTCAGTATTAAATGAGCACTTCATAAAGCACTGAGTATTAATTTAACACTCTTAGAAGTTTATCTGGTAAATAAAAAAAGTCCAAGGATACAGTGTGCTCCATATTTTTAAATAAACTTCTTTACATGGAAATTGAACAAATCCATGTTCTGTAAGATCATTCTTTATAACACACTATCTCTGGAATCTTAAACTTATTCTTTATAAGTAAACTATTTAACTTCAATTTTTAATCATGGAGAATTTTCTTATTTTTTTATTTTTTAACAGTACTTTTCAATTGAAGCTGATTGAGAAATTGCATACCAACAAACTGAAGATGTGGACGTTCAACGTACATATTTCTCCAAGTCCCGTATTTCTTCACTTTGCCAGTGTTAGAATCCCAAACCCTATTAAAATTATACATACACATATAATATATAGTCACAGGTTTAAAGGCAAAGTTACTTAAATGTACATCTTGCTTGCAAAGACTTGCTCTCTACATTTGCTTGCAAAGACTTGCTCTCTACATTTGCTTGCAAAAACTTGCTCTCTACATTTGCTTGCAAAGACTTGCTCTCTACAATTGCTTGCTAAGACTTGCTCTCTACATTTGCTTGCAAAGACTTGCTCTCTACATTTGCTTGCAAAGACTTGCTCTCTACATTTGCTTGCAAAGACTTGCTCTCTACATTTGCTTGCAAAAACTTTGCCAGTGTTAGAATCCCACACCCTATTAAAATCATACATACACATATATGTAATCAAAGATTTTTAGGCAAAGACAAACTTAAATGTACATCTTGCTTGCTTGACTTGCTCTCTACATTTGCTTGCAAAGACTTGCTCTCTACATTTGCTTGCAATAACTTGCTCTCTACATTTGCTTGCAAAGACTTGCTCTCTGCAATTGCTTGCTAAGACTTGCTCTCTACATTTGCTTGCAAAGACTTGCTCTCTACATTTGCTTGCAAAGACTTGTTCTCTACATTTGCTTGCAAAGACTTGCTCTCTACATTTGCTTGCTAAGACTTGCTCTCTACATTTGCTTGCTAAGACTTGCTCTCTTCATTTGCTTGCAAAGACTTGCTCTCTACATTTGCTTGCAAAAACTTGCTCTCTACATTTGCTTGCAAAGACTTGCTCTCTACAATTGCTTGCTAAGACTTGCTCTCTACATTTGCTTGCAAAGACTTGCTCTCTACATTTGCTTGCAAAGACTTGCTCTCTACATTTGCTTGCAAAGACTTGCTCTCTACATTTGCTTGCAAAAACTTTGCCAGTGTTAGAATCCCACACCCTATTAAAATCATACATACACATATATGTAATCAAAGATTTTTAGGCAAAGACAAACTTAAATGTACATCTTGCTTGCTAAGACTTGCTCTCTACATTTGCTTGCAAAGACTTGCTCTCTACATTTGCTTGCAATAACTTGCTCTCTACATTTGCTTGCAAAGACTTGCTCTCTGCAATTGCTTGCTAAGACTTGCTCTCTACATTTGCTTGCAAAGACTTGCTCTCTACATTTGCTTGCAAAGACTTGTTCTCTACATTTGCTTGCAAAGACTTGCTCTCTACATTTGCTTGCTAAGACTTGCTCTCTACATTTGCTTGCTAAGACTTGCTCTCTTCATTTGCTTGCAAAGACTTGCTCTCTACATTTGCTTGCAAAGACTTGCTCTCTACATTTGCTTGCAAAGACTTGCTCTCTACATTTGCTTGCAAAGACTTGCTCTCTACATTTGCTTGCAAAGACTTGCTCTCTACATTTGCTTGCAAAGACTTGCTCTCTACATTTGCTTGCTAAGACTTGCTCTCTACATTTGCTTGCTAAGACTTGCTCTCTACATTTAAGTCTTCTTTCTGTAACCCATTCACTTTTTGACATACAGGCACATTTAAACAAGATGTACGATGTTTGATACTCTGATTTTTTATTTTTAGGTTGACCCTTGAAAAAATTCATTTGACAATGCATACACTGCAGAACTAACAGGTCTTCATTCGTTAGATCTGTTTTACATTCTTTAAGTTCAACAAAAATTCATATGACCAGTCTTAAGCAAGAATATTCAGACTGGTACCAACTTCCAAGTACAAAGAGTAAATTTCATGTGAGCAAGATTCAGACTGGTTTCAACAATCTTTAACCCATTTCTAAGTACCAAAAGTAAATTTCATGCCAGCAAGAATCACCAAAGGCCCCAAGTTTAGACAGAAGTTTCAAAGTTTAACCAACATTTTAGACCAGTCCTGTTGATTAAAGTAATGTCATAATAACCAGTCCTACCTGAGACATGCCAGTCTCCACAGTTCCTCATCTCTTGCACACAAATAGAAACCTCTACATACCTGTAATTGAGAAGAAAACTTTGACATGGCAACATTTCTATGACAAAAGATTTCACATATGAGTTCTCAGTTCAATTAAATTTTATTAAGGCAGAAATGGTTTCTGAATATTTATTTTTTAGATTAAGCCTGCACAACCAAAAGGTATAATCATAACATATAGTCAAATACAGTATTTTAAGAATAAGTAGCGAAAAGAGACTATCTGCATTATGTGGACAATATACTTTATTTTTATCAGTCTGTTTTCACCTATCTCTTAAACTGTTAAATGTTTCAGATTTCAGTGTACCATTTGCTTTAAAACTTCTATGGATTTTGGAAACTTCTAAAGTAAAGTATGCATGAGTCAGTAAGTGCCAGGTGTGATATATCTTAGTTTTTTCACAAGTCACCCACCTCTGAGAGATTTTCTAAAGATTTCATGTCCAGCTGTGATGAGACCACCCACTTAAATATATACATCAACACCTCTACTGGTAAGGCAGATATATGGCACGCCTGTAAATATAGATTTATAATAAAAGAACTTAGTACTCTTGTGTTACAAAATGAAGAAAGCAGCTGTTGTTAACCATGTAAGATAGTGCGATTTTACAACCCCCATGTAAGATGAGTCAACACCACAGAAATCAAATTCCTGCAAATCTATCCAATATCATAAGCATTTTTCTCCATGCCCATATTGAAAAAAGTGTGTAAACTGAAAATATTTATGTTATAAAAATACTTAAGGATCAAATATTGTACCCAAGAAAAGTATCATTCAAGCTTTTGATATTCCAAACAGCTGATGCAGTCCTCAGCAGAGCCTGGTTCCCACCAAAAAACACCTATCCTTGACCAAGATTATGAAATGATGACTATATCCATACTTAAACCAGATCAGAGATACTCATAAAGTTAAATCTAGTGTAAGACATGCACAGGCTAAGAGACTTGGTAAGACATATGCTGGTATCCAGTTCCACTCACCCGCTGCTGGTACCCTGGTGTGCAGATTCTCTTCTCTTCAATCTTTATGTTATTGAACCTTGTGACCAAGTCTGGTTCCCCTTCCTCCCCATCATAACTGTAAAACAAACATAGTTACATGTAAACATTTAAAGGGAACTAACAAACTGATTACGATCAATAAAAGTAAGCTCCCTTTGATCTTTTTAAATATAATGCAAAAATAGTTAAAATACTGCAGATGAAATGTAATTCTTTGAGTCAGCAATGGCCCAGAGCATCTTTTTCTTAGAATCACCTTTTTTTGTTGTTGTATTTGCATGTTTCTTTCCCAGCCAGATGCAGTAAAGGACTAATTAATGTTTTCATAGTTTTCTATAATATCATTTAAAAGCAATTTCTTTTTCGACTGCATAATAACTGTAACTGGCAAACAGGTCAAGGAAGATGAAAAACACGAACACAATTCACATACGAAGATTATGACTGACGGTAGGGTACAAATTTAGGATCTTTCGTGGTCAATAAATAAGAATGAATATCAGGTCAGTGACCTTGAATTTGCCTCAGTGATTCTGTTTTTACACTGTATAAAAAGGTAATCTTTCAGTAACTGCTCCATACCTGTCCACAGAACTTTCACTCTCAAATCGCTCCCTTGGACTTCTAGTCGGGAATTCTATCTTCATCTCAATATCAGGTACAAGTTGCATAGCTCGACGATAAAAATTCACAGCTACAAAACATAAATTACTGTGTAAACATCAAAGGACTGAAAGAACTCAAACTAAGATTTTTCTTGTTCTTCTGACATTTTCTAATGCAAACATGAAGCTTCAAGGCCACTTGCAAACCAGGAAGCTTGAGAAACAGGAGTTAGCATTTACAGATCAAAAGTGAATTGCAAACTATGCAAGAAAATGGGTACAGCAATAAGATAACTATTTCAGCTTTTACAGACTTCTTTTATATCTTAACACTAGACCACTTGTAGACCTAATCTAAACACACTGCAGTCATTCATTGATAGATACAACTTGCCTTACTTGTTTTATTTTTCCAAGGATTTAACTTGGTGACTGGTCTCAGATTTTTTTCTTTGTATTTCTATATCGAAATAATCAACTTTATTGCAAGCTGCAATGCTTGAATGAATCTGATGCTCAAATTGTTTTTAAGGTCACAACGTGTGAATCAACACCTTTCCTTGTTCTAAATGATCAAACCTCTTAGTGTGGTGTAAAGATTTTCATAAGGTTGAAATAGTATGTGATCTGTTATTTGAATTTCAGCTTCTGTAATTGTGAAGTACAGCTTTTAAAGTTACTTCAAAGTAAAAATGAGCAACAACTTACCTAAAAATTTATTCTTAAAAGCTTTTAACTGGAATAAAGACTGGTGATTTTTGTCTTTAGACAGAGTAGGTATTTCAAAAATTCGCACAATTCTCCAACACAAAAACATCATTAACAAAATCAAGCAAAACAGCACAGAAGGAAGTTTAATGTATCATCATGATTATCAAACTTCTAAAATATGTATCATTGTTAAATTTAACTGTGGTGTGTATTAATTTCAGTACTGTCAATATTTTTTTTTCAGTTGCAAACTGTCATGTTACGTGTAAGGACGTGTGCTCTACCAAAAGACTTAGTGTATTGCAACAGAAACTTCATTCAGAAAAAGACTTAAAACATATCTCTTTGAACAACTTTATGCATATATAGTGCCATTAAATGTGTAGATCATTTTAAAAATCTGCAGACTGTGTATAACTGACTTGAAAACACTTGCGTAAAGCACAACAGAATATTACATTATAAAGTGCTGCACTATATAAATACTCATGATTGATTGATTGATTGATTGATTGAGGATTTGAAAATGTCAATAATGACACTTGTTAACACCTTTTGGAAAGTAAAATAACATGTATGAAATATTCAATCAACATACATGTACCACAAGAACAGTAGAATACATACTTTAAGGCAACAGTAAGTTCTAATCATTTTGTATCTAAATAATGTCACATCTTACGGCTCAAATTTCTGAATGCTTGAAGTACATGTATCTGACACAGCCCTGATGACTTCAAGTCACTGAGGAACAATTGTAGACACATATATCTATGAAAAAAAAATAATTTCACAGATGCTGAAATGACTAAATTGTTCTGAAATAAGTTCTGACTTGTGTTTCAGTCTCGTACCTTCATAAAGAGATCCCTCCTGCTCTAACTTGGATCCCATTAAAAACAAGGCAGCAGCCTAGAAACAATAAACAACTTTAGTCACAGTCATAGAAAATACACAAATATCCATAACACTAGATGCATATGACTAAATACATGTTAAATTTCTGAAAATTTTAAAGCATGTTAAGGCATGATCAAATTTGCTACTGCTTTAGTCAATGAATGTGATTGATCAACAAGAGTAGTTTTCTAAAAAGGCAAGACATACTTCCTTTTATTCAATTTCTCCTACTTGTATAAACCAAAGTATTAATTTTCCCGCTTTCTTAATAAAAAGGAAATTAAAGCAAGAATGAATTCATAAAGGGAGCTAACCTCTTTCTCAATGTCACTTTCACATGCATTCTCTGATTCTGACCTCCTTCGATTATCTCCCTTTAACTCAGTTTGCCACTTTCGTCTGAACTGTTCCAACTGATCTGTGAACACAGTGCCAGGTCTTGGCATAAATATTTTCATAGTGCAGATACATGTTGCAGTTATAACCATTTATGACTCAAAAAAACTAGCTTCTGGATCTTAATGAGAAATGCATGACTGCACAAGCTTAATGGGTAATGAACTTTGACAAAACTATGAAATGATAATTGTCACCTTTGCAAAATTCATTACAAATAAGGTTTTAATTTAATAAACGCAAACTAAGTTAGCTAGATTAAGCTGGTGATATGCATAATTATTGTTGAAGGTATGGTTTAGTCCCTCTAGAACTCGGCATCATCTTACACAATGCCTAATCATACAACTGAATAGATCTATGTCCTTCATAAAATCTTGTCACCAATTATACAACAGTAGTGACTAATAATTCACAAAACTATCATTAAAAAAAAACATAGAAAAAAAGTTTTTCTGGACCTGTGCATATACCTTCAACATCAGGAGGGTCGTCAGTTTCATCTTCAGCTACAATCTCTCCACCGAAGTCTCCACCATCTTCTTCATTGCCTGGTAACAAACTTGGCACTTCTTCTTCAATATCCTGCACAGGAAATGGAGTAAACATTTATTTATGTTTAACCCTAAACCTTCTGAATTTTTGTTATGGATTTGCCCAGCTTTGAATTTGGAACTGTCCATTCAAAGTTGAAGGGATTTCAGTATCAAAATACAAAAATTGAGCTACCAACAGTATAGAGCCTGGTCAGACTGCATTGTTTTTTTTCATCGTCGGCCCATCTCCGAGTCAGTCGCTTAAAGACACATACTCTAAAAGCAATATCTTAACAATAAAAATACAGTTTACACCGAGTGTGTGAATATCTACTTACTGACGAGATATAAACTACCCAAAAATGAATAATTCATTATTTCACTGAGAATTTTACATTATCGTTCTGAAAGATAAATGACAATTCTTTCAAATCACTTTTTTCACATTTTGTATTTATAATCAAAGTTTTTAAATAATTATCATGTAAAGGTAGCAACAGAAATCCTCTCTCAAAAGTCCTCCATTATTTTTGTCTTTCAAATGTTTAAAGTGAGTGAAGATATTGCAAACACATAATTAGCTCACTATTTCCTAATACCAAACGGAATTAGTTTGACAATCAGAAGTACATGTTCAACCTGTCTCAATTACAATATAAATGTTGGTACTGCTAGACACTACAAACTTATTTACTAATATCAAAGTATATGTTTGACACCCCGGATTAGGGTAACCAGCTAAACTGTGAAAAAATCAGGTAACTAATTGCATGTTTAATTATTTTATTATTTCTGATTTTTTTTCAACATTTAGTCCTTATCGAAAGAGCTCACCAACTACTATAAAACACTTAGCAATTCTTCGTAATTTAGCATTCCAGTACATGCGAATGAACCTTGCTCACACTGAATATATAAAACAAAATGGTTGTTAATGAAGCCATTTTATCTTACATGAGACGCATGATTTATTTGAAGTATGATACAATATCAGTGAGTGTAGTCTGCTTCAAAGTCAAAGGTGAAAAGCAAGTTAAATGTAAAAGGTAGGGTTATATATTGGCAGATTCTGATGTCAGCATGTTGTACATTGTATATGACACTGAAAGTCTATTCAATATCTGGACAGGAACAGACCAGTGGTATTGTGCTGGACTGGTAATCTATGGGTTTAGTTTTCATCCCCTAAGCCACTATCATTGATTACAAATTATCTTTCAGATGAGATGTTAAACACAGGTCCCATATATATATCGGTTCTATACATTGTGCATGGAAAAGCACCAGGGGTGACTCTGGAATGGGATGCAGGGCTTGAAATATTCACTCGTCCGCTTGTAATTATGAGTAGAAACTGACTCCGGGCAATCTGATCTTCCAGCAGCTCTGGTCCTGCAGGACAAGTGGGATTTCTAGCAGAAAATAATCTTATTTCAAGTTTTTAACACACGTAATACACAACATAAAATAATATCCAAATTTGTTGGGCAAACTAAATTTTGACTAATTGTATACAATGTTAAAATCTGTCCAGTTCCATTTTGATCGCATCAGCTAAAAATCTGCTGCGGAGACTCAAGGAAGTACTGCATACAACAAACCTTATTACTATAAAAAAGATGTCTGTTCATGTGAAAGTTTCCGAAAATTTTTAAAAATGTCACAGTGTGGTATTCAGTGCATGTTTGGGTTATAAAGGAGGGGATTCATACAAAGTTATCCATTTTAATGAACATCAGGACGACTACATACTGCAGCAGGACAAGTGAAAATTCTAAGCTGCCCTTCCTGCAGCACAAGTTGCTTCCACAAATTTGTCGAGCCCTGGGATGCTTCCTGTATTATGCACTATCCCCCACAACACAAAATGACTGAACTCTGCAGGTATTGGTCATTAAGCTGTTGAGAAACCAGTGCCAATGATGAATAAATTCAAATAGAAAGAGATATCTGATATTGGGAAGAGCGGTGGTCGAGGGGCAAGAGAAGTTGCTGGTTCGAATCCCACCAGAGAATCTCTAGTGACATTCCACAGCTCTCACTTTCGGCGCAAGTACTGGTATGAACCTAGCTTAAGGTCTTCAGCGTACACGATTTATATACTGTTACAGGACGTGTACGCTGAAGTCAACGCCGTAGGGAAAGTCTACCAATAATCGTGCCAGGAATCTGACACGTTCGCATCAATTCATCAAGCATGCCATTGAGTAAAGTGAACCATATCCTGATAGAATTATATATATATTTTTACTAAGCCCAATATTAACACATAAAAAACTAATTTCGAACACAAAATGCCTTTAAGTTTCCGATATGCCTTAAAATTCAGCACACCGCCGCCATCTTGCCAAAATGTTTGACCACGTGATCACGAGAATGACCTCGACGGGTTCATCAGCGCGGACGGTTAAGAAAACAATACCATGTGCTTTTAACTCCGCAACATTTGTTAACAAGTATCCAAGAGAATAATCATTGAAAGAGTGTCATAATATAGACCCAATTCTTTCTGTGACACTTGTCACTTGTCAATTTTATACATGTATAGTTTCATTACTTCTACAAACAGGTGCTGTCAAGCAGTTCGTTTACGATTTAGTCTAAAAATAGATAGTCATGTTTGTTTTCTAAGCGGTTCGTGCGGTTACGTCATACGAGATCTCGCGAAGCTTCTGACAGTATGTCGGAGAAACTGATATTTCTCTGCGAAACAAGCAATTTAATTGTATTTATTAATATTTTTAATAGTTTAAATGGTATGAAATGATATTGAACTCATTGTTTTATCGAATAATGCACAATATTAAATTGTGAAAAGGGTATTTGCGAGGTAAAACGACGTTAAAAGTATGTGTGTTATTCTGGTTAGGTTTCGCAACGGGTCTGATCCAAAACTTTAATGCCGCATCATGTAAATGAACAAAATGTTAAAAAAGCGGCTTACAAAGTTTTGGAAGCCAGAACTAGTATGAACCCAGGAAGCAGTTGCAAGAACCTGCCTGCCTAGAATAGTCAGAATTGACTGTTGGCAGTAATTACTTGAACTTGAAATTGGTAGTGTATGTCATGAAACAGTTTGACACGTGCATAATTTATAAGTATAAGTATTAGTCTTACTACAATTTAAGCGAGTCGAGATATTGTGTAAACGAAAACGGAAGTATCTCAATGAGTATTGACTATTGACGTATTGTGTAACATTTCAAATTACCAAGTTTGACGACTTAATTCACAATAAACCCGAGGTAACAGCATTTGTCATTTAATTCTTATGATAGATCAATTACCATTTTCGAGACTTGAGCTAGTCTTTAAGTGCTCAGACGGTTAGTTCACGGAAAGTATACAAAATAACCGAAGAATAAAGAAGTGCTCTTCTGACAGCTGCCATTTTGTTGAGAATATCGATTGAATCCGGCTTTGGTGTTCACTGATCAACGCGCAGTTTTGCGCTACTGCTGGGTCCAGGCAAGTTGACGGGTTTACTAAATGATGGCAAAGAAACGCTTGCTTTTGCAACGGAATACCTATTGCGCCTCGCTGATTACTGATCACAAGTCCGTAGCCAGTCAAAAATAACCAGACATGGAAGGTAAACAATATTTTGACACATTTTTTCTAGATCTTTCCGTAAATGATAACTGTTTTTATAGTTTTTCTTCATTGTATACGCGCATTATGCTATATCCTTTTTCTAAAACAAAATATTGTGTGTAACACAGCTTTGTTTTCCTTCTAAATGTGGTTATTTCTGTTTGTTGACAAGTTGTTTACACTTCACCGCCGTTGCTGTGGTTCATTTTAGAATGAAATTTGGAACACATGTCCAAGTCTTTTTTTCCCTTGTATTTTAAGCAGGAATCAAATTGTTTGACCTCTAAATCTGAAGACTTAAAAAGAACTGAACTTCAAGTTTTTTTGGGGGAAGATTTTCCAAAATCAGTTATAACTGGACAATTTGGGATGTCACAATACGGTTCGTCACACTTATCTGTACAAAACAGGCTGAGGTTTCGTCCCAGTTAATCTAATTAGTAGATAATAGGAAACTGCCGATGGTGACAAGGTGTAAATAACAAGCAGTTCCTTTGTATGATGTAACTGAATTAATTGATCAAGTTTTTAGAAAAAAATATTTAAAGGGATACTAATTACTATTAATTTTTCAAAAATTGCATAAATTTTAGTCTTTCTTTTGCTCTTTAATGATCTTTTAGGCATCAAAATGATAGATGTGTTTGAAAATGCTTTGAATTTAAATACAAAAGTTGTTATTCCGAATGATATTTCATAAAAGGCAGTCTTTTAGCAGACTGACATTCATTGCTTTCTCAACAGGCTGATACATGAATGTCATTTAAACCAAACCTAATTAATGTGAAAACGGGTACATAATTAACACTAATTACGTTAAATATGTCACTGGTTAAGTGTTTGTTTCATCATAATTTAATCCTGTGTATTTAATGTTTGCTGACTGCTTTAATAATATTTAATGATTGCATTCAATATGCAGTAGGTGTTAATTTCTCTATAAATCATTGTTCAGAAACCTCTTGTCTGTTACTATATAAGATAAGTGTGACGAAACCTCCATATTTGGGCAATTTGTACAAGTTCAGCTATTACCCTAAACTTTGAAAAAAAACATTTGGTTGAATTATAAGTATATTTATAGTGTGTGACACATAGTCAATACTTCTTTCATTTTTATGAAAATACTACTTCTTTTCATTTTGGCTTAGACATAAAATGAAGAAGTGTACCCATTAGTGTCATACAATATGTCAATCTCATGCTAATTGAATGGATGATATCTTCAATCTGATTTATAAGTTTTAGCAAGTTAGTTATGGAACTCACCCTTGGGTTGATTCTAGTCACTTTTCAACCATGAAAACATTCTACTAACTTCGTAAGTACATCAGGGATTTGAATTAGTATTCCTCATTAGTTTTAGTAAATCACAATAATCTCTAAATGTTAACTTATAGCAGGTATGTTTATTTGCATGTTAATATACGTACCAGGTTATAGTATATGCAACTATACATACCAGTACTACTGTAATGGATGTCGTCGTTTTTCCCCCCCCCAAGTTCTTGGGGAGTTCACGAGGATTTCAGTGAAGGATATATATGAAAGCAAAAGTATTAAACTAAAAAAATGTACTGAAGATGTGAAAGTAAGTAATAGTAGGTATGAATGAGTAGTGAGTACCATCCTTCACTGACAAAGTTCTTAAGAAAAAAGCTGTTACCGTGATAGGCCAAACGTATCTCAGATTCATATTGATGATACTGACCCTGGAACTGCTACTGGCTGCTTAGTTTGTCTGCTTACCACTATTTCTAATAAATCAGTTCACCATTTCTTTATCAGCTTTCTATAACCTTTGACCAAATCATGAGTAAGACCAGTTTAAACTTTGAAGCAAGTGTAGCATTCAACTTAATGGTGAAGTAGACACAATTTTGATATATCCAAATGTCATCCATGGACTCGGTCATTCTGGCTAGCTTCATTTCTGAATCTGCAGTTTAGAATAAAATGTTACCCAGCATGATTGATTGGTACCAAGTGGTGTAGTTTATATTATTTGTACTTACATTTATCATTTTGAAAACTAGATCTGTTTACTGATGACTTTATTGGTACTAGGTCTAAATGTCATTATTGAATAGATTATTTTCAGAATTACAAGGATCTTTGGTTAATTCAAGAGTTTGGTACTTAAATTTTGACGTGAATTATAATAAAGCCCAGGTTGAATTTTACTGATATATCATATATGCATTAGTACATATCTGAAAAATGTTCCAGGACCACCAAGAGTTAAGTTAGACCTGAAGCCATGTAGGCACTGTGGAAGAACTTTTGTTCCAGAATCACTGGTATGTAGCTTCGCTTATCCTTAAATAAAATAATAAACAGTACTTCTATCAGTTCATTAAGTTCATTAAGACTCCCATGCAAGAACTGATGTGGTATTCAGTTTACTTATACTGTATTGAATTTGAGATTTATCTAGCTATGAATGTGTAAGCATGCTGAAAGCAATATATATTTTATCAAAATGGATGAAATCAGCTAAGAATAAAACATAAAAGCTGAGATGAAATTTCTCTGAAGATGTCTCCTAAGTATTTTCATTAACTCATGTGTCTTGTGGTGTACTGTAATTTAGGAAGTACTAGACTGGAGCGTAGCAAGGGCTTTCGAAGGTGTACGCAGAATTGTAGGGGGGTCTGGGGGGCATGCTCCCCCGGAATCTTTTTTTCTGTAGATCGACTCAGGAGCGTTTTGGCGGGTTTTTGGAATAAAATAAGTCATATTTTTTTTACCAATTTTACTCAATTTTTGTTTTACTTTTTCTAATGGAACATCCACTAACAACTACATTTGTATTCAAAAAGATTTTCTGGACCAATGTGTATGCAGCTGCATATTCTGCGTACTGGTAGCTACGCGCCTGCTAGATCTAATATATGTATCTCATTTCTAAGAATCTTGATTATAAATGAATACATATGTATTGGCTGTTTGTAGTCAGAATTTTCTGGCTTCAGCTAATCAATAATTCTTTTATATGCCGAGTTGAAACTTCAAGACAAGTTAATAAATTGTATGGTATTGAATATTTGTTAAGAAAATTAATTGATTCAGAAGAACTATTTTTACCTATCTATTTGAGTTTATTAACTGTTGTTACCAGTTTCTGGTATGACCGATGTTCGACTGCAGGGTTTAGTTATTTAAGGTATGGGGGATAGTCCAAGATACAGAAAGGATCCCATTCCAGATATACATTGTTTTTTATTCTTTTACATGCTCAGTGTATAGTGCCAATACACAGGACCTCAGTTCTGTGTCTGAAAAAGCATCTTAGAAACATTTGTGTTTTTGGAAGAGAGGAGGATTAATATCCCGACACCTGCTTGGTTAGTCCTGCTTGTTACCAACTGAACACTAATCATTATGGCAAGCTCTAGTGTTTTTATAGCAGCCTAGGAAGAGACCGTGCTGAAGAGATGAGAACCAATTTACACTGTTCTAAGAGTTTTGAGCAAATATGCAAAGATAAGCAAGCCTTATCAATATCTGTTTAATTGCACACATCTACCCCCATTGAAAGAAATTGATGAAAGTAGTTTTTACTATACAATTTTGGATTTATTTTTCAGGTGAAACATGAAGGGTCATGTAAGAATATTCAGAAGAAGCGAAGGGTATTTGATACTTCAAAGCAGAGGGTGACAGAAGATCTGAGTTTAAAGCAAATTAAAGCTGCGCAGAAAAAGGTTAGCACAGTTCGTACGAACTTAAGTCTGTTAATTGAGTGTTAAAGAAAAAATTTTGCACCTGAAAAAAAAGGCCATGTACGGTTCAGACTTTAACTTTTGAGACAATTTAGCTTGGAAAACTATTGTTCTAGGAAACTTTGCCAAGAAAGAATAAATTCTTGAAAGTAGTTGCCAGAGTTTGGATTTATACTACTATTTGAAGCCAAAGTGCCGTTGTCATCTGTTACACTGTGTAGAATCTGTTACATACTCCGTGCAAGAAGTTTTGTTTTTGGTGAAAAACGTGTATCATGTTTATCCTTAAGTTTATGCCAATTCATATATTTTGACTAGACTTATTACAGTAGAAAACTTGGATTAAATTATTTTTTTATCAAGAATTTGTTTGCATCAGAACTGATTGATATTATTATACCATTAATTTTATTAACTTTGTGACGACTCTGAGTTTTAAATGAACCATAATGTTTTAGGGGAATGTTGCTGAACATTTAAAAATCAAAGTCCTTTCAAAGTAAAGCTAAAGCCATAGTTAAAGACAGATATTTGTTTTTTTGGTGACTAATTTTAAAAGTCTGTGCAGGCTGTTGCGGCACCGAAGTCTCACTGGAAACAAAAACATGAAGAATTTATACGCAATATCCGTGCAGCCAAGGGAGCCCAGGTTGCCATGGAAAGGGGAGACCCTCTACCTCCTCCCCCACCTCCCTCAGAGAACCCAGGTGAGAAATTAACAAATATTGTATCCATGAATGGTGTCAGCCTTGTGTCTTCTTATCAACGTGAAAGTTTTTCTATCTTTGGAAAGTCTAGAGCCAAACTTGACCTTTGCTGTTAATTGTGCTTGGCAAAATTCTCTCTGTGATTAGGTTTTCCATGGACGAGTTACAGTTTTTATGGAACAAGTGTCAAAAAAGCCTCACAGTCACATTCAGAATAAATGCAGGGCAGTTTTATTTTAATAAGAATTTACACCAGAAAAGCCGTGATCCTACTTCAAGAAAGAAGGGCAAAACTATTGTACCTACATGTGAATTAAAGAGATAATTATATTAATAATGCACTAACGTCTTGATTTGCACATTTTCTCTCGGTACCAATCAGTTAGTCAGTTCCAGTTATTCATAAGCTAAACCTATTATGATTGCATGTGTTTCAGACTATATTTAAATTGGACATTCTTCTGTTTGTGTCTTGATTGTAACCCTGTAACTTTGATATTCATTGATTCAGACTATGTCACTTGCCCGTACTGTAGTAGGAGATTTAATGAGAAGGCTGCTGAAAGACACATAAACTTCTGTAAGGAACAACAGAAGAGGGTCAATGCCAAACGAGTACCTACTCAACAAGAGCAGGCCAGAGCAGCAGCTACTAAGGTATGTTATCTTGAAATATGCATGAAACATCAAACAAGATCATACTAGTTAACTATGACCCTTGAATCAGTATAAAGAGGTTTGGTTTAGTTGAGTCCTCTCTTACTTCAGTAAAGGTCCTATCAGGTGCAGCAGTATTCCTGCCCTTAAAGCGACTGACTCAGAGAATTTAGCCGAATTTTTTTTTTCTTTAAAATTAAGAGGAGTTAATATACTATGGAAAAAACATAATATTATGCTTCTATACACCATGAAAACTGAAAAAAAAAGTTTGGACTTAACCAGGATTCGAACCCATGATCTTTCGGTCGGTAAAATATAGAGCGACGATCTACACCACTGAGCCACAGAGACTAGTTATCAAGTGTCGTCAAAATTAATGTTTTAACTAAAGTGTCTATCCCCTTGACAAACAGTGTAAATTTTCTACCGATAAAAGTGTGTATATTTTGATGTTTTTCTGTAACAAAAATTGAGTCAGTGACTTAGTTTAGATATGTTCTTCACAATTACAGCAAGAATTTCAAAATGTATAAACATTTTTTTTTTATCATCGTCGGCCCATCTGTGAGTCAGTCCCTTTAACTGGTTATGGTTCCTGGGAAGGACCAGTGTTACTCCCTTTAACCATATGAAATTACCTATTTACTCGTATAAAATAACCTAGTTTGAAGCTGAGCATCGATCAGGGACCTTGAGTCAGAAAGAGGTTTATTAATAACAAGACAGCGAGCGTCTTAACCGCTAGACCACAGAGGTAGGTAAGTGTTATGAGGAGACGTTGAACACGACGGAAATAATTCATAGCTAATATCTTCATTGAAAAAAAAATTGTATAGAGTGTAGATGGGTTTTTCTTGAGTAGTTTTACAGAAATTAAAAAATGATTTCAGAGGGGAAATGTCAAGGAGTACTTGAATCTTACTCAGCAACTGATTTGTATTTATATATATTTGCCTGGGATATTTGCTTAATAAAGCTCTTCACAATATGACATTTCAGTGAGAACAGTTGATTTTTGACAGTTAACACTTTTATCCACCTACACGTAACATACTTTCTTAACAGTTTGATATTTGTTCCTTCTTTCAGTATCAGCCTCCAAAGCTTAAAGGACGTGGTACTGCAGGAGACTCTCCAGCTGCTGGAGGTGGATATGGTGCATCCAGGGGAGGTTACTCTTCCAGCCCAGCAACAAGAGGAGCACCTGCTGGTACAAGAGGAACCCCTCCAGGGGGCAGGGGTACACCTCCAGGGCCAGGGGGCTCGAAATCTGGTATGTAATGTTGTGTGTAATCTATTATCTTTATATCAGTTTTCTGTGTTTTGTTTAACATAAAAACAATATGCTGTTTAACGTCCTTGTTATAATGAAATTAGGATGATTAGGCAGAGCATTTTCAGATTTGTACACACTATAAATACAGTGATATAGATAAATTATGAAGAACGGGGGCCCTTGTTATATAGTCTTAGGTTACTTTATTGAAATTGTAACCAGATGAAATGTCTCCATTACCAAAGGCAGTAAACTCAATTTCAAAGGTACTTTGAGTAGATTCTTCTATTTTTTTCACTATGTTTTGTTTTGTAGTTTTTGTGATTCAGTTTACTATATAGCCCCAGGTTTGATTTGCAAGTGTTTGCTATAATGTTACTTTCAGTTGCCAACGGCACACACAAATCTAAAAGCACAACGCAAGAACCTCCAAAATCTGGCTCATGTCAGATTTTATGACAAGGTATATGCAGGGGAGTTTGTAGTGTGGCTTTCCATCCATTTACACATAGCTTATTTCACTCATAGCTGGCTCTACATTGATATATTGTGTAAAGTTTATCCATTTTTTTATTGGATGTTCTATTTGAAATTAAACCAATGAATTTCATTGTTGTTTTTTGGGATACTTCTTCAAGTGGGTTATAAAAATGTGAATTTCTTTTATTTTCATCTTCATGTTACTTGGAAAACAAATCCAGTTTTTAGGTTACCGAAGTGTGATATAGTCTGTCTGGGCCTGTTCTTTTGGCTAGTGCATCTGGCACCAAATTTGAAGATCATGACTCAGTCAGCTTTCAGTCCTAACTTGATACCATCTTACTTGTTGCAGGGACATTAAATCTGAGTTCACACTTGTGTTCTGACAGTCTGTTAGTTGTTTTTACAGTTGTATACTTTGTGTGCATCTGGTTGTAGTCTACATAGTAAAAAAAATATATGTTATTCATTGCCGGGAATAATTTTAGTAAAGTGAATGCTTTAGAACAGTTTTGCATAGTAAAATGTAAAATATGAAAAAATACACGATTAATACGAAACCCAATGATCATTGGCTCTTTTTAATACCATTGGTAATCACAGAGCCATAGTTATGGGCCTATAATTTAAAGCCTTTCTACCCTTTTTTTTGTAAAGAAAAAAGTAAATAATGTAGAAACAGTATGTGGGTTTAAGTTTATGAGTTAGTCGTTCCCCTGACAGTTCTATCCCATCCAAGAAAAAATTGATTGACTTAAAAACCTTTGCAAATCTAAAATGAAAGCACTCCTGAAAATAATTCTGACCATCTTTTTCCTGTTAGTCTTCCATTCTTTTTTCTGGCTTCCTTACATGAAAGTTCACACAAATGATCTTCATTGTAAATCGTAGGATTAAATAGTATTATATTGCAGATATATTCAACATGCCTGATTGAAAGTTATTTTGAACAGTACTTAATTTAAACTTGGGGATTGGATTTCTTTAGCAATTTTTAGGTGGATTCACGAAACTTGAGAATGTTTAATGCAGAAAAAATCAGTGTACAGGCTTCATTAGTTGATTAGAATTACCCAAGATGAAGATTGCCACATCATTTGAAGCTATTGCAGCTATAATATAATTGCATAAAACTGCAGCTTAGAAAGTACCGGTATTTACATAAATGATTTGGTTGTAGTCATTTTATGGCTGTAATATATATCTAATATATATTGTACAATAATTAGGGAGAAGAGAATATAAGCAATATAATCTAGCACAGAGTTACTTCTCTTTCTATTAAAACCTGGTGCAGAATAGATAGTTCTATAACTCATATAATACAAAGTAGATAATTAATTGACACGATCCATCTGCAAGACTAACTTTCCATCGAACAGATCTTCTTACAACTAACAGTCTCCATATAGCAGATAATTTCCATAGATGCTCCTAACTGGTGGTTCTGTAGGTTTCCCCTTTACTTTGTTTGATGGGGCTTTCATATTTTATTAATTTATCTCTGTACATGAGCAGTACTTTATACTGATCTTATTCATGCAAAATGAAGATTAAAACTTAATTTTTGTGTTCAGAGTCGTCCAGAGTTTAGCAGAAGTACTAATGAAATAATTTCTGAGGTTAGTCAGCAGAAAGTGAACAGTTAACCAAAGAAATAAAGCAAACAAACTCAGTGATTTAGTCAATAAATGTCAGACGCAATCAGGCCATGTGGAAAGAATGGTTTATCAAATTTGACAATCTTTCAGGACAAAGTGTAAATGGATACATTTAAGCTAGACTAGACCAGATCGATGTAGACTTGTGTTATGTACGAAAAAAAGTACCTATGGTGCTTAAAGAATGGTACTTTCTTGTAAAGTTCTGTGTGGGAATAAATGTTAAAAGTTAAGAACATTCATAAACAGTTGGCTAGATCAGATTCATAAAACCATATCTTTACCATTGATTGAGCTATATAATAAATTATTTAGTGTCTAAGATATTTTTTAAGTTAAATATATTGTGGTATTTTGATTTATATTGTAGGTCTGTCCTTGGCTTGCTATTTTATAAATTTTGAAATATATATCTCTTAGTCAGTACATGTATTTAAGTGTTAGCACTGGGTGAGACACTTTAGTTATACACTTAGGTCACAGCTGTTATTGTTGTATACAAAATGTAGATTTAGTTCTTTGGCACAGATTTCTGCATAGTAATATAATTATGTATGCCTAAGAAATTGAGTTTTTGTCAGTCAAACAAAGGATGTAAAAATGGCCCTTTCTCTATCTGTTTTCTTGAGTTAAGTTGATGGGAATGATATTTTCCAGTCAATAAAATAAATCAAAGATTTTTACCATACCAGTTTAATATTTATTATTACATTTATAGGTAATGGTTGAAAAAAGATGATGTTAAAACATCCATTGAAGATAGGCAGTGGTTATCCAAATGACTTATAAAACTATTTGTTCTTTGGAAAATGTGATTGTGTATTCTCTGTTTTTGAACAGTGACATAAGATTCCTATTTCAGGTTTAAATGGAAGTATGTCACTTTTTGATTTTTTTTTTCAGACATGGGTAGGACACCAGGTGGATATGGTTCTAGTTCCCAAGGGTATGGTTCTAGAGGCAGGGCACCAGCTTCCACTGGTGGTGTAGCAAGGGGCCGAGCTGCCCCTGCCCCACAAGGGACCTATGCAGTAAGTGTAACATCCATTTTCTTTTAGCCTTTTTTCATGGTCCTTTATACATCTGTTTTTTTTTTTTTTTTTTTTAAAGAAAATTATTCATATCTTCAGACTGTAGACGGTCATAACTTAAAGAGACTTAGGATAGAGCGTTTATAAGCATTTTTGCTTTCAGTACAATCCTTTTCTTTCATTATATGTATTATTATTTGTACTATGAGAACACATATGATAATGACGAATAAAATATGTTTAACAAAAAAAGAGACATACCCTAAAATTGATTTAACTGTCAATAATATTGAACAAAATCATTTGTTACTGGAGGGCAGGTTATCATTACAACGGTTAAACTAAATGCATAAGTACTAAATTTTAGTCTTCATTATGAAAAGGTTCGTTGTTGTACAATTTACGGTAGAGAGAGTTTCATTACAAATGAATTCTTAGTGTCTGAATGCCCTAAGGCCAGTTAAATGCATGTGTTATTGTCAATTGATTTTACGGTATGCACATAAAAGCATGTTATAAGAATTAAGCATGCTGCATTGCTTCTAGCATGAGTATTTTTGCCGCTGTAGCAGTATTTTTTAAACTTATATATTTAGTTGTTTTGCATGAAGACAAGACTTTTCTTAGAAAATGATTTTCCTGTCACATGTTTGAAAACATGTATCTAGAAGTCACTCTAGATTACACTTTAGACACTGAACTTTTCAAACAAGGTTTCTCTGGATTTTGTCCAGCAAATACTGTAGAAAGAAATATCAAACTTTCCATCAAGTGCAGCTAAAAGAAATGTAATTTTTCCCACAAAATGCTGTAAAACAGACATATCATTTGCCACCAAATGCTGTTAAAAAAACTGTTTTCATCCACCAGATGCTGTAGAAATACATAGCATTTGCCATGAAATGTAAAAAGCCAAACCTTTTTTGCCACCAAACACTGCAAAAAAGACATACCATTTGCCACCAGTCTGTACAAAGTGATATCATTTTTTGCCACCAAACTCTGTAAAAAGACATACCATTTTTATTTACCAAACTTTGTAAAAAATTCATATGATTTGCTGTAAATGGTTATACTATTTTTTGCTACCAGATGCTGTAAAAAGCCATGCTGTTTTTCTCACCAAGTCCTGTCTGACAGTATTAGTAGATGAGAATTATTTTTAAGTGCTAACAAAGATAAGGTCATAAAGTTTTGACATTTTTGAATAATCTTAATGGTTAATTGCTTTCCAGACATTGTCTACATGTAGTATGGCTTTAACCCTGTAACAAATATTTGGCCACAAACATTTGCTTTCAGTGGGTTCTCAGGTTTCCTGTTGTGTCAGTGCCAATACATTCCAGTATGTTTGCACTCATTTTCAAAAGCAGCCAATTAGTTTATCTGTCAGTTGTACATTTCAGTCATCAAATATCAAAAGATAATCAATAATCATCACCATTATCATACTTAACCTTACTTATAACATAAGTCATCAGTAAAAAAAAATACCTGTCTAATCATAATCATCATCATCGTGTCCATCATCAGTGTCATTGTCATCAAATCATCATTAACAGCAGCATTATCTTCATCAGCATTATAAAACTGTCAGAAAGTGAAGTGTTCTTTTTATTGGTTAAGTTGAAAAGTGCTTGTTGAATTACAATACATTTGCTTTAGTCAATGCTGTGTTTCTTTGATAGCAATTTGAGGATATTGATGAAAGGTAATTTGCTTTCGTATATACAAAATATGTCTTTACTTATGCTTAAAGTACAGTTCCTCCGGAACATTTGCTTTGTGGCCACAGTTTTGCTTTTTGTTCTGACTTGTCAGTGTCTGTGAAAAAAAAACTAAGATTGATTACATGGTACTAGTTTCTATGTGAACTTGTCAGTGTATACTACGTGAATGAAGTTTTGAAATTCTGTTTCATGTGACAAAATACTAACTTCACTTTCATTCGGTTAAATTTTCACATGGCCAACACAGTATTTTATACATTAATCGAAACTCTGAATTATAAAGGATTTAGCAAGTGATCCTTTAAGAGTCCTTTCTGGGAGATCCTTAAAGTTAAGACAGCAAAAGGAAGAAACAAGGCCTGCCTCCAGAGATAAACCATCCAATCAGAACAATGTATTATCAACCAATAGGTATCATATATGATGTTTGCTGCATGCTGCATGATTATTATGGCTCAAGTCTGAAAAACTGAATCAAGTCTTTCCTTAAGATTTTTATATTGCCAGTCAATCAGAGTTTGTCTCATGTTTCTAAAAGATGGACTACTCCATCTGACAAGAAGCATGTTAAGATAATTATTGGTAGTCAGTCAATCTTATTTTGTTTTCTTATACCTTGCCCCTGTAAGCAACAATTGCTTTGGCTTTTTTCCAGTGCAGACCATGTTAAGACCTGTGCACTCAGCATTCTGGTTATGGTCTACACTGTTCACCATTCAGACAGTAAATTTCCTATAAATCGTAAATGATTACAAAAATTTGTGCAAATCAAGAATATCAGTACAGCAATTGTTGATATGAAAAAGATTAGAAAATGACAAGGGCTAGATGAGGAATCATGTTTAGATTGAAATGATAGACTAGCTTATCAGATGTTATGCTAAACATTTGACCAGGCTGTTACTAGAATATTATTTCTTATTAATCCAAGACCTTTCCAATTGCAAATGCCTAAGAAATTGCAAAGCTGACTTGAGCCTTAGTTATTGTACTAATGACATTAATTATGCATGATTTTAACCAGTGGTATCTGTAGTTTGTTTTGTTAGTGGCAAACATTGATGTATGATCTGGCATAACTTGAAGTGTTTAAAAAAAAGATTACAGTGTTTATGGGTTCTGATGCTTAACCATAGTAACAGATTTTTAAAAAAGAAAATCACAATACAACTGAGTTGACAGTTTTAGGGATCTTCTTTTTTGTCTTTTTGAAACCCCCATTTAAGAGGTTACTCTCTTTGCATTTCATTGTTAATTGTGTGAGGAAATTCTTTTAAGCAAAAATATTAAATTTTCTTATTGCCATAGAAACCATTGACATCAATGTGATATGCACCCCTAAATTCCACCGGGCGAAAATAATACATAATTTACTTATCAAAATATCATAAATTCTTGTGAAAACTTTGTACTTTTTAAAATCACTTTAGAGAAAATTATTCCCTTTATCAAGGTTGTTCCCTTTTTATTTTATGCCTACCAATGAAATATAGGGAAATATCAGTGAGATAAAAGTGATAATACACTGTTTTGAATCAGTTAATTACCATTTTGATAATACACTGTTTGTGCCGGAACTACTGCTTGATGAAACTTCAGGAATTTCCCCACCACAAGAGAATCCGCTGTATTTCAGACTGTGACAGCGAGTGAAATTTATTTACCTTGTTAAATCCAATTATAATATTGAATTCCTGAGCCTAACTAGTTGTGAACAATGATGAAATTCGCCATAAATTATTTAAAATGTCTGATTTGTTTACATAACTCACATGGACAATATCCAATATGGCCGACTTTCAATTCAATTGATTGATATTACTCGGTATTAATCCGCTTTTATAATTAAAGTATGTATGGCAAAAATTCAATAAATATTGATAAACTGTGTAGACAAAAATAAATGTTATTTGATGAAAGTGTATTCAGTTTATTTCAGCAGAAGTAAAGTTATCATATGTATTGGAGATTGTCTGCACTTTTTTTGTGCGGTAACCAAAGTACGCATTAACTGATTTGGGGCTAACCATGGGGAATTTATTGAAGGCCCTGATTAAAAATATCATAAAAAAACCCATTTTTGACGTGTTGGCATAAAATAAAAAGAAAATTTGTTTGTTTTTTAGTGGAAGATGGGAACAAACAAATATCCTCTATATATCTGCATTTTTAAACAAAAGCTTCAAGTCTTATGGATCATTGGTTATAACTTAACATCAAGTACATTTTGCTTAAGTATTCTTGAATGTTTTGTACTCACGTACAGAATTTATCCAGGTGATATTCACATCAATTTAAAAAAAGATAAAGTTTTCTAAACAACAGTGGTTACATCTGAGTATTTTACAGTTTTAAGTCTTTAAAATCATACAGGAAATGGGACTCCATCCACTTTTAAGTGCCCCTATGTATTTCATACTCTAATAAACATAAAAATATGCTGTTTAGTCATGAAAACAAATATTTTTTGTAACACAGCTTTCTTCTAACAGTTTTTAAAGCCTCTAAATCATCTTTCTGTGTTTGTTATTATTGTCAAGTAAAATTTGCCTTTGGTGCATTAAATTTTCTTTTTGGTGATTTCTGACAATCTTAGAAGTTAATAAACTGCTGGCACTTTAGAAGAAAAAAGTCTGCGAGAAAATAGTTCATTCTTAATCCAATTCTTTATGATTGTTAAAACTGATGCTAGTATCTTTATAATAATACAATATATATTTTATAATAATGTATTGAAAAATGACCATTTATTTTATGATTATGGTGGTAAATGAACTATACTGTTTTTGCATATTTCTTGACCTTGACATTATGGACTGTGGGGTGAACAGTAGACTTCATTTCTTGAAACCAGAAAAAATTACCATTAGGTTCATCATTCATTCACATCTAGAGACATCTGATTCAGTTGGAGCATGCTTACTATATTGCTTATTTTGCAAATAGATGTTAAATGCTGCCAATTAATTTATATAAGTCTAACCCATGTTGGCAGTTGATTTTTATGAGTCTAACCCCACAGAGCTCGACAAATCCACTCGTCCGCTCGTATTTACAAGTAAAAATTGACTAAGGGCGAGTGGATCTTCCGGCAGTGCTCGTCCTGCAGGACGAGTGGAATTTCTGGCCAAAAATGATAAAATTCAAGTTTCAAACAAACATGAAATGGAACATAATTCATAAAATAATTCCTGCATCCGATGCGCAAACCAGATGTTGATTAATTGCATGCAGTGCTAAAATCTGTCCAGTTCCGTTATAATCACATAGGTAGCTAAAAACTCCCTGCAGAGAATCCGGTATGTATTGCACACACCATATTTTATTGCTTTAAAAAAGATGGATGTTTATGTGAAAATCTCAGAATCTCTTTTTTTATTGTCACAATCCAAAAATCAGCGCATGTTCAGCAAGGAGGAGTCGATTTATACAAAGTTATCAGTTCATTGCTTTTTGCTAAGAAAACTACAGGACAAGTACTAATTGCAGCAGGACGAGTGAAAATTCTGAGCTGCTTGTCCTGCAGGACGAGTTGCTTCCAAAAGATTTGTCGAGCCCTGCCCCATCCCAGTTGCTATGATGTTGTTGTGCTGAAAAAAAGGCGAACAAACATTCTGTTCTTGTTTAATTAATTTGCTAACTTAACAATTTTCACACTTTGTCTTTTGCTTTTTTTCATGCTTGCTTCATATAAGTTTTAAAGTTTAGATCTGTCATTTACTTGTTAGCCTATTCTGATAATTACTTTTTAATTCAAATATTTTCTTCATTTTTTAACATTTTTTTTTTCGAACATCGTAAAAACTTCTTTAATTTTAGAAGACAAAGAATGAAAAGACATTACTGTATGATTTTATCTAAGTATTGAAACAACAGAGAATTGATTTTGAATAATTTATTTTTTCAGGGGCGCTATGGACGGTAATCGCTTGGCATCTACCCAAAAACCATCATCGTCTTCATCAACGGGACAAAGTTTTAAAGGTACGGATTCAGGTTACCATAGCAGCAATTCTGAAAGTGATGCAGCAGTTCCGAGACTCCGAAAAATGGGTCGACCAGGCAGCGGTATAGCGAGATTTTGTCATGAGTGTGGCACAAAATATCCATCAGCTCAGGCCAAATTTTGTACCGAATGTGGAATGAAAAAATTACAAATTCCTGCCAGATAATTAAGAAAGATAACTCTTAAGTTCTTCATCTAAACTTTTGTAAACTTATAGCCAAATTATTGCCCCCCTTTGAACATGTATTTTCAGTACTGATGTGTTAAACATATGTATGTCAAAAGTAACTTTTTCAACAGAGAAATCTATGCACCATTGTAAGTATTTTGGGTATGAACATTCTACCAGTAACTTGCAGATAGTGTTAAGTGGCCATGGCTTGCTGTTAAAGTTGTACCTCTAGAATTTATGAGAATAGCATCGTACTGATAACAGAAAATATCAACTTTTGTTCAGAACAGTTTCTGACTGATACCAAACCAAGTTTGTATAAATATACATGTTAATAATCCATTTTTGTGTAATTATACATTTTATCAAAGGAAGATTGCACAAATGAATTATTCAGTATTGCACTCTATTTTCTTAGATGACAAATTATTTTATTTTGTAAGGAGAAAATATTTCAAAATGTCTTGCATTATGGCTAATATGAGACGTTACTATTTTGTGAAAATACAATATGTCATAAGAACGAAATAGATTTTATATTACTCAGTTAATATTTCTTTTTGCGAAATAACAGTTGACAATTAAGAATTAGCTTAAAAAATTTCGGTGGTGTTAAAAATGATTTTGTACAGAATTGTTGCTATGGTAATTGATTGGTCCTGTTTCAGTGGTTATAGATATTACTCAAATAGTTAGATATTTAAATGGTATGAGTTTTATTTCACAGATTTTATTTTTACTTATTCTGTTTAACATTTTGAATTATATAGTTAGATCAAATTTCTTGTTAGTTTTTGACAAGAGAATGGGTGTGGTTGAATTGAATTTGAATACCTGTTAAGTTTACTTAACTTAGGACAAGATATACTGGCAGTTTAACAATTAAGTGTATTTCCTTTGGTTTCCTTCAATGTAACTTGATGGTGCAATTTATTCTGTTTTAAAGGGGCTGTGCTCCAGATGACAAAAAAAAGAAAGTTTTCTTGTATTATAAATTTCTTGTAATATTTATGACTAATGCTTAAAAATAACTTACTGACAAAAAATAAGTCAAATAATTACATTATAAATTGATTTTTTTCCCTTTCAAAGTGCTATACCGTAACATGACGGTATAACTATATTGTATAAGATTTAAAGTAAATATCTGTAATATCACACACGGCGATGGTGGTGACAGTAAAAGCGTTGGAAATATTTTGGTAACATGAGGGTCCAGAGTTCAAATCAGGCTGGAGCGAAAATATTTTTTTTAGTCTATTTTGACTTTTATAATCAGTTTTGAAGTAAAATATTATGTTGTTATAATCTCATGGCATCTAAATATATAATTTATGAAAAAAAATTTTTTATGTCAAATCTGGAGTACAGCCTCTTTAATATTGCATTAGTAAAGACATTTTGCTACCTTCATACACTCAGAATTGTAAACGACTAGAAATATAAATTGTTCAAGCTTTTTTTTTTTACAGCAGATACAATACACAACATAAGCTTTTAAGAGATCTTGAGAAGCCAGTTGGTTTGTTGTTTGAAGGGTTTTTTTTCAACAGGGTTCATTAATGAAGGATTTTTCCTCATTTAGAAATGAGGGAGGCTTTTGCTATATTTTTTAGGTATCAGAATGTGAGGTTGTACTGTATTTATTGAGAAAGTGTTAGTTGTATTTAATATCAGTGTTGACAAAACTGGTATATAGTTACCAGTTACGTTAGAGTTGCATGTAATGCTAAGGCTAGCCTTTGTTACAGTAATAATCAAGTATGCTGTGTTTATTGTGTTGGCCTATGCATAATTAATTTAGACCAAACTGTACCATATGTTAGCTGTTTGTTTAGGAAAATTTTAAGCAGGTTCAGTGAGTTCAGACTTGTAAATTTAATTAATATTGCCTGTGTTTTCTGGAAATACTCACTCAAACTTTGACATAGAATGAGATGTGTACAGCTTGGGAAGGTTATCAGTTTGTACAAGTATGAATTCCACATGTATGTTAAAGTTTTAGACTTGAAAATTTACATGTATATGTTTATGTATATGAATATCTACATGAATTATTCAGTGAGAGGAATTTTTATTTTACATAAAAAAGGGTGACATTAAAAAAAATGTTTTAGGTTTTTATTGATAAAGTATTGATAAATTACTAACACTTGTACAATGTTGTGTTCAAAATCATCTATGAAATGATATGTGCTTTAGAATTAAAATTTATGTATTTCTGTTGTGTATATTTTAAATATATATTTGTAGAGGGATCTCATTTACATTTTTGCTACACACAAAAAAATATTATATACATAATCTCAGCATTTTTCAGAACTCATTTCTGTAATAATAGAATCTGTATGGGTGGAACGCTTAAATAATTTATCAGCTGTATTGAAGAAAAAAAAAGGGATGGAACAGTATTCATTTAATTATAAAAAGAAAGTAAAAAGCCCTTCAGTGCTTTGATTTTATAAGGAGTTTTGTACAGTGGGCTGAAGAGAAGAGATTTTTACACAAATGTGCTAAAATAAACATGTATATAATGTTGTTGTGATTGCATAGAAAAATTAGACATATCACTGTTTAGTAGGAAAACGTTTGTTTTTTGTTTTTTAATTATTTTTATCATCAAAGAAAGAAAAGCCTTTATTCATACTGAATTAACTTATTATAACAGTGAATGTAAAGTACTGTTGTGTAGCTTAAGTGATGACATGATTTTTCACAGGCATTTGATTTGTCAGTAATGTATGAAAATATTTGTCCAGTTTTAAATGGTGTTTTAGAGGAATAATCTGTATTTTAAGATGTTCTTATTTAAAAATTGCTTCAGTTTTGCTCAGTACTGTTGAGGTATATACTATAATTTCTAGAAGACTTTGTTTAAAAGGTCAAATCTTCATGCCTTAAGGAAATATGTTTTTACAGTTGTAATTCAATTTTGCTTATTCTTAATAGAAAAATGACTTATGGTTTGTTATAGCAGCAATGGAGAAGAACTTCCTTTTAAAGGATTTTTTTTTCGGGGGGGGGGGGGGGGGGTGATATTTTTTGGTATAAAAGGATAGTAATTTTTTTTCTTGTTTTGGGCACTGACTGTAAGTGACACAGCATTTATTAAAGAATTTCAGATCAACTTATACATTAAGCAACAGGCCTATATATTGAGGGGGGAATGCAAAAAAGCTATAGAACAGAATGGAACGGATAGGTTATTCACCCAGGCATAAACTTATACAACATGGGGATGTGTACATCATGTTACTAAATACTGCAATGTATATGTTCCGGAAAAGTGAGAAACATATATGCGAGATTAAATATTAAAGGGGAGAACAATTATTGACAATTCTTAGATAGCACCTTTTCACAATCAACCCTTTGATATACTGTTACCATACAGGGACCACTTTGCTTATTTCATAACGTTGACAGGGTTTTCAGATTTTGTTTGTTGATTTCAAGGATGAAATTTTTCCTTAACTCTTATTGCTAGAACATGTTTGTTTCTTCTGAATGGTCGAGAAATGAATTACAATTATTGTTTGCAGTTATAACAAGAAAACACTAAAACATTGTAAATGTATTTTATTTCAGTGACCACTATTACCACCATACTTTTGAAATTTGATGATGTATTTCTGTAAAAATGACTCTGTCTATCAGGCAGGTAAAAAACCAAGTTCTGACTTGAAAGAAAATAACTACAAAAACTAAATATGTTAGGAACACATGACCATCTTGAAATAAAATGATAAAATGTCCATTTGCAGGTGGAAGATATTCATTTCATTTTAGAGTGTGAAATAACTTTGACAGTATTAAGATATTTAATTGAATTTTCTGACTTTAGTGCGCTTAAATTTTTCACTCTTAGGCATTGTGTTGTTGTGTTAGAAGAGCTATATGCGAAAATTGTGTAAATATTAATAGATCTTATATTATTTCATGCAAGCTTTTTCCGTCCAAAATGTTTTATTTTTTGTCAGGTTTTACCTGGAAATCTCTATTTTATTTAGCTGTATGGAGAACTTTTGTTTTCTTGAACTGTGATTATAGACAAAACTTGTTTATTACGGCTGAACTGTATAGAGCTAATGTTTGACACATATTTTGTTGTGATCTGTATATGTACTTGGTATGTGTAAGGTTTACCGGTAATTCTAATACAGATTTTCATTTCAGATATTAACCATAGACATGAAATACTTGAATAAGATAGGTTTCTTTTCTTGTAACATACACAACTAAACAATATGTTTATTCAAATTTGCTTCAGGTATTTTGTTTTTGGCAAAAGTTTGAAATGACAAATTGTTGGCTTGCATTTTCTAGTATGAATTCTTGTAACCATGGAGAAAACACCTGGTTACTTTTATTCTGGAATGTCTGTTGTTTGTTTGATAAACACGCAAAAAATAAAAGTAAAGACAAAAAATGTATATTATATGATATGTTCTCTACTACAGTTGGCAACATGCCAAATGTGTAATAAACAAGTTTTGCTGAACATATATATAATTCATGTATCTGCGATATTTATTATTCATTTTTGTGTGTGCTTGTATATGGATTACGGGATTTTATTCGTTTATTATCTAATCTTTAAATGTTTTTGCAAAAGCACCCCTGTATTTATTCTTGTAATCTTCCATCTTGCAGTTAGGGTATACCATTTTTATTATATGGGTGGAATGAATCATCATTTAACTCTGGTTTATTTTTATTACATCAATGGTTTTTAAACATAAAAATTTACAGGGTCAAATCTTTTTTTTGCCTGGTTTGTATGAATTGTTGTAAGGTACTGTTTTTCATTATATTGATTTAAAAGCAAGCACTGTGGCTGCTGTGGAAAGGGGAGAACCTTTTGTCATATTTTGGTTGTATTTTCATTTCAGCCATGGCTCATCAGTTTTTCAAAGTTTCATTTACAGCGTAAAATCAAGGGACATTTATATTTATGAAGTTTTTGTGCGAGACCAACTTAAAAACAGTAGGACCAATTGTTGTTTAAACATTTAAAGTTTTGACATGTATGCCAAGATAAAAACAAGCTTTCCATATCAGTTCTTCTAGAATGCTTGTAGTAATTTATAGTTTACACTTGTCTCTTAGAATGCTATGGTAGTCAACATTCCGCTGTTTTTTTCTGTGATGCGCCATATTTAATCACATGTATTTTATTTTTTTCTGCAATAAAGTATACAGAGCTAAGAAAGTCACGTGGTCATTGTTCTGTTGTCTTCTTGCATCCCAGGGTGATAGGTTTTGTTTTCTACAGGTTTAAGGAATAGGACCAGTCTAATAGCAACACTTCCTATGTGTTCACACTCTTCTTCATCCAGCCTTTGGACCTGTAGTGAAAACTCTTTGTGAAATCATATCATGACTGTCTAAAAAAATTTATTACAATTGTCTTTTTTTGAAACAAAATAAAATTCGTAATTCCATCTAAACTCGCACGAAAATAGAATAATGGACAAGACTCCCTGCTAAATGAAAAACCTGTTATTTATGGCGTATGGCTGGAAAATCGTGTGCCGCAAATACCCTCCACCCTCTGATCATTTCGTCTTTTTGACCACAAAGGCCAACAATTTATACCGACGAACTTCTTCAGTTATAAAAGGGAAGATTTGGACTTGGATCCTGGAACCGCCAAACAATTTTGAAATGTCTAGTTCCGACCCGGGAATCTCAGCGAAATCGAGTCACAGAATATGCCCCACATATCACGCAAGGAAAGTGCTCATTAGTTAATTGTTCGATTTCTCCTAGTTCAATGACGTTTCTTTTAAAATGACGTCAATGTTCATGGGAATTTCTAAACATTAGAAGCTCCAGGTAAGAAAGGCAATCGGGAGCGTATTATTTCCCCTTAGAAATCCACACATCATGATAAAAAATTCTAATTACGAAAAATCATTATAGTAACAGTTTCTGGGCAAATATATCACGGCGCAATATGTTCCTTGTGACGAAATATTTCATTTCTTCACAAGACATGTAACTGTCCCCAAGGGAAATAACCCTGATGAGCACACATAAAATGTCTTTATTGTCCTATTAACTTTCCTCCTATATTAGACACTTTGTCGGACTAGGACTCATTTCCTCCTACAGTTTCAGCGTTAAATCAGCGTACCACTCAATCACCTTAACAAAACCTCCGGCATAACTAATGAATTGTAGTGTTGAAATTTGCTTTATTATCTAAATTATTTTTTTTGGCATCATCATTGGAAACGTATTCAATATATTCATGTTTGCATATTTCGCCGGCTGAACTTAAATCCTTATTTTTGATCATAAAAAAATCAGGTAAAATTTTCATGTAGAAAAGTGAGATCAGAAGAGAAATTTTAACTATACTGAACCGTAACTCGTTGCGTTGTAGATTTAAAACGTATTACAATCTTCTTATAATTAAATACAAATGTATTTGCCCGAGACATGTTTGACTGACTGATATTTTGTTTAAATTTCTTGGGATAAATGTATTAATTTAGTGTCTGTGTCTGTATTTCTTGAAAAAATATTATCAGAACTTAAAATACGAGAATACAGATTTTTTTTTAAACACGCATCATGCAATATGACTGTAAGGTAATTGATTGTTTTTTTTTTTCGTAAACTTTTCCTGAAGTCGTGAATTTGTATTACATACAACCTTAGGGATATTCTCATATTCTAGATATGATTACATACAAATTGAACAACTGAAAATCATTACATACATTCCTAGATCTACACACATCCTTCATAATACCATGATGAGTAAATCTGTCAGGGAATAAGTGCGGAAAAGGACGCTGTTAGACAGTAATACAATTATTGTTGAGTTATGACGCAAATATAATCTACAGTATACGTCAAATGTCAAAGTTTAAATGCAAATTTCCTAACATGATTGTATGGCGATACATAGTATAAATGAAAAAAGAGGACTTTTTCTCTTCATATCAAGTAAGTTGATTACAGGCGCTACATTTCTTTCTTTCTTTTGTCCTTATTTCCTTCCTTTCTTCTTTCCTTCCTTCCTTCCTTCCTTCTTTCATTCTTTTCCGTCCTCCCACCCCTCCACCCCCATCTTTTCGTCGAGACAGAAGAACTTTTCGTAAGTTTAAGACGTTATGCCCATAATCGAATAAGGATACACGCATATAAAAAAGGTATTATTTATATATCAATGCGTATTATACAATGCCCAGACCGCTTAGTTCAATGCATTTCAGTATAACAGACAGAACAGAACAACACTAGAACCCAACATTCTAGTTTTACCGGCCTTGTTTACCGATTCTTCAACACGAGATCTATTACATGTTTTTCCCACGTCCTATCTCTCCCTAAAGACGAACGTTGTATTGCCAGCCAGAACTACAGTAATTACTTGGTCGTCTGCTCTGGTCGTCTGCTTCGCACACCAAACGTATAAAAATTAAACGTACAATTGGCTGTCTAACAAAATGTGAAATTCCAATCTGCTGTTGTACCGTAAGAGACCAGATCATAGAAAATCCAGTTATATTTTCTAGTTTTTGTTAATATAGCATCATCACTTCGGTTTAGGAATAACCTATTACCTTTTAACCTTAGTGTAAAAAACAACATCGGGCCGGAGAATGAATTGTTTAACAGATTAGCTTGTATCTTGTTGATGCAAAATCTTCAGTAATTCGTCTTGTTTTTGCAGAACTTACGATGCTGTGTTCCAATCTAGTAGACAATTTGTACGTATAATAAACAAATCATGACTATCTGATAAGCACATTCACTTATATAAATGTTCTCTCTTGTCCATTTTTTTCCATTTATTTCCTCTCTCAATAGTTACGTGAACAAGTGGAATTATTTATCTCAAATTATCTGCCGCTGTACTGCTGCAAAGGAACTGCACACGCATGCCTGCTTACAAAAAAATATTGTATAATTACAACACCCGTTATCATTATGACAGGTTCTGTTTTATTTTATAATTTATCATGTGCAGGATTCGTCCTGATAAAAACCATGTGTTTATTTTGAACAGTATCTCTACAATCTATATAGAGCAATAACTTGCCTATATTTTATTACAGTACGCGTGTAATTACTCCGCGTGATGAGGCACGGACTGATAAGCCGTCAGCCATTTCGCTGCAATGAAACATTTTCCACTGACATCTGGTATTTTCCCAATACACAAAATATACAGTATATACTTTTGTTAATGTTCTAGTATATACACCAGCATCGTGGTATACTGTGAATGTATTACACATATGCAAATGCTCTCGAAGACTTTGGCATAGATTAATCACGGGAATGCGTGCCAGGTAACTTAGAAAGGTGTATACTTGTTCCAAGATCGTTTACAAGATGCGAACTACGTCAGTGATTTGTTCTTAATAAGGCACAAGGAAAGACAAAATTGATTACGTAGATCACAGGAATTAGAAGAAATGTCTACCAAAAGTTGAAGAAAGTTGTCAGATGTTGGAATAACTTATAATTTAATGGAGTATAACTGACTTCCGCGGTTACTGGTTAAGTGTAGGAATATTTATAGTAAAGTAAGGTGTATATTTTATTTATTGTTTTTTTTTAGTTAGATTTGGAGTTTAACAATGAGTGAAGAAGAACAGGTAAAGCCTGTAGTGTGCGAGAAGTTTGAACCTCAAGCATGGAGAAAAACAGTCTGTAAAAACTGCTTCCAGCCGCCGGATGTACATGTCGCCGGAAGTGGTCAAAATGGCGTCGAAGGAAGTTCCGGTAGATCTGAGCATGACAGGAGTCGAAGTACGTCGGCTGAAAAGTCAGATAAAACTGCAACTTCGTTGAAAAGCAAATTTGAACAGTTAGAAATAGAAAAGTTCAAACCAAAAGATTCGCCACATACTTTGCCTAGAATGAAAAAATCAGGTAATTTGGCTCTTATAACTGAGAAGTACGACGAATTAGATAGGATAGCAGGAAAACTAGAAAGTCCAACGAAAGCCATTCCGCCTCCTACAGCTCCAAAAACGTTCAAAAAGTCGGCTGATGGGACAAATCTTGCGAAATCTAAATTTGGATCCCTAGAAAATGTGTCTTCCGACGACGACACAGGTGCTCACACTCTTTCTTCAAAATTTAAATTTGGCTCTATGGAAAACATATCTCTTGGACAAGACAAAAAGAAGGAATTAAAGACTTTACCTACTCAGAAATCAAAGCTTGGTGGATCTGTTGAAAACATAACTATTTCTTTCAAAAGTAAAACTGCTGAGGGCGAATCAAAAAGTAAGAAAACTGACCTTCTGAATAAACTTGATATGTTTCAAAATGAAGTTAAATCAGGTGCGATGTCAAAGGCAGGCCAAACTGTAATTCATGAACAAAAGGACGGAAAAGTGGACATAATTAATCTGCCAGGGAAAAGCAAGGACAAAGATTCTAAGAAGATTGACCAACAGAAAGATAAAACTTTAAATGACAAAAAGCAACCGGGATCTAAATTTGAAAAGCCAGAATTAAAATCAGCACAAAAAGATACAAAGGAAACTGGACCTTTTAGTGTTGCACTTAAGCATAAGTCTTCAGAAAATAAATCGGATACTCCGAAGGACTCAAAGTCTGATTTCAAACTAGGTTTAAAATCCGTCCAACAAAAAGAAGACAATAAACTTGCCTCTTTAAAGGATAAGCTAGCTAAGCCAGAAGAAAAATCGGTATCTAAGTTGAATCAAGATAATAAATTCAAAACATTGGCTGATAAAGGTAAGGAGGATTCTGGGAAAGTCGGACTAAAACTTCAAGATACCTCAAAAGCTGATGGTTTAAACAAGGGAAAGATAAATTTCAAAGATCAGCTAAAATCACCAGAGTCGGAAAGTAGTCCTTTATCAAAGTATAAAGATAAGATGAAGTCTCAAACTACGGACCATAATAATAAACAAGCGCCCTCGTGGAAAGATAAACTGAAATCCTCATCTAAAGACACTGAGAATAAAGATTCAAAGTTTAAGGATCAGTTGAAATCAACAACAACAGATCACGAAAAAACTGACAAAGATAAAAGGGCAGATCTAAAATTGAAGGTTAATCTGAAGTCCACCGAAAGGGACGAACTTAAGACTCCCGATAATAAATTCAAAGATCAGTTAAAACCAAGTACTCCAGATAACAAGCTCAACCAAATCAGTTTGAAAGCAAACTTGAAGTCTCCAACTGCTGACAAAGAAAAGGAAACTGGTTTCAAGTTAAAAGTACAGCTGAAGTCACCAGCCGCCGATAAACAGACAGAACCTGACTTTAAATTGAAAACACAGTTGAAATCGCCTACTCCTGACAAAGATAAACAGCCAGAATTTAAATTGAGAGGGCAGTTAAAATCCCCAACGCCTGATAAGGAAAAAGAGCCGGGATTTAAATCAAAAGCTCTTGTGCACGAAAACGAAAGTAAATCAAAAGAAGAGATCAAGACTCCTACAGAAAGTGATAAATTAAAATCAAGAACTGATTTAAAGAAATCAAATGATGGTGCAGTTAAAGACAGTGAACCTCAAAAACTTGAAACAAAGAATAAATTTGAACTGCCAACATTGAAATCCAGTAAGCTTAATTCCATAGGTCAAGATTCTAAACCAAAATCAGCAACTACAGACGTTAAAGGCTCAGAAAAACTTTCCAATAAATTTGAACCAAAATTTAAACTTAACAAAGATCCTAAGCCAAACACTACAGACGAAAAAGACAAAGTAGGGTCAAAAAAGTTCGAGCTTCCAAAACTTAAATCTTCCAAATCAGAACAACCACAAGAACCAAAGTCAAACTTAAAATCTCGATTCGAACTTAATTTAAAATCAAATGAAAAAAGTGAACAGAAGAGCAAATATGAAATCCCAAGTTTGAAAAAGATAAAATCACCGGAATCCGAACAGACTGATGTAAAACCGACCGAAAACGAAAAGAAAACAGTCGAAGATAAGACTTTAAAAGATAAGAATAAAACTGAAAAGTCTGATGAAATTTTATCAACCTCCAAAGACTCCAGCAGAGACTTTCAGAAATCTAAAGATAAGGAGGAAAGTCGAATATTCGAGTCAAAGGAGGAATCTGATTTAAAGAAAAATACTCCAAATGCCTTGGATATCAACAAAAATTTCGACATCGTTTCGTCTGATAACGAGGCTGTTTCGGGTGACGCATGCGCGGAGGAGCACACGCGCGAGAAGTCACCTTTACACGTGGATACACAGGTATTCACAAGTAGTCGGAGTAAAACCGCGGGAGTCAGTTGCATAGATGAGAACCACTTTGACAGTACTGATAACGCATCAGGATTTTCGAATATAGATTTTACGACAAGTAAAATCTCTGCAAAAGAAAAACTTTCAGATAGATTGGTTCTGCAAAATGGCGACATTGCTTCAGAACATGATGACAAGGTGGATATTAAAGGGTCATTGGACACTGGTTCGTCAGGTAGAGACAAATATAATGAAAGTGAAATTGAACAGTTGAAAACGGAGTTGTTAATTATGACAGAGAGATGTCAGAATTTGGAAAAGGAGAACGAGATGCTCCGAAACGACCTGAACAAGAAAGGGGCTACAGAAAGCTCCCTAAAACAACAAAGGCAAGATGTAGAAAATGCTATAATGGGGCTCAGAGATCAGCTGAATTCTATGGAACAAAAATGCTCACATTTAGAGTCAGAAAATATCAACTTAATGAACGATTTGAAAATTAAACATGAAATTAATCAAAGTAAACCACATACGAAAGAGACGGACGAGATCGACGAACGTTTAACATCAAAGGAGAAAATCATGGAAGATTTAATAGATGAAAACGAACAGTTAAAACAAGAGATTAATGAACTGAAAGTAGAAATGGAAGAAATGTACGACAGTTTCAGAGATCAGGAGGCGGAGGAATTTAGGGAGATTCAAAAGGAGCTTGAATATACGGCGAAAAATTGCCGAATTCTGCAATTTAAACTTCGTAAAATGGAGAGGAAGAATGAACAGATTGAGCAAGACAGGAGCCAGTTCGAGGAGAAACTCAGGAAACTGCAGAATTCATTCCAGGATAGGGACGCTGTAGCTCACATACGTTCCCTAGAGGACGAACTCAGAGTACGTATTCATTTTTTGCTTAGATCCTTTTTATCTGACCCCTACGGTATAGGTTAGAAGCTGAACAAAAATGTAAACCAAACTTGTACATTAAGAAGAGGGATTGTCGCGACCACCTATGTGTTCTATTCGGTTATCTTTTTCATATAAATACAACCTGTCTAGTGTAAGTATTATTATTTTTGTAATTATGTGTTATTGTATGACGTCCTAACTAGGTAGAACGCGTCTTTGAACTATAAAATCCTATAGAATATTAAACTTCCATATTTAAAAAGAGTAACATTTATATTTTGAGATTTTTTTATTAGATGAAACAGTAGTGCAAACACTAATGGACCTAAGCTTAATCCTGAAGTTATATATATCTTTAAAAAGACATGCCATAAAATTTAAAGCCTACCGTATTGTTAAAAATCATATAAATATTTATGGCATTGAACGTTACTTAAGCCGGCGACAAGATGTTAATGAAAACATAGATTGATAAAAAAATAAACAAAAAATCTTTAAGATTTGTTTTAATATTTCAGAAAAAACTTAAAGACAGGCATACCTTGACATTTTGTGTACTGTATTTTCTTAAAAAATCATGTAATATCTTAAAATATTGAAAGAATTATTGCCTTATGTCAATTCTAAGTACTATAGGTAAACTTAATGCACGAACTTTAGTCTTTATAAAGAGTGTGTACCATTTTGATTGGATAACCATTTATTACAGATGAACAATTTTTAAGTGTCTTCATGCCTTAAAGAACAAAATGATCATTTTTTTATTCATTGGATTATCAAATATTCTTGATTTCATAGAGAAAGTGCTGGTAAGATACATAATGCAGTATAGCATAGGTTACTGTATATGTCCCTTAAATTTTTTGATGTTTTTTTTATACCGGGAATTGCACAGATTCGTTGTTGTTTTATTTTTGGCGGATAACCTTTTTTTTTATTACAAATAAGCACTTACATAGTTGCTGTATCCTAGAAACATTTTTTTACATATTGCATTCTTTACATTATCAATAATTTTTCGTCTTCTGGGGAATGGGTCAGCAAAGTATATACGCGGTTTAATCATCGTAAATTTCATTTAAATAGTATACCTCTTTTAAAAAGAGAGGGAAGCAGAATTATTTCCGATACAAAAAAGAGTCACATTACGTTTTTTAAAGACGGAGTGATGAGAAAAAAACATAGTTTTGCTTTCATTTATATTCACTGGAACGAGAGTCAACGGTGTTTAATAATTATTATTATTATTGTTATTATTATTATTATTATTTCTTCTGTTATTCTGCTTTTATTTCACATCTTAAAGATTAAATGATCAATAACTGAATTTCATCTTGTTCATCTCACTTTTGTGTTATATATACATGATCCCTGTTATTTGCTGAGAGAAAGACTTCTCTGTTTTTATTCCACTACATGTAAAGTATAATACATTATATAGATAATAGAGTGTATTTGTAATAATATCCATGTAAAGGAATGCTCGGATAAAATTGACAAGAATTACACTCAGATTTGCATATAACATGAATTACATTTATATATACATGTATATATACATTTACTCATGTTCAAAAAATGTCGTCTGTTTGATTTCCATCTTTGTATTATTATCAAAAACAATCAAAATGAAAAACATGTGCGTGATTTTTGTTTTAAATTTCTATATTCAAGTTCAAGACAGATTTTAGTTTTAAAAATATCATTTGAATCATCTCTAATTGTACCTGATAATTTTTTGTCGTAGAAGACAATCATTTGTGCTTATAACTGAAATCATACAAACATTATTCTTGTATACGTTTATAATATATTTGAAAACATTCAATGCTTGGGTCCAGACAAATTAACCTAAGAGGCTAAAGAAAACAACAATAACAATAAACAACAAAAACAGAAAAAAAACAACAGCAATTTAATTGTGCGCTGTAACGTTTTACCAATATCAATATTTTGATAGCTCATATACACATATTACTTATATATAACTAACTTACACACAACTTTATATGAACTTAGGCGAATAGTGTGTTCAAAAAATTAATCTTATTTACAAAGTAAATTTCTGTATGTTTGCCATTCGGAACACCTCGGGCGACTTCAATAAGTTGTCGGAAAAGGCCGAGTTGTTACGATTGTATGTTTGCTTGGTTGATGACCTTGACATCGTACGATGACATCTTTTTCAAGGGGGAATAAACTTTTACATATTCTGTGAAATACAGTTTCTATTCTGTTCTGTTCTGTTCTTTGTTGATCGTCTTGTGATTTTGTAGCAGAGGTATAATACGGCACTTGTACTCCCTTGCCTATCAGCTAGCTTTTATGGCGACGTGGTAGAGTGTCCGCTTAGTAATCGAAGGTACCCGAGTTCAAACCCAGCTCGGGGCAGGTGGATTTTTCCGGGTTACATTTGGCGCCCAACGTAAATAACTCACGAGTTAAGATGTGATGGCACCCTAAGAAAGTCCCACAGACATTCAGTGCTCCAGGAATTCGAGGACGAATTCTAAGAAGGAGTGGGTGTATGTAGCAGAGGTATAATACGGCACTTGTACTCCCTTGCCTATCAGCTAGCTTTTATGGCGACGTGGTAGAGTGTCCGCTTAGTACTAGTAATCGAAGGTACCCGAGTTCAAACCCAGCTCGGGGCAGGTGGATTTTTCCGGGTTACAATTTCATCGTGATCACCAGCTTGCCTGTGACTTTCTCTTCTTTGTAATATATTTTAGATGGCAAAGGAGGTGTCCGTCCGTCTGCACGACGAACTCGACCTAATGGAGGACAGACGAAGTAAAGTGGAGGAAGAGAATCGTCACATCACGGAACTTCTTGAACAGTCAGACCGGAAGCAGTTCCGACTCGAGCTCGAGGTTGACAAACTAAGAGACAAGGTCAGTTACCCTAATTACAAACTTGCTTTAGAGGTATCATGTAATTTATCATTTCATTATTATTTATCATACGTAATTTGATTTAGTATTAACATCAAGTAATTAAGTCTAGTTTAACAAAAAAAAGACAATAAGAACATTTACCTTTTTTGATATGCATTGTCGAAGGACACAGGATTTTGAAGAACTTGTGCTCAAGCAGAGGCTAACATTTCTTTAACATGGGTTTGAAAACACGGTCTTTCGACATAAATTAATTGGACTCGATGTCTGAATGACTGTAAGCCAACACTTTAGCGTAGAAAAAACAGAGGAACAAATGTGCATATAGGCCCGGAAATTAGTATATATGAACACAATGTAGACTTTTTTTATTTTTTAAAGTTTATCACACTGCTGTGACTGTAAAAAAAAAAATTGACACTATATATTGAAAATATGCTGGAATATATTCGTTTTTACATTTCATATTTCCGGCTTCTGTCGATTTGTCAGAATCGATAGGTTTAAAACTGTTTGCACGTGCAACAGTCTGTTTGCTGATTTCTTTTACCAGTTTTCCATTTTTTCCTCCCTTTTTTTCTGTAATTTCCATAACTATACACAGCGTTTTAAAATTTAACTGAAACATAACTAGTGGACTTTGCAAAATGAATATTTAATTCTAATATTAAAGAGACCTACCCTAAAAGACCTTGAATATTCTATTTGCTTTAAAACTTTAAATGTAAATGATACTCAATGAATCATACCCGCTGTCGAAGTGTCAGTCAAAATTTCTAAGTACAACAGGTAAACGTTATGCATTAATTATCGTCTTTATAAATAGAGTTGTTCCTGTTACGTTTTGGATGGGTACCCATTTATTCCAAATGAACACTTTTTAAGTGTCTAAATGCGTAAAAAATAATTTCTTCTCAAATTATCTTTTTCTTTTTCATTTTAAAGCGAATAAGCCGGTATAATAGATATGCAGTATGCCATCGGTTAATTGTAGTTAGGTTATGTCCTTTTGATGATTTTGATTATTTTTTTAATATGTCGTTAATATTTAAGCTGAAAATTATTTTTTGAGTGAAAAGAAACAAAAGGACTCCAAAGTCTGTACTTACTATAGTCGATATATATACGTGTCTTATATATACTGTTTCCTTGCACTATTGAATGACTTTATAGTTTGGACAATTCCACTGTTTGCTGAAAACTCATCTTAATAAATTAGGCGATATTTTTGTTCGCGCAACGCTCTCAATAACTCATAAAGAGTCGATAATTTGAGCTGATTTCCGTAATAACGTGAAATTTATATTCGAGGAGAAACACCCTGTGTGGTCTAAGTGGTCTAAAAATAAAGTATGTTGATTTATTTTATGATTTTCTTTCTTCAGTTAAATTACCTCTTGGCTTCTGAATGTAAGGTACTTTCACGCAGCGCGTATGATGCACTGTGAAGCAAGAAATACGTAAAATAATCTGGGCTTGTTATCAATCGTAACAACTCGGCCTTTTCCGACAGCTTCGGATAAAGACTTACTGACTTATTGAAGTCGCCCGAGGTGTTCCGATTGGTTAGTTATAGTTACCTGTTATGAATTTTCGTGCTGTAATATAAAGTTAATATTCTTTAATCATTCGCTGTAAAAGTCCATCATGTCCGCAGATAGATTAAGCCATTACAATAACTACGTAATACTTTTTTTTCAACGGATATCTAATGTCGCAAATTGTCGTGTTACATTTTTTTGCATACTTCACGATTCGTTAGCAATAAAGTTTTTGTAAAAAAAATCCATCAAGACTTATGACATCGTTTTCGGTCAAACTATAAGTCTGATAAGTAGTTCAAAAGTTGGGTTAGGCAGCTATACCACAATAAATGCTTGCTGCCCGGCTGACCCACGATGTCCATTCCACTGATTTACTTTTTTTTAAATCGAATTTTCATTTTTTTCCAATATGTTCCATGCGGACTATACTCCGGTATACGTGCACTAACAAAACATATTTTGAGCGGTATTCGTCGCTTTTACTAAATAGTACATTCTAGATGCAGCCTTCTGATGTATGTGACAGACCACTGAAAGTTGTAAATAAATCATTACAATATTCTTGTTTCACAGACAACAGATGCCATCAAAATCTCTTTAATCCTCAGTTTTACCAAAAGAAAAATACGAAATAACATTTCAGCACTAGAATGTTCAAATATTCAAAGCACCAACATACTCATGTATTCAGTGAAAGTATTGGTGTGCTTGATTTTCCACTTAATTAATTAGCTCCTCGATTAACGACACTTACAGGCTATCGGCGCATTTCTTCGACCACATAATTCTCATAACTATGACACGTTATAAGTATTACTTAAAAGGGTGGGGTTTGATTGAAATAAATGGAGCAATCTTTAATAATCGAGCGAAAAATGAAGAGTCCATTAGCAACATTCTGAAGGCAACGAGCCAAACATTTTAGACATTCTTCTGATGTTTATTCTGAAGACTGGTGAAAGCACTTCACTGCCTTCGTTGTGCTTGATGCATTTTCCATGTGGTAAAGTCTATTCCAGGGACGCAAACATTAGACCTGTCCATCTTTTAGGCGAGATCAAAGTTAACAAGAAGTGTTAGGGAAAAAATCGAGCAAGTCTTGATATACAATATTTTGTTCTCTCTGTATCTCTCTCCCACGAAGGCATTCATTTTAGAGCCTCTAATTGCAAAATGTTTGCCCTCCCACAATGCTATCCACCTTCTACGAATTTTAGCTAAAACTTCGATTTGTTATGTGTTTTCTAGTCTTTAATCATCAGGTGCTATATTTAGCTCTCCTGATAGTATAAATGCTACCATTTGTTCTTTTGTTCATGGGATTTGTTCATTTGTTGCTAGAGGAACTACAAATCATTTTCAATTGATAAATTTAACATCCCACCCTTTTTTTCTCTTTAAATTATAACACAAATTATTGTAGGATTAAGGATATTCTAAGTTTAATGAGACAGCGAATATCAAACATGTTATCATGGGTTTAATTCAATGTAAGCCTCGACGTATGCTTTTTTCGACTCGTCAAAAGGACTTGACGGTATTTTTTTGCTGTTTCTGATTTTGTCTATTTGTCATTTTTTTGCCTTTCTGTGTCTGTTTACATGTCAGTTTTCAAGAGACCATTCACGTATTGTTTCTGTTAAGGACTATTCTCAAAGACAACTGTCCAGGCTGCTAGTGGTCAACGAATAGCTTAAAAATGATCTAAGTATGTCCGTCTGTCCAGGCTGCTAGTGGTCAACACATAGCTTAAATATTACCTAAGTATGTCCGTCTGTCCAGGCTGCTAGTGGTCAACACATAGCTTAAATATGACCTCAGTGTGTCTGTCTGTCTTGGCTGCTAGTGGTCAACAGATAGCTTAAATATTACCTCAGTGTGTCTGTCTGTCCAGGCTGCTAGTGGTCAACAAATAGCTTAAATATGACCTCAGTGTGTCTGTCTGTCCAGGCTGCTAGTGGTCAACAGATAGCTTAAATATGACCTAAGTATGTTCGTTTACAGAAATGTGATTTTTTAAAATTGTTACCAATTTTATCAAGACGGTAAACATATCCATGCAATCTGGTTTTTGACTGGACCGTTCACTCTTCAGTTAATAAGAATTAATTCAAATGATAAATGAACGGTCTAAATTTAGAGATGGACAAGCTGATTTTTTCAAAAGTTGAAACAATAAGGCTTACACTGCTGATTGTTGTCTCTGTAAACTCGCGCAATATTACACGTGTAATGCTTCACGGGAAGAACTTATGCATACCTCTCAGTACAAAGCAAATAGCCTACACATAAGCACGTTTGCAGATCATTTTAGAAAGAATGTTCCAGTATTGTTTCCTCTCGTCTTTTTCTTGTGATGCGTCAGACAAAAATGTTTTCCATATTGCTAATGATAACCTTTATGTTCTCGGGAAAACGTCCAAACATGTGTTCAATATTTCTCAGTAACAAATACCTAGATATAGGTAAAAGCAGTGTTTATGTAGGAGCAGCATTATAGGTATTCTTTGGATTGGTGTCTGCACATTGATTGGGTCTTCTGCAATTAGTAATTAAGAAAATAATGATCAACACGTGCGAGTGATAGGCAAAGATGATGATGATGTTTTTGTAAGTCGTGATAATATATTGATTTTGGTAACCTTTACCCTTTCCTATATTGTGATTACAGATCCATTAGCGTGTCTCCATTACCCAAAATAAACGGTTCATTATAACAATACGTATCGTATGAGGTGTTATTGTCCAGTTATTCTTATTGTCCACCAGGCTGTCCGTCAGCAGTAACACTTTTGTACTGAACATTCATAATGTATATATTTCATTGTGTTTCTTTAAAACCCGAGAATGTTCTAAGTCGACCACACATCAGTACTGTAGCAAAAGATACTGAGATAAGAAGCATAGTGGTTTTAAAAAAGAACAGTCATGAAAAAAACAATGCAACTACGCATCCGCCCTTCTCTCTCTCTCTCTCTCTCTCTCTCTCTCTCTCTCTCTCTCTGCAAATATTTCAAACCTTTACTGAAAATAAATTGACAAAGTTGTAGCAGACGATAACGCAAAATCAAAGATTATTTTTTTAACAAAAAAGTGGTTTAAGGAGGCTAGAGACGGAGAGAAAATCTATTCATACATTTCATCAAGAAATGTAAACATTCCAGAAAAAAATCTCGTTTCCTGGCAAAACTCTGGTGCATTCTATAACAGTAGATAAAGGTTGATATTTTTGTAGATAATATTTTGTGTATTGCCGCTAGATCTTAAGCTCTGCAGGTTACCTGTTGATAAGATCATTCGGTTGTGGTTCACTTCTGTTCCGTACATAATCTGGGATATTAGTGTGTTTAGCAGGCGGTTAGAAATAATTCCATGTTTTCTCTTCAGCTGTTCTATAGAAAAACTGTTTATATGCCACTACGGCTATTTATGGAATGCTTGTCCGTCTTTTATTTTCCTTTCGTCTGATATATGTTGAGTAGTTTAATTATCTAAGCGAATACGTCAAAACTATAAACATTCATTTACCCAAGATAGTATATTGGATAAAGAAAAGCAACATGTTTCAACCGTTCACGGCTCGTACTTATATTGTCATCGCACCGTACTCCACCCCGCCCCACTCTCCACCCCTTCCCCAACCACAAACACACACGTAATATAGCGTTTGCTTTTTATCCTTCATCTGGAGAGGTAGCCAGTCTCTTTTTCCCTTGTCAAACTCGGAGAAGCAGAAGGTATTATCTAGTTTATACAAATTGTTTAATATTTCTGTTTAAAGGTATTGGAGCTGCGCCAGGAACTTCGAGCTCGTGAAGGGGGACCCGAAGGGGAGGAACCAAGAAAGGTAAATAAAGTTAAAATCAACAACAACAGTAAACATTTCCTAATATTCAGATTGACTTCCTTTGATGTTGTCAGCCCCTGTTAAAATTCATTCAGAACTAAGTGTAAGCAGGGCCTTAATTGAAGGCCCTGGTGTATGCAAGAGTTATCTTCCCTTTCCAAATTGTACTTAATTTCCATTTGAATTGATTCGTTATTTTCAAACAACAATAACAAAAAAATATTTTATTTTTAGAAATAAAAAAGCTACAATAAAGACGTATCATTATGTAAGTTAATAGTATGTAATTACCAAGGCTTTCACGCTCTAGTTACATAGGGAAGCGAATGTACAAAGTTTGATCAGTTTATGCTGTATCTTAAATCCACATTATTTTATTATGATGGCCTTTGTATGGGTCGCCTTGTACCGGCACAATTTTTTTGCTTGTTTCACTCGTTCGTATACACCGACTTTCAATTGAGAAAGGATAAACGCCTGACGTAAACAGACACCATTTTTATACGCTCCTATATCAAAAAGCATGATTAATCTTTTTGTTACGCGTAAATGTTTAAGTCTAAATACGTTTTTTCCCGTGTATTAGTACCTTTGTTTCATTATTTTCAATGATTTTCTGACTTACAGAGCTAGTGTATATTCACTTTACCATGTTTATCAGAGTGATTCTTATTTTACTGTGCCGAACTACTTTTCGATTCTTTTGTCGAACTACTTTTTCATCCTTTTGTCGAACTACTTTTTCGTTCCCTTCATCGAACTACTTTTTTATCCTTTTATGCCTCACTTCTTGATTCCCAATAAAAGAGCTAATCTCCTTCGTTTATGGATCTTTAAAATGCAAAATCTTTTTTTTTATTTAAAAAAAGAAAAGAATTAAAAAAAAACACTTTCGACATCAGCACCATACTTTAGCCTTTGAAATTCTCAGAAAATCTGTCTTTTGTTTCACAATGTCTTTTATTTCCAAACAAGTAAAACAAAACGGCGGACGTCTGAAATTCACCCTTCGCGAATGAATTTCTAAGTATTGGTTGGCGTATGAATTTGCTATTTCTGTCCAGTTCTGTTAACTTTCATGCGATAAATGAAACTTAAATCTGGACTTTTCTTACGTATTTTAAGTGAATCTGACGAATTATCAGTGTTCAAACGCAATGCTTCTGGCTTCGAGTGGTTTACCATTGAGTTGTTTTCTTTGTTCTTTTTTATTTTTTTGTTTTGTTTTGTTTATTTTTTGTGTGCTTTACTTTGCATGTAGTTGCCGACTGTAGTTGCCTTATGGTTAATATTCTGTTCATTTTTTTCCCAACAGTAAGTGTTAGTTAGTTTGCGGAGGGTAATAGGTAATATATGTGTGTTATACTGCAATCCTTTGTTTCTGCGCTTCTTTCATAGTTTATCACCATTCATGAAATAAAGTTTCCATTGAAGGAGCAAAAAATATTCTAGGAAACAAGATCTCTTAAGAAAAAAACAAACAGATCAGTTTTAGTTGCACAAAGCTATTTTGAAGCTTTAAAGAACTAATCTAGGAATACTAGAATTATCTGAACAAACACAACAAAGCACTTGATAAGCTAATAAATGGAAATTAGCTAATCAGATTTTCTCGGCATACAACTTCATTGTATCATGCAAAGTTTTCAGTTTTTTTAGAGGCTTACATATAACCTTTGTCTTGCTGTGTATCTTACAGAAGTAATACATATATTGAGAAATAAAGGTATAATATATATATAACTAACAAATCGTTTGGGGTATTTTTTTGGAATAAACATATTTACCTATTTACATAATACATGTTTAAGCCACTTTCACACATGCATTGATACGACTTCTTAACGACTGATTTTAGTTGTAGTTTAAGATAAGTTTTCACAGCCACTGAGACCGATTTTGGGTCTACCCTTGCCATGACATCAGAAAAAAATCTCAGAAACCACTTGACTGTCATTATTTTGGTCGTGAAAAAGTCGTTTTGCGGCCGTAAAATCTGTGTAACCAAGGCTTTAACGTCAAACACTTACTAAAAGGTGAAGTGCTACTTTCATGAAATAAATGGAGGTGTTTCATTGATATAAATTGATGTACCTTGTTAGCTGTAGCTGAGATTTTTAGGAAAAGTATTCGTCTGTATTGTAACAAATTTGGTAAACACTAAAGATTCGCTTATTAAAGGCTAAATTAAAGCCAAACGTTCAAGGTACATTCTAATTTGTGTCAGTTTCATATTGAATAGGACAAACAACTGCTTCCGGTAGAACCGACGCATGAAAAATAGTCTTAAAATATTGTACATTTTGCACTCCTTCCTTTTCTGGTAATTTTCGCCCTTGCTATATTAGAAGAAATTCTTCTCGTAAATGAAATCTGATGCGATCAAATGGTGAACAGCTTTTGTAGCAAAATATTAATTTGGACTTCCAGAAAATTGCAGTGAGACAAACCACAAACATCACTTAAATGTTAATTCATTTTACACTGTACTGTTAGATTTATTAAGATTAGTCTCTCTTTCGTTACATGTTCACATACATATTACATAATCATATACAAACAACATACATGAATGGCCAATTTTATAAGATTTATGTTATATTAGATGTAACTACTTACTACGCAACAGATTTGGTAATTTTGTCAAAAAAAATATACTGCCAGTAAGGCTCACATTAGATATTGTCAGTTATTTCCCTTGTCTACCCTTGTTTTTCACAAACTGCATGTGCTATGTTTTTGCTGTTGTTACATCATTGCTTAAAAACGAGGGTAGAGCAGTACAGTGCAGACTGACACTTGTTTTATCTGGAGTTTGTTCTTTAAATTCACAACCCGTGGCTTTGTCTAATGCAGCATGTAAAAGAAAGGGTTTGATTGGAATTAACAAACACACTTAAAAACCAACAGAACAAAACAAAAGAAGGAGTGTTAAAGTTTCGTCGGTATATGTAGATTTTTGTAAATAATGTCCCAGTCAGCTTTCTGAGTGTTGCGATTGTTCAAGAGTTGTTTTTTTTTAAATTCAATTAAACGGATATTTTAAGCTGTCTCGTGTCTTCATTATTTTTCTTTTAAAAGTCAAAACATATTCAAAGCTGAAGTGAGTAACAAGGGAATAAGGAACAGGTTGTTATGAGTAGTTCAGTTTGAAACTGACAATTCTAAAGATACCGTTTTCTTTTATTTGAGTTTTTGACGTGCATGAAAAGTGTCAAAACATTTTTCTAGAAGTACTTTTATTGATAAGGTACTGCTCTACTTTCTCGTTTCAGCTGAACTGTTCGGAATTCCTTGCCCTGCATCGTGGAACCGTCTGATTCCACTTCCCATCCATTATCTGCCATGTTTGAACGCACCGGAAGTTGTTCATATTGCGCGCGCAGCTGAGAAATTCTGGAGCATTGGAAAACGCACGACAAAGAGAGTTTGCCATGACATATTACCTGATTGACTGTAGTTGTTTGATTGTGTGTTGTTTGTTGTTTTTATAAGAAGATTGTTTTCATTTTTGTTGTCTGGGTATTAGAAAGGTTGTAAATTAAAAGCAAAATTAGTCCGCTTTTTGGCTGTGTCGACCTTAGCAAATTGCGCTGTTATTTAACCAACATTTAAAATTAATTGATCACTTAATGGTGTCTTAAAATGCATGAAATAATAATATTTTCACATTTATATTGCACAATTCAGTCCGTACCATTGATAATCTTTTCAATAGGATTTTTTGGAATACTTTGCCACCTTGCAGAAATACCATTCATCATTACAAATGCTTAAAGTATTTTAAGCTATGGTTGAAATAATAAAATCATCAAATATCGGTAATTTTATCTTTGTACAACTTAAATATTTGAAAATTTTATACTTCAAAATCAGACCTATCAAATTTTGTTTTCTTTCAATCTGGTCCAAAATCGTGCAAAATCAAGCTAAAGGGAGATAATAACACTCGCTTTTGCCGATTCAGCCATTTACCTGCTCTTGTCTCATCAATAAAGAAATTTGTAATAAATATTGTTCAATATATTGTTTATACATTTTGAATTGAATTAACCAAGGTTAAGTCTTAAATATTTGGATCCACAGAAAGAGCAGAAGAATAAAATGAAACATTAGGTTAATTTTATCCAGAAATTCTCATTTCGCTCACTATTTCTATTTATTTATTTTTTTTTAATTTTGATATTGAACTGTATAAAATTTGCGGCAGCTTTTTTTACCAAATCATAGAGAATGTTAATATAAAGGAGTGTTCTTGACAAACCATGTAACATTTTTACGTATATGTTAAATCTCTCAAATGTTTCACTTCCCATCTTCACGAGTGTGTCGTGTATTAGATATAAGTATGGTGTGCAGTTTTTATATAGAATATTCTATATTCATTGAAATTGAGCTTCCAAAAACTATTTACTGTTGTAATAATGTTATTTCACAATGGGGGTATTTTTTAAAAAATTTATTTCACTTCGAAATTTTTTTTTTCAGTTTTTCTATTTCTAATTATTTCTACTTAGCGTGTGTAATGTAAAGTTAACTTCTAGATAATCTTGGAAATAAGATTTTACAGTCGACACTGACATAGATGAAACGTCAATAAAAAAATCCTCACTATGTGAAAACACAAATCGGTGTATCATCGAACTATTTACATTTAAGTAGCAGTAATTCGGTTTTCCTATAGCTCGAAAAGTTTTGAAAAGCTAGATTTAGTTGTCTTAGGACCCCAGCATATAGAGAAAAAACACGAAATCAGCAAGGTGGTTCGAATTTGGTTTGTATCAGTAATGTTTGAACTTTCTTACATGTTTTTCTTGTCAAAAATACAAATTTCAGTTGAACAGCCGAGGGTTTTTAAAATACCTTATAGACTTCACAGATACATAAACCTCGTATGTATATAACTAGGCTAATGTATATTGCTTATTAGAGAGATAATTGAATGTGCCATTAAGGTAAACCATTATATACCCATTATATACTTAAAATCTTGATGTCTAAAATATCATGAGTACAAACTATTAGGAGGTTATGCCATTCATATATTTTGATTACAGTTGTATTTAAGTCTACAGTTTTAAAGTTTTATTGTATATAATGCTATAGAAATGTCCCCGTTTGCGTGCCAGGAACCCATTATGTACCATTTCTGCATAGCAGCGTGTAACCTGTGTGGTACTGTAATTAAGTCATCGTTATTTATACAATATTTGTATAGCAAATGCGATTGTAAATAAAAAAGCATTATTTATTCTCATTTTCATATTTAGTTCATGTTATTTTTGTATCTCACAGTTATTACTGTTTCCATGACAACAGGTAGTATGATTTCATCCCACACACCATAAAATATAATTCGTGATTATAGAAACACAGCCTCTCAACCTCTCCCTTCCCAAACCATAGGCTGGAAATAGCCTTGAATCTTTGCCTGGCAATCTTTAAAGAGGCATTCCCTAAATTTTCTTTAAAGTCATGAAAAAATGAAAAAAATTGATTGAAATTTTACCCGGTGTCAAGGTAAAGAATTCTAAGTACAAAAGGTCCACTGAACGTAATGATATTATTCTTGATACAGAGTTGTTGTTGTACCGTTTTGGGTGGATAGTCATTTATTCCAAATGAACACTATCGTAGTGTCTTAATGTATAAAGGAAAATATTTCTAACGCATTTTCTTTTAAGTATCAATTATTTGTTTCCATTATACAGCGGATGAGCAAATAAAACAGATATGCAATATAACATTGATTGAGTTTAGGGTATGTCCCTATTAAAGAGTTCTTTCCGAATCACAGTCAGCTTTACAGCTTAAGGGGCCAGCAATGAAAATATATTGCCACTGCTGTACATTGAAAAGTGATAGTTTCAATCAAATATAATGGATGGTGTATATACAGATATTCTATTGAAATCTATAGTTGAAAATCTTGGTCGAATTTTGGTCGGACTTTTATTAATGTCAACAAGTATTTACTTAAGTCAACATCCACCACAAAAGTAGAAGCTGCCATTAGTAGAGAAATCAAAAAAATCAAGAGACACATTTGTCAACGACATACATAACTTTAGAAAGCGGATTGAACTGGTCAGGCAAAATAATGGCAGTCACTTAGAACATGTACTACAGAAACTGTAAAATAATAATCATGATAATTGTTTAATGTAAAAAAACGTGTTTATTTACCCTTTCAAATGAGATATAATTTGTTAATGTGTAACATCTCTGTGAATACGTATTAGCATTTGTTAAGTGAACAAATATTCTGGGTTACCCTTTACCTAATTTTGATATCCAACGTCTTCACCAAAGTAGTTACGTTATAGGCGGGCAGAATATGATACTTGCAACAAAGATAGCAAGCAGGCCAGCAGGCAGACGACAGTCGTTCTTTGTCTAGGAAACAGCTTACCGAGCAGACAAAACATGTTTTGGATTCACAGCTTCTTCATCAAATGGAGTGTGAATCTCTGTGTTGAAAAAATGAATTATATGAAATATGTATTTAAAAGCAGATAAAATGTCGTTATGAAATGACCAACGACACAGGAAAAAGGGCACTCCGACATAACTTTTGGAAACTGACCTTTTTACTTTTTTTGAACAAATGATTTCCAAGAATTAATGTCTGAAAATTTCAGCTTACTGCATAGTGCAGATACGACGTACTTTTATGTTTAAGAGGAACATGATGGGCAAATTTGATGTTCTTTAAAATGACGTCACATACCAGAATCTGACGATAGATTATATCTACGTTCCTGTTGAAATTAGATTAAATGACAGATTTCAGACGTTTAAATTTTACATATTTTATTTTTAAGATTCAATACCTTTTCAGTGTATCCAACATTTTAACAAAAATATTATTGTTAACATTCAAAATTGTGTTTTGTTCAGTTGATATCATTTTATACAAGGAAGAATTGTCCCCAAAAACTGTTGCCATGGTAATGGTTATCAAGAAATTTGATACAAAATAGTCATTTTTGTGAAGGACAATATTCAGGCTATCAATATTTCACTTTAATTTTAGATTGGAAGAGTACAAAAATTTTGCCATTTTTGCTGATTTTCAATTCAGTATATTTCAACTGTATACCAAATGCCCGAGTGCCCTTTTTCCCGTGACGTTGGTCATTAATGATATCTACATAAGAACGACAAATATTAACGCTTTTCATAACTACCGTTATTGCTTTCTGTAATTTAGTGTCACGCGATAAAAAGTCATAATTATAGAAAGAACGAACGGTTACTCTCGCATGTAACAAGAAATATAATTTAGCGGTTGTCTCCCCTCGATTGCATAAACACCTGAATAATTAATAATTCTTGTGCCTTGTTAGATTGTTTGACTAAGTTATTATAAAGGCTATTGCATTATGAAAATTTTGAACGCTATAGTCCTTAGTATGACTGAAGCTGTGTGACACCGAGGCTGGTGTACTGGGGGGCTCGAAGGCGGTTCATGTTTGCAAAATATAGGAGGTGTGTGCAAACAGTTCTAAGGAAGTTTTTATTTCTAAAGAAATTTATAAAGAAAAAAAATAAATACATGAAAAAATGAATTAATGAATTTTAAAAGAAAAAAAACAGGAAAGAAAGAAAGAAAGAAGAAAGATCGCCAATGTAGTGCTTCACAAAATTTTGTCCATCACCATACAGAAATAATTTTAAAAAAAAACAACAGAATGAACGTTGAATGAATATCTGATCTTTTATACTGTCTGACGTCTCTGCTGTAGACGTTTTTACGACAACAATGTCTGCAAGAATGATATACAACTCATATTTTGAAAAAGCATCTCTTTTTCTTCTAGTGTCTCCTTTGATCAAATATCGAAAATATTAGATAAGGAGGCGAGCGCTGCACTAATTTGATACCGACTTCCATCTCTCGCCATTCTTCGCGCCATTCTCCGCGAGTTAAAATCAAAACTCCAGAATGAAGACTAGTCTGGATACCGCCGTCTTAGTGGATAATGGACTACAGCACTAAGTAGAACTTTAGATTTTTTTCTCTCGCTATTTGGAATAATCTCGTTTTTTTTTCAAGAAAGAACAAGTAACTCATTTTCTTTATGTACACGTAAGAGTTACTGTTCCTTATATTCTAGCGACTGAAGCCAGCCTATGAGGACGTCACTCAGTTCTGTGTCTTGCAAATTGTCTTGAAATAATACGAATTACAAATACCTATAAACCAAATATGTGAAAAAATCATATTAGTCCGTACACTTAAATACATATTTGTATTCTGTAGGAGGTCAACATGTCAAAGAAAATAATTATCATTTTTCAGACTCAAGATGTTTTGAGCGATCAAAACACCGCTTTAAATAAAAAAGAACTCTGCTAAAAATTGACCAGCCGAAATCGTTATAATATAAACAATGCATTCCTAGTCAGGCATCACTTAATTATGTCAAAATCATTCATCATGAAAAAATAAGAAAAGCAAACTAATTTTTTTATCCTTGTAAATAATTTGCAGGAAGTTTGTCATTGACCGCATTCTCCGAATGCATCGGCCATTCTTTACAAAGCTGTAATGTCTTGTTTTATTTCTAGTTCAACCTTGTATATTAAATTGTCATTTAGATAAGAATATAAGAAAACGTGTTGAGAGAGATTTTGGAATCTAGTTCAAAGAGGAGTCTAACTTAACATTTTTCAAACTTGTTTTGTTGCCAAACACGTCAACCAAAATTTGCCCAACATCAAACACTCGCAAAAAATGGCAAAACAAGATGTTGAATCAGACATACCTTCGAGTAATGTTCCTAAATTTATGATGATTAAAACAATTATCTTAATTGTTCAAAGAAGACGAATGTTAGTGTCCACTCCCATGTGGTATAAAAAAGGTTGTTTACATTAAAGGTGGCTAGATTCCTTGTCGTAGTTTATTGGCATAAGTTGTTACCAAAAATATATTGTTTTGAAATTTCCTTTTGTTTCTAAGGACTTGAACTTTGCCAACATCGCTGCAAAGTCAAAATGCCAAGAAGTTTACTAAGTAATTCAGTTACCCAGAGTCAGCCAAATTTTTAATATAAACATAATGCATGACCGAATTACTGCCAATAAGGTTCTGTGGTTCACCTTCTTGTAAATAACGCCAAAGAATATAAATTACATGTAATCAACAATAAGGTCGCGACTCCCGTCAGATTTATGAACAAATGTATGAATGCAGACGACAATGTGTGATTCAAACAAAATCATATCAAATGCCGGAAACAGATGCAGTTCTATCGGAAATAGGTCCATTTTGTTGTCCCTCTCAGCATACCCGCGCTGCAGCCAATTTTAAAATTCGCTGACTCATATATAATAAAATTTAAAAAAAATAAATAAATACTACTACGACTACTAAATAAATAAATAAATAAATAACAACAATCAGCTAAATTTTTGTTTTAAAATTCTATTGTTCTATTGTTACCTTTGTAATGGTCGAAGTAGAAATGTAGCGAAATATAAAGTCTAACTTAAGAAAAAAAATTGAACATCAAAGCGAATTTATGCGATACTTGATTATTGTCGATTTTTGAGTGGAAAGGCTCACAATGAATATGCCTTTATTCTCAAGGTGACCTTGAACTTGATTGGTAAACAGTCTAGTTTGGAGCATGAGATCACGGAGCTGAAACGTGAGCTCTATAATGGAAAAGAGCGGGAACTAGACCTGAAGGACCAGCTACAGTTTCTGGAAGCAGACGGCAAGAAAATGCAGAGAAAGGTGGGAAGAAATATTGTTATTTGTAAATGAAAACAATACATTTAAAGGGACTGACTCACAGATGGGTCGACAAGAAAAAAAAATTATACATCTTGAAATTCTTGTTGCTATTGTGAAGAACATTAATTAACTAAGTTACTGGCTCATTTTTGTTACAGAAAAACATCAAAATATAAAGTTTTACACACTTTTATCGATAGAATATTTACCCCGTTAGTCACGGGGTAGATATTTTAGTTATAACATTAATTTTGACGAAACTTTAAAACTTGTCCCTGTGGCTCAGTTGTGTAGATCGTAGCTATATTTAACCGACCGAAAGGTCATGGGTTCGAATCCTAGTTAGGTCAAAACTTTTTTTCAGTTTTCATGGTCTATAGAAGCATAATATTATGTTTTTTCCATTGTATATTAACTTCTCTTAAATTTTAAAGAAAAAAATCGGCTAAATTCTGCAATTTTTTTTCCAGAAAATGTTTGGTCTGATTTAATTCCTGTTTCGTTTATTTTTTTTTCTTTAAAAAAAACACATAACAAAAACGTTTGCTACAGCTTTCTGTGAACTGTATGATAAATCCCAATCAGATATCGAATTTAATATTAATAACATCTTTTTGTTTTTCTATAAAGGAAAGAAATATTTGATATTGTAACGAAATCTTTTCGGTAGTTTTTGTTAGTTGAAAGGGGAAAAAGGAGACGAAACAAACTAACAAAATACACGAAATAAAGAGAGAAAAAAGAAGGTACTGGGCTTTGTTTTGACATATTGAAGAAAGTTAAACACATTTTAAAGTTTAACTGATATGACCAATCAAAAAAGGTCTTAAAAACGAATCGGTCTTGAGAACCAAGAATATTATCTTCTCCTGTTGCTTTGGGCAAGGGTACTGGTTTGAAGCCAGGAAGCAGTCAACGGGAGGTAATACCGTTGAAATAATTTGCAAGATCTTGTTTCCGAATTGACGTAGTAATATGACGTTGTACCGAAAACAAGAAAAATCTGAGGGAAAATGTTTTATTTTGTTATCTTAATTATTAACATGAAATTTAAGGTTGTGACAGCGATATGAGATCATAAAGATAAACATCTAAGATGAAGAAAATAAATCATTACATTTATTGAATTACAGTTTTTTCATTTATTTGCTTAGTTAAAGGACCTCGAACAAGAAAATGACAATCTTAGCAAGCAGCTTAAGAAAATGTCAAGGGAGCAAGCCCTGTCAAGCAAAACTGATTCAAAAGATTCCAAAACGGAAGCGGAAGTTGAGCTGAAGATTCAGTTGGAACTGTCAGAGAAAGAGTTGTCTACCTTGAAAAAGAACATGGCGTCTTTGGACGAAGAGAATGAAATGTTGCATCGAGAGATATTTCTGTTTGAAAAGCGTCTAAAAGAGCAAGATCGGCAGCTTAAAATTGTTCCTGAGCCCTCATCTCCTAGATCTTACTATGAAGATAAAATTAAAGAATATGAAAAGGAGGCGAACGAATTTCGGTCAAAACTTCTAAACAAGGAAAACGAAATTGAACGTTTGTATGCGCAGATTCAGTCTATGCAGGCCCAGTCTGTACGGTCAAGGGATTTGAGGAAAAGTAAATCGCTTGACCTAGATTTGGAGTCCGATTATAGTGTGGTGATTGATCTTAAAAGACAACTTGAAATAAATCATCAAGAAAATGAAGCCTTAAAAGAAAGGGTTCAAAATTTGACAGACGACAAAAGCGCCCTCGTCGATGAAATAAGGGCTTTAGAAGAGAGGCAATTTTCGGACTGCAAAGGTTTAAATACTTTGGCAGTTGCGTATGTTGAATCCGGTGAGGAAACGAAATTAAGAACAAAATTACAGTTGATTGAGGTCTCTCAAAAACTTCTTGTTGAAAGAATTCAGTCTCTTGTTAAGCAGCTCTTGTCATTAGCTGAGGCCCATTTACCAAATCTGTACTTGGAACAAATTCGTAAAATTGCAAAAATATCGTGTACAGACGAACTAATTGAATCAGGTAGCGATACGGGGAAAGATAATGCTTTATCTGCTTTAGTTGAGAAACCAAGTGAAACAATTTCAAGTACAGGTAACTTCTGTGAGTCGAATACTTTCACTTGCATACAGAACTTGAGTGCTACAGGTAACCACAATTATCCGCCGAGTGATGAGGAAGCTTGTGTTGACGAGAGGCAGCAGACTCTATTTGAATCACGTGACCCAGACAGGCTTCTGTCTGTTGTAGAGGAAATTTATTCTTTGCTGATAGAGCGTTTGTGTGACGAACAAATGGATTCGAACAAGGAAGTAGTTCCGTCGCAGGATTTAAATGGTCACAGTGAAAAAACGGAAGTTGAAATGTCGTCTGCGGATTATTCTAAAAGTGTTCAGGTGGAAAATGAAATGAGTGAAAGTAGTGAAGAAACACAAATTATTGCAGAAAAAGAAATGTGCGATTCTGCAACAAGTGCCTCAAATGGAAATATGATGCAAGCGGGAATTTGTGAAACGGATTTAGATTCTCCAGACGACATTGATGACACCAAAATAGAGAGGGAAATTGAAAGTCCGCTTGAGAGTTACGTCGTAAAACCAGATGATGTAACTACAGATAAACAATTAATGGACAGAATTGCCTATCTTGACGAGGAAATTGGTAAGTTGTTACATTTCAGTTTCAATTTTCTTTTTAACTTTAAGAGTGACTATTATTTTGCAGATATATATTTTTTGCAATTTCTCAGCAAAACCTCCACAATAAAGTTTCGAGTATTAAAGACGTAATCATTCCTTCAAATTGCAATGCACCAGGCGACAAGCAAAAAGTTTGTGTGCTCGAATCATTGAAAAGCTGTCACAGGACTAATATAGGTGATATAGCCATGATTTTTCACCACCTGTTGCATAGCCATATGACTTAATGAAATTATGGCAGAAAATCTCTTTATTCCTAGAAGAATGAAAAATTGAACTTTTCAGCAGGATAACCATCCGTCCATATATCTCTTTATTCAAAACAACTGATAAATGTCTTTTCCTGCAAATTTTGATATGATCTGTATTTCTAATAAAATCAAAGTTCCGGTAACGCTAACGTTGACAGTTGATACTAAACTTGTCTAAACGGCGTTTTATTTGTATAAAGAATGAAAATATGTATGTCTTAAACATAAACACGTAAATTTCATGAGCGTGTGAAGTCAGTTGTAAGGAACATGAAAACGACTATGCGTGTAAAACATGGAATCCCTTCAAATATAATGCGAAAAACAGTGGGCAGATTTTGTACAAGTAGAAAAAAAGTGTTATTCCTTAACTATTGTTACAATTGATAAACGTTATAATAGAGGCAGTTAACACCTGGTATCTGGGTGTGCATTCCAGTATTTTTTCTAAAATGTTTAATTAAAATATTTTACCTGACATCTGCACTTCAGCACTTATCAATATTTCGTTCTATCGGATAGGTGGAAAAATACTCACGTGTCATCACTTTGTAAACAGAACAGTTGTTAGACAGAAAGAGATATAAAAAAACAGATGTTTCTACTTAACCTATTGTATTCTAGGCTGTAAAAAACTGAAAGCAGAACAATTCACATGGATTATAAGTAACCGAACTGCAATTTACTGAGTTCAGTTTCCAGGTGACTAATGTATTGAACGTAATACGACAGATTTTGTAAGGAATGAGTTTTTTGTAACCCTCACGGATGGGTCAACGTGTATGCCTTTCCAAAGCATTGACAATAATTATCACAGACAGAAATGAAAATTGCACTCACGAACCTCTGGGTGCACGTTCTTTGATAGCAATATATTACGTATTTGCTAAGGCAAAAGTATCCAACAGGCAGTGCATGACGCAATGCTAAGATAAGACACATAACTTCCAGCAGGTAACTAACTAGCGCATCCCTTGCTAATGCATTGCATTGTTGTGTTGTTACTATTATCTTTTGTTGGCAAATACAACGGCACTGTTAGTCATGATTTATGTTTGACAAGGCAATTTATTGCCGTAGCCAACACACTTTGTTTTACAACTTTATAATAGCAATAGTTCGTCATTTATAGATTTGTCGAGGGTCAATAGTTTAATGTCAAGGTCAAATAATGAATAACTCAGAAGAAATATTGATTTTGAAAAGTATTACATGCCGTTTTTTTATATATAAATATGCACGGTATGCTTAGGCAAAAACAAAGATGGTTAAAGTAATACTTTTTTAATTATAACAGGGATTCAAAAAACAAACAAACAAACAAACAAACAAACAAACAAACTACAACAATAACAACAACACCAGTGCTGCGATTGAGAAAAAAGATATAATAGTTTAAAATGCATTTAAATATGATTTGTAAAGAATTCAAGATAAACCCACACGTAAAAACTTATTTATTTAGGAGTTAAAGTGGATCCAATTCATTCATTCATTCATTCATTCATTCATTCATTCATTCCTACGAATGTACATATGAGTTTATTAAAAATATACATGTTTTTTAATTTATTTTTTATTTACTTATTTACTTCGTTTGCTTCTGTTATAGGCATATATTTATGCGAATATTGCTGTATCTAATGTAGATGTTTACTGATGAGTCATTCATAAGATCGAAAAATACAACAATGAACAACTAATGAGCGTCTGTTGAATGATGCGTGATCACATTCCGACAGGCGTGTACGCTACAAATGTACCACAAACCTTTGTATACACCCATCTCCTTCTGTTATATTATTGCGTTATTGTGATTTATTAATAATTAACTTCCTAAAGAAACGAAATAAAATCACTGACAGGTGCATTTGGGTGAACAAAAAAAACTGCTTTTTTGTATATTTTACAATTTGATTTATTTCCGGAAACGCCGGGCTCCACATTTGATAAATTATATAAAAGAATACAGTTTTTAGAAACATGGTGTTGCAACCAAATATAACATCAACAAGAACATATAGAAATCAGATGTATAATGTAATATAAAATACTTCATTTCATTTCCATTGAATCATGAAATCATAATGCACTGGTTTGCTGACATGCATTTCTCGTGCACTCCTGTGACTTTTATAATTTACGTTATTTCAACCAAATGAAACGCCCAGGAATACACCTAACCGTTTGTTTCAAGCCACAATCATATCTAGATAAACTCGGCCGGTGTCACTCTCGTTTCGTTATTTATTACTGCAAAAAGTAACTGTGTGTACTGATAAGCATTTCTCAAATTTATGTTCACGCTCATTTTTGAAAGTGTGCAGAAGTTGTTGGTGAAAATTACAATGATAATATTATCAAAATGTACATTAAACGCCTCATTTCAATTTTGATTTGCTTAATCTCTTTAAATCAGGGAAATTGTTTACTTCGGTGATTTTTATTAACAAAAGTTAGCTGTTTAAAGTATTGTTGTTTTTCCTGACACAGAAATGAAAAAAAATGTAAATCATCTAATTCACGACCATGAAAAATATACAAGCTTCTAGTGTTTGCACGAAAAGGTTGATTTATAAAATCCATATACTTCCAATTTAAGAACTGTTCTAAAGTGGTTTACTGTTAACTTCAGGTCCCAGTTTGATTGATAAGTAGCGAGTTATAATTATTATTAACAGCCTCTTCATGTTATCTGAGTTCAATTCTCAAAGCCCAAAACATTGAGGGAAATCTCTGAATCAAAAACTAGTAAATTGTTACATATCTATGAGAGCCAATCATCAACGAAGAGACTTAAATTGTAAAGTAAGCGATCAGTGCAAGTTACTTCAAACAAAAAATATCGTATTCTTTGAAACATAAACAAGTTTTTAATCCGAGTTGAACGTGTACATGAAAGAAAAGGAGATCTTAGTACTGCGCATGTGTTGACTAGAGTTTTACAACGGTAGCATTGCCTTGAGATAAAACGGGAAAATAGATATGTGACCTGTTTCCAAGAAAAACAAGGTTTTCGATAAGATTGTATCTGCATTACTGTTAATTTCAAATTATTATCAGTAATTGAACGTCTACCAAAACGTCTGAACTCTTAATTTATTTTGATTTGGTAAATATATCTGCCTTAAGCCGTATTCGTTCGTTGCACAGATGGCAAGAGGATAGAAAAAAACAGACTGATGAGTCTCTTCAGTAACTCTGGTTCCGGGTAAACTCCAAAGATATCAGAAGGCACCTTTATCTGTGTATTTATTCTTAGTTTTCTTATAATTCTTATACATACACAGAACGTTAAAAAAATAAAATATATATTTTTTTTTTATGAAAGATAACTATGAAAAGCGCAGCAGCAGCAACAACAACAAACAACAACAACAAAACAATAAACAAACACACTTAAGTGAGTACATTATAAAAAAGGGGGTAAGTCTACACGAGCAAAGACATAAAAATGGCGGGAGTTCTTTTTTTTTCTCGCCCAGTAATTGAAACATGCTGATTCATAGTTTCAATTAAACTTCTTCAGTAACCCTGCGGATGCCTCGTTACTGAAGACTCTTATGTCAGCATTTTAATTAAAACCGCACGAAATGTGTTCTGCATGTAATGACTTTAAAATTGAAAGATTTAAAGGCTGTTGTATTTAAACCAGGCATGTCAGTCAATCTTCATTTTCTTTCTGTTTTTCCAATTTAAAGATTCATAAATGACAGACAATTTTAAACATGCATTTACAAGCCACAGTGCTTTTTTCTATCGTACTAGTCTGACCCGAAGCTAGAGTTTGAAACATCTTCGGTAAAGTGAGGGAAATTCAATGAATTGTCCCAGGGGTCGATTTAGCGTATGTGGAGCGGAGTCAACCCTGGGTATCCGAGGATGTGTTTGATACAAACAAAGCAGATTTTTCGGCGTAGCTGTTATTAAAATCGATTTTTGACCTATATTTGTAACGAATGAAATTGCCAGATACAAAGTCTTCAGCTGAAGAAGGACGCTTTTCATTGGTTTAAAGTGTTACTGTCATGACATTTTAGGGTAGAATTCGTAATAGTTAGTTTAAATTGTCTGAAAATAGTGCAATGATAATAACATTAATACAGCCGTAAATGAAATATCAAAACGTTTTAACCTTACTAATTGTACTAAATGGAATAAATATATAATAAATATAACTAAATATTTAATTTATTTCATTGAAAATGAATTTGACACTTTAAGCATAAAACTCGATATACCTTTTTTTAGGTTTTTAGCCTTAACTGTTACGGAAATAGGACATTCGATTGCCATGTACGTTCAATATTTACTAACGTCCAAAAACTGTACACTTAAGGGGCATTAATTTTGTACTGTACATTTAATCATGATTCAAGTTGGTTTTCAATTTGAAGAACATTTATCAATAGAAATTTAAAATACTCCGGCCAGATTCTATACCGAGCATTTTGCTTTTACTACAGTATAAAATGCAGCCAGCATGATTTATGCATTTGTACTTGATGTGCATTCCTTTGTCCCCACGGTGACTTATATCTCAGAATGAAATCAGAGATGATCACCATTGGAACTTCGGTTTCTCGAGGAAAAATTAGACATGACCATGATGTCGTTGTAATCAATTCATTCACTTCCGGTTGTGTACATAATCTAATCAACAAGTAGCAATATTTTTGCTCATTACTGAAAGTTATCTTTCTTTCTGTCTGTCTGTCTGTCTGTCTGTAGGATATTTGTCTAATTATCTTTATATCAAGCGCATTTCAATAAAAACTATATATGTGTACCCATCGAAAACATGTATGGTTTCCCGGATAAACGCATGTTGGAGTTATTTTTAAAGAATACCAGTTGTCTAGTGAACATAAGCGACTTTGGTCAATGATAAAAAGATAAATCGATAGGTCCGATATCCTTCTTAGACCTTTTCTCTTGACGTATAAAAAAATGGATGGAATTTATGGGTCTGCCAACAGAGCAGTAACAAAGGTTCACATAAGGGTTAGACTAACTTTGACGATGTAGCTCTCTCCTAACTGTTTTAATATGTAACAGCTGGTCTCTGCTCAATTTTCAGAACCTACCAAATACTTCATTCTGTCGGCATCACCCATTCTCGCCGAAAATCGCCCCTGCATTATCAAGGAGACATGCCGGAACTACTTTCGATCTATATCTGTATGGGGCGAATCACATGTATTGGACTTCTATGCATTCTTGAGCTTTCTTCACTGCGTGGCTGCTCAAACGGAAATAAATGATCGGAGATGGCATAGTTGGCACGATTGCATTTTATACTTATAAAATCTAATGTTTAAAAGAGAAAGACAGATTTTTGTGTAACGCTGTAAAATCAGAACAAACTTATGTCTCGTAGCTTGCCAGACGTACAGAGATACAAACAAGCTGATAAATGGCTTTCATTTAGTCTCATTAAAATCCATTGCCTTTCTCTTTATCGTTATCTCTTATGACAGTATGTTTAATTTAAATTGCACGAAATATGCGTGCGTTTTAGAATTCTGCAACTGAATAATGAACAAGGTTATTGTATTTGATGTGCAGGAATTTCATCTTATCCATTTCAATCTCTGTTAGACTTAAAGATGATTTAAACAAAGATGGGTTCACACAGGCTGTTCTTTTTACTTAGTTTGAAAAACGTTGACAGACTACGCAATAATTGTAGTTTTGTCATAATTGTCATGGAAGTTTGTAAGGCGTTTCTCCTTTACATACGTCAGTTTTATAGAAGAACGTTAGTTGAAGTGGAACAGAACATAAAGGAGGTATTCATCATCTACATGAGACACGTAAATAACAAAAGATATAAACAAAAATACTTTATGATTTTTTTCAAATTAAGGTTAAAAGAAATCCACCAAATAAAAGACATAAATCAATTTTTATAAGACACTTTGTGAAAACAATTCTTTATAAAAAAAACCCAAAAAACATTTAACATTTTTATAGTTAAGAAGTTATTAAATGAAACAACAACAACAACAACAACAGTTACTACTTCTAAATAAAGCTACATTAAGAAAAACAACAGAAAGCTATGGCATCAGTTAGGTTGCAATACTTTTAACACCATCACTGAAGAAATAGGTAAATGAATAGTTATTTCTAGACGGAAGTTTCAAAGCATCTGAAGAAAATGTCTGCTAAGTGCTTGGGCATATTTCACGGCAAATTTGTTCCAAGAAAAGCAGAGATTTCTGATTTAAAGAAAAAAACTGTCAGTTTTTAAACACTTATCAGAAATTGAATGTGCACCAACTTGTCTGAATTCTTAAGTACAAATTTGTTTTGAGTCAGTAACAGTATCTGCAAGAAGATGTTTTCTTTCACCGAAATAGTGATTTTTTTGATGATTTGAAATGTCTGCTTTTTTTGTTAAATGATGTGAAATCTTCCCGCTTCTGAACTGATGCATATGCCTTTACCTGTTCTGTATTTTATACTTATAAACTGACAAAACATACAGTTCGATTGTTATCGAAGTGGAAAAAAGGAAGAAAGAAAAAAGTGCATTTTAATTGCTCAATTGAAACTGTTTTTTTTTTGTGTGTGCACAAGTTGTATAGCTTGTTAGATGTTGATTAATGATATTTTTATTATCTAGCCTGTTCTAAATCTGTTGCCTGTTTCTCCACTGGTATCTTTTTTGACAAGAGTGCTTAATTGAATCAGCACGAAATGAATGTTCTTGTAATGACTCTGAAAATGACAGATTAGATCCTTGCTGTATCAAATGAAGGAACCCCATTTCTTTTTCATGCGTAATTATTTTGTTTTTTTCTTTAAAATGCCGTCCACCAAAGTACCAGTACCAATCTTACAGGAAAGATTACAGGAAAGATTTCCACAAGAACACACTAAATGACATTTTGGACGGCCTTGTGATTTGGAAAAAAGGCAGTTTGAAACAGTTTCTGATGATTGAGTGTAAAAGTTGCAATTGATTAAAAAATCTCGTAAAAGCTGTCTGATTATATATTCACATGTGCAGAAAAAGAGATGTTTCCCAACATTTTATAACTTCGCATTCCAAGGTCAAGAATAATCGAGTACATTGAGAAAGTAGACATGCTTACATAAAAGATGTCATCACTTTCCGCGACAAGCAGATTTGAACTATTTGCCTGGTATGAAATAAAACAAGATTACTTTAAATGGAAAACAAATTTGACCAAAAGTGACAATAGTATATGATGCTCTTGGTTCGAAGTTTGCAACAACCAGTGATTAGCACTGAAGAACGAAGGCATGGCCTTAATAAAAAGTTTTTTTCCCTTCTGGGTCATCTCAAAATTACTCACCATGAACTTTTCATATTGAAATCAAACAAATCATCGCCATTTAGAGTCAGAAATTACCATAATATTTTTTTTCTAGAATAATGTCTGAATAAAATTGGATTGAAATTAAATAGATTACTTCAAATGGAAAACAAATTTCACTAAGGCTGAGAAAAGTTTATGATTTCGGTTCGAAGTTTACGAAGTACAAAGGCATGAAACTGATAACAACGTTTGCCGTTCTTTCTTCCTTCCTCCCTTTCTTTCTTCCTTCCTTCCTTTCTTCCTTCCTTCCTTCCTTCCTTCCTTCCTTTCTTTCTTTCTTTCTTTCTTTCTTCCTTCCTTCATTCCTTTCTTTCTTTCTTTCTTTCTTTCTTTCTTTCTTTCTTTCTGGGTCATCTCAACATTTAGGAGAAACAATACCTTTAGCCATGAACCTTAATCTTGAAATCGAATGGACCATCGCAAGTTTTCGCCCGAATATCTTTAAGAGTTAGAAACTAGAACAAGAAGTTTTTCTAGAATAATGTCCGAATAAAATTGGAATTACTATCAGTCTTCTTGGCTTCACGTAACATTTCAGCATGATAAATTCAAATCATAAATCATTTCTAAGCACGTTAATATTGTATATCTGTATATAATTCTTAGTTATGCAGAGGATTTAGAATCATTTATCATCTCTTTAAAACTTAATGAAAGAACACACATGGAGACAAAAAAAGACTATTACTCGGGAATTTGCTTTAGAAGAAAACGTACGCCTGGGAATATGCTACTTCCAGTTTATCAAAAATATTTTTGTCAAGAATTATACGAAAAAAGCGAAAAAGCAGCTAAAAAGTATACAGACGGACAATACTTCTCGTTATTGGCAGCAAAGTAAACAGCCACTTGCTAAGATGAAGCGTGTCGTGGAACGCAGAAATACATGCCGTTAAAGTACAAAGGAGTCATTCAGGAGCATGGAAACTCCAGCATATCCAAAGAAAAAAAACTGAGGCCATAAACTTCGAAAACCTTCTTAGAGAACTATGCAATAGGGTTTTGTGAGATGAGAATATTTTGTTTTTCTTCCCTTTGATGTAATTGGTCAACACATAAATGTCATTGCGGAAACGTACGTGATGCAGACCTAATGGTCGTGCATAAGGTAACGTCAAAATGACATCGAATTGTACCTGCGACTATCGTAGGACGTCAGTCAAATGACAGTCTCTGTAAACACTTTGCAGTCAGTCAAGCTTTGCTGATATTTTTTATTGTCCAAATAAGGTATTCGTAGTATTTATTTTTCGGTAATGGGGAATGGTTATCAGAAGTGTCCTTTATTGTGACGAGTCACATACATAAAGGAAATACAGTCACTATCCAGAGTTATATGGTAAACCCGATGTAAAACAATACCACTGATTAAATGGCTTTCCCTTTTTATGTCTGTTTGTTTGCTTTTCTGTTTAAACTTTCATAAAAAACTAACACAGTGTATTGAAAAAAGGAAAAATGCCGTCAAAATAATTAAAAATAATTGACTGAAAAAATGGTGGCGAAAAAGTTAATGATATTTTTTTCTCCTCGCCCTTACAAGACATCTTTAGATATAACAACTGGCTAAGTATATAATATAAGTATGTTTTATATTGTACTTATATAACATATATAAATTTGATAAACATTGTCTGGTTGAGAGAAATATATCAGGTGTAAGGAATATCTTATTATTCTCATTCACTTTTTTTTGTAATGACAATACATGTGTAGTTAATAAAGGATGGAAATATATAAGCGAATTAAAGATCTCATTATATTTATAAAATCTTATTCAAATTGGTTTGTAGGCAGGTTTTAATTATCCTTTGAATTGCCAAAATATTCAACAGTTTATGGCGAAAATCTATCCATGCATACTTCAGTAGAGTAGTTTTAAAAAGAAGAACCACAGCTTACATTTATTACGTAATTTTCGGCAGCTGCATTTCAATGGAAAATTTTAATTTTATTTTCTATTTGAATATTGTTGAAGAATTTTGATGCGCAAAATATTTTAACAACATCTTTTTAAACTGATGCTACGTTATCCCCCCACAAAAATGTAGACATGAAATCTCAAACAAAACAATGCATATTTCACACAACAGAATTTGCAGACTTTTTGACCATTCTCCGGTGTTTCGCCAGTGGACGAAAGTACGCTGTCTCTCACATTTCATTCACCTTGTACCTGTTTCGTTTTTAAGTTAAAGAGTTCAACTCATTTTCTACCGGCTCTAGATTCCTTAAAGGCTAAAACATCGTAAATGTTAAGTATTTACAGCTTGTCTAAGTTGTAAAGTACGTTTTATACACAAAGAAGACATTTCAATAATAAAAACTGTTGTTACGTATGTAGTGTTTCGCTTTACTGTTGTGCCTTCATGTCAAAATGTTGAAATGTGTTATAAAATTGCCATGATTTATTATAAACAGGTATACAATAACATCTCCTTTGTATTAATAAGCGCTCAACAGCAGTGCCAGTTTTAATGGTTCTTTTCCAGTGGAGTCTAAAGCATTCGGTCCAAGACATTATTTTATGTCACTTTCGAACATTCGTTTTAGTGTCATAGAGTCATTACTTTTAAAACGTTTCCAGAAAGTAATTTTAAAATAATTTAAGTTGTATTCCACACCTACATATAAATTAACGTAGGATCAGCCAAAGCGATTTCTACCTATCATTCGGAACACCTCGGGCGACTTCAATAAGTCATATCGGAAACAATGTTGTAAGCGCCATATTGGACTATTTTATAATTCAAATGGTGTCTGCTAAATTGAAAACATTTCTTAAAGCCTCTACCTGTTCATACTTTAAATTAAAAATTATTTTCAGTTTTTCTAATGCATAAGACAAACACTGCTTAATTCCGCCAAGTTTTTTAAATATTTTTCTTAAAGCCGGGGCGAATTACCATTTGGTGTATTCATACACGTACATACGAGGTCTTTATACGAAGTTGTGGGAGAAAGCCGAGTTGTTACGATAGACAATGTATAGCTATTTAAGAAAATGCCCCAGCTAAACTTTTCAAGTTTTTAAATTGTGTGCAAAATAACAAATCTAATGAAAAAGCAAAGGAATTAATTTTTGTTACTTTTTGAAATTTTGTCTGTCAAACAATAAGAATTAAAACTGCCATATGTCGAGAAATAGCTACCTTTTCGCAAAAATTAATGTTCCATCGTTAGTTTTCTAACATTGGCTGAGAATAGATATTGGCACACATTCTTGGTTTATTACTATATTCACACCTGAGAAAACTGCTACATAATTGATATTTCAAATCGAGTATGAAAGTGTTTACCTTTTGTTGATTGGAAGGTATGGGAGGTATTCGTAACTCCTTTTTAATGTGATGATATTTATGATTGAATATCATATAACCAACTTATTGCTTAGGCAAAACATCCCATTTGTACGATTTTAGGTATTTCTACAGCAATTTCGTTGCAGCTGCGCTGATAAGAAAGGGAAAGGTTTGAATTAGCCTAACTTAACCAACTATAAAACGAATTAATAGCATTGATGATGGTATATAGGTTTTGATTATAAGTTTTTGTTTATGCATAAGATCTATAAAATTGACCTGTTTTGTGACCTTGTGCCAAATATTATTATGTATTCGTTTTGATTTGCAAAAGGTAATTAGTGTTTCTAAGAAGAAGGATTTGGCTTTGGTCAAGGAGGGGTATTAGTTTAGGAACTTTTTGTTAAAGTATTGTGATGTTTCAATAGCTTGCTGTCGTCGTGTGAAACTAATATCGTCCCCTCCCCCAGGCGGAGGGCGAGTTTGGAGTTATGAACGGTGCGATGTACTGATTATTTTTTTGAACTTGTGTTTCTGTTGAATTGTTTAAGGCGTTATGTTCTCTGGCCCAACACCTAGAAAGCTGCATGCCAGAATATGCAGAAGTGGTTATCCTGTTTGCAGCACCATTGCATAAACTGATATAGAAATATAGTCATTTGTTGTGGTTATTTTGTTGACCGTGTGCAATGCTCGGTACATCATAGAGCTTTGAAAGTGTACGATATTATGAAAAGTGACACTGAACGGAATTATCATCTACATTGACACCTCTTCATTAAACCGGCTGATTGAATGTTTAAAGTTGTTGTTCTTAAATGTGACACTGGTAATCAAAATATCACATATTCACGTTTAACGATTATTTCGACGACATGAGACGCATACATGCAAGGTGTGTTGCCTATACCACGTTTGCGCTCGTCTCACTTTCTTGGCCAATCAGTGACAAGCTTCCTTATTTACGAAGAACAATACCCAATATGCACTTTAACCTATACTTAGTGTATCCGTTTGACTGCTTATGTTGCCGAAATGAACTTGTGGCAAATAATTCAACGTATATATTCGAAATTCAAGCTAAAACAGTTACACCCATTAGTAGAGAGAACATATACTTGTAAACGTAATAAAGATGATTTCTGTATGGCATTTGAAATTTTAGTGATGGCGGACAGTTCGTTGAGGCGTATATAGAATGCATGTCTTTTTATACTCCTCTAGTTTGAAAGCAGACGTTAATGTTCAGTTCTGACATGTTAAAACATGTTCAAGGACTTTTTATTACCTACAAAGAAAAGTTTTAGAAAGCCGTCTCACTGGATTTATAACAGCAGTATCTTCTGTAATTTACTAAAATCGTTTAGGTATAGTTTTGAATTGTAAGCTAGAAAGAGAAAGAAAAAAAAACCACAAAACATTGTGTTGTCAGGCCTTTTTTGTGTTTTATCAGAAATATTTTTTTGTCTTTGACAGAACACGTGACATACTTTTATATAATACAATAAAAGTGGAATAAACAAAAACGAAAACACTTATAGCAAACCAAAACAACAACAGTAGCAACAACAACAACAATACTCATAGTGGCCCCTTGCACTTGCAACACCCCTTTTTCTTATGTAATGTGTTAAGCTTCCAACCAGTTACCTCAATGATAAAAGAAGACAATTGGCCCATATGCTAGACGGAACAATAACTTAAATAACATTAGTTGTCTTACTATGGTGAACACATGAATTTGAAACGTTTCCGTCACAGACAGAAATACCCGTCCATTTTTAGTTGTTTTTTGTCCATACTGGTTTCCCATCCGAAAAGTTACCTAAGGTAGCGGGACAGAAAACATCTAATTCCAGAGACTATCTTAGTCTTTTACATGCTAAGTGTACAGCACATTTACATGGGAACTCGATTTTTGGACATGACTCCAAGATGACCGGTCCAAAGCATTACCACTGGTCATCTGATCTGCCTCGGATTTCCGCAAAAGCAATTTCATTTCGATATCTTTTAATTATCATTTTAACAAGCGAACAAAGGAAGTTCGGTTAAGAGAATTGTTTTCATGCAATAGTAGTTTCTTTTGTCATTTTATTTCAACATCACTTGATATGGGATGTTATTATCAGTTAGTAATCAAAACTGAAACAGTAAAATATAATAGGTAAGCTTGTTGTCCTCTCAAAGATTTGACGTGTGTGTGTGTGTTTTTTTTTTAATTTTGTGATTAAGAATCAGTTACAATAAAATAGTTTATTCTTGCTTAAAATTTTGAACTGTCTTTATGCAAATACATGCATGTATTAGTTGTGCTAAAGTGGTGTTATGGTTGATATATTTTCTTTCACTTTCTAGAAATTCGTGATGTTTACTTTCTGCACAAAAGATTTGAGCAAGGACACTTTAAGCGTACTCTGAAATATTTTGAAATATTTTAGCGTTTATTCCATGTACCAGATACCTTTTAGACAGCAAACAAGGCATTTCAAAGACATTTCAAAGACATTTTAATAGAAAGAAAGAGTTTCGTAAATCCTTGATGATATTAAAATATGCGCAAAAACCTAAATTAGAGAGGTGAATATAAATATAATTTGTAAAACAGACGTAACACTGAAACGGAATGAAAAAAACAAACAAACATTATTTCTTTTTAAATACAGATAAAGACTTTATATTAAAGACATATTTGACTTCAGTTACGGCTTCATCAATACAAGAAAGTCCTTGGTCATGAAATGAAAATTAGATCAAAGGTTTTACCCAAAATTATATCTGTAAACATTCAGTTTCTTCAATGAAACACTGGCAAATACATTTTCAATATCTGTGGATAAACAGGCCCAAATCAAAGAAAATTTAGTTCCAAGAAAAGCACGAATTTCTGATAAAGCTGTACCGAAAAAAAATGCCGCTTGCAAATAAACGTCGGAAATTGAATTTGCATCAGTACATCTAAAGTCTTTATATAAATTGGTTTTGATTCAGGAACTTTATCTGCTTGAAGACGTATTTTGTCATGGAAAAAAGTGACTTTTAATCAGTCTGTATTTCTATAGAGAATATTTGCTCTCACAGAATTTGTGATTTTTGCTTAATTTGCTTACCCCATCTTTCAATCAACTTTCCCATGAAAGAAGAAGTTGAATGTTAATTTATCCAGTTCTAAGGTTTAGTAGAGGTTTGTATTACTTTATCTGTCATATTATATTTTCTTTCAAGCACGTTTCTATATAGTGCATGTTGTTTTGATTAAGAAGAACATGATTTGTTGTTCATTCTCGTAGCGGTGAGACAAGACAGTGTTTAAGTCAGCTTACAAATACATGTGCCTTCAGTTTCGACTATACAGAGTATCATATACAGTACAAAAGGATATTGTTACCTTGTTTAAGAAAACCAAAAACCCACACGCACAAAATAAATAGAACAAGTTAAATATTTCTGTCAAATAGATTAATCTTAAAAATGTTTAATTTTTTTTTGATACATGAACACGGGAATCAATTTGGTTTCTTCAGAAGAACTGAGCACCAAATGTGTTTTAAAATCAGGGGTCAAGGTCCTCCATATAACACGACCTTTTGAAGAAAACAGTGCAAAATGTGACGTTTAAGTCTTAACCTTTTTTTTGGAAATCTCGAAAACTTTGGGAAATTTTAAAATTCTTCGTATATTATCATTGAATGAAAAACAGTTAAATGGGTATATAGTGCGAAAGATTTGCAAACAGTCTAAATGCAAAGGAGAATAAGTTTATATTGCCTTTGCAAGAAACCCGAACAAATCAAAGTAATCAAACTTCTCTTAGTAGACTTTTGCTCTAGATCTGTACAATTCTATGGCATTTAGAAGATTCAGTATCATTTCTCATTAAAAAAACATTATCCAAAGCAAAACAGATAAATAGAAATGACCTAAATCAAAAGCCCGTCATGTTATGCTGCATTCGGTTTAACATACTTCGTGCCATAATCCAGTCAATGAAATGTTCAATAATAGATTTCTGAGAAATCTATTGCAGTTGGCAGTAAAGTAAATTGAAAATCGGCCGACTGTTGAAAAAAATGTTTAAAAGTATATACACTTAAGGGGAAAAAGGTGATCTAACCTTATTTCAACATAGTTTTTGTGTATTAGTTCGTTTCGACGATAGAAAAATCTTAAATATCTGCAGGTGTAGTTTTAGTATGTATATATTGCAATTCAATTACATTTACCTACTAATGATACAGACGCTTTTCTTAAAGAAAAATTCATTATTATACCTCAACTGGAGATTGTTTTGGATGAAAAACATGTCTCCCCTACATAACGGTATTCAAATTTGAATAAATCAAAGGCCGCATGTCTGTTAAAAATCACCAAACCAGTATAAGCCAATAATGTGCCTTACTACACTTACTAATGATCATTATTGTGAAGTTTCGTCAAAATCTAACCAGCAGTTATGGAGATATACCCAAATGTATTCAAATTTAGACATATTAAGGGCCGTAACTTAGCTAAAAATCAGAAAAAAAGTGTGTGTGTGTTTGGGGGGAGGGGAATGGAAGTCAAGTATTTGTGAGCTCAGTGCGGCACTGCAGGAATTGTGGGACAGAATCCATCAGCACACCATCAATCGTCTTATTGGGAGTATAAGACACCGTTGCAAAGCTTGTTCCTATAACAGAGGTATTCAAGTTTTTTCTATAAATACGGGATTTATTTTCATCGAGTGGTATGAAAATAAATATTTCACAAGTGGCGATAGCCACGAGTGAAATATGATAATTTTCATACCACGAGATTCGGAAAATTACAAAATTAATAATTTGAGAAAGACGCCGCTTCTTTCTATGCCCCCGAAGTAGGGCATACAGTATTTTATGTCTGTCCGTAAGCCCATATTTAACTTTAACATTACCAATAACTTCCTTATTAGTAAATGGACATAATTCATACTTAAAAACAACACCCGTTTGGACTAGACCTTCTCATGACATAGATTTACATGACTTTGCCCAAGGTCCAATTGTCAAAAATACTTAATAATGGCAATATCTTTTCAATTTCTTTTAAATCAACAGATTGAGTTCATGTTTGCACACAACAACATTTGGGAGAGATCTTCTGAATAATAGGTTTTTAACTGTTCGTCTGTCGGTTTTTAAGTAATTCCGTCCAAAAACTTTAGCATTGCCCTTAACTTCCTTATTTGTAAATGAATTTTTTTGAGCACAACACCGCTTTGAAAATAATCATCCCACTGATTTATATTTATGTGAACATGATCCCTGAATGACCTTGAATGTTCAATTGTCAAAAATACATAATTTTGGCTATCACTATCTTACTCAACAGATTTTGTTCATGTTAGTACACACAACCCTTTTTCATAGAGATTTCTAAATGACATATATAGTGTATTGACCTTGACTATAGCCTTCACCTTGAGGTCAAATTGCCAAACAAACTTCTTTTGAAGGACTTACGATTTATCTTCTTCTGGTCATCAGCTCAAAGGTCAAAGCACCACTTCGTGGGTATTGTGATATTTCAGTGACAGTTCTTGTTTTCATAGTACAAGTGTAAGACACCAAAAGGCATGCTACATTAAAACAATTCCTGCAGGCATGCTTGAACGGGAATGATACAGTCTTGAGTCGCTGTTTAATGAAAGAGTGGGATTCAGTTATTCGCTTAGGTTGACTTCAGAAATGAAAACTAGCGCACGTGTTGGTTTTAAAGGACTTAATGAAAATCGATTTACTCTACCTGCTATTGCTTGCATTTTCTATAAAAATGCACAGACACAAAATAAAAAAATTGTGTTTACACTTACAAAATATATTGGCAGACATCTTGGCTGATTACTTAGTTCACACCTAGGGAAGCGAACAACATAATCGATATTTCAAATCGAGCATGAAGATACTGACTTTTTGCTGATTGGAAGGTATGGGAAACATTCGTAACTACCTTTCAATGTGGAAATATAAATGTTATATTTATAAAACTAAGCCTACAGATATATTTAAGTATTACAAGAAACATGCTTGAAGGGCTTACATTTTTTTATTACAATAAGAAAATCTGTTGAAATTACTTTCACTTACAAGTTACTTTTGAAAGAAATTTAGATATAAGATATTTTTGAATATCTATTTCTTTTATCGAATTGTATTTGTGGATCAGTAGTCAAGGGGTTGGAGGTCCGGACTCCTCGACCGGAGGTCGCTGGTTTGATTGTCATAAGGGTTGATATTCTGCAACTTTAGAAAAAGAAATTTTAGACTACCTGTTGAAGCTGCTAGCTGGAACAGGACCAGGCTAGAATAAAGACTATATACCTTTATACTTTATGTCAAAAGTCTATTGGAGATGAGTATCATAACTTCATAGAATGTAAGTCAAATATTTAAAAAAATAAATAAAAAAAGTGTTATAGGCTACGAAAAATCTAAAGATTCGATGTGTTCAGTGTATCTGGACTGTAACAGCAGAAACGTATGTAACAGATATTGTATGTAGTCTGTATCCTCGTTAATCATGCATATGTAGAAATATACCATGTTGTCGTCAAAATGACCTAGAAAATATATAAGGTATGAACTTTGTTGTAAAATCTGAGTTTCTTTACCTTAATTAGCCTTATAGATTATTTAAAAAAAAAACAACAACAAGAAAACAAAAAACAAAAAAACAACAACACTATAATTCTTGTTAATGTTTTATGGGTATCTGTTGTTAGAAGACCATGTTTATATTGCTTATTATTTTCTTGAACGTTTAATTAAACCCACATTTCTCCCAATCTTCATAATACTCAAGTTATTACCATCTTACATATAATAAAGAGCTGAAATACAAACACATGTATATGCTATAAAGAAGAAACTAGTATCCCTCTTTTATCACGCATGTTTCATCAATTTAAACAGTGTGGTATAGATACCCATTTGTTATTGCCTTAACATACAGCTACAAGTACAAAATTGCTGCATAAATGCTGCAAAGGGGAGAGCGCGGCCCTCGAAAAAGGAGTGGTAGGGACAAAAGGTGTAAATCCGAAGAAGTCTCTGTGAAAAAAATATTTTTTTACTGCCAAAACAACGTAAACAGCATGTATTATACAGATGCTTCATTTTCATAATGTTTTAGATGACAGAAAGCTCTGAAAGCATTGCTGATCCTGAATGCAGCAAACTGACAGCTGCTGTTATATGAAAGTGCAAAGATGCGAATGTTTTAGTGAAATAGTGGTTCAACGTACAATAACATAGAATACGAGCTTGAACGGATGTTCTTGCACATTGCAGACATGATGGAAATGATGCAGGTCATGTATCTGGTATGAAATAAAAAGACGAACACGACAGTACAGTAGACTTCCCCTATTAAGACCATTATTTTTTAAGGAGGAAGACATTCCTGCTGTCTATTTTGAAAGCAACGGGACATACTGAATGCCAAGAAAGCCTTCATGACAAGGCAAAGTTAATATTGAGGACTATGAAAAGCAGAAACTTTACTGGTCTTAATACGGAAACTTTACCGCAAGACAGAAAACATTAGCAAACTGATCTATGTACAGCATCCTGCAGAATGGGTGGTGTTATGTGACTGTGTTACGCATGAGATGATTTAATCATTTGGATATGTTTTGAGCAGGACAGGAAATGTGCTAAAATTATAAGATCTGTTTCAAAATGTGTCAACACCAAAACAGGAGGACCAAATTGTCTTGGTTGGCGCACTTGAGCATATGCTACGAGTTTTTTATTTTTTTTTATTTGACGTAGTGACCTATGACTCCATGTGACAGTTATGAAATTATCAAAGATTTCATGAAGGCAATGATGCTGACCATGTTTCATAGAGAATTATTAAAAATGTGACTTCAAGAGTGTAAACAAGGTTTTCCTATGATCTGACCATGTGACCTAGTTTTTGACCCCATTTGAGCCAGTTACGAATTCAACAAAGATTTGATCAAGGCAAAAATTCTGATCAAGTTTCATTAAGATTGGGTCAGAAATGTGGCCTTTAGGGATGTAAATATTGTTTTATTATCATTTGACCCGTTTTCTAGTTTTTGATCTGATGTGACCGAGTTATGAACTCTTCAAAGATTTCATCAAAGTAAACGTTCTGACCGGTTTCATTAAGTTTGGGTGAAAAATGTGATCTCAAGAGTGTAAGTAAGGTTTACCAACGATTCGACCCTGTAGATTTAATTGGCATAAATCTTTAGTCCATACTACAATAAACACGACATTTAAAACACAATACATTTAAAATACACGTTAAACGAATATCGCAGATATGCCACATGCGAGAAGTGCAATACCGTCTTTGAAACTTATGCTCAAGCTTTGCGACACAATTGTCAGTTTACAGGTTTATCATCATTATGCTATTTTCTATTAAGTTATTGACTGGATAACAACTTATACGCCAGTTTAAAAATGCTTCTTCCTGTTCCTTTTCATTCCATTCATAGGTGTTCTGGAACATGTGCGGAACATGTTCTAGACAGCGAATCGAGCATTGTCAAAAAATGTTCCCGGATTGTTGACCGAAGGGACTTTTCACTTCCGACCAATAGTGCAAAAAAATAATACACACAATTCTATACAGACCTCTTTCGTTAATGTTTTGGCCGTTATTATTCGTATTTTCATACGATTTGTCCACCGATGCAGATACCATTTTCTGCATTTTGTCTATAAGTTTGTGCTAGCCATTTAATGGAAAGGACTAAAATGTTTCATATCCGACAATATCAGTACTTGCCTGTAACCGTATGTTGTCCTAAAGGACATATCGGATTCGAAGTGTTGAAAAAATGAAAAAAAAATATAATAATTAAGCTCTTAAAAAAGCAATTGCTTTGCTACTTCGGCTGTTATCATTCCTTTTTTCACAGCACAACTTCTGCTTATACATTTTGTGCGAAGCCCATAAGCAATGGGCTCAGAATCGTCAAATAATAGTTGATCGAAAGGAAAAAAATCATGTCATATACCCCATATCACATTTCTAAACCAATAACAGTATGGGCCGCGCAATTATTCGTGTTTAATATGATACATGAAGTTGCCTTACTTTCGTGTATAGTTTGGCTGAAAAATATTGCCCACACCCCTCCACCCCTCAAAAAAATGTAAAACCCCAAACCCAATTATTTATCTTGAATTTAACATCCTACAACTTAAACAAATTTACATAAATTGTATTTTGCTGATGCGTTACATTTCTAGTACTTGCTTCAACATTTAAAAAATCCAAAGCAGCAATGTGACCTGTACTTAAACCCTTAAAATTTATCGGCGTTTTCAAAAGAAAGCAAAGTAAGAAACAGGTAACACAGGAGAAGTGCCAGACAAAACATTTTTCTCTTAAGCACTTAAAATACCTCGTTCATTTTCCATGATTTATACCAAAGACATAATAACACCAGCGAGATACAAGTTGCACAAATCGAACTGCCGTCTCGCTAGCATTACCATTTGACGAATGTTAACAGTGTTGAGTTGGCATTTGGTTGCCATTTTTCAACGGCCATTTCTCTTTCATATCCATCTGGTATGGCTATTAACAGTGGCAAGTTGATTCGTCAATTCTGATTATGTTTAGAAGTCAGCGACACATTCTGAGCAGTTACTGTATTTTCCTTTTATTAGAATATAAATAACAGCCTTGACTGAATAATTGTTTTGTTAGATTAAACATTATTTTTGATCTTCGGACATTTGTTATTGTCTGAGTACCCATCTGAAAGAAAATCGTCAACTTTTTAAAACCAAGGACAATGGAGTGCTAAGCGCTGCATATCCTATTCGATATGAACGAAAGGTGATAAAGTCTTAAAATTTGGATATATATAGCTTTTAATTTTAAACACGATCGCACAGACGTGACATGCACTACCCTTTTTATGTAGTCCTTACAGTAGTCAAACCACTTCTTAATATTTGCAACATCTGGAAATGAATGGGCTAATGTTACAACAAACTGGTACCAAGAAAAGCACACATTTTCAATTAAACTGGACCGGAATAATGTTGACTTTCGAAAACTGATCAGAAGTCGAACAAGCACCTTGACGTCTCCATTCTCAATTAAATATTTCTTTTATACTAGCGATTGTATCTGCTTGAAGTCGTATCATATCTTTCAAATATTTCCCGTAATGTTGAATAGTCTGAGCTGTACTTTGAAGAAAGGAAAGAACGATGTCTGTTTCACTGGATGAAAAATAAAAAATGCCTGTCTTATCAAACATTTTTTGCACATACCTTTGGAGGCTTACTGCTTTGCAAAAAAAAGTTCCCCGTTACAAATATGCAGCACAACCGTCTCAATAGACTCTAAAATCTAAAACAAAGCATAATTTGTTTTGAGTGTATCAAACTAGGTGAAATGCCAAACTTTGATTAATGGTTGATTAGAACCCGTTGGCTTCATCATTAGTGTTATCTCTTTTGACAGCATGTTTTATTAAAACTTCACGAAATGTATGTTCTCGTAATGACTTTGCAAATTAATGATTAATCAACTGCTGCATAAGACAAAGGAATTTCATTTCTTTCTTGCCAGTTTTACAATCCTTAAATTTTCTTAATTCAGACTACCGGTAACAAAACTCAGAAACAATTAGAATCAAACCTGTAAAACTATCTACACAAACTATTTCAGCTTTTTGAACGTGCTCTGTGCTTCACCTTTTAGCTGCCAATATATGTTGTTGAAATAGAACATGGTACCTAATGGAAAAAAGATTTTTTGTATACTTAATGTTGTTAAGTGGTAAGATAACCAATTACATGTACAAACTTCTATGTATTTAACAATTTGGACCTTTTTCCACTACTCATTCTAAAATGCTTTTTAGAGTTTGGACACAAACAAAATGTGACCATGTGAACTGGCTTGGTAGAATTATTAAAGCGTATGCAGTTTTGCTATCCCAAATTCAGAAAAAGTTATCATTGACAAATAAATAATCCCCTGAAGTACCTTGCTGTGAAATCTGTTGCCTAAAATAAGGCAGAAGTAAACGAAAAGGTTGTTATAGACCATCTGGTAAACTTTAGTATGGTTAAGTGTAGCTCAGTTTTTTGGCAGCTATTATCAAGTACATATGTTGGTAGGAAGTGGGAAGGTTTTGAGCGTCCATGCTTAAGAAATGCATGCTTCGTTCAAACAACGGCTAGAATGAAGCTGTTTCGGTCAAGTCAAGGTATAAACTAAGAAAGAAAGTTTAACCTTGTATATAGATATACCTTTGAGTGAAGTCATTTTATAACTTTTGAGTTATCTTGTCTAATATTTAACGAAAGCACAGTCGATTACTTCACAGGAAACATTTTAATGAAGTATAGTGACTTTGTGTTTATAAGATATAGGAAAGCTTGTCACAAGCGTGTTATACAAAACACAGACGCTTGGATGTAGTAGAGCGGTTCTTGCCCCAAAATGAATCTTGTACAATTTCTGTTTCACCTTTTCTCACATACTGTGTCCTCTACATTTCATAAAAAAACATGTTTTGCCCATCAAACGGCACTTCAGAAAAATGCTTATTTTTCACTATATGGCGATTATGTGTTATAATAGCATTTTTCTGAAGTGCCGTTTGATGGGCAAAACATTTTTGTTATGAACTGTAGAGGTTTACAGTATGTGAAAAAGGTGAAAGCAAAATTGTACCAGATTCATTCTAAGGGCAAGAACCTCTCTACTACATCTTAGCGTCTGTGACACAAGATGCTACAGTTCTCTTATATCAAGAGTTAAGGGTCTTTACACTAGTGTTACTAATAACTTATACGTTCTCGCGTTTCCTTTTATGTGAAGCAAAGAACACTATAACAAGCTTATCTTATTTGTTGAGCTGGATGTCTTACCTTAATAATGTTTGAATCCTGTCAAGAAATAAACATTAGAAAAAAAAAGAACTTGACTGACCGAAAATAATGCAAGTTTAATATGGGCTAACTGGGTGTTGCAATAGATAAATTAAACAAAAACACACACACACACACACGCATGGAATTCCAAAACGTACTGTTGTTTTTAAATACGTGTCTCTGCAGTTCAAATTGTTAATTGTATCATCTAAAGAAAAACACAAAAAGAAATAGTTTGGCATATAACACGCAAACTCTTATTACTAAAGTATGTGTTCTTAACTGAACAACGTTTTTAGAAGAGCCCCCTTAATAACGAATGCAACTGAATTCAACAGGAAATAACTCAGAGGGATATCTGTTTCTTATCTTGCACTCGAACATGCAGTTTCCAAGTACTTTCCTTCTTCCTGTTAAAAAGTGGTAAAGCAGAAAAAAATTCGCTTTACAATATGTTACTGGTTACAAAAGATAAAGTACAAACATGCATGTACACAAGTACAGTTGTACAGTTGGCATTTTACGATGTTTCAGGACAATTGTTTAAGTAATGTTTGCTTGAATTTCAAAAATTTCCATGCGTTTTAGAATACAATTTACCTCAGTCCGCATTTTGCTAGGCATAGGTATTTTGGTGGGTCAATAGCTCAGAAAAAAATCGGTTATCTTCCGGACAAAACAACAATTTTACAGATCCAACAATCGCTGTAGAACTGTTTAAATTTACAGTTTTTAACTATTTAAAGTAAAACCAAGCACTAAGTAGAAAGATCTGATTTAATATCAAGTATTTTTATTTTAAATAAAAACCAAAAGCATGTCTTAAATAATGTAAATGGACATGGCGACCCTGAAAAAATAATTGTCAGGTAAGGTTTCATTTACATATTATTGTTTATCGGTCCTAGGATCGGAAAATGTCTTTGTTACGTAAAAAATACATAAATTTTTCAGCATCTGACTAGAATGTCAATCTACTTAGCTATTTTGAAAAAGGTATATTGTTTTGCTGCTGATCTGCACTAATCAAGACAACAGGGGTTTAGTTCATACGGGTTAACGAGGGATAGGACAACGGTCAAAGTTTATAACCCTGACCGAAATGGTTACAAGGGCAATAAACTTGGTATACTGAGAAAGAACAGCGTTCACTTTTTATCACTGTCCACATTGAATGCCAAATGAAAATGAGCAGTGTTCATATATTACTGGTGTATTCATCCAGTTTTAAACAAATAAAAAGCCATTTTTTTTATAACTGCAAATTTACGAGTATAAGTCTAATAAAGATATCTAAGGATAATTAGTATTTTCAGTAAGAACTCAAAACATTTGAGTGAAAACTTAATATCTTTAATACCAAATACAGAGTATTTTCTCGAAAAATACATACGTTTTGACAGACAACATCTTAATATTCTGGAACCAGTTTATCACGACATAATATATCGAAGGCATTTGAGTAAGCAACTGAGAAAATATGTTTTAGTAATTTCGTGACATGGCCTGAAATTTCTATGCACTATTTTGTGAGTAAAATGTTAACGCTGTGTTTGCTCGACTGTGGCAGGGGTTTGAGAGTTTATGAAGGTTTCTGCGGAAATCTTAAAAAATAAAGAAAACCCCCTAGAAACTCGATCATTACTTTTATTCCTGCCATCGTGTTCTTGCTGAATTGACTCCAAGTGCTCGGGTCTAGTAAGGTCATTGAGTTCCTGCGCTTTTCGCTTTACAAGGTCATTAACTTTTTTCTGTTTTAAACGTTTGTGTGCTTTTTGCATGCAGCATTGTCTATTTGATTGGTGGGTTGGAGTTAATCCACCAAAATAACTTGTACTTGCTTCTTGTTATGAGAACCTGTAGGGGCAAGTGTGAGGTAGGTGCATCCTAGAATTTAGTTTAAATCTCCAGTTTGAAATATTTTGCGGCTGACCGTTTCAAGACGGTAACACAACGGGATCTCATTTTTGTTAATTGTTTATGGTGTCTTGTTTAATTGATAAATATATAAAAATGCTCTATTTTCCTCTTTACATTTTAACTGTGTGGGGAGGTTGTGTTTTCTTACTGTTGTTTTTCCTGATACGCGTTTTTAGTTTTTGTTTCACAATTAATTAATCTAATTTAGGAATATATACCTACAGAATAGTTTTAAATATTTATGATAATAAAAATATTTCCTATTTTATCCTTTTGATGTAATAGCTGAACACTTGAATCTAAATCTTGGAAATTGAAAAAAAAATCTCAGAGAACTTGAAGTTGTTTGTGTCTACAGATGATGAAAACATAATGATTATGTTTAATTGAAAGACTTTGATTTTTTACTGTCATAGTCTGCTGCCACATTTTCTAAATGTTCTTCTTTCCTTAATTTGTTGTCATGAATATCGACTGCTTACTATAATCATGTGGCAAGTTATAGGGCTATCTTTTCATTAATAGCAATCATTATCTTTAAAATGTCAAAGCTTATTTAAAATATTTATTTCCTTTCGATTAGGATTCGTTTTCATGTGATCTTCAAATAAATGAATTGGGAACGGCTTCTCGTACTATCTGCAGGTAAAAGTTATCAGAACATCTCAAACGTTGCAAATAAATTGTTCTCTGATCACAGCTTTTTATGTAATAAAAGTTACAAATGTAAAACTAGTTTTATACTTCAATAACTGCTTCGCAGGCAGTAATCCGTTTTAATGTTGTTCCATCATGTCAGAATGTTGCAATAAAATATATTACTTTCGAGATTTATTATAGAACATAAAGACAGTAATTACATTTCCAGTCAGTCAGACACGTATATCTTATTCAGATATACTTTTTGCTTTACGGGATTTTAAGTAGGTTAAAAATTGAATTTAAGAATTTTTTGCAAAGACAACACCAGTATTTTAACATTGTTTCCACGAGAAAAATGCAGAGACAACCGAATAAACAAAGGTATTCCGTAAATACAAGATAAGGACTTTAGTAACAATAATGTCAATGAAAAGGTTATCTTGTAGGTTCCTGAACAAAAATCATTACAGAAAAGATGTTATCAGAGAAAGAGAATCAACAACTTTAACTTATTTTTTGAGCGGGCATTTGGCTCTTAAAATAAAAAGCACTTCGTATAAAACAAATTATCAAAACACTCGTTAACTTATTTCCATTCTACTTTCTTAACATTGTCTTAAAATTTGCACAGACACAATAGGAAATACCATGGTGACGTTAACAACAAAAATTGGCACACATAATACGTTTATAACTTTATTCACACCTGTGAAAACTGTAGCATAATTGATATTTCAAATCGAGTATGATGCTGTTTACGTTTTGTTGATTGGGAGGTATGGAAAGCATTCGTAACTGCTTTTCAGTGTGAAGATATTTATGGTATCAAAATACCTACCTTGGGCTTGAGGGATCATTTAGGAACATAAAAAACATAGATATTGAATCTGTATATGTTTTTTGGATGACGGTGTCAGTAGCTGGGAAAACATTTACGTTACCACTATAATTGAAGTTGAAGTTGAAGTTAATTACCATTTTTTTTAAGGATTAAGGTTTATAATTTGACGTTATCCCACATTTATTATTTAACCTTCAGTTACTGTGCTTCATTAAACAACTACCCTCTTATGACTGTTTTATACATTTGACATTATCTTACATTTATTATTTGTCCTCTGATGACTTTGTTACATTGTTATCAGCCGGGTTTTTTCTTTACTGGTCCTGTCTCTTTGCGTCGAGTTTGCATTTTATTTATGAATGCAAAGGAAAGGTGTGAGTAAATCTGACCATAAGAAAAACAAAAAGAAAGGATAATCTGTGACACTGTTTTATTACCTTTTTTCTGTATTTTGTATACCAGGTTTCAGAAAATCTGTTTTTTTGTACCTACGACAAACCCCTTGAAAGTAGAGAAAATAAAAATATGAAGTAAAAACGTTAACAATTACCAAGACGACTTTCGCCTGTAACTTTTAAAAGAAAATGAATTGTTTTCGATTCAATTACCTATCACATATATCTGAATTACTATAATTTATACATATATTCGACGAAGAAAGAAGCATGTAAAAAACTATGCTAAAAAACCATATAACCGTCAATTTTACAAAATGATTAAACACTGAAAGGAATTTACACTTAGGTATAATGTTACCAAAGCAGTCTTACATCACAACTGTCAATATGTTGATTATATTTAGTATTCCATGTTGTGATTTAAAGAAAAGAATTTTTTTTTAGGCAAGAAGGACCATATTTGCAGTACATGATGTCAGATTTTTTTCCGTAAAATTTGTTTACATGATCAACGTATCCATGAAATTACTAGCATCTACAAGAACTTGTTCTATTAACACCAGACGTTAACAAGTGTTTATACAATGTACACAGGTAATAATATACCTAGGACGTGGCTAGTTTCGTTTCTGCTTGAAGTAATTTACACTTCAAACAATTTCCATCATTACCGACATAAATACATACCTTTATGCCAATTACCACAAAATACAAACACATGCATGAGTTATTAACGTGAAACAAAAATGTTGAAGAGCTACCAATACCCATCGTTAATACTTGTTCCATCAACATAGAAAATAAATAATATTTGTACTGGCCTTTCTGAAACAAGATTAACCGAATTTATACGAGATTCGCAAACACAAATGTCATTCTAACTTAAACAGGCACACTTTAACGTTTCTATAATATAATTGTTTTAGCAATATACATACAATTTTCAAAACCAATATTCATTTTTGTACTTTTTTTTAAAGAAAACTGTAGTTTCATATTGTTTTGCGAAAAAAAGAGAGTCGAATATCCTGTATAGTTTTCTTTTGTAAATATTGTTTAAATTCTGTGGAAAAAAGGCTATTTCAAAACTTGATGATTTTCCACAAAAAAATCAATTTTTATTGCTAACTTGCATATTAAGCTAAATTTAAACTAGTTTTAAGATTGCAAATGATAAATATTTGGTTAACGATGCAACAGATGCAGGATTGTGTTATATATATCGCAGTATGCTTTGTTTACTTTTGTTTTAATGGGCCGATAAAATAGAGAAAATTATTAAAGATATATCTGAAAAGAGGTGGCCAAGGACGAAATCTACAACGATTTTCGAATTCATAATACGTTCATGTTATGGTGGTTCAGTTAGGTTCTCCTTTTTTATTTTTTTTTCGGAAGTTTTACAGATATACGTGTATGAAAGCGTTCTTTTAGTCATTAAAGTTTTAAAAAGAAACTTAAGAATTCATATAGTAGGTTAACGTACAGAAACATTTATTTAAACAACTTAGATTAAACTTATTTATTTTACCTGTACATATATTGGAAAGCAAGTTGTTGCAACTTGTATTAATCCCTCTCGATGACTGCCTCCTGGGCTCAAATCAGTACTTACGCCAAAAGTGAGGAATGTGGAGAGTCACTGGAGTCTCTCACCCCTGGCGGGATTCAGGCCAGCAACCTCCGGACCGGCAGTCGGGCGCTCTAACCCCTCGACCACTGCTCTTCCTAATCAAAGAACTACAATAAAGAGAAGCGAAGTTTTAGGTTTGAATTGCAGGTAGAAGGCTATACTGGTAAAGGCATGTTAGAAACGAATCAATTTAATACACCAGACATCTATAAATCCGGGATACATTCTAAATTTAAATATAATAATATAACACCAGCGGATCCAGAGGGGGACACCCCCGGCGCGCCCCCCTTAAAATTCCCGGACCAGAGGTGTTATTGTAGGTCTATTTTTGAATATGTCTTTAAATAATGTATACTTTATTGTTCAACATTGAATTGAATAATCAGAGGCCCATGTGATATTGCCAAATCAGTATACTCTAGCATAAGCACAACCGTTGAAATGAGGTAGAAAACGGACACAAATGGGCCGAACATTTTGTGCCCCCCCTCCCCCCAACTTGAAATCCTGGATCCGCCCCTGTAATAATGACATTTAATGTTAAATGTGAACATAAGCAATATTTATTTGTGCGTCACTTCCTATTTATGTACCAGTTACATATGACATCATCAGCAATTTAAATCAATTTGTTTATTATCAAAAACTTTGACGCTGATAAAGAAACCCATCTCAAGTTATTTATACAAATTGAATGAGTACTGAAATTAGATAACAGGTATGTTGGTAATCGCTTGGAATCTTCAGTAAGAAAAACTGCCAACTTCTGTAAGAGATAAGGTTATTAAGTTTGACTGCAATTTATTCTGTTGCAGATGAGTAGTCAACTAAGAAAGACATTGAGAAAGCAAAAAAAGGCAAAAAAGCAAAACAAAACAAAAATAAAACAAATCAAAACAAAACAACAAACAAACCAAAACAACAAACAAAACAAAGAACACCCCAACAAAAAAAAAAATTAAGCGGAACCCCAATTACTAATTTCGATGAAGCCACGAGTAAAAGAGTAAAATAGTAAAAGAGTTACAGTTTGCTGATCATGCATTAGGAATAAGAAGTTAGAATTATTGCTTTTGTCTTCAGTAAGTTTAGCAACAACTGTTTTATGGCACGGCTTTCTTTTTCTAACATGCCTTTCTTGTAATAACCTCAGAAATTATTTTTCTAAGATGTGTTTTAAAGAGAAAAAAACTCACTTTCGAGGCTTTAGCTATTTGGTATGCAAAACTTAGCATTTCTTGATTAATGATTTTCTTTTAGCTGTTTTTAAAACCAACATTTTTTTTCTTTAGCTCTTTTCGACATCAGGTTTAATTAAAACTGCACGAATTGAATGTTTCTGTAATGACTTTGAAAAAGATAGATTTCAAAGAATATTTCATGTGATGAAGGAATTTCTTTTTTTTCTTGTTTTGGAGTTGTGTTTGCCAGTATTGAAACCTTTGTTACACAAAGTTAACTACCTACTTAAGCTGAATTTTACCCTTCTCAAGCCTTCTCAAAGCTGTGCCTCACTTAAGAGTACTTGTCAAACCGTCTACGTTTTGCAGGAAATTCTTAAGCGCATCAATCGAAAAAGATCAGATATAATATCAGCGGTTAATTACAAAGAGTATGTAAAATAAAATCTACTATTTCCTTCAGACAAGGTAAAAGCTACGACCCTCAATAATATCATTTTATTAAACCGAGGATTGGAAATCGCCTTATGATAGAGCTGGATGCTGAGGTATTATCATGTAATAATGTATGTCCATGGTAAGGCTTCATACACAGCTCAGCTGGGACCGTGAGGCTTATTATATAATTTGAAGATATTATTTGTTTATTTATGATACATTAAATATAAGATATTTATATATATTTTTTACAAATTTAAAATATGCTTTAGATGATCAAAGCTAAGCATACACACTTTATCATGTTAAAAACAGATCCGCACATGAATTTAGTCGTTAAGCATGGGCAATGTGCATGTTTTGATAATTTGATAATTATATAAATCTGATGTTTACCCTGAAATTATTAATCATATTATTAGTGTGTTCTTGTAAAAATCTGCAAAAGTTTATATCAACAGCAGATTAAAAATCAATGTATAACAAAACATAACAATTTGTGAAAAAATATGCCATATTTCTTTGAGGTGACCCAAAGGAATTCAGACATGTTTTAAACGTTCTTGGTCGAAAACCATTCTGAAAAGAAGAAATTATTTTCATGATCTATGTCATTTGCTCTTATTCCTCGACCTTTTGTCTTGAACATTATGTTTTGCTTGGCTTTCAGAAACGAAGCATATTAACGGCGTAAAATAGCAAAACATGGAAACAACAAGTTTTCTTTAATATCTAATAGCATTGGGTTCAAATATTATTTCAATGACACGTCTCAGATATTACTCAGATTTTCGGTCTAAATGCTTTTGAAATAAAATAAAAATTAATGAAATGTATCATTTACATCTTTCATGCTCGTTCTATTAACAGCGCATAAACATAGCGTCACTACACATATTCAGTCACGTGATCTGTAATCAAAACAACAACAACAACAATAAAAAATAAACGTCGAATTTAATTGCTGCAATTAGTCAATTTTGTCAGGCAATTGAACAACTTGTTGATACTGTGCATATTGTTATTTCGCCCCTTTTGCCCTTTACTTAGCCCTTCGACATTTCTTATATTTTTTACAAACTTAGATATGACAAAGAACCCATGACTATCATTGTGACCATAGCTAATTTGCAATATGATTAAAGTCATATCCTAAAAATCGCTACGCTAATAGCTAACCGTAGGGAGATTGTGTACTTCTGCCAGGCTGGCTTATTTGTATCAACTGGATGCATCTTCCAGATAGAGAAATTGTTGCCTATTTTGAAGATTTATAGTTGTTTTTAACCGTCTGATTTAGAATGCTTTTAGAAGCATAGTTGTAACACGTATGTTAAGTTACTTTTACTAGCTATCTTTAATAGTTTCATTGACGTAAGTCAAACTAACCGACCTATGTTGAAATCTTCAATTTTTCAGTAGCGGCTAAGTTGAAACATCTGAAACATTTTTTTTAGAGCAGACAATCTCGAATAACAGAAAGTAGAAAAGATAATTAACAAAAACAGCATTGCTAGAAAACACTTCAGAGAAGATCAATTACAGTGGTTGCAGATAAATTTCAATATAGGAACTTTCATCTTTCAAATAAAACCGTGATTTACGACATAAAGATCTATTCTGTAATTTTCTTAACTTCAAGCAACATTTGATACGTCAATATTGTTTATCACTGGGATACCAGATTTATACTCTACCGCAATACACACATTTATCTCAAAGGAAAACAGTAAGATTACACAGAACAAATATAAAACAATCAATTGGTAATTGCACTGGACAGAAATTTCATTTCCAACAAACGTGCATCAAATATGAACAGAACAGAACAGAAGTTTATTCAACAAAATTGACTTGAACACATCGGTTCATCGTCATTCACATATGCAAGTACATGCATGTAATACAGCGAGAGTGAATATAATATTATCAATTATTTACTTTACATATCATATATACATGTATACAAATGCGATACAAAAACAGAGGATATTAGCGGAATTATATAAACTTCCAGTCATCTCACAAAAAAGTCATAAAGTCCTTGTTACTTCGAGTTAAATGATTGGTTGTCAACATTTTAGTATGCTTGTTTTTAACTACTCGGACGTAGAAAGAACACGTTTGTACAAACTGGCCACAACAATTTCTATGCTTCAGAATGTAAGAAAAATATTTTTTCACATCCATGGAAACAAAAATGAAATAAGTATTACATTCGGAAAATCTGTTTTTATCATCAGACCCCTTACTCAATAAATATGAATAGTTGAAATTTGTATCAACATCTTTCAAACCTACGATAGGGAACTGTATAAAAAAGAATTTAATCTAAATGTGTATTTATTAAACTTATCAAAACATGCTCCTGTAACATATAAATTTTTTTACAGATTTCAATGGAATATAAATTACAATAATAAAGAAAATAAACACTTCAACAACTTTTACTGCTGTCTCGTCATGTCAAAAATGATACAATATACTATAAAACGGATCAGATTCATTATTTAAATGAAAGAAAATATATTTGTAGCCATTCGGATACGTAATTTACATTTTACTCTTAACTGACTTGAAAACTCCAATGCTGTTGCCAAAGACAACATCAATATTTCAACTTTGACTTTATGCGGGGCACTTTGGTTCAGTTTTCTACTAACTTCAGTGTTTTACAAACCTTGTGAAACTGGATAAAGCCAGTGGATATTTTACCGCATATTTTTGAAAAAAAAAGTTCCGAAAATTGCATTTCTTTTTCAACAAATTGTTTAAGAATTTACCTAGACACAATATTGAATACTGTGTTGACATTTACTTCAGAATTTGGCACAAGGGTTAGTTTATAACTTTATTCACACCTGAGAAAACTGCAACATAATTAATATTTCAAATTGTGTAATATGTAGATGTTTACGTTTTACTGATTGGAAGGAATGAGAGGCATTTGTTAGTTGTTTTCAATTTGAAAATATTTATAAATATATCTATTCACATCCGCTGTGAAAAGGATACAGAAATGAAATATTTGCGATCGGTATGGATCCTATGCTTAGCAAGAGATAAGTGTATGGTACTTGTTGCAGAGGGTTACCCTTTATGGATCTTATTGAACAGAGCCTGCTTCCGTCTAGGTGTTATTTGTATCAAAACTACAATTGTTAAAGTTTTGATAACTTAACCTGATGTCATTAACAATTTATATTTTACTGGTTGGTATTATTATGTTGGAAACAAAATCTAACGCAAGATAGAGATAGCAAGAACCTCATAGGTTAAACCTACTGAAATCGTAAGATTCACTAGTAGTTACACCAAGAATTCACAAGTGCGTGTACAGGTAAACATATAGGCAAGTGCTCATTTATCTTTTAATGATCTGCTCAATGTTATTCATTCTTCAAACAATTTCTCTACTTAACAACCTATGCCATATCCTGTTGCCAATTATCACAAAATACAAACACATGTTATGTTACTAATGCGAAACAATAATGCTGTAGAAATATTGATACCCCCTATTCGTTTAATGTATAGGTCATAAGGTAAACAAAAGATGAATGTGAATTCGTTTAGCCATCACAGTGTGTTATTTTTCACCAGGTATATGCTTGCTTTAAATTCCTGTAAACTTTTGCACCATAATTACTGAAAATTCAAATGCAAAACTCATAATGTAATCAAATTTTGTACAGTTTTATACAGAATCAGACAAAATCAATTTGATATTACTTGTGATATAATATGAGATAATGGGCAAAAATTGGCAAAATGTCATATCTTTATTTTGATTTTCCAATAGAAATGTGTTATGATATTGATAAAAACAAAACTCCTGAGCTTTTTTTATCTAACACATGAACTTCAAGAATTTAGCTTATGTTCGACATCAGGAAAAAAATGACTGTATGAGAAAATTATAAAGGATTCTGTAATCTAAGTTTTTCTTAATTATATATATTTACATAGAATTAAATTGAATTCAATGGTTCTTTTAATTGTTATAATGAATATTTAAAATATTCTTATCATTTTACACGATTTATAAGTATGAACAGTGATTCTTAAGAACACTATATAACCTTAACAAAAAATAGCTCAAGCTAACAAAACTTCTGAAAGATTTTAGTAACAGTGTAATAACAATCCAATCAAAAATAACTATATAATAGTGATAAGAGTCATTCCCTTTTATTAGATTTCCTTAAAAAACTTTTCCGAAGCATAACTCCAAAAGTACTTAAGCGATTTTCTTCAAACTTCATTCACCGACAGAGTACATTGGGTGAAAGTGCATTGTGCAAGAACAATAACTCCACTTTGCCTACTTTAAGAGTTATTTCTCTTTATCAGATTTACTTAAAAAGTTTTGTCCAGAGCATAACTCCAAAAGTACTTAAGGGATTTTCTTCAAACTTAATACACTGATATAGCACATTGGTAGGAAGTGCAGTGTGCAAGAACAATAAGTCCATCTTGCCTTCTTTTAGAGTTATTCCCCTTTATCAGATATACTTGAACAAAAATCCAGAGCATATCTTCAAAAGTACTTGAGGGATTTTCTTCAAACTTATTACACTAACATAGCACATTGGTAGGAAATGCAGTGTCAAGAACAATAACCCTACCTTGCCTATTTTTGTGGGATTTTCTTCAAACTGCATACGTTCATTATTACATTTAGTTTTTGAAAGTACAACCTTCAGGTAACTTCTTCCCGGCGGGGGATTAACCATGCGTAACATGGCTCTTGTTAATAAAGGCAAAAGGCAGGTATAAATACACGAAAGTATTGTACAAACAACATACACAATGTTAATCATAGTTGCAACGAAAGTTACGTCCTAGAAGAAAATATACATACACACATATTTCTTGAGCATTATAGACAGATATTAATCAAAGGTTTTCAAAGAAATAATTTATCAGGGTACAGTGCGCAAACTCATAGGTTCCTTAATATATTTTGTCAAATTTAAGAGCATTGAATTATTCTTACATGACTTAAGGCAATAAAACTTCTGCTTGCTAGGCCATGCAATATCGCCAAGATATTTCTTTCTGATATCGCTATATTTTGTGCAACAGAGCTTGGAATGGTACTCTGTTTCAATCTTATTTTGGTAGCAAAAAGTGCATATTCTATTTTCCCTTCGTGTGTTGTTGAATCTTCTAGCTTCAGTAGCTAAATTGTGTGAGCTGGATCTTGTACAAGTAAACCATTTTCTCATAACATCATGTTATATTTGAGCTAAGTAAGTTTCGAAACAAAAGCTAGATTTAAATTTACAGTAGTACTCTAATTTAGTGCTTGATTTATTGAAATATTCCACTCCTGCATGCATTGGTCGACAAGTCTTTTCATAAACAGATTATAGTTATACACAGTTTCATCAAACATAACATGTGCTTCACGAAACTTAAGTGGTTTATTATAGAATGTATTCAAGATGACCAATATTTTATACGGACATTGTTACATAAATCAGTATAAACTAAAATTATAGGCCTGGAGAGCTTACATTTTTTTACAATTTTAAACCAAAATTTTAGCGCTCTGTATTTACAATGGACATCTTCCAAGTTCTCCGTTAACAGCATCGTTTGGTGTTTGTCGTTTTACACCTCGAACATACTTACTAAAACAAATATGAAGTTTGTCAACGTCTTTAAGGTTATATACAGCCCAAACTTCTGAACCATATTTCAATATTGGAACTATCATTGTGTCAAAAAGTTGAAGTTTAGTTTAAACGTCCAGTTTCACTTTATCAAACAATGATAGCAGATTATTATAAGCTCTTAGAGCTTGGTCATGAAGTGCTTTCACCGCTACATTCTTATTACCAGTACGGCTAAATAGTTTATAAAAAATATCAGTATCTGTTTACGTTTCGAGAATACACAACTTAGTTCTATTCATATTAATTTTAAGGCCCCATTTCTCTGAATATTGAACAATACTATCAACCTGAGTCTGTAAGCTGTAAGAATCAGTTGTAAACAAGAAAATGTCGTCAGCAAAAAGAATCAGATATATTGACCGAAATTCAAGGTCTTTTTCGGTTAATGGATGAAATGTATATGTTGCCAATGATGTTGTTTATAAATAGAATTAAAAGGAGGGGAAATAACGGTTCACCTTGCTTTACGCTCATTAAAAAAGGAAAATCTAAGAATTTAAAAGAGCTACAAATTCTAACACATAATTGGACATCACTGTAGATACATTTGATCATATCTATCATTTACTACTGGTTCCAGTTTCAATTAGTTTTGTCCATAGGGCATCCCTTTTGACGGTATCAAAAGCCCTTTGGAGGGAGTTATCGATAGGTGGACCTACATGTGTATTCATTTTGTTCATGGTTTGTATCTGACAAGGGTCAGACGTGTTCATTAAAAGCGTATATGGTATGGCCAGAAACTGTAATGGATGAATAAGTATTTACCTTTGCAGTTGGTCTCTTTTCTGATCCGTTATTTAATGCGTCTGGAGTAGAGAAATTCTGTTTCTTGTTCTTTCTGTTTTAGTAGGAATTTATGAACCTAATCAGTCTCGAAAAACCCTCCAACAGTAAGCATGGAACAACAATAGGTGCATTCAATGTTTCCTCACAAACCCGTCATTGCTATAACCCCAGTCTATAATGTTTCATCAAGGTCCTCTTCACCTAAAGCAGAGCTAGCGCAAAGATCCTGCTTGACAGTAAAGCATTGAAATTTCTTTGTTATCAAAAGCATTGACAGATAATCAGCTCATTGTCAATATGTATACGACGTGGGATTATCAGCTACTGATCGAGCAAGGAGGTTTTGACAGAATATGCCAACATTTATGAGGTTTGTTATCAGACATACCTTTCTGGCAACTGCAGTTTCTAACTGAGAATAATAAAACAAATAATACTTTTATTTTAATTTTGAGGCTTATTATTTCAAAAATGTTTATTTTATTTATGATATCTTTTATATGCAGGCGATTATTTTCTCAAATTTATTGTTTTATCAGGCAAAGCAAGACAGAGATATAGATTCAAGGTGTTTTAGTATTTAGTTAATAACTGTAGACATTTAGGTCTGGAGTATATCCTGAAATTTATTCTTCGTTAACGCTTTAATTAAAAGCAATAATTATTTTTCAACTTCAAAAGCGAGCTGTTTTAAGAAATTACATTTGCATTTCTTTGTAAGTGCTCGAATATTTTTCCACTTGATGATTTCATATTGCCACTTCTATAAATAAAAACACAAGTAAATTTTAAGTATCTGTCGCTGAATGCAATTGTTCTGTTCAATATCTTCATTCCTTTAAGTCAGAAAGCAACTGTTCTGAACAGTTTAATATTCCTTTAAATCTAAATGCAACAATTCTATTCAATATTTCATATTCCATTTAAATGGTTCCAAGAATAGAATTTAGAAGCAACTTTGGATATGACTATTGAAATTCTGGCTTTGTAATCGCTTTATTCAAAAGCACGTTTTTTTTTCCATACATACCAAGTTGTCTTCACATTATTTTGAAAGATGCACAGATTCAAAAAAAAACATTATGTTGACAACAGATTTGCACACCCATGGTTTCATTTTCATTTGTACATGCATTATAAGGGGAGCACTCATTTATTTTTAAAACATTTAATTTTTATTAAATTCAAAGACATTGGATATATATGTTTGATCATGCGACTTAAGTTATGATGTAATTTTACTCACATTCTGACTGAGCGAACCAGAGTTATTAATTATAATATGATTTTATTTATTACATTTAATGTTCGCAAAAATTGAAAATTAGTCTGTGTTTGACAATATTTCGTTCTCTAAGGAACCTACTATTCACACTGTTTTGTTAACACTGAATCTAGTCTATATTGGTTATAGAATTAAGCATCTTGAATTTACAAAAATACATAGCCTGTGCAAACTTTATATTTTTAATTTCTTTTTAGAATTGTGTCGTATATACAGATCATACATGATTCACACGCTTACAATCCCCTTCGAAGCACCTTGGAACAAAGCCTTAACAAATTTTTCGTATTTCCTGTTACAGCATGAAATAAAGTTTTAGCCTTATCTTCAAAAGTATTTCTGCCCTACTGAATTTGGCTAATGTTTCAATATATAACAAACTAAGAAGAGACGTGTTTCCGAATGTAAATTAGGAGACACTTGCTGGCATAACATACTACAGACTTAGGATTAAATGACCACTTTGTTAATCGAACTACTGTTAATATTAGAACGGTTCTGTCAGTGATAAGAAATCATTACTCTGTGAAATGGGCACGTGATATACAGAATGTGGCTAAACTACGAACATACCGCTTGTACAAAACTGATTTTGAAACTGAAAAGTACTTGTGCCTAAATTTGAATAAAAACGAAAGGTCTATGTTAGCACAGTTCAGAACTGGAATATTACCATTACGTGTTGAAACAGGCAGATACATTGGAGAGCCAGTGGAGAATAGACTATGTAGACTTTGTGACTCCCAATCTGTAGAGACTGAAATGCATTTCTTATTATTCTGTGCACAATACAATGATATTAGAAACACAGTGTTTGATAACCTTATTACAGACAGTCATTATCTTGACCTATCGAATGTTGGTAAACTTAAGTATTTGTTAAACTATCACACTCGTAAGGTATCAACATTCATTGTTAAAGCTTATCTACGTAGACGCTCAGTACTTTACTCTTAGTCATATGTTAAGCCTATAATGTCTACTATTGTTCTCATATATAGAGTCTATATATATGTTAATATATTCATAGATTGTTACATGTGTTCATTTGAACCATAACACTTAATGTTTCAGACATACATTTAAGATATATCCTGAATATATAATACTTTAGCATATAATGTACGTTCTCATTTCTGTTGTATCATTTTAACTCTTAATAGTTATTGTAAGAAACGAATTGTTAAAGTAGTCCAAAATCCAATATCAGTATACATTTAACTTGAGTGTTCATATCCATCATAACCTGTTACGTCATGTTATATGTGTTTAAATGCTTTATTAATCTTTTGGTGACATATAGGTCCATTGGGCCGGGTGTTTATTTATGTTTGTGATGTAATATTGTAAATTTCATATTGTATACACATGTCACAATAATAAACAATTTACTTACTTACTACACCAACACTTCCAGACTTCTAGATATTGAGGCCTGTACACACATTCTCTATTACAATGGTTTTGCAAAACTAAATTGCCTCTGATTTATGGCATAACTTAGGAAAACGCATAATTACCGAAACCAACTGTTACCGACGTCATATTATTGTTTTTGTCAATCAGTGGTGGTTATATACTCATTTTTCTGCAACGAAACGACGTGTGACTGTCTGCTTCCGTGTTTAATCTGTAGTCTTATGTAGTGTTTTGTACTTAAGAACGCTTATTTCACTGTTTGATGTTTCGTATTGTACTAAGAAAGAATGCGTATTACGAGTATTGTAGTAGTTAGTACTAATACATTTATATAAAGATACACATAGAATTGTCTTTAAGATGATGCTCTGGTATTACAATGGTGCTGATTCAAACGAATAATAGTTATGAATACGACATAATTTGTCCATATGGCATAAAGTTTTAAAGTTGATAAGAATGTTGATCTACAAAAGTATGCTTAATATTTTATGTTAATTTTGACTTAATAAACATGTTGCACACGTTTTCTTTCTTCTTAAAGCTAAACTGTTTATTTTTATATACACGAGGATAGCAAGTATGTTATAGTTTGAATTCTAGTTTTGCTCTGAAACTGTTTTACATCTTCAAAACTGACACATTCGAGTTATCGAAAGTAACAAAGATAATTAACAAAGAAAGAATCGTAATCTATTTCAGTGGTTTTAGATACATTTTAATATTTGGTACTTTATACGATAAAACAGTGAGTTATAACAATAAGATAACAGCTGTATTTTCTCAAATGTCACGCTGTATTGAAACCGTCAATGTTGCTTATCACAGAAATACCAAATTTTTACCCTGTGGGATTATTTATATCATGAAGATGTAATGTCTTGCAGATATTTATTAGGCAACATACAGAGGTAGTGAACAAGATCTTTAGTTACAACCGAACACTGCAGATCATTGTTTCTGAAATTGTTTTATGAAATTATCAAAACTTTTGTATTTTCTTCCGTTCGTCAGTACTTTTATAAATACGTTATTGACTTGCGGCTTGTACTTTAATCTATAACCCGAAGACCTTTTTAGTTATAATACAGCCCGTTTACAACAAGAGCGATCAGTGATCACATGTGTGATCATTCCTGTAAAGACTGGATGAAATTGCACCAGCAGTTTTTGAAGGAAAGTCCGTACAAGTTTTGTGACGGAGGGACAGACGTACAGACAGATAGACAGACGACGGGGAAGTGATCCCTAAATGTCGCGGCTAATTTGTAGCATGTCGCAACTACTGTGTAGCAGGCGACACAAAAATCATTAACTGACAAAAACGCCTTTTTTATTCAAGGGCCATAACTCAGTCAAAAAAACATTCATCCAAAAAATCCGTTTAATATGCGCAAGAACTTGAGGTACCGATCAATCCTGTAATATTTCATTCAAATTCCTTTAATAGTATAAGAGAAGTAGTTCGGACAAATTTTAAAAATAAAAATCATTAAAGGGACATAACTCTGACAAAATCATTGAACTCGAAAATGCCGATGATATGCACAACAAAACTTGGTACTGATCATTCCTGTAAAATTTGGATGAAATTGCACCAGTAGTTTTTGAGGAGTAGTCCGGACAAGACTATTTGTCGCAGCTACTATGTAGCAGGCGACACAAAAATGTAGCATTTAATCATTTACATGGTATTTCAGTTTATGCAAATATTCACACCAATGCATAGACAACTTGCTTAAAAGAAAATTTGCTGTTTATTTTCGCTTATAACTTGACACTGTTCGTGGATATCAGCGGATATAGAACAACAGTACTTTCGTTTTCTGTATTCTCTCCACCATTGCTTTGATTTAGTCGGAGATGCTAATTTGTATACATAAGCTATTTTTAGAAACAACATTTCATTTACAGGGCCTGATAATTTTTTCCTTCGACTGTATTTTGTACAGCTTTTTCTCAGTATTGTAAAGGTTTTGACGACCACGCTTCTGAGTACGCTTAGGTCTATTTATCTTTTTTTAATTAATTTATGTTTATACCTTACTACATAAAGATTTAATAACTTGCAGTTATTATAAAGAATATAGCTGTTTTGCAGTGTCACGAACTAATGAAGGTACGTTTGTTTTAGTGCCAAGCTATAAAAAATCTCTTGTCATATTTGTTATTGCAGCAGGCCAAGCTATAAAACATCTCATGTCATATTTGTTATTGCAGCAGGCCAATCTATAAAACATCTCTTGTCATATTTGTTATTGCAGCAGGCCAAGCTTTAAAAAATCTCTTGTCATATTTGTTATTGCAGCAGGCCAAGCTATAAAAAATCTCTTGTCATATTTGTTATAGCAGCAGGCCAAGCTATAAAAAATCTCTTGTCATATTTGTTATTGCAGCAGGCTAAGCTATAAAAAATCTCTTGTCATATTTGTTATTGCAGCAGGCCAAGCTTAAAAAAATCTCTTGTCATATTTGTTATTGCAGCAGGCCAAGCTATAAAACATCTCTTGTCATATTTGTTATTGCAGCAGGCCAAGCTATAAAACATCTCTTGTCATATTTGTTATTGTAGCAGGCAAAGCTATAAAACATCTCTTGTCATATTTGTTATTGGAGCAGGCCAAGCTATGAAAAATCTCTTGTCATATTTGTTATAGCAGCAGGCCAAGCTATAAATAATCTCTTGTCATATTTGTTATTGCAGCAGGCCAAGCTATAAAAAATCTCTTGTCATATTTGTTATTGCAGCAGGCCAAGCTATAAAACATCTGTTGTCATATTTGTTATTGCAGCAGGCCAAGCTATAAAACATCTCTTGTCATATTTATTATTGCAGCAGGCCAAGCTATAAAACATCTCTTGTCATATTTGTTATTGCAGCAGGCCAAGCTATTAAAAATCTCTTGTCATATTTGTTATTGCAGCAGGCCAAGCTATAAAAACATCTCTTGTCATATTTGTTATTGCAGCAGGCCAAGCTATAAAAAATCTTTTGTCATATTTGTTATAGCAGCAGGCCAAGCTATAAAACATCTCTTGTCATATTTGTTATTGCAGCAGGCCAAGCTATAAAACATCTCTTGTCATATTTGTTATTGCAGCAGGCCAAACTATAAAAAATCTTTTGTCATATTTGTTATTGCAGCAGGCCAAGCTATAAAACATCTCTTGTCATATTTGTTATTGCAGCAGGCCAAGCTATTAAACATCTCTTGTCATATTTGTTATTGGAGCAGGCCAAGCTATAAAAATATCTCTTGTTATATTTGTTATTGCAGCAGGCCAAGCTATAAAACATCTCTTGTCATATTTGTTATTGCAGCAGGCCAAGCTATAACAAATCTCTTGTCATATTTGTTATTGCAGCAGGCTAAGCTATAAAAAATCTCTTGTAATATTTGTTATTGCAGCAGGCAAAGCTATAAAAAAATCTCTTGTCATATTTGTTATAGCGGCAGGCCAAGCTATAAAAAATCTCTTGTCATATTTCTTATTGCAGCAGACCAAGCTATAAAAAATCTCTTGTCATATTTGTTATAGCGGCAGGCCAAGCTATAAAAAAATTTTTTTGTCATATTTGTTATTGCTGCAGGCCAAGCTATAAAACATCTCTTGTCATATTTATTATTGCAGCAGGCCAAGCTATAAAAAATCTCTTGTCATATTTGTTATTGCAGCAGGCCAAGCTATAAAAATCTCTTGTCATATTTGTTATTGTAGCAGGCTGTTTTTTTTGTTTAAACTGATTAGGTTAAACAAAACAAACAAAACAGTAAACATGAAGCTGTATTATATCACACGAGGCTGAATCTATCAATAATTATGAATTGTCAATTACAGCAATTACACATGACAGTAAGTTATCTTGGGTTTGGTAATATGCATTCAAATCATCAAAGACAGAATCCATGCGGTTTAAACTTTGTTCAATTAATTCTTTAATTGGTTTCATGAAGGTGATTTTTGCAGCCGAAGATTCCAGATTTCTGTTGCAGAAAATGTACGACTATGGAACCTCGTTCCCAGTCTAATGATCAAAACGTAAACATATATTGAGGAGTCCCTGTAAAGAAAACAAATCTGAAATGACTGCTTTACATTTGTACAATTCCACTAATACTGAACTTTAGAATGTTCTGTTTACCGTCTCCTGTGATATGAAGATACAATAACAGGTTGCTAAGGAAAGGTGCTAGACAGAACATATCTTTACCACTTGACATACCTCGTACATTTCCTATGATCTGTAAGAAAGGTAAAGGTATGCACTTGAGAAATTGCAATTTGCATTGACATTTGTTGAGCATTTGACCTCGTGAAATTTAGAATACATATTAGACTAACAAGAGATCTTGAGCCGATAATGCAAACTGTCATTTCATGTTTTTTTTTAAAAATAAAGTCACTAACATCTCTAAAAACAATGATGGGAAGTCATTAATTTTGGAGCAAAACTTTGAACCACCTGCACTAATATTACAAGAAATTTCTCGTTAAGTTGAATATATTATTGCTAAAATGTTATGGTATGTGATACACCATTATCATAATAGTCAAAAAGACTAAAATAATGGAACGATAATTACTTCATTGATTTACTACCACCGTAACCAAATTGTTTTTGTCAATCATCGTTAGTTACGCATTCATCTCCAGCTGTTAAAAGTAAAAAAACTAGAATTGTCTTGTTATTTTTAATCATCACCAGTTAATGTCAGACGGTTCTACATTATTTACGACGGGAGTTCTTTCCATAGTCATATAGGATCACATTTACTATGTGTGAGGGTAAAATGCTTTGCGCACATTCTTTGCAAGAGTAAGACGAAGTTAGTAAAGGGCAAGAATTGACTTGCAGTTTATTTTCTTTTTATTGATTTAATGAAAAAAGTAAAGGCAAGACAGTAAGAACAGGATGTCATTATATTCGATTGGTTTTAATGAAAACAATTAGGAAAATATAATCTTATGTTTAAGTATGTTATTTAGATACATGTCACGAGGCCAAACTCCTGTATTTACTTTTTCAGTGCGACTTGCATTTCTAGAATTAAAGCAAAGAGAAGAAATTAGTATTTTTTTCTTCAAACTGCAGTACCAATATTTACAACAGAACCACGTTTCGTCTATGTGTGTCTATTCTTTTTTTTGTATGGGCCTAAGGCAAAATATACTCGCAACAAACTATACTAACACTGCTCTTTAAATACCTTCACTGCTCAGACTCCAAATGCTGACAGGCTATTCAATAGCGAGAAATACTTTTTTGAGCAGAAATTCGTATGCGGCTTAAGTGCTTACCTGTTGAACCTTTTTCTGTTCTTCCGAATCATGTGCGGTTTAATGCAAACTTAAACATTAATTAACTACCACACTTACCTTTCTTACATTAATCACAGTAACATATCGATGTCCTTATGTCTGTACGTTAAATAAAATGTTATCATGTTAGAAACGTTTTTTCCCCCCCGGTGTAGCTGTATTAAATCCATTTGACATTCATTTGTAACGAATGAAATTGTTAGATACAAAATCTTCAGCTGAAGAAGGAAGTTTGTCATTGGTTAAACGTGTTTCTGTTGGCAGAATTCGTTATAATTATTGTTAATTTTATTGCCTCTGAAAATGATGGAATAATAATAATAATAATAAATACAGCCGTGCATTAAATATCAAAACTTTTTAATCATGGAAAATAAAACTAAATGGAATGAATATATAATAAATATGACGGCATATTTAATTTATTTTACCGAAAATATACACTCAACATTTTGTTTAAAGCCTAAACTGTAATGTCAATACGAGATTCGATTACTACGCGCGTTATTAGTTGGAAGTTAGCAGTAGCAGTACGCAGTAGCAGTTGCCAGTAGAAATTAAATCATACATGAAGTTGGCAGTAGCAGTACCAGCAGAAAAAACGTGCCAACTTCACGTTTTTCCTACTGCTACTGCTCTTAATGCTACTGCCAACTTCACGTTTTTCCTACTGCTACTGCTGTACTGATACTGCCAACTTCACGTTTTTCCTACTCGTACTGCTGTACTGATACTGCCAACTTCACGTTTTTCCTACTGCTACTGCTCTTAATGCTACTACCAACTTCACGTTTCTCCTACTTGTATTGCTATACTGATACTGCCAACTTCACGTTTTTTTCCTACTGCTACTGCTCTTAATGCTACTGCCAACTTCACGTTTTTCCTACTGCTACTGGTGTACTGCTCAAGCAACTTCAAGTTTTTTCTACTGCTACTGCTGTTACTGCTACTGCCAACTTCACGTTTTTCCAACTGCTACTGCTGGTACTGTTTCAGCCAACTTCACGTTTTTTCCTACTGCCACTGCTCCTACTGCTACTGCCAACTTCACGTTTTCCCACTGCTGTGTACTGCTACTGCTCAAGCGCGTTCAGTATTTGCCAATGTCCGTAAACTATACCCGTATGGGGCATAAATCATGTACCCTCATCATGTAAATATCTCTATAACGAAAATCTTTATTTTTTTCAAACAGCAAATTACAACCCAGTATCTACAAATATGCAGTAAACACTAACGGTTTCACCAACTGAATGATGCATCAACTAAATACAAAATAATTACGGTCACATGGGTAGTCACGGGATCATAGACAAATCTATATTAACTGCAAACATAACGAATTCCCAATATCTGTTATGCATTTAGACGTTCGTTAGAGGATTAATTGTAACACATTAAATAAGTCCTATATTTTAAGTGTAACTCATTAAATAAGTCCTATATTTTAAGTGTAACACAATTAATAAGTACTATATTTTAAGTGTAACACATTAAATAAGTACTATATTTTAAGTGTAACACAGTGAATAAGTACTATATTTTAAGTGTAACACATTAAATAAGTCCTATATTTTAAGTGTAACACAATTAATAAGTACTATATTTTAAGTGTAACACATTAAATAAGTACTATATTTTAAGTGTAACACAATTAATAAGTACTATATTTTAATTTTAACACATTAAATAAGTACAATATTTTAAGTGTAACACATTCAATAAGTCCTATTTTTTAAGTGTAACACTTTAAATAAGTCCTATATTTTAAGTGTGACACATTAAATAAGTACAATATTTTAAGTGTAACTCATTACATAAGTCCTATATTCCAAGTGTAACACATTAAATAATACTATATTTTAAATGTAACACATTAAATAAGTCCTATATTCCAAGTGTAAAACACATTGAATAAGTACTATATTTTAAGTGTAACACATTTAATAAGTACTATATTCCAAGTGTAAAACACATTGAATAAGTCCTATATTTTAAGTGTAACACATTTAATAAGTACTGTATTCCAAGTGTAAAACACATTAAATAAGTACTATATTTTAAGTGTTACACATTTAATAAGTACTATATTCCAAGTGTAAAACACATTAAATAAATACTATATTTTTAAGTGTAACACATTTAATAAGTACCATATTCTAAGTGTAAAACACATTAAATAAGTACTATATTTTAAGTGTAACACATTTAATAAGTACTATATTCCAAGTGTAAAACACATTAAATAAGTACTATATTTTAAGTGTTACACATTTAATAAGTACTATATTCCAAGTGTAAAACACATTAAATAAGTACTATATTCTAAGTGTAACACATTTAATAAGTACTATATTCTAAGTGTAAAACACATTAAATAAGTACTATATTTTAAGTGTAACACATTTAATAAGTACTATATTTTTAGTATATTTAATCTCTGCAAGTAAAACTGGATATATAAATAAGGCTTTATGAAAACAATATGATTAAACATACATTAATATGTCCAAGTATCTTGACTAATTGATGTATATATGATGCCCGCTCGGTTTCTGTCATTTCATTAACACTGAGATAAGATGGACCTTGTTGATCAACACCGTCCAAAGTACCATTGGGAAAATAATTTACCTTCATTTACTATTGAATTCGAAATGCTACGTAATTTTTTCATTGTAATTTACTTTTTCGGAACATCTTGTGGTTACGCTTTTCGGAAAACAAATCAACAGACTGTACGTATTCTGGGCAAGGCATCGCAGCGATAAATTGCTAGTGCAAAAGCAATCTGAAAATTGTTTTAAAAATATTTTCTTAAGCATGCTCTTCCGTCCATGGAAATACGCAGTTGAATGCCTATCAACAAATGCACTTATTTAGTTACCAACTTTATATACTAGTTAATGAGCTTGGGCTTTGTACTTACAATGTAAGTGCAAATTCTTGAATTTAAATCATCTCAAGAGAATACTGTTCAACGCCCTGTGGACTCAGGTGTAAGATTTATTCACAGCTGTCAGTTTTCGATTGATTTTGTTCGACTCATGGGTCAGGAACTTTTTATTATGGTTCATTTATTTATGTATCTGGTTAACTTTTATATCAGCTGATCCTGTATTAACTTGCCATTTGAATTATATTTTAAAAGCAAAAAACAGAACAATGCAAAAACAAGTGTAAATGTTTATAAAAAGTTATTTTTGTATACAGATACACAGACCGGCTTTCTTGACGTAAAGACGTAAAATGTTGCATAGCTGTTCCTGCAATATCTCATTGCAGTTTCATTTTTTCGCGAACTACTGGTGAAAAAAATGTTTTGCTAAACTGCCAAGCTAGCGTAGTTGATGATCTTTCTCATAGCAACTTTTGCAAATGTTTTGTTTTTGTATCTGTTTCATCCCGTTTCCTGTATTAAAAAAGCTGGAACCGGAAACTCGCAAAACATTATCTTCTGTAAACCTGTAATTCAATGTTGCATTTATATGAAAATGTGTCTATATCAATTTGTAAAAAAATATTCATGGAAGTCAATAAAGTTGCCTGGACAATTAGGCTGATTTTTGCGCTTTGAAAAGAAACAGTAAAAAGGTTGACAGCATAGAAGAGTAAAACCTCGGATGACAGTCCGATAGCTTGATGGAAACATTGGAAACATTTACAAGTAAACAAATTTAAAGTGATATAGTTTGATAACAAACCATGCAGATGATACATACACATGACTTTGCCTTATTAATGTCAATGCCCAAAATGTAAATTTACATATAACAATACCTAAAACAACACAGGCTATTGCCAAACAAAACAAGAAAAATCGTTTAAGTGTAATGAATTATATAATTTGTTACTGCAGAAACTATTACGATACGAATATGAGTACGTTTTTCTCGGCATGGAACAAAATACAGTGTTTATACCTATATACAATATATAAACTTGTAGGATACACTTGTTGTGTTGTATTGTATTGTATTGTATTGTATTGTACATAACTCAAAATTACTATGATTGATGAAATAATAAACCTGTAAGTGACAAACATTTAAGCGTTCTGTGATATCAATGCTTTTATTGAATTTTCTAAATCAATCTTAGATATTTATCAGCAAAATAAATGCCCCATATTTTCTAGCGCGTTTTCTTTTTCCGAACATATTTTGCATTGAATATCTAAACTATTTTATATACCTAAATAGAACCGATTTGCACTGGTGTGTTTCCTTACTAATTGTTTTTCACAAATTGAAAGTATATTGATTTATAAAGTTGATGCTTTTAGTTGAAATATTTAATTTATCTAAAGGTAGGAGAATATTGGCATTATTGCAAAATTGAAATTTACAGTTTACATGGACAGTGCTGTATATTTTGACGAAAGTTTAAATGTGAACACATTATGACGGAAATATTATTTGCACACCTTACGATGAAAACTGACCCAGCTTCCAATTTTCATCTGGCAAATTCTTACAGCACATAATTAATCCTACATTTCCATGCTTTGATGCAAGGTTACAGTGACTTTATGGCTTTTTAAAATCTGTCAGGAGAAAAGTGTCTCTAACTTTTTGACAGAAGTGAATAACGAATATCATTTTTCAATCTAAATACTGGTCGTTTTTATTTCACATAACAAACTGTCTGTACTAAAGTGAAAGAAATGCAAAATGTAATCTCTTATTGACACTTTTGCAATATCTCTCGTCAGAATAGATGTATAATTTTGTTTTAATACAAAAGCCAAATATGCAATGTGTGAATTGTATCTACACCTTATGAATTTTTATACTCTGAGATAATAGCTAATATTTGAAATGTCCACACCTCTCAGGATTAACTGTACTTTATTTCAAACTATGTGTAATTTATTTACGCAAGTAATGTTAATATATTCTTCTGTCAAAACACGCTGGTAAGTTGATATCACGCTTCATGTACATGGAAGTTTTATGGTTCCAAGCAGTCCCAAAGACAAAAACCGTAGTAAACCAGTAAATACATTTACATAACAAATCAGAAACGAATAACTCATTACAAACGTAAGACTAAAATCTAACAGAATGCCAGGTAATAGAATGACCTTTATAAAATTTGTAATTATGTTCAGACATTTTATTTCTGAAGAATTTGTCTTTACTTGGCACAGTAACAAGGTAAGCATTTTTTTTAAAAACTTTATAATGAGTGGTGATGCTAGTCGCTAAAACTGTCTTACCGAAAGCTGTAATTCGATGAAGTACTCAAGAATGTACCATAACAACAGAAATATAATTATGTTAAACTTAAAGGTACATTGCACTCGACTGGAAAGCTATTTATGTTTTGCTGTTCTTTTGGAATGTGTTGTTTAAATTATGTTATAAAAGAAATAATAAGGCAATATTCTGACAAAGTTTTAACATCAAGTAAAACATACAAGTTCTAGAGTGTTCAGAGAGTTTACCACAGATCTGAGCTAGTAACCAATTTTTTAATGCTGACTTAGATTTAGAACAAATATAATTCAGATTCCAACTCATTTAAAGGATCACCAGGGTAATCATTCGGAGCAAAATTCATTTTGGCTCAATTAAAAAGTGGCCTCTGTAGTGTTCACAAGCTAAAGTGCCAAAGGTGGGAAGTACAACATACAACGGACAAGTACCGGTCACAAACGCTCGCGTTCGGTGGAGTATAAAATACTCTACAATAGTTTTTATTAAACCTGGTTATTGTAATGCTGAAGTCGGCGGGCGGGCGGGCGTCAACTTTTGGTTTCCGCTCAATAACTTGAGTTTACTTTGGCCTATTGACGCCAAACTTGGTGTATGGGTAGCTTATATCAAGAGGCAGCTTGGGATTGCTACCCAGGTGTCTGTGATCAAGGTCAAGGTCACTGTTGCTGAAAATAGAAATTCAGTTTCCGCTCAATAACTTGAGTTTGCTTTGATCTATTGACCCCAAACTTGGTGTATGAGTAGCTTTTATCAAGAGGCAGCTTTGGATTGCTACCCAGGTGTCTGTGATCAAGGTCAAGGTCACTGTTGCTAAAAAAAAGAAATTAAGTTTCCGCTCAATAACTTTAGTTTGCTTAAACCTTTTGACACCAAATTTAGTATTTGGGTAGCTGATATCAAGATGCAACTTGGTATTGCTACCCAGGTGTCTGTGAACAAGGTCAAGGTCACTGTTGCTTTAAAAAAGAAATTCAGTTTTCACGTAATAACTTGAGTTTGCGTTGACCTGTTGACACCAAACTTGCTGTGTGGGTAGCTTATATTAAGATGCAGCTTGGGATTGCTATTATGATATCTGGGAGCAAGGCCAAGGTCACTTGCTTACAATAGAATGTTCCGCTTCTACTCAATAACTCCAGCACACTTTGACCTATTGATACTCAACTTGGCATGTGTGTAGCTTACATGAAAATACAGCCTGGTATTGCTACTCAGGTATCTGATTTATTTTTATTTTGAACTATTGAAACCAACTTTCTGTGTTGGTACCAAAATAACAGCACCATTTTTACTTCACTGCCATATTTCTTCCTAATTCCTGTCACATCAATACTTGGTCGTTGAAAACCTGGTTTTCGTCGCATTGCGGCGCTTCTTGTTTTATTTCTTTCACACTTGAAAATATAAAGACATAAATATCGTTTAAGAATAGATCAGACAAACTTTTTACACTCGTACCTTGTTGAAAATGTCTACAAATGTCTCAAATACTTCTTTGAAACTGAATTCTACAATCAAATTTATGAAAAGATAAACACACAAAAACTGACATGTTGTTGAATGCATCACAGAAAATCGGAATAAGCCTTACGACGTATCTAAATAACAGTAAATTCTTCTTCACACGATTTATTGCACAAAAAATACACGCAGATCAAAGTTGTAATTTGTAAATCTTCATGCAGCATTCAATAAAACGATAACATTTACTATGATGTTTTAAGTATTTTAAATCACTTTTGAAATGACTAGAAAGGTGTCAGAAAGTCAAAAATACGTTCCACGTATTAGACAAATATTTCACAGTATTTAATTTGTTTCTTAATTAAGTTCTGTTCAAAGATATAAGCGCTATGTGCATTGTCATAATAAGCGTTTAATTTGTCAAAACGTTTTTTTTTCTCTGTAGTATAACACTAATTTCAGGATACATATTTCCTGGAGATATTGTTTTAAAGTTTAAACCTTTAAGGAATTATTTGTCACAATGCCAAATAATGGTTTTGTATCTTTTTGAAAAGTAAATGTTAATTAAGACAACATAATTAATTTTCCATTACCTGAATTTTTTTTTTAAATAAAAATACATATTCCTTGTTTCACCATGGTATTCGTACATATGCATAGTTTTGTTGCCAGTGCGACAGAAAATTGTTCACCTGAAAGATATCTTTAGAATTGTTAGTTGCATATATTGTACGAATGCACCTGAATATCTTTCAGCAAGTGCGTTTATTCAATTATCAGCTAAATACAAGCTTAATGAGTTGGTGCTCTGCATCTATGATTCATTTGCCTAACATTTACAGGTCTTATCTTTTTTATTTAGAAAATATTTTTCAATTTCCTGTTATTCCAAGTTCAGTATAAAGCTGTTAAGTATTTGTTTGCATCTGATGTACCTGATTCATTTCAATGAGAGGGGAAATAGTATTTTTATATCTGTATTTATAAGGTATATACTGACAGATTATTTCACACGGTAAGGTGGATATTATATTGAAAAAAAATAGTGAATACAAAGCAATAACCTGGTATACATAACAAAACTTTAGATGTTTTCGGACCAATTTTAGTTTTATTGAAGTGTGCGTTGTCAAGATGGGAACATAACTTGAATGAAATATTTTGTTTCCACATAACCAACCGAGTTATATATGCATTGTTAGTACCGGTATTAGTATAACTTTTTCATTAACTGTTGTTTTCTTAGATGCTAAGCCAGAACAGATAATAATTTATTTCTCTTTTGCTGTACATCTGAAATTATTACAGACGTGTGTGTTTGTTCTCTACCTAACTTGTAAACTGGTGCAGATCCGATCATGCAAATAATCTGTTAGCAATATTGGAGGCACTGAGGATATTTACCTTTTGTGGTAATGAAAATTGAGCAGTCAACTTAGAAAGATAGAAGTAAGGAGTACATTGAACTTATGTTTAGGACAAGTGAAGCAATTTAAAGAACGTCTGAATTTCAGTAAAGATTAAGTTTTTCACATTCACTTTTTTACAAGTGCTTAACTCTCACTTTATTTGAATTATATAGAGGAATTATTAATTTGTAAGAATTTTCATCGCATCTTTATGATATAGGGAAGAACGTTATAGTCTTTTTTGATATAGGCGTTTATAAATAACTCTTTAATACAACGAAAGACTCACTGAGCCGAAGTGTGTAGGTATAATAAGCCATGAAAAAGGTTTCTGAGACGGTACTTTTGTCTAGAAACAACTGTTTTGACAAACGCTTCAAAATTGCTTACTCTATCAAACTATTGCAAATTCTTTTTATTGTAAGTTAAACCAAAATGTACCATAGCACCAGATTGCCACGAAAGCACAGACAAGACGAAGGGGTTAGGTTAAAAGTTATTTATTCCTGTCCATTGCACCAATTTCTACTAAACATGTTCATCTTATTACGCAGAACTCACTTTGTCAGCTTGTCCTCTCATAGACAACAAACTCTGTATTGCCATTGCGATGGATATTGACGTTGATTTCTGGTTCTACCACATCAACAGAGGAATGTTACCTATGTTCTTCGAACACTTTTTTTCAGAGTAAGAGCAGAAGAGGCACTACCTAGAAACTAGAAACATTCGTTCTATTTATTCAATGTTGTTAAAATCCTAGTTTTGACATTTTTGAGACATCGATATGATCTACTTTGATACTTTGATTTTTAACCTTCAAACTTCATCTAGGAATAATGGCATTATAGTAGTCTCATTAAAACTTTCGTCTTTTGAATCAATATCTCTGAAAATGGTCTTATTTTGTATAAAACTGTCAATTTGTTTGATAAAGTTTTACGCATTATGATAATTTTTTCTTACAAAAACTATTTATATCATAGGAGGGATCAGTAGACGTAAACAAATTAAATATTAAATCAACTCAGCATAACTGCATTTAACGAGGCCATGTTGTAAAGCTGTTACGAGAAGCAACAAAATCACTGTACAAAAATGCAGAGACGGTCAATGCACAATAAAAATCCATAAACAAAAACATTAGTTTAGATCTATGCAAATATGACAAAAGCTACAAAGAATATTTTAGTGTACAGATGCTGAGACAGTAGGAGAATTCACACAAAGAAATTCAAATACAGATGCTATGGAAAAAATAACAACTTTCCAATACAAAATGTTTTTCTTAAAAAAACATCTTCGGTTTGTTGTATTTATCTCGATACAATATTGTTTCCCTTTTTGGTTTTTCTTCTGTTCCGCTACGAAAGCGCCTCGACTCTATTATATCAAACATTTATAGCTATTTCATTTATGGATGAAATTACTCCTTATTGAATTACACTATTCAAAGTTCATATATTAGCATGAAGGGGTTCAATCTGAAGAGTTATAATCTAATACATTAGATTTGAAAAAAAATTACAAAAGGCACGGATTTGATGAGCATGCATTTTCTTTTACGTTATGTATTACTCCTGTCTTGAAAGCAATCTACAGAGAGTCTGTTGTCGTCTGTCTAATGTTACTCTCTGGTCTATTTCTGAATTCTTGAACACGACTTTACTTTTAGGAACTTTGAGAATTAACATTCTAAGAATGTTTCGTGCCTATGAGAAATCTCTTAAGGGTTAAGACTAATTGACATAAGCCATCTTAAATGCATATAAATTGTTACCCCTATTATATCTTTATCTTTACTTGTACAGCAATGGTCTTAAACTTGGATATGATAAGTGCATAACAGGCCTCTAATGCTAGAAGATGTAGAAATGCATTTGGCTGTCTTCTCAAATTGTTAAAAATATATAAAGGGAATCTTGTAATTTTAAATGGAGAAGCAATTTGACACTATTTGTGATTGAGGTTACCTCTATGTCAGTATTTGTTTCATTATCATTATTTGATAATGTTTGTTCTTAGTATGATAAATTAGTTGCATTTAATTAAGCTTGATTTATCAATGCTTTGATCTGGAACATAACAACACTTTTGGAATGGGTACGATAATTAAAGAAAGGCCAATATGTGTCAGTCACTCCTTTGATCTGTTAAGTGAACAGTTTTTATTTCATCTGCAACATCCATTAACTATAGCATTCTCTTAGCACTAATGAAGTGATGGTAAGTATCAAGGGTCAGTATCCTTCTAGTATATACCGATAGTCGTATTGCTGACTTAAGAGTTTTAATTACCAAGAATTTGTTTGGAACTGTTATACAATTACTGCGCGCAATTGTTAGTTCCTATTGTTTAACATAAAGAGATCGCACAAGAAGTATTTTTATTCTTAAATAAAAAAAAACAATGGTGTTTAGTGTAGATTGAGGGTTTAATTAAAACTTTACAGTTAAGAACAACCAATGATATATCAGGAGAGAACATAATATATTACAAATATCGAAGTCATCAAGTCCGTAAAAGGAATTAAAATCATAAGGGTAAATAAAGCACTGCTGATGGAAATAAAATGAAAGATAAATGATATAAGCAGTATAAAAACGGCATACAAGATGTGATAAAACATGCTTTAAATATTTATTGTCGATATTAGTAGTCTCATGTAATTTAATTTGTAATGTAATTTGCTTTTTAGAAAAATTAGACAAACAACCGAACTAATTTTAGCTTTAATTGTTATTATTATAAAATACCAATTAAATTACAATAATTATAACAATAATAATAATAATAATAATAATAATAATAATAATAAAATGATAATAAGATAACTGTTATAATATCATTATCATAATCATCCAAATCCTCGTGATCTAGACAGGAAAATACTGTTGCATGTCACCGCAGGTACAGATCTGATAAAATAAAGAAGAAATAAATATTGAGAGTCTGACATAGAAAAGTGCTGTTTTTTTATATTAGTGATAATTAAATGTGGTAATCTGCAATAATTTCGATGGTTAGGATGGAAGTTATTATAAATAAGTTTAAGGTAACACATAGTGATATAACATATGGTAAAGTTGGACTAAGTGTGTCTTTGTGTAAATTAAGAAGAAGATTCGTAGTTGGTGTAAAACTCCTAAAGTGACTTGCTTTTGTTGCATTTATACAGTTTCATATATTGGCACTTCCTTTGTATTTTTAGTTGACATTTGTTCAGAAATCTAAAACGAAACAGTCATAATCTTCAACGTTTGTGAAAACAAGTCTTGTATTAGATCTACCTAAGATAATTATACGTAAGGGGGACTACTCTGTAAAGAATTTAAACAACCTTGTACTGGTTGTCTCTCTTAGCTTATAGTGAGGTTAGAATTGTTGCATTGAATGAGAAAAGTCAATCATACATATACTTTCTTATATAGTATATGTAATTCAAAATAGTTTTAAAGGCTTTCCTGTAATGTTTACTCTTCCGTTATCTACAATACGTGTAATGTTAGATCTATATTTTATTTGATTTTTGTTGTTGTTGTTTTAGATGACCTCAGACTTATCATTATGACTAAAGAAGAGAAGAATCTACTACTGGAGGAAGAGGTCCAGGAACTTAGTGATTATGTAAAGAAAGTGCAAGATGACTCCCGCCGCCGTGAGATGGAACTACTTTCTGAGATGGACTTGATTCATGGGAAAAATGAGGTACCTTTTATAGGTTTACTCTCTTGAACATTTGATTGAAAATTAAAAAACATTGATGTCAGAAAAGGGCTTCTGGTGGTACATTTAAGCGTGCTTATAGGTATGTCAAGATCCTTGTCATCAGTTACCGATTTTCAAGCGATGTAACGTCACTGAGAGTACTACGTAGAGTAGAACTTCACTAAAGAAAATGTCACATATTTTGATCTTTCTGGTATTAACCTCTTATGAACATAAGTTTTTTTTGGCAGACGCTTTGTCCCACAATTCTACTAAGGTGATACTTATAATGCTGAACACGCACGCACGCACGCACGCGGTGTCTTGTTTTTGTCTTCCACAGTTCAGATAGTTTTGAAAAGTTCTAAGGTTGAATAAGTTTACTTTGTTAGCATTTACCTGAAATATTTTAGATTCATATTAACCTGACTTATATAAGCCAAGATATCTAACAGAAAACACTGTCTGAAGCTATGTATTCCCAGCATGAAGGCTTGAACTGTAAGATAACAGGCATTCTTTACGTAATGAGAACACTAGTGCAATGCTAAGAAGTACTGGAACCTTGAAGCCTTTTTTTCTTATCATATAATTCTTTAAGATATTTCTGAAACATTAACAACAGGTGGGAAGTAACAGTTTTATTATTTTTTCCAAAATGCTCTTTTAACCGAAGGAATTTTGTGCAAAACAAAGTTTGAACAAATACTGTCTTTTATGTTACTTTACAGACAGTTAATCACATTGTTAGACTGATCTTGTCTATAACTGTAGACCCAATGAGATTTTTTTTTTGACCAAGGTATGGGAGAAAGACAGAAAATATGTATATTAAAATTGTGAAGCCCGTAGATAAACGAAACAATTAAATAAATAAATATATTGAAGCAACCAGTTGAGATCATAATTCTCGGCAAGGGTCTCAAAATGTATTGCTATTGTCGTAGCTTCTTGCCATCAATAGCTAAATAGTATTTCATTGCTTAGAAATTATCAACAACATTTCCATGTGAATATATTGCATAAGACGTTTAATAACATCAAAAATTAAAGTTGATCTTTGATAATATATGAACCAATTACGAAATGAGTCATTACAAATATATAAATGTTAAAGAAAATGAGGAATCCAGATCCAGAAATCTATCTTTGATGTTTTCGTTTTCACAATAGCAGTCGTATAATATATATTCCATGGCCATCTTACAGTTAAAACTTGGAAACTTTATTTCAAAAACATCAGCTGCGTAATTTACTCACGCCGAGAATGTTGTGTCTGTTGTAGAAATCAACGTAAAAAACTACACTTGATCTAAATTATGATTTGAGCATTTGCCTTTGGCATCACTGCAGTCGCCAGTTGGAATGCTTCTGCTAATGCAGAACAAGAAAACATGTTTAAAAAATTGTCTAGAGTAAAGCTGTTATGTACGGACCTGTTATGTTCATTATCATGAAATAACATTTTGATGAGGTTGTTTGTTACATTTACATTTCAATTAACAACACATCAGGAACATTGATGTTCTGGAAGTCCAAAAACTTGAAAACACGTATGCGCCGAATGCTTGAAGGTATTGGGAGCTTAGAACTGATTTTTAGGGACGTTCTTGTAGACACAAAACGACAAGGACAACGATTTTTTCTCCCTGTTAACCGAAACGTAAGCCTGCAAGTACTTTCCGGAAATTTGTAATGTCTTATGGTATTTTATCAGGTTTAAAGTGAGTGATATTTGTTTTCAGAAGCAAGGTCTCCAAATTGTTCTTTGCGTCTCAGCTGAATTTGACAAAGGCTTTGAAATAACCATAAAAGTTGTAAAATTCTAGAGAAATGAAACAAGGCTTGAAATTACTATAAAGGTCCTAGTGGCGAGGAGAAATGACAAAGGTTTTGAAATAAAAGTTGTTATATTGTAGAGAAATAAAAAAAAATAATACAATACTTATTCTGTGTTGAACTTTTTTGGAATCTTACGGAATTCATTATCTATAGACAAAATTTGCAAATTGTTAAATCTTTATAAAATGTTTTCGGATTCCTCAATCCGAAATAAGATGAGTTATGCTTTTGTTGATTACTTACAGTCAAATTCATTTTTTTTCAAATACATTTTTCCTTGCATAGTAATACATTTACTCAAATAGGAAAGGAAAGTATTTACTGGAAAAGAAAAATATTTACAAAACTCAGACAAAGTTATTTGCTTTCAATTTATAACAGTTGAGAGCTAAACAGCCTTTGAGTCTCGATGCTTTTTTATCATGTTACTTAATACAGAAGCTTCCAAATATATTTCAAGTGTGTTACTCGCTATGTTATCAGTGTAATGTTCATTTAACAATTCTTAAGTCATTAACGACAGGTGGTCTAATGTTTACGCCTGTGGCTTTAGGATTCAGTTCAAACAAGAAAATATATTCCAAGTGTTAAATGGTATGCTGGGTTTCAAATGGTAATTTAGTCAATTATCTGAAATAACAGATCTGTTTTTTTTTCCTTCAAAAATGCTTCGAGTAAAGATGGTTAAACTGTTTAGTCAGAAAAAAGTAACGATTTAGCAGGAATGTGCACTATTTCCCTACGCAAAATATTTAAGTCATGGTGCAACCTTATCATAGCTGAAGTTGTCCGTGCTTTAAGAAAACGTTATTTGTAGTCACAAATGTGTAGTTCTATCACCGTAGGTAGGAAAGTTACTGTGATATTCTGAATTTTGTAGAATTTCTGTGCACAAGGCGTATTTTATTGTTTAAAAATTAAACCCCTTAATTTTACTCAGAAACCAGATCAAACAGTGGTAATCTTTGATAAAATAGAAAAAATCCAACAGTAAACTGAATATTTGATTTTGGCTGAGGAAACCAACTGAATTAAAACTATATTACAACAAGGCAGTATTTACAATAAAATGCAGTTTTCTTGACTGGAAATGATTTAGACTATTGAAAGAATCCATACAAATATCTTAGAAATTAGAGGTGAAAAAGCGACTTGTGACAGGGCATAACGGTTGGATGAGCTTTTATTGTTTGGTGTTTGCTAAATGTATATCCGAATGTTCATAAAGAAACTTCCACCAGATCTGTTATGTGCTGACTATTAAGAAATAAAGTTTTGTAGCCTTGCTACCAAACAGCGTCAAAAGACCGTATTTAATAAACTGTTTCTTGGATTTCACATCTTAAATTGTTGACGTGTTCCAGTGTAGTTATTGTTGTCTAAGTGATTAGTTGATATAAAAGCACAACATTATGCATTTATAATTATTCAGACTTGAGTATTGTACTAACTACGCTATACTATGGACGAATCCAGGAACTAATATATTTAACCTCAACATTAAACATATTCTAATTAAAATCGTCATAAATTAAAAAAGAATGATCATTATCGTTTTTATCTTATAACAATAGCGGCGATAGGTTATCATGCTCATTACTTTTATATGTATATCTATTTTGTTCCATTTTTTTGGTCTAATGGCTTTGAAGAAGCAGCTCTGAGTTGTTTCAAGTGTGTTGATTGCCTTGTAATCGGGTAAATGTTCCTGAAACAGTTCTGAAATTATTAACAGCAGGTGGTCTTATATTTACGCCTGTGGCCATAGTTTTATTTGAAGACTGAACAATCGTTGGTAATATTTGATATTGAAAGTTAGATGTTATTTTATCTGATCAACATTTTTTCGTTTTTAGTAAACTCCAATCAGATCACATTGCAACGTAATATTTATTTTAAAATATAATACTACAAATAATAATAAATTTTAAAGATAGTTACCCCACGATTGGAAAACTGTTTGCTATCGTCAGTATTGCAATTTATGAGACATTTTGTCGAAATTAGGAATTCCAGATCATAGGAGACATTCATTTATTATAGCAACACCTGCTTTACATAAGTTAAATTATTTCCTGGTAAAACAAATAAGTAAAAGGCAGAACAAATTCTGTTCGATTTACAATGGTCTAAGTGTTCTTGTCTGTTTTTTAAAAAAATTTTTTTAACCAAATGCCCCCAAGTAACATTTTCTAAATGTAGTGTAAGTGTGTGAATCACCATTTCCATGGTATTATATATTTTTAAAGATGTTATTTAACATTTGATGGTCCTTTGTTTATCCCTGAAGTTATAGGATTGATCTCGAAAATTGAATATGAATATTAGATTAGAACGAATGTAGGAGTTTGTTTGAAGAATACTTATAGCTAAGTAGCATTTATAAGTTTTATTTGCACAGATGCATAACTGTTTCAGCCGTAGGATTTCTTAAACACGAGTTCAGAAAGTGTTAAGTCTGTATAATATCACAGCTTTTATTGCAGCAGATATAAACTCATCGCATTTTCACAATAACAACCTTGTTTTATAATTCAGTGTAAGTTATGTTTCAGATGTTGTTTGTAGCAAGGTTAAGCAGGAAGCTGGTAAAACTACTTTTAATATCTCTGACTGTTTATCAAAAGAAGTCTACAAAACCCTTATTTTGAAACCTTCGACAGGTTATCTCATTTCTCTGCACTTCACACATCATGTATAGTATTCAGAAACAGAAATTCATAACAACTACATTTAAAAAAAAACTGGGTAATTAAATTGCTCGGGTGTAAATTGTTTGTGTATAAATTGCATACAGTTAAAACATGAGCAATGAAAGTGTGCAAATGTGCTTTGTTCCAGTGTTGAATAAATAAACACCTTTGTTCTTGGTTGCCAGAACTAACTTTACCAGTTGCGTTTCTGTGGTTAATCTAGAAATGAAGTCTTTTCAATGCCAAAAAATAATAATAAATAAATAATAAAACAAATAAATAAAAGACTTAAATGCTAAGTGTATGGAGTTGCCTTTTTGTTTTGGCTTTTTAAAATCTGGAAAATCGTTTGAATTCTAGCAGCTTGTGACATGAAAAGACAGAAAAGTGTGTACTTGTACTTTTCTCTCCAAATAAGAGACAAAAAAAGAAAATCGAACGTTTCAAACTCTTGCTGTCATAGAACAGCGGTTGACATTAAATTGATACTTATAATATATAACGAAGGCAACGCATTTGGTTATGGAGGCTAAAACAGTGACACAACTTGATATATTGGCGGTTAGTGAGTCTTTATACTTTGCACATTTGATATTGGCGAAAGGTAGAAATTGACTGTAAATTATTGGCGATAATATCGAAGAGGTCGGAAAATCAAGATTTTATACATGAAAAACGAATTCTGCGTGCGCATCTTTCCCGCGAAGTTACATTAGAAAGCAGTAACTTAACTGGTGCTCCTTTCACAATATCTGTGTCTTTGTACCACGGCCGCTGATAGTTTTTGCTATACAATGTAAAGATTTTCAGTATTTAAATGAACAGACCTGAAGAACATTTTGCCCAAATATACGTCAAGAGCGTTTAATGCTAAGCAATCTTTATGTTCTTGTAGAAAAAAAGGCAGACGGTGCCTCTGCTATCTCTTGATTTAATGGTTGTTTAAACATTAAAGAAATAAAATTAGGATATTATTCGGAAGGTTGATAAGTCAAATGAAATGCAGCAAAAGGATTCCTTTCAAGGTCATCCGAACTGAAACTGATACTGTTTTTTGTCAAGTTATTAGATACTCGGTGTTAATATAACACAAAGATTTCATAGCCACAAAAATTGAATATACCTTTTCGTTTGGAACCTTTGATAAATAAACCATGTATATATTTCTACATGCCAGGATTTTGCACTCCATTTTTGTTTTTAAATAGGGTTATTTGCATTTGCAACTAGTGTAAAAAACTGGAAGTTGCTAAACGGCAACATTTCCAGAATATTTATAAATATTTTAAGATAGACATAACGAAGTCGAATCTTTTGCTTGTTCATTTTAATGTCTCTGGGAAAACAAATTCTTGTAGTTTAATATATTCTTTGAAACTTTATGCTCTGTTATTTGTCATAATAGACTTTTGAATCTGTCACTCTTTGAAAAAAGTAACACATTGCATTTAGAATATATTCAGTCAAACTGTTGAAGTTTCAGGTCCTAAAGAAGTGCACTTGTATTTCTAATCAATTATTATCATTTTAATCACATCTACGTCTTAGAAGTGCCACAAAAAAGTAGAATCCTGCCTTATCTCGTTCAAAGGTCTTGACCCTTCCTTAGCAGAAAATAGTTATCATTTTTACTACTCAGAAATAAACGGTGATAGTTTTGTTGTGTTTTACAAGAAGTGTCAGTTTTATCTCCGATCGTGGCATCCCAATCTTGTGGTTCGTTCATGCCATTCATTCGGTAAATCATTGTTTACTCCTTGTTGTTAATCAAAAAGATTTCTCATATGGTTAACTGATGATAACTTCTTTTCGACAGCAAGGCAGCATAACTTCAAGGTCACAAATTGTGTTTTACAGCTTACCGTTTCACGATGTGACAATTGTTTTTCTTTCGTATTTTTTTTCTCATTTTTTCTGCTTTTTTCGTAAAACGAATTTTGTATGGGACATAAACATCAACATATTATTCATTATTTATCGAGCTTTATTTTATAATCATAAGTGTGAATATTTCAGTTCCTTTTTTTAGTTTAAAATCTTAAAATCTCTACGAAACCTTTTTAATTGTTCACGACACCACATAAATAAAAATAGGTAGATACGTATGCTTCATAAAAAGTATAAGCCATAGAACAATTCATCAAAAGTATACCAAAGTTATACTAGAATATGTCAAGGACACCATTACTATTTGTCCTCAAAATTGAACACTTATATCTTGTACGTTTCTTATGACATTTATAAGAACATGCTCTTGATTTCCAGGACATTAATCAAGTGACAGTCCTGAATTCGAGAAATAATGTTATAAAATCAAGAAGCAATACTATCTAACCAACGGTTGTTCAATAAGTAAACAAAAAAGACTTTTTCAGACACATGGTATTTAATACAGGAAAAATTGTACTTAATTCAATTAATATGCGACAAAATAGCACTTCACGTCAATGAGACTTTTCTCGTAAGAGCTTACGCTAGAAGTAGCAGATACTTTTTTCATTCTGAGAGTTGTAAGAGAAGCAAATACGTGCAATGATCATGCATATCTTTTATATATCTTCTCCATTATCAGTCAGTTGCATTTCTCTTTCAATGCATCTTAATTACGTAAAGCAAACATGGCATGCTATAATCAATGTTTCTGCAACACACATGATTAAGCAAAGCACATACTGAAATTGCTGTGTAATCTAATTTTCTGGGTGTAAATAATTTATTTATAAGCTGGCTGTTGCTAAAAGATAACAAATGAAACATTCATTTGTCTGGGCGTGCTTTTGTTGAAGTCCACGTTACTATTTAACAGTTATGGTTTTGTTTGCCAAAATTGTGACTTCACCCTCATTTCTACAGGTTGGCAAAGATTCCACTTAACTCCAATTTTCCGTGACACTTCCAAGTTTTTTACGTATATTTATATTCATTGATATATATTTTAAAGTATCTGCTTGATAAGTAAAGAGGATGTTTGTTTTAACAAAATTTAAAATCACCATGTTTACCTATCAACACAAAATTGAAGAGCATTTTTTGAAAGAAAATAGGCGACATTGTTGAAAGTCTTTTTCAGTAATAAACCACGGAAAACATTAAACCAAAAAAAATCTCGCAATATCAAATATATATTAAGAAAGTCATGTATTGCTTGTTTTTTTTTGACAGGAATGCGTTTGAATTAAAACCTGTGTGATATTGTCTCAATCATGATTTTATAACATTTTTTTTTATTTATGTACCTTTTAGTGCTTAACTTTAATTCTTACTGAAAGAAATAAACTTAAATTCATATTTCATATGTGCCTTAATAATTCTTTTTTTCTTCAATATCGATTGTTTTGTAAGAGTGGTAATTCTTTATAGCAATTGAAAATATATGCATATAAATGTAGATATTGCAGTTAAAAAGAAAACAATGAATCGGTGACTTGAACTTTGTTCTCCCAAAGATGTTTCTCTGCTGCCTGTACAAGAAAAAAGCATGTAAGATTTCTGTCTAAACAGATTTGTCGACGACTCCATCAACTTTAAATTAGACCAAATTTCGTATTTCTTTCCGTTTTGTTTATCGGACTTATGAATGTAGCAACGTATTTTTGTATTTACACCTCATTTTGTGGAAGAGCTTGCAGACTGAAACAAACGGATAATTATTTCAGCAATATTCTTCATAAACAAGCAGTTGCGATCGTTATCCCACGATAGGAAACCTACTTGCTATTAACAGTTGTGCAATTTTTAAGACATTCTGTCTAGAGGTTTGAATTCCAGATATATGAAACAATTAACTATAATGTATACGTAAACAGAACCCATTTTCTATAAAAGAGTAAGTTAAAAATGATTGCTGTTCGGTAAAAATAGTGTAAATATTTGCTCTACAATTTAAGTCATGCCCTAAAGATATACAAATGTAGTTTGTCTGTATGTTTCTCATCTGTAATTGAATTATGATTGATGCTTCGTATCATAAATGGCACGTGGTACTTTGTTTTGCCCTAAAATTGCAAGGTTCAAATGTAATTGTTGAAACGAACTACGTTGTTTTTCAGCAGTTAGATAAAGATCAGTATCTAAAAAATTGTTGATACTTCACAAGTATTCTAAAAAATGTTAGAAGGAGTCAAAACGTATTTTAAGTTTGTTTTATTCCAAAGATAGACGAGACCATTTACTTAAATGAGAATGTAGGTATGCCAAAAATGATACAAGAATAATCATTTAGAACGAAATCTGAAATGCCATTTTGTTTAGGATAAGCATATCCAAATCAGTAAAATCAGTAAAATTATGGATAAGAATTTAAAAAAAGGAACTATTTCACACTGAATTTCGATCCCCGCGTTTCTCATAACCAGTTGACGTCGATTTTACTTGCTCAGGTGCTTCTCGGCAATAATACGGATTTGCAAATGGAAAATTTCCTTGTTATCAACGTTTTCCATAATGTTATCTGCTACCTGTTGAAAAGGTAAAGGATTTTATAATCTCATTTGAAGGTCTTGAACTTTGTTTAACAGAAAACAGTTAAGATATTTTCATCTCGAACATAAACAGTGATAAATCTGATGTAGTGCCTTACAAGCAGGGCGGGTCATTAAGTCTATATCTAACTTTTGCATCACAGTAAGACGTTTCCCGTTATTATCTTTTATGCTATGTGTTTTGCTAAAGCTTTTACTAGTTTTTGCCTTAAGGATTTTCAGTTCAAACCTTAATAAACTGCTATTCAGTTTTTACTTTTTATTTCGAATACAAGAGAGAACAATACACTAAAAAGGTAGATGTGCATGTATAGGCTTGTCTGTGTTTCCTTTTTGAAATAAAAGTCAAAAATAGAAACAATTTAAAGAAATGAAAAAGAAAGAAAAAACATATTTCTCGAGAAGCAAGAATTCGACCTGGCTTATTTTACGTCTACAGAAGTGTTTGAGGTTTTCATCACTATGCAAAATAAAGTCAAGCTGACAACACTTTTTACGGAGATTATAGCTTTATACAATTTGGTATATGGTCCACGGGTATCAATTACAGCATTACAGCGCAGCCTCATACTGGCAGTTATGTTCAAGTTGACCCTTATTTTAGGAGTCCATTTTATTCTTCGATAAAGTATAGCACCAAGCTCCGGTATGGTTCTTGACTGGACTTACCGAGCTTAAATTGCTGGCTGCAACTCGTTCTAAAGGTGCTTGATCTCCTTCCTATCTTGCAACCATTACAATATAAGAACGGGCGGGTATTGAGGATGAGGTTGTCGCCGCCGAACACACAAACGTTGGGTCCTACAGTCATCTTTATACCGCTGACCAGTCATTGTACCCCGATCGAGGACATAGTGCCTCTCTAGACAATCACCAAGACCTCACAATTCCGGGCTATGTTACCTGAATGAATCCTCTATCTTGTTCACCAACAACCCTAGTATGCCTAACTGTATTATAGTACTGAAGGCAATTTACAGAAATTCATTTGTTGTATGTCCTACCAACATTGTCATGAAGCCTGAACTATATATTTTGGGTGAATACTTTTCTTCAGATGCATTTAGAAGATCTTCACAAAGCTTGGTAGCAGTCACCTAAAGGACTCGTTAGTACCTGATTTATCAGAAACCAAGGACGGAGTGATGCACATCCACCTTTACCTCACGGTGAGAGGCCGTCTGTTCCGTTATGCTTTCAAAACGCAACATCTCCCATTCAGACTTCTAATGTTTGTATTAGCCATCTTTACCTGTAATTATAGGTTTAACTCATGAACAGACCCCTGGATTCATACACACAAAGTGCGAAATGGAACATACAACGACCTGTTGTTACACGTCAACGTTTCTTATAGGAGCATATAGTGTAATAGAAAAGTACCGAAAAGTATCAAAAAAGAAATGTACTAAAAAGTATCAAAACTACAAACAATATTATGCACTAAATATTTGGTGCTTAGCAAACTGGGGGTAGTATAACACAATGTTAAACACATCAACAGTTTGTAGAAAATATAAATAATTTAAAAAAGCTTGATTCTAAATGACAGATTTATGCAGCGCCTTTGAAAAATTTCGTTCGAAGCAGTACCACTAATTTTTATATTCTTTTATTAAAATATTTTGCGATTCAAAGTGGGACAAAAAGAAAAAAATATAGAGAAAAATGATTTATATAATTGTATGCATTTTAAATACAGCATAACCTTTATTATACAGCATACTTATTATCACCACTACTTATATATTGTAATTCCATGTATTAAAACACTGAAAACTCTTTCTCTTGTCTTCTATCAACATATTGCTACAGTTTCCATCGCAACTTAACTAACTGTGCATGAAACTGAAAAACTAATTAGCATTGTTCAGTTTGATATTTTGTTAAGTACACTTAAAGTTTGTTTAATCTAACAGTCCAAGTTGAATTGTTTGTTTAGAACATGAAGAAATTGTATGTTGTTACAAGATAACAAATGAAACATTGTATTACGTGCTTTGTTTCTTCTGTTGAATTATCTAACGTCTAGGTTCAAATGCCAAACTTTTTATAACATCTGTATTTCTGCAGTTTCATGGGAAGAACATCTTCGCAAAGGCCAAATTTTGTCAGAACGGGATAGCTTGTGCATTTTATGAGTTAACTATTAATTTTGTCATTTTTTTCGATTAATTGTAGATTTTAAACGTTGAATAATAGTTAAATAAACTTGTATAAAATGCAGATGCCATTTATTGCACAGACCGATGACATCCCCCAATTTATGAATAAGCGTATTCGAAATAATATCTATCAGTTTCAAATGAAATGAAAAATCGTAGGTAAAATTCACTACAAGACAAAATAAATCCTTTTTTACCTTCAATTCAGAGTAACCAGGTCAGATTTTATTGTTTCATTTTATCTTCTAGTTAAATTTTTGTGTTCACTTATTTTCCAAACAAATGTCATAAATGTTATTATGTTCAGTTAATTTATCGTATGTTTTGAAAATGATTTTGGCTAACCTTCTGTTGATATAGCTTGAATTCTGCTCTTTTCATCATTTTTATCTTCAGTATAAATGTGTTTTCATTCAACAAACAACGTTTAACCATTTAAAACAGGTGAAATGTAAATGTGGAAAATGTTGACATCTTTTAGATCAGACAAAAAAAACCCATAAAAAACAACAACAAAAAAAAAAAACCACAACTCTTTTCTTACTAAAATAAGAAATCATAACTAGATGGCTCGTTTTGAGTTTGGAAAAAAAAACTTTAATAATATCACATAATATCTTGCATCACGCTGGCTTTTTTGTCAATAACCGGTAAAAATATATATGTCAATTAAAAAAAAATATTGCCTTTGTTAATATATCATTGTCTTTAATTCATCTAAACCATCTAAGTGGTATGAGCATAGGCAAATGTCTAATTAAACTATAATCAACAAGTTGAGCACAATTTCCAATCGTTGATTCAACTAAGAACTTTTTTTATTTAACTAATTTATTTGTTCGTGCATGATGACCAACTGAAATGACTATTACGAAAATGGCCAAACTCTAAGATATTACACTAAGCAAGAAACTGTTAGAAAAAATTGTCAGTACTGGTTAACTGAAATAATAATAATAATAAAATATTACCATTAATTATATACTTATAAATGAAATATTGAGAAATACTGATGAAATAAAACGCGTATTTTCATTTTCCGTATTTTCACTGTAAAAATTTATTTTTCACTGCAGTGAAACATATTTTCCGTATTTTCACTGGTGTCTTGCCGAACTACTTTCTTCTAAATTCAGCCTATACATAAAATTAAAGGGGAATACTTTTGAAATGTAAGGTCAAAAAAGAGAGAAAGTATATAATAAACAGAAAATTCAAGTTTTTTCTATAAATATGGGATTTATTTTCATCTCATCGCCACTTGTGAAATATTTATTTTCATACAACTTGATGAAAATAAATCCCATATTTATAGAAAAAACTTGAATATTCTCTATTTATTTCATTCATTAATTTCGACTTGTATATGGCTCTACTGAGTATTTCCGTTCACACAATATAGAGTTTTGTTAACATTTAAAGGTGTACAGTCACCTTGATTGAATGTTCTTATTTGTCTTCGGTTCGTTTCGAAAGGCTGAGATTTACGGTTGAATGATTTTAGCTTAGTTATGGCCCTTAAATAAAAAGGCGTTTTGGCCTTTTAATGATTTTTTATCATCTGCTACACAGTAGCTGCGACATGCTACAAAGTAGCCGCGACATATAGGGATCACTTCTCCGTCGTCTGTCTGTCTGTCCGCCCATCACAAAACTTGTCAGCACTACTCCTCAAAAACTACTGGTGCAATTTCATCTAAACTTTACAGGAATGTTCAAGTCCATTTGTGCATATCGTCGCATTTTCCAGTTCAATGATTTTTGTCAGCGTTATTGCCCTTTACTGTTTTATTTTTTTTAGCAATTTGAATGAAGTGTTACAGGATTGATCGGTACCTCAAATACTTGCGCATATTTAACTGGTTTTTTGATTGAATGATTTTTGGCTGAGTAATGGCCCTTGAATAGAAAAGGCGTTTTGGCCAACAAACAGTTCAATCACCCCTCAATACAACTGCTTAATTGGCTATCACCAGGCGACACATGTTATCATTGATCGCTCTTGTTATTTTTGTTATAGAACACTTGATAATATATTATATAAGCTATGAAAAGATAGTATATCAAATGATATAACATGAATTGTATTCAGATTCGGCTAAATCTTACAATCTCTAAGAGTGGTGATTAAAAAAATCAACTGCCACAAGATTATGTTCATTTCTCTGCTGTTACGCTGCATGCGTTCTCAACATTATACTTAAACAGTTATTCCTTTTTCTTCAAAATATAGAATCTAAAAAGTTTACTGAATTAACATATCTTTTGAAATGTGTGCTTTTTGGAAGTTGAAAACTGTTCTGTAGATTGTAGAAATAAAGTGCACTGAAAAAAATACCCTTCTTATTGAATTCGTCCGTAATTTGGAGTGGTCGTAAGGCGGGCTTAAACTGTGTCCTCTTATCAAATGCATGAAAATAAAATACAGATACTTTTTCCACCTATTTCACAGATCTTGTACTTCAAAACATCATAAAAGATCGTAAATACTGTGGGGATTGCGTCTTTCCATTTAAAAGTGATACTTTGTCATTTTTAATGATTTTATGTATCAGTCATCTTGACATATATATGACGCTCAATGTAGAAATAATAATGAATGAGTTACTTATGTAACTTTTCATATGTATAAATGTTTCTTAACACAATTGGTCTATTATTTAAAACACTTAGTTTTCTGTATTAAAGCTTTCAAGGTAAGTGTTGTGATTTGCAGAGTTTGTTATTTTCAAAAATCTAAAATAATGTCTCGTATTTTCCCTTCATTTTCCATAAAGGTGTTTTCCATAAAGGTGTGCATTCATCCTTACAAAGATTTTCCATCCAGATGGTATTGCTCTTTCTTAAAAAGTTTCATATATATGGAGAAAAGGGAAACATTAAACAAACGTAATTGCTAATGTTTTGTTTGAAGAGTTATGTAGATGCTTTTTACGCCATTATCCATGATAAGTGATTACGCAATACGTTTGATCGATTTCAGCTTTTCTTCAAGAATTCATCGTCCTTTGTCTATAGTGTGAAAATCTGTGAATGAAACCCGCCATAGTGTGTTTGAAGGATTTGATTCCTCATGTTTAAAGGGAAATATAAACTGGTCTATAATAAATGCAGAACAATTATGCTGAGAAATATCAAGCGTGTGCTTTTATAACCTACTTCATTCTTAATAGCAGAATCATTTTATCGAACAATTTTAACAGAAAGTTATGTTATGATACTTTAGTAAATATGTTGTTTTTGTAACAGTTACCCATATCACCACTTATACCTGACAAAAAATTATACCGTCTAGCTGTATCTCATGATCTGGACAACAGTGGAGAAAAAGCAATCAGCCGCTCGCAGTGTAGGTGGCAAGCAAAGAAAATTGAATCTGATCTCGGGGATTACTCTATTGATTTCTATGTTAGATTTGTAAAAAATGTTGTGTTACTGTGCATAATATATACAAATTTTGAACCAGGCAGTCTTCTGTAAAATAAACAACTTTGTATCCTCGGTCAAATGGCACAGCCAGAATTTACAAACATATTGATCACTGTTTTCCTAGGGTTTCCGATTCCGTATTTCTAAAATCTAGTTATACATATCAAAATATCAGAGGGCTAGACCAGAGGGAAATAAAGTGAGAAAATGGTGTACAAATGCCAAATTTGTCTTTTTCTGATATAACATTACCTATTCTGACTGTTATCGTCCCAAAGCATACAAATAAAAATTCAGCTGCTTTAAACAATACTCCTATAGTAATGTTTAAATATTAAGTATTATTGTGAATAATTCTTTACAGTTTGCTATGGAATTATTAATTTAACAATGAGAATAATAGCTAGTATCGTATGTTTTAGTGAATCATGGTAGTACTGTGCCATCCAGAGAATGATTTGTCGAGTACATACGACTTATACAAGGCCCGTATGTGGTATAATTGTATGTACGACAAAAAATACCGAATTTTATACGATAGTGTAAAGTAATGACGTAGGTTTACCTTTTGTTAATGTCAAAGAGTGGGCACAGTGTGAAAACTGACGACTCCTGCTGTTATTGTACGGCTTGGTATACCTGCACCGTGTAAAATTTGTGAAATATACACAGTCGAACATCAAAGGTGATTAATTTTTTGCTTAAGATATGGATAACTTTTGACGATATAAGACAAATATTCCTTATCCTCGAAATCAATTTTGACACTCAAATTAAAAGCGCAGAACGTATTTTGAAAGCGTACATTATTGATCATTGAAACTTCTTTTATAAAAAACAAAACCCTTAAAAATAAACGACTTACAGACAAAAACAAAACAAATTGTTTACTTAAATTATTTTGTTGTTTAATTTTTTAATTGCATTAGGAGATAGAAATATATATTAATGATCTGAACAATACTTAATACGGGCGTTGGTATATGTCAATATGTTTTATTTCGTTTGATGGTGCATAAACGTCTTCCATCAAATAAAATAAATCAACGTCACTTTAAAATTCTCCATTTCTACATATAACATTTTATCAAACGTCTTTTGTACTTCTTTATCGGCTGCAGTTTGGAGCTAACTGACAACTGACAGATTACGTAAAACCAGTCTAAATCGAGTGTTAAAACGGGAAAAGGTTGTGCACTGCCAGGAAAAAAAATCATAATTTGTTTAAACCGATGAAATTTAAAGATAAAAAGAGATGAATGTATCCAAATAATTAATGCAGTCAGATAGTGTAGTATTCTCATCTACGATGCAAATGTTTGTTTATGAACCGCCTGTTAACAAAAGATAACTGACGAAACAAGTGAAAAGATTCGCATTTAGTTCACTAGTTTATCAAATGCGTCTTAAATAAGACACACCTTTGCAATAGGAAACGTTCTAAAGCAGAGCAGTGTCGTAAGGAAACATTAATAAAGGTAATTGTTGACGCCTTCAAGTCTCGAAAATTCCATGTTTATCAAACTGGGCTAACTTTACGTGTATTTTTGGATGTACTGACAAGAATCTAAAACGAGATGAAAGATTTTTCATATATTGGCATAATCGATGCTTCATTTCGTATTTTGCGTTGATGAAATATGCCTGGTAACGCAAATTAATGTCACAAAAACAGTCTAAAGATTTGCCAGTCAACTGTTTTCTTGCCAAATTTTCTTCTAGATTAAATTTAGCACGAGATATTAGACTGGCATACGTTGTTCTTCTCTCGAAGGAAATTTACAGACATGGGACCATGTCAAAATGGGACATTTTAGAAATTATTCTTGTACCGCCGTTCTGTAGTAATGTTTTATTACTCATTTGTTTCTTTGCTTACATACTGCAGAAAATTGTTTATTTGTTTTATAAAATAATGACAATTTTAATAAAACTTCAATAAGCGTGTGTCGATATATCTTTATTGGTGGTATTAGTTTATAAACGCATGTCGATTATTGTGTTATTGATGGACTTAAAACAACTCGAAAAGGTCGGAATGTTTGTTCAATGCATTAAAACAACAAGTAATTAACACGTGATTTTTTTATGAATTTCATAACGTACACTTTAAGAGTTCTCATTAAACTTTTTGACTTGATGGAGTTTTCCATTGCACTATTTCAGAAGAGGTAGAAGCACCGTCTTTGCCTCTTGTGGCGGTGTTCCGTTCTACTAGTACCTCGGTCCTAGACAAATAATGTCAGAGATTTGCAAACAGCTGTATTGTCGACAACGTAACTCATTAACACGTGTTAATCTAAAATTGAATCGCCGGGTTTTCTCGAGAACATATTTCATCTCTCACGACAAATACCAAATTAAATCAGATCAGTTCAAACGTCCATTTTTATCGAAGTATTATGAAAGAAAGAAAGAAAATTTTATTGACTTCAACTTTACAAATTTTCTCGTCATAATGTAGTATTCATAATATACAAGCAATATAGATACATGAAAGACCAAAAGATAACATGTAAATATACACAAACTCCACGGACAAATGAGGGTGGCTTTACAACATACAATGATGCAAAGCCATTCTACATTAATAACACTTAACTAAAAGATGTATCACTAGCTCCAGTTATCTAAATAATGCGATAATGCTATAAGGATACTTGATCCGAGAAAATATATATTAACTCTAGACAGAATTGAAAAATGCCATATCTGTTGAGGTTTGATGCCCACTAAATAAATTATGCATACTAACTATGATTAGGTATAAGTTCCAAGCTTTATTGATGGTCAACACAGATTTCTAAATAATTATTTGCAACAGGGTATTTACACCAAGCTATTGATGGATTATGTTTCGCTTTTCACCGATCTAACCTTTAGTTAAGTCAAAATGATACTGTCATCAAGACTAGAAACACATGCTTTATGCATCAAGGTAACAATAATGAGGTTCCAAAAGATTGTTAAATAGAACTGCCATTCAGATAAGTGATTTCTATCTCACTAGCGTATTAGTTACATGTTCTAAAGTTCTATGCTGAAATTTCAGACCTTCGTGTAAATGTAGATAAACTTAGTAAAAACGAGACACGAGGAAGCAAGATTTTAAAAGATTAAGAGTTCTTGACATTGAAAAGTTCATAACGGCCATGAAACGTTCATGGTTTAGAAAAAACTTGAGAAGTAAATCCTCATATTATGATCTAATAGGTAGCATGTATGCATGGATTAACTTTGTTGAAAAATATGGCATCACACAAAAAGAAAGCATTTGAGGTTAAAATCCCATTCTGGAGTGTGTTCTTAGGAATACACCAAATACTTCCTTTAAATACACCGGCAACTTGGGCAGATTTTTTCTTCGAAGGAAATTTTACTAGCAATAAAAATCAGATAGGCAAAAAACCTTTTTGTTTTAAAAAAATTGTAAGGGTGTTTTCATACTACATGATTCATGGGCAAAAATGGAAATCTGATATCCTTTGAGGTGTTTCAGAGAATATATAAAATAGACGGAAATAAATTTTTGCTTTACAATAATATTGTTCCTGCAATTTGAGCATATTTACAAATTACACCTTTCACATAAAGCGAATAAAGGAAGGCATTACATTTTAAACCAGCCTTTTTTGTCTAAAACTATTCTGAAACAAAAAAACTGGGTTGTAGGTTTATGTATGATAGACTTATTGTAACAAAACACAAACCAATATGATGCAATATCTCAACAAAAAATGGACAGATGAGATAAATCCTGTTAACTTTGATTGGCAAACGATTTAAAGCTTACTTTTTCCAGTTATCACAAACTGCTCTGACCACAGAACAGAATCAATCTTAGAATTTTAGGAACAAATTATCTTGTTTCAAAATTGGTATTGTTAATGATATTAAGTGTTCTTTTTGTCATAGAGCTACATTGGATTCAAAGTAAATGTTTCCCAATTACAGTAGGAGCAACTGGGCAAAAACCGACATTTTATTTGAAATCAATAGTATACTTATTGAATGTTAATCCTATATTTCGGCATGCAAAATGTAAGTTAAACAACAATAGGAAAACTGTTTGCTTTCGTCAGTTTTTACAATTTAGGAAACATTTTGGCGAAAATTAGGAATTCAAGGTCTGAGATGCCATTTACTAATTGTAGAAACACCTGCTTTACATTAAGTTAAATTATTACCTGGTAATACAAATAAGTATGGGCAAAACAAATTTTGTTCGATTTAAAAATGGTGTAAGTGTTCTTGTCAGTTTTTAAACCAAATGCCCCAAAGGAACGTTTTCTGAATGCAACTTAAGTGTGCTAATTACCTTGAAATAACCATTTATATGCCATTCTTTTTCTTTTTTGTTGAAGAAGCTATAGGATTGAACTGAAAAATGAAATATTAATATAAGACAGGACTAATGTACGAGCTTGTTTCAAGAACACTTATATCTAAGTAGCATTATAAGTTTGCAAACATGCTCAGACGTAGAATTTCGTAAAAAACAACTTTGTTTTTCGAAGTGTTTAGTTTGCATAATAGCATAGGTTTAATTGCTCCAGAAATAAACTTATCGAATTTTCACAGAATTATACACATTTTTCACATACAGTAACTACAGTTTATTAGAACTTAGTGTAATTAATGTTTTACAATTCTTTTTTTTAGTTAGGCAAAGATGGTAAAATCATTTTTAAAATCTCTGTTTGTATGTCAAAAGTAGTCAAACTCCTCGACATTTTATCTCCTTTATCTACATTTACCACATGATGAACAGTTTACAGAAACAGACATAATTAACTACATCACAATGAATACTGGGGTTATTAAATTGTTTGAATGTAAATTGTTTGTGTAAAAATTGCCTATTGTTAAAATGTTAGCAGTGTATGAGTGTGCAAATGTGCTTTGTTCCCATATTGAATAAATAAATACCTTTGTGCTTGTTTGCCAAACCTAACTTTACAAGTTTCGTTTATGCACTTTTATCTAGAAAGCAGTTTTATTCATTGCCAAACAACTTTTTTAAAAAGGAGACTAAATGGTAATTGATTGGAGATGCATTTTCGTTTTGGCTTTTTGAAATCTGGAAAATTGCTTGAATTGTAGCAGCTTCATACAAAAAAGAAAGAAATATGTGTATTGTGCTTTTTATCTAAACTGTCCAAAAAAGTGACAAAAAAAGAAATGAAAAGTTTCGAACTCTTGTTGTCATACAACAGCAATTGATATTAAAATAACTACTTTGAATATATAATGCAGTCAACGCATTTGGTTCCGGAAATTACAAGAATTTAACGAAGAATCATAAGTTCAGTTCTAATCACTTAAAGCAAATACTCAAGATAAGGTTCATGAACGTTCTTATATTTTAAGGCTAAAAATGTGACAAGACTAGATACATTAGCAGTTAATAGGTCTTTTAGTTAAGGTTATTAATACAAGAGCGTAGAGGCAATTAATTTTTCTTGGAGACTACTTTACAAATGATACAAATGCATAAATACATGGTTGAAATGTAGAGTTGAAGATAAAACACCAGCTGTTATATTCGGCCGTACGATGTCTGATTACACGTTGACTTCCGGTAAAATAGAATCGCTGGTAAAATCTTGATGGACATTTTATTGGTCACTTGTCACGAAAAGGAAATGACTCTTAGAATATGAGCACTTACGCTTTCTGACTGTGAACCTAATTCAAAAAGGTTCAAATGCACTTTTCAATACCTTTACATTTGCACATTTGATATTCGTGAAAGGAAAGAGACATCTGTAAATTATCGGTGAAATTGTCTTAGAGGTCGGATTAAACATTTTTTTTTGATCATGTAAAAATGATACTCCCAACCCAAAATATCAGTGTATACTGTCCCAATTTCTGTGTGTTTGTACCACGGTCAAGTACCTGTTTTAAAAAAAACCCTTGCTATAAAAGGTAAAGATTATCAATATTGTACACGCCAGGATTTTGCACTTCATTTTGTTTAGTAAAAACTGTTTCTAAATAGTGTTATTTGCAACATGTGTACAAAAACTGGAAATTGCAAAAAGGCAATATTTCTAGAAAATTCATATCTATTGTAAGACAAACATAACGAAGACGAATCTGATTATTTATTTATTTTAATGTCTCTGCTGCAAAAACCAAATCCTTGTAGTTAATTATTTTCTTTGCAACTTTGTGCTCTGTAATTTTTCCTAAAAGACTTTGGAATCTAACACCCTTTGAAAAAACACATTGCATTTAGAATACATTTTTACTCAAAGTGTTTCAGAGATTGTCAATTTCTAAAATTTCAATTTCAGAAGAAGAGCACCTGTAATTAATGGAAATTGCTTTCTAATCAGTAAATATCAGTTTAATCGTTTTAGAGTTTTATCTACGACTTAGAACTGTGATATGCTATAAAACAGTATAATCCTGCTTCATCTCGTTCAAAGGTCTTGGACTTTGTTCAGCAGAGAACGGTTAACATTTTCACTACTCAGGCATGAACGGTGATAGTTTTGTTATGTTTTACAAAAAGAGCCAGATCTATCTCCGATCGTGGCGTCCCAATCATGTGGTTCGTTCATGCCATTCATACGGTAAAATATTTTTTCTCACTATTTGGTGTTAATTAAAAGTTTTCTCATATGGTTACCTGATAATAACTTGTTTTCGAAAGCAAGGCATCATAACTTCAAGATCACAAAATATGTTTTATAGCTTACCATTTCACGACGTGACAATTTTATATTCGTCGTATTTTTTCTCATTTGTTTTCTATTTCTAGTTCGTAAGACGAATTTCGCATGGAACAAAAACATTAACATATTATGTTACGGTCCAAATCAAAAGAGTAACAGAAAGAATAACTCGAAACGAAACCTTTTAAATATTGTACGACAGAGGTAGATACGTATGCTTCATAAAAGCTATAAAGCCATAGATCAGTTCATCAAAAGTATATCAAAGTTATTCTAGGTTATGTCAAGGACGCGATTACTACCTGTACTCAAAAATGTATAGTTATATTTTGTGTGTTTATTTTAGGACATTCGCAATGATAAAAGCATGCTCATTTCCAGTGACATTAATGAGTCCTGAAATAATGTTATGAAATCAAGAAGCAATATCATTTATCAAACTGCTGTTAAATCAGTGAAGATAAAAGAATTCGTCAGACACATGGTATTTAATAAAGGAAAATTTCTACTTAATTCAATTAATACGCAATAAAATAGCATTTAACCTCAATGAGACTTTAGTCGTCAAAACACGCTAGAAGTAGCAACTATCTTTTTTCATTCTGAGAGTTGTAAGAGAAGCAAAAACGTGCATTGATAATGTATACCTTTATATATCTAGTCCATTATCACTCGGTGCAGAAAGTTGCACTTCTCCTTCAATGCATCTTAATTAAGTAAAGCAAACATGGCATGCTATAATCAATGTTTCTGCAACACACATGATTAAGCACATACTAAAATTGCTGTAAAATCTAATTTTCCGGGTATAAATAATTTGTTTATAAGTTAGTTGTTGCTAGAAGATAACAAATGAAACATTCATTTGTCTGGGTATGCTTTTGTTGAAGTCAACGTACTATCGTGCAGCTATGGTTTCATTTGCCAAAATTCAGGTTTCATTCTCATTTCTACACGTTGGCAAAGGTTTCTCTCAACTCCAATTTTCTGTGACACTTCTATGTTTTTGGTGTATTAATATTCATTGAGATATATTTTAATGTATCTATTTGATAAGTAAAGAGGATGTCTGTGTATATCAAAATTTAAAATCATAATGCTTACTTATCAAGACTACCCTTGATAACAGATATCTCTCCAAATTGATAAAGCAAATAAACGGAAATGTTTCGAATACGAGTGTGAAAACGTGATGCCAGCATTCACAGTAGATTGATAGAAAAGGAAAGTTGACTTTGTATATCAAAAGGTATTATAACGTCTTTTTCAACCTGAATATTTGTACATTTGTTGCATCAGATTTCGCAGTTTTGATTGACAATATGTTAAAATTGATTTGTTTTTAAAAAGAAACTAGACGATATTGTTGAAAGTCTTTTTTGTAATAAACCACCGAACACATAGACAATAAGAATGTGTATCTCGCAATATCAAATATGTAATAAGAAAGTCAGGTATTTCTTGTTTTTAGACACGAATGCCCATGAATTAAAGCTGATTAAATATTGTCTTGATCACGGTTGTATAACAAATTTTAATTTATGTACCTTTTTAGTGCTAAGTTCAATTATAACTGAAAGAAATAAACTTATATTCATATCTGTGTGTGAATCATTTTGTTTTTCTTTAATTGATTATTTTGTAAGAGTTTTTATACTTTATAAAAATTAAAAATATATGCATATATATGTAGATATTGCAGCTAAAAAGAAAATAATGAAGCTATGACTTTATTCTCCAAAAGATGTTTCTCTGCTGCCTGTACAAGAAAGTAGCATGTAAGATTTCTATTTAAACAAATTTGTCGACGACTCCATTCGTTTTAACTATGATTAAATTTCGTATTTCTTTCCGTTTTGTTGTTCGGGCTTATAAGTGTAGCAACATAATTTTGTATTTAAGCCTCACTTTGTGGCTTTCACAGCTTGCAGACTGTAACAAAAGGATAATTATTTCAGCGATGTTTCATATACAAGCAGCTGTGTAAGAAGAGATATGTTCTATTCCAACAGTTGCGATCGTTATCCCACGATAGGAAACCTACTTGCTATTTACAGATGTGCAGTTTTAAGACATTTGGCTAGAGTTTTGAATTCCAGATCTATGAAACAATTAAATATACTGTATACGTAAACAGAACCTATTTTCTATAAAAGAGTAAGTTTAAAATGATTGCTGTTCGATAAAAAATAGTGTAAATATTTGCTCTACAATTTTAGCAATGCCCTTAAGATATACAAATGTAGTTTGTCTGTATGTTTCTCATCTGTAATTGAATTATGATTGATGCTTCGTTTTCATTATTTTATCATAAATGGCATATGGCACTTTGTTTGGCCCTAAAGTTGCAAGGTTCAAATGTAATTTTTGATACGAACTACGTTGTTTTTCATTAGTTAGGTAAAGGTAAGTATCTCAAAGTAGTTGATAAGTTCAAAGTATATTCTAAGTGTTAGTAGGAGTCAAAATGTAAGTTTGTTTTATTCCAAAGATACTAGACCAATAACATGATCGAGAATGTAGGTATGCCAACAAATGATTCAAGAATAATCATTTAGAACGAACTCTGAAATGCCCTTTGTTCAGGAAAAGCTGATCCGAATCAACAAAATAAAAGATATTTAATTAAAAAAACACTATTTCACACTGATTTTCGAACCCCACGTTTCTCATAACCAGTTGACGTCGAATTTACTTGCTCGGTTGCTTCTCGGCAATAATACGGGTTTTAAATGGAAAATTTGCTTGTTATCAAAGTTTTCCATAATGTTATCTGCTACCTGTTGAAAAGGTAAAGGATTTTATAATCTCTTTTAAAGTCGAGGGGAAAACAGTTAAGATATTTTCTACTCGAACACAAACAGTGATAAACCTCATGTAGTGCTTTACAAGCAGGGTCATTAAGTCTATATCTGTGTCTGGCTTCTCAGTAAGACTTTTCCCGTTATTATCTTTTATGCCATATGTTTTGCTAAGATTTTAACTAGTTTTTCCAGTATTACTATTTTTAGTTTAAAACTAAAATTTCTTATTATTCAGTTTTGACGTTTTATTTCGAATACAAGAGAAAACAATACACTACAAGGTAGATGTGCATGTATGCGATTGCTTATGTTTCCTTTTTGAAATGAAAGTCAAAACTAGAAACAATTTAAAGAAAAAATGAAAAAGAAAGAAAAACATATTTCTTGACAAACAAATTCGACCTGGATTATTTCATATTTGTTACGTTAACTGAAGTGTTTGAGATTATCATATCTATGCAAAATAAAGTCAAGTTGACAACACTACTCACGGAGAATTTATCTACATTCAATTTGCTACATGAACACGATTATCAATTAAAGCATTAAAGCGCTGCCTTATACTGGTAATCATGTTGAAGATGACACTTTTTTTCCGATAAAGTATAGCGCCAAGCTCCGGTTTAGTTCTTGGATGGACTTACTATGCTAATTTGCTAGCTGTAACTCATTCTTAAGGTGGTTAATCTCCTTCCTATCTGGCAACCATGGCAATGTTAGAACGGGTAGAGAGGATGAAGCTGTCTCTGACTGCACCAGCGTAGGGTCTTACTTGGCATCCAATATACCGCTGACCTGTCATGGTACCCGATCAAGGACACAGTGCCTCCCTAGACCATCACCAAGACCATTCTGTGCTATGTTACCTGAATGAATCCACTCTCCTGTTCAACGACAACTTTATCATGGATAAGGCAAGTAGTAAAGGTATTATACCAAGATTCATCCGATAAGACGACTGGTTTCTATTGCTGTATGTCCAGCCAGAGTTCTCGTGTAGCCTGGACCACTTAGTTTGGGTGGAAAAATTCTCTCCGGATGCTTTTAGAAGATCTTCACAAAGCTTGGTAGCAGTTGCCTAAACGGTTCTGATTTAGCAGAAACCAAACAGGCTCTTGTGATCATGGTGACTGGCCGTTTGTTCCAATATCCTTAGAGCACGCAACATCTCTGCTTTAGTCTTCTAATATTTGCATTGGCCATCTTTAACTGTATTTTTAAATTTAACTCATGGTCAGACCACTGGATTCGTACACACAAAGTGCGTTATGGAACGTACAACGACCTGTTACACGCCAATTCTCTTATAGGAGCCTATTGAGTTATAGAATAGAAATGTACAGAAAAGTATCAAACTACAGATAATATTATGCACCAAATAGCTGGTGCTTAGCAAACTGGGGGTAGTATAACACAATGCTAAACACGTCAAAAGTTTCTAGAAAATATATATAATAATTTAAAAATGCTTGCTTTCAAATGTCAGATTCGTGCAGCGACTTTGAAACATTTCGTTTAAAGCAGTACCACTGATTTTGTTTTGTTTTGATTTTTTGTTTGTAATATTTTCAGGTTCAGAATGGGAAAAAAGAAATAATGTAGTAAAAAATTACTTATTTTATTGTATGCATTTTATAACAGCATAATAATCATCACCCCAATTTACACATTGTACTTCCATAGCTTTAAACACTGAAAGCTCTTTCTCTTGTTTTGTAGCAACACAGTGCTACATTCTTCATTGCAACTTAATTAACTAAGCATAAAACTGAAAACTAATTAGCACTGTGCAGTTAGATATATTGTTAAGTTCACTTTTATTTTGTTTTATCTAACAGCCCAAGTCGAATTGTTTGTTTAGAAATTGTATGTTGTTACAAGATAACAAATGAAACATTGTATAAACATGCTTTGTTTCTTCTGTTGAATTATCTAACATCTCGGTTGAAATTCCAAACTTTTTTTTACATCTGTATTTCTGCAGTTTCGTGGGAAGAAAATTCTTGCGAAGGCCAAATTGTGTCAGAACGGGATAGCTTGTGCATTTAATGAGTTTGTAATTTTTGTGTGTGTCATTTTTGTCTTCTAATTGTAATGACTATTACAAAAATGTTCTAAGATAATAAACTAAGCACGAAACTATACGAAAAGAATTGTCAGTAACTGTTTAACTGAAATAATAATTATGATAATAATGATGATAATAATAATAAAATATTGCTATTATTTCATTCATTAATTTCGGCTTGTATATCACTGAGTAGCTCCGTTCACACAATATAAAGTTTTGTAAATAGTTTCAGGTGTACTATCCCTTAGATTAAATGTTTTTATTTGTCGTCGGTTCGTTTCAAAATGCTGAGATTTGAATAAAAAAGAAAGTAGCAGATATACTCAAAACCACCATAGTAGTGATGGGCTGATTAATCAGATCGTCACGAAGTCGTGACCAGAAGGACGCTGACGTGACGATGACGATGAAAATATTTCGTCAACGAGTTATTGTTTAGAGTTGTTCCCCTTGACAATCACGGAGGAACTTCATCCAAATGTCATAGGCAGTGTATTTTGTGAATAAATAATATCTATAATGATATATTTATATTAAATAACTGCGTTATTTGTTCTTTAATCATTTTTTGAAATTAAAATGCAATATACGTTTATATCATTAAAGTAGCGTAGCAGATGTAGTACAGTGGTTTGTAAAGTACATGTCGATGTAGTTGTTTCCCTTTTTAACCTGTACACGTAGTTTTGACCAAGGACACGTGACTGACCGATCACATGACTTAAACCAACCAATAACACTTATCCAATACAAACTCTACATTTTTCAAACATTACACGAACGCCATATTTTTGTGCTGACAATATTTCACTTTTCTGTGGGCATATTTTCATATATCTGCAGTTTATCTCAGTTGACGCAAATACACTGACCAACAATCTGAGTTATTTCTTATTTTGTTGACCCTACGAACTCATCGCCTATGCTGCAAGCTGAGGGCCGGTGACACAAATCACAGGAAATCGACGTTTTATCCTAGAATTCACCAGATGGGAATGAAAGAACTGCGACTCTGTCCCTAGAGAAAACAAACTGTTGTTTTCTCTAGGGACTACAGAGTGGCAGTGCTTTCTCGGTAAATTCTAGGATAAAACGTAGGATTTCTGTGATCCAAATTCTCGAAAAGGAAAGGGAAAATCCAAAGTTTGGGACCATTTTGGTTTCATAGATCCCACTAAGCCGCCGAAAGAAAGAAACCTGGACAAGCAGTTTGTGTACTGTAAATACTGTAAAGAGCGTATAAAACCATAGTAAGTGTACCAGTTTCCCGGTTTTCTATTTGTTCCCAAAAGTATCGATCTGGTTCATGGTGACTTTATATTGAACCAGAATATTGTGTACTTTTACTAGTCTTTGATAGCACAATTTACTACATTTGTTTCATTTAACTGTTAAAAGTGAAGGCACATAGTGCTGAAACAATGCAGCAATTGTCACTGCGGGCTGAGTTATGGGTCTGATATTTCTAGCACTTAATGACAAAAACTTCTGTGTACTTGAGCAAGTTTTTTTTTTTCAAATCTGACACTTTGCAATAAATTTCTTATGACAGTTTGGTAAAGGCATTTTGTTTCGTCAAAATTAATAGTTTTTAGTATATTCTTTTTTTAATCATGACTAGTCGATTAATCAGTGACTTCTGGTAATTATAAATCCACTCAACTTTTTCGGACCGATTCCTACCACTACACCATAGTTTCTTCATCCCATGATATTTGATAAAGTAGAAACAATTACAAATCCATTTTTATTTTTGTTATAAGACTAGACAAGAACACTTGATAATATATTATATAAGCTATGAAAAAGATAGTTACATGGATTGTATTCAGATCCGGCTAAATCTTACAATCTCTATGAGTGGTGATAAAAAAAATCAACCGCCCACAAGATTAAGATCATTTCTCTGCTGTTTCGCTGCACGCGTTCTCAGCATTATACTTAAACAGTTGTTCACTTTTCTTCAAAATATTGATTCTTAAAAAGTTTACTGACTTAACATATGTTTTAAATGTCTGCTTTTTGGAAGTTGAATAATCTTCCGTAAATTGTAACGTGCAGCACTTGTCAGTGCCCCTGAGTATGTCGGCAAAATGTTCTTATCGACTGTAATTTGGAGCGGACAGACGAATGACAAATAATGTTCAATTGCATTTGCCAAGAAGTAAATCTTAAACTGTAAAAATGCCAAGAAATAGAAGCATGTCTCATAAGTAATTATCTGATTTTCTAACGTGAAAGCAGGTGTTTATAAAACGCCTGTTGTCTACCGTTAACAAATGAAAATTGTCTAGGAACACACATTTCATGAAAATATTTTATCACACGCCTGAGATAAAGATCACACGCAACCAAGTTGCATATCTGCAGAAATATTCTCTTTAGCTACTCAACGAATAACATTAAGATTTTTAAAAAAATGATATTTCGCTGCAGCATCACCTATTCCCTGTTATCTTATTCGGGTAATTGTGTTTGTATATTTAGAAAGTTTGACAAAAATCTAGAAAGTCAGTTATCTTTATTGATAAGTCTGCAGATAATCACATCGTTAATGATAAATGCGACATTTCTGGCACAGATAAGATAAACTGGATAATCTAAAAGAGAATACGATTCAAAAGACAACAGTAGAACGTATTCAAGCATAACCAAACATTCTTTAGTTTTGAGAATACATTACATTATGCTATAGAGTTCACTGCTATTGAAATACAGTGCAAAAAATACCCGTTCTTATCGAATTCGTCCGTAAGTGTTGAGTGACCGTATTTTGGAATGGTCGTAAGGCGGTTTTTTTTTACTGTATTCTCTTATCAACTTGAATTTTTTCATGAAAAGAAAATAGAGTAGCTATTTCTACCTATTTCACAGTTCTTGCCCTTTATAACATAAAAGATCGTAAATACTGGGAGGATTGAATTTCTCCACTGAAAGTGATATTTGATCATTAGTAATGTTTATGTATTAGTCAGCTTGATATATATATGGCTCTCAATGTTGAAATAATAATGAATGATGTATACATGTATATGTATAAATGTTTGTTAACGTAATTGATCTATTATCAAAGCACTTACTTTGCTGTATTCGAACATTCAATGTCAGTGTTGTGATTCGCAGTGTTTGTTATTTTCATATGTCTCAAATAATGTCTCATGTTTTCCCTCGGTTTCCATAAAGGTGTGCATTGATTCTTACGAAGATTTTCCATCCAGACGTATTGCTCTTTCTGAAATAGTTTCATATATATAGAAGAGGAAAACCTTTAGCAAACGTAGTTCGCATTTTTTGTTTGAAGAATTCATCGTCCTTTGTCTATAATGAAATGATCTTCTGAATGCAGTCCGTTATAATATGTTTGAATGATTTGATCCCCATAATGTTTAAAGGGAAATATTAACTGGTCTATAATAAATGCAAAACAATTAGCTTAGGAATATCAAGCGCGTGCTTTTAAAGCCTACTTCATTTTTAATAGCAGAAGCATTTTAAGGGAAAATTATGTTATGATACTTTATTAAATATGTTCTTTTTGTAACAGATATCCATATCACCACTTATACCTGACAGAATAATACCGTCTAGCTGAATATCATGATCTAGACAACGGTGGAGAAAAAGCAATCTGCCGCCGCAATGTAGGTGGCAAGTAAAGAAAATTGAACCTGATCTCGGGGTTTATGCTATTGATTTCTGTGTAAGATTTGTAAAATAATGTTGTGTAACTGTGCCTAAGTAAGTGTTTACATAGTTGTAATATAAGCCTAACATATATACAAATTTGGTACCAGGCAATCTCCTGTAAAATAAACAACTTTGTATCCTCGGCAAAATGGCACAGTCAGAATTTACAAACAAATTTATCACTGGTTTTCTAGGTTCTCCGATTCCGTATTTTCAAAATCTAGTTATACAAATAAAAAATATCAAAGGGTTGGACCAGAGGAAATAAGGTAAAAAAAAATGGTGTAAAAAGTTGTCTTATTCTGATATAGCCTTACCTATTCTGACTGTTATAGTCCCAAGGCATACATGTGAAAATTCAGCTGCTTCAAACAATACTTCAATGTTTAAACATTAAGTATTATTGCGAATAATACTTAACAGTTTCTGGTTTAGGGACATCGATTTAACAGTGTATAATAACTAGTATGGTATGTTCTTTAGTGAATAGTGGTAGTGTTGTGCCATCCAGAGTATGATTTTTTCGAGTAAATATGACTTATACGAGGCCTGTATGTGGTATAATTGTATGTACGACAAAAAATACCGAATTTAATACGATAGTATAAATTGATGACGTAGGTTTACCTGTTAAAATCAGAGAGCGGGACAGTGCAATAACCGACGACTTCTGCAGTTGGCTTGGTATACCTGCACCGTGTGAAATGTGTGAAATATACCCAGTGGAAGATCAATGGCACACTAATATATTTCGCTAAAGTATGGATAACTTTTGGCTGTATAAAATAAATATTCATTATCCTCAAAATCAACTATGACATTCATATTAAAAGCGAAGAAAGTATTTTGAAAGCGTACATTGTTGATCATTGAAACTTCTTTTATTCAAACAAAACCCATAAAAATAAACGGTTTACAAACAAAAACTAAACAAACTGTCTACTTTAATTATTTTGTAGTTTAATTTTTAACTTCTCTTACATTTAGGAGATAGAAATATAGATTTAAAATCTGAACAATACTTACATACGGGCCTTTGTATATGTCAATAAGTTTTATTTCGTCTGATGGTGCATAAATGTATTCTGTCAAATAAAATAAATCAACGTCTCCATTTCTACATATAACATTTTATCAAACGTCTTTTGTACTGCATTTATCGGCTGCAGTTTGGAGCTAACTGACAACTGACAGATTAAATAAAGCCAGTCTTAATCGAGTGTTAAAATGAGAACAGGTTGTGCTTTGCCAGGAAAAAATCATAATTTGTTTAAACCGATGAAAATAAAAGATAAAAAGAGATGAATGTATCAAAATAATTAATGCAGTCAGACAGTGAAGTATTCTTGATCTACGAGGCAATTTTTTGTTTATAAACCGCCTGTTAACAAAAGATAAAAAGTGAAAAGATTCGCGTTTAGTTCACTTGTTACTTTATCAAATGCATTTAGTATGACACACCTTTGCAATCGGAAACAGTCTAAGACAGAGCAGTGTTGTAAGGGAACATTAATAAAGACAATTATTGACGCCTTCCAGTCTCACCAGTTCCATGTTTATCAAATTGGGCTAATTTTGCGTGTATTTTTGGATGTTCTGACAAGAATCTAAAATGAGATGAAAGATTTTTCATATATTGGCATAATCGATGCTTCATTTCGTATTTTGCTTTGATGAAATATGCCTGGTAACGCAAATTAATGTCACAAAAACAGTCTAAAGATTTGCCATTAAACTGTTTTCTTGCCAAATTTTCTTCTAGATTAATTTTAGCACGAGACATTGGTCTGACATTAGTTGTTCTTCTGTCGAAAGAAATTTACAGATAGGTGACAGTGTCAAAATGTGACATTAAAGAAACCATTCTTGTACCGTCGTTCTGTGGAAATGTTTAATTACTCATTTGTTTCTTTGCTTATATACTGCAGAAAATTGTTTATTCATTTTAGAAAATAATGACAATTTTGATAATACTTCAATAAGCGTGTGTCGATATATTTTTATTGGTGGTGTTACATTATAAATGTATGTAGATAATTTTGTTATTGATGGAATAGATTTATAAACGTAGGTCGATAATTCTGTTATTGATGGAATAAATTTATAAACGTGTGTCGATAATTTTGTCGTTATTGATATTTGTTTACAAACGTCTGTCGACAATTTTGTTATTGTTGGTTTTAGTTTATATAATTCTGGAATGGGCAAAATATATGCGAGAAAGAAAAAAATTTTTAAAAGCCAGTAAAATGACTGTCGCAGACGAAGTGATGCAGCAGAAAGAAAATAATAATAATTATTCTGTTTTAGATAAACTTAAAACAACTCGAAAAGGTCGGAATATTAGTCTGTTTAATGCATTAAAACTACATTCAATAAATGATTGATTTTGTTTTTAAAATTTCATGGCGGACACTTTAAGAGTTGCTTTTAAACTTTTTTAAATTAACTGAGTTTTTCATTGCACTATTTTAGAAGAGGTAAAAGAACCGTTGTTTGCCTCTTGCGGCGGTCTTCCGTTCTACCTCGTTCCTAAACGAAAAACGTCGGAGATTTGAACGTTTTTGAAATCAACCTTATTGTCGACAAGGTAACACATTAGCACGTGTTAATCTAAAATTGAATCGCCGGGTTTTCCCTACGAACTTGGTTCTGGAGAACATATTTCATCTCTCACGGCAAATTCCAAATTAAATCAGATCAATTCTAACATTGTCCGTTTTCATCTAAGATCTTAACATCGTTGTATTATGTATACTTAATGTGATTAGTTATTAGTTTCAAACTTTATTTTTGGTCAACAAAGATTACTAAATATGTGGAACGGGTTATTTACACCAAGATATTGATGGTTTACGTTCACAAATCGCCTTTCACCGATCTAACATTTAGTTTAATAAAAATGATACTGTCATCAAGGGTAGAAACATATGTTTTATGTATCAAGGTAACAGTTGTGACATTCCAAAAGATTGTTAAATAGAACTGTCATTAAAATAAGTGATTTTATATAGACCCTGTTATTTGTACTCGGAACAGTGACAGTTGCCTTTCGGCTTCGGCGTCCAAAATAAAACGACTACGCTTAAACCTTGTTCATTGTACTCGGAACAGTGACAGTTGCCTTTGGCCTTCGGCGTCGAAACTAAAACGACTACCCTTTAACCTTGTTATTTGTACTGGGAACAGTCACCATACCGCGCCTTGGACAAATAAACGAGCCTTTTTTTAAACCACTTATTCAATGAGATATAATATTGATATATCTATGTTCCTAACATATGATAGGTAGCAGTTCAATTAATTCATTGCCTCATTCATGCAAGAGTTAAAGACTAGCTAGAGGGGACATATACAGTTGATAGTCATTATTCGATCATAGTTTTGTGTTAGTTACAATGCACGCAAACACACTCACTTGAAAGACAACAAAAAAGACATTTATTCTTACTTCTGTTGAAATAATGGAAGTTTAGTCTCGTTTAGAGTACTTACCATCGACGAATTTTTACAATATTTATTTTTATGTACACGCAGACTATTTTACAGTTTATCTTATAGATAAATGATATGAAACATGGATTTTTTGTTCTGTAATACAAAAAGGATGTAGTGTCTTTTGAATAAAATGTACAGTCTACGTGCTTTGGTGAAAGCGAATGCCTTTAACTGCATTTATATGCAAACGTATCTGAGATAGAACATTAAACATTTTATTATCCGTATTAATTGCTGCATTTATGGAAGTCTAAGGTAACGATAGCTGAGAAGATATGTTTGTTTTTGCTGTTTTGAAACAGATATCCATCTAAATCATCACTTGTAACTGATAACGAAACATGTTCGTTAACGATCGTATGATCTAGGAAAACAGTTAAAGGCAATAGATCGACCGCCCTCAGATCTAGAGTTTTGCCTTTGAGTTTTCAGTTTGCGTAAGTGGATCAGCAACGGAATCTGATCCCTTTACTCATAGAGCTGATTATTGATTTTTTTTTAAGATTGGTAAAATGTGTTAAGATATGTGGAGCTGTTTCAGAATCAAGGTTAGTCGACTATTAGTAAAGCTGTTGACCAACTACTCTGGTTTCTCAAGCTTAAAGCCACTGCAAAACATTCTTACACTTAATGTGTAATCATTAAGTGTACGAATTTCCAAAATAAAAGTATACGTGTTTAATTATAAAGTTTGAAGTTAAACGAAGAATAAACTAGTATAACCAACTTATTATTCAATCAACCAATTAATTTATCAATCAATCAATATTGTATATACGTTGATGTAGACGGGATATGATCATACCAAAACTCTCGATTTACATCTAGGATCTGTATCTGCTTGAAAATGATATGTAATGTTTTAAGAAACAGTGACATTAACAGGACTTTCTTGTATAGTGAAATGCATTTCTTGCTTGCAAGTCTCAAAGTTAGTTGTTTAGATGAATTAACTAACGTCTTAGTCAGCTGCACTTTAATGCAGTACATTGAATTCATTGTTTTGTTCAGTTCGAGTTCGTTTAGATTTGGTTGTTTGCCAAAGTCCAGATCAGTTACAGCAGAAGCAAATCTTCTGCAAAACATAGGAGAGTGCAAAGATGTGATCATGTTGTTATATTCATTGATCTTCTGAAAAGGAGTTGCCATGTATTACATCTATATCTGTTTGCAAGTCATACTGACTTAAAGTTTCAATGAAAATTGAACCGGACAGTACGAAACTTTCAAAATCATGGTGCAGCGAATTTATTTTTTTTTTGCCCCTGAAATTCCTTTTTATTGTCTCTTCTGCCCACACTAAAATTATTGTCTCAAGTATCCATCTGGTAAAATGATCAATTCATATTTTTGCAGACGGGAAACTGTCTGCTTGTTTCCGCTTACATACATCACGATGGCGTTTCAAGCGAAGTCTGAGACTGAAAATGTTGCTGTTTATGTATCATTACATCTTGGTGCTGTCTTGTACAACAAATAGAAAATAAACTAATAAACTAGAAAATAACAGTTAGTTCATTGGCAATGTCACAATTTCTGTAACAAAATTGTCTTATTATATTTTAATAATATCGTCTGAGTGATATGAGACTTACCGTTTCAAAAACATTCTATTTGCCAGCAACATATTGAGCGAGTTCATCAAGTACACACCAAAATACCATATCATATTTCTTCTTTTCTTTCGTTTTATGGTTTTAGAAATGATTTTATTTACTAAATATCAACCAAATCAAATTATTTCGTATTTAAATTTGTGCTATTGAAAAGCTTCCTTTTTTGGTTGGTCTATCCTGGACTAGAGTTAATGGTAAAAGTCATCAGGATTTTTTATTTTTGTTAGTTTATTTGTTTTTATTATTTTTTTGAATTTAATTTTACAACAGATTGTTTCACTTAGCGGGTACGGGCCAAATATTCTTCCTTTGATGTTTTCTTCTTCATTCGTTTCCTTGATCTTTATTAACCATACTTTTTGATAACTTTCAAACAGAACATCTAAGTTCCTGATCAATCTTATCGCGACTCAGCTTGTCTGTAGGGCGTTTTGAAACATGCAAATATTACACCATTTACAGAAGCAATAAAATTTCTATGTAAAACTAGGTTATAAACTTTGAAGATCAAAACACGAGTTTTTAGATGGAATCAGTCTTACGAATTCCACAAATTTATTTCTCTTATCTTACTGGCCCGATAAAATGGTTAATAAAAATTCGTTTTAAATAGAGAAGAACAGGGAAAAAGCCTGTAAGAAATCTTCCATCTGTCTTGAGGATGCATTTGCTATTGCTTCCAAAGTTGAAATATTCTGGGTGTAAGCCTTGACTGATTTCATTGCATATACATTAGAAATGAGTACCCTCTCTGGGGTAAACATGGTTTTCAATAAAACGTTAGATTAATTGCTGTTTTACATTGCCCTTATCTTTCACTATTTTGGTTTACAAAATCAGCAGCTCAGGGTTTATGTGTGATCAGGTGTCTAAACTATCAACTTGGCAAATATTTAGCGTTTTCATTTCCCATTTTCCATTCAGACAACATCTTGGAAAGTTATACGAACACGAAATATCAAAATCTTCTGATCTAAGCATCTACCTGTATTTTTCCACCATTCATATCTTTCTCGATATCTTTGTTAAGTCCGGATAGACTCATTCTAAGCTGCCACGGCGTATGGTAGATCCATTCGTATTGTGTGCATATTTCTTGGATTATTACACATGACGGTCTGAATTCTCATTGACCGGAATTTGGTTTAGGTAATGTTTTTTATTTCAAGTTTCATCATCATAATCATCATCGTCGTCATCATCATTATTTTTATAAGAAGTAGTATTAGAAGTAATAGTGGTAATATATCTCATGAAGGAATTTCGGTCGAATTAGAAGAACGCGTTAACTTTTCTGTGCATAGAATTAAGAAGTATTGATATTGTAGATGACCCTTGTGATAATCTGATTGACGACAGCCTAAATGACTCTGTTATTGTCGTGCTTTAAAAAAATGCCGAAGATCTGCAAATTATTTTGAAATTTCTTTTTTTTATTTCTGTTTTTATACAATCTCCATGTATCACTGTATAACTGATGCCGTTAGCACATTCTCTCCCACCACCCAGATTTAGTATTAATGCTCTTCATACATTAAACAGAGAGATACAAAATTGACATATACTTGTGCATCTGTAATATACATTATTGCAATATTCATTGCGACCTATGGTCAAGTTTGAATCAACACTTTTTTTCACACTTTCAGGTCGTCAGCTTTCCCACATCTTAAGCTGAGGTTTTTACCGTGCATTGTCAAGATATAGAGATTAAGAATGTCATATTACATAACAAAAGTATAATAATTGTTAACTTGTTCTTTAACATGTGAGTTTGTTGGATTTGTTTAGCTGATATCTTTTAAGGGTAATGTTTAAATCAGGTAAATCAGTATGGAACCGAAAGATTTATTAATAAAAGAGTAGATTAACGGACTTTTTTCTCTGTATATTGGGTTAATTAGTCAAGTACGTTATTCGATGAAATCGATGAAATTGTGCCATTCTAAATGTAAAGAGAAATTCAGTACAATATTCCATCCAACGTTATACTTTGGAATAATCTCTTTACTTCGGAGATGTTCTTATTAAGACAATAAAGCGGTGAAATGTTTTTTTTAAAAAATTGTTGTAATATATTCATTATGATTAACCGCATAACCTGACAGACAGTCTTTGAACAAAATGGGTAAATATGCAATTATATTTTCATTATGATTAACCTCATAAGCTGACAGACAGTTTTTGAACAAAATGGGTAAATATGCAATAATATTTTCATTATGATTAACCGCATAAGCTGACAGACAGTCTTTGAACAAAATGGGTAAAATGAAAATAGTCGTAATCATTTCAGTCCGAACTTAATGCACTCATGTTATACAAAACGTTACACGAAGCCATTAACATCATTTCATAAACTTTAAATACAAGGTTCTCTCTTTACCATCTTGTTGAATGTTTTATCTGTGTATCTCATCTATCAGATCCGTAAAAAATAACTTGACCTATCATGGTCGACGTTTGAACTCAGCTGGAAGCTTCAGATTACAGGTAAAAACTACTGGGTTAATCTGTTACATTTCCAAAACAAACACACACATATGCTGGCCACCTCATTTTCACTCATTAATTACAGACTGTTTGGAATTCCTTGCAAGTTTTAAGTGTCTAACAGCACCTTTGGTACAGGCTGGGATAAACAGTGAATACTCTGAAACCAGAGTTCCAGACAAATATCAAATGATTCCTGAGTAATTTCAAGTTATGGGAACAAGACGTTTTATGTATTTTTCTTATCCAACGAGATATAGAGAACGCCTCGGCGCTGCGCCTTTACCAACAATGTGTCAGCTGAAAACAAGTGGTCCTTATGTTATATTTTCCCTTGTTGATTGCACATATTAAAAGCTTTTTATTTTGATATGAAACGTGTTGGAGATATAAATGATAGTCTAAATTATTCAGAGTATAACGGTATATTTAATTCATTATCCAGGTTTATTTCGTCTATTACATAACTCTGCTAGAATTGAGGTTTTGAAAAATTGTTAAAAGTTACAACTAAAATGTTTAAGACAAGGCTATGTGTAATAAAAACATAATTCGTGAGAAACTTAGTAACTAGATGCGAAAGACAAGTATTAGAAGTATCTTTTGCTAGAAAGTCAACGAAATGTTTTTGATAAAGTCAATATAAAATAATAAAACATGTTTACCTGCTTGCATAAGGATGTTTTATTACCTGTCCCTGTCATAACGAATTAGCTCTGCCTATTTCTAAAAAAAAATGATTATTGACGCTAATGGTCTGACAGATAGTAGAGAGTCGACTTGGAAACGTTTACGTGTTTTGGTACTGTCCTAATTTTATATAAAGAAGTATTATACATTTTGTGCTGAAAAATGAAAGTGATAAAATTTCGTATCAAAAAGATACATTGTTATTCAGTTCCATCTCCGTTTCATAGACATGAGGAAATATCTCTGCAGATAAATTCAACATATTTCTCTAGATTTATTTGATTCGCTGATCGAAATGACAAAACGTAATTACCAATATGCAAAAACTTCGTTTACAGACACACTGCACTGTACCATTGTAACCTGGAATCTACCCTTTTTCCCTATGATTCATCTACACTACAATAGAACATATTGTCGAAACTAGTATTCTGAAATGGAAAAAAAAATAATCTGAAGTATATCCATAACTATTTTTTTTCAATCATTTCGAAAATATTTCTTTAGTACATCGATGCAAAGAAATTAACATTGACTATGTTTGTTTCATTTTCTCCAGTTAGCAAGTATACTTCCCCAAATTGATTTATAGACAGACTGCCAAGATAGTCTACAAAAAGTGATCCCTGATAAACTTTGCCAAATCATTGATATAGTCACAATTTATAAGTTTTTTCAACTGTTTGATTATCACTTAAGAAAGGGGCAATGACATTATCTTACAAAATCGTGAAGAGAGCCATTTTTTTGGCAGACAAGAAAGAACTGAGTGCTGCCAGTTGAACAGATAACTAACGGCACACACGCAAATTGAAATTAATGTATACAATTTTCATTAAGTCTCTTTGAAAAAAGACTATATTTTATTAGTTTCTAAGCATATAAATATACATGCATATGAATAGTGAAAACTGTGCATGCTAAGAGTGCTATTGGTGAAATGACTCTTAAATAGGACCAGAAGCCTAAAACATATTTTCTCAGAATGATTGTATTAGGAGTCATCCTAACTGCCAGGGTAAATTAATACAACTTTGGAAAAGGTGGAGTACGAAGAGCCCGTAAGTCAGTGAATACTATAAGTCGCATTTATTATTCAAGCAATAAAGATCACGCCCAAAGAATAGATTTATCAAAAACCGAAAATGATGATTAAAATGTATCTTAAACAACCAGCACCTTTTCTTCTTTTTTTCAGTCAGAAACATTGCACAGGTACCAATTCAATAGAGTATTGCAAATAACGCGATTCACTGTTTAGTAATGGTAAAAACTTGAAGGTAATGAAATTTTACTTTCATTTCAGCATAAATGAAAACACTAGATTAACCTGTCTGTCTAACCTAAAATGATAAATGTTTTGGCGCTTATTCCCTTAGAAGAAAAAGCACCTTGGCCTACAAAAAGTCTGAATATTGACTTTGTCTGTTAACTTGAACAGGGCTTGAATTTGTTTCAGGATGAACAGAAATGAAGCTGACTAATACACTAATAACAGAAATAAAGATTTCTGTCAGTGTGTTGTGTAGATTTTTTTTTCATATGGGATTCGTATGGGATGCTATATGGCGTATGTTGTCATGATACTTATAGGCTGGTTTCATTGGTCCGAATATTTGTGGTTTGTTAAAGCAAGAATAAACAACTGTTGATGCATTTCCGAATAAAAACAGATTTAGCATCCATAAACTATAGGAAAAGATATCCTGATTTTTTTCGTTTCTTAACATTTGGTATCAAAGAGGTATTGGCATAAATTCAACCGAAGTATTTGTATTTTTACTTATTCAGCTGAGTTAATGGGGGATAACAAAAGAGATTATTTGTTTTCTGTTTTGTCGATGTTTGTTTTTGTAACCGAATTTATGCCAGAATTGCTTAAGTTTGTTGATCGATATATGTTTCTGGAAAGTGTAGAAAGATTAGTGCTAAACTCGACTAAGATGGCTTGTTCTGATTTTCTTTGCAAGTGCTAGTGTTTAGCGATAGCATAAAAATTATGTAAAGAAACTTGTTACAATAAACCGTTAGCACGGTGGCATGCACTGGTAGAAAAAAAGTTACGTAATTATTAGTTTCATGAGGTTGATACTTTTTAAACGGAGTAGAGAATGAATGCATTTTGCATTTGAGATTTATATTGGCTTGGTATTTTCACAAAGATATTAGAGAAACAATGTTTAAGAAACGACGGTCAAAAAGCACATGGTCCTTCTAATTCTGAGCAGTATCTGAAAGCAATGTCGGCATGTCGTGTTGAATAGAGAATAAAAATTACTATGTCAGCAACACCTTTTGTTTGGTCATGAATTGCTGCACAATATTTCATGACCCAGCAGTATGTTGAAAAATACACTTGAGCAAAATCAGTAAACTTTGACTTTAAAACATGTATCTATTCCCTCGTGCAAACTGTCTGTTATTTATATTAGCTGAAATTTCTTTTCTAATTTGCGATTTCTTGTTTGAGTTTTTAAAATTTCAGTTAGGTGTATTATCAGGACTACCCAGGAAAGTAATTTGACGTCTTCAGTTTGCACAATGCGCTTGTTAAATTAGATTAATTAATTCGCAATATCTTCACCTACAGCATTTGCTTTTGAACAGTAATATTATATTGTAATTAAATGCTTATTTCATCATGCTGAAAAATTACAGTGGTCAGATAATGCTACACATTGCTATAATTTCAAATCCAAAGCGAAATGAAACTAAGTTTCCCATCGTTAATCCTTCAGTCAACATTATATTTAATTTATTATTTCAGCTCTATAAAACTTGTGACAGGTTTACAGTAATTTGGATGTGACTGCTGACTGCATTATGTTCTATGGCATAATTGAAAATAAAAAAACTTTAAGTGTTGCACCAAAATTGATAACTTTATTTCTGACTTCTGAAGTTTGAATCCTTAGCGGTTTTATGGAATAAAGTGTTATTGAATGAGCTTTTCAGTCATACATGATAAACAGGTTATGAAATTGTCAAATTAGTAAAATTGCAAATTCTATGGCATGGCGAGTTTCAGTCTTGGAGGAGTTTTTGTTTTCTCAGAGCGTTCTAACTATAAGTGTACCTGTATTTTTTCAGCCGTTCATATCTTTGCAGATGTCTTCGTTAATTTTCGATACTCTCATATTCCGGCAGTTCTAGACTCATAATTGCAAATACAGTCATAGTATGTGCGGGTTTTCTTGGACTACTTAATATTTGGATATACTTCGATCGGATGTTCCAGTTGTAAGGTAGCTTTGGAAAAATACTATTGCCATTTTTGTTATGTTTACCATAAAAAACTTATTTATAGTTGCCACCTGCTTTATATACAAAGAAACTGAAATAAATATAACATTTTTTACAGCTCAAAGATAAATTAATATTTAACATAATTTGAAAGCTTCGAATATATGTTATTTTTACAATTACATAAAACCTTCCAAAAGGGAAGTTAGTAATATGTTACTTTTTTCGATTTTATTCTATCTTTATTTTTGTAGACATGTTTTTTGTTATTATTGTGTTGTATCATTTAACGTCAGTATTCCTTCGTACAGGGTCAGTGAAAGCGTCGTAAATTGTTCGTATTTTACACCAACAATTCAGATGTTATCTTTGCGTTGTAATCTTATCCAGAAATACTTAAAAGATAGCTGCAATCTACGAAACTGAAATTAACGTAATTTGTTTGACGTTTCAATGCAGAAGATTTATACCTGGAAACATATGTAACAGATTAAGTAAAGGGTAATAACATTAATTTAATTGCAACACATCCGAACATGCTCATACCTCTTGTGTTAATTTCACGCTTGAATTGATGCAGGAAACAAACAACACGTATCAGATCTGCTAAAATTAAAGATAGATGGTTTAATTAATTCAAATGCACTAACATAAATTGACACAGTGAGATATCAGATGTTGCTGTAAAGAACGCAGAATGATACTTTAACACCACTTGTATTGAAGAGAACATGATACAAGGATTTGTTTTTATCACATGACAAGTGTTGTTCTTAATGTAATATAACCTTTACATGTTTTTTTATATATTACACGCATGCAGTATAACGGCTAAAAAAACATTACGCATTTACATCTTACTTTAAATTAATTATTTTCATTTATTGTAATATTTTGTATTTGTTATCATATACCGGGGTCCTTTTTCAAAGAATTGTCCTATACGTTCAGTATTTCTGACATATTTTGACATTTTATTTGGAACTATTTTCTTGGCGGATGTTTTGTAACAGTTTGTTTCAGTATAGTTCAAATAAATACAGCTATGGTAAAACCTATTTATGGTTGTTTCTATTTATGGTTGTTTTGGGTCATGTGATAAGAGGAATCCGACTCGCCAGAGGCTCGCTAAGTAACTTATTCCTAACTTCGTTGAATAAGAAATTACATGAAATGAAAACTCGTGTCAGATCCTATATGAACTATATTTACGTTATTTTTTTAACATCAGTTTCTGCGAAATTGTGAATAATTAATATATGCTTCGTTTAACTGAACTATCATGTTGCAGATTAGTTTTTCAACGCTGTACTTTTTCAACTAAACTAAGCTCAAGTCTCGATGGATGGCATTTCTTTCTTGTACAAAATGTTATTTCATAATCATAATAATCATTCACTAAGTCAAGACATGCTAAAATTAGGTTTGTCTGTTTTCAGTAAGAAATCAACGATAATGTATCTACATTTTCAGGAATATCTGGTTAACCGCGAGATAGCAAGGTAGTAGATCCGTTCGCTTTCATTTATAAACCCAGAGAGTAATTTCTAACTAGATTCTCTAATCTACAGTGGGTTAATGTTAGTATCAGATCTAGGGAAAAATACCTATCATGGTCGGCGTTTTAATTAAGTGCTTCAATTACAGGTACAAATCTGTTGGGTTAATGGGTAACATTTCTAAAACAAACAACCACACGTTAACCCCCTAACTATGTAGCCGTATTCGTCTTGAAAATCAATTATATGCCAAATTTTCAGTTCATATGAAGTACTGACATAACTGGAAGACAAACGCAAAGTGTGGGCAAATCTTCAAATAGCGTTTATCTTGTTCCTTAGAATATACAATCGAAGATGTCTTAAGATTTGATGCATATGTATGCTAAAATAACAAAATTTACGTAAGTGTTACAGCTTTGCTTCATTAAAACAGTAAAATACAATTACGTATCTACAATTTTACAAAAAACGCCAAAGGTTTCACTAACAGGATGATACATAAACTAAATTAAAATTAGCTACGGTCACGTGGGTAGTTATGAATTTTATGGCAAATCTAGATTTATTTAAAAAAAAATAACGATGACCAATAACTATTCTGAAAACGTATTCGTATGAGGATAGTTGTAACACGTTTTATTTGAGTGTATTTTATCTTTGCAAGTAAACTTTAAAAAGAAAGGTGTTATTTTGGTTAGTTAAAGACAGTTCCTTGTCTGCCTCCTTTCTTGAAATCAATCTTGGATTAGATCAATGAACATACTTCATTTTCCTAATAATTTGAAAGTTTTTAATATTTTCTGATTACATCCTCAAATTCTGTTAATGATATATCCGACGCAGCTTGTTTGTGTGTGGGTTGGAGAAGTGGTGTTTGTGTGGGGCGGGGGATAATTATAATTGTGAAGTAGTTTATTGCTAATACCTTAAGTTTCAAACATATGGTAATACTTCAATATGATTACATTGTGTTCTGTATGCCATAGCTTAAGATTGATGTAAATATGCTATTTCTTTAAAACACATTCTGAACAAGGACTCGTTATATCAGTCGAAAGCACTAATGATGCTTTTTGATGTTAGAAACAGTTCCACTGACCAACAAAAATGATCGGGTATGGAAATTATACCCATTATACCCATTTTACCATTTCGTTGTAGAATAAAGAGGGTAATTAAAAGATGAGCCACTTATTCATTTTTAGTATTAATTCTAACGCCTAATTTTTTTTGGCCGCTAACAATAAATTAATGTTTCTATCTTGTGTATAACTATATTTTTGCATGAAAATGTATTTTCCACAGGTTTCGCTTTGAAGTAATGTCTCTTGAAATTTATGAACTTAACTGAATAATTTCTGATTCTGTATTTGCTTTTTTTTTTCATTTTACAGAGTGAAAAATTTCAAGATTTGTTTTTGTTTATTATCTACTATTACTTAGTATTACGATACATTCGTTTGAATGACCTTTACCACAAGAGAGCATTACAAAGTTGCCATATCTTAATCGGATACCTCTTTAAATAACAATTTCTCTGTTATGATACATCTTATTGGAAAGTTGTTATTCAACGTAATTTATTTTGATCTAAGAACAAATTCCCTGGAAACAATTGTAACAGATTACAAGACGAATAATTAGACTAATTTAATTGGAACATATAATGGCATGCTCGCACGTCTTGCATTTATTTCACGCTTCACTGGATACAAGAAACACATCTTGGAAAATGAAATTTCGGAATGTGTTGTCATTTTCTTGTTCCAGGATAGATGTACAAGATGAAATGTCTGGCATGAGTAAGAACAATTTTGTGCATTAATACAATGCGCATGTACAAAAAATATTATTTATGACTCCGTTTGAATACGTTATCAAATTTTTGTACAGCTGTTATTTTTTCTTCGTTGATACGTTTTTGATAAATCTAAAACATTTGCTGAGTGTTGCTGTAGTCCCTTTAGTTTAGTCTTTGATGACACCTTACAAATTTGTAAGACATCTGATAGCTCACGGAACAATGTGGTTAGTCTTTATCTATTCGGTATCTTTAAAAATGTCTTATAGATTAAATGAAAGGAAAATATATTTTAAATTTGCTGTGAAATACTTTTTATTTTAATTGATGTACCAGCGTTTAAGTGCTTCTAAGAAACGGCAAAACATGCCAGGCTTTGATTGTCGATTAATTTGTAGACATTTCTAGAGATTGGATTTGTACATGTACAATTTAGGGATAAATTAAACAGTATCACACATCATTTTTCAACGAACTGAATCATCAAACGCAATTGAGTTCCCCTAGTAATTTAGCAGCTTTATAAGATGTAAGTTTATGACGCAGGTATACACAACTTAAACGTCGGCAGACATGCTATGTGTTTTAGGAGCAAATATAATCAACCCAGGCAAGCCATTTAAGTGTTTTGCGACTGATAATAAGACGTAAATCCTAATATATTTGTTTTGGGCATTTTTGTGCATTTATAAAATATTTCTTATCGAAAGCGTAAGCGATGTATTTCAACAATAATGATGATAATTCAAAGACAATTACCATAAGAGACATCTTAGAATATATGGCTTTATTTTTCTTCTTGACAAACAAATTAGTTGTTTTTGTGTTAAATATTAATTACTAGTAATTGTATAAACTAGGCCATTTCTTTTTAATTAAAAAAGTTAATGTGAAAATGATCGGGTTGGTTAGAAGGGCTAATAATACCCTATCAATACCTGTAACTCGACCGTATCATAGAATCTAGAATAAAAAAAATAACACAAAATTGAACAAACAAGCCTTATAGTAAATTCTTTCGGAGAGCCTACGTGATGACGTCAGAATGGAATATTGATGTAAGCTAGACCTTACAAACAGAGGAAGTCACTGTCTTTTTTATAGGAATTAACTTCCAGGGGGAAAGGCTAAATCATGATAAAAAGAAGCACAAACTTTTAAAGGATTCCACCTTAATACTGGAATAACTGAAGAAATCTACTTTCGTATATTTACAAAGGTATCATACGGATACTTTGTTGTGCAGTGTTGCGGATATATCAATCAATGACAAGTAATTAGCTAAACGGTAATCGCTAACATGAATATGTAAAATCTTGTAGTACTCATGGGTGGTAATGAACATTTATCACCTATTCCTGTCTGAACGATATTAGATTGACCTGTCTGTCTTACAAGAAATACATACTATTGACGTAAGTACCCTTAGAAATTAGGCCATGCAGTACGAACCTTACATAACATTGTCTTGAATTCGGAGCTTTTTTGTGAGATACCACTTAAAAAACTTTACACTCTTAACAGTATACTTGAAGCGAGCGATTTTCACGGATTGTTTCCCTTTAAATAATAACACTGCTAGGTAAAATAAGTATATATAGACAAGTCGTGTACCGCTTTGGGGTATTACACAACGAACATATGGAAGGGAAAACTTGATCCTTAAAAAATGACCTAATAGCATCTTAAGATTTAGCTGAATTTCGTCAAAAGAATACCTCAGGAGCGACGGAGATGCATGGCGGTCAGTACAAAATGGCTGAAAATACAGTGAATGTTTAGAAAACGTATGAATTAAAGGTAGCAATTAGCTCTTTCACTTAAAATGCGCAGTAGTAAATGTAATTGTTTAAACACTGAATTTCTTACTTTACGCATCATTAGTTTAATTGGACACGGTAATGATAACAATTACTTTACCGCTAATGCTTCAACAAAGAATATGAATATTGACGAGAAAACCATGCATAAGATGAAAATGACTGTATCAATTCTTTTGTTGTGTATGTATGTGCATTTCGCATGAAAATAGAGAAGAAAAAAAAACAAACTTGGCTTAAAACCAACCATATAAATTGTTTTATGTCTTATTTCTGACGAGGTTTTGGGGAACAACAAAAGAATATATTCTCCCTATGTTTTCATTCATGATTGTTACTTCTGATGCATTTACGAGGACTGATTTGAAAAGTTCTTGTTCGCTTTCTACGCTGAAGTTTTGGCTGTTTTACTATTTTTAGTGTCATATTAAAGAAGTTGCATTTGACAGTTCGATGCAATGGTGTCTTGCACTTAAAACCTTTGTCGGTAGTTCGTGCCAAACGTTGTGGGGTTTACGGTTACATGTTCACTCAAAGAAACTGTTTTTTTATAATTCTAGTTAGCTTAATTGCCAATTATAAATTGTTAGTTTATTTCATGCTTTCCCGTGTTTTATTGTAAAATATCAGATGATTATATTTTAATAAACCACTAGTGAAATTTACAAAATATAATTTTCACTGTGCCGGACTACCTTTTTCCCCTCACTGCACCTAATTACAAAGAAACACAGTTCGACCGGCATATAAACGTATCCGCATGATAGAATCAGATGACAGTGATTGAATTTTTAATAAAACACTTAATTAAATCCAGATGAATATGAAAACACTTCTTATTTTGTTCAGTTATCGTTTAAAAAGCTTAGTGGACCAGAACGCGATTTTACTGTGAAAAAACTGTAAACAATATGGCGGACGTTTCAATTTTGCGTCATGTCCTGACGCGGAGGAATAAATTTCATTGATGTATTTGCAGTTTCTGTAATATTTCGTTAGATTGAATAAATATTAAAAATGTTTCGTTAAAATGTTATTTTTTGTGCTTATGAGTGAAGAAATAAACACTGAAAGCCCAGATTTTCATTATTTTTATCAAATTTCTTGGAAGTACTTTGAATGGCGTCTCGCACGTGCAGACATAGTAAATATTGGGGTGCACCACGGATGGATAAGATATTCATGTTATCACTGTTTTACCTTTTTTTCCGAAATAACACTGAAAAGCATGAAATAAATAGAATATTTGATTTTTTTTTCAGTGTGTGATCGAAATTTATTTCACTCGTGACCATCAGATTTTAAATATTTTCGATCACACACTGAAAAAATCAAATATCCTCTATATATTGCCAGTATACATAATCAATTTAATAACCCTTACAGTCTCTGAAACTTCTAATCTTTGCCAGTTTGATTTCGCAGCAGTTATTAGTTTACAAATTCCTGCAACAATGTTTTACTAGGGTGTAGACTGCACATAAACACGTAAGATTCCAAAATGTATAAAACTCCTGTCAGAATTTCTGAAGATTAAAGTGTCTGTTGTTTAATCACTGGTGAATTATTTTGCAGAGAATGAGTAATAATGATCACGTGTACTTTAGTCTGTTTTAACCATATGGCAAATACTTGAATGCGACGATTTATTTTCTGTATCAGAACTGTATTTTCTCATAAACATGCGTTATCATTAGGAAAGAAATTCTGATGTCGGAAGTTGGGATATACCTTGGAAGCCGCAACGTGATATATGTATCTTACAAAACCTTAAACTGAGGATTTTCTTGCTGACCTCTCAAATCTACCTTTGTTTTGTTTATCAAACCACGTAATATATTTGTCTTTTTTTGTTGTTGTTATAATTACTGGTTAAGGTTCTAAGTTAATATATTACATTACGCCATGCCCCCGGGGGCGTTTACCTTTGACCCTGTGACCTCTGTGTGGGTCTGGCGGGTAGAGCTCATCAAGGTGCATGCACCTGTGAAGTTGGAGGCTGTAGGTGGAATGACTTCTGTGTTATTGTCAAGGTTAAGGTTTTGTGACAAACTGACAAACAGACAGATCAAAAACAATATGTTCCCTCCGGGGGCATAAAAAACAACCGGCATCGTAAGTTTACCCCATTTCCTAAACAATTGCATGTACAGATCACGCAAGTGAATACTGACGTATTTTAAAATGTATTCTGAAGAGAGTATTTTGTATAAGACTTTTCAACTTCCATAGCAGTGGAACAATAGAATGGAATGGACAGTTATTTTTTAACATTAGTAAGAAATAATTCATGTATAAGTAAGAAGCTGATTGATCTATCTGTCTACAAAAAACGCTACTAGACACTTTTGCGCTTAGAAATTAGTTTGGCAAGCGTGAAAAATATTGCTTTGTCATTAGTTCTGTTGAGTGGTACCATTTCAATAAATCACATATTGATATTTTCGTTGATGTTATATTGTGGTATAATATTCACTCAATATTCACATTATGACTTTCTCAAGTGCCTAGCATGTAATATACTATGTAAAGCTATGTTATAATTTGGAAAGGTTTGTTAAGTGGATTTAAGATAGGTGACTGTTATGAATTAAGTTGATTTTAAACATATCACATATATTTTACACCTAATAGTTTAGCAGCCCTTTAGTGAAACAACCAATGAGAACATTCATCATTACAACATCAAGTATCATCTGTCGGGTTATTTTATTGAATATTAGTTTTGAGGTAACAGAAGCGATAAAACAAAAAAGTACACCACCTACTAACAGATAATTATGGTGACTGATTTTTCTATATCGTGTTCTCGTATCGGCAGGTTCGGAAGGGCACCGTTACAACAGTACGCCGATACGCCAAATAACCTCGTTCTGGCGTGTCGGCGTGCTGGCGATCTTCAAGACTTTCCGGCTCGAAATAACGACAGAGAAAGGCCACCGATACGATATTTTCATATGCATAACAACGCCAAGACAATAGTAACATGTATCGTTCCGGCGGCCCTCTTTTGGCGTATCGGCACGTTTAAATATCGTCTTGGCGTTCTGGCGCGTCCTTGGGCGCCGTTACGAGACACTCTAAATGAACGCGCCTATACGATAAAGTTTGTAATTATCATTTGTGTCGTTATCTCGTTTCGGCGTGTTCTCGCGTAAATATGTCCAAGGCTGTCATCTGACTGATGTCTTAATGAAAACTGCAATAACATTGAAATTCTGACACGACGTCTTCTGAATGCTGGAGTTATGACACTGATCCAAAAATGTAGATTAGGTAATCTTGCAAGTATATCCATCAATAACGCCTATTAACCTAACGGTTATTAGTTCATTTGTAACGTTTATCGACTTTGCCATGCCAAACTAAAGTAAAATATCGCCCTGTCTGTTTCGCCAAAAACTAATTAACTGCTGACTCAAGCGCCCAAAAAAATTAGGTCAAGGTTGAAAGTCAGGGAGAGCACTGGCCAAAATTCCGTACAGATATTTTCAGTTTATACCAACTCTTGTTGATGACGTTTGAAAAGGAAGTCTGAAGGAAAAAAACAACAACAAAAAACAACACTTTACATATCTTTCTGTGACGTCATGTTTCTACTTACTTTGGCTATAGCTTTTAGTTTTCGGGTTTTTAGATATCAGTTAAATTATGTTAATGTGATCAAATAATTTATCATTGGTTCGTATTTAGCAAAAGTGAAAAGTTCGATGAGGCAGATAATTCCCTCTGAATACGCATACAAATATTAACATATGTACATTTTGGTTTCATTACGGTTCAGATGATAGTCATTATAGAAATACGCAAACACAAAATGTTAAAACAAGACCTTTTGAAATTTTGTGTAAATTTTGACTCGCCTTGTCGACAGCAATGATAGTGTTGCAACAGGGTTTGTGCCGCTACGATTGTTTTACAACTAATGAACAAAACTTGATCAAACTTTAATTGGTCAAACGAGAAATCAAATCAGTCATCTTTCATCATATATAACAATCTCAATGAAATATTGTTAGTTATTTGTTTTCTGGCAATTTAAACATTGTCAAGTTGTAGAAATTCACACCCATTATTTACACGCCGGATTGATTGAAATATTTAAGAAATAATACGTATCCAGGCGTGGTTTATCGTAGAATAACCCACGTTTTGAGTTCTTATGTGTAGGAATATATCACGAAGGTCGTATCGTGTTAGAATTATAAATAACGTTGTTGTGTTGGTCTTAGCAATGTTCAGTGTTAACTGATCTTACCCGAAACAAAACTATCTAAAAATGTATTAGCATACAATATTATAACTGCTGGTGCGTACTAAAATTATTTAAAAGTTCAGTTTTCTTTACGAGTACTATTGTGGAAGTTGACAACGAGTATTATGAATGAGGATTTATTTTCTGAACGGATAAGGCGTCAACCAACTGGACATCTTACTTGAAAACAGTTGAATTAACAGTCACACATAGAACTATTTCTAAAGTGTAAACCATGCATACGAAGTAAACTGACTGCATTTCTTTAAGTGTTTTGTCAGAGTCAAAAAAGTTGAGTTTTTTTTTTCAGTAACCGTTGAAATGAATTGACAGTTGTTGAATATCATTAGAAAATGATTTCTTTACTTTGTCAGGGTTTGTTGTGGTTGATTTTATTAACTTTTATTTAAACTGTTCTAGTTTATAGACTTCTTTTTCCTGGCAGACATGCACTTGACCTTGTTATCAATCATAACTTTTAGAACTTTTAGCTATTCTCTCCCAAATTTATTTATCACACACGATATTACCGGTAGAAGAAATGGTTACTGCTGTCAGAAGTATATGTATGTTACTTATTTATTTGTTTTTCAACTCTGACAATTATTCTTTAATTCATTTTTCTACCCAGATATAACTCTAGTATTTGTTTGGTGTAGGTGAACAAAAATACCTTTATTGGTTTTGCGGTTTCATTATAAAATACCCCATTTCTTAGGGTACGGTTGTTGAAATGTCGGCTTGTTTTATGGAATATGCATACATTTTTACAAATAAACTGCAGTACTTAATTTTAAATCTGTAATATTCTATGTACTAAAGCGAACCTTCTGTACAGAATTTAATTGACAAGAGAGAGATGATTATAAAAGTAAAAACTGTGATATTGTTATTACAAACTGACAAACCATGATTTCATTACAATGATGAGGGGTTATTCAAAATAGGTATATGAATGTCTAATATATCTATTTATTTGATCAACTGATTACCTAGCAAACAAGCGAAACAACATATGGAATACTTACTGTAAACAAGTAACCAGGAATTAATACAAAAAAAATCATATGCATTCAAAGACGTCTGTCCTGTATGTAAAATTTCAAGGACAGGAGGAGAGAAAATGATAATCTTTTTTTTATGTAACCGAGAACACACTGCGTCTGAATGTGTTATCTCCCTGAAACACGTTTTGTTAGGAATGCAGAATCATAGAGTCAGTTGGGTGTCTGCCTCTGTTCCCACAGTATAGTTGTTCAACCATGAGTTACATCATGGTGTCAATTGAAATATTTTTTGAGCTCTTAACTTACCACTCCAAATAAAGATCCTACTTTTTTAACTAAATAAACTTGTCCGTTGCTTGTTACAAAGTTTGTGTAAGTTGTTATAAATCTACCCATGCCAGCTTCTAATTGTTAGTGCTAGATGGCGTCGGTTCGTATATTTTAACTTCCACCGCCTGAATTTTCGGCATAACATGCTACCATATTGTGCAACCGGTTGTTTTGTTATAGCCACATTGTCTGACAGCTTGATTGTAGACACTTTGCTTTATATACTTCTATTTTAAAACAAACATGTTGTAAAAATTTTACCGAGATGTTTATTGTAAAACAATGATAAGCAACAAAACTTAACAGTTATTGTTAATTTATAAGAAATAAAACAAAAAAGCTTATAAATGCATACGATACCTTAAACACGAAGGCTCCACGAAGTTGTGTTCCAGAATTACCTGGCATTGAAGAAAAAAGATTTTTTATCTGCTAAATTTACGTTATCTACTTAATTTCCAGATACTAGATTGTGTTCGTGAAGTCTACAGCAAGTCTGATTCCATTGTATGCGATATAAATTTAAGGAAATGGAAAACCTGCCTTCTTATATTCTCTACTCACAATAATAAATATGTTGTTTCTCTGTCATTCTTTACAAAAGTTAGTAATCCACCTGTATTTACCTCTGTGACATGTTTCTGATTCGTGGAGCTCAGTAGGCGAACAACAGTGCAGTAAGGAAATAATTGTTTGATGTTTGTTATTGTCATTTTAGAAGTTGCAACACCTATTCGAATAGATAAGAAAAATATCTTCTGCTGGAAATGCACGATATATTCTCGAAAAGATTGTTTAATGACGAAGTTTAAGGCACAACTTTGTCGGGAAGGGTCCTGTCGTACGCACTTTGGAATAAAAAAGGAAGATAGATTAATACAGTACTCATATTTAAATACTTGCTTTATTACAAGAAATTCATCCATTTTTTCTTACTTCCTTTTCTATTTTTTTTCTATTTTTTTATTAAAATATTCAAAAACTGTTTGTTATCTGTAGCAGCCAGGCTGCCAATTTTCTTTGTATTGTATTCATATAAACAGGTGGTCTCATTTAAACCTATTTTTGGCATCAAGGTTTGTTATTACATATTTTCTTATCTCTTTCTTTCACAGTAAGGAAAGCGCTGTTTGATTTTTAATGTTTAGAATAACTGAAATTGTGCTAACTGACTGGAGACGAGATTTCACGGTGTCGTCCATTTTTGAACACTTAAAGACATACTCTACTGTAGTATTAGTACGTGGTGTCTGAAGTGACTTTTATTGAGTGGTAACGGTATTTGGATATAATTACGGATTGGCTTGAACGGGCTTGTACAATAAACAGAAACCTGAAAGGCAAAAGACACTAGCAGGTATCTTTATACAGTTATCTTTTGTTTCTGCGATATTTTTACATTATGCTTCTATTTCTGAAAAAAAGTGTTCTTCGTTTAAATGGACAAAAAACTTATGAGGAACACATAATGATAATCATATTAATAACAAAAACAATAGTAATGGTAATGATTATAACTTTATAATTATTTTTATTATTTTCATTAATCTTTATTGTTAATGATTATGATGATGATAGTGATGATGTCATCAAAGAAAAGTGTTATTGTTATTATTTATTTTTTCGAGTTATTTTATCTTTTGTTGAAGCTCATGCTATCCAATGAAAGAAGTTGATGTAATCATTAATGATTCGTAATATTTTTTTTTCTCTTCAGAAGTAACTTAGTTAAAGGTTTTGGCAACTTACTATAAAATTCAAAAATGGTTCTTGTATTTAATCGCATAAGCAACAAGACACAATGAATGAAACATCACAAAACAGCATGCAAAACACGTGATTTGTCTTTTTTCTGAAATAGAAGCTTGTTATGTATCATTGAACACGACATTTACACACACTGCTAATATAACAAACGCATGAAATGTGTCATTTATTGTTGCTTTCTTGTTTTCAGAGCACTTTTATCAAATGCTTTGAGTATAATACTACTTGGAATTCTCTAAAAGCGGAGGCTGGCCTAAAACTGGTTTAATCTGGATACACTAGTCTTAATGCAGTTTTAGCATTGTTATCTCTTAAGAAAATCAGTCAGATACAAACTCTTTAGATATTGTATATTCCTTGTTATAACTAATTTCAAACAACGTACTGTTGTTTTGGATTTATACATAGTTTTCATTTTATTTTTCCCAAATTTTAAATGTGAATTAAGGAAAAAAAATCAAACACTCATTATGGACGATTTTTTTTTAGTCGAAGTATTCAGCCAGGTTAAGATAGATAAAAAATTCTTTTCCTTGCTATCAAAACTCCGCTTTTACTGAAGAGAGTTTGATACCGAGATTTTGTCAGAATTAATCTGTAGACAATTGCTCATCACCTCTTTTTATTTTACAAGAACGTGGACAACATTGAACGATGAGTTTCAAAAACATTATAAACGAAGGCAGGTTATTTTTATAAACTAAGAATATAAAAGAAATGCATGTAGAATGTGTCTCTGAATGCAACGTATGTCTAAAAATACAACTTTTAATTGTTTGCAAAAGGTGGGACTGTTAATTCGTTAGCTTACCTGTCTCAGATACCAAATCTACTGTAAAAGAATTAGGATTTTGCACCAGCTTTCAACTTTGCTTCAGTTTTTCAACTCTAAGGAGCAAATGGAAGCTAACATTTACAGAAATGAACATTGTATACTTTGTTCTTTCTACTGCCTATTTGTTACAAGCAGCATTGACATATCTACAAGATGCTAGAATGTGTAAATTGTCAGTTATTTCATGTTTGTTATTTATACTACACTGTGTGTCAGTATTATTTGATAAGACAATTCCTAGCGCTCACATGACTAAATGTCTTTTTTGACGTTGGATAGAGACAATTGTATTTTCTTTCTGTTATAATAATCTTTTTATATATTCGTTTATTTTTTATAGAATAAACGAGAATATTTATGTAGTTCTATTGACGTCCCTATTCGCCACAAAGAACCGTTGTGGAATTAAACTTAGTTTTACTTTATATTGAAAATACATGCCTGGTATAAAATAAACATGTTATTTTATGATAGTAAAAGTACATGAAACAATTCCAGAATATTAAAACTGAGACATTGTTTCTTCAGGTGTTGCATGATGCTAAAATATATTGCTTTGGAATCATTTTAAGATCTTTTTTGCACGTCAGTATTATTTTTTTCTTGCTAAACACCTGCCTATATGTATAAATAGCAACTCAGTGAATTTAGTTGCTTTATCTATATGAACTTCGTGGCATTCTTCATTCTCTGCTCCCAACCAATTCAGTACGGTGCAGCATTATAGGCTGTACTTTCTTTGCTCCATATCGGCTACAACATTATTTCTTGCCGTTTCCTCTTAAATCATGATTATTTTGACTTGAGATATTTTTGGTTTAATGTTGTCACTTCTTTAGGTTTGTTTTAGATGTGCCTATCGCATATTGTGGAAAGAAGGTAATCTTAATTTTACAATTTATTTATTATTTTTCTGTAGCAATAAATCAAAAGCCTTTTATGTTATCATAACTACTTTTATTGTTTTACAAAATGACACCCAGTAATGTTTAACAGTTTTTACTGGTACAAGACCGATGAGGAACGGAAATATTGCTCTAATAATTCATCGCTTTCTGTAATTGTTTGTTCTTGTCTGTTCAGATATGATATTTTACACTTTGTCAGCGAGATATATAAGTTGTGTCAAAGATGAGCAAAACATGACTCTGAATTAATTGTCGATACATACTGTCATAACTTGTAAGCAGTTCGCCTCACACATAGAGTTATTTCTGAGATTGTTTTACTTGATTGATAGTTTTCTAAGTCTGTGCGGTTGTCATTCCGCTTTTGAGACTGAAGTCAGAAAAAAGGTTTTACATTTTCGTTATGCATAATCTGTTACCACTTTTGTTCGAGTTAAGAAAGCACATAATGTATTATAAAGACCAAGTTTAACTTAAAAAACACACACACATTTTTGCTAGGTTTTACATGATCACGTGTTACAGCAATTCTTCTGACAAGTATTTGAATTTATAACAGACATTGGCCATTCGTTTTGTTGCTACTGAGTTTGGATCTGCTTAGCACCCTCATGATTACAAACATAACCGAAGTTATAAATTAAGCGGAGGCATCATCAAATTAGTACATCGTTGGTGTTTCCTGCAGATGGGTAGGTGGGGTTATACACCTCTCTTTGAATTATGCGAATGTTTGTTAAGAGAATAGTTTTAACACGTGCGTAAATCCTATCATTTCAGTACATTTTATCTTTTAAGCAAAACTAGGCCTTATAAGCACATGTTTTTATTTATTCATTTTTTTCTAAGAATTTTAAAGTAAATGCCAAACGATATTAAGGTAACAAAGTAACTCCGATGGAAGAGATATAACTGTTACAGGTTTGATATCGTATATTATTTTTTAAACAATTTTTTGAAACACGGGAGTGTATTCCATACGTCTCAAGTAAAAACGTCAAACTAATTAAAGCACAAATTAAAAAAAGATATTTTTCCTGAATATTTGAAAGGACTTTCTCTTGCATTTACTGAAAGCCATATTCTCCTAGACTACTACAACAGCTAGCCCCCCTCCCCCCACACACACACACCCCGGCACCCCCACCCCCATTTTGTAGTTTTATAAGACTTTGTTCATCGCTCTAGCTGCAAATGAGTTTTTCTTAACCTAAAGGCTGAAGAAAAATATGAAATGTTCTGATTAAATGGCTCTGTTATTTTTCACAGATAATACAGGAACTCTAAAACATCAATTTTTTTTCTGTTATCTGTAGAATTTATATTCAATACTATTCGTAAAGGAAGTTTTGTATTTCGAAGAGCAACGTAGGTGGTTGGTACATTTCAAATTTAAAAGGCAGACTTAACTTATGTTTTCACACCTATTCTATTTTTTTACGAGGCAACACCTGTTGGTATTTCGAAGGAAAAGTCTTCTGCTGTTAGGGATAAATATACAGAAAGATATTCACAAACTTAACAGGTGCATCTTTTATTATAATTTTTCAAGGTAAACAGTGCAGTGTAGGAATGTTGAAGAAAACTGGTTTTTTTTCTCAGTAACGTTTTTTCTCAAGAACTTCTAAATAGGTGGTTTGACCTTAATGCACTAAAAAAGATTTTATGTATTCCAATACCATTCATGTCATGTTTCTTGCTTGACACTTCACTGTTTTATATTTTCGGACGTTCAGTTAACATTACTGATATGGAAAAAAATAAATGTATTGATAGAATTATGATCGAACAATGTTCTATTCACTCTAAAACAATATTGACATGTGTCTTTCTTTCGTATTCAAGTCATTTCTTCATGAAAACAAGCCTTTTTGTTATTTTTGTAATGTCATTGAAAAGTGTACTGCATCTAACTTGTTCATTAATTCAAAAAGCAAAATAAGGAATGATTTTGGTACAAAGAAAGATCATTTCGACGATAAGACATCTTTATTGGTAAAATAAAAACTACTTGAATTGTGATCCTGGGACTTTAAGTGAAGATGATTTGAGTTCATACCAACTAGCCTGTGATTCTATCTTTAAGTTGACATTATATTATATACAGATATGGACTTTTAGCTGGTGAATATGATATGATATGTACCTAAACATTAATATTAACCGAGGCGATAGCCGATGTCAATATTATTTTTTCAGGTACATATCACATCATATTTACCAGCTAAAAAGTCCATATTTGTTTTATTATATAATCTATAAATAGCTTTTATATGGCGCATTTCTTTCTTCCATTTACGCACCGGAAACGTCATAATTTACAACATCCTGTCAGGTGGCGCATTCGACGGAATTTGCCGAAACGGCCTTCGTCATTTCCCGAAAGTGAGTCGTTTCACCGGAAATGTCCGAATTATAAACAGATGCTGGGGATTTCCAGGAAAATTTATTTTTAAAAAAGAAAGGAAAAAAAAAACAAAAAAAAAAAACAGTCAATATGCTCTGACATTTAACGTTATTATTTACAAATGTTACGCCTGCAGCAATAAGAGAAAGGCATTTCAAAGCTATTTATAGCTTATATAATATAATTACAGGCGGTTTCCTTTTAACCTGAGTTTAGATATCAACGATTGAACTTTGTGATTTAATATCGGGATTTCACATCAAGAAATCTATTTTATAATTAGATCCTGCTATAAATCAAGCTTTCATATTTAAAAAATTCGTTACATGTTTCACTTTAAAGACAGGGGCAAGCACTTTTGGAAGAAAATATTTGTATATGATTTTGAAGGTGAAACTTTCAGGTGCCCATGCAGAAATGTATGCCTTTCTTATGCACTACCTTTGTATTATCTGTGATCATAATGTTTATCTGTAAACATTTGCGACGCATTCTTACTTTCTAAAATCTTGCATAGTTTCATTATTTGAAGAATGCCAGCACTGCTTTTGAAGTATAATCTTGTGAACATGGAAAGTAGTTTTGATGCATCTTTAATGAAAGATATAAGAAATATATCAGCGTTTATATGTCAAAAACAGAAGTCTGAAATATATTGGAACATAAAGCTGATTCTACCAGCTAATATTTACAGCCTGACATCTGCTGATGGTTTTTCCTTTAAACGTTGAACAAATTTTGCTATCAAAAGTTAGAATTATCGTACATTAATTAACAGACAAGTCCAGAGGAGATAATCCAGTCAATGAATTCTTAAAAATATGAATTGACCTGTATTTCTCAAAGGAAATTGTTAATGCGGGTTTATTTTAAACGATAGTCTTTTGTAGAATCATGAAGACAAACGAGTCAGTGTATAGTGACCGTGACCTCTAGGAAATCGGCCAAGGCCTAATAAACAATAACAATAAAACCGATTTAAACATAATCGCATGGAATGTGTGCGGTCTTTATAAATTTATTGACAATTTAGAAGTTAAGTCCTTTTTAAGTAATTATGACATTATAGTCCTTTGTGAAACATGGAGTAAATTTAAGGGTGAATTTGACAATTTTATTAATTGTTATGTACATTTTGACTTTGTTCGTAATATGAAATTTAGTTCCATAAGGAATAGCGGAGGTGTTAGCGTTTTTATTAGAAGTAATCTGGCAAAACTAAATATTATTCGCCGCTTATATGACGAATATGAAAATTGTGTTGTATTGTATTTTGAGTTATCTACATTGTTTACTTGTGAAGATATTATTATGTATCTAACATATATATATCACCAGAAGGATCATGTTATTATGATGATAAAGAACAGAAAAATGGTATTTTCTCTATGCAGTCGAACATAGAATGTATATTTACTGACCACCAAATACATCTTTATTCATTGCTGGAGATTTGAATAGTAGATGCAAGGACTTTCTAGATTATATACCTGATGATAATTTATTTCATATTTTTGGTATTGTTGATTATGACGGTAGTTATTTTAACACTCCACGTCGCAGTAAAGACAGTATTCGAGCAAATAACTATGGCAAGTTCTTAGTTAATCTATGTTGTTTATTCGATATTCACATATTGAATGGAAGATTTGCGGGAGATAATGATGGTAATTTTACTTGCTTTTCTAATGACGGTGCTAGTTTAGTAGACTACATGATAGCCTCCTCGAATTTATTTCCTTATATTAGAAATTTCTGTGTTTTAGATAGAGATGATTCGGATCATTTTCCCCTGTCATGTGAATTAACATTGATCAAAAAGCCTGTGCTAAATATGCATAGTAATGATGTTGGAACTCTAACACCTATTAAAAGGTATAAATGGAATCAGTCTCAACTGTTAAGTTTTATTGAAAATTTTAAAAGTATGTTGCAAAATATGTCTCGTTCTTTGAGTGATACGGTTTGTGATGATGTTAACACAGGTGTTGAGGCAATTACTTCGTTATACTACGAAGCTGGTCATTGTATGTTAGTCAGAAATATGGGCGGGCGTTTCTCTTCACAGCCTCCATGGTGGAATGCTACTTGTGACAATCTTAAATATATTAAATATCGGGCGCTGCGGAAATTTAGAGAATCTAATTCCCTGTTGGATCTCAGAATATTTAAAAATAAACGCAATGACTTTAAGAACTATTGTCAGACTATGTTTTCACAATACCAGTTTTCTAATCGAAACATGTTACTTGCTAGTAGTAATGATCCCAGCTCTTTTTGGAAAATTCTTAAGAGAGGTAAAACTTCAAGGGCTCTAGATACTAGTATCTCTCCATCCGAGTGGTATCGATACTTTGCAGGACTTCTTTATGATGAAATCGCTTCTGCAATTGATCAACCTTCTGATAACTATATTGACCCTTCTGCAAGTGTTCTTAATGAACCATTTACTCTGGATGAGGTGTTCAGATCTATAGCAAACTTATCTGCTGGTAAATGTAGTGGCATCGATGGTATTCCGGCTGAATTTTTTAAGACTACTATGGATGATATAGCTCCAATACTTTTAGCATTATTTAATCATATATTCTCAACTGGTAATATTCCATTATCTTGGAGGTCGTCTGTTATAACTCCTGTTTATAAGTCTGGACCAAGTAACATTCCTGGAAATTACAGAGGCATATCTATTACAAATACAATGTATAAGATATTTTCGGGTATCATTAATAAACGGTTGTACGATTGGGCTGAAGAAAATAATAAAATTGATGAATCCCAGGCAGGTTTTCGGAAGGGTTATTCAGCTGTTGATAACATTTTCTGTTTACAAGCAATGGTTCAAAAGTATCTATCTAAAAAGTGTGGTCGTTTTTATTGTATCTACGTCGATTTTCGCAAAGCTTTTGATAAAATTAACCATAATAGACTATTTATTTCGTTAGAGAAAAAGGGAATCCACGGTCAATTTATGAATACTCTCAAGTCTCTTTATACGGATTTAAAGTCATGTGTCAAACTCAATAACAATGTCACTGATTTCTTCTCATGTAATATCGGCACACGCCAAGGGGACAAAACAAGTTCGACCATTTTTGATCTCTTTATAGATGAGTTGTCTGTCCTCTTACGTGAAAATTGTGGTAGTGGTATTTTTATCACTAATGATATTCCGGATATTTTCTGTTTGATGTTTGCAGATGATGTAGCAGGGTGTGCCGAAACTGCAATTAAGCTTCAACAGCAAATAAACATTATTGACAACTTTTGTTGTGATACTGGGATGGAAATAAACATGGATAAGACTGAAATTACGGTTTTTCGAAATGGTGGTCCTCTTCGTCGATATGAGCACTGGTCGTATCGTGGAACGCAAATCAATACCACCTCTGAGTATAAGTACATGGGTATCTTACTTACATCAAGTTTGTCATGGTCATCAGCTCATTCTAAGTTAGTTTCTCAGGCGCAAAGAGCACTCTTTGCCATAAAGGCTTATCAGAGACCTTTTGGTTATTTTTCTGTTGTTGATTCCTTTAAGATTTTTGATTCAATGGTCAAACCGATACTTTGTTATGCATCTCAAATTTGGGGCTATGAGTATGTAGATACGATAGAATCCATTCATAATAAATTTTGTAAAAGTATTTTATATGTACGCAGAACTACTAGTACATGTATGGTTCTTGGTGAATGTGGTAGATTGCCATTGTGTACTACATATTATATAAATTGTATTCGATATTGGTGTAATTTGTTAACCATGCCAACACATAGACATCCAAAGCAATGTTATAACATGTTAAAATCCCTAGATGATGCCGGTAGAAACTGCTGGGCAACCAAGATTAGAACACTTTTGTACAAATATGGATTCAGTTTTATATGGATAAGTCAAGATGTTGGCGATGTCAACGCTTTTATTAGAATGTTTAAACATAGAGTTGTTAACTATTGTACACTAGATTGGCAAACAGGTCTTGAAACCTCTAGTAGATGTGATCATTATAAAAACTTTAAAAGCCTACTTACTATAGAAACATATTTGACTTTGGATATTCAGTTAAAATATAGAATTGCTATGTCAAAGTTTCGCCTTTCAAATCACAGGCTGAATATTGAATTAGGTAGATATAATAATGTTATAAAAGAAAATCGAATATGTAACTTTTGCCAACAGTTAAATAATGCAAATATAATTGATTGTGAATACCATGCCTTTTTTAAATGTGTTAAATATGATACTGTTAGACAAATGTATTTATTTAACTGGTATTTACATGGAACAGAACCTCAAGATTTCTATGCTCTTTTGTCTTCTCAAAACCCTGGCATTGTTAAAAACGTATCTATTTACATCTATCAACTTATGAATATAATTAATGACACTTAAACGTTTGCAATATACAACTACTTGACATTTTATTATGTGTTATACCTTTCTATGTATTTTGGGCCGGAGGCCTTTATGTACAAATAAATGATTTGAGTTGAGAGTTGTAAATGCATTGAAACAGATCTTTTAAAATTTGTCAGGTTAGGCCATTGCAGAGAACGGTCTGGTTCGACATTTCTTATCATAAATAATAATTGACATGCTATTTCGATAATTACTGTGCGTAATTGTATGCAGAATAATGTCCGAACAAGCCCACTTCACCAATCTTAAACCATCCATTAACTCTGCAAGGTTTTAGTCTTTAAAACTATTGCCTTGCTGTTATGGTTGTAACCAAGCTTAGAAATACAAAACGACGCAATAATAAAGGCCCATTATTAAATATGTGCTTTATCAACTGCTGAGCAATGAGCTTGTAATAAGATGTAATGAATTGTAAAGAGCTCTATAAAATTGTCATTTGTTAATTGCAAGTGTGTTTTCATAGCACTTGATATCAAAATATTTCATTCTGATATCAGGATATGTCATAGTATTCTCTGTATTGGCAAAAGGCGTTAAGTGGATAAACACTGATGAAACAGCGTTGTAAAGAGTTAGCTTGGTCAAATTCTGAAACCACATCTGCCAGGAATAATATTTCAATGGCAAAAGAAAGTAGTTTATTACTCGTTGAATAAATGCTTGATTTCTCTGTATATTTGTAAGAACGAAACCAACTGGTATAGAGAACTGGGGCGATGAGTTGCGAAAAATGTACAGACACAATTGTTTACCTCATAAATCCATTTTATGACCAACTTCTTCAGCGGTAGGCAAAAGATGAATCGATGGTTTTTATCAGTGCACATATATTGCAACTGGTATTTCCAGCTGAAAGAAGTGGCCGACAGTTTTACTGTTTAACGTTAGAGCTTTGGACTAATTTCTGTATAATTTTACACGGGTACTTTCTTGGAATACAAATTTTTGTCTGGTTTTGTTTAAGCATTTTAATAAATTTTGTTTTTGCAATGGAGTCTTAAAAACTGCTAAGTAAATTATTACATTTTTTAAACTATAATCAGATATGATTATAGCCTCTGTGATAACACAAAATTTACAGTTTACTACCCTAATAATTACATGTGACAATCCTGTCAATTATCTTCTAAACACTGTAATATCCTTTTATAAAGAGAAAATTCTTTATTTATTTATATTTCTGGCTTTTAAGTTTCCATCAGCTTAGATTCACATGAGATGTACATGAAAATATTTATAAAATTTAACCAACTTCTTACATTAGACCTAGTATACGGTGCAAGCCATTTATTGTATATATTGAACCGTTTTGCTGACTCGATCTACCATGCAAAAAAAAAAGAAGTTTTTAAGATTGCCTCTCAAGTTCAGAATTTAACCGAAAGTTAACAGTTACTGACGTGATAGTTCTGTAAAACGTATCTATACAGCCTGTAACACGAGCATTGGCATATAAATAAACTGCGGTACAAATGAGAATTGTCATTCATTAGCTGTTTGTTGTCTTTTCTAAAGCACTTTGCGTCAGAATTAATGACTATAGTCAATAGTATAAAGCGAAAGAAAAGGACTGAAAATGGCTCTATGCCACTGAAGATGACTGTAGAATTATTGTACCAGAAATAGGTAAAATATATCAAATTATTCTTTGTATTAAAATTGTATCTTCAGGTTTAATTTAGTTCATATAAAAAAGAAAACTGGAGTCATATATCGGCTGTGCTTTTGATTTTGGGACAGTTGGAAGAAATGACTCTTGACCACTTCTTAAATTCACATTTTAGGCCACTTTCTTAATTCGATATTGTTAGATGAAAACGTTTCTATATCACAGGAAGCCGGTAATTTTATATAACATTGAACATAATATCAGTATATGTATCTCAATAACTTCTGATTTAAGCTCTTGGAATAATCATAGAAAAGTAGAACTTGGAAGTTTTGATCTGTAGGTGTTTATTCTCTCGGCCAAAAGATTTGGTTTCTGTTGAACACCTGCTCTGTTGGCAAAATAGCAGACCAATGAAAATGTTTTTATCTACAAAAAGGCAGTATTTTTATGGGAATTCCTTCCGAATATTGTATTTTTCTTGGAGATATTTTTATTTGACTTCTCCTGCTACTGTAACAGCTGTGTGTATTGGAATACTAGTAAGGATTTTTCAAAGTTATTTCGATTTACAACCTTACTTATTCGCAGTGCCAAGGGAATTTTAATGGACTTGTTTTGATAAACTGAAATTGTTTTGTATGTTAATCGGCGTTAATCAGTGTTCTGACATTATACTTGTTTTCAGTTAAGAATAGTATAGGCTGAATAACAATTTAACACACGACATTCAAAGTGAAGAACTCTCTAATATTTGCAACATATTTTATTTGCATACCTCCATAGCAGCTTATCTAAATTATAATTGCTTCTTTGATAAGTCAGCCGTTTTATATTTGGCAAGGCCTCTCTCTGGCAGAATTATTCCAATGTTTATTAAACAACACGTTCTTGATTCGTATACCATTTATCTGTACATACCAGTTATCTGTACTTACCAGTTATCTGTACTTACCAGTTATCTGTACATACCAGTTATCTGTACTTACCAGTTATCTGTACTTACCAGTTATCTGTACTTACAAGTTATCTGTACTTACCAGTTATCTGTACTTACCTTACTCTGAATAAAAAGTTTATGCTGAAGTATCATTGCCTTTAATTGATTGGTTTTTAAAAGTCTGATATCTTACACGATGTCTGTGAGATAAACAAAGAAGTGTCGTCAAAGATATGCATGCAATTTCACAGTTCCTGGCATGGTTTAACACTCTAGTTTCTAACGAGATAGCTAAAAACTACACGCAAGCGTACTGTCTCTAAGAATGGTATAGTTTGTGTAGGTTTTTTCTATATTTTTTTTCATCTTCACTATTTCCCTTCATTTTCGCGTTTGTAGGTTAAGCGATTGTCGTCAGCCGGCTGCTCATATCTGAGGCATGAATTGTTTTTTTACTGTATTAAGAGGATATATTACACTAGGCACTTTGATTTAGTGACTAGTAACACTTTTCTCCACTTTTGTTTCTTTGTGACAATTATAAAGCGGCTTTCGCCCGCTACATGCCACAAAATATGAAAACAATTAAGGCTACTAGAGATTTCCCGTTTTTAATGTAGTATTTTTAGGGGGTCGAGGATCGATAACTCTTCAAATTTGACTTAGCAATGTTACAGTTATCTTAGCCGCCTAAGGAACGTTTACAATATTTTTTTTTATCTCCGAATCACTTAATAGCGGAAAAGGCCGGGTTATTTCCTGCGGGCTATAAGTTTGCCTGTAGAGATATGCTGATCTTGGCAAAGGTACATTTCATTCATGTTAGCCACTCGGGTACATGCTGCGTACATTTTAACAGGTGGTTTACTATAAACTTATATTTTGGCAAATTTTCTTGCTTGATATATAGTTGGTTTACGTAGGAAATTCTCAGAATACGGAATTACTCTTTTGTATCAATGCTTAGAAGCATAGACTTATGTACATGATAAACGCAATTTGGTGGAATTTATGGGAGTATTAGATAACACTTGCTAATCAAAGCATTTGTATTTTCTTTGTTAGAATGCATTTTTGTAACACAAATCTGGACTTCATGATGCAGAGAAGCAGGTTTTTGTTTAAAATTTTATTTATGTGTATGCCTATATCATTGATAAAATTCTAACATTGATTTAAGAGAGGATAAATTTATCTTCATCCATCGTTAAAAAATATACAAAATTGATTACATATAAATTCATAAAATTTGTTTATATCTTTACACAGGTTTTTTTTTTTTTGATAAATCGATATTGTACTATTTTGGTATCGAACATTTATAATGGAAAAATTGTCAATTATTATGTTATTATGCTTACAGAAATTAGGCTGAAAAATAAAGTTAATTTGTTGTTGCTATTCTTTCTTTCTTTTTTTTCCTTTCTTTCTTTCTTTCTTTCTTTCTTATTTTAAACGCGAAAAGGCTTTTAATAAAGCCTCGTTGAAGTTGATCAAAACGGTACTCTATTTTAGTCCTAACTAAATATTTGAACTCGAGCTGAAGGTATCTAAATAATGTATTTCTTATTTTTTGCTGTTGGCAATAATATCGGTTAATAATGTCAGGATTGGCGCATGTTTGTAGTGTGTTCCAAATAATGTCTAGGATATTTTTCTCAATGATATGGATCAAGATACGATGATAATATAACAGAAGGCTCACAGATATAAATGTGTTTGTAGAGGATATCCTCATTACGAGGGCAGTAGTATGTTTACAGTGAACTCATTATCTGTTAATCATTATTAGAAATCATAAAACGTTTTTTTTCAGTTTACAAGATAAGACAGCCAATAAACCTTGATATACTCATCAATCCGTTTTGGAGTTTTTCATTACATGTTTCGCCGCAGCTCATTTGTAAACATTAGGCAGTGGGGAGCAGCTTACGATAATCTATAGATAAACGTGTCATCTCTTCTGGATGCGTTCTCAAAACCAGAACTTGTCGAATCAAAGCTTTATTTACACCTTTAAACCAGTGTGATTATAAGGCATGGCTATTCCTTTAACCGTCTCTGTTTCCGTTCTCCGTCGGAAAGGTGTAATATTTTGTCATGTAATTTTAGGGGTGGGTATGGTAGGTTTTTTTAAATATTCTTTTATTACTATAATTGTATTGTTTTAATTATCATCATAATTATCATTAAATAACGTTATTATTATCATGATTATCATTTAATATCGTTATTATTATCATAATCATCATTTATTATCGCTAATATTATCATAATTATCACTTAATATCGTTATTATCATTACAATTATTATTTATTATCGTTATTATCACCATAATTATCATTTAATATCGTTATTATCACCATAATTATCATTTAATATCGTTATTATTATCATAATTATTATTTAAAGGTAAACCTGTAACAACGAAATGTTATTCAGGAATGGCTAACTGAGCTTTAAAGTATAAGGTAGCTTCTCCGTGATTTTTAATATGAAGACAGTTTCAAACTCAATGTGCCATTCATTTCTAAAATCAAAATTTTATTCAGGATTGCAGTTGAACCGTTCCTGTTTCGATGACTGGACTTTTGTATGTCTCGGTGTTTTAATACAGATCATGCATGACTTTCTATATTTTTTATGTAAGGACAAAGTTTATTTCCTCCTTGGCATAAAAGACTATACAATTATCCAGTTGTTTGTGATTTTTACGTTTATTTTGGCTAAGCTACACTGCTGTTAACCAATCAGTCACACGCCTTAAACTTTCTTCCAGGATATGATTTTCATCATTTCTGGTTTGGCACATCTTTTGTTGTTCTTTTGTTTTATCTTATAGATGACAAATGTGGTCTGTTTCGATACCTTTATTCTGGCTAGGTCGATATTCATCGCTGTCTGCATATTATCATTGACAAGCATTGTTTTTTTTTTTTTTTTTTTTTTTTGTTTTTTTTTTTCATGAACTGAATCTATCTTTTCAGCAACTTTTAGTGTAAAGTTTACTTATGTTTAAGGTATCATGTACAGAATCTTTATTCTGTGTTTCTTCTCGACTGCTGTATCGTGCTTACTGGCTGAAACAAAACCAGTTTTTGGCATCATTAGATTAAAATTCTTTTGCGGTATTGTCTGACTATTTGTCTGTGCTTGCTGAATCTTTGTTGACTGATCTAGATTAACGAGAGATTTTCTATTGATGATGTTAGTATTTGTAAAAAAGTTGTTATAAGGAATTTCGTCTTCTAAAAAGAACATGCTGAGTTTTAGTGTACTTGCCTAATGCAGGACTAAGTGTGATATTATATTAGAAATCTTGTCTTTTAAGCTGTCTTTGGTCTCTTAACATGAATCCACAAATCCACGAATTGCTCATTTCTATAAACTCACAACGTTGTTGCTTATTTTGTATCACATCATCACTGTCTAAGGACATTCTTTACGAGCCTTGGTAGGTTCAAAAGAAGCATCTTGTTGAGAAAAAAGCGAGTCTTCTTCTTGCATAATGTCAACTTTGCATGAGTTATCATCTGTCAACCTTGCCCCTCAGGTATATATATAAAATATACAATGGAACAGAATTAATTTGTCTTAGCTCTTTTATGTATTAACTGTTGCATATGATTGTTACTCATTATGATATCTGAATAAAAAAGAATAGTTCTTTATTGAGCTTTTATATATTAACTGTTGCATTTTTTTTAATCATTATGATATCTGAATAAAAAAATAGTTCTTTATAGAGGCAGTTTCTTGCTGTCTCAGAATGCCTTACTTGCAGTTACCTATACTGTGCTACAGGATGCATCTGATTGGAAACCTGGAAATTTACTGTGCATTTGAAGGATGCTGATCAAGAACGTATTTAATGTTTTGTGCAATTTAAAGTGAAGTATTGTTATTTAGCGTTTGGCATTTGGATTATATTGATTTTATCAAACAAGTAGCAAAAACCTAAAGGTAACTATACTTCTACATATATCATTTGTAAAATAAATAATGATATATCAAATATCTTCAGCTCCAATTTTTTCTTTCAAACGCTTACAGTTTACACTTATTTCTATGGAAATGATAGTTGTTTGAGTAGATATCTTACAAAAGTATACAGTAGAGTATAAATCTATGATTATATTTGACTTTAGCAGTTGGTTTCTTAATTTGTAATCGTGGATTTATTGTCAATAAATTTTTGCAGATGAAATTTAATAGCTACCAGTATACTGAAATGTTCGTGTTATTTTCCTTACAAAAACAATCTTAGAAATTTAGCACCAAAAAACTGTTTAAGTGTTAGAGTTTTTATTTAAGCTTGAAACATTTTCAACAGAAAATATCCTCGTTGTGTTAAGCTGTAATTTTAATCAGGAAACATTATCTGATAGGTTTTTAAAATCAGCGCTACAACTTACATATCTATATACGCGTGTGATTGAACTTGATTCCTGTTATTTTATCTTGTATCTTTTGTAAGTTTTCCTATTGTTTCATGGTATTATACAGTCTCTTGGAGAAGTTTCTCATACTCTGTACACTCCGATTAGCGCCTACAACTATATTTGTGTTGATGTAAGATTCGATTGAAATTGCGATTTCGTTGTTTACAACGTACAGAGAATAAGTAAAGCATTGTATATATTCATTTTGGTGGATGATTAAAATTATCATACATTGATAAACATGAACAATTATTTTGAACAGATAAATTGACCTCAGATGTTTTATAAATTTTGTGAACAGGATGATATCAAATTTAGGAAAAAATTAACAGAAAAAGTAGTACTGGCACAGAAAGATCCCGTTTTTCTTTCAAAGAAATTTATTTGTTTTTCATGCTTATTTTTGCATTATACATTTTTTTCAGAGCTCTAAATCTTAACAGTGTTTAAACTATTTGAATCCACGTGAGATCTAACATCAAACGCTTTACGGAGTTTCTGGTTCAGGTTTTAACATTTGTGAAAGCTTTTAAGAATTTTTTTTGGTCTTCTTCGGAAGATAGTATAATTGTAACGTACCTTTTCATAGACTTTGATGTTTCACTTTAGGTCTCAGTCAAATAAATAACAAATTAGATAAAAAGATTGCATAAACAGTTTGTGACCCAAAATACAGACTTACGTTATCAAATACAAACACAAAAAAAAAGAACAAACTTGTTTTCCGTTTGTATAGGCTGCTTTCAAATTAAGAATGAAAAAGCGAGATCTGTTCATGGTACTTTATGTCGAGTGTAAGCCCGTTTAATATAATGACCGGCGACATGAGAGAAAGGGTACTTGGACATAATTTATGGAAACTGAACTTTTTACTAATTTTAAACGAATGACATCCCGGGATTATTGTCTGAAATTTTCAGCTTCCTGCATAGTACAGATTCGATCTTCTATCATGTTGAAGAAGAACACGACCCTCAAAATTAAATTGATTAGTCATTAGAATAACGTCACATACCAAAATTCTATCTAGGAAGCGGTTGGCAGTAATGTGATAGATTTTATATATTTGAATTTTAGCTACCTTATTGTAATTCAATGTATACCACTTTTTTTTACAAAACTATGAGTATTATCATTCAACGTGGAGTTTTATTCAGGTAAAATCATTTTTACATAAAAAAGAAATGTCTTCAAAAACTGTTGCTATGGTAATGGTCTTCGATAAATTTGATACAAAATATGCATTTTTATGAAGGGCAATGTTCAGGCTTTCAAATTTTTACTTCAACTTTGTTTTTGAAGAGGACGCGAGATTTGTAGTGTTTTTTGTAGTAACAAATGTCCGAGTGCTGTTTTTCCCATATCTTCCATATCGTCGGATTATATATTTTGAGTGCCAATTAAAACCCTACAATCATGGCTACAGACAATTTCTAGGCATTTTTGACAACATATGCAGAAATAAGTAAATTGCCAAATAAGAGAAAACATTATGTGTTCGATACTTTTGTTTACATGACAAGGACTTTATAAAATGAGCTTTGAGAAACTTACAAAAGAGCAATCACTTTGACCTTATTTTCTCAATGTAAACATATGTTACTAGGTCAGGTAAAAAATAGGCTGATATAGCAAAGCAAACCTCACAGACTTAACTGATCACAATACTGTGCTTATCTACATAATAGAAATATGCATTTTCTTCAACCTAGATGGGTACAGAAAGGAAACAGTTCTGATATATCTTCTGACCTCATAGCCATAAATAAACCGCAACAGTATTTACTTTTTATGTGTTATTATAATAAAATGACATGAAACAATTTAGTTGCTAGTCCCATATGATTTAAATGTACTGGAATCAGTAATCAGTTTGTCTGTACAAAGGCCATCGGCAAAAAAGCATTAAAAAGGCTTAAGAAGGATTTGCTCTTTGAAACAATCTTATGTTCATGTTGACGTCAATGTCTTATTGGTTTCTTAACCCACTATAACACACTTTTTACCTCTGTCCTGGACTAATTATATAACATATATCTTATATTACACCATACTCTTACTTTTAGAACTTGGGATTATATTCTAAACACAAATCTGTACTTTTTAAAGCAATTTTTTGGGTTAGGTGTTTGCTTAATATACAGACTGGCTTTTCTTAGCCTAATGCCTTAGATACATTAACGACTTCTCGTGGCATCTTACTGGCTCTTTCTGTTTCATGTCTCAGCCTCTTTTTAGCATACCTGTGTTCTCCAGTAAAAGGAAGAATGGAAGAAAACAAGAATTTTTAGTGGTTCTACAGTTTTTTTCAAAGTCTTTATATCTGTTTCTCATTCGACTATTTCAGATCCTAAACAACCTTTTAGAAATCGTCAAAGATCGTGCTGAGTCGGCAGAAGACGAACTTGAACGACTTATTACGGAATTTAACGAAAATCAAGATTCGCCAGTTTCGTCCGAAAAAGGTTCAAGTAGTCCAGCTCTAAGCCGTGCTTCTACGGGAAGTGACGATGTTTTCGATGGATCTCCGGCCGAAAAGTCTCAAATTGCAGCATTTTGGGAGGTAACGTGTTTTACAAAAATATTACTGCTTTTAGCCATCATTTTAACCTGCATTTGTTACTTTAGATTTGAATATAACATATCCAAAACTTTACTGCAGCTCCCTAAAATATAAAGGCAGCTTCTACGTATTAATTGGTCAAATTTCAAATCGGCACTGTTGGATGTGTTTCATACCTTAAGTTTAATCCTTTCGAAGTTAATATACGGTGCACTGTGATATTCATAGCGGTTAATATAAACAGATAATTGACCGCAAGTATCACACCGAGTTTAAAACTTAATTTTGCAGTTCCAAGAATAAATATTCAGTTAGGTCAAAACATTCAGAAAAGTTGATATATATATATATATATATATATATATATAGATATGTGTGTTTACTTTTAACTCGGTTTCATGTCTTTCGCAATGTGGTCATTTAATATTGCTTCTATATTTGCAGGAACAATTTAAGAAACGTATTCGATCACTAGAAACCCTCCTAGCTGAAGAGCGAAAGAAGTCCTCCTCACTGGAGAAAAAACTTGAATTTGCCGGAAGTGACGTTATAGCTTCCGCCATGTCTGATGACGCAAAACTGCACATGCGCGAAAAGGAGTTGCTTCAGTCAGAGGTTGGTTTAGCGCATCAATTCAGTGTTATCTCTGTAAATAAACTAAATCTAATTCAAGTTCGTATCGCTTCAGAGCTCTTGAAAATATGAACCATAAAATTTACAAACAGTAAATCTAAGAGTTGTTGAATACATTTTTTTTCGAAACAAATCTCAGTGAAATGTTACATGATATTAAGGTAAAGCTTATAATTTTCTTTCGCTCTCCTTCCACTTACTGCACAAACATTAGATAAATAATCGTTTAGTAGGCTTTTTAGCAGACTAGAATCTTATAAAATCTATTTTGGAGAAAGTTTGTCGTTTATCTCTGCTATCTCTTTGGGTCCGTATAATGTTTTATTGCCGCTCTCTTAAATGCTTTATTAAACGTGATACATTTATCTAAGGTTTTTTAATCTTACAAATATGTGTGTGAAGCTAAACGGTTGCACTGTTAGATGAAACAAATACTGATTCTCAATGAGGGAACTAAACACAAACATATTCGCTTATCTTACTTATCTAAACACTGATATCATCGTGTCAATAAATTTTAAACTATTTTTAGCCCAAACTGACATGGAAACTGTTTTCTTTGAAGATTACAAAACGATAAAATAAATATCAGTTTCGAAAACGAATTTCTTTTCACAATAAAACATTTCTGTCCCATTCAATTTAATAAATATGTGTTTCTATTATGTATCTCTTTGTAATAAAAATGTAATCTTTTGATATTGGCCGTGATTTCCTGGGCTATTATAAAATAGATGTTTATATTTTTATCATATCCAGTCTCTAACTAAAGATACAAAAATATTGGCATATGATTATATAGGTAAAACATCGTTTCTTGCGATTTTATTCGTTTCTTGGCCTTTAATTGAAGTAAACGGGACAACAGCGATGAATGGTGCTATTGTACCCAGACGGAAGAAATTTTAAAAAAGAACTAAAATTTGCATTTGTCTTCTGACCTTCTGACCTGTCATTTTACTTCCTGTATAACTCTTATTAGATGTAACACAAAATGAAATCGGTTTTTGTATTGTTAAGATGACCTTTATATTTTTAACACGTAGCTTCAAGAGAGTCAGAAACATGCTGTGATTGCCAATGACCAGATACGAAGCCTGACGGAGAAGCTAAAGAAAGTAGAAACAGAGAAATGGAGGTCTCCCAAACTGATGCGGAAACCTCAAGACTCCTTGTCCTCGGAGGATACACCTGAGGGCAAGCAAGTGAGTACTTGCTAATTTTGTGCTTGGTGTGTGCTAAGGGTAAAATAAAGTAAGTATTCGCCTGCCGTAAGTGTTGAAGCACAAAGGCTAGTCTTTACAATCGTCTTGGGATTTTGAGGACTTAGAAAGAATGTAGATTATGCTTTTGGAGAGACAACAATGTGAGTACCCATCATTCAGTTGCAAAAGTGTTCAAAGAATAGAGTTGTTGGGTACTTTGTAGAATTAAGAGATTGGAGGCTTACTCTCAAATAGAGGCTTACAAGTACGTGTTTCAGTTTATTTAGTAATAGTTTTACAAAGGCCATTATCATTTTTATATTCTAGCTTGCATACAAGATTCATAAGACACATTATTCTTATATTCGTTAGAAATTTGCCTGTTAAGTCCATTTATTTTTGGTTATGAACGCTTTTGTATTTTAGGAATTTCTGCTCGATTATTTTCTTGACATCATATGGCAAAAAAAATATGATATCTTTAATCAGTTTTGTAAATACAGCTAAACTTTATACGAAAAATTCATAATTTTGATGCAGTATTTGGCGTCTGCAAAAATCCAATTTAAACCCGTGGATAAAAAGTCCTAAAATTGCATTCATTTCTTGCTACAGAGGTCATATTTCTGGCTGTGTGTTCCTATATTTAGTTCGTCTTATTTCCGTTATCGCCTGTTTCAATCACCTCACCCATCAAGGCGTTAACTCTAATCAGGCGATTGTATCGACAAACTCCAAACATATGATTGAAATTTTCATCTCTGACTTTCTGTCGTTAAGTTTCCGCTACAGCTGATGTTATTACTATTATAATGAAAAAAAGCAAAGCAATCCGAAACAGATAAAGTATAAAATATTTGAGATATATTTTGGGCTTTGGTTAAAGAGATCTAGATAAAGTGATAAGGGGTTTATCAACACTTCTAACTTTATCTTATATATCTTGTGAATTCAAACAGTTTTGATGGCAGTGCTCTGCTTGGTTTTTGTCCGTTTAGTAAACATGCTTTCCTAGCATTTTCCTGTAACATTCAGCCATTTGTGCCTGCGAAATTAAACAGAACAACCCAAATTGAATATTTTCACGTGTCTTAACGTTAAAAGACATCGAAATAAATATACAATTTAGTTTTTGCTTGTAAGCTTTGCTGTATTGAATTTAATTTCAATATTTAATTTTTGCAGTATAACAGTAAGCGACTTTTTTCATATCAAGCAGGCTTAGTAAAATTAGAATAAAGATATGACCAATCAAAGTAGACAAAAAAATACATTTTGTCTTTTCTTATTTTGTAGGAATCTTACTGCCGTACATGTGCAGAGCTACAGTCAGTCAAGGACCAACTTTGTGATGAGTTACTCATTTTTAAATCTAAAGCTGAAGAACTTGAAATAAAAATTGAAGAGGTAGACATTTATTTATATTTGATTGTATGTTTTATTCTCTTTGCCCTTTTGTTTTTCTTTCTATCTTTCTTTCCAGCTTTCTTTCTTCCTTTTTTTCAGTCCTTCTTTATCACACTGTTGTTTATTGTTCTTAATTTGTCTGTTGTTTCTTTCTTTATATTTTCTTCCTTCTTTTCATTTTAGCTCACCTAAGCATGACCTGCTCCAGATGAGCTACTGTATGCCTTAGAGCTTAAATTCTTTGTTTTATTATTTTACATTGTCCTTCTAACAAGTTTACTCAAATTATGTCCCTGGTGTCAAAATTGGTCCCGCACTTGGTGTCATATTTGAAACTGTGTGCTCAACAGCCGCCCACAGCCACAGTACTTTGATAAGCGACCTAGGGCCATCATGGCCCTCTTGTTTTAAACAGTTACTTCGGAGCTTTAGCAGGGATTAAAATAGCGTAACATCGTCCCCTTCTTTGGAGTGGGTCGAATTTCAAAAAAAAATGTATGCAGAAGTTTTCCTGATGAAATGATATTTTTGTTGATCCAGTCTGTTCCTACAAGCTGCAATTAAATAACAGAAATGAACCACAGTAATTGGAATTAGCAAAACCAAATGTTCACTCTTAGGTAACCTTGATTTTTTTTCTAGGGCTACTTTCCTTTGATATAATTTAACAGCCACGTGATTTATTGTTAGACAAAACACGTGTGTAAATAATTGATAACAGAAAACGAAAATGGGCAATTTACCATTCTGTAAGAAGGCATGGGAGTAATAAACCTGTCCTGGTATGTCTTATATTATATATCTATACTGATAAAAATGTTTGATTGATTCCATTAACTTTACAAGCTTTTTGTCTTCACCTGCAATATATTTCCGTCTTTATTTCTTTTTTAATACATAATTACATTAGCATTCTTCACAAATGGCCTCGAAAAGTTTTCCTTCTGAATAAGCGACGCTATCACGTGATCACCTTTTTATAAACTGAAGACAAACAAAGCATCTCAACAAAGCGTACGCTTTGCATCAATTTTATTTACCTTGTGGGTTTTGGACAAAATTTTATGCCATATTCAAGCTAAAATGGCCTCATACATAATTCAGTTTAGATGAACCCACTTTCTGTGTGTGGTACAGAGGGCTGGCTTGACAGCATGTTCATAATGCAAGGAAATGCAGGCTGATAATGGTCGGCTGTTGTCGCAGAGGTATAAAAGTTGCCGCCAACGGTGTCAAGCTCAAACACTTCTAACTTCCTATATTTTTCGTCTGAATTGCGGGGAATTTTAGTTTAAAGTTTTTGCCACTATGGCAGTATAAGTAATGGAGTTTTTTCTGTAATTCTTTCAGATAAACGACATATGGGTTTCCAAGAGTTCAGCCTCAGAGCGAGAAAAGCAAGGGCTGGAACAAAAGTTGGTCCAAAGAACACAAGAGTGTAAGCGACTGGAAGAACAAATAAACAAACTGAGGGAAGAAGATCGTATGAAAGACATCTTCATGAAGGAGAGAGATAATAGTTTAAAAGAGAAAACAGGTATTTGTTCCTTTTTATACGTATGGAGACTTCAACGTAAAATTGTTGTATCGCCCCTTTTATGTTCGTTGATATTTCACAAAGATTTGTTTCCATTTCTTCATTTCTTACTTTTTCACAAGGAAGAGAATGGAATTAAAAAGTTATGATATAAAAGAAAAAAATATATCGTTTTTGTATTGTTATAAATAAGTCAGCTGCAATTTACTGAGTACTTTAAGAGACACATTATACAAGTAGCCCAAGATATACTGCACGTGCATTTAAATGGCCCACTCTCTGGAAAACATACAATATCATTATGCTCAATAGTGTCTTCTTTGGGCAGATTTATAGATATATAGATAGCTATCCACCAACAGCTCTCTGTAAATACTTGTTTTCATACATTCAGTTTACCGACTGACATTGGGGCATTAGTCATTCAATGTGATTCAGTTTTATAGGATTTTGAAGGAAATGAAATGCTCGAAACTTTAGGGTATACCTGTCTTCAATTCTCAAAACCCTTTCTGAAAAGAAATCCTAACATGAATGTAAAAACAGGTAATAAGTGGGGAGGTAATTTTGTGTAAGCTTCTCATTTAAGTAAACAAAGGAGAAAATAACAAAAAAGCGTTATTACTGCTAAAAGCAGTGCACAAGATAGAAAAAAGATATTGATAGAAGATAGAAAAAAAAGATATTGGCTTTGTGCAAAGTGATACAGAAACCGTTTTGGAAAAAAATACTACAGACCTATTGTTTCAAAGACAGTAAATGAAAACTGAACTGGAAATGTTACAAATTCAATGGCTACACATGTTTGTTCAAATTGGAATCAGATAATACGCCTGAAGGCGTAATGCAAGTGTTCAGACAGTTAAAAGATGAAATTTACATTTCTGTTTACAACATGAAATTTCCCGTGGGGAAGTATTTTTAAAAAGTAAGAAACTTACATTCTAAGACGCATTCCTTTTCTAAAAGCATGCAATTAAAATGTCTAACTTAAATCCAACAAATGTTTTTAGAATATATAATCTTGAAAGTATTATTATATTATTATTTTTTGCCTTGTTAGAGACTTTCTGTAAGCAAAAAGAAATATATTATCATCTTTTAAATGCTGCCTGAATACCTATTATACGCAGTGGCGTAGCTAGGATATTACAAAAAACTGTAAGCCCATTTTCGAAAGATGGTCAGGAATTTAATATCCTGAATAATGATGCATTTTTGTGCATACTTGGAACTTTAATACCAACAAATGTTATGATTATTTTCTTTGCCTTCTCCATTCTATTACTGACTTTTATATTCAATATTTTTTCTGTTGACAATGATATTTCATATTGTTCGACTTCGATAAAGAAGCATCATGGTTTATGTGCTACATCAATGATATAAATAGCCAGGTACTTTGATTAAAAATAATTTTCTACGTCAGCCAATGGCATAAACCATACCCGAATTCTTTCGGCGGTACATTTTGATTTGTTGAGCATTTTATTCAGTAAAATCGATAAAACACAAAAACAACAGAATTGTCCAAGTTAATGTGATCACATAATTGTACAAAGATAATTTCACGTCCTTGATATGGTCTGAAGCTTGCCTTGACCACTGTACGGGTTTTCTGTAGAGTATAGACATTGATATTTGTTATATGTTTACAGCTCAAATAGCGAGGAAAGAAGAGATCATTCAGGAACAAGAAGATATCATTCGTCAGCGTGAGGAGGACATGCAATCACTGTTTGATCAAATATCTCAAAGAGAAAAGACCATCAAAGACCTTACCGAATCCGTGAGAATTAAGGACGAAAAGATAAGAGAGAAAGACGAACTGTTGAAACAGTTATCTTCTAACATTGAAGAAAAGAGTGAAGAGCTACATTATTTGGAAGAAGAAGTACATGAAGCCGTTCTCAAAAGGAAACAAAGTGAAACAAAAATTGCTGAACTTCAAAACCAGATTGAACAGACATTGAAAGGTGAAAAGTCAGAATTAGAAACAGAAAATGAAAGGCTACAATCTGACGTTGAAAACCTGATGGGAAATATTACTGAACTTCATGCTGATAAAGTTACGTTGCAGAATGAACTGGACAAAGCTAAACACGCGCTAAGTGAAGCTATGCTAATGTGGGAAAGAGATAGGTCGTCTTTGGGAACAGAGCTGAATATAGCAAGAGAAAAGTTGCAACTTATGGAGGAAACACTGGAAAAGAAAGAGACCCAAGCGTTACAACGGCTGAGAAAAGAAGTACATGCAATTCTTGAAACAAGAGAAAAGCTAGCGCATGAACTGCGGCTTAACAAAATGGAACATGAAAATACTGTGAGGTTATTGAAGACTGAAAAATGTAAACTGACCGATGAACTGACGTCGAAGATAAGAATGCTGACACATGAGATGAGCAATAATGATAAAATGGCAGAAGAGCTCAATAAACTGAGAGGTCAGGTAGGTGAAAAACATATATAAAAATTCAGATAGTTTTATTTTTCCCTTAATAGAATCACTTAAAGTAATATGTCGGCTTTTTGAACAGAGTTATGGGCATGAAAGACAGCCTGATGTGGCGTAACGACACCGGGAGTTTCTAATTTTTTGGTTTCATATTTGTAACTTGTTGTACTGTGCGTCCTTAATAATGTAGTGGATAGGGCATTTGCCTCTGTTTCGGAACTAAAGCAGATGAATGTTTGTTTAAAAGAAGTGGAAATAACGACTATCATCATCTAAGATATAATTTTAGCTTGATGGAAAGCACAGACTGACAAATGCATTTTCATTAGATTACTAGCAACCAAGCTGATATTTCAGCATAATGAGTATAATAAAATATAAATATTGTGATCGTTTATATGTTGCATTCCTTTACTTAAATTTAGGATGACATTAACTACCAGCTTCATCACCATGAGAAGATCTTGCGAGCTGAGTATTTGGCCATGAAAGTGCGGTATGAAGCCCAGCTAGACCGGTTACAGAAAGAACATCTCAAACTGCTGGAGGTAGTCGAAAGGTTACAGAGGGCCAAAAACCTGGACCAAGAAATTATCGTGGGGATCCAGAAAGGCATGGCAAATATCCGAGAAAATTACTCTGCCGATTTGTCCCGATGGAAGGAGGAACGAACGGTGCTAGAAAGCCATATCTCGCAGGTGAGAACTTCTTGATTCCAGATTTTTTAAAATAAAGAGCTTGTGACAACATTTTTTGTGTTTCCTATTTCTGTTTAAATATATACACATATATAGATACTAATAACAATTATTTGAAAGGTTGTATTTTTCCAGTTCCTATTAAAATGTATACGAACGTAGATAAAATGGAAACTATGCACATAATAATTACGCAAATACAATAAAAATATTTGACTGTTTTTTTTCCTATTTCGATTAGAAAATAATTTTTGTCTGATATATTTATATAAAGTTATAGACGAAAAAGTATTTGCGCATCAGTTAAAATCATTTCCTTGGAAAATAGAATAAAGATCTTAGTTATTTTGATAGTACTCTCGAATGGTTAAAAAAGTACAGATGTTTGCAATGTTTTCAAGAAATTACATAGAACTAAGTAGATTTAACTTCAATGTAGTAATTTATTCCTGTAAACTTCATTTGTTTCACTTGTTTTGGCAACATTTATGTTCATAAAATAAATGTTTTTGAATAAGAACAATCAACATATGAATATATTTTTCGAAAGACCGGAAAAGAATAAAACAATAACATGCTTTGTATGTCTTTTGGAACAGTGCCTAATGGATTCATGAAATAAAAGCATTTCATTGCAGAATTGAAATGAAAATATAATAAATGATATCCGGAAAGTCGTAAATTCAGCATCAATATTTTCATCAGCGTAGATAAGATAGGAAACAAGTGAAAACTTTGAATGTGTGTGTGTGTGATAAGTTTACATCGCGAAAACTGAGAAAATTCATAAAAGACGTTCTGAACTTGAAGTAAGCAACTTTAGACACAGTTGTACTAGCATATTCATGTTAAAGTAAAACTTATTCTTTACTTTTTGCATCCTGTTCTTAGTAGCTTTAGAAAACTGTGAATCTGACCAGTTTATTATGAAAATTACTTTTAAATGTAATCATGTACTGTCAAATAAAGATTATCATCTATACGAAAGTGTAAGCAAAACTTAAAAGGTTATCTTACACTAGAGATATGCCATCATATTATCAAATGACGTACAACTATTCAAATTGTTTATTATGCAATTCAGTTCACACATGTCGATATGTCCCTTTAAAGGACATCCTTGCAAACTCTAAAACTGGAATCACTCCACAGTAAGATATTATAATTGACCATCCAATAAAACATTTTCAATTTGCATGGAAAAAGTATGCATTAAATATCTTTTAATCAAAACAGATTGAAGAAGGGAAAGAAATAGCGCATCACCTGCGGGCCCAGATTGACGCACTAAAACGTCAGCTGACCGAACAAGAGATGGAGAGGTCAGACCTGGTCAACAAAATGACCAATGAACGTAGGACCTGGGATATAGAGAAAGCTCAGCATACTAGTAGAGAAAATCAGGTACAGTTCTGTAAGCTATTAAGCACGATTATTTTCCCACTATTGCACAGATTTGAAAGGGGACTTTCACCAGAAAGAAAAAACCTGTCGATAAGTTGTAGAAAAAAAACCGTGCAATTGCATTTAGGGGCGCTGAAAGTTTCGTGACTAATGGTAACGCTCATTAGCATGAAATTTACCATAAACCTCCAGATGGTTTCTTTAGCTATATAAAGTGAATATTTCAAAACAGTTGAATTAAAAGCGTTTTAACTCACCGCACAGATATTCACTGGTGTTGTTTTATCATTAGCATAGAGGTTTGAGGTAGGAAAAAAAAAAGGCCCTACATTAGGATGCGCTGTTCCCTATGCTTTGCATCAGCTGCAAGAATTTGAAACTGCTTTTGGTGATTCCTATCCGTCAGGAACCACTGGTAAATAGTGAGTAAGATTATTTATTTAAGGAGAATCTAGCCCAAGATCTACCTCGTGTAGGGTACTCTTAAACTACAGCATCCTTTTAAAACATCCCTGCTGTAGCAGTCGTAGTAGTAGAAGACCCTAGATATATATTACCCAAATAGTTCATCAGTGAGCATTTTATCGTTATTGAAATTTTGATCAAACACTTAAAATTATCGTGTGTGCATGGTGGGTACACCATCTTTTGACCAAATAGCAAAAAGTCCAAGGTAGCAGTTTTGCTAATATCTTTTAAAAATCTCTAAAAATGCTGATGAAAGGAGGTTAAATAAACTTCTCACAGGGGATGAGACAAGAGTTTATCATTTTAAACGCCAATGGCGAATAAACAATAAACGGTGGCTTAGGAAAGGGCATGCTAGACCAGTCTCCAATTTGCAAATGGGTACTTGAGTGCGTAAATACCCTGTGAACCACGAAAATGTATTACTGGAAAGTATATACGGACAAGATTCCAAAATCAGTTCAAGAGTAATATGTTAAACGTTTTTACTTGCTTTAAAATTGTGTTGTTATATTTTAAGATTAAATTAAGATACATCATTTATAAATATGATGAATAAACAGGGAGATAATGGCTCGCCTTGTTTCATGCGCATGTAGCTATCAAAGAAGTCTGTAATTGAGACATTATTTCGTAAACATAGTTTAATGCTTTCAAACATACTTCTTAGAATTCTTAATATTTTATCTGAGACACCAATACTTATTAACTTGATCCAAAATACCATTTCTATATGTTAAATCAAATGCCTTACGAAAATCGACAAATGCAGTGTACAATTTTTTTATCGCTTTTAATATTCTTATCAAGAATTGAGTTAAGTACAAAGATTCTACATTTCTACCTTTTCTAAACCCATACTGCTTATCAATTGAAGAATGATTGACCTCAGGCCACTTGCGGAGCCTATTTTCTAGGATTACTCAAAATATTTTTGAAAAAAAAACACTTGTGAACGAGACCCCTTATAATTATTAACTTCACTACGATCTCCCTTCTAAGGAACAGGGACTATAATTGCTTTATTCCATGAGTTCGGATAAATTCCACTTGCGAACAAATGATTAGAATGTTTACATAAAATTGGAGATAATAAATAATTACATTCAATAAATAAGGTAAAAGTAGGTCATAACCTGCACTTTTGTTTCTATTCAAGGAAGAAATAGCTGAAGTCACCTCCTCTTTTGAAATTATCGAGTCTAAATATCAACTTCATGTAAAAAGATATGGTCACTACGAAGGCCCTGTTCAACATCATCAACGAATATATTCTGGCCATTAGCGTGTCAATATACATGTTTTCTATGCGTTTTATTTTATTGATTGGTTATATAAATCTATAAATGATTCAATAAGGAAATTGTTTATGACTCAGAACATTTAGACTTTTGAGAAAACACAGCATCTTTTATTTACTTATAGTATCAAACGTCGGCTTTTAACAGTAAAGATGTAGTAATAATTCACTTAAAAGAAGACAAAAACAATAAACAGCTTCAACTAAAAGCTTATTATTTGACAATCAGTTGAGGGTCCTTAGGATATTTTAACAGTTATAACTGCTATAAAAACGAATATATCAATCTAATTATTATGCAAAGCGTTTTAAGCATAAAAATGAAATAAACTTCAGAAGAATGTACTTTAAACGTTTTTGTGTTAACTTCCTGTAAACAAAGATGCTTATTTCAGAGATTCAGGGCATTGGGTATGGTAATTAACCGATAAACGGAATCCTTTAAAACTTTGGGGTGGGAGTGCAAATAAATTTAAAATGAAATAAATTTGATAACCTGCAATTATAAACAATTTGCTAGCGCATTGCTTAAGGTATTGTATATTACATGAGAAAAACTATAGCAAGCATTTAAAAAACATTTAGGAATCTGTAATTTTAATAGTACTGGTCGAGCTTCTTTGCCCACAGTCACCATCATAATGTACTGTCCTGTTTTCGTTAACTAAGTTTTTACCCTGCTTAATTTCTGTCACTAAATTTGGACAAAGCCGGTTAGTATTTGTAGGGGTATTTCTTGGAAACGTACTGACAGCATAGCAAACAGTCCAGACCCTGACCAGACTGCGTGAATTTGCAGGTCGTTCATGGTCTGCACTCATCAATAAAGACAACCTGAATCGTGAATAACAGGGTATAGGTTACATTTATATTGTAGCTTTAATATAGCAAAAAATTTTCTACCATTACAGCTGGAGGAACAGCTGGCAGTGTTCATTCAAGCCCAATCAAAGAGTAAGGATGTTCAGTATAACATGGAAGTGGCATGTGACAAAGAACGCAAAGAACATAAACGTCTCCTAAACGAGGCACATGCTCTGGCCATGGATCTGCAAGTGAGTTATTCCCAAAATTGCTTTATATAACTGTAAACAATGCAGACGCCATCTAAATGTGAAATATGCTGTTGCCATGAAAATGCAGGTGAACTATTCTATAGTTTGCGAAAAAAAAAAACTTTTAAACTAGGCACACACTTTTGCCATGGATCTACAGGTAAGGTATTTCTGTAGAACATACACATCTAGACAGGGCACGGGCTGTCTCCATGGATCTTCATGTGAATGGTAACTGTAAACACACAAGCTTCTTAAACGAGGCACATGCTGCCGCCATGAATCTGCATTTGAGGCGGAAAAACTGTGTAAATATAAAAGCTTCCTAACTGAGGCGTATGCTTATGCCATGGATCTTTCCAGTATATTACGCCTTAGTTGCTTTAAATAACATAACGTCGTCCTAACGGTCATTGATCTGCAGGTGATTAATACTCCAGTGTACGAAAATAATTTTTAAACATTAAAGTCTTTTGATTTTTAATAAGGCACATTCTCTGGCTCTCATATGCTCTAGTTTGCTAAAAACAACGAGGCACTGGCTCTGGCAATAGATCTGCAGGTATATAATGCTCTAGTTCGCAGCAGAAAGTAAATGTTTAATGAGACGTGTGATAATGTATCATTTACAACGATATGAAAGGTGTTTTTTGTTGGCAGAAAGATAAAACGGGTTTGATAAAACTTATGGTGAAACCCTCTCGCCTCTTTTGTTTACCTTAATAACAGATGAGAACGTTTGGTAAACAATGTCTTGTCCGCGGAAATATTTGCTAAATATTCTAAAACGATATCGATTTATTCTAAAACGGTATCGATTTACATTGCCGTATAAACGTGTTATATTGTTGATAACCACATTTCATATTCACATTTGAGTTTGGCAGGTAATAAAAAAGAAAAGAAAAAACAGGTTGTGTAATGAAGCTAGTTGGATAAAAATATACTGTACTATCAACCGTGGTTGATTTGATCTGATAAAAATAATCGTTCCTATAATACGACAACTAAAACCATCTGTATAGATAATGAACTAAATGCATTTCACAGATACGACATGCTTTGACTTTTTCAGGAGCAGCTCTCAAGAAGGGACGAAGAACATGCGCGTGAGAAGAAGAACCTTCTTGAACAATTAGAAAAACAAAGGAAGGGGTACGAGGAACAGAAACTGTCTTCTGATAAAATGACACTAGAAGTAAGTTAAGTGTCATGATATATAGAATAAAAAATCTTGTGAATCAGTTGTCTCTGTATATGCATTATTTTATTGCGTTTTTAACTGGGCACATTCCACTGATCTGTTTAACCCATTAATGCCTAGCGTCTACAAAAATAAAGACAGGCAAACAGTGCAAACCAAGGCCAGACGCGGTAATATGCGGCTTTTGATCAGGGTATACACTGTTTGCATAACTAGAATTAAATTGAAAATTCATATCAGAAACCCTTTTAATTGAAAATGGACTTTTCCAACTGACAAGGATGGCATAACCCAGTTGGCATAAATGGGTTAAAAAATTATGAAACAGATAAAAAATAGCTTACATGGCCAGCGGTTTTATAAACAATCAAACCAAAACGCGCAGTAGAGTTATTTCCTTTCAGTCCCTCAAAAGAAGTTCGCCTTTAAGCAAGTATCTCTGTTTGTAACAGTACAACCTCAAACTGTTTTGAATTGTTAAAAGATAAGTTGTTCTTCTGAATGCCAGAGTGCTGGTGCCTGTCAGTGTGTACCAGCCAGTCACTTCTACTTCAGGACTGTTGAGACATTGAGCTTAACATTGTTCAAATGGAAGAATCTCTCCTCTCCTCAAGAAAGGAAGAGACTATTAACTTTGCAATCATCGGTTGGTTGCTTATTATAATAGGTCTTGTAACTAGTTCAGTTATACACTGACAAATATTTACTGTATCTTTCAAAAGGGAGGAAAAGTTGAGAGCCCTTTCTGAATACAATCAAAGTTTTAATAGTGAACGGAAATGTGTATAGAATAAATCCTTTTTAGGTAAACACGGGAGAGACAAAACTCAGGCTCGCAGAAAAACAAATTGAAGAGCTAAAGGAGAAACAAAAGAAGGAGCAGGAGTTCTGGATGAAGGAGAAAGGAGATCTCCTCCGCCGATTGGCTGAGATGAGGAAGTTACATCTGCGTGACGTCAGACGCATTGATGACGTACTTGCTGCGGTAAGCCGGCGCCCTGAGTAAAATACATGCACATGATATGTCGCATAAAAATTGTATTGAAAGAGAAAATATCCATGTCTTGTATATGGGTTATACTTAAATCAATTCGTATTGTTTGGCCATAAATTATCCCTTACTACAAGTAACATTTGTAAATACATTATAAACAGGTTTACACAGGATGTGAAATTAGTTTAGCAAAGTGTCGTCAGTTTCAGTTATTTCAATAAACTTTACTTTTCACTTTTCATCTGAGAGTAGAAGCTACAAAGAACCTTGAATAACTGTCTGTAACTGTATTTTTGATGAGAACAATGTTTTAAATTTAGCTTAAACGTCTTCGAGAACTTGCAAACATTGTCATTGACTCGGACAATTCGGCCATGTTGCCGAGTAACGGAAATGACGTCAGCGGTACATCCGGCGATGCATCTGCAGCGTCCGCTTCAATACACACAGGCGAAAATGAAGGCGAAATGGCAGACTTGAAACAAAACATTGATCAGGTAAAATGTGTATAACGATTTATAAGGGATCATTCTTGCGGAGCTTTGATAAGCAACTTGTTTCCTAATGTGTGTTTACATACAAGGCGCTGATGAGGCATTTTTTCTTCAGTTTCTTTTTCTTCCAAACCTGTCTCTTTCCTTTAACAGACTTTTCAACCCTAGAAATGCTTGTAACTTTCTTTTTTTCTTTTTTGAATTGAACATAGATTAAAAAAAACAACTTGATATTTATTTTACTGTACTATTTTCTTCTTCCTCAGGTTATCCTCAAGTACGTCAAAGAGGTGAGTTTTCAAACATATCTTTTACTTCTTTTTATTTTTCATTTTTGTTTCTGCAGATTTATTAATTCAGGTAACATTCTCAGTTATATAGGGTAGGCCAGTACATCAGCTGCTGTCCTTCAGTATCAGATTATAAAATTGTGCAATGTAATCAGTGAGTGTTGTAGCCGTATGTGTTAACAGTATCAAACTGCACGAAGCGGTTACTTCCCTTACTCCACTGTAATATAACTGTTGTAGAATTAAAGGGAGATTACTGCAAAAGAGATTGAAACGATATACATACGTATGTATTCTGAGACTGAAATTTATTATTTGTGAAACCTTCTCACCTCACTGACTGATTCAGTCATATTTTCTGCTTACTATTTTCCAGTCTCTGCGACAGATACATTTTCTAGCGGAAGAACTTGCCAGACCTTCTACTGAAATAACACGAGAGGAGAAACAAAAATTAAGGAGGTGAGAATATGGCGGGCGATTTCGTCATAGATATAAAGTAGAAAATTTCGTACTTCATTTTACTTTTAGGCAGTGCTTGTAAAACTTTGACATCATGTACCCTTTGTTTTACTTGTTTAACTTTTCTTGTTTTTTTTTTTCAGACACAGCTGTAGTTTGAAATTGCTTATTTTATTGACTATAGCATAAATTTCTTGACGGCTCATTTGTATATACCGGTATTTTGAAAAGTATATATCTTCACAAATCAGCTAAAGATTTATCCACCTTTTTTTTCTTTTTCTCAAGCTGAATTAAAAGATTGATCGGTAACATTGACTATTCAGTACAACATTGATTTCCAGAAGCCAATATTTATTCTTTAGTATTTTACGTCAAATTTGCGGCAGAAGTACAATTATTGAAAAAATGCATTTTCGTTAATTTCTTGGTATCGTTTTACGTAGTTATACAAATTTGAATTGTATAAGTCTGTCATTTAGAATTAAGGTTATATGAAGACAGGTTGCAGTAAAACAGTCATGAAACAGTGTCTGAAAATGCCCAAAGTTTTGTAATAATTGGTCTTTGGGAAATATTGAAGCAGTTTACTACTGACTACGACGTCATGGATAATAATAGAAACACTTCCCAAGTAAGTAAACAGCCTTGGAATTCATTTATTATTGTTGTACCTTTCAGAAGTCTTTCCAGTTCTGAAATAGAACTGCTGAAAGATGAATTCCTTCTCGGGCACCAAGAACCTGAATCCAGAATCTATAGTCGTCACGAGACTATACCGGAAGTGAAATCACAGGATATTAGCAAAGAACTTCCGGTTGTGCATCGTCAGGTGACGCACAATGGAACGATAAATTCTGATGACAAAACGCCAGATTATATTGAAAACATTCTCATGGAACAATCGTCCTTTTACAATGACGATAAAGACATGAAAATTGAAGTACATAGAGTGAAAACAACAAGGGACATTACTCGCACAGAAACTAAAATTACCTCCCTTCCAAAGCCGCCACCTAGTTTTATCATTCCAAGATCAAGAAGTACAAGTCCTGCACCAACACCGTTGTCAAAATCAAAACAGACTAAACCAGTGCTAAAAAGTATGTCACTGGAAACATCTCATTCGCACAGACTTTCGGCGCCATTAACTGGTGCCAGTTCACGAAGTTCTTCGGCAGATTCGTCCCCTGTTGGAACGTATAATTTCATTCCGTCTCAGAATGGTCTTTACGGTACGGGAGGGCTGCAGACTGGTAGCTTAGACCGACTTTCTCCAAATGCTGCTCGAAAAAGGTTCTTTGAATCACAGTCGAGCGCGTCGGAAAGTTTTATGTCATGGCCTGAAAGAAGGAAAAGGGAACTAAATCCGAACAGAAATAGCCGGAGTTTAACGGGATCAACCGAGTTATTTATATCGGAAAGTAGTGATGACATCAGTGGTAATGGAAGATTAAGAAATTCAGTTTCAATGGATGATGGTGCTATTAGCACAGTCCCTCCAGAAGATTCTGCCATTGACACAAAACGGTCCCGTAGCACAGAAAACACTGTTAAACACTCAGGCTTAAAAGATATGTTTATTGCTATGAAAAAGCGATTGAAACCGAAAGTAAAACGCTCTCAAAGTGCACGTGAACATGACAAGGTGCATAGACTTAAAGCTGTGAAGGAAAATGAAAAAGCCGACACAATTGATACTCATTCAGATTCAAACAAAGTGGAAGGGATAGAAACAAAAGATGAAAAAAAAGAACAAGAAGATAGTCATGTGACCCAGGAACAGTTGACACCGATTAAAATACCTGATGACAATGAAACTATAGAAGATGGCGAATCAACAGAAAGAAAAAGTCGAACTGACAAAAAAGGGAAAAAGGTATGTTGTTTTTTATTAATACTCCAAGATGAGTGTGTTAACTGAATGAGTATTCGCCGTCTCACGAAAGGGGAGACAGATATTCTTTTATTCTACCATGATGAGAGTACAACTTATAGCACGATAGTTATTCTCCGTGAACATTTAGAAATCCTTAGGTATCATCTTTCAAACCTATGGATAGGTTGTTGAACTATACGTTTCCATAGTTTTGCACAATGAAATACGACACTGAATGATTTTTTTTACAAGGCTATAATTCCTAAAATATATATATTTATAGAAAGTGGTCTGCTATTTTGCAAGGTTTTAGGAAAATTTTAAAAAGCCTTAACATAAATAATACCTTGGCCTTTTTGTCACTATGTATATGACAGAGATGACTAGATAAACAACAATATTATACATTACTTATTTTATTACCTAAGGTCATTGTACCAAGCATGCCTGATGCAGTAATGGATCTCGTGTACCTCGTCAAGGACTTCATAAGTTTTACAAATTGTCATTGAGTAATTTATGTTTTTGTTTTGAAATGCACAACTGTTTGATACAATGTAAGTGTAAAGATAGTATTTTAAAGTTTATTTTAGTATTTACATTGGTTTAGATCTCCGGAATGCAGGTCTACTGTTTTGAATGTCACCTTATTTCTTTCTCTGTGGAATGAAACTGATTGTTCTTGCTGTATTTCTGAAACGAAAATCTGCGTATTACAGAACAAGTCTAGATCGAGATCGCCAGCGGAGAAAGAAGATATTCATGGTTCCCAGTCTACTCTTCAGAAAATCAAAAGACGTTTCCGGTCCAAGTCAGCTGACAGAGCGCGTGACCATCATAGTCATCAGGTGACCCCAATACTTGTAGGTCATACTAGTAGTGCGGCGGAAGATCCGTCATTGCAACAATATAGTGAAACATGTGTCTGATAGACGCTTTGAGAATATAGTGTTGTTCAGTGATACATTGAATATCATCCCTTCAGACATATGTTTGTGTGCTGAAGAGAATTTTATTTAAGTTACGAGTGTCGTATAAATCAGTACAAAAACGCATCATTTTAAGGAGTGGAAACCTCATAGAAGAAAAATAATGAGTGAGAGAATGACATAAAGGAAAACAGTTAGTGTGTTGATGATGTAGGAATATAATTGCTTCATCAAAGCTGCTTGTATGCGTTCAATCTCAAAATGTTGTAGCTGGTACTGTGGCTAAGCTCATGTTTATCGTCCGAAAATTGACGAATGTGTCAAAATATTTATCATATTTCTACCTAGATATGGCGGTACAGTTTCTATAACGTTAAAGTTTTCTTTGATTCTAATTACAAAAAAGGTATCTGTTATAAGTTTGTAGGTAAGTTATCAAAACATTATATTTAAATCTAACAATTTATGAAAATATGCTCTGGTGCGCATCATTTAAATATTGTCTATTACCATGTAGATTTAGCTGGCTGATGAAAAAATTTACTTCTGTTGCGTAACTTGTTTACGTTTCCGACGTTCAATGTTGACGTTAAACGTGACGTAACGCAAAAGTAGACCCGCTGTAGTTATTAAGTATAAACCTAGTTAATGTACAAATCCCCGTGTTATTATTTGCTTCATTGACTTTTTGAAATGCCGATCTGTTTTGGTTAAAAGACAGAGAAAAACACAGAACCATAACGTTTGTAAATTTTAGCATATCAGTTTTTTAAGCCGTAGTGCTACAAATATTAGGTACAACATAAAACGGTGACTGATTCAGTTAAAATTTTAATAGAACTGCTGATTTCCGCATGTATATTCGTCGTTTTAGTTTATTAACCATAAAAAGTACAAAAGGCGTTCCCGTGCTACGTCAGGTAGACATGTCAGCATGTTTTATTTATAGTTCATTCCGTCTCTTCCATTGCTCTTGGTCAAATAAGCAACCAGACATTTTCAAATTACTGTCCGATCTACCTATGTATTTTGCAATATTTTCAATATCTAGGTGAGGCAGTTGATTCTGTGAATTCGTTAAGAAAGTCTGTCCTTGCGCTCCCTTTCACTCATTGTGTTTAAAACTCTAACACATGAGCTTTAACCTACAAATAGAAATCTATCACTAGATCTGTGAACTGCGTTGTAATTCATTAACTTTAGCGTTCGTTAGTTCACAAATCAGTAACTTCGTTCAGTTGACTAGTTATTGCAAGTTTTAAAGCTGTTTCTGTCTGCTCAAAGGTTTGAGACTTCTTAATTAACACTAGTGTTTCATTATTACTATGTTAATGTATCACCGCAATCTCATTTATCCGTTGAATAGGTATACCTGTTTTAAAGTGTTTGAAAAATAAAACGCTTTATTAAAAACGTTAAATAGTAAAAAAATATAGTATATAAATGACTATCTATGTCCCAGTCAATAAATCAAAGATGGCGACAAGTTTTTATTTGGTTACTCTTGAATTTTATCGGTGTCACATATTTTCTTTCAAAATTTAATGATCCAGATGGTAGACTTGTTTGCCACCTGAAAACACGTAAAATGAATATCTGGCTAGCACTGTGAAATATAGTGAGTGAGTTACACATAGGTGTATTTTAAGTAAGGCCAATTGTCAAAGTTTGCTGGGCAGTTGTTTCCCGATCGTCAAACGCCTGAAAAGGAAGTTACACTTACCTAGCAAAATGTAACAATCATAGAGAGAAATGGTTCCATTTGAACGCGGTTGTTAACGTATCTCTTAGATTTTTTGTGATTTATTTGCCTCTTTAAAAGAATCAATGTGACATCTTGGCTTGGCCATCGGGACGCACTGCGCAAATCCGCCATTTTTGATATTGGCTTTCTTATTCAAGTTTACGTTTACTTTTAGGATATTGTAACCTGAGTAAGTGATATTTGTTCAATAGTTCAATCCTTTTTATAGTTTTATATGAGTTTACTATTTGTTTTTGTTTTTTAATAGAATCTTTGTTGAAATTTCTCATTTTGTTAACAATTAACGCCTACTTAATATTACAATATATTTCGACATTTTGAATTTGTTTGTTATTTTTCATTGCAGATTTAATAGCTGCCTTCATCTTACCCATCTATGAATAACTTTAACACAAAAGTCGAATGTGCACGTTCATTATAACGTGAAAAAAGTAGCCGACATTTGACTTTTAATCAACAAATGCTGGAACATAATATGCAAGTCGCCATCTGCTTCAGTTCTTAGAAGAATTTAGCACTGCTGGATCCCGTAAGGACGATCAGAGCCAAAACAGGCTATCGATTCCAACCAAGATGTATGGCACTTGGTGTGTTTTTTTCAGTAATTCATTATGAGTTAGCACTAGTACCTTAGATGTAAAATACTGTTAAAAAGACAAAGGAATACTCGCACACATATCCTTCAAAAGTTCAGAGTGAATTGTCACATTAATTTGCTTTTCTTCTGGTTAAACACGCCTAAATTAAATCTTAAAGTATTTCATTCTAGCATCAAACACCAATCTCATTTCTTTAGCTTCTGAAGATGTTACCTATGCCGATTTCATGAAAGAAGCAGTCATGAGAAATAACTTCTTTCAGATTTTTTCCTAGAATGACCTTTTAACTTTCCCGACGGTATATCTTCTCGAAGAAGATCTCCCAGTCACTATATGTTTACGACAATCTATCAAAGTTGCCTGTTTATTTTAAAACGAATAAGCCAAGAAATCTCCGGCACACAGTTCACATTTCCAATTCATTCGGTTACTATATCATTTGTTTTCAAGTGAAAATGAATTTTAAGAATAACCTTTCCATTTTTAACCAACTGGAAAGCTTTGTCAAATTATAGCTCCACACAAACCAAAGACAAAATTGACTGGTTCCCGACAAAACTGAATTAGTGGTGATCTATAGAGAATAAATATATGAATTTGTCTGTGATCCAACTACAATATTTTGCAATTTTAACATCTTAAGATAGCATCACTAGGCTAATTTTTTGACGCCATATACATTAGTTCCGATGAAACTTGAAAATACCACCCCCCCCCCAAATGTATTTTGAGTAACATATGAAAATGTTACTCTCAAAATGTACGAACTTCTAAATCAACCCTCGTAACTTATGCATTTATTTCGTTAAACTTCTCAACACGTCTTAAGACATCGCTAAATTCATTATTCGTACCATTCAAACATAGTGTTTATAAATAGCAATCAGTCACTAGTCCTGAAATGTTTTGCAGTGTCTGCTTTATAGAGATTACGTAAAGAATATAACAATTAAGTGACCATTTTCTAAAAGTTTCTTTTCGGCAGTTAATATGAAAACGTATTCAAGAGGGTACAAATTTATGACAATTTCCTATGAGTAAAAATTGCAACAATGCACGAGAATGCAAATCGTTTGATGTAAGTTGACGTATTTGCGTAACTTTTGAAATGCAGATACTTTGCTTAGTGCATCATTTTTCTGTTGTTGTTGTTGCTGTTGTTATTGTTGCCGTCTAATGTGCTAAAATACAATGCAAAAAGTATCTTACAACCTAAATACAATGGTGCTCTATACAGCTAAAATACATTTCTGTACCAAACTATCGTAATACAATGTTAGCCATACAGCCAAAATACAGATCTTATGGTTAATGTTCGCAAACGCGTTCGTGTTAGTCACATTATGTTCGTGATAATTAACTGGTTAACTAGCTACCATTTGCAAAACAGTTTTATTGGAATGCAAAATAAATAACTTAACACAAATAATATGGTAACTATACATACAAGATAAAGTTCTACAGCACACAACTGTAACATATGTTAACTACAAATCCAAGATAAAGTTCTACAGCACACAACTGTAACATATGTTAACTACGAATCCAAGATAAAGTTCTACAACACACAACTGTAAAATATGTTAACTACACATACCAGATAAAGTTCTACAGCACACAACTGTAACATATGTTAACTACACATCCAAGATAAAGTTCTACAGCACACAACTGTAACATATGTTAACTACACGTCCAAGATATAGCTATACAGCACACAACTGTAACATATGTTAACTACACATCCATGATAAAGTTCTACAACACACAACTGTAACATATATTAACTACACATCCAAGATAAAGTCCTACAGCACACAACTGTTACATATGGTAACATATCCAAGAGATAGTTCAACAACATACAAATGTAACTTATGGTAACTATGCATCCGAGATATAGTTCTAGAACACACAACTGTAACATATGGTAACTATGCATCCGAGATATAGTTCTAGAACACACAACTGTAACATATGGTAACTATACATCCGAGATTCAGCTCTAAAACACACAACTGTAACATATGGTAACTACACATCCGAGATATAGTTCTAGAACACACAACTGTAACATATGGTAACTACACATCCGATATATAGTTCTAGAACACACAACTGTAAAATATTTTAACTACACATCCCAGATAAAGTTCTACAACACACAACTGTAACATATATTAACTACAAATCCAAGAAAAAGTTCTACAGCACACAACTGTTACATATGGTAACACATCCAAGAGATAGTTCAACAACATACAACTGTAACTTATGGTAACTATGCATTCGAGATGTAGTTCTTCAACATACAACAGTAGCATATGGTAACTATGCATCCGAGATATAGTTCTAGAACACACAACTGTAACATATGGAAACTATGCTTCCGACATATAGTTCTAGAACACACAACTGTAACATATGGTAACTATACATGCGAGATACAGCTCTTGAACACACAACTGTAACATATGGATAACTACACATCCGAGATATAGTTCTAGAACACACAACTGTAACATATGGTAACTACACATTTGAGATATAGTTCTAGAACACACAACTGTTACATAAGGTAACTACACATTCGAGATATAGTTCTAAACACACAAATGTAACATATGGTAACTACACATCCGAGATATAGTTTTAGAACATACAGCTGTACCATATGGTAACTACACATCCGATATATAGTTCTACAACATACAACTGTAACATATGGTAACTATAGATCCGGGATATAGTTCTACAACATACAAATGTAACATATGGTAACTACACATCCGAGATATAGTTCTACAACATACAAATGTAACATATGGTAACTAAACATCCGAGATATAGTTCTACAACATACAACTGTAACATATGGTAACTATAGATCCGATATATAGTTCTACAACATACAAATGTAACATATAATAACTACACATCCGGGATATAGTTCTACAACATACAAATGTAACATATGGTAACTACACATCCGAGATATATTTCTACAACATACAACTGTAACATATGGTAATTATAGATCCGATATATAGTTCTAGAACACACAAATGTAACATATTGTAACTAAACATCCGAGATATAGTTCTACAACATACAACTGTAACATATGGTAACTAAACATCCGAGATATAATTTTAGAACATACACTTTATTACAATGGTAACTATACATCCGAGACATAGTTCTATAAAATCCAAAATACAGTTTTATACCATACAACCAAAATACAATGCTAAATTTTGAGACGAGATGCTGTTCTGCAACATACAACTGTAATATATGATAATTATACATCGGAGACAAAGTTCTGTACCATACAACCAAAATTAAAAGCCAGAATAAACTACCAAAATACAGTTGTATACCATTCAACCCAAATACAAGGCTAAACAAACGGGATACAGTTTTATACCATTCTATACAATTCAAGCGAAAGACGATACGAAAGATTTTCGTCATTGTGTAGTTTGCATAAATAATTCCACTAAAATTAAATAACCAATGCTTGTATTACCCAACATATCAGTTTCGTATAAATTGCGTGATGGTAAGAAAATATTGATGAAATTATGTTTAAGTTTTTACAAATTTTACAAACGTACAATTTAGTTATAGTACATAGTTTATAACACAAGCTGAATCTCCCGATGTAGACTAAAAGGTATAGGGTTGTGAATATAAATGTATTAAACGCTTAACCAAATAATTTATGCCTAGTTTATTCACACGATAGTCGGTTATTTTGCGCAACTTAAGATAGACAAAATCTAGTAACTGTCTGTGTATTACCGTATATATCAGCACACGTGTCATAAAATCGTCAGAAGTATTTGTTCTATAAATATGACATTGATATATTGTGGTGTAACCTCCATATTGTATGCTATTCAAATGCTTATTGAATTTGGGACCTCAGCAGGGTCGAGGTATGGATATGGCGGTTCCCTCGTTTTGTTTCTCTCTTTGATGATGTCACTTATCCTTGATATATCGGCGCGGAATTCGTTCACAATTTTAACTGCTTCCGGGTCAAACACATAGTTAACCTCAAAATCACCCAGAGGCCTTGTTCCTCGCTCGCTCAGTACTTTACCTGTGATCATAATGAGAAAATGACTTTCCTTGTCTGGAAGCGAGGCAACAACGTCTTCTTCTGTGAGAGGTGATTTATCTTTAGGCGGGGAACCTCTGAAGAGCGAGGGATAATTTAAAGGATGTGCGTATTCGTCATACTGCGCAAAGTTTGCCATCGCGTGACCTACACTACACAGAGATATTACACTTGTAAGAACCTGAACAAGCTGTTCTTTCGTCGTAAATTTCCCGTCTTCGCCTGCAACGCCAAGCATACCTAAACCATGCTCGTTGTCATTCCGTACGAGCTCGTCCCGCCAATTTTGTATCTCTTCGTCTGCCAAGAGTACATCATTTGACTCGTAGTAAAGGTCAACGTACTTCTGAACGTATTTCTTTATTGCTTCAAAGATCAGAATAGAATCATCCCGCGTGTGGTAGTTAGGAAGTATATCCGGGTCATCTACACCGCGAGCTTTAAAATCAGCTGGTAAGGTGCCATCTATATCAAGGCGCCAACTTGGTCGTCTTCTTTTTATTAGTTCAAAAATTCCTCGGGTTTCAATCGAAAACGTTTGGTCCAGAATTCCGCCTCTTGATGCAAGTTTATTTACAGCGCGCGTATTTATTGCAATCAAATAAAGAAAGTGTGGCGCCAAAAGTTTAAACAACGGATGTGACTGGGAAAGGTTGCGGTGCGTTATAATAACGATTCCTTCCATCACCAAATGCGTGTACCCTAAGTGTGTGACAGCTTGATGATATTGGGCATCTGCATTATTAAACCATATTTTAGCCAAAATCCATGTATACTGCGGATCAGACGGCAAAAAGACCGGGTTGTCGTCTGCTTTGTACTGAAACAGCTGAATTGCTATGGGAACGAGTTTCCCATCATCTCTCCTGTAGAATAATGCAATTGGTGAGCAAACAATGAATCCTTCTCTTACTGGACAATTTTCCAGAATCTCATAATCAATTATAAAAATCCTTCGCATTTCCATGACTTCTGACAAGGTTTTTCCTTCTAAAAAAGGGTCAACCATTTCCGCTGTGACGCCAAACTTTTCGGGTATTTCCGTACATAATCGGATCACATTGTTATTGACCCCAGCTATTCGCTGAGTGCCAAATTTTACGTCATCGCTCCATCTAAAATATAAAACATTATATAGTCAGAATTATTCCAATTCTATTTGAGCGAACATGACAATTCTCAGTTTCATCCCGTAATAGTGCCATTTCCTATTATTTCACTTTATAGAGCAAAAAATATGTCGCCGAATAAAACTTCCTTATCACTAAAGGCATCTTCATTATCAGCACGTAACATAATTCCTCTAAAAATGGTATAACCAGCCTTGTGTATTCATGTAAAACACATGTTTTTAAAGACCAGTGCTATTCATGCGCAGATTCGTCGAAGTTAAGTTAAACGTAAGAAGGAACGTGGTCTACCAATAATGTGAAATTGAATGAATATGTTCGCTTTTCTTTTTCAAAAATGTATATAAGCCGGCACGATAATTTCATGAACCGGCGAGGATGCAAATACTCAAACAGACAGAACAACTCCAGAGCGAAGGGAGATGTTTTAATGCCGCACCTGGTAAGACACTGAACGACACTGAGTACATTTTCATCTAAAATCTTTATTAAAATAAACAATCATTCCTTAAAATATTTTTATTGTAGTTATTATCATTATCACAAGAAAAATGGATACCGCCTGGTATTTTACAAACAGCTAAAACTTTTTTTTTTCTTTTTATTTATTTATTTTGTTTGTTTTGTTTTGTTTCCCAACCTCTAAACGCCTCGACCTACATATTGTTAACCGTGGCTGGATTACATAATACTCTGCATCATACAAATACATCCCTGTTGGTGATTTCGTCCGCACCGGTCACGTGATCTTCACATAGACCTATGCACTTTCGTTCAAAATTTACTGGGACTGGAACTATTTTCAAAATGGCAAACTGAATGAGGAAATAATGAAGGGGAGATCACTGCGAGGAAATTGTGAAGAAGTAAGCTAGCAAGACGAGTATTTGCAGCTGCTCCTGACAAACGTTTAAAGAATTGTATAGCTTGGAATAAAAAACTTTATTATATAACAAAAAAAAGGAAACCAAAAAAAAAAAAAAAACATTCTCTCTGAGTGATATGAAACCATTTATGTGTAAGAATAAAAAGTTTCTTCACAAATAGTTATCGATTATATTTTTGAGGTCCAGAAATCAGAATAATAAATGCTTTAAAACCTTAATGCTATTTCTTTAAATTTCGTACTATGCATAATGGTTTAAAGATAATAGGGACACTTAAAAGTATGTCTTTGTGATTATTTTCTGTTCATTTTTTAAGAAAATTTTTGCGTCACAAGATACGAAACCTCTGGAGTTTAAAAAAAGTACAAAAAGCCTTAATCGCTACAGGTTATCAAAATATGTGTTTATTTTGTGAATTCATGTGAGACAAATGTTAAATTTTACCTTAAACTCATTAACACACCACATCCTTGCTTAAAGTCGTTGAAACGTGTCTTAATTCGACTATAGTACTGAAGTGAGTCGTAAAATTTATCTGTAATCAAAATCAAGTTAGCCAACCTCAAAACAAACAATATAGTCATATTTTAAACATTTATGAAATTAAATAATTTACAAAGCTATAGTTATGGAGGATATTACATGCAAATTAAATAAATATCGTCCACCAAGACTAGATAATGACAAATACCTCTCTGTGTCCGTCGGCGGCGTGAAAACCGATTTTGTATAGATACTTTTTACATCTTCTATGGTTTTCCAAACTCCAGTGGTGATCTTTTTTATTTTGCTTGTCACCAGTAACAGCATTTTTTTCTTGTTGAGGTCCCAGAGATAGTCAAAAGAGAACTCCTCGTCGGGGGGTACAGTTTTTACCCTGCACGGGAGTCCAGGTGCGGGTGAAGCAAAGTCATACAGCATTCGTTTTTCTTCGAGGTCTTTCTTCCTTTGCTCTATGGTGAAAAATGTGTCAAATTAGAAGTATATTACTGCTCGTACTGGAACAAAATACGTTGTTTGTTGTAGAGTCGCATTCAGGAAGTCTTGTTTTTATTGTTTCCATTTCTCAATATCGACTATTTCACGAAACTGACAACAAATGCATGCGTGTTTGTATAGAGTTTGAGTACTGATACAGATTAAAGTTTGCAAGCTTCGGATTACATGTAAAATAGTTTGCTCCAGCCTCTTGCGATATCAATCTACGGACGTGTGCAAATATTTTTTTTTTACATTTGTACTAGTTTTGAGAGAGATAACTGCATTTCGATTTTCTTTCAAACATACCGATCATAATAAATTGCATGAGTGCGCTTTATACCTTTCCTTTCGTCATACTGCGGCAGACTGGTGTCAAATGGTACGAAACTATATCGATAATTTGCCCGAATCCAGCGGAAAATCGGGAACACAGTCTGTTCACCGGTGACTTCGTTTTCAATATTGATCGTGTCAATGTTCCACTCAGTTTTAAAGCCAAATGTGTCCTTCCACAGTTCGATATGATCCAACGTCGCAAACTGAAATCAAGACGTTCACACGTTGATAAGCGTTACACAATTCACAATACGCTCATTTAGTTATTTCTCTTGTTAAGAATACGACGGGGCGAAACAGAGCAGAACAAATCAGAGCAATGCCCAACAAAGCAGAGCGGAGCAAGGCAGAGCATAACATAACAAAACAGAACAAAGCAGATTTAAACAAAGCAGAACAGAGAAGAGACGAGAAGAGAAGAGAATGGAAGGGATTCTTATGACATTTGCTAAAAATTGTGGTGAAATACGAAACTTCGTTTAAACTATTTGTTTGCGACTGATGATAATCATGTCAGTTAAATAAAATGTAGAAAGAAATATCTCTTAGAATTATTTATATTTGAGAACCACTCTCATACTTACACTTCTCAGTTTGCTAGCACCAGCGGCCCATTAAGGTGCAGTTTTGTGTGTAACTGAAAAGTTGCCTTTAATCAACACTTGTTCGAAAGGAAAGGAAATCAAATTGAAAAGGGCAAAAAAGACATAAACTTAACACCATCACTTGACCATTCGTAACTTGTTATGCAAAATATTTTAAGATGCCCGCCAACGTCGATGAAAACAAAAACATGGCCAAATATACAATGGTATGTGTGTGAAGGTAAAATAACGTGGATTGTTACTTCTTCACAAAATTACAATCACGGAAGTAGACTCAAAATTTTTGATACAATCTACGCAATATCTATTGCAGTTTCCAGCATCTATGTAAATAAAATTGAGTTGAAATTACATTTAATACATCGGTATTCTGTATCCGCGATGTCAAACAGCTGATAAATAAACCGTTTGCTAAGTGATACACAAATATCAACTTATGATTTTAGTTAAATTGGTTAAGGCCGATCATCCCGCGTTTAAATTTATGACATATTATTTTTTGTATTTCAGTCCTGTAAGCATTTTAGCATCAGTAACATTGGGCAACATGCATGGGGTAAGCCCTGAAGAATAAATCCTAAATCAGTGCACATCCAGCTTAGGATAACTAACACATAACATTTAGCAAAAAATATCTCTTCAGTGCCACACGTTCTGCTTCGAAACTTATATTTTTAGAAACATTTCGGCATTCTTTTTGTATTTCAAATTTATAAAACATTGGCAAAGTCCTCATTGTAAATCATAAACTCAAAGAAAACAATGTGTGGCAGGTCTTTGTAAACACGTACCCCTTGTTTTGCACATGAATATAGTATGTATGCCATGCAGGTGTGTATGAAGCATGGCAGGAAAAAATGCTGTGTCAAGGGCTGATGATAGGTTTCTGCGAATTCAAACACGAATGAACTGTTCTGCAACTGGCACCAAGAAAATTTAAAGCATTCTAAATCCGGGGTGAATGTTTCCATTCGGTCTAGAAGACAATATTTACGGATCCCACAGTCCCAGAGTCATCACAAGGAACAGGTATGGGTAGGCATTAGAACATGTTGGCTGGACCAGAGTGACTCAAAGGACCATACAGAACTTGAATGCCAGCATGAAGAGACGTTACCAAGCTGTAACCGATAGTCATATGTCACATACACATACGTGATATTGAACTAATAACAGACAGCTTAATCGTCGTCTGATAAAATTTAGAAAAATGACCTTAGTTGATGGAATCCCTAGATTCCATTGTCATCGTTTTCATTTATATAAAATAAAACAGCAACAGTTCGTAACTAAAGTACTAAACTATAGCTTATCTATGATATCAATCATTTATTCTAGATAACAATATTATCGGTGCCTAGCAAATTTTGAGTAGTATATTTCAAACTTATCTTTCTCAGCTTAGGTGTACTATGACAATAGTTGCCACATTTACACCGATCATTTGACAGTACAAATAGTACAATCAATCATCTATGAATATTTATTTCATGTTGATGTGTTAGTCATATGATAGGGAAATGTTCCGGTACATAAAATGGTTGTTCTTTTATGATGTAAGTATTTTTATTGTTGTTCTAGTTTGGCTGTTGTTGTTGTTTTGTTGCCATCAAGTATTGTTATTGTCGTCGATTCTTTTGACGCTAGATTCCACATGCCTTGTAATGCAGTATTTATATTAAGCAAAATACTAAAAATTATCTGTTTTCATTTTAGGGGGGAAAAGGCTCTCTTAAAATAGAACTGTTTCTACTTACCTAGAAAACATTTATCGAATATACAACAAAAGCTGAGCTTTTAACCTACCGGAATCTTGTCAATCTTGAAACTATCCAGCTGCCCTCTTTCAAAGTCGTTCCGAAAGAATGCGTCAAGTTTAGTTTCCGGTGACTTCTGACCGTTTCCATGCAACACAATGAAAACATTAGCGTCCGTGCCTGCTTTCGGCCTGTCTCCAGTTTTTACCGATATTTTGTAGCTATACATCGGTCCGGAAGTAGATGTCTTGTCATTGAAAGACAATTTTCCCTGACGCCCACCCATCTCTTCTTTGACGTCAACCTAAAATTAAGGCAATATAATGGAATTCGTTCGATGTCGGCATTTTCTGTTAATGTTCGTAAGTTTCCATTGATATTGCTTGGAGAAAGAGACGTTTCTTTTCCTGTTAAACATGCAAATTAAACTGAAATACGAAGCGACTATTTGTTTATTCTAATAAAATAAATTATATGAAGTTTATCAATAGATCAAAATACGTACCAAATGTAACAGATAAAACAGTGCAGAAAAGTTAGAAGCGTTGTAAGTTTAAGAAGCACAAACCTTTTTGAACGTCGATCATAAAAGAAACAATATAGGTTAAATGTCCGTTTTTTTATAATCCTGATATCTATTTTGCAAGAAAAAATAAACCATTGAAGTAGAAATAACATGTGTGTCGTGAAAATTTGTTTAACCCTTTATTTCTGCTTCGCGAACCATAGTTATGATGCGTAAAAATGATAAATGACATATATATATATACAAATAGTACAATTGTGTGAAGGTGAAATCGGTTTGTTCGTTTGAAGTAAGCCCACTCAACCATGTCTGTGGCTAGTGAGTGTTTTTATTGCTTGTATCACGATATTTTTTATCGTTTGAATGGAGACGTTAATAGAGAAATGTATTTAAGTTCAATCGTTTGTAAGGCTTAATAAATCAATTTTAATAATTGCACTTTCGATTTGTAGATTTAATAAACTGTGATTTTTTTATATCTTTGACATTTTTTTTTTGTATTAATAAGTGATTGCCAGGTATGTGGCCACAAATTGCTGATTATTTTGCACAGATGCTTGTTTAGATGTTATTTATATATTTAGAATGCATACGCATTATCCATAGACTATATTACAAGATGAAAATGTCAAAATGTAGACAAAAATATTTCCGTCGATGTAAACAAAGACACTGATTTTGCCCAGCAACTACCGGCTCTGGGCGATAGAGTAACAGGTTATCTCTTGAACCCTACCAATATCCATAAAGATTTCCACGTAATATAGGAGAAATCATCAAATAATGCAATAGCACACTGCTTGACAGGGGAGCTGCTTTCGAATGGATCTCTGTTAGTTTTACGGCATGGTTCAATTATGCCCGTGCCGGGTACCATAAATTCAATACCGACACGTACATTGGTTTCTCACAACAATCACGAATTTCAAATTATTCCGTAAATGACGTCGACAGATTTGATAAACGATTGTACATCACTTAAAATGTGGCGTCCGCAGTATTGTGTGTCTTGGTTATAATTATGTTTCTTTGCTTTTGTGCGTATATTATGTTGTGTCTGTTTTTGTACTATTTTCTCTTAAAGATCTGTAAATAATTTAAAACACTACAAGTGTGTCTATCCCCACGTGTTCCAGGTGGTAGTTTATTGAATGCAGATGCGTTAAAAAAATTCTAACGTGAATGATAAATGTAAATATCAGGTTTAACTGCACGACCTATCACAACACCAGTTTGCATCTTCGCAGGCCACTACTACAGAATGTAGATTCATGTCTTGTGACTTATGAATTGTTATCTCCCTAAGCAAGAATTTGCGAAAATTGCAATCTTTATGCATTTGTTTGTTTGTTTTGTTTGTTTGTTTGTTGTTGTTTTTTGTTTGTTTTAATCGGCATTTGTTTCGTAAATAAAAATAACGACATATTGACACGGTTTTATTTTTCTGATTAATGTAAACCTGAACTTCATCGGGTGAAATTTTACAGTCATGGCCTGTCGTATATATTGACGACTAACATTACAGGACATCCGACTTTAAAGCCTTACCTTATAGGAGCATGGAATCTATCTAAATAAAAACAGTCACCCTCGTCATTAGAATTATATGCATGAAAAATTCCAGGCATTTTGATTCAATTTGTCGAAGTTAAATAAATTTGTTTTAAAAGTTCTTGAAAACAAATACACTGTTTACTGTTTCTGGAATTTCTCTCGAGTGTGTTTTCAAGAAAGTAATTTGATTTATCCGTTGGAATTCCCCTTCCTAGTTCATTAATAGTCGATACAGGGTAAGGAATAGCCTTAAAAAGGTATGACGTTTCAAAACAGTATTTCCAATGTCCCCATATTACTGATCACAGACAGGCGGTAGCTGAAAGAAATCACAGAGGAAATAATCTGCAATCCTCGAAAGTATCTGTCAGATTTTCTTACAGCCCTACAAATTGCATCTACTGTTTCGATCATTTTTGTTCGGCGTAGCTGTAACAAAACTGATTTTGACCCCCATTTGTAACGAATGAAATTCAAAGATACAAAATCTTCAGCTAAAGAAGAAAATTTGTCATTGGTTAAAAGTGATGCTGTAATGAAATTTTAGAGCAGAATTTATAATTGCTATTTTAATTGCCTATAAAAATAATGCTCTAATAGTAACATCAATACAGCTGTTAATTAAATGTCAAAGCATTCTAACTATGAATAATTAATCATGCGAAATGATATAAATATATAACAAATATCACTAAACTGATATCTAAATAATTTTACTGAAAATGATATTGACACTTTTGACTATCATAATGGTATGACATCTTAATTTCATGCATTCTGCTTAGTCACGTGATCATATATATATGTGTGTACGTGCGTGCGTGCGTCCGTCCAGATTGCCTTGTCCGGGTCATAACTTCTCTGTGCATGGAAGAATATTGAAATACCTTGATTGATTGATACCAAATGATTTTAAAATACCTTGGCACATTTGTTCACTTTGATGAGGTGGTATGTTGCGTGCAAGACCCAGATTCCTAGCTCAAAGGTCAAGGTCACAGTGACAGCTCAAAGGTCCAAAACGTTGATGATAGACCTATTCTGGGCCATTACTTTTCCATGCATGGAAGAATTTGAAAATACCGTGATACATTTGTTATGCTCCCTGAAAAAGACATCAAATAGGCTTGCCTTGTCCTTCCATCATTATTTCATTCTGTCTAGTGTGGGGAAAAACTAACTAAAAAGTTATTTAAACGTGGTATGTGAATAGATCTCAAGCTTTGGCTTGTCTAGATCATTATGAAGTAATTTTGTTTAAACTTGACACATTGATAGAGGACATTTGATATGCAGTGTCGAAGACTCATAACTCTGCCTTGCCTATTGTAAGTTTCTGTGAAAATTTTAGGAAGCTGAAATAGGCATACTTAGTCCTTACTTTAAAACGAGTTTAGCTTTGAAAAGTCCTGAATTAAGCCGGCAGGGGAGTGTTTCAGTATACATGTCTGTACAGTATAATTTCCAGATATTGTGCTTGTGGTGGCGGCTTGTAGTGCTACTAGAACTGCACTGTAAATCTATCATTGATGCATTGTGCCACTTAAATTGATACAACGTTTACTGCCAAAAGGATCAGTTATCAAGGGAAATGTGTGATTCAATACAGATATTTTAATGTCTGACATATTTTCTGCTAAATTCAACTTATCCAGCTGGTTTCTAAAGATGACAACTTTTTGTACAAATACATGCCCGTCAGATAGGAGACCAACATCTGCTGCTTGATTCCAGGTACTTAAATCAATTACACTTCCAATCAGGAACTTTTTAAAATCTATAAAAGTTTTGAATAGAAACCTTTGGGTCATCTTTTCAAGTGTGGATGATTATTCTTTTAGATTGTTGGCGCATCTTCCTATAAAACGTGTATCTTTTGTGATATACATGTGATGCTGTGCAGTTTCATCAAAGGTTTTAATAAGCTTTTACTTTCACCATTTCAGATATGCCCATCTATCGACGTTCATGAACACTCATTTCATGGTATACATGCTGAAGATGTGCTGAATGGAGAGTTATTAGTTCAATTGAAGGACTTCGTATCACGGATTCTAAAGATACAGTTTCCAGACAATGTTGGAATGTTTGCACCATCCTTTCTGTTTGGACTAGAAATGTCATGCACTGTTAACCTACAAATAACCTGTGCAGATACATTTTGTTAACAATCATTATTTCAGTGTCATCACAGCGCAACAGACGTTATATGTGTATGACCGTTTATATAATTTTCAGCATTTACAGTTACTGCATTATCAACTTCTGTTACTGTATGAAGAAGTTAACATCACTGCTGTGACATATTTAGTGCCACAATCACAGGGTGCCACATATCTATACGGCTTCTTTACTACAGCAACAGCAGAAACACTATTAAGAAACAGTTTACCAGGCTCAACATTTCTTGATTGCGCACAAGTAAGATCAAATTTGTATAAGTGTCTTCAAGATGGGACATTCCAACAGTTTCCACAGTATGCATTCCGAATGTATACACACAGCAAATATTAAGAAAGATCAAAGCAGTTCAGTAACACAGATTTTACTGCCACTAATAAAAGTGCAGCTATAACTGAAGAACATTTCACAGACATTAAAAATGTATTTGAAAAGTCTGCTGAAGTAAGAGAACGGGATAAACTGCAAAAACGAAGAAAAAGTTTGGACCCCGAGTTTAGAATAAAAGAAAGAAAAAGATCAAACATTTTAAGAAAGAACAGGAAAAAGTGTTCTAGTGTGAAAAACAAAGATCGAGAAGTGACAAAGAAATGTATGGAAGGGGATATCCGCCACTGTATGTCTACTGCTAAATTACAATTTTATGTAATTTACTTTCATATGCGTCCTACTTATTGACAACTTCATTAAAGTTGCATATATTCTACCTATAAGTAATTTGTTTTTCGTGTTTCCTATTGCTATTGTTACAATTCATTCCCATATTCAACTAACTCTTATTTGCACATTTAGAGTCCGTGGTTTAACATTTTTTGTATAGTTGTGATCTTGAAATGTTTATCTGTAAAATTATAGACTGAAAACTATGTATTTGTAAATTCATTTGACTTTGTTGCTATTGAATGTGACAAGTAGTTGACAACTACTTACATGTAAGTCTTTTATATTTCTTAATTTGAATGTATCGGCTTTTTATTCAACATCATTCTTGTTTGCTGCCACATGGCTGTTGTTTAAATTGGATATTCCAGAAGGTAATCATTAACAACATGAACGATAGAAAAATATGTTTAAACTTCAGAAAAAGAGGTATTTAAACATGATGCATAAACTAAGTTTAATCGACAATCGGTTGTTAAAAGCATCATGTAAATGTAAACTTCGTAGGGAACCAGTAAAGAATTTAAGATTCTAGCGCAAATTATTATACACGGGAGATAACTGTGGAAGAACAAATTTGACCTTCGGTGTTTTCCGTGGTTTTACGGTGAAATATTAATTACTTGCCCGTCGTGTATTTTGGATGAAATGCTAAATAATGGCGAAGTAAGTGAATAAGTAAATATTTCTTTTTCAGTGGTAAAATTCTCCCATCTACACATAAGTACAAGTTTTGACCTGAGGTCATTTATAATTTTATATTGTCAATTGAAATTCTCGGAAAAGTGGGTCAAATAATGAAGATTAGAGGTAGAAATCTGGTTATTTGTTTATATTATAGCTTTCTTGACAGATTCACAGACACAGGCCACGTCTCACGTCATTTTCAAACATGTATGAAAATACTATATACATGTATAATAGGATTATATTAAAACAATGTGGTCTGTGGACCGATTAGGTTTGCGAAAACTTTTCCATTTTTCTAGGCATTACCCTTTCTTAACGGAATGAAGGACAAATATAAAGAAAGTATAAATTATGCATAGCGTCTATATGACTGAGAATATTGTTGAAGTACATAAGTAGAGAAAATAAACCTAAGGGTTCTCACGGGAATTGAACCCCAACCGCTTTCATGAAGCTCAAACACTGTTGGCAACAACAAGGTTGTTGGAAGTGGCCTAAACCACTACACTGTTGCAGGGTCTTCAAAGGGACCCTGATTGTAGATAGATATATGTCTATAAATTAAAGACACCATTTGAGTATTTAGTCAAAATGTCAATCGGAACTGGTTGAATGACTTAACTCTGAGATGAATTTATAAAAAAAGGAGTCTTTTTTATTTTTCTAGTATTTTTTCAGCTAACTGAAAAATAAATGTCATGAAAATGTTTCAAATGTCATTTTGTATGTTTTATGATTAAGCTTTTTGAGTGAACATTAAAATGAGTGATTTTATCAAAAATGCTTAAGTGTGTAGAACTGTTCAGAACTGTTCCTTAAGAGGGAAGATAACCTGTATGAGGCTGGGTAGCTCAGACAGTAGATCAGCGGAACAGTATTCCAAGAGTATGGAGTTTGAGTCCTGGTAGGCTGCACAGTCTAATATACTGAAAATTGTAGCATTTTATATATATTCTTGAGAAATTATTTATCAAAATTTGGAAAAAAGTGGGATTTTTCAATTGAGAACGTGCCTTTATAGCATGCAAAAAAAATGAATAACAAAGTTTTCAGCTAATACTTAATCAGGTCAACTTGTACCTCAGTGACTTTTTGAAATGGTCAACTCTTACCTTGTTACTTTTTTATTGATGAAATAAATACAAAAAGCCAAATTTATGATTAATGTAGCTGATAGATTATTTGCATTGGTCAGCTTATGCTCTTGCTACTTTTAGTTTTATAGAATACAAAAAGAGAAAATTGTTACGAGTTTACTAACGTACGTGATGACGACGGAAATAATAGTCGTTCAGTGAAAATGAAGGTGCCTGGAGTACTTATATCGGGAGGAAAGTGCAAATTTCTCAACGAAATAAACTTTTGAAAAAGCAATTGACCTTTGTGTCCTGTTGTATTGTCCGTCTTGGATTGCACTATTTTGCCTGGTATTTTCTTGTCAATACACCGTTCATGATTAACCTTTTTACGGAAACTGCCGAAAAAAATGGTTCCCAGCGTTATATGAATACATGTTACAGATGCATTCGGTTAGTTTCATGTTTGCTATTGCTTTGTGCTAACTGATATCTTTAAGTGAATATGAAAATTTGTTTTAATACATTAATAAGTATTACACATAAATGAGTGCAAAACAAAGTCCAGGCTGAATCGTGTACTTTAAAAGTCTTCTGAAACAAACATTCAACGTCGAAATTACCGAAAGAAAATAATAGATGTTTAAAAGCTTATGTGTGTATTAAACGGTATATAGTCACAAAGAATCACGTCAAAAGTAGTAAGAACTTATAAGCATCAACATTTCAAGGTTATACACAATCGAATAACAACCGAATATGCATTTTCCCTTTACATTAAAAATTGTATGATTTACATACATCGAGTTGCAAAAGCTGCAAGATATTTGCAACAAGCAGAGGAAATAAACTCAAAGACACTGGGAAATGCAGATTATAATAACGAATTAAACAAAGCAATATGCAATTGTCATACAGCAGTATGCATACACTGGCGGATATCCCCTTCCATAGAAATGCACGTCTCACTGAAGACAAGATCCAATTGAAAGAGAAGCTGACAAGAAAATAGAAAAAGAAATGCATGGCTAAGTTAAGGCAAGATCCCGATGCTCAACAGACTGACCGGAAAAGTGAGAGCATGACCAAATTGAGGCAGAACGCAGATGTTCAAGAGACAGACAGAAGAAGGAAAAGTGCGTGCATGGCCAGGTTGAGGCAAAACCCCGATGTTCAGGAGACAGACAGAAGAAGAACAAGTAAGTGCAAGGCCATGTCAGCATCAAATATTGCTATGTTTGTGGAAACAAAGTTAGCCAAGATTGATAAAGAAAATGATATTCATCTCCAGAATTTCCATCTGTTCCGAAATGATTTTAAAACTACGAGAACTCAAAATGGAAGTGCAGTTAACTATCATAAGTCTTGTGTTTGTAAATGTTAAGTGTTAAATTCAGGTAACAAAGAAACCTCCAAACTGACTCTGAATCATCCGGTCCAACTCGCTATCTCTTGTATTTACTGCAGACTTAGAGAAACTATGTCCAGTATCTCAAAACACACTAAGAACTAGGACATCCACCAGACTCCCAGCTACCACATATCATAATGGGAGATTTCAACATTTCTTCAGGCCAAGAAAACACTCTCCAGACAGCCATGGCACATATCGACCTCAGGCAACAACCAACGGCAATACAACAATTGACCACATCTACACTGATGTTGACGACAAAAGAATACAGTCTGGAGTGCTTTAAACCTATTACTCATTACACACCGCCCTTGAGGCGGCGTGTATATTGGAATGCAGTATACTGTAAGTAAAATTTCCATGGGGTGACGTAACTCCTCTAAGACTGTAAACTGATTTCACGGTGTATTGTTTGTAACAAGCGGTCTCTTGATTTGAGATCGCGAACCAGTCTAAATTTTACGGAAATAGCTTTTTTTAAACGAATAACTACGATGTTATTCAGTAAGGACTCGACAGTCAAACATGAAGTTTCAAGCATGGGTTCGAATTAACTATTTTTTTTCCGAAATAATTTTTTTCGTACGTGAACTGTAAAAAAATAAGCAAATTTATATTTTAGAATTATAGAGGTAGGAAAATAAAAAAAATATTATCTTTTGATTAGGTCAATGATTTCTGTTTAATTCCACTCCCTTAAACAAAAACAGCATAATGTGACAGCAGCCAAATTTCGTACAGAGGAAACAATGCCTATATACTTGACGTACAATCATCTTTTTTAGCATTAAACATTAACAAATGTCAGCCATATACAAAATTAGAGTGCAAAAAGATTATATTTGGTTAACCACCATTCATTTAATCCAACATTACTAATTATCGCAACCCCCACTCCATTTGGTGGCGTTCAAATATTTGACTTGTAGCATTAACTAGTTTGGCTGTCATTAGTACGTCATCATAAACCACAACATTAAGAAATGTTCCATGCAGAAATGCATGCACCACAGGCCCTTTGTCAAAATCAGCCTGATAGGAAATTGTAAGATAAATTCCAAGACTAAGCTAAGTTAGAAGCAATGCAATATTTTATTTCTCAGGTTTGCTTTGAAAGTGATTGCTAGAGAACGTTGGGACATTGTTCGCGTCTGTAACGAAAAAATAAACAATCTCACAGTTGCCTCCCTTTAGCAACAAACATTATTTCTAATGCATATGGTTACCTTGAGTATTGAAATGACATTATTATACAGTTTACGCATCATAAACTTAATAGCAATACAGAGTTAAGAAGTTTTTTTCCAACATCGGATCATAAAATAACATCCTGTCATTCGTGCTACTGGATATGTTATGATACTTTGCAGTGCGTATGCTTCAGAATAACAATTTATACATCTACTTTGCAAACCGAGCGCTTAATTTACATAATCCTATCTGATAATCATTCACATGATACTAACCCATTTATGATTATGGATTATGATATCCGTGTTAGCTGGACGAGTCTATTTTCAGTTAAAAGGGTTTCTGGTATAAATTTTTAATTTGATTTTATTTACGGAAGAAAGTCCTTTATGCCAACAGTGAAGATTCTGATCAGACGCCGCACAACTCAAGTACATAACAGGCATGATCGTGTTTTGTAGAAAGCTGAGATATGCCTATCAGGATTATGACCCGTTTTACAGTTCAGAGATTTTGGTACTGCCCGAGGTAACGAATATGATAATGGTTTTTTTCGAACTCAGGATTTTAAATTTTAAATAGAATTTTAAAATAGAAAAAAATCGGATTAAAAGCTAAAGTTTCGTTTTATTTTGTGGGGAGAAGATTGCACTAAAATGTCATAAACATGAACTTGAAATGAAGAAACAAAGTAAATGCTACAATAAGTCTTCCAATTGTTTTAATAGATTTTTATAAATTTAATCTTTTTGTATCTTATTCCAGTATTTTTGCTATCACTAATCTCATACTACTTCTACGGCAACAAAGCGGACCTAGAACTTGAAAGAACGAGATATCAACACCACCTCTATTATGTTTACTTCTGTCACCTTATTTTAACACCATCTAATAGCTTACCAACGCCAAATAGTTATCAAAGAATCATGTTTCTGAATGTATGCTCCAGGAAAGAAGCCGATACTACTGACACACACGTGAAATGAAGACCTCAGCTATTTTTTACATTCAGGCATAGAATAAGACTGGTTTCAGACCAAGCAATTAATGGTATTCCTTATTAATGCTAGCTAAATGACTATTAAGTCCTTTTCTAACTACAGGTTTATCTTTCTTGGCTGGAATTCCCAGCAGAGGAAAAAATGTTGCTATAAGAGAGGTAAAAATATAAATATATCAATGCAATAACATAAAAAGAAAAGGATCATATACCTGCAGCCAGGCTAGCATAGAATATGTCTGCTTGTATCAAGTTGAGGTTGTTTTTTTTTGAAGTGCATAAAAAGAAAAGAATCATATAGCCTGCAGCCAGGCCAGCACATAATATGACTGCTTGTAACAAGCCGAGTTTTTTTTTTTGAAGTGCATATTCACTGACCCGGCAACGTTCCCTGCATTTAAGGTTTATAGAATTGCGTTTTAGAAAAACTAAGTAAAAAGCTCGCTGTTGAACTGTCCACAGTTCGATGCACAACGACAGTTTTACATCTTTTTTTCCAATATTTTTTTTTCATACACTGTTGCGGATGAATGCCATGATTTTCATTAAAAAAAATCAAATGCAGTAATATTGGGTTCGGCCTTATATAAATGACAATTGGATTTAATATACGTGGTAAAATAGATGCAGTGAATGATCTGAAACATTTTCTGTCGTATCAAGAATTGATACATTTCTTGAATAATATTTTAGAACAAAATGAGTGTCAAGGTATACGTATATAGATCAGCAGTGACTGCGGTAGTTATATATGTATTAATACGGTGTTTAGTTCTTGTTAGTGTTTCGTTTGACCATATGGATTTACAAACAAATTACAAAGTCAATGATCATACGATACGAGGCCAGAGACTGAACAAGTTTGATGTCTGTATTGTCGGAGCGGGACTTTCTGGTGCGGTAATAGCCGAGCGGTATGCCGCAACCACAAACAAAACTATCCTCGTGATGGAAAAGCGCAACCATATTGGTGGAAACTGCTATGACTACATTGATAAAGCAACTGGAATTCGCGTTTCTAAATATGGAGCTCATTTATTTCACACTAAATATGACTGGGTGTGGAAATACATGAGAAAGTTTAGTGAGTGGGTGCCATATCAGCATAAAGTTAAGGCCCTAGTGCAAGGAAAACACGTGCCCGTTCCGGTTAACATTGATACCGTAAATATGTTATTTAATCTAAGCATCAGATCAGTAAATGAGATGGACAAATGGTTGAAAAGGGAACAAGTTCATTATGATCATGATCCCGCAAATTCCGAAGAAATGGCCTTGTCGCGTGTAGGAAAGCGTCTGTATGAACTCATGTTTAAGCCCTATACAATTAAACAATGGAACAAAACACCAGCTGAACTTGCTCCATTGGTACTGGCTCGCATTCCAGTTAGAAACAATTGGGATGATTGTTACTTCACAGACAAATACCAGGCCTTACCAAAACACGGATATACGGCTATATTCAAGAATATGCTAAAATCATCACAAATAACTGTTTTGCTAAATAGTGACTATTTTGATAAACGTGACAGTTTCCAATGTGGGAAAACTTATTTTACTGGTCCAATAGACAGATATTACGAAAGAAATGGTTTGCCTGCTTTAGAATATCGCTCGTTATCTTTCGAACGGAAATTGATAAAAAATGTCAATCATTTTCAACCCGCCAGTGTTGTTAACCATCCAGGCACAAGTGATGATTATACAAGAATAGTGGAATATAAATGGTTACCTAATCAAGAAAATGATTCAAATGACACAGTCATTTTCATCGAAAGGTCTACAGATGTAGGGGAGCCATATTACCCTGTACCCAACAAACGAAATGAGGACCTTTACAAACTTTATAAATCGTTTGCACAAGCAGATCATTCTATTCATTTTCTTGGACGCTTGGCAAACTATAAATACTACAATATGGATGAAGCGGTAAAGAATGCATTGGAAATGTTCGATTCTACAAAATAACTGACTGGAATCAAGTATATAGACTTATGTTTGCACCACGCTGCGATCCCATTTATTATTTACACCTGCATGTATTGATTTTCAAGAAATTCTTTTATAAATGATATGAAATATTATCTCCTGTTTAAGTGTTTTTAGTTTAGGTTGATAAATATCAACGTTTCATGCATGTTTATAATGTCAAAAATATAATTCGAGTTTCGTTTTTCTCATTTTAATGCGTTCGCAAAAAGTGTTCCAATGAGATTTTAACATAAATGTATTCATTGAAAATCCACCGCTGTTATACCGGTAATTGAAAATGAACGTTTTATTACATAACTGTTTGTGCATCGTGGATAATCAATACGTGATAGAGAGTTGGTTTAACGTCTTCAGTATCATGTTGATCAATTTCATCCCGTAATAAGATAATTGATACTAAGTCAATGTAGGCAATGAAAATAGATGTTCGCTTGATTAGAATAATACAAATCTGTTGTCGTCCATTAATTGGTGATACATGTTTTAACTATTCTGTCCAAAACTTTATTAGATTGCTAGACCCACAGCCTTCAAACTTCATAGGATAGTTGCCCTTACTGAGGGAATCCCTATTGTTTTCAGGTCAGTAGGTCAGAGGTCAATGACACGTGAATTTGAATTTAAAAACTGTTTCCTTACAATTACTTGAGCTCTATATTCAGGTGGTAGAAACGTAAACAGTTAATATTTGTTTCAAAGAAGCTTTTTAAAAGAAGCCTGTATTTTCTCCTTTTTGAGACACCTTTACCAGCCATTTTGTTGCAACAGCAGTCAACCACTGCGCGCATTCAAATAGAAAATGCATTGTCGTTCAAGTAGGTTTATAGGTACATGTAAATTCTCATGCGTATGTACTGAATTGTGTGGGGGTATACAGGTATCTATTAATGTGTTAAAATATTACTACGATGTCTCATAACACTGTTCGTAGATGAAACTGTTAAAGTCAGTCGAAAATGCACAAATATCTATCAGGCCAAAGTCTCTAACAGGTGACGAAAGAACATCTTGAATATTAGGAAGATTACTGCAAGGTTGGCCAATCAATTTGTTGACGGACGGTTAATAGAAGCAGAGGGTTAATATCGCTAAATAATTGCTCAATAAATATTTCCAAAATATGATGAAAAGAATACTAGCGGAGATGTAACCTAGGCCTATTAGGAAAAGCAATGAAATTTGGGTTAACAAAGTTAGCAAATCAGTTGCTATAATCGCAAATCTCACGTTAAGTGCAAAGACGGTTTTGTATGCTAGCTTTTTCTCTGGTGAAAGCGTTGCAATACAGGTGCCAGTGAAAAAGGGCAAGAGTGTTACCGGAAACTACTATTTAGGTATAGTATTGAAGAAATCGAAAAAGTTCTACCAGAAACAGCGTCCAGAACTGTTACAGGTTTCAAACATATCTGACTTTTACAAGATTAAATGTCCCAATCCCAAATACTATCATTGTTACAAATGTTTCACCAGACCTTGCCTGTTTCAACTTCTTAATTTTTCCGAAATATAAAACTTCCTCGGACGAAAATATTGGTGCAGTCAGACGCTTGGTTCTGCCATATATAATAGTACTGGTGTCATGCTTATATATACTTTTGATTGGCAATATCCTTCAATCATTTATGGCACATTATGAAACGCCCAAACGAAAATAAGTGCCCAAACAGCTCGTAAATAATATGATCATATACCATTAGGTACGCCAAGTTGCCTTTTGCAGTATTGATATTGTAAAGAAAATATGACTGCGTATTTACTTTCGTTATTTTATCTCCTTTTTATCTAAGTTAATCTTCCATTTACTGATTTGCTTCTGCCTTAAAAGGACTTCAAAACTCATATATTCATGATATATGAATTTTTGAAAGTATTTGAATTATTTATTTAATCCTTTTTTGAACGTTCACCAAAGTTAACTTGTGGCGCATTTCTTTGATATTTTTGTAAAGGGGGTTTAGACTCATTTATTTTACATCGATTGCGATACAAGTAAAGGGGGTTAGTTGGTAAATAAACACGAGTGGGTTGTAACTTGTAAGAAAATGGCAGATTAAGAGCGGTCAGCACCACTGAATTCTTGTGAATTTAATTATTTATTTATTTGTTTATTTATTTATTTTTTTATATAAAAACCGTCGGTCGCTTCAGCGGATTATTAATAATGATAGATACACCATCCTTGTTAGAGACACAAATGAATATGTGAACATCTGCTGTGAATTTCCTTTGCCGTATAACAAATATAATGATACGAAAATAATCATTGTTATCGCGATCATCGTCATTATTAACAAAAATATAATTACTAATCAGTTGTTATGTTATACTCATTTTTGTTATTATTTTATATCTGTTTTTATTCTGATATTTGTATCAAACAATAACAATAAAAGTAATAATCCTTAAGAATAATAATAAAAATAATAATAATATTATTATTATTTGTAAAATAGAATTAAAAGTAAAAGCTATCTCTGATATTAATTATATAACGATCAATGTTTTTCAATCTTGAGAAAATTATCCGAATCGGAAATGAAAAATTAATAAAATCACTTAAAATAATAGATAAAGAAATTTGCATTGTACCGGGATCGCAGTATCATAAACGATAAGCAATACGTATTTTAGCCTCGGTGACCTTGACCTCTACTCCCCGCCCCCCCCCCCCCCAGTGAATGACAGAGTTTCTTGCAAGGTGCCTTGAATAACTAAGATATTGGTCAATTAGTGAAGGCTCATGCGTGGTGCCTATATAACAAATATCCAAGATATCGACTAATTAATAAAGATTCTATAACGAAAAATTTCAAATAATATTTTAATTTTGGTCATCCAAGGGGCAGGGTCAATTTTGACCGCAGAGCCAAGATTTGAGCAAACTTGGTAGAAGTCCATTAGACCATGTAACACATCAAATATTTAAACACAAGAAAGATTTAAAGAATACTATGCAAGTCCTAAAAAAGTAAAGTTACGCCTTGGTTCATTTTTGATCCAAGGAGATTATGCGAACATTCTTGATAGAGGACCTCTAGATAATGCATGCTCCATGCAAAATATCAAATCCCTGGGCCTTGTGCTTTCATTGAAGAAGATTTTAAAGATTGTCTCAATGTATGCCTTTATTAAATCTAGTGACTCCCGGGGCGGGGCCATTTATGACCACAGGGCCATATAATGAACAATCTTTGTGAAGAACCTGTAAACCTGTATCCTATATATCAAACCCTTAGGTATAGAAGTTTCAGACAATGATGCCGTTTTCCTTACATAAGCCTATGTAAAATATTGTTGCAGCTGGGACGGAGCCGCTTTTGACCTTTGGGACATGATTTGAAAACACTTGGTAGTTGACCATTAGACGATGTGACATACAAAATATCTCAGCTCAATGCCTTGTTGTTTAGGAAAAGAAGAACTTTAAAGTTTTAACTATATAAAGTTTTAAATATATTTTAGCTCTTATTACTCGTAATCCAGAGAGAAAGAGAGAGAGAGAGATAGACATTTTACCCAACGGTTAATACTCTAGTATTTGTTTGTTTGTTTTTGGGGTTTAACGCCGATTTTAACATTTGTTATATCTCGGCGGTCAGTCCACCTAACCGGTTTTCCTGGATAACTAACCAGTAATTGCCAATTTCTCCGCAAGTGACTGACTACTGTTCCCACATGATCTACTCTGAATCAGCGGTGAGAGACAAATGAACATAAGACACAATGTCTGAGAACAATTGTCACGGAGAAATTTTGCCCTGCCCAGGGGTCGAACCAACGACCGATGGATTACTAATCCAGTGCTCTACCTATTGAGCTAAGCGGGCGGGCACTCTAGTATGCTCAGATGATGTTCATTTATAATCAGGTGTCAGTGTAATGTTCAAAATAATACGATTAAAAAAAGAAAAAGAAAAATGTTCTCTCCCAATAAACAAACGAATGCCTGACATATATCAAGTTTAATTATATACAGACAAAAATGAATAAAAAATATTTCATTTAAAAAGGTTAATTATGTACAGGCGAAATGAATAAAAAAGTATTTCATTTCAAAAGGTTAATTATACACATGCAAAATGAATAAAAAATGTTTCATTTTAAAAGAAACTATCGCATAAGATATAGATAAATGAAACAGATGAAAACATACGCTTACACTAGAGATTCTTTGTTGAGAAAAACAAATGCCACTGTCGAGAAAATAAAAGTCAACCGACAGGAACTCCTGATAATATATGTTCACTTGGTCATAATCATTGCTTTGAAGTTTCCACAAATTCTAACCAACGGTTATGGAGATATGTTTGAAGTTTCCTAAAAAATGATTAGCGGTGATAGAGATATGCATAAGTTTATTCATATTTAGACAAATCAGGGGCCACAACTCCGCTATATATCAGCCGACCGGAACACATCAACAAATTTGTATCTTAACTTGCTATTGATCATTTCTGTACAGTTTTGTCAAAATCAAATAAGAGGTTATGGACATATGCCCACATGTGTTTAAATTTGGACAAATCAAGGTCCATAACTGCGCTGAAAATCACTGAACCGGATAATGCTGACGGCGTTTTACCAATAAATCGCAATAATAGCAAGTAACACCGAAATCCAACCAGCAGTTATGGAGAAGAAACGCAGACAAACTTTGTGACATACATACAGACAGGGAGACAGAGATACAGACGGCAAGTACAAAAATGATATGTCTCCAACCACACTCTGTGGAGGGTTGCATAATTAAGAAGTGATATAATATTAGGGGAGGCTGGGGTTGAAGAAACCACGGGTTGAATGAGCTACATTTTCTATCATTCGTCCTGCGATGTCTAAGATACAGAATGAGGTGTGTGTGTGTGTGTAAGGGGGGGGGGGATAGGGGAAAGGGGGGGGGGGGCCTAGTAGTTAAGGTGTCTGCCTCTCAACCCGATCGTGGTTTTGAGCCCTACCAGAGTCACAACCATGTTTCCTCATATGACACCAGTACCGGTTGGTTTCAGGACGCCGATTGGAGAATGATTTAAATAAACTGTAAGCTTTCTTCACAATCGAGATAAAATAAATAATGTTTAAATTAAAGATACAGAATAAAATTTAAGTCGCCCCATTTTTGCCACAAGATGTTACTTACTATCAATCGCATAATGATGAAAAATTCAAAATTTCCGAGCTAGTCAACTTGCTATAATGAATGAATAGTCAATGAGATAGAAAAATGGTTCATTCAACCCCGGTCTCCCTCATTTTGTAGTATACCTTAAATATTTATATATTTGTTCTCCACTGCAATTAAATCTACAACAAAGGTGTCTATAATTTAAAGACAATTTGTAAATTCCATTATTTCGTATCCTTAACCGATTTATGCCTTCCTTGTTAGTTGGACGAGTACATTTTCAATTTAAAGGATTTCTGTATAAATCTAAAGGATGTCAGGTATAAATTTTTAATTTCATTCTATTTAGGGAAGGACGTCTTTCGACACTGTTGAGATGCCGCAGGTTTGCGGCGTCTGATCTGGGTCTGCACTGTTTGCCTGTGTCTACTTTTGTAGACGCTAGACATTAGTAGGTTAACGCTATCAATTACGGCTTCAATATGAAATATTCTTTCTTAACTGGAACTTTTTTTGATATCATTAAAAGAGTTTAGCAAATTTTGAGATGACTACTATGTACTTGAAAACTAGTGCTCAGAGAGTAATCATGTGCATCGATCTTAATCAGTAGTGTCCAAACCGCTTGATCCAGCCCATCTAGCTCAATCAGACTGAGCATCGGATTGTCAATCATGACGATCACGGTTCAGTCCCCAGTAGAGCTGGAAAAATTTCTCCTTGATAATTGATCTCAGACAATGCGTCTAGAAGTCTTTTGTCCCTCACTTCTGAAGCAAATGAGGAAGTAGTCAGTCACTTTCGGAGAAATCGGTTAGTAAACTGGTTGGGTACCCAGGAACACTGGTTAGGTGCACTGACCTGCCGGGATATGACCTTAGCTGTTAAACCTGGCGTTAAACCCCAATAAACTTTAACTTTTAACCAAACAGCTTGAGTAATTTATGCTTCATACCTGTCAGAAATATTGTAGCTTCAGACAAGATTTTCATAATTTATGGAATTCAATTCTTTGAACAACTTTGGCAGAGCTGCATCGAAGGAACAGCTCTGCCAAGTTTTATCAACTGCACGAAGCACGCCGGACACAGGGCGATCACAAACGCTCATCTTAAGGATATGCTCATGTGGGTAAGAAACTTCTTTCTTAAAATACCAAAAACGCAATTACAGCTGTAACAGCTTTTAAACATGATAACTTTTCCACATCTTCCAAAGTAGTAAAGTAATCAATTACAGCTGCTGTAAGTAAAGTGACTGGCAGCATAAGTTTTATAGAAATGTTTACGACTTGATCTTACTTGACCTTACTTGACCTTACTTCAAAAACTGTCCTAAATTGACTGATTTATATTACATACTTGACTAAAAATGCATGCACACGCTTTTTTTCCTTGTAGCTAAAGAGTCTACTCTACTGTGGTTTCAAATCAAAATCAGTCAGGGGATTTATTCTTGCAACAAATAATTTATTACATATAGTGAAAATAAAAAGTCATGATTGTTGAATCAGAAATAGATAACAACATTCTCTTCTGTGACTGCCAGTTGACTAATGTTTGGGAGGATGTAAAAAGAAGAATAGATCTGAGATGCCTAAGTGTAAATACATGTACACACTGCTCAAAGCCAGACTAAGGCAAAATAATGAATTTTATCCGTGTAGGTAAATGTATCATTTACTGCTGCGCCCTAAATCCAGTTGTTCAATCAAAGCACTGAAAGTACTGATGGAGGAGGAGGGGGGGATGCGGGGGGAAGAATGAGTACGATGAAGAGTTTCATAAGCAAAAAATTATTTCCATGATTTTGGAAATTGTCTGATCGTGTTTCAATACTTTGAATTAAATTATACCGGCACTTTTTCAAAAACATCAATATTTTGAAAACCTTGAAGATACATAACTGAAAGTTTGAAGACATAGTAGTTGGTAGGGCGCACATAACTCTCTATCACATTTTAGAGTTACTGTCCTTTTTAGGAACTTCTGCTTAAATAAAATATCATTACTGTCTTAAATGTACAGCATTTTAAAATTTCACCAGTGCAAGGGACATATTTCTTTCTCAAATTTCAAATTTTATATTGCCAATTTTTAACTTTGGAAGCAGGATTTTTCACTTAGTTCTTTGGAAGCTTTAAACTTTAGGAACAACATCAAAAGTTTGCACTCATTTGTACTGTCAGGACCATCACCAGTACAAACAAATAACTGCCTCTGATATTTTTGCGAGTTACAGCCTTTGACCCATGAGCTTATTTAAAAAAAATCTTTAGAAGCCTTGGAGAAACATCATTGAAACTTGTTGTGGTACCCTGTATTTTAAAGTGTAATGGACTCATTATTACTGAGAAGATATAATTATTTTTTTCCAAAAGAAATTCGACCACCAATACAAAGATCACAACTCATCTATGATCACAGTCAATGAGGTTATATTAATACGGTGATTCTTTTGGCTACTTTCTTTGACTTAGTTTTGCTGCTAGCTATTCTTTACTTATATGCTTTCGTTATGTAACTGAAGGAAGAGATTTGAAAACAAACAAGAACACAGGATCAATATACCATTTAGTTTGGACTAGAATATAAAATATATGGGATCAGACTAGTATATAACCTTGTTTTTTTTTGTGTTTTTTTGCATCAGTACAATGTTTCACCAGTGGTAAGCACAAATAACTACAACAGATGAAAAAGTACATGTAAATAGATCTGTAAAAGACAAAGTGAACATAAAAAGTTCCACTGACTTACGTCCTTCAAACAAAGGACAAGACATTTAGATCACTTGGTTGGGTAAACCTTTTTTAAGCCATTCAACAACGGAGCATAAAGGCTATTGGGAGACAAGGGATTCGAGACATCGCCTAACTTAAATGTTAACGAGACTATTTGTTTTAAGTTATCCACATTTCTAGATGACTGTTTTTTAAGGAATTCAGTTCTGCTCTAAAACTTAAAATTAGTCTAGTGAACAGAAAAAGGTACATAAACCTTGCACTTACATTAAAATTATCAAGACCTTATTAAAGCAATAGATTCACCACACTTTGCATCATATAATAGAAAAAAAATTAAAAGTTGACTGCAACAAAATAAAAGAAAAACAAATTTTAAAGAAAAAATTTCTATAACTAAGGTACAGTTTTCTAAGTCTGAGCATCATTTATTTATGTGATAAAGCCATTTTATGTAACATCATATTTATGCAGCTACATATAAAGAAGTTTTCATTAGTGTGAAAATTGAGGTCCAAAATATGAAGGAAGAAAATGCAAATATTAGCTATTATTAAGAATTGGGTCTTACATGCACACTGTTTCACTGTTACAAAATGATTTATTGTTAATGTCTTGATGTAAAAATATAAGCAAAATCTTAAAAATATACCAAATAATAACAAACATCCAAATATTGCAAATTAATGAACTTTTAACTTATGTGACCTGACAATTTCTAATTTTACAGTATAACCAAATGGAGGTTTATGTGATTTAAGCTATAGTGTTTTCTTAAGAAATTAAGGCTTTCAGTCTGAGACATATTACACGTGGATTTATGCAAAGGTGTTGTGATAATCATTTTACCTACATTTAATTTTTAATAATTTGCCTATGACTGCCGATAAGATCACTGTCGTTTTGCTTTACAATTATCCTTTTACACTGGAAAGCTTAAAGAATAAGTCATTTTTCTGCACAAGAACTGTCGAATTATCCTCTTATTACTGCGTTTCAAGCCAATATATTAAATATATATATAAGAACGTGCTATTCAGCGGTCAGCCACACGGTCAATGAACAAGAAAATATATACAAGGAAGAGATTTAGATTCTGTTTTTCATACCGTGAAAGCTAAAGAAAATGTAGATCGCAGACATATCACTAACGATACACCAAGATAAATTAATGTTACACCATCTGTGTTACAGAAAATCAATAAAATAGGTAAACATGTTCAAAACATGGAACATGTTTCAACGACAATTAACAATATAAATCTATAGCAATAAAGAAAAGCACTTTCTGTTAAAGCTACTGTCTGACGGAATTTTGCTTAAAAATAATTGTCTTGACTGGAAGCTGATCTACTTCCGGAAAAAAAAGACGATTTTGTGATTCTATACATTATAAAAACTGAAGAAAAAAAAAAGGTTTCAACCGGATTCGAACCCATACCCCCTTTCAGTCAGTAAAATAAAGAGCCGGGAGCTAACCCACTGAGCCACAGAGACGTGTTAATACGAAAATGTTATATTAACAATGTAAACTTGGTATCTCCTCCGTGACTAACTGGGTAAAACTCTTACTGATTCAGTCGTGTAAAACTTTGTATTACGGTGTGTTTTGTAACAAAAATGAGACAGTAACATAGTTTAGATGTTTGTTACAATAACAAGATTTTCTTAATGTAGAAACATTTTCTTTTTGTGCATCGTCGAGCCCGCTTTAAAGTTATGTTACAGGCCATAATCGTAATAAAATACACCATATAATTACTCTAGAATGCTTAGAAACATTATCACAACCTATCTGCAAGGTTATTTTTGGTGGATACCAATGGCTCCAAATTGCGAAAATTGGCTAAAAAAAAATCAAGTTTGGCGAAAACACGCTAAAAGTATGATTGCCGACATTTTGGGAAATACCCGAGTCAAAAAATAGAACGTTTAGGTCAGGTCGAGGCGGTTGACTGGTTTTCCGATATCAATAGCGGTAAACTAGTAATAAATCAGTAGACGCAGTCCACGTGTTGTTATATCCGGTAATATAACAACAACAATAACAACAAATTTATTGCATTAAACATACAGAATGCTTATAGCAATATTACAATTACAATTTCCATCAAGGCACAGCTTTACCGAAGAGAAGACATCTCTATAAACTAAGTATTATATAGTGAAATTTTTAATATTCTAGTTTCTACCTTTATTAGCATGGTGTAAAAATTTGGACAGATTTATTATATCCTTTTTTGAACTGTTAGATAACAAATTAACAAATTTCTGGAGTGTCGGCCATGTATAATAATATCTCTTTATATATTTTTGTCTAAAATGTCTAAACTGTGAGCATATTAAAAGGTGATGGAATTCATTTTCAATAAAATTTGATCTACACTGATTACATACTCTGTCTTTTCTTGGAACATTCTCATGTCTCCCTATTTCAATTGCAAGATCTATCTATTTGAGCTTATTTACCGTCGGTACCGGTTGCCCATATGACCGACGCCCCCTTAAGAGATTAGTTATTTTATGTTATGGGGGTAGTGCAAGATACAGAAAGCATCCCATTCCAGAGACACCCTGGTTCTTTTACATGCTCAGTGTATAGCACTGATACATGGGACCTCGGTTTAAAGTCTCATCCGAAAGACTATTAGTAATGTTAGTGATTTCAAGATCATGAGATGAGATGTGAGTGTCAGTTTGTGGCAATTAACAGATTAAATATGTGTCAAGTTGTTTGTGAACCAATTAGCTCGATCATAGTCAATAATCACGGATGATTGTTTTACAAACAGCGGCTCATTTAAGTGATCACCGTCGGCACTTAACTTTTTAAAGGATAAATAATGCGGTTGATGGGATTAAGTGGAAATGTTTGGTAGCAAACTGGAATAAATTCTTTCACACGTTTTCGGTACGTTTCTTTCAATTTTCATTATCAGTAAAGGTAATTATGAAAGGTATTTTGTGAGTAAATGTACAAATGTATATATACAACAACAACAACAACAACAGTTTATTCAGCAATTAAGCAATAACACATTGCTTCTAGCCTACATAAGTCCATATTATGTTATGTTTCACATGATTGTAGTGAAAAGGGAAACAGTGAATATTTCGATCTAAAGCCCAAATACTTAAACAGAAGTAGCTTAGAATTTACAACAAAATAAATAAGGAAAAGTATTGAATTATTTGTCAAGTTCCTTTCTACGAACATTTGCAAAATACAAATATTTTGGCAGATTAATAATTATTTTTTTTTGTTTTGAGACATCATAAGGTTGTCAAATTTTTGCAAAGTTGGCCATGTAAAGTAATATGGTTTTAAAAACTTTTTACGTAAATCCAAATATACAGGGCATGACAGAAGGAAGTGATACTCATTTTCTACTGCTTGTGAATTACAAAATTTACAGATTCTAGCAGATCTTTCAATATTATAATACCGACCTCTTTCTATTTCAAGATTGTGGGAGGATAAACGAAATCTACACAGTGCAATTTTAAACTTCTTATTTAAAGTATGGTAATCAAGATAAGATTCTAGATTGAAAGTATGTTTAAACCCTAGAGTATGTAATTAATCGTTGAGAGTTGTTTATTTCTGCTACCAAGTTTGATAGTATTGATCTAATATTCTCTGTTTTATAAGATTAAACAATGACTCGTTTTGATGGTTATTTATGTTGTGCCATAAACTTGACAGGCCTAGGTTTTCTAAAATAGTCTTAATTTGATATGCCCAGTTCTGACCATTGTATGAAATATCATTATCTGCATCATATTTCAATAATGAATACATTTGTTTGATTAAATTATTGTCGCTTAAGTTTTGAATTTTTATCCAGTATCTGATCATGTTAAGGTGTCTTTTTATTTTCATAGGTTCCCTACCTAGTTCACCATATAACCCTGATATGTTTGTCGAATTATTTACAACAAGAATTTTTCGGCAAAATTTCGTATGGATAAGCTCGATATCTTTTCCGTCAACGGCGCCCCATATTTCTGGGCAGTAGTTTAATACTGAAGAAACGAGTGTATCAAATAATTTACACTTTTCGCTGATTTTAAATTCATATTGGCGAAATATTGAAAACAATCTATAAAGCGCTTTTGATGCATGTTCTGCAATGCTCTTTTGTGTACGCGACCAACTGCCATTTTTGAAAAAATATATGCCCAAATATTTAAAGGACGACATCACTTCAAGTTTTTCTCCATACAGGTAAAATGAAAAACTGGTTGGTCTACCTTTTTCAAAAATCATTACCTTAGTCTTGCTAGTGTTTATTTTAAGTCCAAATGCATTACAATATGCTTCAATATCATTCAGCATGCTTTGTAGGCATTCCGGATTTGTAGAAAATAACACCTGGTCGTCTGCATAAAGTATCAAAAATAGACTTAGCTCATTAAGAGTAAATATACCATCTAGATTACTATTAATGTTGTTTAAGATGTCATTAACGAACATCATAAATAAAAGAGAAGAACTTGGATCTCCTTGTTTTACGCCTTGATATGAGTTTATAACCTGTGGGTGAACTTGCATCTTTCTGAAAACCAAATTGACAATCAACAAGTTTTTCATATTTGTCTGACCATGCAGTTATTCTGTTAAGCAATATCTGAGAATATATTTTTGACAATATATTATTTAAGGTAATACCACGGTAGTTCTTACTTTCTCCCCCTTTAAATATTGGGAAAATATATCCAATCCCCCAGCTTTCTGGGTATTCACAACTATTAAAAATGTCATTGAAAATTGACACCAGTTTCGATGAAATAACACTATATGATGATTTAATTATTTCTGCAGAAAGACCGTCAGGTCCGCTAGCTTTAAAGTTATTTTGTTTAAATACAGCTTTGCGCACTTCTTGTTCAGATATTGGTGCGTCAAGTTCACCATCAATTATATCCTGGAGATCAGTGTCTTCATTATTTACATTTATGTCATCATTTTCACCAAGTAATGATGAGAAATGAGTATGAAGTTCGTCAATTCCTATATCATCATCTTTATCTACCTTTTTATAACATTTTTGACAGATTTCCAAAATGTACGTGGCTGTTTGCTCGCAATGTCTTCAAGTTTACGACCTTCGCATAATTTAAATGTATATTTTGCTTTGGATTTGAATTTATTATATTTTGTACGCATGTTAACAAAAATAGTTCTATTTTCATCTGTTTTATGTTTGACAAAAACATTTCGCGCCCTTTTAAATTCTTTTTTGTACGTATAACATTCTTCGTTAAACCATATATATATACTGATTTTTTACGGAGGCTAATCCATGGATGTGGTCCAGTGGTAACTCGCTGGACTGGTATACCAGGGGTCCCGAGTTCGATCCCCCGCTCCTCCACTAACATTACTAATAGTCTTTCGGGTGAGGCGTTAAACCGAGGTCCCATGTATCAGTGCTATACACTGCGCATGGAAAAGAACCAGGTGTGTCTCTGGAATGGGATGCTTTCTGTACCTTGCACTACCCCCATAACATAACTAATCTCTTCAGGGGGCGTCGGCCATATGGGTAACCGGTACCGACTGTAAATAAGTTCAAACAGAGAGTTTAATCAGATAGGCAAAAAAACAAATTAATGCAAAAAATCAAAAATGGCACCAAAACGTAAACTTGATTTATAGAGTTCAACTTCAACTCCTAAAAAATGAAATCAGACACAGCTCGAAATACTTGGGAAAATGGCAATTCTTGGATAATATGATCCTCCATTCTCGTGGCTCTGCATTAGCTTGTATCATATGAACATATCATGTACTTTGATTTGTTACAGTGCATAAAAATATTATGATAAATAAATTTTTAATTTATATTGATACATCCACACCCCCACCCGCACCCACCTCCTTTTCCGCGTCGAAAATATATTTGGTTCAAGCAAATTTTGACCCAGAGCTAGCCCTGACAAGTTGTGCTTGAGGTACATCAGGATAGATTAAATTATGAAATATATTTTGCCAGCCTTAAATTGCTTCGGAAATGCCGAACACACTTAGCCAATTTCCGTAAAACGAGTCGTCAGTGTCACGTGATCAATTTTTAATTTGTGATGTAGACAACCATATTGGGTCATTTAAAATGTAAACTGATTAAAAAAAGATAGATGCAAACGTACTCGAAAGCGTGGTCATCAAAACCCTTTACAATACTGATAAAAGGCTGTAAAAATACAGAAAGGAATCCGTCGAGAATACTAAATGGCACTAAATCTATCTGGTTTTGTAAATGAAATGTTGTTTCTAAATTAACTTAAGTCTTCCGACTAAATCCGAGTAATGGTGAAGAGGTGTTAGAAAACGAAAGTAAGTGCTGACATCCAGAAAATAGTCAAGTTATAGGCGAAAATAAAAAGCAAATATTCTTTTCAGCAAAATGTCTATGCACTGGTGTGAATATTAGCATAACTTTGGGATAATGAAACCCTCATCCAAACTTTAGTGAAGGATGAGGGGCATTATTGGAGTAAGACCGGAGGCCGAACATGTATGCAAAATAGCATTTTGTTCTGAAAATGTTAATAGAGCGCGCTTTTTAAAGCAAACAAGAAATGTGTCACATACACGAAACATGTCACTAGTCACAGTCGTGGTATCTTACTAATAAGGAGGTTATGGCTAATGTTAAAGTTTTTAGACTATTGGATCTTCAAGGTGAAGGTCATTCAGGGGTCAAAGTCAAATAAATATAGGTCAGTGGGAAAATGTTGTCTAAAGGGGTGTTGTTTCAAAGTATGAAGTAAATCCACTTACTAATAAGGAAGTTATGGCCAATGTTAAAGTTTTCGGGTGGAATGACGGACGGACGGACAGTTAAAAAACTATATGTCTCCCATCAGGGGCATTAAATATAGTATTTTCACATGCATCTTATACACTAAAGCTTCTTTTACATTGCATAGTTGCAACATGTTAGCTGGGATCAGATATAAAACTTATGAGTATTATTTATGTTCTTCTACCTTCCTGCAAACTGGGAGGCCTATTTGGAATTTTAGAATATTACTATTTTTTATGAACAACGGGATTTTCAGGCAAATAATGCTCATTGTCTTAATTTATATAAAATTTTGATTGCATGCAATGAAAATAAAATCAAACAGACCTTGAAACGATAAAGAAAAGATGTATGATATATTCAAGTTAACATGATTACATTAGTAACCTAAAAAAAAATTAGAAAAGTTATGACTTTGATTGAGTAAAAGACTCTCAACTAAGTATCAAACACAATTATCAAAATGTTTGATATTTTAAACATGTTTCTAAGTTCTAAATTCAAACTCATTAATTAAAATCCATAAAAAATCATATTTCTGGTAAACAGAAGCCTGGCAGACCATTTTGGTAGAGACAATGTGAAACAGTTCTTATACTATATAGCAAACACAAAAAGAACAAGCAAAATGACAAAGGGAGATTATTCAAAACATAAGTGAGCTGGAGTTAGAGTTCTTGTGCACAACATTCTGCCTCATCACCAACAATCTTTATTCCAAGTTTGAAGCCAATCCCGTGTACACTTCACTTTGTGAGAAAATGGCCGGACAAGGAAAACTGAAAAGGGGAGATAACTCAAGAATTAGAATGGCTAGAGTAATGGTTCTTGTGCGCTGCACTTCAAGCTATATTCCAAGTTTGAAGTCAATGTCTTGTATACTTTTTGAGTTATGCTCCGGACAAAATGCGGACTGACGGACGGACAGACGATTGGATTACCATATGCCTCCCTTCGGGGACATAAAAACCTATAATCAAGCACACCCGGAAGTACTTTGCACACGGAAATCATACTTTTACTGTCGTACTGAATTCAAAGGGAGAATCAATACCAAGTTACAGGAAATAGAAAGTTAATAGAAAATTATAGTTACGGCAATGCAGACTCTACTTACATTATGATAAGGTAGGGTGTATACATGCTCGGCCTCCAGCCTTACTCCAATAATGCCCCTCATACTTCACTAAAGCTTGGATGAGGATATCATTATTTTCCGTAAGGCCTTCGGCTATCGCATGTATACAATAACAAATAATGCAACGAAAAACAGTTATATAACCAACCAATGAAAACTCAGTGAGCTATGTTATTTTATTAATATTAAATCTGTAGAGTAACAGTAAAAAATTGTACATATTTTATACAAATTATATACAAACACTAAATACCATCAAAACTTAACCTAATAATACTGCCTTAGAAAAGAAACGAGCATTAAAGTCAACTGGTTTTCAGAAATAAAATTTCTTAAAATTCTTTTCTGAAGTCCAATCAGCGATGTCCAAAATGTTCTTTAAACTACAGCCTTTACTGAAAACAGAAACGGCAGCAGTTCGATATGAATGTGCCTTATAGTACTAAATACCAACACCTACTAAATCAAGAACTGCCTTCAGCCATCTAGCAATCGTACTAGTGGACACATAGTTAAAAGTTATATAAGAAATGAAAAGATTTAACGATTTCCTTTTCGTATTTGTTACATGTACATAATGCCTAACAGTACGCATAGCACATAATTCTTCCTTTAAAAAAATGTTTAATCTGTAAAGTATAAGCATGACCTTGGTTTGAAGTTTTCAACAGTTTAGGAAATTAAATACTAAGCAAGAATTTCTTCTTATACATAAAGTTAATTTTCATTGATACAAGGGTTTGGGCTCTAGGAGCACAACACAAGGCAACTAATGCTACGACTTTCAAAGATAACATCTTCAGAGACAACTCTGACAAAGGGTAGAGAGTCTTTAAAAACTTAAACACAATAGACACATCCCATATTAACTTATATCTTGGCATTGGAGGTCTTTTATGGAAAACCCCCTTTAAAAACCTTTGAATTCAAATAGTATTATCACACCAAGTATTCCCAAAGAAAAGAAGCGTCTGTAGTAACATTGATTTATGAGTATTAGGAACGGAGTATGACCTATTTTCTAACGTAAAAAATCAATTTGTTACCAGCTGTTATTTTAGAGGCACTAAATGGAATTGATTCCCTGTAACACACCAAATATACAATTTCCGACATGCAAAGTCGTATTGTTTTTTTTTTTGTCCTTGATCACCATGAGTCAAGAATAACATCTGTAACCTGTTGTGAAAGTCCCAACTCCTGCAACTATATTGATCTCCTTCACCAGACGATGTAGTGTTATAGTATTTCAATACAGTACCCGAGACAATCATTACATTACGTTAGTTTTTTTAACATAATCAAATTGAGAGAAGTTTGCAATCGCGAAAATACATTACTTAAGTATTTTACGAATATTATGTCTTCAACATAGAAATCAATAACGAAACATCATCGTGAACAACTATCTGTACCAAAAGTATTTCTTCAAACCGATATTTACATGTACAAGTACATTTAACTTCCTCAAGAATGGATTAAACTTTTGTGGTGACAATTTGACAGCTAAGTTGGCATTTTTGTATCGGCAGATTTTGCTAGTGTGAAATTTAAAACCAAAGGTATCAGACTCATAAATATCCAATAGTATCTCTATGAGACACCCTTTATAGCTGTGTAACTCTCCTATTGTTTGCTTCGTGTATATGTGTAGAATTCTAAATCTAAAACTTTGCAATAATAATAATAATAATAATAATACTAATAATAATAATAACAACAAGTTAACAAGAGTTTTAACTATTTTATTACATACGACAGTGACTGAAATCTATGTTACTCCCAGTTTTTTTACCAGGGGCAAATGAATAAGAATTAAAACAGAGACAGCAGAGTTTTTGGATATTTTATTCATCATACAATAAGATCACAAAATAAAGCAAGAATATATCACAAAGTTTGAATAGTTATATATATATATATAAAAAATTGATATAAGTTTCATTATGTGTTCTTTTATGTGTTCAATATTCCGCACCTGTGTGTGGGGATTGTATTTATAGATAAAGGGAACTCAGACGTGTGGTCGTCTAATACTACATTATTAAATGGAAAGGACTATCCCAAGGTGCAGTGCTGATTTGCCTTATATCATCGTTGTACAACTACAGGTCTATATTTAAGTGTCCTAGGTAGTCAAGAATAAATATAATAAGTGTGCCATTTTGTGATACCATACCATTAAGGTTGCATACCACTAAATTAAAGTTTACTACTTCAACTCTCCAGCAGCAACAATTTAATCAAACACCTGATGTAAATCCCCAACAGTATTTGAATTGCTCCCACGTACCTATAGGTAAGGAGCAATATCAATATTATAGTGCTAACGTTTCCGCGCCATTCCTGACAACAAATGTCGGAGACGTCGGCATTGATAACAAGTGGTGTCAGAAGTGGGATTGGGTACAACTTCTGTCTAGTGTCACGAACTACAGTCTGGAAGCGTGAATGTTATAGCTCACCTTTGAATACTGTTCGTGCTTTGCGTTGAGTAGTGCCATATATATGCAAAACAAATAATAGGTTTATAATAAGTTAAGTTACAGGAAGCCCCCTGTTGTGCAGGTTTGACCGGCGGACTGACACTTCATTAAGATAAAGTATTTTCATTTCATCTGAAGATTACTGTGTAGTCATCATGTCTTATTCTGATTCGGAAGTTGAATTCAATATAGGACAAGGTGATGCAAGAGATGTAGAAGGGTCTCCCCGAAGGCGAAGATGTAGCCCTGACATTGATGAAGAGAGAGGTAGAGTCACAAGTCAACAAAACTGTTGCCATGGCAACAGGCGGTCTATAAGTATTAAGCCGGATAAATTTGATGGTACAGACGACTGGGAGCAATATATTTCCCACTTTGAAGATTGTGCAGAATTAGGTCAATGGACAGACAAGGAGATGCTGCTTACCCTTGCGGCATGCCTAAAGGGACAGGCAAGGGCATTTTACACAAGTTTTGCACAACGTGAAAAACGGACATACGGAGATCTCATCTTTGCACTTGAACAGAGGTTTGGCAGTGCAAGGCAACAGTCTCGCTGGGTATCTAAGTTTCAAACTCGACTGAAGCTGGTAGGTGAATCAATAGCTGCTTTTGGAGACGATCTACGTCTGTTAGCCAGGAAAACCTATAGTAACCTTGAGCCTGAAGCTCAAGAAATGTTAGCCTTATAGCAGTTCAATAAGGCCTTATCAGTTGAGATGAAATGTAGAGTGATGGATAGGGATTGTAAAACCATCGCAGAAGCGGTAGAGGTTGTCGAACGCTATGATGATCTCCTCAGTGAATCTTATCAAGACAGAAGAAGAAATATCGTAAGACAGGTTGGGAATTCAAGTGATGATAGAGTCATAAACAGGAACAATGATTACCAAGAAAGAAAGGTAAGCTGGAGAGACACAGATATGAGACAGAATGACGACATACGTAGAACATTGAAATCACTACAGGTCAGGCTAGACAGAATCGAGAGAGGACCACTAGCAAGAAACAGAGGAGGTCCTAGGAGATGTTATATTTGCCAATCACTTGATCATATCTCATGGAGTTGCCCGGATAGTAGGAGGCAAAACAGTAGTCGCAATGCTTCAAGTACCAGTAACAGTGCTTCGGGAAACGAGGCGACGTCCTCTCTGTAGGTCGAGGGAGGGCAAGTCAGGTGTACAAACGACCTACTGAAACTCAGAACTATGCAGAAAATAATAACATTGTAAAAGACAATTATGACGTTAAACAGGACTTTAATTCTGAACAAAGTAAAGTCGAAATTAAGTATACACAAAGTCAGGGAACTCCTAGAATTGGTCAACTTGGTAAAAATAGTTCAAAATTTGACAATGGACTTTTTGTTTAAGGAAGGGTAGAAAAAGCAACTGTTAACTTTCTCATTTATACCGGGTCAACTGTAACACTTCTGTCAAAATCTAAATTCGACCAATTAAGTCATGAATACTTAACTACTGGAAGCACTTGTACACAAGGTTTTGATGGGTCAAAAATCAAGGTATATGGACGTGATACTGTGGGTGATGTTCAATGTGTAACACAAAGTGAATGTGAACGTGTGTGTAGAATAGTTGTTTCTGAAACTTTAGAATTACCTCTTAACTCATTTGGATATGTTAAAGTGTCAATTCCAAATTCAAAACATTTGGCAAAGGCAGGTTATGTAGAAAATTGTGAGTACGGTATCGAAGACAAAGATTCTATTAGCTTGATTGAAGGTGTCATTGACCTACACACAAACGAACTTGGTGTAGGTGTTGTTAACAATGGTGATACTACCACTGTATTACATCCAGGATTAGGGCTTGGATTTTGCAAATCGTCATATGAAGAAAGTGAAAACAAAGTGGTTGAGTGTGCAAACATAACCGTAGATAATCTAGCAGATAAAAACAAAAGTTCATGCGTGCCAGAATATTTGAGTGAGTTGTATGAAAAGACGAAAAACGACAATTGCGGAACTCCTTAAAAGATATCAAAATATTTTCGTTACGTCCAGTGATGAGTTAGGTTGTACAGATAAAGTCAAATTTAAACATAAAATAAACACTGAGTCAGCACAACCTATTAAACAGGCTTTCAGGCGACTACCACTTGGAAAACGTGCAAATGAAAAGGAAGAAGTGGAACGCATGTTAGAGAAGGGCATTATTGAAGCTTCAGACAGTGAATGGTCATCTCCTGTCGTCCTTATAACAAAAAAGATGGCTCTACAAGATTTTGCGTGGACTATAGAAGATTAAATTCAGTCACTAAAGTTGATGCATACCCAATCCCACGCGTTGATGACTGCCTTGAAGCCCTTGCAGGAAATAAATGGTTTAGTAGTATGGACTTGTGTTCAGGCTTCTGGCAAGTCGCAATGGACGAAACTGACAAACACAAGACAGCATTTTCTACATCATCGAATGGTCTCTACCACTTTAAAGTCATGCCATTTGGTCTTGTCAATAGTCCTGCCACGTTTCAGAGACTCATGGAAAATGTCTTACGGGGAATACAATGGGTCGAATCGCTCCTGTACATGGACGATATCATAACCCCAGGAAGCTCGGTTGAAGAATCACTTGTTCGGCTTGAAAAACGTCTTTGAACTCCTTCAAGAGGCTAACTTAAAATTGAAAGCCTCCAAGTGTGTATTCCTTCCAGAAGTCTATCACATTTCTTGGTCACGTGGTCTCTCGGGATCAGTACCGAAGAACGTAAAATTGCAGCAGTTAAAAATTGGCCAATACCGGTAAATGCTAAGCAAGTAAGAAGTTTTCTTGGCTTAGCCGGGTACTACAGAAAATTTGTAAAAGGTTATGCAGATATTGCTCGACCATTGCACAAGTTATGCGAGAAGAAATCTAAATTCATTTGGACTGAAGAATGTCAAGGTTCTTTTGACAATTTGAAACAAGCACTTACCACCGCTCCAATACTGTCCTATCCTAGGCCAGAGTGTCAATATATCTTGGATACACGGACACGTCCGATAATGCAACCGGTGCTATCTTGTCACAAGTAATCAACAACAAAGAACATGTTATCGCATATATGTCTAAGACCCTGAATAAACATGAGCAACAATATTGCATCACAAGCAAAGAACTTCTTGCAGTTGTCCGAGCACTAAAACAATTTCATCACTACGTATATGGCCGTGACATTCTTCTGCGGACAGATAACTCTGCAGTGAGTTGGATGCGTTCTTTAAAGTCACCTACTGGTCAAACTAGCGCGTTGGCTTCAAGAGCTGGGAACATATAATATCACTGTTGTTCATAGGCCTGGCAGGAATCAGTGGAAATGCTGATGCGCTTTCAAGAGTGCCATGTGTGTCATGCAGACGACAACAGGAAATCAATGAGTCCGACAAAGAAGTTGTGAGCGGAGTTATCCCAAATGAGCCAACATGTGAAGAAGGAATAAATAATGGTAATCCTGAGGTTTCTGAAAAAAAGAATGAATTGGCACGTGCCACTACAAGTAGTGAAACAAATAAAGCGGTAAATAATGAACTTAGACCTCATCAGATACTGTTGGATGGCTGGGGTCCGACAGAAATTCAAGCGGAACAGGTCGCCGATACAGATATTGCTAAGGTTTTTGCAGCTAAACTTTCTGGGACTACACGTCCACCTGTGGTCTGAAATTTCAAGTGATATGTCAGTAAGTAAAACGTTATGGCGTCAGTGGGACAGATTAGAAATTAAAGGTGGTATGCTATATCGTAAATTTGTTAATAATGATGGTTCTATAGTGTGGCAGCTAGTGGTACCAAAATGTAGACACAATGAAGTATTGCAATATAGTCATGACATTCCATCAGCCGCGCATTTAGGCTTTGATAAAACTTTGAACAAAATAAGGCAAGGCTTTTACTGGCCTGGTGTTGCAGATAGTGTGAAGAAATTCTGTCGCCTTTGTGATAAATGCACTGCACATAAATTATCAAAAGAAAATAATAAAGCTCCACTAGGTCAATATATAGTGGGTGAGCCCATGGAACGTGTTGTTATGGATATTCTTGGTCCCCTTCCCCAGACCACCATTGGTAATAGATTCATTTTAGTGATCTCTGATTGGTTTACTAAATGGGTAGAGTGTGTTCCTATATCAAACCAAGAAGCGTCTACCGTTGCCGAAGCATTTGTTAATAATTTCATTGTTCGTTTTGGTGTACCACTACAGGTTTACACTGACCAAGGTAGTAACTTTGAATCTCAGTTATTCGCAAAAATTTGTGATTTTCTTGGTATTGAAAAGACTAGAACAACTAGCTTACGCCCTCAAGCTAACGGATTATGTGAACGAATAAACAGAACCTGTGATCTCTATGCTGTCGACATACTGTGCGACCGATCAAACCAACTGGGATAAGTACTTGCAATTAGTCATGATGGCATACCGTAGTTCAAGTCATTCTTCGACACAAGTCTCGCCCAATAAAATGGTATACGGGCGCGAAATAGTGTTACCGTTAAGCGCAATGATAGGTACACCAGTAAGTGATGAAAATCAGTCCAAGTCTAAAAGCGAGTACGCTGAAGACTTAAAGCACAAAATGGTAGAAATACATGATTATGCTAGGAAGAACATACATATCGTTGCAAATTATCAAAAGCGTAACTATGACACCAATGCTAAACAACGACGTTATCATACAGGTCAACTTGTGTGGTTGCATGATCCTTCGAGAAAGAAGGGTGTGTGTACAAAACTTGTCAATAAATGGAAAGGTCCATATATAGTAACAGGTGTTTTAGACGATCTAGTGGTTCTGGTGAAAAGATCAAGCAAGCATAAAGCGAAAGCATATCATATAGATAGGTTGTGGCCATACTCAGGCGTTAATGGCCCCGTTTGGTTAAAACGAGAGCTGCAGAGAATCAAAAGTGCTCAGTCATAACTGGTGAATAATAGAAATTCTATAAAAAAATTGTGTCTATAGAAACAAACTTATGAATATAGAGTAAACATATAATAGATAATGTTAGGTGAAAACAACAGCATGAACAACAACAAATGCATAATTACCAGTGCAAATGTATATACCAACCTTGAACAAAGTGTTTGATAAAGAAAGCAAAAATATTAATTAAGTAACAAGTTAAACAGCTAAAATAACAACGTTATTGCTCTGCAGTTAGAGTATAAATAGATTCAACAAGTAGATATAAATAATGTATAAATATATAAATAAACACAAGTGTCACAAAATACATTTTGTATACCTGCTACTTATTGTAATAAAATAAACGATATTGAAGTATAAACATGCAAAGGAGATGTACATCTACGTTACCGCGATAAAAACTGAAATGTCTGATATGAATTGAATGAATTGAAATGTAACAGGCAACTGATCGAAGCATATACATAAAACAATCTTTTCTTTTATTTCCAGACAATGCATGTAAGATTTGCGGGAAAGCTTTGGTATACCATTTATCTTCTAAAATACACAAAAAGCAGTCAGTCTATTGCCCGTGGTGCACTGTGAAAAATGTGATCACCAGAGTAACAGATCTTAAGGCTCACTGTTTAAGCAAACACTTCGTGGAGTTAGACCTACAGCCAAAGAACTTTATCGGCGGCAACAATTGTTTCTATTTTGCTGTCTATCCCGAAGATTATGTGGATATATTTCAAACCGGAACCTTGGGCAAATCCAATGGCGGTAGAGGCAAGGCGTCTTATGATGAATATGACTGAAAGGGTTGGGATGAGTCTGCAGGAGCGAGATAAGATAAGAGAAGGGTGGAAACAAGGAAAGGAAAAGTTAAAGAGTAGTGAAGAGAAAGAGAATAAGGTTAGAAAAAGGATAGCTTCAGAAAAGTCAGAAAATGTTAAAGAAGTCTATGAGAAACTCTTTACAGCCACTCCACTCAATCTTACAGCAGGTGAAAATAGTCTGAAATATAATAGTGACAAACAAATGATGCAACCAAAGAAGAAAGCGAAATTTAACTCTGAAGTAAGTGCTGAAAGCAAGAAAGACAAGACAAGTGACAAACAATTATCACAGACGGTTAATCTAGACAAAACAAGCGGTACACATACCAAGGGAGAGAAAAGTGAAAAACTAGACAAACACATAAATAATAAAAGTGAACCAAACAAAGAACAAAGACACCATAGACAGGACAATGAACAGGACAGTAAGAATACCACTAATAGAACTGAAAAAGACAATGACATTAACAAATACAAGGTGAAACAAATTAAGAGTCAAGGTGAAACCAATACTAACGTGGAGGATATAGACACTGATTTAGAGGATGAAGATGAAGGGCGATATTCAGACAATTATAAAATTAGAAACAGGAAGGGATGGCGTAAGAAGACTGATTACTATGAAACAACTGGCTAAAGAAGATGAAAGACTTGAACAAAGCAGAAATCAGTGGAGAGATGAGAAGTAATTGGGAAGAAATGATAAGGGGTGAAGGTAGAAATGAAGATATGAAGAAAAGTGATGAGAATGTAGTGATTAATGAAGATGAAATTAAAAGTGTGAGAGAAGGAAAAGAAGTGATGAATGATGATGAAATTGTAAATTTGAAGGAGACTGATAAAAATGTAATGATGAATGTTGATGAAATAGGTGATATAAAGGAGAATTATGATGAGGTGATGAAGGATAATGAGATAGAAGATATGATTGAAGATGATGAAAATGAGATGATAAATGATGAGATGAAAGATTGTGAAAATATTATTAGTACAGAGCAGGATATAGATATTGAGGATACAACTTAAAGGGGTGGACGATACAAAGATAGTCAGTAGGAAGATGTCAGAAAAAGGGTGATGCAGATCATGGTATTGAAGCAGAAGTAAATGAAAGTGAGAGTGAAGATTCTGATATAGACATGAGTGAGAAAGACATGGCTAGTGTATGGAAGAATTGGAATATGGAAAGACCAAAACAGAAGGCAGAGAAAGTAAGCAAAGTGGAAAGATTGATTAAATTTAAAGTCAAAGATGGACAAATGAGGAGGGTAATTGAAATACTAAGAAGACTGAGACAGAGGAGGCGGTAGATCATTTGCTAGAGAAAGAGTTGAAGAGCAGAAAGATGTAGAAAAGTATGACATAACCTGAACTTGCACAAGCACAAACACCACAGAAACTCTTACAGACACACCAACAGACGCAAACGTTTTCTGAACGTGCAATATTCCCTCTTGAATACAGGAGCTATGCCTCTTTGTCCACCGGGACGAAGAGACTGGAACTCAGTCATAGTGCCACTCATTATTCCGGTTGGTGCAACGTCTTTCAGCTGGCCCCCATTAGGATGGCAGAACATGTCGGCTGATAGAAAACTTCTTGAGTGGGAGGCAGCCTCATGGAAATTAGAGTGCCTAACAAATGGGTTTGTCCCTGCCCACTTGACGAGGAGATACTTACTGGACAAGTACATGTTTTTAGCGTTGCCAGGTTCAGGGGGACCAAAAGTAGAAACAGCAGAAAAATCATGCAGCGCAAGCAGGGCGTTTACATACAAAATGTTAAAGGAACTGGCTTGTGGGGAGCGGCAACCAACAAAGGCCGAGGAAGATCATGTGTCCACGTTAGAGTATTTGGTGTCATCAGAACTTAGTCATGCTATTGACTTGAGCTCCATACAAGTTCCTCTGAAGTTAAATGAAGATGACGCAAAATAAATGTGGTTAGCACAATGAAATATACAAACATAACTCAAAACTGATGATATGTTAGAAGTTTTTCCAAGTTCGTTTATGGTTGAAAATGTTCCGAGTTTCGTATTTCTTTATTTTCAAGATATTTACTTGGAACTTAAAACAGCGTAACGTCAAAATGTGTATTGAAGAGTCTATACAAAGAGCATGAAACAAAGTAAAAGAAAATTATATAAGTTTAAAATCATGTTTACAGTTGATAAATGTTTAGTGGTTAAATATTAGGTATATTTATGCAGGTTTAAAGCTGTGAACTTAACAATTCAATATCAGAAATTATTAAATGATGAAACTTACTTCAAAGTTGGGACAGAGTAGAAATACATTAGTTTGATGCTATTTATTGTTGATAAATTTTGTGTTTAGTGTTTAACACTTTAAGTACATTTTTTCAAGTTATGAAATTTCACTCATGACTGGGACTCAACAGTTTCAAAGTCAGAACCCACTTAAGAGTTATATCATATGATCTTTTGCTTTAATAAGTTGAATTGCATAAAAATATAGTTTTGATCTTGTTTAATGTTGATAAATGTTCAGTGTTTAAATGTTCTTAAGTATTTCAAATATTCACTTAATTCGTTTTACATTTTCATATCAGAATGCATGTAATGATAGATTTACATGAACGTCGAACAGAGTGAAAATGTATTAACCATCAATAATGGAAAGTGTGTTTCTGAAGTGTATTAGTTTAAAAGTGTTACTGAAATATTTGTTTCTAATCTCCAAATAATATTATTAGGTGATTTAAATAAATGATGCCCTTGGTAGAATATTAACTGCTAATACTGGACTTATCCAGGAGGATAAGTTAAAGCAAAGGAGGGGGAAGTGTTATAATATTTCAATACAGTACCCGAGACAATCATTACATTACGTTTGTGTTTTTAACATAATCAAATTGAGAAAAGTTTGTAAGCGCGAAAATACATAACTTTTACGAATATTATGTCTTCAACATAGAAATCAATAACGAAACATCATCGTGAACAACTATCTGTACCAAAAGTATTTCTTCAAACTGATATTTACATGTACAAGTACATTTAACTTCCTCAAGAATGGATTAAACTTCTGTGGTGACAATTTGACAGCTAAGTTGGCATTTTTGTATCGGCAGATTTTGCTAGTGTGAAATTTAAAACCAAAGGTATCAGACTCATTAATATCCAATAGTATCTCTATGAGACACCCTTTATAGCTGTGTAACTCTCCTATTGTTTGCTTCGTGTATATGTGTAGAATTCTAAATCTAAAACTAGGGTGCGGATTATTTAACTTTAGGGTATTGATAAACTTTCATGACGTACGACGTCCGCAGCTGTTTCTGTGAAACTGATTGGCTTATAAGAATCCACTGTCTCTTTTGACTGGACACAGACTCCGTACCATTGAAATAGTCCGCATCAGGACGGAATTCATGCGCATTTTATCTATATATTTAGCGTCGTAAAGCATTCCGCGGCTTACTGGTTGATAGGGTTGAATTCCGCAACTTCTATGGTTTAAAAAAGTGTGTCTTATAGTCAATATACATGCTACTGTAATGATTCGGAAGTATATCTCCTTTGCAATAATAATAATAATAACAACAACAAGTTAAAAAGAGTTTAAACTATTTTATTACAAACGACAGTGACTGAAATCTATGTTACTCCCAGTAGTTTTACCAGGGGCAAATGAATAAGAATTAAAACAGGGACAGCAGAGTTTTTGGATATTTTATTCATCATACAATAAGATCACAAAATAAAGCAAGAATATATCACAAAGTTTGAATAGTTATATATATATATATATATATATATATATATATATATATATATATATATATATATATATATATATATATATATTAAAAACTAATATAAGTTTCATTATGTGTTCTTTTATGTGTTCAATATTCCGCACCTGTGTGTGGGGATTGTATTTATAGATAAAGGGAACTCAAACGTGTGGTCGTCTAATACTACAATATTAAATGAAAAGGACTATCCCAAGGTGCAGTGCTGATTTGCCTTATATCACCATCGTACAACTACATGTCTATATTTAAGTGTCCTAGGTAGTCAAAAATATATATAATGAGTGTGCCATTTTGTGATACCATACCATTAAGGTTGCATACCACTAAATTAAAGTTTACTACTTCAACTCTCCAGCAGCAACAATGTAATCAAACCCCTGATGTAAATCCCCAACAGTATTTAAATTGGTCCCACGTACCTATAGGTAAAGAGCAATATCAATGTTATAGTGCTAACGTTTCCGCGCCATTCCTGACATGTCGGAGACGCTGGCATTGATAACAGTATGTTCTTGAGCATAGCAGATCCTTGTGTCGTGGTAATCTGATAGGAATATCAATAAGAATTTCCACTGGCATGGGAAACCAAGATTGATATTTCCAAAATGGAAATATCAGGAGAGCTTAAATTTGCAGCTCTGTAAACATAATATAATGCATCTTAAGAGAAATAAGAATATTTATATTGAAACATGAGACAAATTTATTAATGAAGCTATCATAAGAACATTACTATCATTTTGGACATAAAAATGTGTTTTTATATTAAATTTTCTACACTTCACATAAAGCATCTTTTTTCGAATTGTTCTTGCTGGGAACGTTATACAGAAATGTACTCAAGTCTTTAGAAAACAGTTTAAATACTTACTGAATTGGTGAAAATCATTACATTGTACTCTCAACAACTCGACAGAGAAAATACATTTTTATAGTATTTCTTTAGTCTGAAAACGATACTTTTGAATATAAATACATGGGGCTGGCATCATCGTGGTCCAGTGGTAATGCACAGACTTGTAATACAGGGGAAGCAACCCTGACTCCCTGTTCCTTCACTCAAACAACTGTCTTTCGGATGAGATGTATTGGTACATGGAAAGGACTGCGAGTGTTTCTGGAACAGGATGCTTTCAGGATCTTGCACTATCCCCCGCAACAAAAAAGTAACTAAGCTATGCAAGATGCATCAGTCATATGGGCAACTGTAGTTCTGACTTCCATAACTTTATATGTCGCTTTTATGATTTTTGACGTAGCGCGAAAGTAAAGTTATGGGTCAACCTCATTTGCAAAGGCTACCAGAATTATGACAGTTTATGAACAGTAAATAAATAACTATTAAAATCACTCTTATTAATCAAATTTTGGTCAAATAAATTACACCATTTGATAAACAAATAAATTTTGTATCTATTCATTGTTCTCTTCAGAAATAAAACCACGCGAAGGTATCCGAACGTAAAGTCTCGCAAATCACACAATAGGACAGCAATGGCGGCGAATTTCACAAAATTTAACCGAGCTGATAAACTTTGAGGCATTATTCCATCGATCAAACCTTTTCTATTCACAAACATAGACTGAAGTGTGCAAAATAGATTGAATTACCCGTATGTGTATAGATTTTTTCCAGATAACGCAAATTTATTAAAAAACAGCGTAACATAAATATGTCACAGTTCTTGTTGACTTTCGATACAGGGCTGGCTTCAGCGAATAGGTCTAGCGATACTATAAAGCATGTTCCCTGAAGTCTCTTTAGCTAGGGCAACTGGTACGATAAATAAACCTAAATGCAGATAGAGATCTTTATAGTTTTTTGTTCAATTAACACTACTTTTGAGGGTAGCGCAATTCAAAACTCACATGATGCAACTGATTTTGTGTTGCAGTTCTCCTCACTCTTTTTCTAAATTAAGAAAATAAAACAGTTGTTCTGTCTTCTGTTTTTGTTTTTTTTATCACAGAGTATTTACCTTCACAAACTTATTCAGAAATGGTCTGAGGCCGAAACTACGGTGGCACAGAGGTGACATGCACAACTTTTTTGTTAATTGCACTTCTCTTTTTTTTATCTCGTTCCCACGAGTTACTAAGTCGTGGGAACGAGATAATAAAGGAGAAGTGCAATTCTGAAAAAAGAATCGCATTTAGAAAAAAGAGTTTCGCAGTAAAAAATAAGAATCGTGTTGTAAAAAAAGAACAGCGAATGTAACCTATGTCGAGGGAACGACTTACTAACTCGTGGGAACGAGTTAGTTATGTCGTAGGAACGAGAAAGCAATATATTATTCTTCACTTTTTTTTCAAGCGATACATTTTTTTTTAATTGCTTTTTTCTTTTTTTTATCTCGTAACCATGAGATACTAACACGAGGGAACGGCTTAATATCTCGTTTCCACGAGTTACCAAGTCGTTTCCTCGACATAGCTAACATGCACTGTTCTTTTTTTTATAACACGATTCTATTTTTTATTGCGCTACTCTTTTTTTCAAATTCAATACTTTCTTTTAAATTGCACTGCTTTTTTTATCTCGTTCCCACGACATAGTAACTCGTTCCTACGAGATACTAAGTCGTTCCCTCGAGTTAGTATCTCGTGGGAACGAGATTAAAAAAAAGCAATGCAATTAAAAAAAGGTTGTGCATGTCACCTCTGTGCCACCGTACGAAACGTCTAAGAGCGTACTATTTTTAGAACATAGACAATAAAAATGAACAGATCTATATGTATAACATAATGAAAAGAAAGTCAAAACCACATAAAATTGTAATGCTTTTCACTCCCTTTCTCCGTAGAATATTTTTAAGATAAACAGGCTTGCAGATTTGGCCTCACCAATGACAATACTGATACTTTCACCTCAGCCATCTGGGATTCAACATTATACAGAACTTCACTTCCGCAAAATGTACAGTCTACGCGGATAATCCAACGACTAGTTCAAACGTTATTATGCAGAAATGGCACAGATCCCATGAAAATTACTCCTTCCTTCTTTACGGAATACTGTAAGAATTATATGAAACAACATAACTTTCCCACTTACGTTTCCACTGACTGATCTATGAATACTAAGTCACGTAAATGCTTTTGCAAAAATGATGCAATATGTCATGTTACCTCTCACATGAACAGGAAAATAGTTGATAATATTTGATTGGCATACTGAAACATTCGGAACCACTTAGATGGTCTCGATATTTCCTTATCTTTAAATTTGCAAAATATTGTTTATTCTTCGTTATAAAAGGGAATTCGTCCCAAAACGGATAAGTTTGAAGCCTTCGATGAAGGCTGGCCTACTTTCTTGTATCGACAACAATGCGTGACATTCACAGACACTTGTTTAGAAGCGAATATAAGACATTTATGAATGGTCATTCTCCAGTATATAGTATAAGACATTTATGAATGGTCATTCTCCAGTATATAGTATTATATTACAAGATAACCAACTTCGAAATGTAAACAAACAAAACCGAAGCACATTTATCAAGTCGCTGAAGAAACACAAATGCACCTTCAGAATAATTCTAGCATTATTTCATACCTGTAATATATGCCCTTTCCAATGATATATGTCACTACCAATAACTCCACTTTGTTACGGAGAAAATCACATTTGTTTCCATCAAAAGTCAGTTTTCACGACCTGTCATCCTGCGAAGCTGCTGTAAGCGAATGGTTCCCAGTGTTGTAAACGGAACCGTTGCAAAATCTTTGAGCCGGGTTTAAAAATCACGCGCCAAAAACATTTGAATATAAAGAATCTAGCGTACGTGGTAATTTGCGCCCGGCTCAAAAGCAACGTATCGATACCGTATAAGATACTGGGAACCATTCGCTTACAGCAGGTTCGCAGGATGACAGGATTTTTTTTGTAAATTTTTTTTCTTTTTTTTTTTTTGAAAATGTTAAACAATAAGTTATTTTGTTATTAGGTATAAAGATCATCTTTATTATATCAATTTTTGCAACCTATGACACGTCATTCACTGTTTAATTAATCAGGGCCTTAATTAAAGCCCTGAATTAATGCACAATGAAGTTTCTATTTACCAGCATACTTTTCCTACTTATTGTTGCTATAATTTACTCAAAAAATATTATTATTTAATTAATATTTCCTACAAATATTAATTGCTAGGTAAGTTGTTGTTTAATAGAAAAATAATGCAGGTTTTGTAGTGTCTATAACTTTGTAATTCTATACCTGTCATTTATAATTAGCCCCGCCTTATTATAATGCAGCATATTTGTACTCTTTGATAGCAGAATGAGTCAAGTAGTCACAGAGTTTGGATTAATATGTTAACCAGTTTAGATATAATGTAGTGTTAGTAAATATGTATAAGAAATAAATGTAATCTAAGAACACGTTGTTTTATTAAGTCCTTACCACTCACCAGTCATATATAAAACACAAGACAGTACAATGGCGACGAGGATGGGATAAATGGATTTTAAAGTGTTAATGGATTAACTAAATTTCTTTGAAATTAACTGCGGAACTGACACACACAAGTTGGAATTATAAAAGTTTAAAACACTTTACTGGATAATACAGTGACATAACAACTTTATTGATTCATTAAGAATACTGATGTTTCAATGGAAAATGGCACAAGGATTACCAGTGTTTCCAAGCTTCAGTGTTAGTGAGGCAGCAGTTGACACTCGTTGGAAAAAGTGGTGAAGTAGGCTAGATAACCTACTCATAGGGCTGAACATTAAAAACACAAAGCGACAACGTGCATTGCTTTTACATTATGCTGGTGAAGAAGTCAACGACATATTCGACACACTCCAAGACACAGGGGATGACTACACAACAGCTGTAGAAAAGCTCACAGAGTACTTCAGTCCAAAGAAATGTATAGAATATGAAGTCTACAAATTCAGACAAGCCAAGCAAAACAGTGACGAATCTATGGACAGTTTCTACACCCGTCTAAGAAAACTGTCTGAGAACTGTGAATTTAGTGACAGAAACAGGGAAATTAAGACACAAATAATTCAAGGCTGTAAATCTACAAGACTAAGAAGAAAAGCACTTAAAGCAGACATGTCACTGGATAGCCTGATACAAGAAGCTAGAGCCTTGGAACTATCTGGCAAGCAAGCAACAGAAATGGAATATCCAACAAAACAGGAATCATATGCATTGAAGTCTACAAGAAAGACTAACTCAAAAAAGACCACCATGACACGTCAACAGAGGCAAAAGGTCGATACGCACAGAAGAACGCAAATACAATGCAGATACTGTGGATATGACTTTCCGCACAAGACAGGCACCAGATGACCAGCAGCAGGAAAAACATGTACATATTGCAATAAGAAAAATCACTTTGAAAGGGTGTGCCGTTCAAAAAAGATAAACAAAGCGGTTCATAATCTAAACAGTGATGACAGCAGCCAAAGCGAAAATGATAATGACAATATCCAAGCAGAAACCAACTATTCATTTATATTGTCTTGTGAAAACATAAATTCAGTTCAATCACGGAGACCGAAAATTTAAGTTCACGTAAATGGTCATCCATTGAAGGTTCTCATCGACACAGGCTCGTCAATAAATGTCATAGATGAACAGACATACAATAAGCTCAAAAGCAAAATCAAACTCAGCAAACCAGACACAAAAGTTTATGCATATGGTGCAACTTCAGTCAAAATATTAGGCAAATTTCAAGCAACAATAGAAACGGAAAACAAGATTGTTACAGCGCCTATATTCATAGCCAAAGGTCAAAGTGGAAACTTATTATCATATTCAACATTTGTAGATCTTCAAGTTATACCTGAAATCAACACTCTCAATACAAGCAAGATCAATGAGCTCTGCGACAAATACAAAACAGTTTTCACTGGAATCGGCAAGATGAAAGACACCAAGGTGGAATTGCACATTGACTCAAACATACAACCTGTGACACAACCACACAGACGCATACCATTTCATCTTAGACAACAAGTTGAGGATGAACTTGCTCGTTTAGAGAGACTAGACATCATTGAAAAGGTAGAAGGACCTACAGACTGGGTTTCACCAATAGTTATCGCACCAAAACCTAAAAGCAAAACCAATGAGATAAGAATCTGTGTGGACATGAGACAACCGAATCAAGCCATAAAAAGAACTCGACACATAATACCAACCATAGACGATATGATAGTTGATCTGAATGGAGCTCGCATATTTTCGAAATTAGACTTGAACCAAGGTTATCACCAGCTAGAACTCTCTGAGAAATCACGAAACATAACTACTTTCACAACGCATGTAGGGCTTCGCAGATACAAACGTCTAAGTTTTGGCATCAACAGTGCAGCAGAAATCTTCCAGAATGCACTACGCACAGCACTCGAAGGGCTAGAAGGCGTAAGAAACATAAGCGATGACGTAATCGTGTTTGCAAAGACACAAGAAGAGCATGACAAAAGGCTCGAAGCAGTCCTACAAAGACTTCAGCAGAAGAATCTCACGCTAAATAAACAAAAATGCGAATTCAACAAGAGAAAGCTAGAATTTTTTGGTTACGTATTTGGAGAATCAGACATGTCAGCAGATCCAAAGAAAGTAGAAACCATCAAAAACACACAAGCACCCAAAAAATGTATCGGAAGTCAGAAGTTTTCTTGCCATGACGAACTATGTATCGCGCTTTTATCCAAATTGTTCCACTATAACAGAGCCTTTGCGAACACTGACAAAGAAAAATGCTAAATGGTCATGGGAAAGCGAACAAGAAGCTTCGTTTCAAAAACTGAAAACTATACTTAGCAGTGACACAGTAATGACGTACTTTGACCCACAGAAGGAAACTGAAGTAATAGTAGATGCAAGTCCAGTTGGAGTCGCAGCCGTGATGCTACAAAATGGAAAAGTTGTGTGCTATGCAAGTAAATCGCTCACAGAGGTCGAAACAAGATACTCACAAACTGAAAAGGAAAATCTAGCAATCGATTGGGCTATAGAGCACTGGCATATTTACTTATTTGGACATAAATTTACACTGATTAGTGATGCAAAAGCTCTTGAACATATCTACAACAATCCAAGGTCAAAGCCACCTGCAAGACTAGAACGTTGGAGAATGCGCTTACTGACATACGATTTCAAGGTCATATACAAGCCAGGTGAATCAAATATGTCTGATTACCTAAGCAGACATCCACATCTTGGAAAATGTAATGCGATGTCAACTATTGCTGAAGAATATGTGTCATTCTTAGCAAATCATAACATTCCAAAAGCTATGACTATGCAAGAGATAATTCAAGCAACAGCCAAGGACACTCACCTTCAAAACGTCATAAATAACGTCAGATCAGGCAAATGGAACTATTCGAACATTAACAATTCCCTAGACACATTTTCGCGTTGTAAGAATGATCTTACCGTAGTTACTCTAGACGATGGTGAAATTTTACTGCATAAAACAAAAATCGTCATTCCAAAGTCATTGCAACTTAAGGTTATTGAAATTGCACATGATAGACATCAGGGTATTGTTCGCACGAAACAACTCCTCAGGGAAAAAGTGTATTTCCCAGGGATAGATAAGATGGTTGAAGAAACATGCAAAAGATGCATACCGTGTTTGGCAGCAACAAACAAACAAAATCAAGAACCTTTGAACATGAGCGAAATGCCAGAATACGCGTTTCAGGAAGTTAGTATGGATTTTTGCGGTCCTTTTCCAGATGGAAAATACCTACTAGTGCTTATTGATGAATACTCAAGATTCCCATTCGTCGAAGTCATAAGTTCAATTTGTGGCAGAACTGTTATTCCTATACTTGACAAAATTTTCTCAGAAGTTGGAATACCAAAGACACTTAAATCTGACAATGGCAGTCCAATGAATTCACATGAATTTAAACAATTTGCAGACTACCTAGGATTCAAACATAGGAAAATTACTCCGTTATGGCCACAAGCTAATGCTGAATGCGAACGTTTCATGAGGTCCATAGGAAAAGCCATTAGAGCTGCGCATACGCAAGATACCTCTTGGAAACAAGTTATGTATTCATATCTCAGAAACTACAGAGCTACCCCACATGCCAGCACAGGTCAGACTCCTGCAGAACTTTTCTACGGAAGAACAATAAACATTAAAATACCAAGCATACCAGCTAAGCAGAAATCAAAATCGACACAGAAGCTAGAAAACAAGACACTTTGTCAAAACAAAAGATGAATAGTTATGCTGATAAACGAAGAAATGCCAAGAAATCAAACCTCAAGATAGGAGAACGTGTGCTTGTAAAGCAAGAAAAACGTAATAAGCTTACAACTCCTTTTGATCCAGTACCATATGAAGTAACCTCTAAAAATGGAACGATGGTAACTGCAAGACGTGATGAAAAACAAATAACTCGAAATTCTTCGCACTTCAAACAAATACCTGAACAAAACGTTACACCAGAGATCAGACCGGAAAACGTAACATCACCAACGACTGAAAATAAAACAGTACAGCCAAGAACAGAAAAATCAACACAGTCAAATACTTCTACAGAACAAGATTTTACTGTAATGCCGCGCAGATCTACAAGAAAAAGAAGACCACCGGAATAATTGAAAGACTTTGTGTGTTAAAGTGGTAAGGGACAAATTTCGTGTAAGTTTCGTTAACAAGTTACATAATATTCACTCAAACAAAAGATGCAAAGAAGAATTTATTTGTGAAATTTATCAAAAAAAATAGTGTTGCATAATAATATCTATGAAATGAAATCAGTGTCATAATAACACACTGCAAAAAAAAAATTTTTACAAAAGAAGAGGATGAAACAATGTGTGTGCTTATCTATTCATGGATTTTTACACGTGCAGGGACGAATCACCTTGAAAGTGATAATCTTGTACTATATTGTAAATACTTTGTTAGAACAGATAATTTCTTTGTTCCATACTTTAATGAACAATTAGTTTATCTTTGAACCTACAGGAATATTTCATGCACAAAGATCTGTGGATTTTCATTCCAGACTTTAACTGACATTTATGTACAAGATCATGAGAATTTGAATGAGCAGTTAATTAATGTATTACTCTTGGGACTTTTGTTGTTACAACTGATAGCCATTAAGACTTTATCAAGCACTCGTTAATTCTCTACCTGTTTATCCAAGTGTAAATGCAGTTGGGCATCCTAGAAAACCAGGACTGGACCCCTGGACTGGATCCGTGGACTGGACCCGTGGACTGGACTCATGGACTCCTCAAAAAGGGCTTTCTGAGGTCATGATTGATCGAAAGCTGTGTCCTACAATAACCTTTCACCTATTCAAAGAAATAGCTCAAGCTGTGCCATCATATTGCACATAAGGGAGTAATTACTGTAGGATTTGGAGAATTACCTTGCTTCCTTTAGTGATATCCATTAATTTCAAGGCTGAGAAGAAACGGAATTGTTGATTTAGAATGTTTTCATTTTACTGATAAGAAAGTGACAAATTCCAACAATGTAAATGAAAAGAAGCAAGTTTTCATGATTTAATTCATTTTCATGTTTCTTCATATTTTTGTTGTTAAATAAAAGTCATTTAAAAGACAAAGTGAAATCAAAAGTAACTACTTTTTTGTAAGTTTGAATTGAATTTAAAAGGAATAAATAAATAAATAAATAAATAAATAAATAACAGTTTTGACTAATATGCTAAATTGCTTGTACTGATTACTGTTTTTTATTCAAAACCACAAAAAAGAGAATAATGACACTATTGCCTTAAATATCATTTTTTTATATAAACACCTTATATATTCTCTTTTAAAAGAGTATCCTCGTCTCTGTAGATTCCATATATTTCTATAAATTTTATAAACAATGTCAGATGTATTTTGTCTTGTAGTCTAAAATTGACATTAAATATAGAACCGAGAACATGAACATGTATATCTATTCAGAATTTTTAGGGCATTTTCAGGACAAAAATCTACTCTGACCAACACAAACTGAATGTTGCATACTGAAAAAGATGATGTAGTTATGTTTTGTAAATATTAAGAAATTTTAAAGTGTTTCATTAGTATTATTCAGCCAATATATCATAAGTACACAAAAAAATAATACAACCGTTCAAAATGACCAAACTTTGCTTCATAAGCTTTTTGAAAATTTTCTTTTCACTTTTTGTAACAAATATCATGATTTCAAAATTAAAGTTCCAAAAAGGAACATATACATGTAATATAACTGTTTCACAATTGAAGTGTTAAGGGTGATATAGTTCACTTGTTACTAAAACACTTCCAGCCAAATCACCTATAATTTGACTGTTAAACCATAGTTGTCCATTGTTTTGTTATTTTATATTGTAGCTTAGGTCATGTCCTGAAAATCAAAACACTGTTGTAAGTCTGGATGGGCTCTGTGGAAGATTGTCTGACATTTGCTCCCAAATGAGTGATAGAATTTGTCAGCTGGTTTCATTGATATTATTATGCAAGCAGTCTTATTTAAAGCCTGAAAATAAGGATGGCAAACATTGTATGTGCAAAGTGAATAATTATGGAAGATAATGTTATTAAAGATTACAAAAAAAATAGACTATGCTGAATTGTTTATTCTAAATTCATCATACCTGCATAATAGGAAGAGCTTTCTCATAAATTATATCTGACATTCCTCTCAGGACAGAAGAAATTAATGGCACTTTTTCCTGTTGGAGTAGGTTTTGAATACTAACTGTTGTTTATACAATGACAAGGTTAACTGTGGTGGCCGTTGAAATATATAAATCCTGCTTACATCCAGTATTCAAAGATAATAAACAAATTCACATTACTTTTAATAAAATTTGTTGCTCTATAGATTAGTGGTGTTTTTCAGAATATGAAAAATTGTTAGTAGAGATGAACTAATATTCAATTAAATTAGTTCTTAATGCATTTTGTCAATTTTGATGTTTTGTAAGTCTGAAAATTAAAAGTCATTAAAGTAATATTTTCTTAGTATGTCAGCAATAAAGCTGTCCAACTAACATAAAAACATTTCAGAACTAAGCAGTTAACAAACAATGGCCAACAGTGACCAGGTCAGTTTCATTCATGAGGGAACTGACTTCCTGCCTAATTGAACCTGTGGCAGAATTATTCAATGATAACAACACCAAGCAGGATTATTTGGACAGTTATATCTGCTAAATGACTACATCATGAATTTTAACAGTAAGCGTGGGGGTTCAATATAATTCAGTTATACAATTACTGCATAGCTCTTCAGGGCTACTAGATATGGCTTCATTTCTTTGTCAATGGACCTGGTTATTACATAATCCACCTTTCAGTTTGTTTGCATTATATTTTGAAAAAAGGAGGTCTTTACTTGATAAGAATTTTGATTTGAAGTGATAATACCACCTATAAAAAAATAAAATATTATTGCCAATTGTAAAATTTTCAAATGAATGCATACAGAAATTGCTAGAAAGAAAATTTGCTATTAATGTTCACTTATGATTTGGCTTTATCCGTGGATATCAGCCGATATAATATTACGATCATGAAAGTCCTTAACAGAAAGATGCAGTGCATCCAAGAATACACAAACAAGGGATTCAAACTCCGATCTCCCGCGTGGCTGGCCAACACTCAAACCACTCAGCAAAAGACTAGATTCCCTGACGCAGCTGTCAGAGATTGTATTAATACAATTATAGGAAGGTGTGCTTTAGACTGTAACACATCCCCTCTTGAGAAAGTCATAATTTATGAGTTGTGTATTCTTTTGATCAGATGATCAGAAAGAAATCTTGAAAGTTCTTTTATTCTACCTAATTTTTACATCAAAGTCCAGGAGGGGGTAATCCCCGGACGAGCCCCATTTTACAAACATGAAAGTCTGTTACAAAAAGATGCAACGCATCTAAAAATACACAACCCAGAGGGGGATTTGAACTCCAATCTTCCACATGGCAGGCCACCACTTTAACCACTGAGCCAAGGAATTGATTCCCTGACGCAGTTGTCAGAGGTTGTATTTATACAGTTATAGGAAGGTGTGCACTATACCGTAACAATGAAAACAATAACTTTTGTTTTTGTAACCTGTCCACCAATGACCACTGCTCAGATTTATTCTGAAGATGTTAATTGGATATTAGATATTTTTTAAAACATTCCCTGGTAGATTTAGTGTGGATTCCTCACTTTTTTTTCTTTTTTTAGTACTGTAAAGACTTTAAAGACTTTGACGACTATGACTATTTTTCAGTAATGAAAAGACTTTTTATTCTGTTTTTGTTTTTTGTTTTTTTTTTGTTTTTTTCTCTCTCTCTTTATTTCAGTTTGTTTTCCAAAAATGTCTTCATTATAAAACAATTCCATTTTACAATGTATGCAGAAACAGAAAAAGTGACAACTTGCTTTTTTCAATTTAACACTTTATTTATTTGTTTTTCCTGCAGTAAAAAGTAAACATGTTGATTTAAATTAACATTTCCATCTATTCTGAATTACAACCTCCATCAATACAAGGATGATATCAGTGAAATCTGAGTTTAAATGGTATAAACAGAATCTCCCAGACCCTACAACAATTAGTCCCTTGAGTACAATAAGATGGCATGTCTTGAGTTATTTTTGTACAGAGATGGAAGGTTATTTTAGGACACCCTGCTTTCAATGAATCATGGCCTCAGAAAGCACCTTTTGGGTCCACGGGTCCAGTCCAAGAGTCCAATCCAAAGGTCCAGTCCAAGGGTCCAGTCCAGGAGTCCAGTCCTGGTTTTCTAGGATGCCATGCAGTTGAACTTTTCTCAGGACAAATGTTAAACACACATGATAGTTTGTGCTAAGCAGAAGATTGTAACATTGTTCATTGACAGAAAATGCCTTTGATTTTGTTATCTTGAAAACAATTAATTTTCAATCTGAGTTGAGAGGGGATGTAGTGTCTATAACTTTGTAATTCTATACCTGTCATTTATAATTAGCCCCGCCTTATTATAAAGCAGCATCTTTGTACTCTTTGATAGCAGAATGAGTCAAGTAGTCACAGAGTTTGGATAAATATGTTAACCAGTTTAGATATAATGTAGTGTTAGTAAATATGTATAAGAAATAAATGTAATCTAAGAACCCGTTGTTTTATTAAGTCCTTTCCACTCACCAGTATTATATAAAACACAAGACAGTACAGGTTTTACGTATTATTTTCAGCGGTTTGCTAAATTTTCTATCCACGGATAAAACTTCTATTCGTCACCAATTTGCCTTTTAGAACTCACTCAAAATAATGATATGTAACTGATTTTTCGGACAATGATTCTTTCTTTGTTAGTTGTTAAAAAAAAAAAAGAAAAGAACAATGTCACTTTTTTTCAAATATCAATATTAAAGCCATAGTTAGGAAAATAAAGTCCATTTCTTAGGTGTAAAGTCCATTTCGTGAAATGGAGTCCATTTCGCCTGACGGACAAAACGGACCATGGACAAAACGGACCAGACAAAACGGACCATTTTTTGAGACAAAACGGACCATAATGTGAGACGAAACGGACCATATCCAGGGACAAAACGGACCATCCAAAAAATATTTTTTACACCAGTTGAATTTATATCAGCTTCCATTATGAGACATTTTAGGGGTGTAGTATAATTCATCTGACAAAAGAAAGTAAAATTTGCCGTCATACTAGTATGTATTTTGGGCTCCCATCCTGAGGTGTTAAAGGTGTGTAGTATAATGCATAATAAAAAAGTAAATAGAATTTATAAGTATTCACAGCCCAAACATCAGCACCTAATGTGAAACTTTTATTTTTATTCTAGTAATGTTAGTAAAATAATTTGAAATTCACTGCCCGTATTTTTCATCAAACTGATCATATTATATATTAGACTAATGAAGAAGAAATTTTAAAAGAAATTGTAATTTGCTGTGTGTTTTTCTTCTGTTTCCAAATTATAGTTATTACAATTAGATGTGTCTAAAGTAATTTGTTATTGTCGCAAAATACACCATAGCTGTACTTAATGTATAAATGAATTATTACGATTCGATAGTTAACTGAATTATACAATTGAGAAAAAGAATTTTTATATAGGTGTGAATTCCGACACTTTTAAGGTAATTAACAACTGTAGGTTGTTGAGAGGTGCGAAAACATTATAACTACTTGACAAGATTAATTTGACTGCGGTTGCCTTTGACAAACAAGAAAAAAAGCAGATCAGAGATAACACAGTCAGAAAACAAACATACGAAGAAACAAATACATAGTCTATGTGTATAGTAATCGACAACTTCTTAAAAAGGTGCGAAACACTATATATTTGGTGTGAAACATAGTCAAATGTGTTGATTAAAAAAAATGTGTTGATTGTAAAGTACTTTCATCTGTTATTAAAACTTGTTTTCCCCATCTAATTCTTCAAGCAAAAGCTAAAGTTATTAGATCTTTTCTTTTATTTATTTATTTATTTTTTATTGAGCAGGGAATTTCAAATGAGTCAAGTTTTGAAAAAAAAATCAGAACAAAAATTTCACAACAAAAATACATACTCCGACTCGTATGACGGCAAGAAGCATTTTACTACACAACTTAAATGTCTTATAATGGGAGCTGATATGAATTTAACTAGAGTAAAAATTATTTTTTGGATGGTCCGTTTTGTCCCTGGATATGGTCCGTTTCGTCTCACATCATGGTCCGTTTTGTCTCAAAAAATGGTCCGTTTTGTCTGGTCCGTTTTGTCTATGGTCCGTTTTGTCCGTAATTCTCCATTTCGCACTCTATCCTAACCCCGCGAATTGACTACTTTAAAATTAGTCAAACCCGTTATCCAATCAAAATTTAGAGTTTAGATTTGTTGAAACATGGCTGACAGAGGCGGTGAATGTTTGATGGATCCCGAAGATTTTGACATTTCGCAAATTCTTTTGATTCAGGTAGTATGAATTTTTCAGTAATCACAATATAACATTGTTAACCTTACCAGTTCATGCTTTAACTGGTCATCCCACATAAACAGTATCACAAACAAAGCAAAAAACAGCTTAAGGTTCATCAGCATGATCTGATCAGACGAAACGTCAAAACACAAAACAAACAACTCAAAGAAGCAGCATACAAAACATATGTAAGACCACAGGTTGAATACTGCTCAACCATATGGCATCCATGGCAAAAATATCTCACACACAGAATAGAAATGGTCCAGAGGTCAGCTGCAAGGTACGTTCATAATGATTACCACTATACAAGCAGTGTAACAAACATGATCAAAGAACTAAAATGGTCAACTTTAGAACAAAGGCGAAACCATGCCAGCCTGGTCATGCTACACAAAATAAAAAAAAACAATCAGGTCAATGTTGATCACAATCACCTTACAAACACAAGAAACAGCAAATTCGTCATTCCTCAATCAAAAACACAACATCACATGAACTCATTCTTCCTAAGGACTATACGACTCTGGAACAAATTACCGACGAAGATTAAGGCTACCCCAACTGTGCCAGCTTTTATCAGTGGACTAAACAAGTTTTATAGATTTTAAAGTACTTAAAATAAATGTTTAAGTAAGATCTTCAGTCAAATCTTGTTTTCTTTGTTATTAACTTTTATAATTTTAAATGTTCCTGACACGCGCCTGCCTAGTATAGTCAGTATTGACTTTTGGCAGTATTAAGTTGAAGTAAGTTGAAGTGAAAGGCCTTGTGAATTCATATCCACAGGAGCTTGAAATTCTATTTTTAGTCATTCAAGATTCGAAACTGTATTTCTAGCTTCTATTCTGTATATAAAAACACAAAGAATGAAACGCGCACTTGTCCCGCCCACCAAGCATTTAGGTCGTATCAGTAAAAATGCGCCCAGGTGCAGATATCTGTCAGCCCTATCACTCATCAGACTAACTAACAAAACCAAATTGTTTAATTTTTGTCAATTCCCTACACACCAGTAGAAAACCACTGCTTTCCATGCTTTTCCAACAAAATTTACTTGTTGCCGAAGCCATGGTGTGGACTGTCATCTCCAAAATATTTCTTGATCAAGAGCAGTCTTGAACCGAAAGAAAAATTGTTAAAGACATATACCATTATTTCATTTTAAATATGTGTATATTTAGTGTGATTTTGCATTTATTTTTTCTACAACTTTTGGGAATTCCTTAACATCATGCAATGACTTTGCCAGCAAAGTCATTTTTGCATGTTTGAAATGAAACAAGTTTTTTACCCCAAAGTGTCTGTGGGCTCAACTTCAGGGTAGGCCTAATTTTGTTTAACATGTTGATAATATTTTTGACCTGACCTGCCCTGTATGAAAGGAGGCACAGCTTGTCAGTACAAATCCTGCTTCCTGGTCAGCTTGTAGTAGAGAGAATGCACCCATGCACCATCTAAGCTATTTAAACTGCAATATTTTAGATGTTCTTTTTTTTAAGAAACTAGAAAGTAGTTAGTTCTAGACATTTAAAGTTTCATTAATACTGTGTTGTATTTGTTATCGGAGAAACAGAGAGCCAGCATATTTCCTTAAATACCCAAATAATGTTACTTAATAACATAATTAAAATGTAGAAAATAAAAGCCCACTTAAACAAACAACTTTTGCCTAGAAATATGCAGTCAGTATGTACCTTCAACTGCTCAGTTCTTTATAAGGGGAGACTATTGTACAGTTTATTGATCTGATTTCCAATGTTAATGTCGACAGTGGAGTTATTGCATTGACAATTGTTGTCGAAACATTCAGCTTTGTTTCAGATGCTGTTCTTAAACATTGTGCATGTTTGGCAGTTGAATCAGCTAAAAGAAACATTCAATGAATGGAAGACAAGATTCCGTTAGCTTATAAAAATGATTGATAATCAGACTTGGCAAGTAACTCTTTGATGTAAGATATGTCAAGAACAGCAAGACAGACTTAAACTTAGTTATGGCTGGGCAACTAATGAAAGTGAGTTGTCTCTTTATTCCAATAACTTGTAGAAAATGCCCAATAAATCAAAGTAAATCCTGTGTATCTAAATAGTTGATATCAAATTGAAAATTGAAATATCAAGTATTTTGAAAAATGGTATTTGCCCAGTTATTGCAAAACAGTTATCTGCTTCTCTGAATTGTAAAGAAGCTGCCACACTGCCACTGTACAGGGGAGATAGTTGAAAAAAGGTCAAAGAAAATCTTACCTTATTACCCTTTGTTGATTTTTAAGTTTTCCTACGAATAAATCCATGAATTCCAAATGAAAATATATGCATTTAGTGAAAATGTCAAGGCTAGATGTCACACAATATTCTTTAAGATAAGACACAGTTTTATTCTTTTCACCTCTATCAATTTTTTTTATGATATTTATGTTTTCCATTTTTCATGTCAGCAACAACAAAAAGAAAAACAATTTCAAAGTGCAGTTTTAGTAATCATTTGTATTATATTATTTATAACTATTTTAGGCTGTCTTTAGGGGAGCATTGGTCAGAAAATGGATGAAGGAAGTCAAGCAGTCATTTGAAGAAGCTTTTGTTGAAATAGAGCGAAATTCTACACTCAAATTGGAATGGAAATCAGATCAGCTTTGTCAACCTAGGGTATATTAAACCTCAAGTTTGATGCACAGTGATATATTTGACACTTATTTTGCAGTGAAATAAGACCGCTGTTATCACAGAAGAAGCCAGGCTTTGTCACACTATGTTTTCAATGGTTAAATTTCGATAATTCTCTGCAGTTTTTTTATACCCCCTAAGAGTATCATATAGTAGTCACACTGTCCATCTGTCTATCCATCCGTCCCATCTTCTGTGCATAACTCCTCCTACAATTCTCATTTGATTTTCACTAAACTTTAACACAACAATCAATCATCAAGTGCCACAGTGCCTATGTATACTCGAGCTTTTGTGATTCGATTACATGTTGTATTTTTGGTATAATTATTGCCCATTGTTAAATTTTACAAAAATAGTCTTATCCCTGGACTTAATGTTCATTTCACAGACTGCAAGAAATTTTGGCACAAATGATCAAGATAACACCAAGTTATAAGCTACCATGACTGTGACCATTGCCATGTTTCGGGGGGGCATTTGTGTCTGTGACACATTTTTTGTTTTATGTTTTAGAAAATTCTTAACATGTGATAGAGGTATGAAAATGAGTTACTGCTCACCATTATTACTGATTAAGACAAACTTCTCACTTTGTGTACACAAATGTCTTGTATTGGTATCTTGAATTTTCAGGTTGTTAGGAAAAGAGAAAGAAAGAATGAGAAAAACCAGAAAGTGAAAGGTGAACAGAGCCAAATCAAAAACAGGGAATTGAATGACCAAGATTTAAAAACAACACAGAATAATTATATTGTCCAAGATTTAGCTGAACGTGATGAATCAGTACGCAAAATACCAGATACAAGAGTAGACAGTCCGAAGTTTAACTCGGTCGAAATACAAACAAGTTTTATTGATGTTTCTGTCATGCATATGCCAAATAAATCTGAAAAGGTGACCAGTGAATCTGAAAAGGAAGAAAACATTCTTGAAGACTTGGACACTTCTTGGAGAGATAGAGTAGAGCCTTTCATACAGAATAATTTTGGTAAAGGACAAAATGTGATAGAACAAGAAAATGATATTCCCTATAATGATGAACTGCATTTAGACTTGGACATTGAAGAAGAAAGTTTGAAATCTCAGAGAAGTAGTCAACATTCTGTTAGAAGTCCTGAAAGACATGAAGGTATGCAAATTCATTCTGCAAGGTCAGGTGATGAAGGTAGATACGGTAAAACTACGAATTACAAAAATCATGGCAGGTTTGTATCTGACAAAAGAAGAGACAGTGACAGTAGATCGCATAGGTCAGGTAAATCAGAAAGATCTCGAAGCACTTCAGTAAAAAAACATGACCATGGTGGAGAAATGGTTCATGTATGTCAAAGGTCAAGGTCTGAAGATCAAAGGTCAGAATTTGAGAGAAAAATACCACAGAGGTCACCAGAAGACCATGAAAATGAGGACAATTCAGAGAGAAGATGTAACCATTCACGCAGATGGATGGAAAGAAATCAATATTCTGACAGGAGTGATAAATCTACTGAAAGAAGCCAGAAGTTAAATGAGACTGAAAGGTTTTCTCCAAGAGGTCAAAGGTCAAGCACTTCACAGCATTCAAGTTCAAGGAGTCAGAGATCTAAAGAGTCTGAAAAGGAATCAGGTCAGCTGACACACAGGTCTGACCAATCAGAAACCAAGCAAAAACATTCTCATAGGTCAGAGGGTTCATTGTCTCAGAGGTCAGACAGGTCAGAAGACAGAAAAAGTCAAAGGTCACAGAGGTCAATGAATGGTGAAGGTCAGAGGTTAGAAAAGAAGGAACAGATTGAAAAGATGGTAAGATAGTAGAATGCATATGCTACCGATTTACTGTTTTTAATGAATTTATAAAAGAATTTAGTGATGTCCAAAAATAGATATTTCCTTAGAATTTTAGTGCCCGCTAAAACGTAAAGGCAGCCTTTGTTATATATTGCTTAGTGAGTAGTGACACAGTCTAAAGTATTTAAATTAATTTTAATTCATTGAAGAATTTCCTTTACATGTAAATGTAAAGTAAATGAATTTTCTAAATATGTATGTTCAGCATCCCCAGCAGTCTCGTGCAAGCCCGGTTGATTTTTATGCCACAAGGAGGGATTCCTACAATGAAGAAAATTCTAGACAAGGGAGACCACCCTTACAGGACAGTACAAGTCTGACTAATGTGACCTCAGTCTGGGATAGCTTCAATTCTGTGAGAGGTGAGGGTAGTGAATCATTTAGATATTGTAACTGAACAGTAGTAAAAGTTGAGCTTTCTCTTTGATGTACTGGAAAATTGGTAAAAGTATATATTTAAAGTACAAAAATTAATGTTTTTAAAGCAAATGGATACTGTTGCAAAATAAATGCTCATAGGATCTATCACTGTGTCTTTAAAAGTTGAAATAGATTGTGAATGAGAGGTTGGTTGTTTTTACTTGCCTGGTATCTACTTATATACATATTGTTAATGAGTTATGATTTAACAACAGAAGGGTGCTTGTATTTCAGAGTCTCATGATGTAGAAATGCCTAAGCCCCTCCCACAAGATACCACTCAGCTTACAGAGCTGCGGAAAAACATCGCCATGGAGTTGTTATGGGTACAGCAAGCTATTGATAGCAGGAAAAATGTAGGTTATGCTGTATTACTGTTTATATCAGTTTTTATACTCCTAGAGGGATGTATTACATAATCCCCATGGTCGTTTGCTGATTTGTAAGCAATTCTTTGTCCGCTCTGTATGTCTTGAACTGATTGGAGGAAGTTGAAAGATCTTGGCATGTTTACTGTAATGGGATGATATGCAAAGGGTAAGTTTTAGTTGGTTCGGATCAGGGTCACTGTCACAGAGGCCACATGTCATCATGATATATTATTTGAACATTTCGTGTCTGCTCTGTATCTCTTGAACTACTTGAAAGAAAAAAAGAAACTATTCAGCAGAAAAGTTTACCATAATGAGATGGTGTGAAGTGTAAAGGATTCACCTTGCTCAAATTAAGGTCACACTTAAAATCAAATGTCCCGCTTAGAACTTTTTGAAGGGTTGAAGGAAATTTAAATTATTTGACATTTATTACCACTTTGTATCACTTCAACAGCTTGAAGGAAATTGAAACTATTTGAGAAACTAAGTGTGAGTAAACAACATAAAAAATAAAATTTGGAAGTAAAAGTTTATAAAGGCATCTCAAACAGTTGAGTGATAAAATGACAGTTTTATTTTCTTTCAGTATTTAAAGCTGAAGGGAAAGATGTGAAAGATTATGGTGACAAGCAGGGATTTGGGGCTTGACATTCATAAATACTATCAAGAGGGCAAGACCAGGAGCCAGCATCTACATAGTGGAACCAGAGATCAGAAACATCAAGACCAGGAACCAGCAGCCAGCATCTACATAGTGGAACCAGAGATCAGAAACATATTGCTAAGACAAAAGAAATATCAACAACTGGAGACTGGGACAGCTTTATCAAATTATATAGAGATGTAGAGCAAATTAGCTGAGGAAAATGCAGTGCTTAGTTGTTTTGAATATGTTAAAGATAGTCTTGTGAATTAAAGCTAATATTGCCTTAAACCGGGTACTTAGGTGACATATATCAGTTTCCAGTAGAAATAAAGTGGCTGACAAATCAGACTGTGACGGCCACACAGACAATCCAAATATACCAACCTGAAAAGAGAAGTTGTTATTCTTACAGGAATGAAGATAAATTACTACAAATTAAATTTACTGCCAAACAGATCCCTTGAAAGATCAGCTGTCTGATCGAAACTGTCCTGGCAGTTATTTTGTACCTATGGTGGAAGCAAATTCAGTGAAATAGACAAATAGCCTGAACTTTAATGTCCAGTCATAGTGTAATAAGACTACAATGCTTCTTGTTCATTTACTATGGCACACCTAAAACATCTAGTGCTAGATAGATGTCATCCCTTCTGTTTTTGCAGAAACCAGTGACATAACCAGCTTTCCATAGTTTTGAATATCAAGCTTCTACATCATGCTGAATGTGTTTTAAAATTGTTCAGTAGTGAAAACAAAAAGAAACCCTTATTGCTGACCTTGTACACTATAAAGACAAATTTTCATGTATTACAGAATTAAGACTTCATCAACACGCATATTCCATTCAACCTTGTCATAAATTATTTGAACATGGCAACTGATATTTGCCACAGTACTATATTTGTTGTGTCTTAAAAGAGATCATAGAGGAATTCAAGTTATTTTTTTTAATGTGTCATTTGTTACCAAATAAGTTGTAAGTTTGTAGGATGTTAGAAAAATAACTTTTTTGTAGATTTTTAGAAAATGTTGCTCAACTTTCTTAAAAGAGAATTGCATAGTACATAGTGTTTACATATATTTATGAAAAGTTACTGAAAAGTTGTTTCAAAATTTACTGTAGTTTGTTACATTTTTCCTGTTATTTATTGAAATAAAGCTATCTTCATATCTGAGCAATGTTAATTTTGAATAGGTTATAAAGAAGTTACCCTTCATCTGTAAGCCTGTTTCTTGTATATCAACTTGAGTACTGCCAAGTACTTGTGCAGAAAGAATTCCCAATTGAAAGTCCTTATTTGGCATGTAACACTACAGCATTTTTGCCTTTATTAAAGTAGGCTGCAGTAACACAGTGGTGAGAGCTTTTAGTCCTGAATTTGTTTCCTAGCTCGAGCAGGTTTGTCCTTGGGCAAAGACACCTCAGTTCATCCAGTTGTTAATGTAACTGGCTTACTCTTAAAAGTTGAGAAATTGCTTCCAGTTGTACTTGGGTCATGAAAGTGACTTGAATAAGCTAAAATAGCTTTCATCCCCATGGAATTTAAATGTCTTTTGTCAGTTAACATTTACATCTGACATGTCTTTTGGGAATTGCATACAAGATATTTCATGTTGAAGACTTTACAGCTATTTTAGGTGTTGAAGTTAAAGTTGGGCCACAAATGACAATAGGCTTTTCGAAAATTGTATTAAAACATGAAAAAAAAACATACAACACTTTGATACTAGAGTGGCAGAACCATATTTTGTCATCAGTTCATGCTTAAATTTGACTGAATTATTATCATGCATGAACACTTCTACTTAAATAAATTAAGTTCATTATTCTGTTTGACTGGACTGTACTGCAAAAACTGTTATTTATAATTGATTTCATGGTTCATTTTGACCGGAATGTACCAGGTACTGCAAAACTGGTATTTATTAATCATTTCATGGTTCAGATTGACTGGACTATGATGCAGGAACAGTATTATTCATCAGTTCATGGTATAATGCAAGAACAGTGAAGTTTATCCATTCATGGTTCAGTTTGACTGGACTACAATGCAAGAACAGTGTTTTTAGCTCACCTGGCACAAAGTGCCAGAGTGAGCTTTTGTCATACCCCAATGTCCGGTGTGTGCGTCGTGAGGCATCAACAATTTAATTCAAACGACATCTCCTCTGAAACCACTGGGCCAAATTCAATGAAACTTGCATGGGATGTTCCATGCATGAAGCTCTTCCAAAGTTGTTCAAAGAATTCAATTCCATGCAGAACTCTGGTTGCTATGGCAACTTAAAGGAAAAACTTAGAAAATCTTCTTGTCTGAAAACAGAAGGCCTGGAGCTTAGAAATTTAGTATGAGGCATCGTCTAGTGGACCTCTACCAAGATTGTTCAAATTATGACCCTGGTGTCAGAACTGGCCCCGCCCTGGGGGTCACTTGATTTACATAGAGTTATATAGGGAAAACTTCAAAAATCTTCTTGTCAGAAATCGCAAGGCATGGAGCTTAGATATTTGGTGTTGAGCATTGTCTAGTAGACCTGTACAAAGATTGTTCAAATCATGGCCCCTGGGTCAAAACTTGCCCTGCCCAAGGGGTCACATGTTTTACATGGAGTTATATAGCAAAAAACTTTTAAAATCTTCTTGTCACAAACTGCAAGGCCTGGAGCTTAGATATTTGGTAGTATGCGCTGTGACCACAGTGGGGTCATCCCCCCTCCCTGAGGGTCACTCCCATCCTAAAAATTTTCATTTTTTAAGTTTTTTGCTATGGCAATAAAATTTGGACCATTTGTACAGTTTTTCAGTTTTTCAAGATGATTTCGTAAACATTATTCCTTAACCTATATTTTTTACCTACTGACCTACTTTTTTGTTTTTTAGCTACAGCAATGAAATTTGGGCCATGTGCACAGTTTTTCGTTTCGATTTCAAAAATGTTATTGCATGACCTATATTTTTTACCTACTTTTTGTTTTTGGAGCTATGGCAATGGACTTGTACAGTTTTTTGTTCCGATTTCAAAAACGTCATATCATGACCTATATTTTTGACCTTCTGACCTACTTTTTTGTTTTAAAGCTACGGCAATGAAATTTGGACTGTGTGTACAGCTTTTTGTTCCAATTTCAAAAATGTCGTCTCATTACCTGTATTTTGACCTACTGACCTACTTTTTGTTATTTGAGCTATGGCAATGAAATTGCATTGGTCCATTTCTGTGATATGCATCATTTCATTCATAAAAATTTCTTTCATCTTTGAACCCAGGTGAGCGCTTTAGGGCCATTGGCCCTCTTGTTTACTGATCTGTTCACGGTGTTTATCTGAAATATAGAAGTGTTAAGTTCATGGTTCAGTTTGACTAGAATATCTACCGCTCAGGAGGCCTAGAAAATTCAAGAGAAGGGGCATTTAAAGGGGTACTAAAATAAAGCCTACTGTCTGGTTCAAGCCGCAAGAAATTTTCGTGAAATTGAAACTGGAAGTTTGTTTTGCTAAAAGGAAGGGAAGTCTGTATGTGCTGTAACAAAACAAAAAGAAACTAAAGAAGCCACCACATTCCCTGGTATTGTCATGAAAAATCCTGTACAATTACAGGTGTATATAAAGTCTAAAAATGCTATTTTTCAGCTTTATCAGGGGGCATAACTAGGCCGATCTCCAACAAGAGCCATGTTACACATGGTTAATCCCCCCGCCGGGAAGAAGCTACCTGAAGGTTGTACTTTCAAACACTCAATGTAATAATGTTTGAAGAAAATCCCACAAAAAATAGGCAAGGTAGAGTTATTGTTCTTGCAAACTGCACTTCCTACCAATTGATGTGCTATGTCAGTGTATTAAGTTTGAAGAAAATCGCTCAAGCACTTTTTGAGTTATGCTTCGGACAAAGTTTTTCAATTAAATCTGATAAAGGGGAATAATTCTAAAAGTAGGCAATGTAGAGTTATTATTCTTACACACTGCACCTCCTCCAAATGTGCTCTTTCAGTATATGAAGTTTGAAGAAAATCACTCAAGTACTTTTGGAGTTATGCTCCCGACAAAACTGGAATGGACGCACGGACGGACAGAGACCATTTCTAATATCCCCTCCTTCTTTCGCGGGGATAATAAGTTCAAGAATTCAAGAATTAGATAAACATGTATATGCTGGGATTTTTAAAATGTAAACAAGTAAATCTGATAAAGGGGAATAACTCTAAAAAATAGGCAAGGTAGAGTTATTGGACTTGCACACTGCACTACCTACCAATGTGCTCTGTCAGTGTATGAAATTTGAATAAAATCCCTCAAGTAGTTTTGGAGTTATGCTCCGGACAAAATTTATTAAGTAATTCTGATAATGGGTAACTCTAAACATAGGCAAGGTAGAGTTATTGGACTTGCACACTGCACTACCTACCAATGTGCTCTGTCAGTGTACTGAGTTTGAATAAAATCCCTCAAGTAGTTTTGGAGTTATGCTCCGGACAAAATTTATCAAGTAATTCTGATAAAAAAGAATAACTCTAAAAAATAGGCAAGGTAGAGTTATTGGACTTGCACACTGCACTACCTACCAATGTGCTCTGTCAGTGTATGAAGTTTGAATAAAATCCCTCTAGCAGTTTTGGAGTTATGCTCCGGACAAAATTTATCAAGTAAATTTGATAAAGCGGAATAACTCTAAAAAAAGACAAGGTAGAGTTATTGGACTTGCACACTGCACTACCTACCAATGTGCTCTGTCAGTGTATGAAGTTTGAATAAAATCCCTCAAGTAGTTTTGGAGTTATGCTCCGGACAAAATTGTTTCGGACGGACGCACGGACGGACGAAGGGCATTCCTAATATCCCCTCCGCCTTTGGCGGGGGGATAAATAAATTTGCATCAAAATACCCGTGTGCATAACTTTACATGGTGACAACTATTCTTAGAAAGTTACATGGCTCTAGCAGTTATAGGTTTGGAGTTACAGGCAACAGAAACAGGTCTTCATACTGACAGCATGACGGACAGACAAGGCCAAATCTAATTGCCCCTGCCCCCATGATGAGGGCATAGAAAAAAAACCATGTTTATTCTCATATTTCCTACAGAAAACAGGTGCTTTTTAATTTGCAGATAAAAAAAAACACGCCAGGGACACTTAAAGTGGCACGGACCCAAGATGGGGTGAATCCGGTAATGCAAGGATAGAGATATTCATTCATCAAGTTCTCATATTTTGAGGGAGTATTTTGGAATTGCTTTTTATTTCAAAAGTTCATGGTAAAATCTGACTGGACTTTTAAATATAAATATGTTCACTGGAATAAATCACACCTTCACTGAGGATGGTAAAGAGAAAAGAGATGCATTAACATTTATTCCAAAGCGTTGCATTTATATAAACAAATGAAACTAATAACAATTTTTACTATATTCTCACATACGATAGTTTTACTATACAAACATTGCACTACAGAATATGTCAAAAGAAAATGTATAACTTAAATAACAATATCACAAAATTAAAAAAGAAAGCAAAAAAAAGTCAAATTAATTCAATCATTACTACCGGTATTCATACAAGAAGCAGAACTGACACATCACTTTTACTGTGGCTATAACATAAGTATCAGTGAGGCGGGAAATAAATGCTATTTTTACTCTTACAGAAATATAGCAAGTTTTAAGAACATGGAAAATAAACCTAACAATGCCCTTTGACAGAACTGAAGGCAACTTCTGATAAAGAGCTTACACTGAGAGGGATTTAGATTTTTAAACTGTACTTGAGTCATGCACAGGTTTCAATAAATAGCACCAAATTATCTATAGTAAAAGCCATACAGAACACAAGAGCCGGTCGAACCGGGTGATGCTGCCCGAATAGGTTTTGGACACAGAATAGTGTGTCCATAAAGTCTTTGCCAAATTCAGCATAAAGATATTAATATGTTATTGGTAGTTGCTGAAAAAGGTTAAAACTGTTTAAATATGCAATATAGAATATAAGACAGTTACCATTTTATTCTTTATTTTTCTATCAACTCAGACAGTGGCAGTCCTATCCATACAGTGTCATGGTCACTGAAGTGGGCTGGTGACAGGTAAACCAGAGGTTTTTGATGCCTCTTGTATTTAAGAGTTATGTCCCGGACAAAGTTCAAAGTGTAAAAATGAACAAGGGCAATAACTCAAAAATTAGGCAATGCAGAGTTATGGTTCTTATGCACTGCACTTCTACTCAATAAGATCTATCTATCTACAAAGTTTCTTGTTGATACTTCTTGTAGTTTCAGAGTAATGTCCCGGACAAAAAAATACGGACGGACTGAAATACGGACGGACTGACATACAGACGGATGTACGGCAGACAAAGCGGCGGCTATAATATGCTCTCCCTTCGGGGAACATAATTAAACAAAAGAACATGGATCTCTAAGAACTATATGTCCATTTTAACATTTCAATTAAAATTTACAAACTGATAAGAGTTCTATAGTTTTCTTGCTATTTTGTCGGAATCAAATGAAATACTCTTCCTTTTTCTATAAAGAAAAATTAGTATGGATATTTGTAGTCAATATAATTCTTCAATAAATAGTATAACAATTATATTTTGAATTTTAAAAGTGCTATACTTGCAAAAAATAATCTTTATATTCTCTATAATATCTGCGCATTATTTTTTACTGGAAAAAAAACAAAAAAAACAATTCAACACACTTCACCCCTTAATGTATGAACTATGATACAGCCATAACTTTGCTAAGCCTAGTTGCTAATACTGAACTAAGACTGTGTGGCCGTTTCAATGTAACTAAAAAATATATTTTATATAACCAAGATTTTGAGTTTTACTCTTAACATTTTCTCAAACTGACTTTCAACAGCCACAAGCTTTCAAAACTAATGGGTCATGGTAACATTTAGACAGTTTAGGTATTTTTTGCATGACAGATTACATGTAGATATTTAGCCTTAACATTCAACCACTAACAAGACGATCATAAATTACAATGACCAAGTAATCTTCTACTTGCGGTACTCAAAATGCTTTCCAAATTTGAACATAAATAATTTCTGTAATATTTATCAAACAGTTATTTCAAATCAAGAAGACTAGTCTGAAATTTTACTTAGTAAGTTGGACCAGACAAAATGTCAGTTTCAATGGTTTTCCAAAGATTTTGTTTATCTGGAACGGGGGTCAATGTTTGTGTCAACCCTCCACTTTTACCCAATATATGGAATGCTACAAGCGTTTGGCATCTGTGATTAAGTGTGCACAGGTTTACTATCAATCATTTAGGTTGAGTTTACTAAGGGTCAAATCAGTATAACATATCACACCCCAAGAAGGCAAATTAAAGAAATTCTGCTGGGGATGGTCTTTTTGTTTTAAATAGGGGATCTTTTCTTGTCAAACTTCTAAAGGGGGATTGCCCAGTCTGAAAAAGCATTTCTTGTGCTAGAATATATTTTTTACTGGAATGGCTCTTACAAAAATACATTTCACTAAAGAACCTTTTCACAACTTCTAAAAAACTGATATGATCTTAAGGTTGCTGCTTATAAAACAACCACATTCATTGTTTTCTTTACCAATTCTATGATTATTGTTCTAAGGACAAACCTTGCATGCAACGAGTATCTAAATACTGGCCTCATCATTTGCAGACTTAACAATGAGAGATATGTCAGACTACCAGTAGCTAAAATAACGATTGGCAGCTAAAATTTCAAGATCTCTTTGAAAATGATACAAATTATTGATTCTTTAAACAGAAAATTCAGCAACTGTGTTAACATCAAAGCACAAAACCAGTTTAATATATATGGCAATTGTTAACTACAGTCAATTCTTTCCTTCATATGCACATGACAGGCAATCCTTTATTGCAAATGTCTTCTGGCTGTTGTCAATTTGCATTTCTGAAAACTTGATTCATATACATTTAGTGATTACTGTACTAATTACAATAACAGAACAAAACATAAGGAGTAACCTGTGAGATGGGGATGAAAGAGACTTTGATGAGGGGATTTTTCTAAATTGACCTAGCACATTGTTAACCAACTAACAATGTTTACTAAAATCAGCTTGAAATCATACAAGGAAAATTTATTTAAAGCTTGTGTTATATGAAAATAAATTTTCTCCTTGTGGGAATAAAAAGGTATTCACCTTCATGTGCAGTTGAACAATTAAAAATTAGTGAAGTTCCAAAGAAAGGAAACATTTATCTTTCAAAATGTGAAGTATTGAAAATTCATTTTCTGGTGATTTAAACTTAATCCTTAGCCAGCTGAATATCTAAAATGGACTTGTCTGTGTTTCAATTTGGTCTGATCCATTTATTGTTTATAAGGGTGCTTATTGAAAATTTACTGACTGAATGACGAACAGTGCAGACTGTGATAAGACTGCACGGAAAACAAAATACAATTGCCGCCAGCAGGAGAAGGGTTTATCAGGTCATTAAATACACACACTCTCTGTATGCACTATATGAATTATGCAATTTGAAAAAGTCAATAAACTGCTTTATGAAATTATCAACCACGGTTCTGGCCCCTGCAATTTTTTTAAATGTAATGAATTTTGACTGAATCAAAATTTTTAAAAGTCTGTGTACATTGAAATATTACTCCAAAATAACATTCTCAATAACACATAAAGTCACACAGTGATTATTTACCAGGTATTATCTCTAGAGTGTTGTACTGAGCAGTAAATGCAAACTTAATCCAATAGTTTTACAGGACCGATGACCATAGACAGTTTCAATGAATGATTACAAGACACTAACTAAAACCACATTAACACAGTGATCAAAGAAGAGACTCAATCTCAATTCTCATACATACAGTTAATATTTGAGATGAGCAACTTTAAATTGACCTTGATTTTTTTTTTGCAATTACCAGTATAAATACTTTTCTGATGATAAAAGATGAAACTTTTCAACACAACAGTCTCAAAACCTAAATCAGGGCTCTGGAAAACCTCGAATTTGTCGGTTTTGATCAAATTTTAGCTTCCTGAACTGATTTTTATGTCCAAAACTCCTTAAAAAATTGGTCCAGATATTTTCAAAAAAAAATCAAATTTAACTTTTTCATAAAAATGCCAAAATTTAATACCCAAACCCTAACTGGCCCATTAAGCAGTCCTTCACACCAATCATAAACCACTGTGATCGGTGGGCCCAAAGCAATTACCAGCAATTAACTGATTTACTCATAAACATGTGTGCTTGATTCACAGTTAGTCAACTGATCACATTAATCGGTGCTGAAAAATTATAACGTGCTGAAATTTGTACTACTTTCGCTTTTAACTTTCATTTTGAATAGAACATTTTTTCGCAATGTCAATAAATCCAACTAATGTAAGCTTCACAATTCATTTTTAGGTGTCAGTGAAAATAAATCTAATTGTTCAAAAAGAGAAAAGCCTTTAAAACATTTAATAGGCATATTAACATCTTTGGCTATTTCAAAAGTGTGGGTTTGTAGCTGGGACTTGGACCGACTGAGATGTGAAAATATCTGAAGCCCTGCCCAATATAATTACAAAATTACAAAAGAAAATTCTTCTATCATCTCAGCATTTTTTAGCTAATAACAAAATAATACAATGAAAAATGCAACTGTTAGAACGTTATTAGGACTGAAGATTTGCATATCTACTTTAGTTTACAATGAGGCAATGAGTATACTGGAATTAAAAGCAGTTAACTTGAATATATGCAAATTTTTTTTCACTAAAACTTTCTTTATACTTAACAGATGTAAAGGTGAACTGAAAATGAATATATCTAAAGGATAGTGGTGCTTCAAAATGTTAACTGAAGGTGGTTTTAAACAAAAGTTAAGTTATTAGAAAATTAAAATCGTCTGAAATGTACATAAAAAAAGACACTGTGTCACTGAGCAATCCACCACAAAACATGCACCAATGACTTTCTTGAGAAATTCTGTCCTTCTAGGACAAACATAAAAGCAGATGACAGACCTTTCGACTACGTGGAATGAAATCTTCAGGGTGTACACTAATCAAGAAATAACTGTTGACATTTCTAAAGACACAAAAGGTAGTAAATGATGAATTTTTCATTTTTATCTTTCCATATAAATCACAAAATCCAGCCACTATCTTATTTTTGCATTACATTTCAAGGCCTAAAATATCTTTATTCAGCTTCTTCAGAGGTAGGAGAAATTCTCCCATTTTGCATTGCCAGTTCACAGCTCTCGCGCCTTGCACGTTTCATGTTACCACTCAACACGTCCACTTCCTTATTATACAGCTCTTCGCTTTTACTTTTTTCTGCGACCGAGTCATCCATTTTATTTTTCTTCCTTTTATAAATTTCCTCACTCCTACATTTTGACAGAGTCTTTTCCTCACAGTTTTTGTACTTGCAAAATTTCATTGACATAGATGAAACACTGCTATTAAGGCTGACCACTACATCATCACTGCTTCCATCAGAATGTGGTGGCGACAAAGACATTGTACTTTTCTGTTTATCACTACTATCACTGTCGCATTCTATGTGCTTTTCCGCATGTGGCTCAACATGAATAAATCCTGGGCGATCGCTTTCCACCTCCGTTAACAGATCTGCGGGTTCAGAGTTAATTCTACCTGATATGCGTCTTTTACTGCATCTGTCTAACATTTCATCTGATTCAAATGTGTCCTCATTGCACACTTCCGAAAGCAAGTCAATATCATGTTTTCCCATTGGCAGATCGAGAACAGTGTCATCAGCTTGGAAACTTTGTAAGCTGACTTGGTCCGAAAAATGAACGTTCATCTGCTCCGTTGCATGTTTTTCTGCCAGTTTTGCAGCCCTGCGACATTTTCTGCACCTTGCAATGTGGTGCTGGGAACCATCCTCGTGTTCAAGCATGACGCCACAGTTAGAGTGAGGGGAACCAGGGCAAGAACTGGTCTTTTTCTTGTCATCATGGGAGATTCCTGAAAAAAGAATATAATAATAATTATAGACCTTTTAAAATAATTTTCGACACCACATTTTATATAATAAAAAGCAATAATTCTCAAAGCATCTTAAAATATTACAATTTTTGTATGTTCCTGGAGAAGTATTAGTAAAAACAATTTACAAATGCTCAACAGTTTGCAATCAAAATCTTTAAATGAAGGATATCCGTATGTTAATTTTAACTAAGAGCTTTTACAATCATCAAGATTTTGGAGATAAACACTTAGGTTTAATCTGATGGTGAATCTTGATAATCTTGTTTCAGATTAGCATATAAATGGCATCAGATAAACTAAATTTCAATCTGAATCTGGGTATTTTCATGAAATCAGACAACCCAAAAGCCATTTCTATAAAGTGTGAGCATAAAATAGCTAACAAATGCACCTACTTGAAGACAGACTAGAGATATCCAGATCTCTCGGAGTGGTGCGCCCACCTTCCGCAGCTGCAGGTAAATGCTCAACATCAGGTTTGGAAGTTGATGGCTTCGCCATATCAACATGTACTTCTGATGGGGTTAGTGAGGCTGAATCAAACCTATTATAAGAACCAGGTCTTGTAAGCTTTTTAAAATTTAAATTCCATTTTAAAAAACTCTTGAACTGCTGTTAATTGAAGAAAGAGGTCGATAGTTAATTATGATAATATTAATGATATCATAAAAGATTAAGGCTAATCTGTGCAAACCAGACAGCTTCAAACAATTGATTTCACACTAAGATTTATGAGAAGTATGTAGTACAAATTGCATTACATGTCGATCTGCTAATGTAAAAACTGAAATATTCAAATTCTGTTTTGAATGTTGTAGAAAACATTCAGAGATCGCTGGTTAAAATCCCACCACAGGCAAGATTCTAAAGCATCTTTACAGGATTCTAAACTTTCAGTGAGGGTACCTGTTTGAATCCATGAAGCAATTATCAAGTGGGATTAATATAAGGTTCGAAAAGCTCGTTTCCCTATCAATATATATAAACAATGTAATTAGACTATAAAACTAAACAAAGTCAGACTCATAAAGTGGGGTAAAAATTCAAAATATTCCCCTACCAATGAGAAAACAAAGCCTTTTTGTTTTTTTACTCCAACTTACTTATAGTTAGCAATAGAACCAGCCAGGCCACGAGTACTAGCATCATCCCCAATCACAGATTTGTCTCCCAGGGACTTCTCTCCTATACTAAAGTTAGCAGACCCACTACTGAAACTGGCTCTCTTCCCTGTAGGTACATCAGTCTCAAGTTCGGCCTGCACCTCCAGTCTGGAAATAAAAAACTCCATTAGAAAAAGACGCTCACTGAAAATTTTTCTAGGATATTCAGAGCAAATGGTTTAAATATCACCTTTTCCTTTTAAGATAGTAAGTATTTTACCTGATGAAATATGTCTGTTACATGACTTGACAGGGGTTTTTTTTAAGGCTTATTTTATAGCCGATATTGGGTCATATTCCCAATTGAAAATAGTATCTTTTCCCCCCAAAAATCAGAAAAAATCCCAATTGAAACTTCGAAAGATAAAAAAATAAAAATAATAACTACAATCTATGAAAACAAGAGATCTTTCTCTGTAATAGACTTGTAAGGATTGAAAGTTTCCATAATAGACAGTAATTGTTAATGTTCATTTAAAACTTGCAAAACTGAAGTGCACTTTTCCCAATTTTTAGCAAAACATCGCTAATATTCCCAATCCCATGGGTATGGGTCATTTTCCCAAAATACTGCGAATAAACCCTGCTTTAAGACAAATCTAGAGTAATAGACTTTGAGAGAAAATAATCAAGTTATTATCAGCCAAAGCAAAGAGAAAAGGCTGTCTAAATTCTACTGTTCTCTTGTTTAGAAATTTCTTTATTGTCAAAGTTGCAAAATTTTTATTCTTCTATTCAATCTAAACATTACAACAAAATGAATTTCTAGCATTAGTACCTTTGAAACAAAGTGAAATCAGGCGGAAAAGTTTGAAGACAAAACTTACTTTGTATGCATTCCAATCACTGCGGCGTATGTGCTTCCACACATACTTCCGTTAAGGCTAGCACCTGCAATAGCTCTATGGCTAGCAGAATCTCTATCACTCTCATCTTCCCGATTCACACCCACCCTGTCCATGTGGGTCCCACTGCCACTATATATACTGTTGTTCATGCATACACTGGCCTCGCCGATGCTAGGTGCGATACTTGGGTTAGGTACCTGGTGACCGGTGCCAACACTCTGACTATCAATACCACCTGTGCACAGATGGTAAAATGTCTTTAAACATTAGAAAAACTCATGACCCTCTTTTTAACACTTACTAGAAATTTACAACAGTGAACCTGTACCTCTTTGGATCATAACTTTAATAAAAATTACAACAGTGAATGGTTCCCTCTTTGGTTCAACATTTTTTTTAGAAATGTCTTTTTCAAATATTTCTGTGTTGTCCATCTTACCACTGCTGTGGAACTTATTTGGGGCATAATCCATACAAACAACGAAACAAGTCTACTGTGCAGTGATTTATTCAAGATACACCATGAGTTCAGGAATAAAAACATTTTGTCAGAGAACAGAAACAACAAGTAACAGACGTCAGTTATATATACTTGTTACTTTTTGTACTTTTTCTTGTAACAAAATATATGAGTTATGCTTTAAATGAGTTTCTTGGTGCCTTATATTGCTGAATACTTGTGCCAATTTCTCTGTGCAAATGATTTCAATCTTTCAATCACAATTACACATAACTATATATATATAACTTAAATAAAACTTGCAGATTGTATCTGACTTACCTGCATACATATTAGAGGTCCTATTTGACTTACCTGCATACATATTAGAGGTCATATCTGACTTACATGCATACATATTAGAGGTCATATCTGACTTACCTGCATACATATTAGAGGTCCTATCTGACTTACCTGCATACATATTAGAGGTCCTATCTGACTTACCTGCATACATATTAGAGGTCCTATCTGACTTACCTGCATACATATTAGAGGTCCTATCTGACTTACCTGCATACATATTAGAGGTCCTATCTGACTTACCTGCATACATATTAGAGGTCCTATCTGACTTACCTGCATACATATTAGAGGTCCTATCTGACTTACATGCATACATATTAGAGGTCCTATCTGACTTACCTGCATACATATTAGAGGTCCTATCTGACTTACCTGCATACATATTAGAGGTCCTATCTGACTTACCTGCATACATATTAGAGGTCCTATCTGACTTACCTGCATACATATTAGAGGTCCTATCTGACTTACCTGCATACATATTAGAGGTCCTACCTGACTTACCTGCATACATATTAGAGGTCTTATCTGACTTACCTACATACATATTATAGGTCCTATCTGACTTACCTGCATACATATTAGAGGTCCCAGTCTCATTCTCTTCGAACTCAAACCTAACACCTCCACTGTTTGTGGTCCGAACCCCACACCCACCACTCCTGCACAGGGAGATAGGAACCACACCATACACATACCCCAACAGAATAGGAACACCAATTCCTGTTATATAGATACTGTATATCATTAGAATTTAGATACCTTGTTAATTGATACACAATAACTTAGAATAATAAATAAATAAATACTAGATCTAAGATAACATACAGTGGACATGCTAAGCTAGGTGTAGTTCAAAATACAAGACAAGTGAACAACCAATCAGTAATAAAAAAAAAAAGAACGTAGGGTCATTCAAAAAAAAAAAAAAATGTTAAAAATGAGAAAGTTACCACAAACATTAAATTAATGCAAGGGAGACATCTTACCTACAGCAAGTCCTGCAACAACAGGAGAGACAAGAATTGAAGCTGTTACCCCACCCACTATAGCTAAATTATGCTTGTGTTTGGAAGAATGTTCAAATCTGGAATGTATCTGAAATTTAAAACGTTCCAAGTTAGGATTTTTGCATGGGTAAATTCAGGTTATAAAAACAACACTTGAAAATATATGGTAAATAAAAATTATCTAGTCAGCTTAGAACATCCAAGTAAAGGACTTGGAAGAAGGTATAAAATGACATAATAAAAAGATAAATTCATAACAATAATAGAATATATCTATCATATAAATAGAACAAACTTAACATAAACATTTTTTCATAAATACATATACATGTGTATGTATTTACTTTTGATGTAAAAAGGTTACTTCAATAAAAACAAGAGGGACAAATACACAGTTTAAAACACAGATATGGAAATTTACAGACAAAAAACAGAATACCTTTCTTCCAACCCACACTGGAATACCAATGATCATTGCTGGTACCGCAATTCCTGCTAGCAAGGTTATACCTACTGGAGCACCAACTAGGGTACCAAGTTGCCATAAAATTTTCTTCTTTCTACTCCAAGGCTTCTTACCCCAAAATGTACAGCCTGATGGACTGAAAACGAGAAAAGTAAATGACAGCACAGGGAACCAGCATTAGAAAATGGCCCAACAACACAGGGAACCAGAAGTTGATATAGCCACACAAGGAACCAGCATCAGAGGACGACAAAGCCAAGAATCAGCTTGTTAAATACATTATTCTTCCAAGCTTAGGTGCTTCTCAATCATTTTCAAAAACCCACTATAAATTTCTACTGGACTAAGATACCGTTACATGTAGCTTGGCAAATTAGATAAATACTAGGAGGGATATTCCATGAAAATCAATCTGATATAAGTTGATGTTATCTTAACCAGTATTAAAAGATGTTCTGCACACTAACATCACTTGTTCAAATGACAAGCTATTTTTGGTCCTATAGTCAATGTAAGCTCGAGGTTATTCACACTTCTGTTCAAAATCACAGAAAATTATTCTCACTAAGTGACTTTCTGAATACACAGATCTGTTGTTGGTATTTTATAAAATTTCAAAGTTTATTTGTAGATGCAAATAAATCATCATTATATTAAACATACTTTCCATGTTAATAAGAAAGTGAAAAAAATACAATCTAACCAGCTGCGACAAATAACAATCACTGTCAATATTTAGAATATATTGTCTAACTTTCATTGCTTTGTATTAAATTCCACAAAAGCTTTTCATTTTTGGCGGGCATTAGTAGATTTAATTTATGGTATGATGGCAAAATGTAAATTTTCTTTGCAGGCAAATACATGTATGTCCATTTTTCTAAGTTCAGCACACAACAGACAAATCAACAAGAAAATGACACTGATATTCAACCATGCTACTGCACTCAGGACATCAAATAATACACATGCGTGCCTATCTTCAGCAATATGTAAATCAATCTATCTTCCTGTTACATGTACATAAACAAACAAACAAACAAAAAAAAAAAAATCACAAATTTCCTATCTAAGTTCAATGATAGTATATGGTATGTTTAAATACACTAGTTAGTGCTGTTAGCTTCTCCTAGTGAATAATTCACAAGTAAGTGTGATCCGTACAAGTCTTGACATCAGATGTATTACCATTGATGTTATTACACTATTATGTGATAATGAAATTGTGACAGTTACTAGTTTAGCATTATAGCAGCAGCAAAAAAAGGCATTTATCAATCTATCACCTATTTCATTGTATAGGAAAACTAAGCAAAGTAAATTTTTGTATAGCTTCAAGTACTTATACAATTTAATATAAAAACAATAAAAATTAATGAAGAGTTGTCTACCCTAATTGCTCAGTATCTTGGATACAGCATTTTCTCCCTAATGACCAGAGGTCAAATTTTGAAACAAGAGGTGTGTCCTTAGGACATGGATGCCCCCATATTCCACTGTAATGTCATAGAAAATCCTGTAAAATTACAGGTGCTTATTAAATCTAAAAAAGCTGGACTTTTAAGCTTTGTAATGGGGAATAACTATGCCGATCTCCAATAAATTTGCATCAAAATACCCCAGGTATATAACTTCACATGCTGACAAGTTTTCTTAAAAAGTTCCATGGCTCTAGCAGTTGTAGGTTTGGAGTGCCATGCAACACTAGCTAAAAATGCTATTATTTGCTTAATCAGGGGACATAACTCTGCCAATCTACAATAAATTTGCATCAAAATACCCAGGTGCGTAAGATCACATGTTGTCAACTATTCTCAGGAAGTTTCATGGTTTTGGCAGTAACTGTTATACTTCTGGAGGTACACGAAATACAAGTCTAAAAATGTGTTTTTTTTGCTTAATCAGGGGGCATAACTGTGCCGATCTCCAATAAATTTGTGTCAAAATACCCAGGTGCTTAAGTTCACATGCTGAGAACTATTCTTTGAAAGTTTTATGGCTCTAGCACCTACACCTTTGGAGTTACATGCAACACAAACTGGTCTTTGTATGGGCAGCATGACAGACAAAAAAAGGGCAAATTTATACCCCCCCCCAACCAAAGTGGTATGAGCATAAAAAATTTAAAAATCTCAGCTGAATAAAACTTTTACTGCTTTAAGGTCAGTTAACCATTTCAAAACCAGACCTCATGTCTGATGTCACAAGAAACTCTTCAGAGTCAATTATCACTAACTCCACATGTCTGCCTTACCTTAAGTAATGTAGGTCAGAAATCTCCTTCATACACAGCCAGCAGAACTCAGCCCCACAAACCGTGCATGTCATATGGTTACAAGTGCCGTCATTCTCCTTTACAATGAATGCAGAACATCTTGGACAAGGCTTTATGAAATCTCCTGAAGACAATTATTTCAATCATAAAGTTTTGACAGGTGTAAGTGAAAATGTTATATATCCTATTTTATTTAGTATCAGAACTTCTGCATGTTCACCACTCAGTTTGCTCTATTTAGCAGTTCACAGTCACATCCCTTTGTATTAAATACTTCATAAAAACTCAAATGATTCCATTAAACAAAATCAATAATTTTATTTTTTCCAGTAACTGGAGGAGGTTCCTTTACAGACTTCATACTGTTCTTTGTGACTGAAAACTGCATTTTCAAATATCAAATACAGTATGAACAAGAAAGTTATTGCCAACATAAAATAAACTACAACTAAAGGTATGTTCTATTAATATACAAGTTGATGCAACTGAGAGTCACTTTAAAAAATACGTATATATATAATGGTAATGATTCTACATGTATATCTGCAAATTACATTGTACATGTACATGTAGTATGTTTCCACTACTTGATGGACATTTAAATGATGTTTTGTACGGTCATTACTTTGCAATAAATACACATAGAAATATTTGATAGAATTGCTGTGTATATACTAGGTACATACTTTGAGACTCGGATTCCGGGCTGTATGTAACAGATCCATTTATCATGGACCTTATGGCACGTTCAGATCGCGCAGTATCACATGTCTTATTAGGATGCCAGTGTTGTTTACAATGGTAACAAAAGTAGGTGTTACACCCTGGCCTCTCACACTTAATTTTGGGGCATCCTGCACACTCTGTTGCTATCACAGCATATCTGAAATTAAAGTCACATGAAATCAAAGCTAATACCTATAGTAATGCAAAGGAAACAGATTTTCATGTTCAGTTACAATCTTAGCAAATATGCAAAGTCTGTCAACAAGTGAATTAACAACCATCGGATGCACAATCTACTGGTAATATGCATGTTCACCCGTAAACAATTCCATCAGTAAAATGTTAAACTTTACAAAATCAAGCACTGAACAGGCTTTATATATAAATGTATATAATATAATAATATGTATGTATTTCAAACTTATTTTACTCATCTTCACAGTCACACATTACCTTCTGTACTTATCAGGTCAACTTTCAGGATCAGTTACCAGTAATTGTTCTGATAACAGGTGACAAAGTGGTGAAGTCCCAGACAATACAAAATTATTCCCAAACTAATTTCACTTCTTTCTAGTAAAAAATTAATATTCATTATATATTATATGTATATTAATATTTCATACCCGCAGTCCGGTGCGGGGCACCATCTTGCATCTGGGTCAGCCACAAGCACTCTCCGTACCATGAAATCCTCATATTTTAACAAAAGCTCCATGTCTCCAACAATCTCTTTAATATCATTTGGATGAAATTTTTCAGAGCATTCTGGACATGCAATATTCACCCTACTTTCTGTAATCTCAATTTTTAGATACATCTGTAAACAGTTCAAACAGGACCGATGGTAGCATGTTGAAATTTCAGGAAATTTATCTGAGGGCTGTTCCATCAAACACAATGGACACTCTCTGTGACCATCTTTACTTTTCCGCCGCACTGCGACCTGACCTTGTCCACAGTTTGGTAATGATGGCACCGACAATGTTGTTGCTGTAGTCGGAGCAGCTGTTGCACCAAGTGCCAATCGATCCGACCGGTAGCGATCACCATTTGTGAATCCAAGATCTGACTGAGCTGAAGAGGCCGAATTCAAACTCATACGAGACAACCCGGACCTTCCAGCGTAAAATATTCGTCTGATAGAAAACCTATTCTTCCTTCTCTCTGAGCCTTTCGAGGTGCTGGAGGTTGTTGAGATAACCTCACTATCGTGTCTCTTCATTTTTTTCTCTAAAAATAAACATCAAAAGTTTATGTTAAAGTTTAAGTTAATAAATAAATAAAAAGCTTAAAGAAAGAGCATGGATCTGAATGTACACAATGTTTTTGGATTTTCATTGATTCCATTTGCCAGATATTCTTGCTGTAAATAACGACTAATTGTACAGCTCTACAATACCTATGGTCTGATGTCCGAGAAAGCTCTAAACTGCTTGTGGACAACTACTTGTGAATACAATTTTTGTCCAAGGCAACTCTAATTTTATTCGTAAATCTGCTCAAATAAACGACCCACTCTGGTAATATGATGCAATCGACTGTCAACCACACTTAAATCAATGAAGGCATTAAATGAGCACCAATCTGATAGAAAATGGCAGCAAGTTTTTGGATAGGAGGTATACTTCTAAATATAGCTTTTATTTTTTATTTTTTTATAGACAACGTTTTAATAGTATCGCCAAGCAGTACAAAAGTTTAAAAATATTGTTCTATTTACAAAGAGACAAATAGAATCAATAGTAAATAAAGGTAAAAACAGGCACTATTCCTTCTCTCATTTGCCAAAATATTTTACGAAAAAAAAATGGATCATTATTCTTTGCCTTGTTTTTAGTTCAAGATTAAGGGATTTTTCCTAATGCTATATTCAGTTTGTAGGACTGTCAAATTACATTATAAGTTTTTGTATTGCAATATTGTCCCTTGATAATCAGAATGTTTTAGGTTATTTAAGTGCATGTAGGCTTATCTGTGTTCAACCTACTACCCTATGACTAGTGATTAACTGAACCTGACTGACAAAATATAATAATGCTATGACAAGAGTGGTAGCTCAAAAATGTCAAGGTCGTTTGAAGTCGTCGGTACATTTGGGTGTATGGGAGGGTAGAACTAGATTAGAAGTTCCTTGAAAGGATACAAACAGAATCTAAATTAAGCCTGAATATGCACCAGAAGCAACCATTTCACTGAGAAAATTTTCACAGGGAGAGATGCCCCTTACCCCCCTCCAAGGAGGGGGATACCCCCTCGCATACCAACCCACTTCATTGTCACACCTTACTTCTCCCTAGGTAAAATTTGAGGCTAACTGAGGTGGTTATATAATGTACCGCAAATAATTTGTTCAATAATATTTTTTTTTTCTATCTAAATGCTAACATAACAACCAGTCAGATTACTGTTAGCATACAATTGTGAAACCAAGCTTAAATGAATAAAGAATTTAAAACATTATTTTCATGTGTGACAGTTGGAATTATTTGTTCAAAGGTAATTCTTTTAGTCTTAAGTTCATAAATAACTCAGACTGAATACATAAATAATTGTCAGTTAACTGAAAAATTGTTGCGCACAGAAGTGGAATGTGCTATAGGAAACTGAGCAATATGGATATGAGGTTACTTTGCCAAGTTAGAGTATCATAAGGCAATGTCAGATAACAGGCAAATTCTTAACAGGACTACAGACTAGTGTCCAAGGGATCAAGTCCCAAATCAAGTGCACTTTTCTCCCATTGGTTTACAATACCACTGAATATTCTAAATATTTCTAAAAAACATTAAGCAAAAACAGTGGAGATATTGTCATTTACAAAATAATCTCAATATTTCCCTGAGAAGGAACACGGCTGATTCGGCCCAGGCTGATTCGGCCCCTCCTTGGCTGATTCGGACCACTTTCTTGGCCGATTGGGATCACTTTCTTGGCTGATTCAGACAACGTTACTGAAAAATATTCCTCATCTTTAACATTTTTTTTAAGTGAGTACAGTACAGTACACGCAGCGCGGACTTTGACAAAGAACACCCGTCCCCGCGATTTTACTGTCCGCGTTGAAGACCAAAATGACCACCGCGTCAAGTGTTCATTCGTATAAAACGTGGTGGTCAGCGCGGCAGTCCCCGGTGTTCAGTACTGCGCCATGTCGCGGCGTCGGGTCGCAGGGGTTTGCGGTGTCCGAAAAAACGAAGTTGCAACACAATTTTACTTTCCCGTATTTTTTTTCAGATGAGTTACAAAAAACACGTAATTATTACCAGTTGGAGTTGTTTCCTTTTCTTTTTAATACCCCATCCGGTTAAACTTTTATTTGTTGACGTTCAATGTTTGGTTGTATGACTGAGGATAACACTGCCGATTATGAATAGATTTACACACCTACATGCCATCTTGTTAACTTTAATTGCTGCAATTAATATATTTTCAAGTCTTCAATCGGTGCCGCGCTTGCGTTTATCCACTCGCAAATAAATTACACGCAAATAAATTACTAACTATCATCAAACTGCGAAAAGTTAATAGATCTAATTTAAACTGTAAAAATTCGAACAAATCCACTCTAATTATGATGCATTTATGTACGAACGCTCCTTCTTGTTTACGCAAAGAATGACCATTCAAAGCAGTTGCTTCCGGAAACAGCTGATCATATTTTCAGAAAATGAATTGTCTGTGTTTTTAGGTCAACACATGTTTAACTTCTTTCGACATCTGTATCGTCTAGGCGCTTGGCAAAAATTATTGATCAATTTTGCTATATACATGTAGTAACAAGCGTTTTTCAAAAAATCCAAAAACAAAAGTACACAATAAACCTACACCGCATATGTACTTGAAATTTGGTTTTAATTTGACCAACTGAAGTTAGCCACAAAATACATGTAAGTAAAATAAGAATGAGTAAAAAGAAAACCGCTTACATGTACTGTACGCTGAGTATGTTTAAATGCAGTAATCTCCAAGTCAGAACATCGCGGGGACGCGCAGCGTTCTGTCACCGCGACACGCGGTGATCATACACCTCGAAGGTTGTCGCGGTGGCCACTATAGCGGACACCCAAAATTTCGGGTGTTCAGTCCACCGCAACTGGCCACCCGGAGAAGATACCTGCCCCAGCAACAATGTTTACAACGTCAAAGTCCGCGCTGCGTCTACTGTACGTGCCAGGAGCAACTCTCGTTTTCCTCTAGGTCGTCATGGACTACCCATTCCTTAAAACCCGACCAAATCCGCCGCATTTCGAGGAAGACCGCCGCGGACATGGTCACCAAATATTGCGGCGGACGTCCACTAAATGGTTCCGCGAACTTTTTCAAAGATAAGAATTGACGCATTGAGGCTCACAAAGTTCCTGATTACATGCATTTCGGCGAATTTTACGCTTTAAAATATCATTTAAATGTATAAAACTCTCATTCTGATGCATTTGTTTACGAATGCTCGTATTTGTTATCCGAAGGAATGACAATTCAAAACCGAAAGTAATTGCTTCTCGGAACAGCTGACCCTATTTTCAGAAAATAAATTGACTGCTTTTCGATTTACAAGTGTTAAAACTGCTTTCCTATATTTAAAGACAACATACAACATGTAAACCCTACTGCGACATCTGTATCGTCTATGTGCTTGACAAAATTATTGATCGATTTTGCTATACAATAACGACCGTTTTCAACGACGGAAGTACACATAAACCTACACAGTTAATGTATGAGAAATTTTGGTTTTAATTTTACCAAATGTCTCATAATTGGCAGACGTAAATGCACAGTTTTATTACAGTCATTTCATTAAATGTTCAGCTGATCCAGGTGAGTTATGACTCTAATTATTTTCGCGCTGGTCGTCAAATATCGCCGAGATATTTCGCAATGTCGAGACATTGAGGAAATCCGTTTTTTCCTCGATGTCGCGGCGGATATTTTTTTTCCGCGTCTGCGAAATAAAGCAGAAAATGTGAGTCCCTCCTGTAACTTCCTATTTTTTATACTTAACTTTTTGTATCGAGTGTGCGAAAAACTAAGTAGTTATATGCACTTTAATCAACACATTATAAGGTAAGTGTAAATGCTCGACTTTGATCTGGCCGTCGTTTAATCACGATAGTAGTGTAAAAAAATAGTTATATGCACTTTAATCCACACATTTTAAAGTAAGTGATCCGGCCCGCCGTTAAATCACGGTAATAGTTTGATAAATAAAATGGTAAAATCATTTGGTTTTAAATTATTCTATAAAGTAAGAGTAAATGCCCGACTTTGATCCGGCCCGCCGTTAAATCACGGTAATAGTTTGATAAATAAAATGGTAAAATCATTTGGTTTTAAATTATTCGATATTTGGTATTATTACATTTATTTCATCTACATTTTTAGAATTGTGAGACTACATAGAAGATACCTTCATATTTGTGATGAACCCACCATTTCAAATAAAAGTGAACAAAAAGTCGAAGACAACTCTCTATCTTTCAGATTTTCAGCGTAACCCGCATCATATACAATCAATTCAAGCCAGGTAAGTATCAAAAATAGGGAGTTACTCAATTAAAAAATGTTAAAGATGAGGGATATTTTTCAGTAACGTGGTCTGAATCAGCCAAGAAAGTGGTTCGAATCAGCCAAGGAGGGTCCGAATCTGCCTTGGTCCGAATCAGCCGGTATTCCCTGAGACCTTATATAAAGCTGAACTTTCACTGAACAGCTGAACAGGTTGCCTTTTCAATTTGGCATTGACGGTTTGGAATTACGGAGGTTTCGTCACACTACCGGTTCGTCACACTTATTTTATATAGTGACAGAAAAGAGGTTTCGTCACAATGATATTATAGAGTAATTCACACCTATTGTATATTGAATGCAATCATAAAATATTGATTATTAAAGTAGTAAGCTATTAATGCACGGGTGTTATTGAATTATGATGAGTCAAACTGCGGCAAATTTAACATAATTAGTGTTGATTAAAGTTAAAATTATGCTGGAAACAGTAACAAAAATATATACTGAAAATTTTTCAATTTACTAGAAACTGGGGTTAAAATGATGCTGGAAACAGTACCAAAAAGATATTGAATATTTTTTTTTAATTTAATCGAAAACGGCTAAAAGATTGCCTTTTTAAGAAATATCATCCAGAAATAACAACTTTAGTATTTAAATTCTAAGCATCTTCGAAAACATCTTTTATTTTGATGCATAAAAGATCATTAAAGAGCAAAACATGACTAAAATTTGTGCAATTATTGCAAATTAAAATTATATTATTAAAGTTTCTAAAAAGTAGATGAATTAAGACATCCAGATCATATAAAATAATTGCTTGTTATTAACACCTTGTTGCCGTCGGCAGTTTTCTATTACCGTATCTACTATATAAATTAATTGTGACGAAACCTCAACCTGTTTTGTACAGAAAAATAAGTGTGACGAACCGGTAGAGTGACGAAACCTCCAGCACCCGACGGTTTGACCCATTATTGAGACTATTCCAAAGTATGTTAGTTACCGCTCCCAACTACTTCTAACTTGGCATTTTCTGTGCATAAAAATGCAACTAATAGTAGGACTTGGAAAAATGGCATCGCCTCGATGTCTCTTCGACAAGTTTGATTAGTTGGACTACTGAACAGGAAGTTCAAACACATTGGGAAGAAATTTGAATCCATAATCTACATCAATCGTGACATTAACACAATTACTAATAAATCTAAAAAGCGCTGAATTACCATCAAAACAAAAGTGCATGAAATATCGCTTTCAAAATATGTCCACTTCTTTTTAAAAAATTCTAGACTTGAGTCTTTTTTTTTTTTTTCAACGTATAAAATTTTGAACATTATATTTACTTGTAGTAGTGTGATCCTTCGTGGTTTAAAATGACTGTTCATATTTTCTCATATATCCAAAATGTTTGAATGTCGAAGATTTTACGATATAAATCTTAATCACTTTCGGTTTGTTAATTTTCAGAAAACAGATTATTCGTTCCACCTCCATCAAAATGGCGACAATAAGGTCACGTGATATTGACGGCTCTAATCTACGGCCCATTGTATTTCGACCATTTATCTTTCGGACCTAAGATATTTCGCATCAAAATAGAAAGACAATGTTCATAAGTTTTTATTTACTAAGACTTTGCAGCTCCCTAAACTTGATTTATGCAAACAAGAAATTTATTAATTAAGTTATAATAAGAATTTTTATTATACTTTTAAAAAAATAATTATGCGATTTTGTTTCGAGTTCGATCCTTCACTTATTAACAACTTCCGGACACGGACTTCAACTTATTACTGCCCAAAGTCAATAATGACTTTATTAGGCGGGCGCGTGTCAGGAACATTAAAATTGTCAACGATTAAAACAAAGTAATCATTTTTTTTTCTTAAGATCTTACTTAAAATTATATTGTGAACATTTAAAATCCATAAAATTCCGTTGTTCAATCCACAGATAAAAACAGGTACAAGTCTGTAATCCGTTCCAGAGTCGTTTAGTGCTGGGGAAGAATGAGTTTATGTGATATTGTTTTTGACTGCGGGATAAGGAATTTGTTGTATCCTGTGCCTTAAAGGTGATCCTGATCGACACTGACCTGTTTATTTCTTATTTTTAATAGCATGACCATACTGGCTTGGTTTCACCTTTGCTTGAGTGCTGACCATTTTAATTCCTTAACCATGTTTGTTACACTGTTTGCAGGCTGTCAACCTATTCCTGTATTCCTATATTTTCCTATATTTTGGATCAAAATCCTATATTTTGAAATACCTCCTACATTTCCCATATTTTCCTATATTTTGAAAAACATTCCTAAACTTTTTAGCATAACTGTATTCTGAGAGAATCTTGTAGTTCACTTCTCCATCATCTGAGTGGTCACCTTGAATAGCAGTGTGATGATCGACATTTTTAGGTAAGTCAAACTGAACTTATAAGATTACATTAGTTTCAGTTATCAGTTTTAATTATAAAGGTCATGGTTTATGTTACTGTATTGAGTCATCTTGATGCTGCCATTGACATTGGTTTATAATTGTAACACTTTGTGGTACAAGCCTAAAGGAACAGATATTCCAGACTTGATACATAAGTATCTGCTCTTAAAATTGCCATAATTTAACCTGAGTTATTATGCTTCATCATTGCATATTGTCATTTATTGAATCCTTGTTGTAATGTGTTCCTTTGTTAAAATAATAATAAAAAAAACATTTCAGGTGCCCATTCAGATGATGATGATGTACTATGCAGCAGTCTTCTCTTTGGATTGTGATGCTGTTGAAGTGGACAGTTAATGTAATGTAGAGATTGTAATTTTTAAGACCTTTTAAAACTGGAAGCGTGCAGGTAAGAATTGATAGGGTTAGTGCCAGTAAAGAATATAGTTTTCCGTTAAAAACTCCTGTATTTTGCCTCAAAAATGTCCAAAAACTCCTATATTTTGGGTAAAAATATTCCTATATTTCTCCTATTTTTTAGGAAGACTTGGTTGACAGTGCTTGTGCAGTGGTAATCATTATGAACGTATCTTGCGGCTGACCTCTGGACCATTTCTATTCTGTGAGTGAGGTATTTCTGCTATGGATGCCATATGGCTGAGCAGTATTCGACATGGGGTCGTACATTTGTTTTGTATTCTGTTTCATTGAGCCGTTTGTTTTGTGTTTTGCCATTTCTCTGATGAATCTTAAGCTGTGGTTTGCTTTGTTTGTGATGTTGTTGTGGAATGACAAGTTCAGGTTACTACTTATAGTAATTCCTAAGTATTTTGCATTTTCTGTGGTTTTCAAAAAAGTGCTGTGTATAGGGTGTAGGGTTTAGTTTAAACTTATTTATTTCACATCGATATGGAAGCAAGAGAAAAATGACAGGTTCTTTTTTTGTGTATTCTGAGTACTTCATACTTGTCGGGGGTTGAACTCCATTAAACATATTCTTTTTCCTATATTTCAAGGTTGTGCAAATCATTTTGTACGCTTTGTGATGATGCTCGTGATTTAATTGTTAAGCAGACTATGGTGTCGTCTGCAAATAGTCGCACCTGGCTTCTGACACTTTCTGGTAGGTCATTGAAGTGTTGAGGTCACTCTCCTGGACTAAGTTATAAAATATTAAATAAAAAAAGAATCTTTCAAGATGTCTGTCTGACCTTCTAATCTAAAAAAAATACACAGCACCATTCGTCATCACATATGATGAATTTCTCAAGAGAGGATGTGTTACGGTCTAGTGCATACCTTCATATAATTGTATAAATACAACCTCTGATAATTGCATCAGGGGATCGATTTTAGAGAGCTGGACTTCGGTGCGCTAAGATTGGCGTTCGAATCCCGCTCTAGGTTGTGTACTCTAAGATGAATTGCATCTTTCTGTTATGGTTGACTTTTATTTAAACTAGCCCGTTATTGCATCAGAAGCTCAATTCTCTCGTAGAGCACAGCTTTTTTAAAGCTCAAATAGAACTCAAAAAGCAGTTGCAGATTGGACACTCCTTTCACAGCAGGCGATTGGATACTCCTTTCACAGTAGGCGATTGGATACTCCTTTCACAGTAGGCGATTGGATACTCCTTTCACAGTAGGCGATTGGACACTCCTTTCACAGCAGGCGTCCCTCAAAATACCGTTCTGTGCTACACAAATGACCCATCGAGTTTGTTTCTCCCAATGTCTGTCTCTTTGTTGCTTTCTGTGTGATTTATAGAATTATAAAGTCATGCTCATACACACTCAAACTGCATATGATTAAATTACAATTATGGAAGTGGACTTTTTTTTAAATAACGTATTCTACATTCTGCTAAGAGGTCTACTGTTAGCTGTCTATATTCTGACTACTGTCCAGTGAAGCGCATTACCATTTCATGTAGTCGGTATTACAACAATAAGGATTTAGATAAGCCACTGGCTGCATCAATTTTTTAACCATTTATACTTTTTACTTGTTTGTATCATATGTTTAACTCTGCTAATATCCTCATAGATTTTGTAATTATGTAGCTTTAAGGTGCAAGGTTTTCCACTTATTTTTAGCACAAACTGTCAGGAGGCACCGGGCGGATGGAGTTGATTGGGAACTTGACAGTCTATCATTTGTTTGAGGTATTAGATTCCCTATACCTTAGGTAGGGTATTCAATTCTATCAAATTGTACAGGATTGAGACATTTTCACTGAAGGACATGGGTTCAAACCCCACTCAAGCCACGTTTTTCTCTAGTTTTTGGGCAGTTTTACATTGTTTTTGGTTTTAAAACAGTAACTTTTATAGAACTTAAACTCAATATTTTTCGTTATAAATATATTTCAATTGTTAAAAAGCTTTTCAACATGGCAAATTGATGAAAATTGGGTAGCTGTGATTTCAGTTATTAATTTATCCAAAACTAGACGATAAAAATATTTGATATTTTGCCTATTTGTTCAGAATAGTACATGAATACAAATAATTGTAGCTAATTGAAGCCAAGAAGATTTGTGTTGAGGTTAACGTTGAAAACATCCCCTCATAATGAGGTGGGTGGGGGTAAATTCGTGCCATGTTTATAATCATATTTCGTTTCTTCTTACTTTCGGCCTTTCATTTTGTTTGCTTTTTGTCAGCAGTCAGTAGGTCTTCATAATGTGAATGATTACATACAAAGTTACAATCCTTTTATCGTCAGTCTTAGAAAAAAAACATTGTGTTTCTCTATTACTTATAAACCCGATAAGTCGGGCGAGGTTTGAAGTGAATATTAGTCATTTCTTTAAACTACCATGGTAAAGGTGTCTCATAAATACTATATTTTGTCCTAGGATAGTATATTTCTTGAAAAAAAGCTTAATTTAATAAGGGCTGACAAAATCGTATTCCAATACCTTAACCTCTCTCTCCGACGCATGCCCATAACGTTTTCAAGAATTGAACGTTTGCCATTACCGTAAAAGAAGATATTAGAAAACAAATAAAACTATGTCACCGGACACTATATCCTGTACCTCATGGATATTTCCACAAAATGCTGCTTAAATTTATTTTTTTTTGTTTATGTGTACGCTATTAAATGAATTTAAAACACGTTTTAGCAAGCCTTCTATCAGCAAAATTTGGGAAACGTAGGACCTTTTACTTAAAAAGTTGGAAACTGGTAAGTTTTTGATATTTAAAAGCAGAAATACAGTAAAATATTTTACCTCTTCGGCCTTTTGCTTTTAAATCTGTTATAAGCATATCGATAGATTGTTTGTTGTTGGTATTTTCTTCTTTCGTTCCGTCCTTGAAACCCATTGATAGCCTTATTGAACATCTGGTCACCTGCCAGTGAAGCAAGGGTCTCACCTTGGTCAAGGTCAACGCTTTTAAAAACTAATAATAAGCAGAAATCGTTGAAAACATTTCACTTCACTTGACTGATTCAGTATCTTCCTTTTTTTCTCCACCTAAAAGTTAATACGGTAGAGTTTTCTCTGTTATACTCCGAAGTAACATTACCATGCAATAATGTCTGAGTGACAGTTTATTTATCATCGGCACTGGTCGCTCATATGACCGACGCTCCATATGACCAACGCCCCATATGAGCGACGGCCCTGCAGAGTTTTCTTATTTAAGGTTGTGGGCGATGGTGCAAGATACAGAAAGCATCCTATTATACCCATGGCTATTTTCCATGCTCAATGTATAGTACTGATACATGTGACATCGGTTTAACGTCTCATCCGAAAGACAGTAATGTTAGTAGAGGAGTGGGGGATCGAACTCGCGACCCCTGGATTACCAGACCAATTCTCTACCACTGGACGACACACTAAAACATGCATATGCTAATTAGAAGATTTTGAGCATTGCGCTTGGTCACTTAAAGTACAGCGGGCCTTTTCACAAACAAATCTTACGATTAATCTTAAGATTTTGACTTACGATAATCGTAAGTGTAATCTTAAGTCATTTTCACAAAACCAATCGTAAGTTAATTTTGTTTATCTAATGATAATTCTTATTCAAGATAAAAACTTATGAAACATTTTACTTGTAAATGTTACATTTTACACATACGAACGGGTACCATCAATCGTTAGGTTAAGACAGATTTTACACGTAAGATTTTCTTACGATTTTTTGTGAAAAGGATATTTTTCGTAAGATTTCTGCTATGAAAAAAATTGTCATAAGATTTTTTGTGAAAAGGTCTGCAGGAACGGAACTTCTACACCGACATGGAAGGAGGATCGTTGGGTAATCACTTACAAACTTAAGTGACGTCAATTACAGTCTGTGTTACGACGTCAGTTGAGTATATCACGCGGTCTTGCACTGGTAAAAGCTTCTTATAGCCTGATCTGGTATGCAGGAATACGAGAATCTTTATGTGTTTAAGGTATGGAATACACTATCTCAAAAGGGTAAGAACGTCAGATAGCCTTATCAGTTAAGACGGAAAGCTTGATTTTACATCACACTACATGTAAGATGAGTCAATAGCCGCCCTTGACGTCGTATTCTTTACAGTCACTCTGACATCTCGCTTAACCTTATTGGCTTCGAAAGATATAGAGGATATTTGTTTGTTTTTGCTGCACCACTCGTGAAAATATCACATATGGTGTTCACTCGATGAAATAAATTCCCATCTTCCACTAAAAAACAAACAAATTTTCTTTTTATTTTATGCCAACACGTCAAAAATGGGTATTTCATGACATTTTTACTCAGGGCCTTCAATAAATTCCCCATGGTGAGCCCCAAATCAGTTAATGCGTACTTTGGTCACTCCGCACAAAAAAAAGTGCAGACAATCTCCAATACATATGATAACTTTACTTCTGCTGAAATAAACTGAATACACTTTCATCAAATAACATTTATTTTTCTCTACACAGTTTATCAATATTTATTGAATTTTAGCTATACATACTTTAATTATAAAAGCGGATTAATACCGAGTAATATTCAATCAATTGAACTGAAAGTCGGCCATATTGGATATTGTCCATGTGAGTTATGTAAACAAATCAGACATTTTAAATAATTTATGGCGAATTTCATCATTGTTCACAACTAGTTAGGGCTCAGGAATTCAATATTATAACTGGATTTAACAAGGTAAATAAATTTCACTCGCCGTCACTGTCTGAAATACAGGGGATTCTCTTGTATTTCCCTTGATAAAAACGTAGTTCCGGCACAAACAGTGGATTATCAAAATGGTAATTTCACTGATTCAAAACAGTGGATTATCACTTTTATCTCACTGATATTTCCCTATATTTCATTGGTAGGCATAAAATAAAATTGAGTTAATCTGGAAAAAAGAGAGCAAACTGTAATTAATTTGCTATAAACGTATTAACGTAATGAAAATCGCTTGCCGGAACAAAAAGCATAGTTCATGTTTTTAGGTTCAGATCGGCCTTCGGCCCTCGGCAGGAACTCGGCAGATCCTCCTTCCCGGGAAAACGCAACTGGCATCGAGCCGGATCAGTCGATCCGTACCTTAAACATATGGAAGGTATTTGTAGCAAATTTAGGTATACTGGCGACTATCATGCATTGTTTGCGGGCTATCAAAGGATGGATATATAAAACATATATCTTGACAGCCAAGTGTTCTAACAAAAGGACTGAGGAAAAAAGAAAACCCCTTTTCCTCTAAATACAGTTGTAATAATGAAAGTTAATTTGAAGATATCGTTATAAAGATTTTTAATATGACGTTGATACTTTTATAAGAGTAGAAATAAACAGAATAAGTTACAATGGTGTCTTAGGCACCAATAATAGTGAAGTGATTTTCCAAATTATTTAAACCAAGAACAGAATAACCAACTCTAATAACCGTGCATGTTAAAAGAAGCGTGCAAGAACTTCCTGAACACATTTTGCTATAAAGCCGACAAGATTGCCAAACTTACTGCTAGAACAAAAAATATTTCTGGAACAGTAAAACAAATAAAGAGTGCAAATACGATAAGAATTATTCTTACTTTGTTATTTCTAGCTAAAATGTACTTTAAAGCCATCACTGAGATAAATTTCAAAAATCTCATAACAGCGCTGTGTCTTATTTTATCAACTGCACTTACATCTTTTTCAAACACCTTCTTTAAACTATCTCTGACACTGTTTAAACTGTTTTCTGAATCATCTGGAACATCCATGGCACATTCTTGCAAAAGAAATGAATACCGAAACGGCATTTCAGCAGACTTATATCGTAATGTAATGATGTCGACCAGTCTTAGTATCTCGTTGCTATGGAGACCAAGTACAACAGCACTAAGAATCTGTCTACATTCTGAATCATTTGCATAATCACTCGACCATAAAATCATAACTTTTTTACACTTCTGAATTTCTTCAGCGAATGTTTCGATAACATGGCTTCCTGACTGAATCAGATGAGAAGATCTCACTTTGAAATTATTATGTTCAAGATATGGCAAAAGTTTTTCTATTGCAAAAGTTTGGTCACTTTCACTCTCTTCGCAGAAAGATAAAAATATACATGTATCATACTCCGTGGCTGCATTTTGAAAACGATGGATTTCTAAGCCGATATGCTTTCGAATCCGAGTGAGTATATAAGAAGTTATACTAAACACCACAGTTAACACGACAACTGCTATAACCACCGTCAGTGTGCACTCTTGTTCATCAAGTGCTTGCAAGTAATGATATAAAAGCTCCTCCGAGGTACTGATCAAAAAGGCGATTGGCGTGCCTCTGTCAAAAGAAGTCACGTTCGTGATAAAATAACTATAATTGCGTGAGTGTATAAACTTCGCTTGAGTTAAAGGATAGTCTGTATGGGTACCCGGAAGTAAAACAAGAGTGTTTGGATGTGTTATTTCTACACTGCTGTGTAACTTAATCCGCAAGACGTATTTGCCATATAAAAATGCACAAAATTTTACGTCTGTAGTCTTGGCTAACGTCTTTTCATCAACCTTGTAAAACCTTTTAATACTATAAAAGCAGTACTCAAACGGCCACCGTAAAGTTTTGTTGTAGTCGATATTTCTAAAAATAGTTTCTGAATCCTTCTCTCTAAAATTAAATGGGTAAACATTCTGCAGTGTTATCATGTATCCAAGGGGTGCCCTAACCACATGTTTCCTTCCCTCAAACGACTTCAGCATGAGCATTCTTTTCCGTAGAAGTTTGGTTTTAATGTAAATATTGCAAAAGCCAAAGCGTTTAACTATAAGCAAAAACTTGTCTTTCAAATTGACGTTAACGCATATGACTGACTTAACCAAACAGCTATATCTGCTGTAGTCGGAATTAGTAATATGTTTTATTGTCAAAGCCGAATTAAAAACGTATTTTCCCGACACAAAAGTTCGTTTCCGGAAAGAAATCTTATACCTTTTACTAGTATTCGTCTTAATTTCCTCTGCGCCTTTCATCCAAATGAAAACAATGTCATTTATTGTATCATTCTTGGCCTCCCCGCAAATAAATGTAACGTACTCTCCAGCTATTGCTGAGCAAATCTTGACTCCCTTTTTGCTATAATTTTCTACGCCGTAGCTTTGATTTCTTACTGGCAAAAGGTATTCCAATGTAGCACATTTTCTTACACCATTTCCGTCTAAAATAGGTGACGACTTATAATTAACCAAACCTTCATTCACATAAAATTTTGATAAAAAACCTTCATTCCACACCAACCAGATAATCAAAGAGCATTGTGCTAAAACATAAATATTTAGAGATTTTATTGCACAGTAGACAATGGTTAACATAGGTGACTGGACACTCCGTAAATCGTACACAAGGAAACAATCAAACAGAAAAAGATACATTTTTCTATAAATGGTAGGAAAGACCATCAATGTAGTAAGTATTAAAATTGATTCCCGAAACGTCATAATCCAAAACAGTGGCGATATAACAAAGACATTTATGCAAGCAATTGAAAGTAGAAGAATTCTGCGCTCTCGTGGCGTATATGTAAGCCATATGTATTCCATTCCTCTCTCAGCAGCCATGGAGAGAGCTACCATATCTAGACTTAATGTACGGGTAATTAGGTAAAGATAAAATACGCCCAAAAGTATTTCAACTCCACTATTGCGCGAATGGACGTTATTAAAAGCTGCCAGCAATATCCAAAACAGTATTTCACATCCATGAGTAATAAGTATTCCAGTATGGCGTAGAGGCATGGGGCTTCTGAGAAATTTCATTATCTTTGACATCTTGATTATTTTATTGAGCCTTTCTTATTGTTAAACTGGATGAATTCAGATGCTGAAAATAAAACACATACACCATTATTTTAATAAAGCACATGAAAACAAATGATATATCGCTGACACTATAGCCTATCTGAAACAAAATCTAAGGTCTACAAACACACTTTTAATCTGAAAGTTAGACGTGCATTGCAAACCAAGAAAGTAACTGAATACATAAGCCATATGGATCACGAGCTTTCATTGGAGGTTTTAATACATAAATGTCAGAAAGGATTAAGATAGTTTTCTACCACTTAATAGAAATCTATGCTCATATTAAAGTTAGAATAATTTAATATTATATATAATGTGTTCGTATTGTCAAAATAATGACATATAAAACTGCTGTTCCTACCTGACCTTTCCGATAAAAGAATCCTTTGTTACATACAAAACATACCACACAATCTAAAAGAATGACGCGAATATAAACAAAATGAAAAAAAGTATTTAAAAGATACTATATATTATACACTACAGCTGGCGTTATAGTGTGCAGGGGAGGCAACTGTGCAACACATCTATACCGGGTATGAAGCCTTCTCAATGTTTAGATTCCACTTACCCTTTTTATCCTAGAGTATATATATCGCCTTAATCCGACAAAAGAGAGTAAGCCGTGGTGACGCACGGTATTATATTCGGTTACATCCTTTATGCTGCTTTTGAACTGTAATTTAAATGTCTAAAGTTTAATATCTTAGGAAAAAGCATTTTTTACACGGGATGACTGGCAGTAAGCCAATTAAAAATACCTTGTATTTACAATTCCTGCATAGCGTTTTAATACAGATGCAGTTTGAAACAAGTATACATTTGTAGTTTTGTAAAGACCATTAATTTTCTACATACATGTACTTCGATGTAATTTTTTTAACATAATTTAACATATGCAAATAATGATTACTTTTGGACTACAAATTTATCGTAAAACTTCTCAAGCATGCGGTAAGGATTATACATTTGATCAATTCGAAAGCTTAACTCTTAGCTGAAATATTTTAACACGTTTTTTTGATACAAGTATATAATTGGAGAGGTCATCAGACCTCTCCACAGTGTTGGCTTTAATTGCTGGCGGCATCCATTTTTGCGTATCAAATTTTAGTTAATGATCTCATATTAAGCCTAAAATCATGAAAACCAGTCTACAAAGATAAATATGCGCATGCTCCGAATCAAAATACGAATCTATTTAAACGAAACCAAAATTTAACATCGGGTCAAAACGGCCCATGGTTAAAACGGCCCATTATGAACAGAACGTACAGAATAATTTTGTATTCCCTTAACTAAACACAAACAATACAATTATAGAGATGCATATCTTATAATGCATGCTACTTTTTAAAAACTACAAATTCTAAAATGCATTTTTTTTCTGAGAAACTCATCAGCCTGTTGAACAAATTAATATTTAGCCATGGTCATGAAAAAATGGTAAATATTTTTTTACGAATTTTAGAGCATTTTTGACAAGTCCATTTCCTCGATTTGGATCAAATTTACGCCCTTTTAATATTAAGTCCAGCTTAACAGATACTATCGCTGATTATTTTGTAAAATATTTGGACTAAGAAAGGTGTAATAAAAGCAAAACTTAATGAGCCTAAAAAAGCAGCAGCTTAACATGGGAGTTCTGGCTTCAAAAATAACATGCATTGTTGTAAAAGATGGGGGAGTAAAGCCTTAGGGGATTATAAGAAGATCCCCAAGATTCTACAAGGTATGAGATACATGAGGTTATCTTAATTTGTTTCATTTATTTAAATGATAGATACGCCACTATAAAAACATTTGAAATAACTAAATTATAGTCAGTTTCGGTCATTTTGCCTAATAAGGTATTAACTATTAATAATAGTTAGGTTACTAGTTTTTTATTTAAGCCACAGAGCGTTTAAAAAAATCAAAATGATTTTGGAAATAAGTAGATTCATTCCTTCAGTGACGACAGCTGCTGACCTCTCTTTGGCTGACTTTTTAAAGGAAGCCAACTTGTTGTTGACTGACTCTGACTCGGTAAAGGTCAACCATCTTGTATTTGAAAATACCTCGGAGTCACGAAGCGAAACGGGCACAACAATAGATTACTTTCAAGTTAACCAAGATGTTAACGGACAAAATCCTGGCGGTATTCACAGTATTCAAAATCTTCAAACGCCGCCCGTAGCTCCCAAAGGCCGTCTATTCCACTGACATTGGCTGTGTTCCCCACAGATTTAAAGTGCATTTCCAAAGATCGACCAAATAGAGCAGTCAATTCTTTGACAGATGTAAGAACCATGCTGTAGTGCTAGTCTACAAGGCATTAACAAATTGTGCATCTGAATATATGCATGATAGTTAAACTTCTTCTAAAAATAGTAATTATAACTTGCCATCTATGGCACAGAATGATCTTCTTCTACAACTACAACCTCGTACTAATTACATGAATTACATATTATACAGTTGATTTATGGAATGCTATTCCACAATACATCAGAACTTTTCCAAAATTACATTCATTCAAATGCAAATACAAAGAGCGCTTGTTTAAAAATCGTAATTCTTAATGTGATTCATGTAAGTGCAGTAATACCGCTCATATTTCATTGATGTTGTCAGTAATTTTCTTGTACTCATTATTTTAAAGAATGTTTCTCTTCTCATAAAATCTTTCTCTTTTTTAGTATTTTTAGCTTTTAATTCATTTTTTCTTACAATTAAATCAATTTTCAGTAAGTAGGAAGTTAAAATTGTTGAATTGTCTTATTGTTTAATTAATATAGATTTATCTGGAGTGTCTGTCAGGAGTAAACGTATTCGACGTAATGTTTATCAAATGGTATGATAGATGTTAACAAAGTTGACAAATGTGTTTTTCATTAGTTTGCTTTCTTTCTTCATTCTCAATTGTTCATACATGTAATTTTATTTTTTTGTCGTGCATCATTCTCAATTACCTTATAATTTTAAAATGTTAGTCTTGCAGAATTCTTTTGATTGTGTTGTTATTTTGTTTATATTTCCGAAGGCCATGTTGTAAGTGAGGTTTTTAATTTCATTGAATGCCTTAACATGTAACTTTCAAAACAATAAAGATATTATTATCATTATTATTAAAACAATGAAAATACAAATTACATACATAGAAATGAAAGTAGCGACACTCGAGACCAAATACTGAATTGAAAGGTCAGTGACATTTATAAATGACAAAATTCAAAACGAGAATAAGCAAAATCAAAGAAAGATCTGGAAAAACTTTCGAATCAATGTACTATAATTGATAGAAGTATTAGAAATTACCAGAAAAGACGAGAAAATGCAGGACAAGCTGTTAGATCTTGAAGCAAGGTCGATGAGAGAAAATCTTATCTTTTGCAGATTTTAAGAGCCAAGAAGGTCAAGGGAAAATAAAACACGAAATCCAGATAAATGCAAACAAATGGTTAGATCTCTTATTAAGGACTCATTGAATATAGAGACTCAACCGATACTGTTCTTGACAGATTAAACACGTTAGGAAACGAACGTGCAAACAAAAAATCACGGCTTTAAGAAATTCACCGATCATAAAAAGGTCAGACTTAAGTCGTACGATGAAGAAATAAAAGAAACTCTAAAAACAAATAAGACGTTAAGACTCAAGCAAAGAGCAATATCGAAAGTTAAAAAAAATATAAAACAATTTAAAACAAAGATAGAGCAGAGTGCGCAGATTGTTGGAAACAGACTATATGTAAACGACGAAGTATTAAAAGGGTAAACAGATGTATCAGGAACAAATCAAAATGGAATCACCTGGGTTAAATTAGGTATAAATCTCTTTGATTTCAACGAAAATGTTTATTATCAATGTTAGACGTCCCTGGTACATAACACCAACTAATTCATTGCCAATAAACACGGCTGATTTTGATTTTTATAACGAAATTGAGTCTGACATTGAGAAATACAAAAATAAAGGTAAATGTTTTAAAATTGCAGATTGTAATAGTCGAACATCAAATATTTCTGATGTTTTGGATTATGATGCTTATATTTCTCACGATGACAGTCTGTTAAACAATGTAAACATACCGCCACCTATTTCTAAAGATAGAATGATAGACTGATTGGACTGTGTGAATCACGCTCCCATTCGGAACACCTCGGGGGACTTCCATAAGTCACCTCGGAAATAATGTGGTAGGCGCCATATTGGAATATTTTATGATACAGATTGTGTCTGCTAATTTGAAAACATTTCTTAAAGTCTCTACCTGTTTACACTTTAAATTAACATTTAATTTCATTTTTACCAATGCATAAGACAAACACTGATTGAGTTCTGCCATGTTTGTTTATATTTTCATTAAAGCCGGGGCGAATTTCCATTTGGTGTATTCATACACTTACATACGAGGTTTTTTTACGAAGTTGTCGGAAAAGGCCGAGTTGTTACGATTGTCACGCTCCTTCATTAACGGTATCGGTTATACAATGATAAAGGTGTAGGCGAGTTTACGTTCTATTCATTGAATGGGTCCAGTGCTGCTGATCATTTACTTGTATATATTGATGACGTTGATATAATCTCTGATTTTAAGATAATACAAAATATATAACGAATTTTAAGATCACAGAAGGTTACAATTATATATCCCTCGCAAAAATTAAGACACTAGTACAGAAAGAAATACACAAACACTTTCGAGATTTTTTTATAAAATGGGATTAAAAGAAAATACCTGTATACAATTTTAGACAGTTTTTTAAACAAAGATGATGTATTTGTACTGACTATAAGACCCAGTATTTCATTCCATTTTTGAATCATTCATCAATATTCTAAATGAATGTTCGTATGAAATATTTGGACCAAAAAAAAGCAAATTAGTTTCAAAAAAAGTTCATATACCGTTTATTATAAAACATAGTTCAACACAGATTTTCACACTGCAGGATAACAATTCAAAAGGGCAAGAAATGCTTTATACACTATAAAAGAGTAGTAAAAATAAAATGTTTGCAAAAGAAAAAAAATATGCGGAACAAGAAAAACATAATCTGAAACTTCTAAGTAAATCATAACCGCGAAAATTTTGGAAGAAAATAAAACAACAATATGCAAGAAATACAAAAGAAGCAGAAGCTCTAAATTTATCCGAATAATATGACCATTTCAATATATACTGTAAATACATTTGTACTGATTTTGACTCAAATTTAACTGACTGTGATTTAGATAAAGAAATATGTACAACAGAAGTTAAAAATGCCATACTTTTACAAAACAATAATAAAGGTAATGGAGAAGATACAATTATAACTGAAGTATATCAATTTTCGTACAACGAATCCGCATCATTTATATTTAAAACCTTTCAATAAAATATTCAAAACAGGTCTATACGCCAGCAGTTAGGGATCACTTATTATAGTACCAATTCATAAGGTTGGAGATGCTGAAGACGCGGAAAAAAATGAAGGAATTACTTTATTGCTATAACGGTATCAAAAAAAAATTGTATTGCACCTTCTTAGACTTTCAGAAATGTTTTGATATGCTAGAACGACATTTTATCATAAATTATCTAAAGAAAACGTAAGCTCAAGGTTCATAAAGCAAATGAAAACATGTACAGCTCGGATACGGTTACAGTAGCAATAAGATTAAATAACAAACTTACCGAACATTTGGGCAAAACAGGGTGATCACTATTCAAACTTATTATCTTTAAATTTCGTGAATGATCTTCTGACTAATATCAACGGCAATATCGATTGCACGCTGAACATAGATGACTTCACAATTTTCATGTTATTATTCGCAGACGATACAGTTATATTCGCAAATATTCCCAAAAAGTTACAATGTGTGCTTAACGACTGAAGCGAATATTATTCAGCTTGGAATTAAGAAAACACTTAATAGCAAACAGACAACAATTACGATATTCGAACGAGGTAGACGTACTTTTCATTTCAATTTAATTGATAAAGCCTTGACAAATGTTAATTTGTTCAAAAGTTAAGGACTTAGCTTCTTTAAAAACGGTCAGTGGTATCGAACGCAAAAACATCTTGCAAAATAGTTTGTCTTTCAGCATTACTCAACTCATTTCCAGTATTCAACCAACTACAACATAAAGTAGAAAGAAAAGTGTAAATTGTTTGATAGTTTAGTTTGACTTATACTACATTCTGGTGTGGAACTGTTTGGATACAACGAAGCAAAACGTATCGCGTTAATTCACTGAACATTTCCTAGAAAAATACTCTGCGTAATGAATTCAACGAACCTGGATGATTGATATGGAGAACTAAGAAGATGTACCCTAAAATGAAAAAAAAAGAAAAAAAAAACAAATGACAAGAAATGGAAATAAATGTACTTAAAAAAGGGTTTACCATGTGCTGAAAAAAAGATGCAGATAATAACTCTCATACAATGACTGAAACTGGTTCAAAGTATTTTAAATTAGATAGTCATGTCAAATTTATAGTATAAGTTTATGGTAACATTAACCAAAGTTTGATTATCTTCTCATTAGTTAGAAACAGCAAAAAGCAGATATAAAAATATCCCAAGAGAAAAATCGCATATTTCACAATTGTTTGAAGAAATTAATAGAAGATGAATATCACTTCTTAACAGTATGTCCAAAATACTATCACTTGAGAGTGAAATTTTTTCAAACATATTTCTGCAGATTGCCTACAATACAAAAGTTTGCAATGTATATGTCAAATACAAGTACCACGGTACTCTATAATCTATCGAAATATCTACTTTGTGCATTCAAAGAACGAATTTAATGAATCGCACTGGCTCTTACTAAAGAAATTTCGGTCTCTATTCTTTTAAGAATACCACATTTAAGAATTTAAACATTCCTAATTACAACAGTTCTTTTCACCCAGACACATCTTTTTTCCTTCTTATCATTTATAAATAGAAACAATGGTAAACTGAAAAAAAGTTATACTCTGTTTCATATCACACAACAAATTTACACATTTAGAATATCCTTCTATGATAGACTATGTATATATAGAAACTGAATATAGCGTCTTATTTTAAGTAACAAAATGCAATTTGTATCAATTAGGTATTTAGGCAGTAGACTGTTGTTTCAAACCACGACGACACTTTTCTTCTAATTTCTTTTACGACTGATTGAACTGTATTACGATAACTTGAAATGATTTGTTATAATTCTCTGTGAACCGAAATATTATCCATGACTTCCACTCTGTATTATGTATTTTTTTTGTATTTTGACTTTTAAGATGTTTCTACATTTTGATGTCGAATAAAATATATTTTAATGATTTAGAAAAATATAATAATCTATACGTATAGGACTAAATCGGAAAGTCGTATTAAAATAAAATGCTAACAATAATTATAAATTTCATTATATAAAATTCTATGATCACATAAATCAACATCAATCTTATATATATTTGAGTGTCATATGTCTTCGTGTCCTAGTTTGTTCGCCTACATTTTCTGACAAAGCCGGTGGTGAGTCGCAAAGCTTCATTGTTTGTAGTTAAATATGCCTAATCAGCCGTCCCCCAACGCCTAGCTAAAGAGAAAGTTACTATACTGAACACTTTCCACATTTTTCTTGCGAGAGGGCAACTTACTTCAAGCAGTCAATAATTGTGAAAAACTCCTTTCCAGTTTTTATGATTCTAGCTTTTGCAATCAGTTCTGTTTCGCCAAAAATAAACATCATGTCGTAGCTTTTGTCTTTTAAAGTTTCACCTTCTGGATGCTTGACTACAAACATACCTAGTAGTTTACAGCCCTTGTCAGTTGTGTACCGTGGATAAGGTTCAGATGTGCAGTATATATGGACAAGGGACTTTTCCGTTTCAAGGGGAGTATAAGAGCTCTTCTTTTCAAACCCTACAGGTACAGTATCCCCAGCACGAACAAAAGTAGAAAATACGTGCGGGACCATTTTCTTCCCGTTTATCAAACACACTTTTGAAGGCATGTGTACTGAAGCGTCAAAGTTGTCAGTGAAACCAATGCCATATGTTAAAGTCATTACTCTTGCAGACACGAGAGACGGTTTATGTCCATATCTCACAGCACCTTTTAGAACAGCCAGACTAGCTTCATCTGGTACAATCAGCCGATGTGTGGGAAAACTGATCTTTATTTTGTTTTGGACGTAGCGACTTTCTCCAAAGCCACCAACAAGAAGTATTGAGCCCACATCATTCATTTGACTTTCACTTAGAATCCCTTTGGTATGTTCTATAACACTATCAACAGGATTGTCAAACCAAGTTTTGACAACAGAAGTATCTATTCGCATTTTGTCTCTTTTAATAGATATTTTGTTCTCAAAATTTAATGCAGCAAGTCTCTCTTCTAATGATTTGTCCTCTTCTTCTTCCGACAACTCTTTCAAATATGCACATACTCGAAATATCATTTGTTCTTGTGTGTCAAAACCAACAGTTCTTTTCTTCATTTCAAAATCTCTAAGTAAATCAAAGTAGTCTGCCATTGCTTCTTTTTTGAATTTTTCCATTGCAGTTTTTCCAAATAACTTTCCAAGAAACTGAAAGTAGTTATTGTCAACATACATTCCTCCCCATGGACCACCACTTGCTTTATGCAGTTCCTTTAATGTTCCGTCCTTTTTCTTTTCATGAATAGATATATCTGCAGTACCACCTGAAGGTAACATCAGCAATTTTAGTATTATCATTCTTAGGCTCAAACGTTGGCAGGTTACTAGTGTTTCTTTAAAAATACGAAATATTGAAATATATAGAATTGCATTATAATTGCCATACTTAAAACGAAAAATGTACGAAACAGGTAAATATTTATAAAGCAGAATGTAGCATTGTGAATACACTTGGCAGTTTACTTCCTCATCGTCTGTTTTCTGTCTGAAACAGTTATCTTTGATTGTGGCTGATTCAATGGAAATGTTGGTGCCATAGGAGTCCGTAGAAAGTGAATGTGTCATTTTGGGTTTGGAGTCAACAACATTAATTTAGTTCAAAAATATGGTCAGCACATTCAACCTAGGAAAGTTCATATCTGTCAATATACAAATAAATGAATAGCAAAGTTCAACGATGCACTGTGACCTAGGGTTTAAGGTATGGATTTGACTCATATGTGCCATATGTTGTCCACCCTTAGTGAGCATTTTTACAAAAAAAACACTCGCTGAGAAGGTTCACAGTACATAAAATTCATGGGGATTGAACGTTTCCACTTATGTTAAAATTAGGCTTTGCCACTGATTATTTACACATTACATCGTTTTCTACAAGACTCCTTAAATATACCGATAACGGAATAATGTCACCGTATAGCAGTACATATAAAATAATTATTGTTTTCAGCTATCATGTCTACGCAACTGGCATAAAATATAAACTTTTTGCCGTTGAGACGTATAATACTTTGGATACAAATACTAGTAAAAAGATATCCAAGAACCAAGGTGCAATACAGGACAGAAATACAGACAAGGAAGTTTATTTTTTATATGCAAGTAACAATGATGCTTCCTGCGAAACAAAATCGATACGGCTTCCACTGACAAAAGTTATCGAATTATGATACAACTATGGTTTGTCTGTCCTATACCATAAGAGGCTAACATTTTTAATGAACCATATCATCAATACCCCAACATGAGACACCTGAGTTTCAAAGCTGTATTTTGCTTTTCATTCGAGGCTAGTTCACAATATTTCTTATTCATCCACTTTGATTTGTTCCAGTGCATTTAATGCAGCGACGAAATGATTCTATATAAATACTTAAAACTGTATTAAATACGAAACATTAACAAGAGGGCCATGATGGCCCTGGATCGCTCACCTGGTTACTTTGGCTGTAGGTTTTCTGTTATATATTTTCTGCGCATAAGTTCTGCAGTATTTCATCTTTTAATTGAAAATATAAGTGCCTACAAACCAAATATGTAAAATATCAGTCAATAAATAAAGGCTCTATGACAGAAAGTAGAAATATCTATTATAAGCTATGGTGACCTTGACCCAGTGACCTCAACCCTATCCATGGGTAGAGTTCCATGCAAGGACCCTATATATTGAATATCAAAGATATTGGTCTATAAATGAAGGCTCTATGAGGTACAGTAGATAAATCTATTTTTAGCCTCCATGACATTTAACCTAATCTAATAATTTGAAAAAGCTTGATAAAGCTTGCTTTATGCCAAATTTTAAAATTCTAGGCCTTGTGGTTTCAGACAAGAAGATTTTTAAAGATTTCCTTTTTACATATTAAGGGCCCCCGGGGCCTGGCAAATATTGACCCCAGGACCAGCATTTAAACAATATTGGTAATGTTTTTTTACACAACACTCAACACCAAATATCTAAGGTCTAGACCTTTTTGTTTTGACCCCAGGGAACTTATTGGAACAATTTTTGTAGAGTTCCATTAGAGGGTGCTAAATGCCAAATATCTAAGCTCTAGGCCTTGTGGTTTCAGACAAGAAGATTTTTAAAGTTTTTCCTTTAGGTTGGTATGGCAACCAGAGTTCTGCATTGAATTGATTTCTTTGAACAACTTTGGAAGAACTTCAAGCAAGAAACATCCATGGCAAGTCTAATCAACTTTGGCCCAGTGGTTTAGGAGGAGATGTTGTTTAAAGCAAAAGTTGACGACGCACGACGCACTGACGCACGACGGACACAGGGCGATCCTAAAAGCTCACCATGAGCACAAAATGGTCAGGTGAGCTAAAAATAATGCATTTTTATACCTCCGAGATCTATAACCATGTACTTGGTTCCAGATCCAGAGAGAGCCCCCTTTGCTTCGTTTGTTACTATTTGACACCATATAGATGCAGCCTCGGGTTCTCGAGCAAGCTTTAAACGTTTTGTATCCACACCAGCCTATAATGGAAAGACAAAAGACAGTTGACTTCAGGCTATGATTTTATATAAAAATGACAATGGCAATCTTCGTCTGGTGTAAGAAATATTCTCCGAAGTCGTCTTTTTATGAAAATATTACTTTGATCAACTGTTTAAGATGAATGAATCATAAGTCGCGCATGTCTGCCTTAGGATTTACCCCTTAAAAGATAAAATGACCCCATTAATAACTACCCACTGGTTCCATCAAGATATTCAATGGGTCATTTATAACAAACATTCAGCAGATAAACACCTGCTTATGACTTAGTTTATGATCAACGGCATAGTGTCAGTCTGATTTTTCCTGCATAAGTAGACAGGTACAGTAGAATCATCAGTTTGTGATTTTCTATTGAACACGCCTTGATTTTGATTTTGTTGTTTTTGTTTTTGCTTTTCTTTGGAGAACGGTGACGAACTAATTTACTATTGTCACCTTTATCGCTGCCTCTCGCATAAACTGCTTCGCATTGTCGTTCCATATTGCAGGGACGGTCATAACATATCTTATATCTGTCTCTTTTATACCCGTTGCTTGTCTGTTGAGCTGATTTAAAAGATGCTGCTTCAAGTAGCGTATGGACATAGAAAATATCGTGAGCGCTGGCATTTTCTTTCCATTTATGTCTTCAACTGTTGTCGCTCGTGAGAGTGCCTGTAAGACAACATTAAAATCCATCCATAACAAAACACTCTTTCGTTATTTGGAAAGTATGTTTTTACTGCCAAAGAGTACTCACATACATTTAAAGTAAATAAAACATTAATATACAATCTTCAAGGCATATGTTTTTAAAAGATGTCGTAATGGGTGCAGACTTTTAAACTCCTATGAGTATTTATTAAGAGTTATTTGTTAGAATCTTGGTGATTTTAAGGGTGAAGGAAAGACAGGGAGTAAAGGTGGTTCGATGTGGTGCCTTCCAAGACAAAAACTAAGATTGAATTTCTGCCATCTTAACTGAATCACATATATAAAAGACTAAAATACAGTAACCAGAATCAGTCTGTCTCTACGTCAGTTATAACCATTGATTTCCAGGTTACCTCGTTGTTATGCAGAAGCATTTTGAATCTCCGAAAGAATAGCCAACCTTGATGTTCTTCATCTTCTGCAAGACTTGTATATTTATTTTCAGCTTCGAACCCAAACGAATGAAACTTTCCATCTGGACTTAGCAATACACAAGTTGGTGTTTTCAAGGAGATCAGTTTTTCAGATCCTGCGATCCAGTTTTGGTTAGTTTGGACCTTTAGTGGATTGTCGCGGAAAGAGAAAGCATAGCCACTGTATGTCGTCCCAAAATCAAAGGCAGCCACCAGAAGATATTGAGAATCTGACTCCGCCATCTTTACTGTAAATAAAATTTTCATTTGATAGATGTGCGTATTTAGTTTCTGACTTTCTTACTTTCTGGCTACATTACATTAATAAAGGTATGGATCAGTGCGGCTATGCCTAAGAGATTGTTACACATTAAGCATAAAAATTCATACACAGTGAATGATTTTTCTTATAGGTCATCATACCAAGTAAATTGTACACCATACAAAGTTAATTATATGAATCCTGTGGTAAATTAAACAGTCGCTGCATTTTACCTCAAGTTAGAATGGATCATTGTTCTCAGGAAACTTGTGCAATAGTTTTCTTGACGTTCGTGAAATTATACTAAATGAAGTGCTTTTAATGTAATGAAATACAAATTAAAAAAAAAGTTTAACAAAACAACAAGAACATTTGCTCAGTGTATATCATCCACTGGCTTACGCATTCCTAGAAATGCGTTTTTATTAACATTTAGTGAAGAAGGTATCCAGATGTAGATTTAAATTATGTCACCCTACATCAGGTTGTTTGTCTGTCTGTCACAATATTGTGTTGCGTGTAATTGCAGAAGTATTTAACTTACATTCATAAATTCTCAAGAAAGCATTTATTGATTTTGGCATTTTAGTGAGGAATGGTCTAGTGTCAGCATAATTTTAGCACTTTTATTTCTTAAAGATCGACAACGTTTGATTTGAGTTGCACGTATTTTCAAAAAGATTGTGTGATTTTTTTTCAATGTAGTTGATACTTTTCAATTTGAACTTCTGAACATTTTAAAGTCTGGCAGTTAATGTAAAAGATGGAATGGGGATCCATCGGACCATCGGCGCATTTTTTTTACAAATAACCTCCTCTATCTTACAGATGAATATGGAGATATGGAGGCAATGTAACAATCACAAATGTATTAAGATACCGATATAATATAACTTACGTTGTCAGGCATTTTAAAAATGTTATTTCTTGTTTATTTTAGCTCAACTTAGCACGGAGTACTTTCGATGAGCTATTATGATCGGGTTTTATCAGTCGTCCATTAACAATTTGTTTCAAATATTTTTTTTCAAACCCACACAGTCAAAGTGGATGAAACTTGACAGGGATGTTCCCTGCATGAAAGTTATTCAAATTATACCAACCAGACAAATCAATATGGCTCAGAGCACCATAATTTGACATGCAGCACTCTTTTGTGAACTACTTCCAAGACTTTCGCCCTATTTTTCTATAGTCACTATTGGCTGCGCCCAAATGGGCATGTATTTTACATAGAAATGTTTTGGAAAATCTTTTAAAACATTTCCGAAACTATGCGGTAAAGAGCTCTAAAACCTTCATTAAACACTGTACAGAGGACTCTAACTAAGATTGTTTAAAAACTGCTTCGGACCATTATTGATATCACCATGAATGTAGCATGTTTGATATAGACAAACTCTATAGAAATCTTCATGTCTTCAATTCCATGGTCCAGAATTTCTAAAAGTTGTATGAATTTCTTAGAGGACGTTTAAAAAGATTGTTTGGACTTTGATTCCTTGATTTCATTTTTGGCTTCAGTCCGCTGTTTAGATATTTTACATAGATCTGTATAGACAAACTCAGAAACCAATAGGCTGAGACTTCTGAACATTGATATGAACCAATGCCTTCTAAACTTGTACAACATGAACAACAATTGGTCAGATTATGTCCTTTTGGATTGTTTAAAGTATGTCATTTGGTCATTATTGGTCCCAAAGCCAGCTAAAGCTTCTAAAAGTTGCATAATCCATTGCCTAGAGGACCTATAGCAATACTGTCCAAATTATAATTCCTTGGTTTCAATTCTGGCTCCATCTCGATGTTCAGATGATTTTCATAGATCTATATAGACAATCTATTGAAAGAATAACTTGTCAGAAATCAATAAGCTGAGACTCCTGAAAATTGGTACGTAGCAATGCCCAGTGAAAGTCTACCACGATTGATTTGAGTATGCTCCTTTGATCATTATTGACTCTATCAAAGGGGTCACATGTTTTACATAGAACTATGTAGGAAATCCTTAAAATTGTTCTTGTCTAAAACCACAATGCCTAGAGTTCTGAAGGGTCGCCTAATGGACATCTTCTAAGTTTCTTCAAACTTCACTCTTTTGTCATTTCTTCATTAAATTTTAGACTTATGAAATGTGGTATGCAGAACTGTCTAGTGAACGTTAACCAAAACTTTAGAAATAATGCCCCTGTGGAGGTGATAGCTCCAACGGGGGTTCACATGGTGAACATATAAATATTAAGGAAATAACAAAAAATTATGTAGGACAATTTAAAATAGTTTGCCATAAACGAAGAAGTCTGATATTTTGTCATAAATTTATCAGCCTGAGGCTTTTTGACATGAAGCAGTGTCTTGTTTGTTCTTTAATGTTGCTAATGAGCCCAGCACACTTCACCTGTCGTTTTCACAGTTACGCTTCGGTGAGCAATTTAGGACAACCGTGGCTCTCTTATTTGTTTTTAGGAGCATAAAATTCTAACTGGACCTTTTTTTGAAATTTAGATCTCTGGATATTCTGGTATTCTTTTTGAAGTATTTCAAACGTAGTAGACGTGATGAATATTCTGATGTTTGATACTCGACGTAATGCGTTGGTGTATTGTTTGTGGATTGGGCATTCGTGCCCTCAATCACATGAAGCAAAATATTTGCAGCCACAACTTCAATTAAAATTACTTATCAATAACTGCCTCTTATCAAAATATTTGGAAGACGCCTGCGAACTCAGTACCTACCAGCCTGTTTTGGTCACATAATGCTCAAAATATCCTTTACGTGCATTCAATAAATTGTATAAGGGTTTCATCCAGTGTTGGTGGAGTTATAGTCCTTCATTTGAAGAAGTTGGCAATTTTTGACTTTTGTCGCACGAAACACAAATATTATTGATATTTAATCGTTACACTTTAAAAGAATATTTATCAGCATGTGCAATTATTGCCAGGGTACGTATCTAGGTACAGTTGTTATGGTCGCAAGTAACTCTAAAAACAACGTTGATTTTCATTCGTGAAACTTTATTAGATTACTCATCAGCATGTGAAATTGCACACCTGACCATTTTTGTGCTACTTGCTTTTGTTATACAAGAGATATAGTATTTTATTGGCATGAAAATTCACATCGTCGGATACCCACGGTTGATTATTACATTAATCAAACCGTGGGGAAAATGAATCAATTTGCGTCGATATATAGCAGCAAATGCCTAAAATATCGACCAATGAAATCGCTTTTAACAAAACTGATACTCTTCAACGGAGAGGGTAGAAAACTATCAGAAACAAAATGGCTGCGCCCATGGCGAAAATCTGTTTCGCGTGTCTTGCCGATATAAAAGGCAATAACTATCGACAACTCAATTCTTCGACAAGCAAAGACCGCTATAGTGATATTTAGCTAGTATTAACATTTCGCCCACATTTTTAATTTTGAACTTTTCACAAACACAATTAAACACGTCGTCTATGGTTGCCACCATCTTGTCTGTAATACCGAATGTCGTATAAAACGAGAGTTTTAATTGGTTTTAATTGCCTCATGAATTCGTGAGGGAACCAATGAAATAGCTGTCTTTGACACACCTGTTATCGACTAGATATCGTGCAAAAATCCCACGGCTGATAAATGTTAATGGATCGGCCGTGGGTATCCGACGATAGAAAATTCACTCCCTGTATTAATTATAATTGTTTACTCTTTCATTTGACATCAGGAAATTCTGATGAGCTGATTATCTCCTAAAATGTTTTAATTATCTCAAGCACTAAGTACTCTGAAACGTTAAAATAATATTATTTGTTAGAAACCTTTTGTTGAACTATTATACTTTCTATAATGTTTCACCTTGTCTACAGGGTTGTAAAATTTATATAACTTAATATAACAGTAATCAATCTTATAGTGTAAGTTTTTCAGTAATGCAGCTTCAAAAGAGAAATATTTATTAGCTGAGTATTTCTGAATTAATCCATTTGGAAATACTTTCCTCATTCGCTGCTAGTCGTAACATTTCCACATTATGAAGTTCAAGAGGCACTGGGAAGACTAAATCATTTTCGAAAAAAAATTGACCAAAGTTTCTGTTGTATATTTCACTTTCGTTTTATTAAAATTGGTCCATGATGATTCCAACAGCATTATATTGAAAAAAAAACGAATAACGGTGTAACATTAAATTAAAAAAGCTATTTAATCAGATTTTGTCTAAGTAAATCAACTAAATAATTAATCTGTTTTACCTGTTTTATACTTCTCCAGTCCCTGTAATATTACTTCCTGTTTGAATTTGTGGAAATATCGATCGACCTACATTATGTCAATTGATCTGAAAGGTAAAAGAATACAAAAGAATAAATTATAAAGCACAGATTACGAACCATTTTGGCAAACGACATAAATCTCACTGTTTTTTTTTTTAATATATCAAGCTACCTATAATTAAACACGCACTTTGATGAGCTTACCTGTGAAATGTGTTTGAAAATGCCCTAGCCTATTTAAATCAAAAGAATATTCTTTTCTTTGCATCTAGCTCTTGTATGAATTACCATTAATCAAATATAAGTAGAATTAGTAAAAATCAATACGCTTGTAACAAATACATTAATTATAGTTTAAGCTGAAGCAACAGTGTTGATCTAGGATTACGATTTACTATTATGAACCATAAATCGTGGATATACAAGAAAAGACTGGAACATATCAGAGGAACTTTGAAACTAAACGCAGGTTTATTAGTTATATACCTAACCTTTCAACATTTTAAGTCATCTACGCTTTAAGTTGTGCAAAATACTGCTTGTTCGACTCTGTTAAGTATTGTCAAAACTATATTTAAAAGGTACCGAAAGTCGAAACATTCGTTTAGATGATTTTAACTACATCTTAAAGTTATTTCATATTCCAAAATGAAACGGACATCTACAGCCTGCAAATGCATGTAAAATGATTTTTTTCCAAATTTCGAATTGATTAACAGTCTGTCCCCGTGCCTTGTATGTAACTAGAGGTATTTTATTAATACATAATTCGGACATCATCCAGAATAACGCTGGTCGTCAATGGTTTTGTTTACGTAATACAGTGCGACTTCGACTTAAAAGTCTGGTTATTTTTAAACCTAAATACATTTTTTTTCAGTATTGCAATTTTACTTGATCCATTCTTTCAGGTTTAAATTTGATTTAAAAACGTTACAAGACAGTCTGAAGGGCAGCTTAATTCCCTTCCGCAGCGGACATGAATGTGTACTTCTTGACCTTTTATCAACCATGACCTTGATGTTGTGCCATGCATATTATAAGCACATAGTCTCATGATAGTAATTATTTGTGCCAAGTTATTTAAAATAATAATAAAATAATAAATAAAGTCAAAAAGTTATGGAGAACATTTAACCTTAACCTTAGGCGTAGCAACCTGGATGTTGGGTTCTGAACATCATGTCATAGTGGTGATCATTTGTGCAAAGTAATTAAAAAACTTTTCGTAAGTTATAGAGCAGACGTGAAATGTAGATATTTGACCTTTAACTGTGACCTTGACCTTGTTGGTTGCAACGCAATTATTGCTCTCTACACATCGTCTCATAATGGTGATCACTTGTGCCAAGTTATTTCAAAAAAATTTCAGCAGTTTAAAAGTTATGGAGCGGACACGAAAGTGTTACGGACAGACAGACGGACGGACGGACGGAGGCCATTCCTATAATCCCCTCCCCGCTTTGCGGAATGGGATTAAAAATAAAAAACTTAAAAGTCTTGATGCACTTACCTTTTGTTCCGGAGGATAAATATCAGCATCATAATACGAGTGTAAGTGACTGTTCTTACATCCGCTGCATTCTTTACTTTTAACCCTAGGTTAAGCATTTTTTCATTCCAGAAAAAACAGATCTTACTTCTTTCAGCTTGACGTTTGCACAGCTATTTCAAATAAGATTAAAAACAAAAAGACGAATCTACGATTCTGGAATAATGATATTTAAATCTTAATAAAATTTCCAAGAGTTTAAGTGCTTTGTGCTTATCAGAGCTGAAAATGCTAACAGGACGGCAATTATAACGATGCAGTTATCATTATGTGATAACATAATAGCCTGTGACATATCCATGTTGGAATAGGCTCCTGTTAATTTTCGTTTGATCTTCAAAAACCCGTTATACTTGGTTGGTTCTAAATTTGACCTAATTTGCCTGTCATGAAAAAAAAAATGCCGCAGGTTTTATTATAACCTGTGAGATAAAAATGATACTAATTTACTGCTTTATAACAAAGTCACCCAAGTTAACGCCTATTATAATTACACTGAATATAGTAATTGGTGTTGTAAATCTGAGAGGCGGAGCCAATGCGTATGAATTATTCATTTATGAAAAAAATACAGAATAAGCAATCAATTTATTTAGCATATTTTCATGCAATAAATAGGCATTCTTCAGATAATCTTACCCACTGAAGTCGTTATCAATTTAGTTAAACTTATTATGTCACAATCTAAACGGTTACGTGGTAAGATGGCGCGTTCCATCGGTCGACAGATGACTTAAAAATCTCCATTTTTGATAAATCGTTTTTAAGTAAGTATTCTTTCAATATTCGTAAAATGTTTAAAACAAAAAATAAATGCACAAACTTTATTATGATGTCGGTTGAATTTGTGACTTTCGTTTTTCTTTTAAAACGAATTTTAATACATGTATTTCGATGTGCATTTTCGTAAAGGAAGATTACAGAATACTCCACCACTTCATGTGTTTTTGGTTGAATCAGCTACCAGGGATTTCAAAGTTTTGGTCGATTATCTAGGTTTCTGGGGCAACATTTTCAATATCTTGCCTAGTGAAATCATTGTAGAAAGTCCATCATGTGACGTTACAACCATAATTGTTTTATTACAATTCTGGTTGTAACACAGTTTTACTCTGCCTTACTACATTCGGTGACATGGATTCTAAGTCGTAATAAAGTGAAAATAAATTGGGGAGAAGACAAAGATGAAAGAAAGAAAATAAGAAAGAAGACAGACAGAGAGGCATCAAATGAAATTTAATTTGCTGTAAAAGTATTCAAATAATAAAGATTGTATGCCGGAAAAAGTTAGATCATTAATGTATAGGTTCAGATTGGCATTAGGTCCTCAGGCAACTGCAATTGTCGGGAACTCGGCAGCACCTCCTTTCAGCAAAAAATGCAATTGGCAAATCGTATCTTCATAGTAAAATTTTCTATCAAAAGGACTCAAGAAAAGGGAAAATTTACCTCCAGAAAGAGTTTCAAAATGATAGTTAACTTGAAGATGCCGTTATACAGTTCTTAAATATGAAATAAATACTCTGTCGTAGTAGAAATTAAAAAAAAAAGTTAACTGCTGTCTTAGGCAACGATAGAAGTTAAACAATTTTCCAAATTATCTGAAATTTTGTAAACCTAGAACAGAAGAAATTCTGCATAAAAACTTAATAACAGCACATGCTAAAATAAGCTTGCAAACATTCGGAACTTGCTGAATACATTTATAAAGTCGACAAGAATGTCACACTTACTGCTAGATCAATAAAGATTGCGGCAACAGTAAAACAAATACAGATTGAAAATATGATTAAAATAACTATTACTTTCTGACTTCTAGTCAAAATGCAATTAACAGCCATCACTGAGATAAATTTCAAAAATCTCATAACAGCGCCATGTCTAATTTTATGAACTGCACTTTCATGTGTTTCAAATATCATTTTTCAACTATCTCTGGCATTGTTAAAACTATTCTTGAATTATCTGAAACGTCTATGACACACTCTTCCAAAATAAATTAATACCGAAACGTCATTTCAGCCGACTTATAGCGTAATGTGATGATCTCGACCAGCCTCAATATCTCGTTGCTATGGAGAACAAGAAAAATAGCACAAAGAATCTGTCTACATTCTGAATTATTTGCATAATCATTCGACCATAAACAGTCATAACATTTTACACTTCTGAAATTCTCCAGAGAATATTTCGACAACATGGCTTCCAGATTGAATCCGATGAGAAGATCTTACTTTGAAATTATAATGTTCAAGATATGGCAAAAGTTTCTCTATTGCAAAAGTTTGGTCACTTTCACTCTCTTTACAGAAAAATAGAAATATAACATACTCCGTAGCTGTATTTTGAAAACGATGGAATAAGTGTATTTGAATGTGTTATTTCTACACCATTGTTTAACTTAAACCGCAAGATGTCCAAAATTTGATGCATGTAGTCTTGTCTAACGCCTTTTCATCAACCTTGTAAAACTTTTAAATACTAAAAAAACAGTAGTCAAATGGCGACGTAAACAAAAGAACAAAGTCAATATTTGTAAGAATAGTTTCTGAAATCTTCTCCCTAACATTTACTGCGTAAGCATTCTGCGTGCATTGTGATCAGGTACCTAGAAGGTGCCCTCATTAAAATTAAAAATTTGCTTTCTTCCATTAAACGACTTCACCATGAGCTCTACTTTCCGTAGAGTTTTGATTTTGCTGTAAATATTGCAGAAGCCAAAACTTTTCACTACAAGCAAAAACCTGTCTTTTACATTGACTCTATGGCATTTAACTGACTTAACCAAACAGCTTTATCTGTTGTAGTTGAAACTAGTAATCTATTTCATAGTCAAAACCGAAATAAAAACGTATTCCCGACACAAAAGTTCGTTTCCGAAAAGAAATCTTATACCTTTTACTAGTATTCGTCTTAATTTCCTCTGCGCCTTTCATCCAAATGAAAACAATGTCATTTATTGAATCATTCTTGGCCTCAGTGCCCGTAAATGTAACGTACTCTCCAGCTGTTGCTGAACAAATCTTGACTCCCTTTTTACTATAATTCTCTACACCGTAGCTTTGATTTCTTACTGGCAAAAGGTTTTACAACGTAGCACATTTTCTTACACCATTTCCGTCTAAAATAGGTGACGACTTATAATTAACCTAACCTTCATTCACATTAAATTTTGACAAAAAACCTTCATTCCACACCAACCAGATACTCAAAGAGCATTGTGCTAAAACATAAATATTTAAAGACTTTATTACATACTAGAGAATGGTTAACATAGGTGTCTGGACACTTCTTAAATCGTATACAAGGAAACAGTCAAACAGAAAAAGATACATTTTCCTATAAATGGTAGGAAAGACGATCAATGTAGTAAGTATTAAAACTGATTCCCGAAACGTCATAATCCAAAACAGTGGCGATATAACAAGAACATTTATACAAGCAATTGAAAGTAGAAGAATTCTGCGCTCTCGTGGCGTATATGTAAGCAAATCCATTCCTCTCTCAGCAGCCATAGAGAGAGCTACCATATCTAGACTTAATGTACGGGTAATTAGGTAAACATAAAATATGCCAAAAAGTATTGCAACTCCACTATGGCGCGAATGGACGTTATTAAAAGCTGCAAAAAATATCCAAAACAGTATTTCACATCCATGAGTAATAAGTATTCCAGTATGGCGTAGAGGCATGGGGCTTCTGAGAAATTTCATTATCTTTGACATCTTTATTATTTTATTTGGCCTTTCTTATTGTTAAACTGGATGAATTCAGATCCTTAAAATAAAACACATACACCGTTAAATAAATCTCATGAAAACAAATGATATATCGTTAACACTATAGCCTACCTGAAACAAAGTCTAAGGTCTACAAACACACTGTGAAACGTGCAACCAAGAAAGTAACTGAATACATAAGCCATATGGATCACGAGCTTTCATTGGAGGTTTTAATATATAAATGACAGAAAGGTTTAAGATAATTATCTACCACTTAACAGAAATCTTTGCTCATATTAAAGTTAGAATAATTTAAAATTATAATATAATGTGTTCGTGTTGTCAAAATAATGACATATAAAACTGCTGTTCCTACCTGAGCTGTCCGATAAAAGAATCCTTTGTTATGTGCAAAACATACCACACAATCTAAAAAAATGACGCAAATAAAAACAAAATGAAAAAAAAAAAAAAATACTATATATTATACACTACAGCTGGCGTTGTAGTGTGCAGGGGAGGCAACTATGCAACAGACGTATCTATATCGGGTATAAAGCCTTCTCAATGTTTAGATTCCACTTACCTTTTTTATCCTAGAGTATATATATCGCCTTAATCCGACAAAAGAGAGAACGCCGTGGTGACGCACGGTATTATATTCGGTTACACCCTTTATGCTGCTTTTGAACTGTAAATTAAATGTCTAAAGTTTAATTTCTTAGGAATAAGCATTTTTTACACGGGATGACTGGCAGTTAGCCAATTAAATTAACCTTGTATTTACAAGTCCTGCATAGCGATTTATGCAGATACAGTTTGAAACAAATATACATTTGAAGTTTTGTAAAGACCATTAATTTTCTACATACATGTACTTCGATGTAATTTTTTAAACATAATTTAACATATGCAAATAATGATTACTTTTTAACTATAAATTTATCGTAAAACTTCTCAAGCATGCGGTAAGGATTATAAATTTGATCAATTCGAAAGCTTAACTCTTAGTTGAAATATTTTAACACGTTTTTTATACAAGTATATAATTGTTGACTGAAACTGACTCGACAAAGGTCAACCATCTTGTATTTGAAAATACCTCGGAGTCACGAAGCGAAACGGGCACAACAATAGATTACTTTCAAGTTTACCAAGATTTTAATGGACACAATTTTATCATCACGTGGCCTTCGGGATACAAATTTCACTAGAATATCCCTGTTTGCTTTATTTGCTTTGACTTTACCAACACGGTGTGACACAGAAATATCTGACTTTGACATAGGACTACCTATGGCAGAAGCCATTTTAAGCACAAATTCATCAGTATCGACAACATCTTCATCCTGAATTTCAGGAACACTAGATATCCTCACACTATTACGGCGACTATACTGCTCAGCTGCATCAGCTTTGAGTTCAAGAGAAATAATTTTGTCTTGAAGCTCATGAATTTCAATTTTGAGATGTTCATTTTCCAGAGTGAGGCGGTTAATTTCGGTTTGAAGACCATCCACAACACCTTTAACAATATTATCAACTACATTATTGATCTGAGTATTGATTTCTTCCTGCATGGAACTTTTCAATGCGCTAGCTATCGCATGTATGGTAGATTGATCTAGATATACAGTGGTTGTGGAAGCGTGGGAAGCCATATCAGATTTCAAAAACACACAATCTGGTGATTCAGAAATGTCTGATGGAGAGTCGTTAGTTTTATTTTTCTTTGGTTCGGAAAGATCAATGGGTGAGGACAGGTCACGCTTTTTACTAATTGAAAATGGTGTCGAAACACCCTCACTATTCATAGCAGAATATAGAAACTATGATACGCTACCTTTTTTATTCAGTTTATGTGTATTTTGTTCAAATGAAAAAAAAAATCCAGCTTTTCTCGATTTTCACGATTTCCACGAGTTTTCATGAACAACAAAGAACACTCAAACAGAAATTGTTTACAGAGTTTTGGTCATTTTATAGCTAACAAATCCACATTTCTTTCAGTAACAAGAAAGATTTATAAATCCATTTCAATATATTTCAGCCTTCATGTAATGACAAAAACTACATTATTTCACCATTTTTTCTCAGAGCACTTTGAAAACAAAACACCCGCCATTGTACCGGATTCAAAAAATCGTAATTCTTAATGTGATTCATGTATGTGCAGTAATACCTCTCATATTTCATTGATGTTGTCAGTAGCTTTCTTGTACTCATTATTTTAAAGAATGTTTCTCTTCTCATTAAATCTTCCTCTGTTTTTAATATTTTTAGCTTTTAATTCATTTTTTCTTACAACTGAATCAATTTTCAGGAAGTAGGAAGTTAAAATTGTTGTGTATTGTCTTATTGTTTAATTGATATAGATTTATCTCGAGTGTCTGTCAGGAGTAAATGTATTCGACGTAATGTTTATACAATTAAAATGGTATGATAGATGTTAACAAAGTTGACAAATGTGTTTTTCATTAGTTTGCTTTCTTTCTTCATTCTCAATTACTCATACATATAATTTTAATTGTTTGGCTTGCAGTATTCTTTTGATTGTGTTGTTATTTTGTTTATATTTCTGAAGGCCATGTTGTAAATAAGGTTTTTGATTTCATTGAATGTCTTAACATGTAACCTTCGAAACAATAAAAATATTATTATTATCATTGTTATTAAATCAATGAAAATACAAATTACATACGTAGAAATCAAAGTATCGACACTCGAGACCAAATGCACAGAAATTGAAAGGTCAGTGACATTTATAAATGACAAATACGAAATACAAAAAAAGAATAAGCTAAATCAAAGAAAGATCTGGAAAAAAAACTTCCCAATCAAGGTACCACAATTGATAGAAATATTAGCTATACCAGAAAAGACAAGGACAAGCTGTTAGATCTTGAAGCAAGGTCGATGAGAGAAAATCTTTTGCAGATTTCAAGAGCCAAGAAGGCCACCGGAAAATGAAACACGAAATCCAGATGAATGCAAACAAATGGTTAGATCTCTTATTAAGGACTCATTGAATATAGACTCAACCGATACGTTTCTTGACAGATTACACACATTAGGAAGCGAACGTGCAAACAATGCATTACGTTTGTGAAAAATTCACAGATCATAAAAAGGTCAGACTTAAGTCGTACGATGAGGAAATAAGAGAAACTCTAAAAGCAAATAAGACGTGAAGACTCAAGCATAAGAGCAATATCGAGAGTGGAAAAATATTGAAAAACAAAAACAAAAAAAACACAAGTTAAAAATATAAAGATAGAGCAGAATGCGCACATTGTTTGAAACAGACTAAATGTAAACAACGAAGTATTAGAAAGGTACACAGATATATCAGAAAGAAATCAAAATTAAATGCTCTGGGTTTAATTATGTAATAATCTCTTTGATTTCAACGAAAATGTTTATTTTTGTTGTACGTATATACACAGACGTTCCTGATAAATAACACCAACCAATTCATTGCCAATTAACACGGCTGATTTTGATGTTTATAACGAAATTGAGTCTGACATTGAGAAATACAAAAATACAGGCAAATGCTTTATATTTGGAGATTTTAGTAGTCGAACATCAATTATATCTGTTGTTTTAGATTATGATGCTTATATTGATCACGATGAAAATCTGCTAAACAACTTAAACATACCGCCACGTGTTTCTAAAGATAGAATTATACATAAAGATTGAACTGTGTCCATCAACCTCTTTTATAAAGGTATCGGGCGGTTATGCAATGATAAAGACTTTCCAGTCATTGAATGAGTCCGGTACTGTTGAATGTTTACTTATACATATTGATGATTTTGATATAATGTCTTACTTTAACATGGTGCAAAACATAGAACGAATTTCAAGATCTGTATATTTGTTTAGAATTTGTTTGGAAACTCCAATGACAAAGCATACAAATGCTATTATACCAACTTCGTGTTTGTTGTTGTTGCTGTTTTTCCTATTTCTTCTTCTTTATTTTTTGAGGTGGCGGGGGTGGGGTCCTAAATAACTCTTGATTCTTAGCTGATAACATGCAACGTGCTCAAATGTTCTTATTCAATATGTTGCAACACGATAATATGCAACGTCAACCTTGTCACAAAAAACAGTAATCGTCTGGAGAACTGTTTATCGTGGTTCCATGATGCATGACTGTGTTAAATGCATTTATGAGAGGATCTAGAATTTACAAAAAGAACAAAAAAAGATTGCAAAAGCACCTCGCGGTTTTCCTAGGATCTGACTTTGTGACCTAGTTTTTTAACCCAACGTGACCCATATATAAAGGATCCTAGAAGCCTTTAAGCCAACCATTCTGACAAAGACGACAAATGATATTTGATTTGAAAATTTAACCTCTAGAATGTTTTTATACCTTTTCTAGGATCTAACCTGGTGGCCTAGTTTTTGATCCCAAATGATCGATATATATTAAGCACCTCAAAGTCATCAAGACAAACATGCCGACTAATTTTCAAGATATGAAGTTTGAAATTGTGGCTTCCAGAGTGCTCATTTACCTAAGGATTTACCTTGATTTTACCTGTTGACTTAGACTTTGAACCTACATAACCTTTATATAAAAGGAACATAGAAATTATTAAGACAAACATTTTGACAAAGTTAAACAGCGATTGGATACGATTTGTGGCCTTTACACTATTCACAAGGAATGTGGCTAAAAGCAGCTATTTTTGCCATTCCAAGGGTCATTAATCACAGACCCATGGTGCGGTACTGTTGAATTTTGAAAGGAACCAACATGTTTTAGACATACAAGTTGTTTGCAAGTTTGGCGAAAAGCATGGTAAAAAATGTGATCTCTGTCGTGTATAAGAAATTGTGGAAGGACGGACGACATCTATTCAGAAAAGCTCAACTTGTCGCTTCATAAAAGGTGACCTAATAAAAACAAAACGTTAACGAAAGAAACAAAAATATAACGAACAAGAAAACATAACCTGCATTTCTTAAGTAAATCTCAACCGCGAAAGTTTTGGAAGAAAATAAAACAGCAATATGCAACAAATACAAACGAGGCAGAAACTTTAAATATTTACGAATTATATGGCAATTCCAGGTCGCTGTACTATACAGATACTGTAAATTCAAACACTGGTTGGACTCAAAATTAACCGACTGTATTTTTTATAAAGAAAGAAGTATAACAGAAGTTAAAATTGTCATACTTTTGCAAAACAATAATTAAAGCGACTGACTCACAGATGGGCCGACGATGAAAACAAATAGCTGTAGTTGTGAAGAACATATCTAAACTATGTTACTGACTCATTATTGTTTCAGAAAAAAACATCACAATATAAAGTTTTACAAATTTTTATCGGTACAAAATTTACCCCGTTAGTCACTGGGTAGATATATCATTAATTTTGACCGCTCTTGGATGTGGCTCAGTGGGTGTGGATCGTCGCTCTATATTTTACTGACCGAAAGGGTATGCCATTGGGTATTATTTCTATAGTAAATTAACTTCTCTTAACATTTAAAGAAAAAGATATCAGCTAAATTTTGTGAGTCAGTCGCTTTAAGGTAATGGAGAAGACACACTTATAGCTGAAATATAAAACATTTTCGTTCGATGAATTCGAACCATATATATAAAGTATTCGAAACAGGTCAATCTATTAGTTTGGGATCAGATATTTTTAAATACCAATTCATATGACTGGAGATGCTGAAGACGCGAATATTTTTAATACCAAGTTCTATTCAGTAGACTAACTGAATGGTCTTTAAAAACGAAAACAAAATCAATATGGATTCTAAAAAAGGAAGTTCACTGTAGACTGCAATTTCATACTACATTCATATATTGCTAAAAGGATATCAAACAAGAAATCTTTATCGCACCTTCATAGATTTTCAGAAATGTTTTGACATACTAGAACGACATTTTATTAGAAATTGTCAAAATAAGCTGGAAATTAAATGCAGTTGAAAATATATAAAGCTCGGTTAACTCAGCAGTAAGATAATTATCAAAAACTCTTGCCATTCTTCAAACCGAACATAAGGGAATTACTTATTATTTCTAAATTTCGTTATTAATCTTCTAACTAAAATCAACGGCAAAATCGGCAAGTCGTGTTAAAGTAGAATGAAAACAATACATATTCCATTGAATAAAATTCTATGTCCACATAAATCAACATCAAACTTAAAATTCCAAACCCTCTTAATGTTTAGGTATATTTACATATATTGTCACGTGTCCTAGTTTTTCGTTTACTCGTTCTGACGAGGTCGGTTGTGAGCCGCCAAGCTACATTGTTTGTAATTCAAGATTCCATATCTTTTGTCCACCTCATGTTTAACTTAAGAGGGTGTTAAAGTACTTAATAATTTCCACCTTGTCTTACGAGGCAGAAATGCTTTAATTTAAGCAGTCAATAGTTTTGAAAAACTCCCTTCCGGTTTTAATGATTCTAGCTTTTGCAATCAGCTCTGTTTCGCCAAAAATAAGCTTCATTTCGAAGCCTTTGTCTTCCAAAGTTTCACCTTCTGGATGCATGACTACAAACATACCCAGTAGTTTACAGACCTTGTCAGTTGTGTAACGTGGACAGGGATCAGCTGCTGTGCTATATATAGCGACAACAGTCCTTTCCTTATGAATCGGATTATAATATCTCTTCTTCTCATACCCTACTGGTACAGTATCCCCAGCATAAACGAAAGTAGAAAATCTGTCTGAAGCCATTGGTTTCCCATTTATGAAACAAAGTTTAAAAGGCATGTCTACTGAAATATCAAATTTGCTAGTGACGGAAATGCCATATGTTAAAGTCATAACTCTAGCAGACACAAGAGAAGGATCATGTCCATATCTCACAGCACCTTTTAGAACAGCCAGACCAGCTTCCTTTGGTACAAGCAGCCGATGTGCAGGAAAACTGATCTCTATTTTGTCTTGGACGTACTGACTTTCTCCAAAGCCACCAACAAGAAGTATTGAGCCTACCCAAGTCCCCATTTCAGCCAGAATATCTTTGGCATGCTCTACAACACTATCAACCGGATTATCAAACCAGTTCTTGATAACTGAGGCATTTATTCGCATTTTGTCCCTTTTAATCGAGATTTTATCCCCCAAATGTAATGAAGCAAGTCTCTCTTCTAATGATCTGTCCTCTTCTTCTTCCGACAACCTCTTCAAATCTGCAGATATTCGAAATGTCATTAGTTCGTTTTTGTCAAACCAAACAATTTTTTTCCTCGTTTCAAACTCTCTGAGTAAATCAAAGTAGTCTGCCAATTCTTCTGTTTTGAGTTTTTCTATTGCAGTTTTTCCAAACAACTTTTCGAGAAACTGCAAGTAGTTGTTGTCAACAACCATTCCTCCCCATGGACCACCGCTTGCTTTATGCAGTTCCTTTAATGTTCCGTCCTCATTCTTTTCATGAACAGATATATCTGCAGTACCACCTTTAGGTAACAAATACATAACATGGTATTATAACAGAACTTTCATTTTTTACATTCTTTAGTTCAAACGTTGGCAGGTTACTAGTGTTTCTTGAAAAATACAATATATTGAAATATATCGAAATGCATGATGATTATTGGATTTTTAAACGAAAAATGTACCCATACGACACAGGTGAATGTTTATAGAGCAGAATTTATAATTTTGTATACACTTGACACTTCATCACTTCATCATATGTTTTCTGTTATCTTTGTTTGAAACAGAGTCACTGCATGGTGACGGAGTGTGTGGCATTTCTGGAGTCAACAACATTAATGTAAAACAGAAAGGTAGAAAACACGTTCAACTTAGAAAAGGTATTCGTTTATTGCTCATAACCATGAACTTATAAAGGAATCATTAGGCAAAGTTCAACGATGCATTGAGACTGAAGCTTCTGATGTATGGAATAGGCTCATATGTGCCACACTCACCATAGTGAGCATTTTCACTCCGAAACACCTCAGAGGTTTAACACGATATAATTCATAGAGATAGGGCGTTTTCATTTATGTTTAGATTTTACCATTGATTATTAAGTCTCGTATTAATCTCATACAGAAAAAAATCTATCTATTTCATACTTTCCTGTGTTTTTTTATGAAAAAAGCTGAGAACAATTTCACAAACCCGTTGTGCACCCATTAGCTGTACGGATCCTGTCCTTGACCCAGTAACTTCAAACCCTACCTAAGGGTAGATGTCCTCGCACATTATCTACGTTATCTATGTACCAAATATTTCAGATATCGATCAAGAAATGAAGACTCTATGGTGAAAGTACGAACATCTATTTTTAGCCGTCGTGATCTTGACTAAATATGTAAGACATCCATCAATGATAATCAAAGCTCTATGACAAGAATTTGATGTCTATGTTTTGCCTTGGTGACCCAGGGGTAGGGCCAATTTTAACCCAAGGGCCAAGATTTGAACAATCTTTGTGGAGGTCTGCTAGGCCATCTTACACAGCAAATATCTTAACAATAGGCCTTTTAGTAACTGACAATAAGTTTTTTTTCTATGCAAGTCATTACAAAAATCGAGTGATCCCTGATTTTGGGTCATTTTTTTTAACACAAGAGCACTATTTGAACAATCATGGTATAGCACTCCTAGATGATGCTCTATGTAAAATATCTAAGAACCAGGATTTCTGGTTTCATAGAACAAGTTAAATCAAGTGACCCATGTAGATGTTGCCTGAATGCAAAATATAAAATCCTAAACTGTAGCAGTGTCAGACAAGAAAACTTTTTCCTATATATGCCTTGATATAAACAACTGACCACGGGGCGTGGTCAAAATTTGACCCCAAGGACATAATTTAAAAAAAAAAATGTAAGAGGCCCATTAGACAATAATTTCTGCTCAATTAAAAAATTTTGAGCTCTGTGGTTCCAGAGAAGAAGATCCATATTTTTTTCTTTGTAAAACATGTAACACTTAGGGCGTGGCCTAAAAGTCCCGATTCCTTTGGCATTATATTATATTTTTTTCCGGTAAAAACCTTCTTCAAGTATTTAGCAGACATACTTTTGTTGTTGTTGTTTGTTTACTTACATGTACTTTGTATAAAGTCCCGATTCCTCTGGCATTATATTATATTTTTTCCGGTATAAACCTTCTTCAAGTATTTAGCAGACATACTTTTGTTGTTGTTGTTTGTTTACTTACATGTACTTTGTTTGTAAACAAATGAAGAGAGGCTACTGTGTAGATAAGTGAATGAGGTGTACTTTGGGGGAATATGTAGTACGACACAGTGAAAATTATCTTTTATAAAGTTCACTTGTGGTTTATCAGAATATTATACACTGTTAAATTGCAATAAAACACTGAAAAGTATGAAATGAAAAAGACTTTTGTTTACAGCTATCATTTCTACGTAAATGACATAAAAGTGCTGGCAAACGTTAATACAATGGATAATAAAACATAATGCATTACAACCCCTAGATGCAAAGAATGACATAAATACCAGCAAGACTAATACTCTAATTAAATTTTTAAACAAATAGCAAAACTGATTCCTGCGAAAAAAAATCTGATAAAACATGCTGTATTATGATATAGCTGTAGTCAGTAAATCCTGCACCATAAGTGTATATTTTTTTCTAAATGAACCAAATCAATATTACCCCAAGATAGGTTTCAAAGACATATTTGTTTTTCATTCGATGTTTGTTTTAAACGGGCTTGGTTCACAAAATTCTAATCCAGTCCCTTTTAATCGCTCCAGAGCATTAGAAACAGCGACGAAAGAAATATGTTTAAAATAAAGTTTAATACATAAAACTACCTTACCTCCGAGATCTATAACCATGTACTTGGTTCCAGATCCAGATAGAGCCGCTTTTGCTCCGTCTGTAGAGATCTGACACCAGATAGATGCAGCCTCGGGTTCTCGAGCAAGCTTCAGGCGATTTGTATCCACACCAGCCTACGGAAAGACAAAGGTCAGTTGAATTCAAACAACTGTCTTTGCGATGATTCTATCATAAAATCTTTGTCTGGTGTAAGCAATATTCTGACTCCTGTGGAATAATGACTACTCATTGAAAATGTGACATTATGATCAACACCTTAAATTGAATAAATTGTACGGCGCGCACGTCTACACTAAGATTGACCCCTTAAGTAAAATTACAGTAAAACCACTCACATGCATGCTATTATATATGTGTACCTGTTCCTTCAAGAGATTCATGCGGATAGGAAAAGTTGTCCTGACACATAAACGTAAATAAGTGCAAAAACTCCTGAAAAAACCAGTCAACGGAAAAATCCTTACATCATACAAAACTACACTTGGTACTTAATATTTCTTTTAGGTTTTCAGAAAATCCTACGATAATGTAGCAGGAGTAGTGCTGACAAAAGATAAAAAATTAAAAGTCTATGAAGTCCCAAAACTCATTCAAATGTAACAATCATTCAAGCAAAAAAAGTCGGGACAATATGCATAATTACACTAGGCACCGAACATTTCAATGAAGTTTCATTAAAATCTGACAATTAATGTAGTGGTAGTTGCTCTGACAAAACTCAAAATGAAAAATCCATAAAGCAGAAAAAGTAAAATTATGAATAACTACACTAGACACTGTACATTTCTATGAAGTTTCATTAATATCCGATGATGAATGTAGGAGGAATCAAGCAGAAAAAAGGTGACAATATCCACAACTACACTATGCTTTTATTTTTTCATAAGGTTTCTTGAATTCAAATCATGCATGCAGGAGGAGTTGTGCTGACAACAACTGTAACAGACAGACAGCCACACAGACGGACGGAGAGACATGGATAAAATCAACATGTCTCCCAACCACTTCGTAGGGGGAGGCATAATTACCTTTATCGCAGCCTCTCTCATAAACTGCTTTGCATTGTCATTCCATATTGCAGGCACGGTCATAACATATCTTATATCTGTCTCTTCTATACCCGTTGTTTGTCTGTTGAGTTGCTCAAAAAGATGATCTTTCAAGTAGCGTATGGACATAGAAAATATCGTTAACGCTGGCATTTTCTTTCCATTTATGTCTTCAACTGTTGTCACCCGTGAGAGTTCCTTTAAGACGACACAAAAATCTAAGTATAACAAAAAACTCATTCTTCAGTTGGAAATAATGTTTTAAACTGCCAAAAAAGTACTCATATACATTTAAACTAAATGTTACATTACTATACAATGTTTAAGGCATTTATGTGTTTAAAAATCTCGTAATGAAGACCTATAGACCCTATTTCTTCCTGCCAATATTTATTGAGAAATATTTGTTAGTATAGGCTACCAAATCGACTGTATGGGTGAAAGAAAGAGACGGCGTAAATGCGCTTCGAAGTGGTGATTCACAGGACATATCTTAAAAATAACTTTCTGCCATCTTAACCAAAACACATAAAACAGACTAAAATACAGTATCAAGAATCAGCTAGTATATCAATTATAATGACTGAATTTCAGAAAGCGGTCTTACCTCGTTGTTATGCAGAAGCATTTTGAACCTCCGAAAGAATAGCCAACCTTCATGTTCTTTATCTTCTGCAAGCCTTGTATAGCTATCTTCAGCTTCAAACCCAAACGAGTGAAACTTCTTATCTGGACTTAACAATAGACAGGTTGGTGTCTTCAAAGATATCAGCTTTTCAGATCCCGCAGTCCAGTTTTGGTTGGTTTGGACATTCTCTGGATTGTCGCGGAATGAGAAGGCATACCCACTGTATGTCGTCCCAAAATCAAAGGCCGCGACAAGAAGATATTGAGACTCCGACTCCGCCATCTTTTCTGTAAATATAATTTTCATTTGATGGATAGGCGTATTTACTCTCTTGCAAACCAGTATTATTTACATTTATGAAGGTACGGAACGGTACGGCTCTGCCATGGAGACTGGCATACATTAACAATAAAAAAAACAAAAACAAAAGCTAAGTTAATTTAATGAAATTTGTGGTAAATAGCTGTTTTGGTTAAATTGTCCGTAATTTAAGCTGACGTTAGAATGTTTCACTGTGTTCAGGTAACTTGTGCGGCAGTTTCCTTGGGGTTGATGGAATTATCCCCCTCCAGTCCAAACCCCCATTCCCCCAAAATCTATTTTATTGTGATTTAATACAAATGTAAATAAACCTTAGCAGGACAATTAGAAAGGTTGCTCAACGTATATCATTCCATGGCGGTAATACAGATTTATCCACTATTTACTTTAGCTGTGGCCCTTTATTAAGATATATTTTGCTAGTTAGCTAAACACGACATGTAGTGCTTATTGTAAGCTAATGTGATCGGGTTTGTCCGTCATGCTTCAACAAATTGTTTTAAATGACATCTCCTTTTGAACCTCGTGGACAAAGTGAATTATATTATGCAGGGTTGTTCCTTGTATTAGGGTCTACTCAAGTAATTAAAGTATTTTTAATGAGGGCCATGACGGCCTTGGATCGCTCACCTGAATTCTTTTGCTTTGGGTCTGCTGTTGAGCAAACGTCAGAAGCTTTTTAAATATTCTCCTTATATAAATTTATATGAATTTAAGTTACCCCATGGTAGAGCCAGTTTTCACCCAAGGAGCATAATTTGAACAAACTTTGTAGAGGATCTCTAGCTGATGCTCCGAGAAACATGTCTAAGTTCTAGCCATTGTGGTTTCAAACAAGAAGATATTTTAGTCCCTCTTTTATAAGCCTATGTAAAATCAAGTGACCGCGGTACAAGGCTATCAACAACTGAATGGGCAATTTTTGAACAATCTTAGTAGAGAACCTCCAGATGATGCTTCATGCTGAATATCTTAGGTCTAAAACTGATGGTTTCTCACAAGAAAATTTGTAAATATTAAATATTTCGCAAAAATAGGACCCAAAATGGGGCCAATTCTGACCCCAGGGACATAATTTGAATAAACGTGGTACAGGACCTCTAGCTGCTGCTCTATGGAAAATTTATACATTCTAAGTCTTACGGTTTAAAACAAAATGATTTCTAAGTCCTTCCTATATAAACTTATGTAAAATCAAGTGACCTGGGGCAAGGCTATCAAGAAACCCAGGGACATTATTTGAACAATTTTTGAACACAACGTTAACCTTGAGCTGATGCTCCATGTAAAAAGAATACTTTTGGCTTTGTGGTTTCAGACAAGAATAATTTTTTAAGTTTTCTCTATATAAGTCTATTAAGTGAACCGCGGAGAATTGAACACACTTGATAGAGGTCCACTAGACAATGCTACATTCCAAATCTTAAAGCTCAGGTCCTTTTATTTATAAGAAGGTTTTCAAAGTGTTTCATTTATGTTTCCGTGGCAATCAGAGTTCTTGATAGATTTCAATTCTTTGAACAACTTCTTGTCTGAAACTTCAAAGTGTCGTTGCATGAGGTATTGCCTGGCAGACCTACAACTATAATATTCAAATTTTGATCCGTGATTTTAGTATTCGCCCATATCCCGGCGCTCAGATGGTTAACATAGATCAATAAAGACAGACTTTTAAAAGATTTTGTGAAAAACCAAGAGACCGTAACTTGTGAAATTTCAATCACGATTGTTTAAGGTATTCTTCTATGGGTCATAATCGGCTTCATACTAGGGGCCACATGTTTTACAAAGAAATATTTCAAAACCGTTAAACCTGTTCTTGTCTGAAGCCACAGTAGCTAGAGCTCCGAAATGTTGCATTAATCACTGCCTAGTAGACCTCAACCACGTCCGTCTTTCAAACTTACCTCGGTGGTCTTTTTAGCTCTACCAAAGACCCTAAACTTACATTAAAACAATTCCTAAAGATTTTCTTATATGAAACTTAGTTGAGATTTATCAAACTGGTTATGCAACAAAATCTAGTAAACGTTTACCAAGATTGTTCAAATCGTGTCTCTTGTGATATTCAGCTGAAACAGGCCTCAAATATTTCACTCAAAGTTATAGACTATTAGAGAAAAATTTTCTTTAATGTTGAAAATAAACCCAGCACATCGCACATGTCTTTTATCAGTTACCTTCCGCTGATCAATTACGGGCACTCGTGGCCATGTTGTTTACTTTTCAGTGGCATACGAAACATCTGAACGTTGAAGTCCTTCTCTTAATCATAATTACTCCTGGTATGCCGGTTTTTATGTTTATTTCTAACGCAGTTCATACAAGTGATGAATCTGTTCATTTGGTGTTCAATAATATAATTGATACATTGGTGTATTACTTGAGAATTTTGCATCTGAGGCCTCAACCGTCAGAAGCAACTTTTTTTGCAGCAGCATCTCTAGACAACATTTCTTGACACGCACTGAAATATTAGGGCAACGACTGCGACCTCGGCTCTTACTAGACTGTTGTTGTGACATAAATCCTATACAGTAGAAGCCCTCCAAACCGGACCCCTCTAAAGCAGATCCCTTTCGCTAAATCGGCCGGTCCCAGTTTTGTGTCTATATTAATTACCCCGACAAACCGGATAACCCTGCACTCTGGATACCGGACAATTTTACAAAAGCAAAAGTCAGTTTCATCATAAATCTGCCTCTGAAACTGGTCATGGCTTCCTCTTAGTCAAAATCTGTGATGCATTTCCGACTTTAAAACTTTCATAAATCAAGTTCTGTGTAAAATAAAGAACATAAATGTTTCTTATTCCTTTTACATTCGGAGGCATTCATGGGTTCAAATTTCATTACTGAATATTGTTTGCTTGCAGCTTCTTACAGATGGTAGACACAAGCTTACACATTTCCTTTGACCGACAATTAAATACATTTTTGTACAAGATACTTTTTTCTTTGTTTTTCACTGCTTTAAAATGACCATTTAGTGTCAATTTTGTTACCAATTAAAAACTTGAAGGCAGCATAAAACATCAAACAAAATACTCTCGTATTGCATTGAACCATGGCAGTGGTGCAGCTTTCATCACAAAATGCATTCATTCAAAAACAGCAAACAACCCCTTTGTGGATCTCTGTTTCCAAATATAGAAAACCCCTCCAAACCAGATACTCCTCTAAACCGGACAAAATGCCTTGTCCAAAGCTCGACCGGTTTGAAAGGGTTTTACTCTAACTGTGTTAAGGTGCAGACTGATCAGTGTTAGTCGAGTTATGGTCTTTCATTTAAGTGAAGTTGGCTATATCTAACTTGTGCCATACAAAACTTAAATAAAAGTAGTTTATAAGAACAGAGTTTGTCTAAGTTAAACTAAGTCTAACAAATCTATTTTACCTGTGTTATATTTTCACCTCCAGTCCCTGAAATATCTGTTCCTGTTTATATTTTAGAAAATATCTGTCTATCTAAATTAAGTCACATGATCTGAAAGGTTAAAGGGCAAAAATAGTTACAATAATAATGCTAAAGTAGGCAGATCAGCGAAAAAGATCTTTTGCAGGTATATGGCATAATTATAGGGTTAACGCACGTTTTTTTCGTGTTATAACTTCTGCAGAATCCCGAGGGATGGTTGGTTCCCGAGCCCGTAGGGCTATTCTAGCATAAAATGATCTGGAAAAGACATGATTACGAAAAAAATAGTATAGTCGCCTTTAGGTTGTTATGGATGCGTGTTTTAAATATGCGTTCCAGGGCGACACGTCAACATGTTTCAACCTGTCGAGCGGCCATCTTGAAACTTAAAAAGTGTCGATTAAAGAAATATCTGGAAGGATTTCATGTGGATCTGGATTTAATCAGATAAAGTGGACGTACAAACTAAGTAAGCTCTGGGAATAACATATTCCGGGAACGGTGTCTCGGTGGTTAGCCTAAAATACTTGTCGTCCAATTGTTGCGCAGCGGGTCGAGTTGACCGCCACCATATTTGTATGACGGGTAGAGAAGGTTGAATGTGACAAAAATTTGCAACAATTAGCGTCCAAAATAGTTAGATTTTTATTTTTTCTTCGAAGTATCTTTCAAGAGTAAGTACTACTTTAATGTTTTATTTGTTTTGTTTTTCATTTTCGCTCCTTGATCACTCATTATTGAGGTGTGCAAACTGCCTAATTAGCCTTTATTTGTCAAGCGTAACGTCAAACGAGCCAAGTGTACTGTGATCAAATTCATTCAGGATTAAAGAGTAAACTGCAGTTTTTATGTGATAGTTTCTTTTCAAAGAACAAAAACCATTGTAATGTTATTACTAGCTTTAGAAGCTTGTTTGTTTTCTGGAAATTCGAAAATACATGATGAATTCAGCAAATTTAGTAGAATAATGGCTGCCACTTATCCCGTATACTAAAATATGCAAAACTTTTGCATAAATTTAGGCATACTAAATCTCTCTTTCAGATAGTAATGTGTCAGTATTCTTTCTCAACAAGGTACATATTTGACCATAGGCCATTTTTATTATCATTTTTTCATTCTGTGATGGTTAAAATGAGGATGTGTTTATGGGTCATTTTTTGTAATTTCATGATCATTTGAACAGCACATGCATGTATTCATACATGAATTGCTATGTTAAGTTGGTGTTCAGTGAGCTGCAAGTGTTTCCACTTGATTCATAAGCTTAACTTAAAAAAAAGCATTTTTGCATACGGTATAAATCTCACATTAGAGGTTTTCAGTACTTTATTATACTATATATAAAAGACTTACTCAGTGAACTCACGTGTAAAATGTTTTCGAAAATGCCCTAGCATATTTTAAAATATCAAAACAATATTTTTCTATGTTACATAGCGAACTTGTATAATAATCATACTGCAAATATAATCCAAAATTCAAGCTTTATTAATACATTAAAAAGTAGTATGCTTATAACAAATTCTGCAAATACAATTCAAAATTCAAGCAATATTTATAGGAATGCAAAATGCTTTAAAAATTCACTAGTTCTACTTCAAGTCGATCTAGGATTACGAATTAAGATAAGAAAGAAACAAAAAAACTCTGCAAAAACATCAAAATAACTTTGAATTTAAACAAAATTTTAAACATTTTAAAACTCACCTTTCAATATCTACGTTAATATCTACAGTTGTGCAAAATACACTGTTTAAGTTCTGTAAAATATTGACATAGCTTTAATTAAGAGTGCATTTAAATATATTTTTAACAAGCATACATGTAAGAAAAGCATACAACGAAATTTAATGATACCGTATGAATTTGACGACACCTGATTGGTTAAGACCATTCGTATTCGAAGCCGAATATACCGTGAGTATATGCAGTGAGCAATGGTCTTCAACTTCAACTTCAACTTAATACTGCCAAAAGTCAATACTGACTATACTAGGCAAAGAGCCACGACGCTTTCCCGATTTTTGATTGTATACTTATTCTCATTATTTTGTTTACACACACAAAAAAAAAAAAAAAAAAAAAAAACAGTAATCTTTTTTCTCGATTCAAAAATAGCAGTTATTTAATATTAACAGTCTCTAAGGCATGAGAATGTCCAGTTTCCAAGACAATGAAGAGAAATCCGAAATAAAACTTAATTTTGTGTGGTTAAGATGATATTTTTCTGAAATATCTGTATAAAAATCAAAAACAAATAGTGAACAAAAACAGGTTCGGTTTGTTTCAGGAATGTCACGGAAGAAGACGATGAAAGAGAACAGGGGCTCTTTAGGAGGGTATACAAATAAAAGAAATTGGTCATATTCTATGTAGAAAATAAACGAATTAGACCAAGTTTTGTTTTTAAAATAATCTGCGGTATTATAAATTCGTTATATAGACTCTTAGCAGGGTATACGGTCTCGTATATCCTTATATGATATACACCCTCCCATGGCGGCTCCGTTTAGATCAATTCGACTAAGCTATAACAGGCCGTATACACCGCCAAGAATCATAAGACTATTATTATTCTTCACTCCACCTCTTTATGTCTTTCTCATCGAATCAGCTTTGAATGCAATTTTATATGTATTTTTGCAACATTTTCAATAACAGACTTAGTAAAATCATTGTAGAAAGTCAGTCAAAGGAATCCCAATATATCAAACGAGCTAAGGAAAGAGGCAAAGTATAATTGGGTAGCGCTCCCTCGAACTAAATTTGCTTACATTTATAATATTTGAGCCTTTATCTTAACTGATGTATGAAAAAAAAAAAAAATTTCTCGTTATACAAAACCAACGTTTACTATTTTATAGAACACAATTATGAATAAAAAGTGTTTAACAATATTTCTTGAGTTTAATTATCACCGATACTGGTTGCCCATTCGACCGACGCCCCCTGGAGAGTTACGTTATTTTATGTTGTGGGGGATAGTACAAGGAACAGAAAGTATAAACGTCTCATCCGAAACACACTAAGTAAAAGCTCTGAAACTTAACATGTAGCATTGTCTTGAGAACTCGCAGATTGTTTGCCTTAGGCCGATTTTAGCTCCACTCGATTTACAAAGAAATACAAAAGAAAATCATTTTAAACATGTCTGGGACAAAAAGACCAAGAGTTCTAATGTTCTGCAACAAATATTATACAACATAGTTTTTTTCCAAATGTTTTTAAATAACAACCCTACCGTCATAATTGGCATCAATATGTGTGCAAAATATTTTGTAAAGACAAACTAAACAAATCTTCTTGTTGAAACATCACGGTGTCGGGTTGCATGAGGTATTGCCTGGCAGACCTACAGCTATACTATTCAAATTTTGATCACTGTTAAAATATTGGCCCCAATCCAAGTGCTCAGATGGTAAATGTAGATCAATAAAGACGGGTTTTTAAAAGACCTTGTCAGAAACCAAGAGACTGTGACTTCTGAAATTTGATAAGTAGCAACGCTTCAAGTGATATTCAATGACGATTGCCTAAGGTAGTCTCCAATTGTCATTCTCGGCTCCGTAGTAGGGGTCACATGTTTTACAAAGAAATATGTAAAAACAAAACGTTTAATCTGTTCTTCTCAGAATACTAAAATTTTGCATTAATCTTTGCCCTTTAGACCTTGGCCAAATCCTTTTATTCAAAATTACATCGGTGGTATTTTCAGCTCTAAGCAAGATCCAAAGACGTATATTAAAAAGAATTCTGAAAGATATTCTTGTCTGAAATTTAGTTGACATTTAAGAAACTGTTTATGCAGCACTGTCTAGCGAACGTTTACCATGATTGTTCAAATCATATCTCTTGTGATTTTCAGCTTTAACCGCGTTTCAAATATTTCACTTAAAAATATTGACATGCGGAAAAGCTTTTTCTTTAATGTTTAAAATGAACCCAGCACATTACACCTGTCACTCTATCAGTTACGCTCCGATCATTTATAAGGGGCAATTGTGGCGATGTTGTTTTTCTATTCAGGGGCATATGAAACATTTGATCGTTGAAATCCTTAGCTCGATATTAATTACTCCTGATAGACCGTGTTTTATGTATTACTTCAAGCGGTGTACATACACGTGGTATATCGGTTAAACTGATGTTCAATAATCTGAATGACACATTCATGTATTATTTGTGAATTTAGCATCCACGGCCTCAAGCGTCAGAAGCATTTTTTGCAGCCGCAACTCTAGAAAACATTGCTGTCCAGTTTCCGCCACATACCAAAATAATTTGGCAACGACCGCTACTTCGGCTCTTATTACACTGCTTTTGTCACATGCAATTGTTTTAGGTGCAGACTGATTCAGTGTTAATGGAGTTATGGTCTTTCATATAAGTGATATTGCCAATTTCTGACTTGTGTCAAACGAAACAGACAAAAAATCCTGACATTCATTCGTGACAATATTAAGGTATTAATATTATTAAGAATGTTAAATCATGTGACAGAGTATATATTCAAGTACAGATGGCTCCAGTATTATATAAGTTTAAGTGAACTATTTAAACTGGCTGCTTTGTTACTGTTGCATACAACTTTTAAATACATTGACTTTAATTTATAAATTTTAGATTATTCATTAATATGTGAAATTGGTGATGGTAGATCTATTAATTGAAAAGTAATATAGTACATCCTTTAAGAACATTTTATTCCCTGTCTAAGTTATGAATTATCTCACATTTGACATCAGTACATTTTGATGAGCTCTTTGTCTCAAAATAATGTTTTTGTTAATTTTCTGATACTTTCAAACACAATGAATTCTGAAACGTTTATTACATTGTTATTCGCTTAAAACTTTCTGTTGAGGTATTATGCTTTCTATTTTGGTTAACCTTGTCGATAACTTTATATACCTTCTCAAAACACTAAACAATGATATATCGTAAGTTACTTAGTAATTTAGTTTCAAAACCGAAATACTTATTGGCTGAGCATTTGTCAATAAATCCATTTGAAAATGCCTTTCTTAACAGAAATTAACATTTGCTGCCAATGGTTATTATCATGTCCAGTTCAAGTAAACTTCGGAATTCAAAATCAATTTCGAAACTTATACCTTTCCCTAAATGTTTGTTTCATATTTCATTTTCGTTTTCTTGAAATGTATCCACAATATTTCCAACAGCCAAAATATTGAATAGATGAATAACAGTGTAACACTTAAATAAAAGTATTTTTTGTCTAGGTTAAACTAAGTCTAGCAAATTTATTTTACCTGTTTTATATTTTCACTTCCAGTCGTAGCAAGATCACTTCCAGTTTAAATTTTAGGAAATATTTATCAACCTTTATTTAGTCTCATGATCTGAAAGGTAATAGGGTACAAATAGTTAAAACAATAAAGCTTGCGAGATCATTGCTATTTATAGTTTCCAATCACCTAATTTGCCGGCTGCTAAACCATTCTTTATTTATGACTGTGATATCCTTTAGAATCGAAGAATTCAGTATTTTTAAGCCTTCTTAGTTTAAAAGTCGCAAGTTTTAACCATTTGTTTTACTAAATTTGCATTAACAATTACCGCTCATAGGTTATTATTGCGTTAAGAGGTTTCCCAATCTTACACATGTAGAATGATGAAACAAAAAAAACAAAATTCAACAGAATGAGGCAGAAAGATTCACCTAAGGGTATATGTGGAAAAAATGCGGGAAAAATCTACATGATTTACATCCCTTGATGACAATGAAATCCGAAAGCGCCGCATGAACTACCCGTATAATTGGAGAAACACATTAGATTTGCAACTTATTTGAAACGTAATTGTCTTCGATAGTTCTCATTTACATATCTTTTGGCTTTACATATGGTCATTTAACATACTTTATATCAATTAATAGGAATGTTCCGTTATAAAACACAGAATAGTCAAAATTGAAGGAATCCAAATAATTAAAAATGTACTTACGGTTTAAAAATATCGGCATGACTTAACCAGTTTCAATCACGGTGGTAAAAACAACTCCAATCCGAAGTGCTTACCTTTTTTCAGATTGGTTGGTGAGTCTGTATTGAATAAGGCGATGTAACTCCCTGTAGTTCTTCAGTATGCGGCAAACACTTTCAACCCGGCGATGTTTTGTACCCAACAACCTTTTGAATGACTTTGATGGTCGAAAATATTCTTTTATAGACAAAAAATATCATTTAATTTGAATAATGCAGCATTTACACTCTATGTTACTTCAAAGGAGAAATTATAGACAGTATTTGGTCTCAAATACTTTTTAATGACTTGAACTGCAGATATTGTGTGTAGTAAAATTCTGCCCTTTTTTGGAATGGCAAATAATAAACATCGTCAAAAGTAAGACCCTTCACTTAATAACTTGAAACAAACGTATATCGGCTCTGCAACAGCAGACCTTTCAGAAAATGTATAATTATGACATATACATGCAAAAAAAATATTTTGCTGATCTGACTTAAAAAGCACAAATCACGAAGCATTTTTGCAAGCGTTATAAATTTCATATATGAGGTTTTCAGTACTTCAATATTCCTAAAATAAAACACTCACTCAGATGACCTTACCTGTAAAAGAATTCCGAAAATGCCCTTCCATATTAATATCAAATACATTTTCATTTCTATGTTATGTCTAGAGAAGTTTTATAATTGATCTTTTGCAAATATTATCCAAAATTAAAGCAATATTTATGAAAAAAAAAGATTCTTTTTACAAATTCACCAGTTCTATTTTACTTCGATCTAAGATGAAGAACTAAAACCAGAAAAATAGTAAATAACACACTGAAAACATTAAAATAACTTTGAATTTTAACTAAATTTTAATAATTATAGATCTCACTTTTAAATATCTACGTCATTTTCCTTACAGATTGTGCAAAATATACTGTTTCGATTCTGTGAAATATTAACGTAGATATATTTAAGAGTGCATTTTAATATATATTTTACAAGCATACATATAGGCAAAACATGCAACAGAATTTTATAAAACCGAATAAATTTGACGACATCTGATTGGTTAAGACCATTCGTATTCGAAGCCAAATATACTGTGAGTAAAACCCATATATACAGTGAGCTATGGTCATCCCTAAAGAGCAACGACGATTTTCGTTTCTGATTTAATACTCATTTAATACTCATTCGCATTGTTCTGTTTACGCACAAAACAAAAAAGCAGTAATCTTTTTTCTCGATTCATAAATTGAAATAACAGTTATTTCATATTAACAGTCTCTAAGGCATGAGTATGTCCAGTTTTCAAGACAATGAAGAGAAATCCGAAATATAAATTAATTTTGTGTGATTTAGATGATATCATTCTGAATCATCTGTATAAAAAACAAAAACAAATTGTGAGGAAAACAGGTTCGGTTGTTTCAGGAATGTCACGGAAGAAGACGAAGAAAGAGATCAGGGGCTCTTTAGGAGAGTATACAAATAAAAGAAATTGATCATATTCTATGTAGGAAATAAACAAAGTAGACTATGTTTCGTTTTTAAAATTACCTGCGGTATTATAAATTCATTATATAGACCTTGCAGGGTATACGGTGTCGTATGTCCTTATTTGATATATACCCTCGCATGGCGGCTCGGTTTAGATCAATTCGACTAAGCTATAAAAGGCCGTATACACCGCCAAGAATCAATAGAACTATTATTATTCTTCACTGCACCTCTTTATGTATTTCTCATCGAATGAGCTTTGAATGTTTCGTCGGTAATTTTAAATGTATTTTTGCAACATTTCAATAACAGACTTAGTAAAATCATTGTAGAAAGTCATTTCAAATACCTAAAATATATCAAACGAGCTAAAGAAAGAGGCAAAGTATAATTGGCGCTCCCTCAGAATAAATTTGCTTACAATAATAATATTAACCTATACTGATACACGTAAACAAAAAGAAACTCAGAAATTTTCTCGTTATACCATACACCAACAATTACTATTTTTACAGAAAACAATTATGAATAAAAAGAGTGTTCAACACTATTTCTTTAGTTTATTTATCACCGGTACGGGTTGCCCATACGACCGATGCCTCCTGGAGAGTTTAGTTATTTTATGCTGTGGTGAATAGTACAAGGAACAGAAAGCCTCCTATTCCAAAGGCACCTCTGGTTCTTTTACATGCTATGTGTAAACCACTGATACATAGGACTTTGGTTAAACATTTCATCCGAAAGACACTTAGTAAAATTAGTGGACACGCGGGATATCACGCTAAAGATCACTAGATTACCCGTTGATTGCGTTACCTCTGGACTAAAGATCCTCTCCTGTGTTGGTCGCGCCAAACCGCAAATGAATTTGGACTTACGTTCATAAATCTCAAGGAAATAATTTCAATATTAGTTTGTAAAATTGTGCACCTGATAATCTTGGTACAGACTTATGCAATGACCTTATAGCTACTTAATGAGTGAAAATTTACATTTATCTGACCTTGGTTCAAGAAACTAACAGAAGGAAGTTTAGCTGGATGATTTTACTTGTGGAAGAAAATACCTTAGTACTTCTTGGAGCAGAATGATCCAGCATCAGCATTCTTTCAGTCCTTTTATTTAGAGAAAGTCGACTTGATACTGTTAATTTGACTTGCACGTATCTTCAAAAATATTCGACTTACATTCACGAAACTTTAGACGAATATTCACAACATGAGACATAATGCATCTGAGTAATTCTACTGCAATTTTATCTACTTTAGTTTTCTGCCCTTTATTAAGTGATACTGTGCTGGTTAGCTCAACTGGGCATCTCCGTTTGAACCTCATTGTCAAAAATAATGAAAATATGCGGGAATGTTCCTTGTATAAAGGTTTATTCAAGTTATTTAATGTCAGGTAAATCAAAAAAGGCACAAAGCTCTGAAACTTAGCATGTACCATTGTCTTGAGAAGTCGCAGATTTTTAGCTCCGCTCGAATGGTCACGTCTTTAACAAAGAAATATCAAAAGAAAAATCATTAAAAAATGTCTGATTCTAAAGTTTTGAAACAAGTATTGTACAGCATAATACCCTTAACGTCAAAACTGGCATCAATATGTGTGTAAAGTGTTTCATATAGAGAAACTAACACATTTTCTGAAACTCAAAGTATCGTTGCCTGGCAGATCTACAGCTATAATATTTAAAATGAGATCACTTTGCTTAAATATTGGCCCTGATCCATGTGTTCAGATGGTTAAAGTGGATCAATAAAGACTGGTTTTTTTAAAGATCTTGTCAGAAACAAAGAGACTTTGACTTCTGAAATTTGATAGGTAGCAACGCTTCAAGTAAATTTCAATCACGATTTTTCTAAGGTAGTCTCCTATTTTCATTCTCGGCTCCATACTAGGGTCACATGTTTTACAACGAAATATACAAAAAAAACGTTAAATCTCTTCTTGTTAGAATTAAGAAATTTTGTATTAATCTTTGCCTTGTAGACCTTGACCAAGTCTTTTGATTCAAACTTACCTCGGTGGTATTTTCAGCTCTAAGCAAGAAAGTAAGACTAATATTAAAAAAAAAATCTTAAAGATCTTCTTGTCTGAAATTTAGTTGAAATTATTTATGCAACACAGTCTAGAGAACGTTTACCAAGCTTGTTCAAATAATGTCTCTTGTGATTTTTAGCTTAAACAGCGTTTCAAATATTTCACTTAGATATTGAAATGCAGAGAAGCTTTTTCTTTAATGTTTAAAACAAACCCAGCACATTGCTCTTGTCAATTTATGAGTTATCCTCCGATGATCTATAAGGGACAATTGTTGTCTTCTTTTTTAGGGGCATATGAAATATTTGATCGTTGAAGACATTCGCTCGATATTAATTACTCCTGGTAGGCAGTGTATCATGTATCATTTCAAGCGCAATACATACACGTGGTTTATCGATTCATCTGATGTTTAATAATCCAAATGACAGATTGGTGGATTATATGTGGATTTGGCATCCGTGACCTCAACCATCAGAAGCAATTATGTTTGCAGTCCAACTCTAGACAGCATTAATGTCCAGTTTCCGCCACATATCGAAATACTTTGGCAACGACCGTGATCTCAAACGAAACACAAAAAAGGTCGTGAAAATCATTTGTGAGAATATTAAGCCATTAATATTATTAAGAATATGAAATAATTTGACAGTGTATATATTCAAGTGCAAATGGCTCCAGTTTTATATAAGTTTTATAAAACTATTTTAAATGGTTGTTTTATAACTGTTGCATAGAATTTTAAAAGACAATGACTTTCGTTTATGAATATTAGATTATTCATTAATATGTGAAATTGGTGATGGTAGATCTATTAATAGAAAAGTTATAGTACGTCCTATAGGAACATTTATTCTCTGTCTTTGTTATGAATTATCAATGAGGATCATTACTCTCACATGATGAGCTACCTGTCTAAAAATATTGTTTTTGTTTATTTTCTGATACTTTCAAACACTATGAATTCTGGAACGACAAAATATTGTTATTCGCTAGAAACATTTCTGTTGAGATATTATGCTTTCTATTTTGGTTAACCTTGTTGATCACTTTATATAACCGTCTCTAAAACACTAAACAATGATATATCGTACATTACTTAGTATTTTTATTTTCAAAACCGAAATATTTATTAGTTGAGCATCTGTCAATTAATCCATATGAAAAGGCCTTTCTTCAAAGAAATTAACATTCGCTGTCAGTGGTTATGTTTTCATATTATGTCCAGTTCAAGAAAACTTCGGAAGACAAAATCAATTTCGAAAACTTAAACCTTAGCCTAAGTTTCTGTTTCATATTTCATTTTCGTTATCTTGCAGTATTTCTATAATTAATCCAACAGCCAAATATTGAATAAATGAAAAACAGTGTAACAATTAAATAAAAGTAGTTTTTTTTAAACCATGGTTGTCTAAATTAAATCCTACAAATTTATTTTAACTGTTTTATATTTTCACCTCCAGTCATAGCAATATCACTTCCTGTATAAATTTTAGGAAATATTTATCAACCTATATTTAGTCACATGATCTGAAAGGTTATAGGGTACAGTTAGAATAAAAGAGCTTGCGAGATTTTTGCTATTTATAGTTTCCAATTTCCTATTCGCCGACTGCTAAACCATTTTTTATTAATGACTATGATACCCTTTAGAATCGAAGAATACAGTATAGTCTTTTAGCCTACATAGTTTAAAGGTCGAAAATTTTAACCATCATTTTTTACTGAACATCATTTTTTTAATCGTAAATGCCGGAAAAGCTGCATAAAAATGTACTTCACCGACTATGACGGCTCATAGGTTATTATTGCGTTATGAGGTTTCCAAATCTTACACATTTTAAATGATGAAAACAGCAACAAATGAGATGAAAATTCAACAGAATGCGGCAGAGAAATACCTCTAAGGGTATATGTGGAAAATGCGGGAAAAATCTACATAATTTACACCCCTTTACGACTATAAAATCCGTATATTTGGAGAAACATATTAGATTTACAACTTATTTTAAACGTAATTGTCTTCGATAGTTGTCAATGACATATCGTTTGGCTTTACATATGGTCATTTTACATACTTACATATCAAATAATAGGACTACACTCGACAAATTAAATTGGCAAGCCTACCTGTCTGGTAAAATGAATTCGTCCAAACAGATGTTCAGCTAATTTAAAGTACCGTATACGTGGTTTTTTCTGCGGGCTCCAAATTCTGCGTTTTTTTCAAAATTTGGCATGTTTTTATTTCTGCGGACTTTATTTCTGCGGCATCTTCTTTGGACAAACTGTGACTTAAATTCTGCGGAAAGGAACACAATAAGAAAGTAAACTTCCGGTACAGACTAACCTGATATATGTATCGTTGTCATCACTACAGCAGAGATAAATTTCAACTGTAAGGGAGCTAGCGGAGGAGTAAAATTGACATGTCGGATTTAAGGAGAAAGTGATGATCGAACATTATTTGAATTTATTTTAATAATACGAATATGAATACAATGTAGTTTCATGATCAGTACATGTTATCATTGAATCTATTCCGACTACTTGTGCACACCATACATAGTTTATTTACGAGCGGCGGTCATATTCAGAGGCAAAAAGTCCTCTAGTGTCTCTAATATGCCTGCCTGTCTGAAACCGTTCACGATGAGATCTGGGTTATTTTTAATGTCTTGGTACATTTTCACGAGCCATTTTGATACATGTTCCTTCATACATGCAATAGGCAGGGGAATTGGTTCAATATTGTCTGAGCCTTTCTGTTCAATTTGCTTCATGATTTGCTTAGAGTACCATTGCTCAAATGAATGCTTAAGGTTTGCCTTTACAGCCTTCTGGACACTTAAATCCATGGGCTGTAAGAGGTCAGTGCAGTTTGCGGGAACATAAACTATTTTAATATTATTATTGGTAAGGTGGTCAATAAATGCATCGGTCATTTGAGCTCTGAAAACGTCAAAATACACAGTGCTTTTGCATATGGCTGCAGTGATAGTTCCTTCCTCTTCATTTTAAGATATGGGACAATGATGTTATCAACATAGTCGATTTGTGACACTCCGTTCGCCCAGTGATTTTCCGTAAAAGTGATGTGCCAGTCCTTAGGGAAGCGGTATGAAGGGAGGCATCGCGTCGTCTTCCCGGCAAAAATGATCTGTGACGGCAGGAATTCACCTGTAAAAATAAAGATCCGGGTCTAAGCTACGCCACTCTACCTAAAAATTCAGCACGAGTGTACTCGCGTTTATTTATCGTCGCCACCGGACACGCCTTAGAAAATAGCAGCATGTTTGTTTGTTTGTTTTGTTCATTGAAAGGGTACAACAATAAATATTCGCATAATAAAAGGCCATGTAATTAGAGGCCAATAATCGAATCAATAGGAAAGCGACCTGTTTCTCTGTTTATCAGCTTCATGTGTGCAAACAACAATAATGCACAACAATAGAAAATTACCGGTATGCACCTTTGGATCAGCATGAATGGACGTGTGAAATTTTTGTACCGGTACCTTAAATATGTAAGCAATGACAATATACGGTAATTGGAAAACCATCACTAGCGGAAGGGGATCTACACTGTTCGCTAAAATTTCAGCGCTTTAATGGTAAATATTAAAAAAAGATTAAATAAGTTAGTGGTTAACAAACCTTTAAGTGTACCGGCAAACACTGCCGTATACTGACGTTTGTCTCCAAGACCAGATATTTCGACCCGTTTGGACCCTTCTGTCTCCATTGTCCAATCTGATACTGGTATAAGGTTAAGACCAGAGTGATCCCAGTTAATAACCATATCAGCTGGGATATCGTATTTATTAACCGTCTCTCTTATTCTGTTTAAGTAGCCTGACTTTATCTCCTTGAAATTGTCGACCTTGTCGGCTTTGCATGCCGTGCTGCCCTTACGTTTAACAAAGTTCATTCTATTAAGGAGTGATCTAGCCCACGGTTTCGTAATGTTCATTTGTCCACCGTTTTCAAGCAATAATGATTTGTCAGTCGCAAGAACAATTCCTTTTCCGATGGATTTAGTAATTGAAGAGTTAATGACACAACCATTGCTACGCATGACTTTGATGTATGCTTGCACTTTAGAATCAAGTTCTTCGCCGAGAGTTAAAGGTCTCCCCCTTTTTTTAGGCTGGATTTCTGTGAGTTCGGAAAAGTCAAGTTTGCGCTTTTTTGATGACGTTTCAGTTTTGAATTTATCACGCATAAATCTGGCAGTGCTTTCATTCAGATTAGGAAAAGCAGAACTAAATTTCTGAACAGCACGCGCGGGCCCATTTTCTAAACAATATTTCCCAATGTCCGCTCTATCCTTTGGCGTGTAAACATTATACTTTTTGCCTGTACTTTTACCAGTACTCTTGCCCGTAGGTGTTTTTGAAGAAGATCCAAGAGTGTCCGTGAGAGTTTGTCTCATTTCTGCATTGACTTCCTTTAACACTGCTGGACCCAATAATTCCCGTAGGCCCTCATTATCGTCCGATGGAACAGGCTCCTTTTTTCGGAAATAGTTCAGAATACTCATTTTTGAACACAGAATACACAAAATACGAAATAAACTCCGTGTACATGTATTGGTATATGTTAGTCAAAGCGAAAACTGAAACTGAAACGTCATCAAAAATGTGCTCAGATCGCTCACTGAAGGATACAAAAGACGAAAACAACTAACGGCTATACCGGTACATGATAGTCAAATATCTTTATTCATAAATTGACATAATTACATAAAATACATCTACTTTACAAACACAGATTATGTATTTACTAGTAGCCGACGGCAATGTTATACAATCCGATGACCAACCATTCTGTATCATCTGTTAGTCGTAATTACTTTAGTCCAATACAGGTCAAAATGTCGGACACGTGGTAGGTAAACACGCCAAAACAGGGTGGAATATTCTGCGGATTTTATTTCTGCGGCGTTGAAAGTGACCGCAGAATACGCAGAAATAAAGTCACCGCAGAAAAAAACACGTATACGGTATATTTCAAAGTCATTTCAGAGCTCTCAAAATATATCAAAGAAGCTTAAGAAAGAGGGGAAGTATAAATTGCTAGAGCGTCCTCGAACTAAATTTGGTCTAATTTATAGTGTATGAGCCTTAACGTTCATAAATCCTCAGGAAATCATTTCAGTATTAGTTTGTAAAATTATGCATCTTATGATCCCGGCAGCGACTAATGCAGTGTAAGACCTTCACAGAGTGACAATTGATATGTATATGACTTTGGTTCAAGAAACTTAAAAAGGATTTTTGGCTGGATGTTTCTACTTGTGGAAACAAATTCCTGGGTATTTTGGAACGAAATTATTTATCATCAGCATTCCTTAAGCCCTTTAACGAAAGTGGACTTGATACTTTTGAATTGACTTACAAGTAACTCCAGAAAGATTAACTTTCATTTTCGAAACTTTAGATGGATATTTACAGCATATGAAATAATGCATCTGAGTAATTCCTCAACAGATTTATCCACTGTTTCCTTTAGTTGTATCTTGCTGTTTAGCTCAACTGGACATACAGTGCTTGTTGTGAATATGTTTGATCGGGTTTGTCCGTCGTCGTTTTACAACTCTGTTTTAATGACATCTCCTTTTGAACCTCATGGTCAAAGATAATGCAATTATGCAGGGATGTTTCTTGTATGAAGGTCTACCTACGTTATTCAAGACATTTTATGTCAGACAATCCAAAAAGGCACAGAGCTCTGAAATTTAGGATGTAGCAATATTGTAGGTATTTCGCCGAAGGCCACTTTTAGCTCCGCTCGAACGGTCACGTTTTTTAAAAAATAAATACAAAGGAGAAACTCTAAAAACATGTCAAAAATAAGAGACCAAGATTTTTAATGTTTTGCACCAAGCATTATATAGCAGACTTTTACCAAGACATTTTAAAAATAATTCTCTTGCGGCCATAACACGAATCAATATGTTTGTAAAATGTTTTATACAGACAAACTAAACAAATTTTCTTGTCTGAAACCTCAACATGGAACCTCATGAGTATGCCCAGTTTCCAAGACAATGGAAGAAAATCCGAAATATAACTTAATTTTGTGTGATTTAGATGATATTATTTTGAAACATCTGTATAAAAATGAAAAAAAATTGTGAACAGAAAACAGGTTCGGCTTGTTTCAGAAATGTCACGGAAGAAGACGAAGAAAGAGATCAGGGGCTCTTTAGGAGATTATAAAAATAAAAGAAATTGGTCGTATTCTATGTAGGAAATAAACGAAATGTACTCTTGGCAGTGTGTACGGTCTCGTATAGCCTTATCGACCTGATATGCACCCTCGCCTGGGATATGTTTGTACTTTCTGCAAATTATTACCAATGCTATTGATTATATCATGCTGTATATTCTTTCCAGTTTGAGGGAATACACTTAATAGTAGCAATTGAAAAAAAACGTGATTAGACCGGGACCCGAACCTAGGGCCTTCCACTTACAGTGCGGACATTGTACCATCTGAGATACCCGGCCACACGTTTTTGCCTTATCGATTTATCGCCATATATCTGCACCCGGCTACAACTACTGGATGATAGATTTGTTGTTTCTTGTGTCTGAGAGGTGATCGTGATCGACATTGACCGGTGTATTTCTTATTTTGTATAGTAAGACCAGGCTGACTTGCTTTCTCTCTGCTAGTGCGTTGGTCATTTTAATTCCTTTATCATGTTTGTTACATTTGTAAAGTAGTTATCAGTATGAACATACATTGAGACTGACCTCTGGACCATTTTTGTCATAGTTAAACATACAGTTTTGATTCTGTATTACAAAACACAATAAAATATCTTATACTTCACACGGAGACAAACTATTTGCAAGAATAGCATTTTTATTCCAGCTCGAGTTGGCTGAACGCCAGGGCGGAAGTGAACAAGGCACACATGCGCAGACACGTACTGACAACCTATTCAGTCGACTGGCGCTTATTGGCAATGAAACTGTTTCATCCGCACAGGCTTATTCTGACTTTCTGCCACATTACAAGCTATGCAGAATGCAATGACTAATTCAAGAGGCTACTGCATTTAAACGCTCTCGAACGGAAGATGACTTTGCAGGACTCCCGCAGATGCATCAAAAATGAGTAAGTCACCCGGACAGTGATGATGAGTCATTACTGGATGCTTACCTACGGAATCAGCTCGGGGGTCCGAGGGGGAAGACTGGAATCAGATAAATGATTTTTTCGAGTCACCAGAAGACGTTGGAGAAGCTGTTACAGAAGATTTGGCTACGGCAGTCAACAAGGCGTTACGATCCAAGCCTAAATTTGAGAAAGCCCAGTTACTTCAGGATAAACACAGAAAACCACAAAACATTGACAATTTGCAAGTACCAAAAGTGGACAATCATATCTGGCGTCAGTTAAGAAATGAAACCAAAACGTACGATTATGTTATGCAGAAGAATCAACAAGGAATGTGTTTGGCCATGTTTCCTATTTTGAAAGCATTACACTTCTGAAAGAAAAAGAGCCAAATTTACAGGTAATAAAAGAACTAAAGTTGACAATTTAAAAATTATCGCTCATTCAATAGCTCAATCGAACGAATCAAAGATGGAAAAATAAAAAAAAAATAAAAATCTACAGCCACTATACAAGTCACTTTTTTGTAACGACACCATCAAGTTCACAACCTTTTGGAGACAAACTTCAAGAACGCATAAAAAATTGAAGGAATCCAAGACTTCATGAACCATAATCGGCACCAGGAAGCACTTTTTATCGAAAAAGGGACTGGGCGTAATATCGCAGAACCAGCAACAACAACAATAACAACCTAATGTCTGCGACGTCACTCCTCGCTTCCACAGACAAACACAACAAAACCCCAAATGAAACGGCATCTAAAACCAGCAATGATAAATTAATAAATGTAGGTACACATTTTACTTGAAATTTGAGGTCACTATATGAAATTTCAAGGCAGGAAATACTCTTGACTGTATAAAAAAATGGGAAACAATCACCACAGATAAATGTGTCTTAAATACAATTAGAGGCTGCGAAGTTAATATAAACTCAATACACAGACAAAATTGTCTATCAAGACCTATTAAATTTAGAGCAGAAGTAAAGGTCAAAACTGAGTACGAGTTGAAGCGGGTTTCAGAGAGTGGAATTATTGAGACTTCGCCAGATAATACACAACACGAATACATAAGCAATATCTTTATCAGACCAAAGAAAGACGGTCACGTACGAATTATTCTAAATTTGAAAGCTTTCACCGAACAATATGTAAACAAACACTACAGTCGGCAATTAATTTAGTGAGGAAAGACTGCTTTGCATCTGTAAATTTATCTGACGCATATTACTCTGTCAGATTAAACAAGGACGATTGTAAATATTTCCGGTTTATCTTCGCAGGAATAAAGTATCAGTTTACAGCATTAGTAATGGGTAATTCCTTGATTCCGCTTATCTGGACAGAAATAATGAAACAGGTGTTTGCTCAACTAAGATCTTTGGGGCATGTTGGTGTTTATTTTATGGATGATTCATGTTTAATGGGAGACTCTTTTAATTCCTGTGTACAGAATATCTGTGACACGGTACAATTGATGGATAACATGGATAACTTAGTATTAACAGTAAATGAGACGAAATCTGCACTTATAAAATGCAAACAAGTGACATTCCTTGGCTTTATTTAATGTTCAGTTACATTTCGATTTACAAAGGAAAAAGGACGGAAAATCGGAAAATTATGTAAAGAATTTTTGCAAATTAAAAGATCCACCATTAGGCATTTTTCAAAACTGATTAGTAAACAAAGCGAAGCATCACCTGCTGTTCAATATGCAGCGCTACATATAAGACCGTTAGAAAAGGTAAGAGACAAACAGTTAAGGCTACACTTTGGCAGTTTCGATTTTTTATTAAAATCCCAAGATTAATTCATAGTTCCTAGATATGGTGAATTGATAATGGCCCAATATGTTTCCATAGTATTGTACAAAACACACCAGATATAACAACATTTAAGGACGCATCAATGACAATGTACGGTGCATATGGCCAAACGAATAATGTAAAAACGAGAGGTTTCTAGTCAACAGACGATAAGTTACTTCATATAACTGTTTTAGAACTCAAGGCTTGCGAAATACGATTGAAAACATTTGTAACAGTGTCAGAAACGAGTTGCGAACATCAATCCTTTTGGGGGAAAGATGACTTCACTAGACAATATTGCCAATAGACTATGGTTCAAGTGTCCGCAGCTCACGTTCCAGGGGTATTCAATGAGACAATTGATTAAATAGGACCGGGAATGAAGATCTTGAGTGGTCATTAAACAGCACAATTTCCAATAAAATACTGGCTAAATTTCCAAACTAACAAATCGATTTGTTTGCGTCGAAACTGAATAAAAAATTGACACAATATATATGTTGTGCAATTACGGTTCAAAAGTACTTTGCATGAGATAAGCTTAACTATAGTGAAAAACTATGGTTGCATAGAACTTATCGACACTAGAGAGCTACAGAGTATGGATCTTGAATGCCTTTCATTTGTAGTTTGCAGGCTTTTTTCAAAACACGTGAGGCCACGCACCGTACACCGGCACTTTGAATTTGCTACGTTGAGTATCACGGCACTTTATAGGATACAGAAATTTAATATATTTTAATTGTCACAATATTGTTGACAGTTTCTTTCAGATATATTTAGTTTATTGTCTTGTACATTATAGACATGGTTGAAATATTTACATTGACAAGCTGATTTTAGCTATCTTTTTGCATAAATCAACTTGCGCTGTCTGCGCTTGTGGCCGCATTGGAGTTTTAAAGGTGGTGAATCTGAGTTTTTGATGTTTTTAGTTGGAAAAGTTCACTCATACCAACCCAAATAAAACGGCAATTATTCACAAATTGTTAGGTTTTCAATTTTGTTTGCGCAACAATATTAGCTATTTTAAAATTGGCGCGAAAATGTTCGGAGAAGATCGGACGTGCAGGTCACGACGGAATCTCTTAGGGGCGTTAGTTAATGGCGTTGAACACAAATCTTTTCGCTTGAATTGAATCGGGGTGGATAGTCTTTTCAACGGCGAGCAGAATGTTTTTTGGGTAAGAGTCTTCGCAGATCCACGCCGCCTTTAACTTTTGACTGGTATACATCTAGCGATGATTTCTTCGTCATATTTCTGTGTAAATAAACAGATTGCCTAAGTTAGAATCTGGACTGGTTAAATCATTCGCGGCGCAGCATGATGCAAATATATTAGCAAAAAATAATTGCAGGTTAACTTAGCAGTTCTGGCAGGACCAATAAAACCTATTTTTTCAATCTTGCGTTTAAAAAAATGAAACAAACGCTATATAATGGCAAAGGATAGACAGGAAATTAATCAGCATGCTCAATATTTAGTTTTGTTGGAATACTGAAGTAGAATAAAATATCATGCATGTAGCATTCAGGCTTTACAGTCAAATAAGAAACATATAAATATTACCAAAAGATACTTGTTTTTCCAAGAGAAAGAAATAACGTTACGAAGTTTGTACCGTAAAAATGAATCAAATATAATTTAGGACGAAATAAAGCTATCCTCAACCAATGATACGCTTAAATAAGCAGATATGAAAACATTGAACACCAAAGTGTCAGAAGTGCTAGATTTGTACATTTTAATTATAAGCTCAATTTTGAAAATAATTTTTTTTCCAAAACTCGAAATGTAAACATCAAGGCGTTGAATTATTATACTTCAGACAAAGTCCATAAAGATCAATGTGTATACACGTAAGAATATCTGACTTGGACGCTTTTCTCTGTTTTCTTAATCATAAGAAGCTTATAAAGAGTTTGATGTCAGAAATATGCCTAAAGAAACCATCTGAAGTATTCTGACCATCAAATAATTAGTTTTTACCAAATTTGTTTCAGTTAGATTGTGTAGGAGGCTTTTAGCTTATAGACACACTTTCGAATCCGTTCCTGGAACCATCAAATGTTTGGTGTGGAGTTCGCAGTTAACAACATTTGATCGCATAAAATGCCGTGCTACGCAGCGTAGCAAAATGAAGGTGCCGATGTACGGTACGAGGCCTCACATTTTTTAAAATAAAACATGCAAACTACAGATTCAAAACATTTAAATTCCTTACTGCGTTTCTATCTTATCCCGGTAATTCTATGCAATCAAAGTTCTTCACTGTACTTCAGCTTAGCCCAAGAAATTTATGTTTGAACCGTTATTGCACATTTCGCATCATATATCGGTCCATTCTCACGAATGATTGAACAAACTACTAAGTCCTGGACGCTGAGGAGACAAGAAACATAAAGTTTCATGACTTGACAGCCGTATAAGCCTAACTGTTAAGCGATCATTTTAAAATCTAGTAAAAACTCTGAAATTTTCTTACCTGACCCTCAAAAATATTCTACGTTGACACCGGGTATGCCGGTTACGAGCGTTGCATATGCCGTAATTGAAGCGTAGTGCCGTTCGCAGAGCGTAGCTGGTTAGTCAGGGTGTATTTGCACCTTTCAGTTTGCTGTCTCGCATTATTCAAAAAATGGAGCAGTACACGACAAATGCAGTAGTCATCGCTCCTATTTGCCCAACACAGACATGGTGGCCAATTTTGACCAGTCTCATAAATGGGCAATGTTATCTGCTCCCCGAGGCTTACAAAACACTTAAGCTTGGAACACCGACCAGACAAGCAACATCAATTGACAAAAATGAGGTTGGTTGTTTTCGATATCTGTAGAAAGCTCTCAGACTGCAGGTAATACCAGCGTCTGCATCAACACTAATCATTGACCCATGGCGAATCAGCAGAAGAAATCAGTATGATAGGTATATTAAAAATGGCTACATGCATACTTGAAATTCTAGTAGCATTGAATGACAGTGGTTTGAGTAATTCTGCTATAGGTACAGCAAGATCAGGAGTTAGTTGTTTTGTGAGACTCACATGTAATATTGACATCAACAATAATGACCTGATATTGCACTTTTTGAAAGGAATTTTTACATGTCCAAAGGGGGCATATAATGTTATGGTATAGGGCGTCCGTCCGTCCGTCTTTCCGGCCATCCGTCCGTTAGCAATTTTGTTTCAGGAGGATAACTTTTACCTTCATATGATTATTGCCCACATTGAGTCGATGACCCATATTGATTTTGTAGTCAGTAGCTCAAAGGTCAAGGTTAAATAGACCTAAACATTGAAAACGAGTACTGCCATGTAAATTGACAATCATCTGTTATAATGATTTCAAACTTTACCTTATGATTGCACATATTGAATGTATGACCCCTATATATTTTTGGGTCAGTATGGCAAAGGTCAAGGTCACAGTGACCTGAATGTATAGAATCATTTACACTACGTAACTCAAAAACCATTTGATATAGAAACTTCAAAATGTGGTTGCACACATTGAGTTGATGATGCCTATTTAGTTTGGGGTCAGTAGGTAAAAGGTCAAAGGTCACAGTGACCTTAACATTAAAAACAAGATTGAAAGAGACTACAAACTTTATCTTGTGATTGCACACATTGAGTGGATATACATTTTTGCAGTTAATATGTCAAAGGTCAAGGACACAGTGACCTTAAAGTTTAGGATAATTTACCCTCTGTAACTCGACAACCATTTGTCTTATAGACCTCATAATTCATGTACTGGTTGCACACATTGAGTGAATGACTCCTATTGATTTTGTGGTCAGTAGGACAAAGGTCAAGGTCACATAGACCTTTAAATTGAAAACAATATGCACCAGGTAACATGACAATCATTAGTTGTATATACTTCAAACTTTATTTCGTGATTGCACAAATTGGATGGACGACACAATGGACACGACTACCTTATTATCTTTATCTTGTAAATTATGCATGCTATGTTTTACTTGTCACTGCACAGAGGTGCCAAACGCTTCATGCGATAAGCTTGTCAAACATTCATCTATCTGATACCAAGGTAGTTATTTATATATCGTTTTTACTGTAACAGACCAGACCAGGTGTACACATACAACCTATTTACTTGTTGCCTTTTAGGAAAAATCCCAAGCTCTGCATAATAAAAACTTTAAAGGAGTAAATCGCACGTACTGAATATTTCTCAGGAGCGAGGATCAATCACTAGTTCCGACTTTTAAACCTCACGGGTGTGTTACAAACTGTCGCTCGATGGATAAAATAAGTAATGAAAGTGTCTGGCTGGGATAAAGGACTGTTTCAAACCACATAGCACGCGGACAGCAGCTGCTTCAGGTTACACACAATAAAATCAAATCCTACAGTATTTCAATGTAACATCAAGTCCCAGTCTCACTTTATTAACTTCTGAAGACGCTACCTATGCCTAGTTCTGGAAAGAATTTATCACTACAAACAATTCCATTCACATTATTTCATAGCGTGACAAGTCATTTGTTTTCGGGTATATTGTCTCGAAGGAGATCACCCCAGTCATTTTGGTATTTTTTATTACAATCTGTCAAAATTATATGATTTTCAAAACAACCTTTCCTTTTTTGACCAATCAGACAGCTTTGTCATCTCATAACTCCGCACAAACCCTGCACAAAATTGACTGGCTCCTGACAACACTGATTTGGTGGTGTATAACCTAAAGATATAATGTCTTGGTTTTCAGGAATATCACAGCTCCATAGAATTATACAGCAACCTATTTTGTATTGAAGCTTTGCATTATTTTTCATTTACTGCACTTCTTAATAAAATATTAGCCCGTTAAATACTGTACGGGCAGTGTCAATATTGATTTCTTGAAATTTAGTGTTCTATCAATGAACATTTGACGAACATTTGTTCTTCTTTAGTTCAACAAAGACAAAACTAACAGTTTCATTCTGGCATTGAGTCCACTAAAGGAAGGTATTATTTAGAGATGTATATTGCGCTTATGTTGCACAAACTGGACTATTTATTTACCCCACCCCTCTAAAAATAGAGAAATACTGAATTAATTGATAATCAGTAATCTTCTAGGCCATTTCGAAAATAAAGAAATGGATAGCCTATAGGCACAAAAAATTGGATGTGCCAGTTCTACTCAAAAACACACATTGTTTGCATATTTTCTATTATTTGGATATAATTAGGCTTTCAAAATGGCACTCTGAGGGCCAAAGAAAACAGAAATATCTCGTGTTGCAATGCACTGGTTTTCCTTTTTCGAATCAGCTATAATGATTTGTATTTATATAACATTCCACTTTTTTGACATAGATTTATAAATATTTGTGGGACTTTTACATGTTTTTTCACCTATTTTATTGAAATTATGGATTTCTGACACATGAATCTTGCGTTTTTTTTACAAATTTTTGGCATATTTTCATCGAAATTGAATCACAAAACCCTCATAATAAGCATCCGTACTCAGAATTAAGATTTTATAACTGTATTCTACTTGAAACAGCATGACATTGACTAAAATTTCAGCAGAGAGTAGCAAAAAGCATCTAAATGGCATTTTCTTCAAAATAAAGGGAGGTAATTCAATGCTTTTATAACGTTCCTTTTGTAATTCCGTTGCTGCAATAAATAAAATTAGTGTATTATTTGAACTGTGAATTCTGTAGTATTATTTTGATCGTTTTTTAGAACAAAAAGACATATTATATTTATGATAAAGTACTATGTATATACTCGAAAATCCGTACCTTATGACTTCTATATTAACTAGCATTTCCGTTCGCCTCGTATTTCCACAATTTCTTGAATCGTCCGTCATTTTATCTGTTGTATTTTTGTTGTTACTATTTTCGTCGTTGAAAAGCTAAATTAAGATGAAAACGCATAAAATAGTTCACCGTTTTTAACACTTAAGTATCACCGAGACGAAGTTTTCTTTTCAAATTAACCGCCCCTGTTTTTAAGGTCTGTGCGACATTTCCGAGAAAAAAATCTTAAATTCATCAACGATTGACAAGAAAATGATTATTTAAACATAATATACGTTACAAAGGCAATAAAACAGCAAGCTGGTTCATTCTTATAGATAAATATTACAATCTAGCAGCAAAATATAACACAAACAGCCATTTCAGTCTATCATTCTATTATTTTAATCGAAATTAAGCAAAATATTTCTAAAACTTATCAAATTTGGTTAACACAATCTTCAGAGAGACATTGATTTTGAAATATTTCAATTAAATGCAAATAATAATGGAAAAAATCACCAGCCACTAGCAGAGAAACAACTCCATTGTGTTATTTTAGGTTACACACAACTAAATCAAATCCTACAGTATTTCAATGTAACATCACTACCCAATCTCACTTCATTAGCTTCTGAAGACGCTACCTATGCCGATTTCCTGGAAGAATCAATCATGAAAAACAATTATTCATATTTTTTCATAGCAACACCAATCAATTTTTCAGGTATATCGTCTCGATGGAGATCACACCTGTCACTTCGGTATTTTTATTACAGTCTGTCAAAATTTCCCGGTTATTTTAAAATGACAAAAAATAGGCAAGAATTGTCCATCCCACTTATGCCTAATTTCAATTTGTTAATCAATATATGTGTTGTTATCAAGTTAAAATGATTTTCAAAACAACCTTTCCATTTTTGACCAATTAGGCAGCTTTGTCAACTCATAGCTCTGCACAAACACTGCACAAAACTGACTGATTCCTGACAACTCTTATAGTGTGGTGTATAAACTTCAGGTGCATTTTTAAAAGAGTTCCGTTGGTAAAGATTATCGAAACAGCGGGCTGGAGCAATTCTCGAACATTTGCTATTATAACAAATCAATAATTGAGCATAATTTGGCTAGTTAATTACAAATGTCTATTGTTTCATTAATGAAATGTTTGTAAGTAATTAATAATTCTCATATACCGGTATATTGATTATTGCATAAATATTTCAATATTTTGTATCAATCTCCCCTAATTAATCTGTGGGGCTCTTAAGGGAGTTTATTTGTTGGATGAGATTTAATGATTAAACTAAACTTACCTTCATAGAAGGGAAGGCGATGGTTGATCATAATTTCATCCGACACAAAACTCCCTAAGAGCTCACACACCCACCCACTTTCCACCCATAAAGAAGAATTCTCCAATTTTTTAAATCAGGCCGTTACTATAAAATATGACTACACTGGCTGCTGCAAGCTGCGTCCTTAATCTGTATGAGTCCTTAGGGAGTTTTGTGTCGGATGATATTATGATTAACCTTCGCCTGCCCTGGTAAGTCTAGCATAATTATTAAATTATTGCTAAAACGCTATGTTTTGATATGCTGGAACGACATTTTATCATAAATTATTTAAAGAAATCATAAGCTCAATATTCATGAAAACATGTACAGCCCGGTTACGGCAGCTGTGTGATATAATAACAAACTACCGAACGTTTGGGCAAAGTAGGGTGATAATTTATTATCTTTATATTTAGTTTATGATCTTCTAACTTATATCTACGGCAATATCGATTGCACGTTTAACATAGATGATTTCACGTGAAATTTTCATGTCTTAATTCACAGACGATACAGTTATATTCGCAGATACTCGCAAAGCGTTAAAATCTGTGCTTAACGACTAAAGCGAATATTGTAAAACATGGAATTTAAAAGTTATTAGCGAAAAGACAAAAAATATGACATTCGAACACAGTTTTAAATTTCATGATAAAATCTTGGAAAATGTTAATTCGTTCAAATATATAATACTTAACTTCATTAAAACGGTAAGTAGTATCAAACGCAAAAACACCTTGCACAACATTTGCTTTTAGCATGACATAAATTATTGATAGTATTCAACCAGCTACAACTTAATGTCGAGGAAAAGTGTAAGCTATTTTGATAGTTTAGTTAGACGAATACTGCATTATGATGTGGCTTTGTTTGGGTACGGCAAAGCTGAGTTAATTGAGTTAATTCTCATTCAATGTCTGTGTAAGGAAATCAACAAACTTGGATGGTTGATATCGAGAATTAAGAAGATATCCTATAACAACGCACCGCAAAATAATTGTAATAAACTTTAAAAAAAAGCAAGACAACTGCAAAGACAGTTTACAACATGCTGAATAACTTAGAAGACAATAACATCTCATACAAGAACCTAAATTGGGCATATCAGGTTAGATTTATTTTAAATGAGACAGGCATCATAAAATTTATGGACAAAACATTATTGACATCATCTTCATAGCTAGAATATGAGATATTTATAAAAACATTAGTATGCAAAAATTAAAATTGCAAACAGATTACATTGTTTACAGTTTTTTTTAATTGAATTAGAAACATATCTTCAAATACTAAAAACGAATAATCACAGAGAAACATTAATCAAATTTCGAGTATGTTCTCTTGAGTTAGAAACATAAAAACAGACATAACAATTTCCCAAGAAAGAATCGCACATGCCAAAATTGTTCAATGAATTTAAAAGAAGATAAATATTATTTTTTATTAATATGTCCAAAATACTTTCACCTACAAAGGAAATATTAAAACACATTTCTGCAAATGGTCTACAAGATACCGGTATAAATTTGCAATGCTTATGTCAAAAACAAATTCCTCGGGACTCTATAATCTATCGAAATATCTACATAGTGCATTCAAAGTACGAATCTAACTATTGCTATGCTAAAAATCGCACTGGCTCTTTCTTAAGAAATTAACAGCTCTTTTTTAATAGATACCACATTTAAGAATTAAAACATCCCTAATTACTACAAATTTTATCTTACGTACAATTTTTTTTTCTTGTAATTTGTAAAAAGAAGCAAAAATGAATCTTCAGAAAAAGTGCTAACGATATAAATCAGATGTCACAATTCGATTTAAATTTAAACATACCTATGTAAATACCCAATCATATTGCTTGCATGCACTTGATCCTATAGCACAGTCACACAGGTGGAATGGAAAAAAAAAACACAAAACAGACAAAAATAAAACATTTAAAGTCTGTTTCATTTAACAAAACTAACTGATTATATATAATATTCTAAGATAGATTACATATACATGTATATAGAAACTGATTATAACGCCTTATTCTCAGTAAGAAAATGCAGATTGTATCAATCAGGTATTCTGTTTGTAGATTGTTGTTTTTAACCACGACAACACTTCTTCTCATTCCTTTTACAACTGATTTAAACTTTAAGATATTGACTTGAAATTATTTGATATACTTCTATGTTAACCGAAATATTTTCCATGACTTTCACTCTGTATTATAAATGTTGTTGTGCTTCAGCTGTTATTATGTATATACTAATTGATGCCGAATAAAATATTATGTTAATAATCTAGATAATAAACAATAATCTATACATATAGGACTAAATCGGAAAGTGTAGTTAGAATAAAACGTAAACAATAAATATTTCACTTGATAAAATTCTATGACCACATTGGATATATCACTGCGTATTGTCTCCTTGACTTTGTTGGCTTACTTGGTCTGACGAGGTCGCTGGTGAGCCGCCAAGTTACATTGTATGTAGTTAAAGATTCCCAATTACCTGTCCGCCTTACGACTAGCTAAAGAGAAAGTTACTGCACTGAACACTTTCCACCTTGTCTTGAGAGAAAAACACATTACTTCAAGCAGTCAATAGTTGTGAAAAACTCTTTTCCGGTTTTCTTAATTCTAGTTTTTACAATTAGCTCTGTTTCGCCAAATATAAGCATCGTTTCGCAGCTTTTGTCTGCCAAAGTTTCGCCTTCTGGATGCTCTACTACGAGCTGACCTAGTAGATGAGAGCCCTTATCAGTTGTGTACTGTGGATTGGGATCACTTGTGCAATATATAGGAACAACAGTCGCGTCCATATCAAGCGGATTATAAGATCTCTTCTTCTCATATCCTACAGGTACAGTATCCCCCGCACGAACGAAAGCAGAGAAAACGTTTCGGACTTTTTGCTTCCCGTTTATAAAACACATTTCGGAACGCATGTCTACTGAAGCATCAAAGTCTCTAGAGACGCCAATGCCATAAGTAAACGTCATAACTCTAGCAGACACGAGAGATGGTTCATGTCCATATCTCACAGCTCCTTTAAGAACAGCCAGGCTAGCTTCATCTGGTACAAGCAGCCGATGTGTGGGAAAACTGGTCTTTATTTTGTTTTGGACGTACTGACTTTCTCCAAAACCACCAACAAGAAGTATTGAGTTCAACTTTTTCATTTGACTTTCATTTAGAATCGCTTTAACATGTTCGATAACACTATCAACAGGACAGTCAAACCAAGTCTTGACAACAGAGGCATCTACTCGCATTTTGTCTCTTTTAATTAATATTTTGTTCTCAAGATTTAATGCAGCAAGTCTCTCTTCTAATGATCTGTCCTCTTCTTCTTCCGACAAGTCTTTCAAATATGGACATATTCGAAATGTCATTTGTTCATATTTGTCAAAACCAACATTTCTTTTCTTCGTTTCAAAATCTCTGAGTAAATCAAAGTAGTCTACCATTGCTTCGTTTTTGAATTTTTCAATTGTAGTTTTTCCAAATAACTTTTCAAGAAATTGAAGGTAGTTATTGTCAACATACATACCTCCCCATGGACCACCACTTGCTTTATGCAGTTCCTTTAATGTTCCGTCCTCATTCTTTTCATGAACAGATATATCTGCAGTACCACCTAAAGGTAACAGGAATAGTTTTAGTGATATTATTCTTAGGCTCAAACGATGGCAGTTTACTAGTTTTTCTTAACAAAGATAAGAAATATTAAAGAGGCTGAACTCCAGATTTGATATAAAAATTATTTTTACTTAAATTAAATATCTAGATGCCGTGAGATTATAACAACATGATATTTTACTTCAAAACTGATTATAAAAGTCAAAAAAGAACAAAAAAAAATATTCGCTTCAGCCGGAGTTGAACTCTGGACCGTCATGTTAACAAAATATTAACAACGCTTTAACTGTCACCACTATCGCCGCACATGAAATAACTATTGTTTACTTTAAATCTTATACAATATAGTTATACCGTCGCGTTACGGTATAGCACTATGAAATGAAAAAAATCAATTTATAATGTGATTGCCTGACTTATTTTTTGTCAGTTAGTCAGTTTTTAAGCAGTAATCATAAATATCACAAGAAATTTATAATACATGAAAACTTTCTTTTTTGTGTCATCTGGAGCACAGCCCCTTTAAAATATTTAAAATTCATTATAACTTCTGTACTTGAAACGAAAAATGTACCCATATGAAACAGGCAAATCTTTATAAAGCAGAATATAGAATTTGTATACCTTTGGCAGTTTACTACTTCATTGTCTGATTTTTGTGTGAAACGCTAACTTATCTTTGACCGAGACTGAAACACTGGAAATGTTGGTGCCATAGTAGTGGGTAGGAAGTGAGTGTGTTATTTTTGGTTTGGAGTCAGTAGCATTAATATATTTCCAAAATATGGACAGCACATTTAACCTAGACATGCTTATATCTGTCAATATACAAATAGATTGGCAAAGTTCAACGATGGACTGTGATCTAGGCCTTAACATATGGAATTTGCCCATATGTGCCCTACGTTGTCCACCCTTAATGAGCATTTTTACACAAACAGACACGCTGGGAAGGTTAAAAGTATATAAAATTCATGGAGATTGAACATTTTCACTTATGTTAAAATTAGGCTTTGCCACAGATAACACATTACATCGTTTTCTATAAGACTCCTTTAATATACCGCTAACGGAAAAATATCGCTGTATAACAGTACGTATACAATGATTATTGTTTATCACAGCTATAAGACGTATAATAATTTGGATAAAAATACCAAAGTAAAAAAGAACCAAGAACCAAGGTGTAATACAGGACAGAAATACTGACAAAGCACAAGTAGCAATCACGCTTCCTGCGAAACAAAATCGATACGGCTTAAAATTTATCGTATTATGATACAACTATGGTCTGTCAACCTAGACCATAAGAGGCTAACCTTTTTTATATGAACCATATCAACATTACCCCAACATGAGACACCTGAATTTCAAAGCCATATTTTGCTTTTCATTCGAGTCTAGTTCACAATATTTCTTATTCACCCGCTTTGATTTGTTCCGGTGCATTTAAAGCATCGAGGAAATATTTCTATATAATGCAGTTTAATACATAAAACTGTATTTTAATACGAAACATTAAAAGTAATGCATTTTATACCTCCGAGATCGATAACCATGTACTTGGTTCCAGAACCAGAGAGAGCCCCCTTTGCTTCGTTTGTTACTATTTCACACCAGATAGATGCAGCCTCGGGTTCTCGGGCAAGCTTTAAACGTTTTGTATTCACACCTGCCTATAATGGAAAGAAAAAAGACAGTTGAATTCAGGCTATGATTTTAGATAAAAATAACTATGGTCAATTTCGTCCGGTGTAAGCAATATTCCCTGTTGAATATTGACTATTCAGTTGTCTTTTCATGAAAATATAATTTGATCAACAGTTTAAGATGTGTGAATTTTAAGTCGCGCATGTCTGCCCTAAGATTGACCCATTAAAAGGTAAAATAACCCCACTAATTAATACCCCGGTGCAACTTATTATATAATTATTTTTGTGGCGGTTCCATCAAGATATTCAATATGTCATTTATTGCAAATATTCAGCAGTGACACACCTGTTTGTGACTGAGTTTATATTGAACGACATAATGTCAGTCTGATTTTCCTGCATAAGTAGACATGTACAGTAGAATCATTAATTTGTGATTTTTTTATTGAACAAACCTTGAATTTTCTTTTTGGTTCTTTTCTTTGGACAACGGTGACGAAATAATTTACAATTGTTACCTTTATAGCTGCCTCTCGCATAAACTGCTTCGCATTGTCGTTCCATATTGCAGGGACGGTCATAACATATCTTATATCTGTCTCTTCTATACCCGTTGTTTGTTTGTTGAGCTGGTTTAAAAGATGGTCTTTCAAGTAGCGTATGGACATAGAAAATATCGTGAGCGCTGGCATTTTCTTTCCGTTTATGTCTTCAACCTTTGTCGCTCGTGAGAGTGCCTGTAAGACGACATTAAAATCTAAACATAACAAAATACACTTTCTTTATTGGAAAGGATGTTTTAAATACCAAAAAGTGGTCATATACATTTAAAGTAAATATAACATTAATATACAATTTTTAAGGCATCTATGTTTTTAAAAAGATGCCGTAATGGGTGCAGACATTTAAACTCCTACAAGTTTATTGAGAGATATTTGTTTAAATCTTGGTACCAAAGTGACTTTAAGGGAGGAGGAAATAGATGGAGTAAATTCGGTTCGACGCGATGCTTCCCAAGACAAATACTTTCTACCATCTTAGCTAAATCACATATATAATAGACTAAAATACAGTAACCAGAATTCTACATTAGTTATAATCATTGATTTGCAGAAAGCGGTTTTACCTCGTTATTATGCAGAAGCATTTTGAATCTCCGAAAGAATAGCCAACCTTGATGTTCTTCATCTTCTGCAAGACTTGTATATTTATTTTCAGCTTCGAACCCAAACGAGTGAAACTTTCCATCTGGACTTAACAATACACAGGTTGGTGTTTTCAAAGATATCAGCTTTTCAGATCCTGCAATCCAGTTTTGGTTGGTCTGGACTTTTAGTGGATTGTCGCGGAACGAGAAGGCATATCCACTGTATGTCGTCCCAAAATCAAAGGCAGCCACCAGAAGATATTGAGAATCTGACTCCGCCATCTTTACTGTAAATAAAGTTTTCACTTGATAGATGTGCGTATTTACAACCACAAAAAGCATATACAATAAAAATTGTTCAATTTGGACACCATACCAATCTTTGTTTTTTTCTTTTTTAATTTTGTTGTAAACTGCCGTTTTGTATCAGACCGTAAATAATTCAACCATTTCGTGTAGATAGCTCATTATCTTCAGGAAACTTGCAACAGTTTTTCCCATATGAAGTATTTTTAATTGTAATAAAAAATACAAGAAAAATATTAATAAAAGATAGCTAACCAATTCAAAGTTTGCTAAATGTATATTGTCCACTGAGTTACAAGTGTTTAGAAATTCGCTTAAATTAGCACGAAGTTTTCAAGATATTTATTGTTAATTATGTCTCCCAATGTAGGTTTGTTTGTGCGTCTCTCACAATATATGACTTACATTCATGAAACTTATCAGCACCTGGCAATCTTGGTGCAGATTGATCCAGTGTTTGCCCTTCACTGAGTGAGAACATGCAACCATTTACTTTTATCGAAATAAGGTTTAAGAATCTTAGGAAGAATGTTTAGTAACACGTGGATGTGTAGAAGTGGCTGTTTTGGTGCGGAATGATCTACCTACAGCATAATTTTACCCCCCCCCCCCCCCCCCACTAGAGAAATCGGCCTTTTTCGCACGTATCTTCAAAAGTATTTGATTTCATGAAATTTTAGAGGAATATTCACAGCATATGAAATACAGCATTTGAGTATTTCTACTGCCAATATATCAAGTATTTACTAAATTGTAAATTGTGACCCTTTATATAGTGATATTTGGCAGTTAAGCTCAGCGGGGCATGAAGTCCTTACGGTGAGCTATGGTGATCGGGTTTAGTTCATCGTCTATCAACAATTTGTTTCAAAAGACATCTTCTGTTAAACAACATTGTCATGGTGGATGAAACTTGGCAGAGATGTTCCACGTATGAAGCCCTTACAAAAGTATTATTATAATGATTCCATGTCAATCTCTGTAGCCGTGTCTAGAGCCTTGTCTCCATAGGGTTACTGTTCTCTCATCTTAAAGGAACGTGTATTTTTTGTATCTAGAAAATCTGAAAAACTCGACCCAGAAGTCTAAAAGTTTGCTTAAAGCATAATCCAGTGGACTTTTGCCAAGACTATTCAAAGATTTCCCCTGAGGTGATAATTGTGACCACCATGGATGTCACACATTTTATACAAATGCATTGTCTGAAACTACAACGCCCAGAGTTTCTGGAAATTTTCCTGGGTCACTGCTTGTATATATATATTTTGATATAATTTTGATCCATTGGGTCATTACTGGCATCACCCAAGTGTTCAGATGTCTTACATAGATCTATACAGAAAACTCTTCATAGATCTTCTTGATTGAGAATTCTGAAACTCGAGATTCAGTTCCTATTCTATGTTTTTTTCAGGGGTAACACCGAGGCCCTTCGCTTGATATTTATTACTCCAGGTATGCTGGTTTCTTTCTGTATTAATTCAATAGCAATACACTGATTAACCGGTTAATCTGATGTTGACATGTTGGTGTAGTACTCTGGATTTGGCAAAAATAGCCTCAATTGGCAGAAGGACATTTTTGTAGCCACAGGTGCAGATAACATTTCTGTCCAATTTCCGCCACTTATCGAAAAATTTAGACGACGATGATCCTGTTTCTGTCACAAGATGTTATACACGTATATTCGTTTTAAATGTTTGAGGGGGTTTAGGTGTTGATTGATCAGATGGTATGGCCTTTCATTTATTGAAGCTGTTATATTTTGGCTTTTAACGCACGAAACACACATTTTATTGATGTTAATGAGAAGAATATTTTCACCATGTGACATTGTGTGCCAGGATACGTATTTAGGTGCAAATGGATCCACTATTATTACATTCATTCTGAGATAAAGGGCACAATTTCAAAAAACAAGGTGTGAAAAATCGATAGATAAGAAATCCTTGTTTTTCTCCTGATTTTATTTTGACAACATTTAAACAATATAAAACAACATTCAGTGGACCCAAACCGGCTTTACTTCAAAAGATGCAGCTGTTTAAAAATATACACCCTTAAGGGCGATAAGGTACGTTATATTGCCAATCCTGCGAAATTTTAATTTAGTTATTGTATACATATATGTAAAGATAACGAGCTCTAAATCGTTACTTATTCAAAAACACGTAAAATCCTTAACTTCGAGTATCACCTTATTATTTTTGGTTTTCTGCAAGAAAATATTACTGCGAATATACAAAAAAAAAAACAGATTTTAAATTTTCATGCTCGTTCTTATTATTATATCTTTATTAAAACTCATTCATTCTATCTGAAAAACGCACTAAATTCGACAGTTGTTTAAAAGCAATGAAGTGCTTCATTCTTAAATAAGTTGGCCCATGAAATCTAAAGGACAGCGTCATAAAGTCATAACGAAAAGTCATAACGTACCTTACTGGACACAGCATCTGAAACTTTTTAAATGTATTTTTCATTTTTATTTTTCATATCTAAGTAAATATTTTTTTAAATTGAAAAACATATGAAACTTCAGAGTCAAGGAATTAAATGTTATCCTTTAAATATATATTTTTCCGATATTTTAGCATATTAGTCCTATAACATTTGAATAACTTTAAAAGCTTAACCAAACATATCAGAGGAAAAAAAACGCTAATAAACGAAATCCATTTTATAGGTAGACAACCGTTAAACAATGCACTTTTTTACAGTTTATGAGACGATTTATTGTCATAATTTAGTATAAAGGTATCGTAACGTACCTTATGCAGTGTTTCTGTTATCTGTAAATAGCTACAGAAACTGCTTCTCAACAGTATAAAAACATAAAAAATATTAAATAAAAAAAACCCTAAAATATCAAACTGCTACAGCATGCTTACCACCAAAAGTACTTGTAATGGCTTACCACTTAATAATCTTTCAGCAAAATGCTAAAGCAGAATAACTATGTGACTTTAACTCTATATAAATACACTCCAACTAATATTTTTCCATATAAAAACAAATTAACTGTCATTTAAACCGGTCTGCTGATGAGTATCTTACGCAAAATATTTACCGAGGAAAAGATTTAATGCGTATAAAAGAAACAGACACAATCAATGATAGTGTGTGATCTATGTAACGTTTCTTATCCTGTTTAAGCGAAAACAACTTGATATAAAAAAAGACATTTTCGACTGCAATTAAAAACCTTTTAACTACATATAAAGCAAATAAAGTTATATAACTATTGAAACAATTAAAACTCTCAAAACGCTTAAACATTTAAAATAGTACTTAATTTTCCGCAAATATATCTGACTTGAGTTAAAGAAGTAATCACAATTTGCTTTAGTCTCTATGCTTCGTAGCCTTAATACAGGTCTTCACTTTTAAGTCTAACAATCAAAATTGATTTAAGAGACAAGGCAATAAGTTTTTGCGCGGCTTTTCTTTACACGGACTAGAACTGAAACACCTTCGTAAATCGATATAACGTTCCTTTCAAGAAACGTACCTTTGTTAAATATTTCAAATGCTTTTAGTTAAGTGAAATATTGAAGAACAAGTGTGAATTTCGAAATATATAAAAAAAAGATTAATGAGTTTTCATTCATACCTGTATTTTTTAAAAGACTTCACAACAGTTTTTAGAATTCTCAAAAATTAGTATAACGTTTCTTATGAAGAAAAAATAAGAAACCCAGATGATGTCACTAAATGGCTTTTCTGGCACAATTTAGTTTATAAATTGAGCTCAGTCTTTTTTATTGTGTGAAGTGGTTATTTATTGTAAAGTTAACAGAGTTAACACTGTTTTTTGTAAACACTGATTAGCATTATGTTTTAGTTAAGGCAGTATAACGTATCTTATTCGGTCAGAAAGGACAAAGGAATGACATCAACTCAATTTTTTCCAAAGTTGGAGGTACAAGAAAAATGCTGCTGAACACTAATTCAAGCCTTCCCCTTCACAAAAGACATTTTGTTGCATACTCTGAATTCGTAGTTTTAAAAGAGTATGTCGCCAAACATACCTACTGTGCATTGGGACAGAAAATTTTATCTCATTCTGTATCATTCAGACTTCTGTCTGAACAGAATTTTTTCAAACAGAGTTCAAGTTTTTTCTAAGTCTTTTACATACCTACCAACTGTTTGTGTTGGTATGTTCTTAAACGAGCTGTACGCATTTCCAAGTAGAAGCACTTCGAAGGACAGCCAAAATTCGTAATTGTGCCCTTTATCTAAGAATGAATGTTTAGAGTTACGGCAATTTATTAACATCAGGCAGCATCTGTCTAAGGTTAAGTGACTTTAAGCGTTTTTATTTATTGTTTCATTCATGAAACCTTATTAGAATTTTCATCGGCATGTGAAATTTCTCACTGTTTATTTTGTTGGTAGTGGATGTAGTATTTAAGTTATAGTCCTTTTTATAAAAAATCACTTTCTGTCTGTATTTGATATTTATCATCGTGATGTTGAAATCAAGAAATTCTGATAAATTATTTCTCAGGCACTAACCATTCTAAAACGCCAACGCAATGTTATTTGCTAGAAAATCCCTGCAGAGCTATTTTGCTTTTGTTTTTACATAATACGTCTAGCAAATAACATTATTAACTGAGCATTTGTGAATAAATCCATTTGAAAATACTATCCAGTAGCGGATAACGATGCAGCGCACCAGGCGCACACACCCCCTTTTCCACACAAAAAAAACGGACCATAGGTGTTAATGTAGACACACGAAAGTAAAATACTCTTGTGATAAATAAAAGCTCTGATCTATAAATTTTGTCTGATCCAGCTTAAATCTGTGCGCACTGTGACACTGTAGGACACGGACCAAATTCGGGCATATTACGCCCCCACCCAACCAAACACACACACACACACACACACACACTCACATCTGGTGAAATCTTGAACCCTTCTGCTTTCCTTAACGTATAAACTGATCTTTCGCCGCCAGTGGTAATATTTTCAAATTTCATCCATTTCAAGTGGAAATAGAAAGACAAGATCATTTCCGAAAACATATATTTTGCCAAAGTTTCTACTTCATATTTCACTTTCGTTTTTCGTTTTGATCCATTATGATTTTCCAGCAGCATAATAATGAATCAACAAAAAACGGTGTAACATTAAAATACAAAAAAAAAAAATAAATAAATAAATCACATGTTTCTTTAATTAATCGAGAAAATCAAAAAATGTAGTTTACCTGTTTTATATTTCCACTGCAGTCCCTGCAATATCACTTCCTGTTTAAATTTTAGGAAATATCAATTGATCTTCATTTAGTCACATGATCTGATACGCTTTAACAAAGAATTAAAATATAATCCAAAACTCAAGCAATATTTATAAAAAAAGCAATAAGCTTTTAAAAGTTTCACCAGTTCTACTTTAAGTTGATCTAGGATTACGAATTACGACCAGACACATGCAAAAACACTCTGAAAACACATTCGAATAACTGAATTTTAGCAAAATGTTAGAAAACACTATAGGTGTGCAAAATACTTCCTGTTTCGATTCTGTGAAATATTGACAAAGCTATATTCAAAACTGCGTTTAAATACAAGCTTTTCAACGTGCATACATGTAAGAAAATACGGTACGTAATGCTATAGTCCTCTCCACCTTTTCATGTGTTTTTGATCGAATCAGCTACCAGGGATTTTAAATATTTGGTTGATAACTTAGGTATTTTTGCAAAATTTTCAATATCTGGTTTCGTGAAACCATTGTAGAAGGTCCACCATATGATGTTAAAACCAGAATTGTAATAAAAGCCAGAAGTGTTTTTGTTACAATTCTACTTGAAACACAGTTCTACTACTGCTCATTACATTCGGTGACATTGGATGATGGTAAGAAGTATAAAAGTGAAACTAGATGAGAGAGACGAAGGATGTAAACTGATGTCGAATTGTAGTATAGACTGATAAACTATCGCCTTTTGACTTATATTGATATTTGTTTTCTTCATAAAATAATGTCTATGTTACGTATCTCGATTCATTTTTTAACCAGTTAATGCAGTAGACCTTGCTATTTAAGGCATTGGTGCCAGAACTTTGTTTTTTAGGTATTGCTAAAGAACTCAAATATTTTTTTTACCTGTTTCGATACTGCTGGTTCTGTAATAGTTTTAACTGCAACAATTTTACTGATACATTTCTCCGCTCAGGTTTATTTTTGAATTTGTTTTTCAGTTTTTTTTTCTTCTAAAAGAAACGTGTGATTTTATTTAAATGACTTTCATCAGAGTTTGCATTTGTAATAGGACTACTTGTGTTATTTGTATCTGTCTCAACCATTGCCTGCTGAAGCGGAACTGAAAGGAAACGTTCATTATCATCATCATATGGAATGGTTTAATCAGAGTCTAGGAGGTTTCTTGTGCTGCCAAATGATTATCTACTGAAAGATTTTTTTCACAACGAGCTTCTTGTTGGAAATCTGCATGCAGTTGGTTTGAGACAAATAACCAAATAATTAACAGCATCTGGTTGGAAGTAATATATTCCGGATTTGCGGAAAGTTGATTGAAAAAAAAATGGTGACAGTGCAGCTGTGTAAGCTTTGCATGCAATAGAGTACAGGTGTGTGCTGTGAACTGTGTACTGTACTGTGCATACCAACAACTTTGCCCGCATCCGTTGAAATTTGACACACTTGAAGTGCTGTAAATTTTAGCAAACTTATAAAAGCAGCCTACTTCCATGGGCTGCTATAAGTGAGATGTATGAGGAGGTAACACATACAATTGATGTTATGTTCTATGGCCAAATCAATTACATGGGATGAAATATGCGAGCGGCAGAGATGGAGAGGGCGCTTTCTAATGGCATACTTTCTAATATGTGTTTTTAGGTTTCTGAAATACGTCTCCATTCGACCATAAAGATTTTGAAACCGTCCCGTCTATACCAGGAGATGCACCTTTAAGCAGTTCAGATCTCATCCTTGCTCCTGAATATGAATAACCGACATGCAAATATTAAAAATAGCATATAAATATATGTTTTACATAACCTCATAAATAAAATGTAAATGGGAGAAAAATGAATTCTTTAGAAGCATAATAATCAATGAATATAGAGAAAAGGATCAAGATGATTAGTTTAGTTAAGACTAAATTATTAAACATCGATTGCGATACAAGTTCTAACAACTTATATTCGTCACGCTGAAGATCGTAAAAAAAGTTAGCCTTTGACGGAAGTCGAACCCGAGACCCCGGATCCTGGGGCCTGCGTATACCACTGGATCACGGTGCCTCCATATTATTCATTTATAATACACGATACGCATACTTTTATAAAATACTGGAATTTTACAGCTTAATTGTATATTCAGAACTCAAAATGTTTTAGCAAAATTAATTATGTATGGGTTGGTATTTAAAATAATTTCCGAAAATGCAAAGTACGTAGGATCTATCTAAATTCAGATTTCTAGCCAAATCTTCTTGAATCGTAATGTCCATATCTGACTGTGCTGGACATGTCCTACTATTCTGATGTTCTGCTGAAGATTTTCTCGAAGAATTTTTAAAATTTTGCTCTAAGTTCCTATGTTGGCTAAATAGACTAATTTCACGAACCAGAGGAAAAGAAAACTTCAATCGCATTATTTCCATATTGCCATGTTTTATACGTATTTTCAGTAACCTAGCTTGTTTACGTTTTGAGTGATAAAACGATCCATTTGTTAAAGCCGTATTTTTACTGTTTCTGTTACCAAAGAAACAAGAAATTTGATACGCGGATAAAAACAAAGTAACTTGCATAATTTCCATGTTGACAGGTGTACCATATATCAATTTTCATCAACTTAACTTATACGGTTCTTATGTTATCACGGGCTCCAGATTACCTGAAATTTCATTCGCGGATAAAAACGAACTTGTTTGCATAATTTCCATGTCGCCATGTATTCAGATATCAATTTTCATCAACTTAACTTATACCGATTTTATGTTATTGTGGGATCCACATTTGCATACTGTTGGACGGACGGACGGAAAGCCGGACAGACAGACGGAGGGCAAACTTTGGTTGATATCTATAAAACTCAATTAGTATTTTGTCTTTTTGAAAGTTGCTCTGCTATTCTGCCATTCTGCTATTCTGCTGGAGTTGTTCTGCTATTCTGCCATTCTGCTATTCTGCTAACTTCACACAGACTATTTTCGGCCCTATTTGCGGCCCTTGTTTTAACAATATGCAATCACTTTATTTATCTAAATCTTTATTAGCGTGAGTAAAAAATAAAAGCTGCATTAAATGTATTGAGTTTGATTGTTTCATTGTGACTGGCAAATATTTGTTTGTGTTTTTAGGTAATTAACTCGTTCGGTGGCCTCAAAATGGCTTGCCCATTTCAGCTTGCTAAGCCATCTACAAATAACTTTCTCCATTTCGGCACCAACCATGCAATCTCTATTTGTCAGTACCTTTTTCAGTCAAGTTTGATATTTGCCTTAAAATACAGAAATACGTATTCAAATGGGGTAAACATGACAGTATCTTTCAAGCTCCACACAGTGGCTACTTTCAATAGCAGTACACCTATCACTACTACCACGCAAGTGACATGATGGCTGCAAAAAAAATATTTTTTCTTCTTTTAAGTTAAAACTGTTCTTTCATTTTATACCATCGGTACATCTTTCAATGATAAGATTTGATCACAAGATTAAGAAAAACACTTTTCTAAAGTACTTTTGGCTCATTACAGCCCAAATCAACATAGTGGTGATGGTAGTGGAACTAATACTATATGAGATGCAACTCTGCTTGGTGTATAAATTATATCGTCTGATTGTTTAGCATGCCCAGGTTTATTTTATTTTATTTATTTTATTTTTCGGACGTCTGTGCCCATGAGGTTTTCATCCATGGTTTTGTTGTTGTTGTTGTTGTTTTTCTGTCTTAGTGCCTGTTTGTAATACCTTAACTCGACGTTCTAATGTTTTCAGGTTTTGCTTGTGTAAAAATGTTCCTGATATGTAACCAGACGATAACTTTTAGTCAAAATAAAGAGATTTGTTTTTTTATTTCATACATCTAATTATCAGTTGCAAAGTTCTATGGCTACTTCTGAATATACTTTTACACGTGTAACTTATTATGTTTCGCTTAGTTTCACACGGACATATAATTAAACGTCGCATTTTATATGAACACATATTTAATCTGCTTCCCCATGTTATACTAACATATAATTATTTCTTCCTTTTTATTATTTGTATTATTCATTCGTTGCTTTGTTCTACAAGTACAGGTTATTATTATTAGCTGAGTTCTACAAGTACAGGTTATTATTCTTTGGTTTCTTCTACAAGTACAGGATATTCTTTGCTTTGTTCTACAAGTACAGGTTATAATTATTTTCTTTGTTTTAAAAGTACAGGTTATTATTCTTTGCTTTTTTCTACAAGTACAGCTTATTATTCTTTGCTTTGTTCTACAAGTACAGGATATCATTCTTTGCTTTGTTCTACAAGTACATGTTATTATTATTTGCTTTGTTCTAGCAGTTCAGCGTATTATTCTTTGCTTTGTTCTACAAGTACAGGATATTATTCTTTGCTTTGTTCTACAAGTACAGGTTATTATTATTTGCTTTATTCTAAATGTACAGGTTATTATTCTTTGCTTTGTTCTAGCAGTTCAGCGTATTATTCTTTATTTAGTTCTTCAAGTAAAGGTTATTATTCTTTGCTTTGTTCTCCAAGAACAGATTATTATTCTTTGCTTTGTTCTAAATGTACAGGTTATTATTCGTTGCTTTGTTCTATACGTACAGGTTATTATTCTTAACTTTGTTTTTCAAATACAGGTTATTATTCTTTGCTTTGTTCTTTACGTACAGGTTATTATTCTTTGCTTTGTTCTATACGTACAGGTTATTATTTTTTGCTTTCTTTTACAGGTACAGGTAGTTATTCTTTGCTTTGTTCTACAAGTACAGGTTATTATTCCTTGATTTGTTCAACAAGTACAGAATATTATTATTTACTTTGTTCACAGGTACAGGTTATTATTCGTTGCTTTGTTCTAGAAGTACAGCTTATTATTTTTGCTTCGTTTTACAAGTACATGTTATTATCCTTTTCTTTGTACTACAAGTGTAATAACTTTTTCTTGTTCTACAAGTACAGGTTATTATACTTTGGTTTGTTCTACAATTACAACTAATTATTCTTTGCTTTGTTGTTCAAGTACATGTTATTATACTTTGCTTTGTTCTACCAGTACAGGTTATTATATTTTGCTTTGTTCTACAAGTATATGATATTATAATTTGCGTTGTTCTACAAGTACAGGTTTTCATTCTTTGCTTTGTTCTACAGGTACAGGTTATTATTCTTTGCTTTGTTATACAAGTACAGGTTATTATTATTTGCTTTTCTCTACAAAAACAGGTTGTTATTCGTTGCTTTATTCTACAAGTACAGGTTATTATTCTTTGCTTTGTTCTAGAAGTTCAGCTTATTATTCTTTATTTTGTTTTTCAAGTACAGGTTATTATTCGTTCCATTGTTCTTTACGTACAGGTTATTATTCTTTGCTTTGTTCTATACGTGCAGGTTATTATACTTTGCTTTGTTCTACAAATACAGGTTATTTTTCTTTGCTTTGTTCTACAAGTACGATTATTATTCTTTGCTTTGTTCTACAAGTACAGGTTATTAATCTTTCCTATGTTCTTCAATTACAGGTTATTATTCTTTGCTTTGTTATACAAGTACAGGTTATTATTCTTTGCTTTGTTGTTCAAGTATAGGTAATTATTCTTTACTTTGTCTTCAAGTACAGGTTATTATACTTTGGTTTGTTCTTAAAGTACATGTTATCATTCTTTGCTCTGTCTACCAGTACAGATTATTATTCCTTGCATTGTTCTACAGGAACAGGTTTTTAATCGTTGCTTTTTTCTCCAAGTACAGGTACTTATTCTTTGCCTTGTTCTTCGAGTACAGGTTATTATTCTTTGCTTTGTTCTTCAAGTTTAGGTTATTACTCTGTGCTTTTTCTAGAAGTACAGGTTATTATTCGTTGCTTTGTTCTACAAGTACAGGTTATTATTCTTTGCTTTGTTCTACAGGAACAGGTTATCATTCGTTGCTTTGTTCTTCAAGTACAGGTTATTATTCTTTGGTTTGTTCTTCAAGTACAGATCATCATTCTGTGCTTTGTTCTTCAAGTACAGGTTATTCTTTGTGTACACCTAAAGAAAATATTGTCGCTACACCATCATTTAAATATTCATACTTTATCTTTGATAACAGATGTTAGTAATGAAAACGTGCTTTCTTTTATTTATGAGTGTTTTTTAATTTTCTCGTCTCTTTTAACTTACAAAATGTCGAGCTAGAAAAACGAAAAATGTAGGTCATACGCATGATTGTGATGTTAATACAGTGGTAAAATGATTATTCAACCTAAAAAAATAAAAGTCAGCTTACCTGTGTTTGAAGTTTTAAATGCTTATTAGTGTCCTTATGAAGACTTTATGCACCTTTTCAACATACCATTACCGAAGATTATTAGAAAGACGATTCACACACATTTACCACTAATTTTTTATCGATTCTATGGTATCGATTTATCAACGTTTAAAATTACCTTTTGTGTAGACATTAAAAGCCGTTTTGTCTCGATTGAAATGTTTATACTTTGCATTTTTTTCTTTCAATAGGTATAGATCACTGGCCATGATCGATAGAAAATTTACTGAAAAAAACTTGAAAGTAAAATAGTTGACAAAATCATCATGAATTCTAGGTAGAATGATTATCTTGATGATGTTAACGTCAATAACGAAACTGGTTTAAATGGAATAAAAAAAAAACAACAAACCAAACTAAAGAAAAGTTTGTTTTTTTTCTTTCACGTCAGATATTAGTTGACCTTATATTTGTACAAAGGACAATCGTACGAATCATTTGACAACTACAGTTCAGAACGGTGCTTTCTACAAGTGCTTTTAAACTTAACAAGTGGGTTAAGGTCTTTAAAAAGGCTGAGCAGGTTTATATCCTAGAGAACGATTTACAATAAACATGCAAATTTTCACGGTATGTTCCCTGTGAGACCTATAACTAGTTACTTTTTTCAGAACCAGAGAGTACCTTCTTTACTTTTTAAAAACGCAATGACACCAGCCAAATGCACGGAGTTCCCAAACAAGATTAAGGCGTTGAGTCTCCAGACATGCCTTACAGAACATAGGAAAGTGAAAGTGATTGAAGGTTAGCTAAATATCTGTATGGCAATGTATGTAGAGCAAAATGATTTTATTTCAGCTCAGTTGTTTATCCTAGTATGGTCACAATTGCTACAGTTCTTATCAGACTTTAAGGACGGATGGAAAAGTAAAATGGATTATATAGTGTAAAGGGGGATATCAAAAAAAGTGATTAAAATGAAATGTGTTGCATGAAGTAAACGCACAAAATTTATTTAAACGTGTAGCGTTGTTTCGTGCGCGAGTGGAATTTATTAGGTGTATATTTTTCACTATGGAAAATTATCGACAAACAACAACGACATAAATATTTTATTGTAACGTTTCATTTAGTAGTACATACATATAGTAAACAATAAAAATGTATATGTTTTTACTTACAATTTGCGTTACTTTGAAAATACAACAGCAATTATATCATTTGATTTCCAGTTCTTGAAACAAGTAAAATTATTCTATGACAATCAATACATTTAAGATGCAAATAGAAAAAAATCTCAACTACAGATATTTTTGAAAATATAAAGTCATTTAAAAATGACACAGAATAAAAATCTCAAATACAGATATTCTGTGACAATCAAGACATTTAAAATACACTCGGGATAAAAATCTAAATTACATATATCTATGGCAATACAGACATGTAACATGCAGATGGAATAAAAGTCTCAACTATAGATATTGTATGGCGATGAAAACATTTAACATGCACTTTGAATAAAAGTATAAACTACAGATATTATGTGGAAATGAAGAAATTTCACAAGCATACATAATAAGAAAAACTCAATTATAGATATTCTATGATAGTCAAGATATTTAACACACACATGGATTAAAAACCTTAACTACAAATCTTTCATGACAATCAGTAATAAAGCATATCATTAAAAAGTAACGTTTTGTCATACGGTACCGTCGTTTGTTACCAGCTAAGTGCATATTAAGGGTTTTACTTATATTTAGAACTTTAATTTTAGCAACTTCAGACTTGCTGCTTCTTGCATATTGATTACTTTCTAGTTTAAAGGAAACCTGGCAAAGTCTTCATTCCATCATGAAACAGTATTTTTAAAGGAAAATCGCGTATGTCTATTAATCAATACGTAACACGTCTCAACTCTGCACAGAATAAAAATGTATTTCTTTTATCTAGTATCGAAAGCAATGATAAAATGCTTTAACATGTTAACAAACTGTTTACATATTGGTTGGATTGCATTAGCTCAAACATTTCCATTTTTAAAAGATACTTATGTATCACTCTTTTTATTAGAATACCTAAAAGAATAAATCTGAATTATCATAGATATGCGATGTTTCTGTCTATCATTTATTTTCATATAAAGGTAATGATGCCGATTAATCATTTTAATCAGTCAGCTATGTGTACTACTTAAAAAGTAGAAACTAAAATAAATGGTAACAATTACGTAACATAAAACAACCGACAATATATATGATGTCACATTAAAGCATACATTAACTAAGGACAAAATGTTGCCACTCTGCAAATACATGCACTGTAAGATCACCCCAGTCAGTTCCTTAAATCTTTTTAACTGCAGATGTTCGTATGCACTCACCAGTTTCAATGTGCGTGCGTGTGTGTGTGTGTGCGTGCGTGCGTGCGTGCGTGCGTGCGTGCGTGCGTGCGTGCGTGCGTGTGTGTGTGTGTGTGTGTGTGTGTGTGTGTTCTTTTTTCATTAATATTCTTGTTTACAAAGAATGGGCCAATGAAATACATATGCAGTACATCATCTGTTAGTTTTAGGGAAAGCCCCTTTAATGACCCGTGATATATTAATAAAGCCTTTTTTTATAAAGGAACGTTATCGTAATTAAAATGATAATATACATATTTCAAGAACAAAAAAGTTTAAACAAGAAAGTTACAAACAATATACACTTAGAGAAACATAAATATCATCAAAGCTATAAGTAACATATATATTTTGTAAGAAAAAAAATAATTACAATAATAAAGCATTGATGAAAGTCATAATTTTATGAATCTCTATGAATCGGGAGGTAATAATCCGGCTTAAACTTGTTCTTACTACTGAACCTTAGCGAAAATTTAGGAAATACTGATATCTGTTCAGCATAGTTTACAATACCAAGAGCACTAGCCGCAAAGCAAATCTATTGCCCTAACCAGCTGACGATACACAGAGCAGCCAAATCTCAACAAACAAATTACAATCCTTATGATAAAATTATTACGTATTTTGTCTGTCACGCTTTCGCTCTTGGCAAAAGACGCCTTGATAAAATCAGATGCAGCCTCTATGCTGCTGTCTGAATCGCCAGGTACTTCTATGGAACGACCTCCAAGAAATAGTTCATATGCAAGCGGAATTAGAGGATACGAAAGGTACCTTAGTATAATTATGTCTTCCCATTTAAGAACTTCATCACAATGTAGACCAAGTATGGCAGTTTCAAATATATATTTGCATTCATTTTCTTCTGCATAATCTTTGGACCACAATATGACAACTTTTTTACACTTTAATATTTCCTCCGAGTACATTTCAAGTAAATTATTACCCGGACGAATGTCTCCGCATGATCTTACTGAATAAAAATATTTATTCTTTAAATTTGGTAAGAGTTTGTCGTGAACAAAAGCTTGGTCACAGTTGCTATTTTCGCAAAATAGAAAGAAAATATCATAAACATGTAAATCATTTACTCGGTGTCTCTTCCCAAATCTACTATATGTACACGTTAGTGTAAGAAAATATTTGTAAATTCTAAATTCAACATAACAAGAAACTACAAAAAGGAATAAAAGCAACAGACACATACTTGTATCAATTAAATCCATAATTCGATAAGTAAATTCTTCAACAGTGTTCACTAAATATCTATTTTTTTTATGCAATAGAGAAACGAATATATCACCCGAAGCGCAGTTTAAGTAATCCGAAGAATCGATAAAGGACGACAAATAGGTAATTGCATGTTTGAATGTCCGCGAAGGTGATATAAGTAGCGAATTCGGGTGTAAGACTGAAACACCTGTATCTAGCTTGGCCTGTAAATAATGACGTCCAAAAAATATGTCTACACAAAACATGCTCTCAGATAACTGCCAAGGTTTTACCTTATTAAGGTTATAGTACAGACTGACGCTAGTGTAGCAAGAACGAAAAGGCTCAACCAAAGACGTAAAGTCATTCTTGATAATTACATTCTTGACAGACCTATTAACTCGCAAAGGAAATACATTTTGCAACTTCAAAAGATAACCTATTGGGGATGTTATGTGATGTTTAAACCCACGGTATGCAACAAGTGAGACATTCCCGTAAAATGTGATACTCGCATTTGATTCATGTACACAAAACTCCGTATTGGGCAATAAATGGGAACACTCGATGTCAGATATTGCAAGACAGTGGAAGGTGTTAAAATCTATGTCGTTTATTTCAGCTATTGTCAAGTTTGAAATCCAAATCTCATCACCAAATAAAGAGATCCTGCGATTAGTGTTATTGATTTTGTACTTTGTGTTTTGTTGTATCGCTTCATCCCCCCTTTTCCATTGAAATACAACGTTGCTGTATATAGGGTCATCTATTGTTATATTGCATGAAAGAGTAACATATTCTCCTCGGATTGCGGAACAAATGTTTGACCGAGAGGTTCTTAGTTTTTGTGCAGCATATTGAATCCCGTGAATGTATTCCACCTCGTCACATTTGCGAACACCGTTTCCATCTAAGTTAGATGCATTGTAATGTACAATTCCATCATTTGGATGCAAATAAGAAATGTATTGACATTTCCAGATATAAGGAATAATGACAAGAAAATTCACCAATATAAAGACTATATGTAATAGTTTACATGTTATATACGCACATCTAAGGAACTTCGATCCAAATGCGACTGAGTCAAGGGCTATAAAGAAGTCAAGGAAAAATGAATAGAGTTTTCTGTAACAGGGGAATGATGCAAAATTATAGAATAACAAAAAACACAATTCTTTCCACTTGTAAACAAATATTATTAATGGTGTGTTTGCAATGATTGTTAGTGTAGAATTAATGACTTCATCGAGTTCAAAAGTCATTCTATCAACAAAGATCATTTGGAGATAAAATCTGTCCAGATTTAAAACTGCATTGCAGAGACATAAATACGTTACGGTGAAAATTAATTTTACTCCTGTCATTGTATCTTTTGCAAGGTAAACACATGCAAAACTCCACCATAACACGTCGCAAACATGAGGAAAGATTTTCCCGACCGTTCGTACATAACTATTCCCCTGCATCTCGGATACTTCTTGCTTTCCTGTAGTATCTATCCGAATGTATCCAAATGTTTCCGAGAGTACCCGTATATTTACGAATGTTTCCAAATTTATCCAGATATTTCCGAATGTTCCTGAATGAATACGAATAGATCCGATACTTTAAATGTTTACTATTTCCACTAGTTCCTCTTGCTCGACCTTAAACAGAAAAGAATGCCTTCAGCATAGAGATAACTAACTCTTGTCTTTGGACACATACGTTGTTTTTTTTTCTATATTATCAGTGCCCACGCAACTAGATATTTGTCAAAACAGAATCTATTTTCTTTTTAAATTGTGAAAATGAAAATTTAAAAAAACATATCAAGTTACATGTCCCATTGTTACAGACACAGGAAGGCTTAATAAAAAAATCTACAGCAACTGATATCTCTATACACGCTTCATGTACTGGATAAACTGTTAAAAGGTACCTCATTGTCACATTTTCTTCTCATGCATTTCTTTATTTTTTTTAAACTTACATTACAAGGATAACCAGTTAAAAATAGCACAACAGACAATCGTAAATTAAGGATCTCAGTTCTGTCCCTAGTTTATTGTGTGCCGTATACGGTACATCGCATTATTTTTGGGATATGCCCCTAAGGGCATCACCCAGTATAGTGGCGAGCTTTCGAAATGCGAAAGAGCGTCTATTAAAAATGAATATGGAGCAGAGCGTCTGGAGCAGAGGATGTTTTGACATCCTTATTCTGCGGACCTGTGATCCTATTTTCGGCCCCGTTTGCGGCCCTGGTTTTAACAATGTGCAATCATTTGATTTCTCTAAATTTTTATTAGCGAGGGTGAAAAATAAAGGAAGCTACATTCAATGTATTGAATCTGATTGTTTCATTAAGATTCGCAAATATTTGTTTATGTTTTTAGGTAAATGATGTCAACAAAGAAATGATTTCAACAAAGAAATTCAAGATTGTAATTTACATACAATTTGGCTTTTTTTTATAACGACAGCAATAAAATTGAAACTTATTTACCGAACGTTAAAAAACAGACTTACAATTCAGACTTTAGCGTATTTGCAACTTTTTTTGCCGAAGAAACGTGTTTCACACTTCTAAAATTATTTGATAAAATTCATATATTTAGATTTGATGTTTAAAAATGAAGTCTCATTTAGATAAACGTTTAGAACATCAACAATTTGAACGATTCCCAAGAATTCAGAAAATGTCTATAATGCCATCAGGTGATGTAAGCGTTGCTAAATTAACTGTGTAATCCTCTATCTATTTGAGTTTATTTATCCTCGGTACCTGTTGACCATTTGACCGACGCCCCATGGAGAGGTTAGTTATATGTTGTGGGGGATAGTGCAAGACAAGAATGCATCTTATTTCAATGACGCCTCTAGTTCTTTTCCATGCGCAGTGTAAAACACTGTTGTATATGAGATCTCAGTTAATTATCTAATCCGAAAGAGAATAAGTAAGTTTAGTGGAGCAGCCGGGACCCTTGGATTACCAGCTCAGCGCGTTACCAATGGACTATTGCTCCTGTTAAAATGCGACAACAAAAAATCAACAAAAAATTAAAATACAGTGGTTTCATTTCAAATGTGTCAGTGAATATAATACACACTGCAAATGTAAGTATTGTAAAATATAAAATTGTGATGCAGTTCTCTTTAAATATTTTCCCATTTTAGCTCTATTTACAATTCAATTATTTGGTAAAATCCATTGCATTCAACTTGTTTTGTCAGTGATTTTGTTAATTGGCCCTCGTTACCCTTGAAATGATGAAGGACAGTGCCGATATTGCTAAAGATAACAACAATATACTTTGAGCATGCATCCGAATATGCCCTTTATAATTTAAACAAGTACCTTTTTCATTCCAACGATAATCTCTCTCCTAATTAACTCGTTCGGTGGCCTCGACAAGGCTTGCCCATTTCAGCTTGCTAAGCCATCTACAAATAACTTTCTCCATTTTGGCATTAGCCATGCATTCTCTATTTGTCAGTACCTTTTTTAGTCAAGTTTGATATTTGCCTTAAAATACAGAAATACGAATTCAAATGGGGTAAACATGATAGTATCCTTCAAGCTCCACACAGCGGCTACTTTCAATAGCAGCATAGCTATCACTGCTACCACGCAAGTGTCATGATGTTGTAAAAAATATTAGGTTCTTTTCATTTAAAACTGTTCTTTCATTTTATACCATCGGTACATCTTTCAATGATAAGATTTGATCGCAAGATTAAGAAAAACACTTTACTAAAGTACTTTTGGTTCATCACAGCCCAAATGAACATAGTGGTGATGGAAGTGGAACTGATACTATATGATGCAACTCTGTCTGGAGTATTATATCGTCTGAACGTTTAGCATGCCCAGGTTTATTCTATTTAACTTACTTTATTTTTCGGACGTCTGTGCCCATGAGGTTTTCATCCATTGTTTTTGTTGTTGTTGTTTTTTTTTTCTGTCTTAGTGCCTGTTTGTAATACCTTAACTCGACGTTCTAATGTTTTCAGGTTTTGCTGGTGTAAAAATGTTCCTGATATGTTACTAGACGATTACTTTTTGTCAAAATGGAGAGCATTTGTTTGTTTATTTCATACATCTAATTATCAGTTGCAAAGTTCCATGGCTACTTCTGAATATACTTTGCTTACTTTTACAGGTGTATCTTGTTATGTTTCGCTTAGTTTCACACGGACATATAATTAAACGTCGCTTTTAAAACTTTTAAATATGAAAACATATTTCGTCTGCTTCTTTGTGTTATACTAACATCTAATTATTCGTTGCTTTGTTCTACAAGTACATGTTATTATTCGTTCCTTTGTTCTACAAGTACATATTATTATTCTTTGCTTTGTTCTACAAGTACAGATTATTATTCGTTGCTTTGTTCTAAAAGTACAGATTATTATTCGTTGCTTTGTTCTACAAGTACATATTATTATTCTTTGCTTTGATCTACAAGTACAGATTATTATTCGTTGCTTTGTTCTAGAAGTACAAATTATTATTCTTTGCTTTGTTCTACAAGTACAGGTTATTATTCGTTCCTTTGTTCTACAAGTACAGATTATTATTCTTTGCTTTGTTCTACAAGTACAGATTATTTTTCGTTGCTTTGTTCTACAAGTACAGATTATTATTCTTTGCTTTGTTCTACAAGTACAGATTATTATTCTTTGCTTTGTTCTACAAGCACAGATTTTTATTCGTTGCTTTGTTCTACAAGTACAGATTATTATTCTTTGCTTTGTTCTACAAGTACAGATTTTTATTCGATGTTTTGTTCTACAAGTACAGATTATTATTCTTTGCTTTGTTCTACAAGAACAGATTATTATTCTTTGCTTTGTTCTACAAGTACAGATTTTTATTCGTTGCTTTGTTCTACAAGTTCAGATTGTTATTCTTTGCTTTGTTCTTCAAGTACAGGTTATTATTCTTTGCTTTGTTCTACAAGTACAGATTAATATTCGTTGCTTTGTTTTTCAAGTACAGGTTATTCTGCATGTACAACTAAAGCAAATATTGTTGCTGCAACATCATTTAATATTCAAACTTTATCTTTCATAAAAGATGTTAGTAATGAAAACGTGCTTTTATTCTTTTTTTGATTTTTTTATGAGTGTTTTATTGGATTTTTTCGTCTCTTATAATTACAAAATGTCGAGCTAGAAATACGAACAAAATAAGTCATACACATGATTGTGATGTTAATACAGTGGTCAAATGATTATTCAACCTAAAAAATTAAAAGTCATCTTACCTGTGTTTGAAGTTTTAAATGTTTATTAGTGTCCTTACGAAGACTTTATGCACCTCTTCAACATACAGTACTTCCCGAAGAATATTAAACAGACGATTCACACACATTTACCACTAATTTTTTATCGATTCTATGGTATCGATTTATCAACGTTTAAAATTACCTTTTATGTAAATATTAAAAGCCGTTTTGTCCCAAATGAAATGTCTATACTTTGCAATTTTCTTCTTTCAATAGGTATACATTTTAAAGTTCTAATTTCTGTGTTCGTTTCATAACTTCTCAAGCAATACATGTTTACCTTTTACAAATTAACATTTACCCACCATGTCCTTGAATTTGTCTGTAGCTTACACACAACTAAATCAAATCCTACAGTATTCCATTGTAACATCAAATTCAAATCTCACTTTATTAGCTTAGATGTTACCTATGTCAATTTCTGGAAAGAATTTATCTCGAGAAACAACTTCATTCAGATTTTTTTTTATAACTTTTCCTATACATTGTCTCAAAGGAGATCACCCAAGTCACTTCGGTATTTTTTATTAAAATCTTTAGAAATTCGCTGCTTATTTTAAAACGACAAAAGTAGCCAAGAATTGTTCGGCACAACTGTGCTTCATTTAATTTGTTTTCTTCAATATATGTGTTGTTTACAGGTAAAATGATTTTCAGAACAACCTTTCTATTTTTGACCAATCAGACAGCGAGCGCTGTCATCTTATAGCTCCGCACAAACCATGCACAAAATTGGCTGGTTCTCGAAAACACTGATTTGGTGGTGTATAACCTGTAGCTAAAGTTCCCGCCAGATACTTGCGTTAAAAGGAAGTTGTGACCGGGTTACGTACTCGAGCGAAAAAACCAACTCGCTAACATCTTAATATTACAAATATAACCTTTTTTATAATTCTGTCAGGAATTATCATTAGATATTACATGCATATCCCTTTTTACGATTCTGTCAGAAATTATCATTAGATTGTTTAAATTTGACAGTTTTGCACCATAAAAGAAATTTACGCATTAACAAGTTCCCTTTACGATACTGAGCATTAAAATCTGATGTTTACCTGTAAGTTATCAATAGAGTTGGCCCATTTTTCTGTGACACTGGGTACGACGTTATGCATGGATGCACCCGAACGATTCTGAAATTGTTGTTACGAAGCACTAATCAATTATCAATTTCAAAACAGGAAAGATATTAAAAAAACAATAATAATAATCTTATAAGCCAGAAAGGAAACTAAAAAATAAACAGATATGTGTACCACAAATCACGACTTAGGTTCCGAATCTAGATAATGTAATACGGATGTAAAGCATAGTCATAGACACCTTTCTCATTACAGTTTTAGTAAGAAGATTAGTTGCAAGAGCAAAAACTAATTCTTTCGCTTTTCATTTGTTTTGCTCTTTCTTTCTTTTGTCTATTCTTTGTGTTCATTCTTTGTTTGCTTGTTTGTTTGATTATTTCTCTTTTTTTACTTTTGTTTGTCTTTTCATTCGTTTTTGCTAGTCCTTTATTCTGCCATAAATTTATTCTTTAAATCAATCAATTACTCAACTCATTTATCTATCTATTCATCAATCAAACGAATGAGTGTAAGAAACTGACTTCTATTCATCCAGGCTTTCATAGTAAAGGATACTTTGGCAATTTGTATAGAGTAACATGTACTTTAAGATAAATGTCTCGGTGTTGCTTTTATGAAGTACAATTTCATGCACGAACAACTTCCGAAAGCAAATCAATATAATAGAATTATGTGCCTTGAAAATGGTAACGAAAAAGTAAACAAATGCTATCTTTTTTAAGTTTCAGCTTTTTAAATTTTTAAGCCTTTGTCATCAGCAAAGAAAGGAAAAGATTTGATTTTGTGTTTTACCATGTTTTTGGGCTTATTCACAACACCAAGAAACATGGTTGTATCGGAAATGACAAGGGAAATAATTACGTGTAGAAACTGCTTCACATTCAATGCAGAGTTGCTCCCTTTGTCATTTTTCCTCACTGATAAAAAATTCTCAGTATTAAACATGGTAGCTGTGTAATTCCGTATATCGGAAATAAACTTTTTTATAGTCGTAGGATTAACTAGCTGTACTGAAACCACGTTCTGACTCATGTATAGTAAAGGTGCGGATACACATTACACATAAATGTTGACAATATGTATAAAACCACGCTGCAAATCACGAGGTCCACCGGTCACATGACATGAGACGTATTATCCTCAAGGTTTCGGCCTAAAATTGACTGACTGAGTTGGATACAAGAGACAGCTAATAGGTAACTTATGATTTAAGTTTCAAGCTGACTTCATACCGAAACAAAAGCAACAACAATGCGTGTCATACGATATAATCACTAAATTTTGTGATAAGCCATACGAAGCTCCTAATGTTTCTGTGGTTTCCGGTAGTACAGGCGAAGAAACTCTGCGTTGATATCAAGAGACACTCTGGTTCTTCTCCATGCTCAGTGTATAGCACTGGTATATTGTTCCTCGGTTAAACGTCTCATCCGAAAGACAATGTCAGTGGAGAAGTGGAGGATCGAATTCGCGACCCTTGGAATTTAGGTAGAGCGCTTTACCACTGGACCACTGATCCACCGGTTCCTTTAAACAAGTCATTTCGTGGCGGGATTTACACTTTTCTATATATAACAGCCATACTACATCATAATCCTCCTAAAGAACCTATTTCACTTAGACAACCGCTTATCGCTACATTACTATGGCATGTACTTAAGTCGTACATAATTCAGGAAGTCTCAACTCAAGTAAAGAAAAGTGCATTATTTGTCTTTTCTTTAATATCTAATCGAGTCGGCTTGAGCCTGAAACTTTAACTATATGTATCCTTTTTAGAACCTTGTTTTCTCTTGTATCCAAAACATTCAGCCACTTTGTTTAGGACTGAACCTGTTATCGCCTGCTTGCACTTGAAATGTTGCCAGTCTGAATGGAGTGGTAGAAGACATTTCCTACACTCGTTGTTTACCAACTTATACTTCACCTTTCTAAACTGCCAATATGATATTTCTGGATTGAAGACAAAGATGCCACCTATTGCATCAGATTATGACGTCACAAGAAACTTCTCACGCTGTACCTATGATGCCTGTGGCATTTAACAAGGTGTATTGACATTTTCTTTACCAGAAACAATAGGTATGCTTTTGGCATTAACATAATATCAAACTGTCAGTACTCTTTCTTTCAGCGAATTCACAGGGCGTATACAGCGCGTGTTGACACATTAGAACAGCAAAGCTTGTTTCCCGGACCATTACAGTATATGCACGTATGTCCGCAATAGAAACAGTAAAGACAAATTAAGACAGGATAAATCTTAGGTTATGTTTGTTGCCAAAATATCCAAGATGAGTGACGGTAAGATGAAAGGCTCCGAATACAGTGACTGTTCAGAAATCATATAACACGGAATGACATAGAACGCCTGTTTCTTCTGTAATAAATGAAAAAAGGGTTTCAATCATACCTTTCTGCTGTAATTGTTACTTTACTGATTACTTTGACCATTACTTTAACTTTAAGCGTCAGGTTTTCAATGAGGAAATTCAAAATTTGTAATGTATAAATAAGATCTACTGTTTCTTTCTTCATAACGACCAGCATATTTTGGACTTTATATAGTAATACGTTGTATTGTATTGTAGTATAGTGGGTTTGAGTGGAGTGGAAGTAGAGTGTGAGTCCGTGTGCGTGTGCTTGTGCGTGCGTGTGATTGTGTGTATGTGTTTGACATATCAACTCATGTCAATCTTTATAAGGGAGACAACTGCAATTAGAGTTAATAGAAACTGCAAAACAGTGGTTACTTCCCTTAGAGTAAATTCCGCGTTTGAAACAGGTGCTTGTACATTATACTTGGATACAAGTCTTCTGCGAGATATAGAGAAGTAAGAACTGTCTATCGGAGTCATCAAAGTTCCACCCTTTCTAGCATAAGCTGAACCTCAAAACCGAGAGCCTGATTTTGCCTTAAAAAATTATTTTTTTACATATTTGACGAACATATTTTGACCTTTATGTTATAACTTGCTACAGGATCACCTATTTTATTTGAAAACTATTTCTACTGGGGGTTCTTTTTTTTCTTTCTGTCTTTCTTTATTTCTTTCTTTTTAACAACGAAATTGCATATATTTGTGTTAGTAGTTAGCCATTTCTTACCAAATGATAAAATTACTACATTTCCTGGAGGTAATCCAGTTGTGTTCACCCTAAACTTTACCGTCCCTGTCTCAAATAATACAATTATACGTGTTACCTGTTGTTTACCTCTACATACGACGATGATAATAAGATGTTTGGCTGAGATGTATGTTTTCAGTAGTTCACTACGGAAGCAGAAATAGGACATTGGCAATACTGCTTGAATCTTACATACGGGAAATAAAAGCCAAACAGATCGCGCCACGTAATTAACATGCGCACAATAGTGCACATAATATTATATGTATCTTTAGAATTAATATCTGATAGATTTTAGGTCAGTAAGGGTGCATATCACACCTTACTAAGGAAGATTTGTTTAAACTCTTTGTAAGGCAGAATAAAAGAAAAGCAAAATCATACCCTAAAACCTTTATTTCATTTTCTTCCTTTCGGCTTCCCTTACTTTCCTGCTTTTTTTTTGTTTCAGTATTTTCTTTTATTGCAGTTGATTTTTTGTCAAATTTTATCAGGGTATATACTTTCAAGTAGGTGAATAGCTTTAATCTTCGATTGATTCTGCAGAAATGTTTGAAACATGTTATTTGGATTTTGTATTCTCTTGACACAGGCCCTTTTTTTCATGATTTTTTTTCTTCATTTCACAAGCTAGAGTCAGCTAGTAGCGACTCCATATTGGTTATTTGTAAACTTAGATAAAGAAATCCTGTCATCGGATACCATTAATAAATTGCATGCGATCATTTCAATATTAAATGTTTATATTTGTATTACATATTGTTTCATTTCAATTTATTTTTTTTAAAAATGAGACTTATTTGTTTTTTCATATATTACATTTCTTTTTTAATATAAAATTCATATTTGTATTCTATTGTATAATCTTTTATTGTATTATATATTATGTCATCTATACAGTAAAATCACATTTGTATTCAATAATATATTTAGTACTGTTCAGTCTGAATGCCTTTGTATTTTGTAATGGCATCCTTGGACATGGTTGTTGATTTTTTGACGATGAATTTTGTTGGTTAGGAAAACCAACATTGCAACAACCATATTAAGTGTAATTATTTCTTTTACCAAATTATTTCCCAAATAGTAGCCCCGGGAAACATGTGACTGGTTTCTCTATACGTTTTGACAAGCTGGCGTCACTGACACGAACGCTGTCACGTTGTTTACTCTCAGCCAATGAAAACGTTCTCAAGAATGCAATTAGACGTATTAATGTAAATGTATACAATACAAATAGACTGGTTATCCAGTAGTCGTGTGTTAGGAGCGGATATGGTTCAGTGATAACACGCTGGACTGGTAAACCACGGGTCCCGAGTTCGATCCCCCGCTCCTCCACTAACAATACTAATAGTCTTTCGGATGAGACGTTAAACCGAGGCCCCATGTATCAGTGCTATACGCTGAGCATGCAAAAGAACCAAGAGAGTCTCTGGGGCGGGACATTTTCTGTATCTTGCACTACCCCCACCAATATAAAATAATTAATATCTGCAGGGGGCGTCGGTCATATGTTCAACCGGTAATGACGATAAATAAGCTCAAATAGAGGTGGTAATCCGGTAGTCGTATGTTCTATTCCCCGTTCCTCCACTAACGCAACTAACTGACTTTCGAATAAGACATGAAACTTACGTCTCATATATCGGTGCTATGCATTGAGCATGAATGAACCAGGAGTGTCCACTGAATGCGGTGTTTTCTGTTTTTTGCACTTTTCCACACAGTCAAAATAACTGAAACTCTTCAGCGAACGTTGGTAATATGGTACCGGTGATGAATAAACTCATATAGATAGATTGAAAATAAGTTCAGGATTGAGTCAACTATCAGATGCAAATAGTTTTCTTTTACAAATGTACAAAATACACGAAATACTAATAAGAATTTTACAATACAAATGAATAAGGATATAATTCAATTATGAGATATTTATATAAAATAAAAATTGACAGAAGAATATAGAAATGAAAATCATTAGGTACTGATGTATACATTGTATATATGTAAAAAAAATAACACATTATAAAAACTAATTAAAATTTATAATACAAAGTAAGCTTACTATACAAAACAAATGCATCAATTAACAATACATTTCTAAACATTTTATATTACAACGCTTCACATGCCATATCAATGTTTTGGCTTTTTTTTAGTCGTAATAACTATGTCTGTTTAATTATTGGAGTTTACATTCCCTCTACGCCTCCGTAGTTTGTAAATGTTAAAATGTTAGAGGAATCTGGGACACACGGAAGAATAGCAATAACATATTTACTTCATCGGCTGATATTAGAGATTTTGTTTGAATATGGAAAACCGCTTCCGTCTTAAGTGGTTAATACTTCTTGCACTTAATCTCACCAACTCAGCAAAATTATTTCGGAAGTGTCCCTAGGAATATCCATACCGGTCTTTTTACACACAAACTTAAATTTGCTCTATTATATGACACTTTTATGTAAACAAAAGCTCCTCAACCGGTTAATAGAGGTATTATAAAAAACCTGAATGAAGATTGCAGTATGACCAAAAGCCCCGCGATAGTGCGGGGTGGACAAAATCCCTCAGACAATAAAGAATAAATGACACAAAGCCCCTCAGTGAAAAGATTAATCAGAAATAATTTTATTTTCTGTTCCGTTCCGTTCCCGTTCCCGTTCTGTTGTGTGCTGTGCTGAGCTGTGCTGTGCTGAGCTGAGCTGTGCTGTGCTGTGCTGTGCTGTGCTGTGCTGTGCTGTCCTGTCCTGTCCTGCCCTGCCCTGTGCTGTGCTGTGCTGTGCTGTCCTGTGCTGTGCTGTGCTGTCCTGTCCTGTCCTGTCCTGTCCTGTCCTGTCCTGTCCTGTCCTGTCCTGTTCTTTTCTGTTCTGTTCTGTTCTGTTCTGTTATGTCAATATCATTGTTTTTCTTCTTTTTTTTTCTTTGGGGGTTGGTGGAGATGGGTTTTTTTTCTTGTCTTCAAACGCATTGTATTCAAATAGTATAACTAACCTAATAAAGATATTTAAGCGATCAAAATGCAAGCAATTTGAAGGTACTAAATGATGTTATTGTTACAGTATATGATGACAATTAAATAGTCCTTTAATCTAAAAAAGCACTGCCATTGCATGTTACAGATAATAATTGGTGATATTTGTAAATGATGACGATTAAATATTCCTTGAATCTTATATTGACATAAAATTAGTGCATTTTGTTTAATTTCAATTATTTCTGTTGAGGGGCTTTTGTCCCCCAACACGGGGGGGGGGGGCTTTTGATCAGACTGCTATTTTAACTGAAGGCATTTTGTCCGCCCATCGAGGGGATTTTTGTCATTTTTCTGTAAATCCACTGAGGGTATTCGGCCGAGGGGCTTTTGTCCCCCAACTGAGGGGCTTTTGAGCATATTTCTATTTTAACTGAAGGCATTTTGTCCGCCCATCGAGGAGGGGCTTTTTGTCATTTTTCTGTAAATCCACTGAGGGTATTCGGTCGAGTGGCTTTTGTCCGTTTCCAAACAAAATGTGTCGAGCACACTAATATTAGGCTCTTATTTGAAGTATAAATTTATTTCAGGTAATGGATATAGAGTCAGATAAAAAAATATCGTTCACTTTTTTCTTTACCTTTCTGTGTATTAAGACAAAACCAGTCTGAAAAGTCGATGTATACTTTCACAACAATTCATTTTAAAAAGGCCGTACCAGTCTGTTAAATAGATTCATTGAAAAGAAGTAACGGGATAACGATAAAGAAGACGATATCGGCGTGCAATAGAATGTATCTGGAAACAACATGGTAGCAATGACATTGACGAGAACAATGACGTAACAGCAAAAACCGGGCTGTACGTGTTATTCACGTCTTTTAACGTGTGAAAAAATCGGGCATTGCTTGGAAAAGTATAAATGCACGAGAAACGGACTCCTTGTCTCATTCGCTCACAAGCCAACAGCTTATTAATGAACAAGACAAGATAGTTTTAGGAAGACGTTAGTTCGTGTAAAACACAAAGATGGGGATTGAAAAAACAACAATACTTTCACAAGAAATGTAAGTACAATTTTCATCTTAACTTCATTCAAGTTGTTTTTTGATTAACTGCGTCATTTGCACGTATGCAAATTTGATATTTTCAGAAATTATTTTGAATAAACTGTGTGTGTCAAGTGCTGCAACGAACGTGTAAAACTTTACCGTCAGTTTGCATAATTTTTACTGTAATTAGAATTTTATATCATGAGGTTCACAAGTTGTTGCTTGTCTTTATTCGACTTCTAATAGCTGAGTTGAGCACGCCATATGTACAGTATTGCCTCGATAGTATAAGCACCTGTCTTTTCTGTGGTCGTTTTCGTAGAATTAGTGGAAAGACATCATGACAAAAAAAACAACAACAAAGAAACAGTTTTGAATTTATGTGTGAAAAAAAATCAAAATGTCGGTTGAAAAAGAACACTTTAATGGGTATTAATAATTCTATGATAATTTGTTCAATTTCTTTGTGCAGAAGAATATTTTCAAGAATGATTCTTAAAGAAATATTTATTTTACTTCGATAGCAGTTTGTTTTATTTATTTAACAAACGTTCAGAATAAAAAATATGCATGTGTTTTCAACAAATGCACAACTGAAATATCTTGTCAAACAATATTTTCATCAACTTTATTTCTTTGAAATAACTTCCAATTGAAATATGCTTCTTTATTATTATTATAAACAATATTTTATTGTAAGTGAACGGTGAAGATGCTTCACTTTCTGCAAATTATAGAGTAATTAGGTAACGTGGAAACATAAATTGAGATGTATCTGATGTATTATCGTTTCTCAATAATGGCGAGATAGAGGCATAATTTGGTTAAATATGTACATTTCTCTATATATCTCAGGTTTGCCTCACACTACTTGAAAGAGGTGGCTGCCTCAGGCAAGATTCAGCCAGAGAGGCCTTGCCTAAACATCCTGTACGGGAACCTCAACCGGTTGCCAACCAGGGTTCGATACTTTGTGGAGGAGAACGCCAAGGTGTGCCAGCCGGATGCTATTCACATCTGTGATGGCTCTGAGAAAGAGAGGGACCTGCTACTTTACATCCTGCAACGTGATGGGACCATAAAACCTCTACCAAAATACGAAAACTGGTACGTTTCATCTTTGCTGCTCAAAATGCACACTAGTTAGATCAGCCGAAAACATGTTATTAATAATATATATATAAGGAAATCAATCATGTGGACATGAACTAGATATCTTTTATACCTTTCCTGGTTTCTTGTACTCTAAACATTTAATAAATTTTTGAAGGAACATGTAAGGATTGACAAAGGTGATTAATGGCTACGTTTTCGCTTTTATTATTACTATTTCTTCAGTTTTCTTATAACAAAATTTGTTTGAATTGCTTGTTACAGTTGGCTAACAACTACAGATTCTGCTGACGTAGCGAGGGTTGAAAGTCGCACGTTTATCTCTACGCACGAGAAATATGACACCGTGCCACATGTCAAAGAAGGTGTAAAAGGAACGCTGGGTAACTGGATGTCGCCTGATGACATTGAAACCGCCCTGGATACACGATTCCCCGGCTGCATGAAAGGTGAGCATAGCTAACACAGTATTCCTAGATTTAAAAAAGATTTCGCTGGAATTAGAAAATTGATGATAAGTTACTTTTAGCAATAAGTACAATAATGATCTGACAAGCATTTTGAGAATGGTATTTAAAGATGTTTGTCAAACATAATAATTTTGCTGTTTGTTATAAATTTCACTTAAAAATCGTAATACTTTACAATCAAACGTGCGTTATTATTAACAGTTTTTTTCTTGAATTCTTTCTGCACTTTTTTATTCAAATTAAAGGGTCTATTAGCAAGATTCATAATTTTAAGATTTTTAATATCCAAAAATTTCAGGTCGAACAATGTACGTTATTCCGTTCAGTATGGGCCCAGTTGGTTCTCCGTTATCAAAGATTGGTGTCCAGCTCACAGACTCCGCCTACGTGGTAGCGAGCATGCGCGTTATGACTCGTATTGGTTCAAAAGTATTGGACACTTTGAAAGATGGCGACTTTGTAAAATGTCTTCACTCTGTCGGTCGACCAATCACATCAGAAAGCAGTGGTAAGTAAGGAAGTATAGAGCTTTATGTATGAGTTTGTCAAGTTTTCATTTTTGGTCTCCATTAAGTCTCAGAATGCACGGATTCAAAGCATCAATGCCTTAATGAAGTATTGAAAGACATTATTATTACTATATACTTAAAAAAGAAATGAACTGCGCCTTGGCAGTAGATGCCCAACGTTCCTTTCTAAGACAAGCATGATTTGTGATCACTTCAGAAATCAAACATCACTACATTTTCAGACATCGAAAAACTCTTGGATTATAAAAGACGTCTTATCGTATTTCTGTTTACAGTAACAATACCTTAAATCTAGTGAACCATGTATTATTTTAGCATTAATCTTAGCAGTCTTTGGAATTGCTGCAATAAAGGTTTATCGCCAGTAAAACTAAAAATAATATTTTGGCCAACAATAGTTTTTATACAGTAAATTATATATTCTTTCAGCGGAAGCAGCTAAGAAAGCATGGCCATGCAATCCAATGGAAACCATTATAGCACATTTGCCGGAAAGAAACGAGATTTGTTCATTTGGCAGTGGCTATGGTGGAAATTCGCTGCTTGGAAAGAAATGCTTTGCTCTGAGGATTGGATCAATTCTTGCAAGAAGAGAGGGATGGTTTGCTGAACACATGTTGGTGAGTATGCGCCTTGCCTTCTTGTTCAAATGGTAGTAGATGTGGTAGTTCCCAATGATTTTTTCAAATTTTATAAGTTTTTACATGATCTACAATAACGGATCATTATACTTACAAATATCACCATTTCACTTGCGAAAGTTCTGCCCTTGAAATATTGTAACAATAAACACTATAAATGACAAACTAGATTCCGAAAACTTAAAGGAGGAATCTATGAAATAAACTCGATAAAAATCCAAATTACAGTATTATTGTTTTTACGACAGTCAATCACACAGACAATTTTTTTGTAAAATTGTTTTTGCTTAGGATATCTATGTTTCAAGAGTTAATACAGGAATACGATTCTCTTTATGCAGATCATGGGTGTAGAAAATCCCAAGGGAGAGAAAAAGTACTTCGCCGCAGCATTTCCTAGCGCATGTGGTAAAACTAACCTCGCTATGATGGAACCAACACTTCCGGGTTACAAGGTCACATGTGTCGGTGACGATATTGCCTGGATGAGATTTGACAAGAACGGTCAGCTGCGTGCTATCAACCCAGAAGCAGGTTTCTTTGGAGTTGCACCAGGTACTAGTTATATGATAAATGTGCGCAAATACAAGATAGCACAAATTAAAACAAGCATAAATTAACACTTGTAAATTGCATATCGCTTAAATTAGAAGAAAAGAGGACGATTTAGATAACAGTACTGTTTTATTAATCTTTATAACTAAATATTTAGCCTTTTTGGTTAATGTTGCCAGTGTGAAACTTTTCAGTTATTTTCAAACTTGTGTTTTCTTCCTCACACACACACAAAGAAGGATGTATCAAGAAAGCTCGGTTCTTTATAGATCCACTCAAATGTCGTGTAAAATGCTATTCATTTCGTCTGTTGATCTGACAATTACTTTGCTTTTCACCAGGCACATCTATGAAGACCAACCCAAATGCTATGAAAACTGTACTGAAAAACACGATTTTCACGAACGTTGCCAGCACAAGTGACGGTGGTGTATACTGGGAGGGAATGGAGGAAGAGCTTCCAGATAACGTGTCCATAACTTCCTGGCTCGGTGTCCAAGACTGGCACAAATCCGTGGAGAAACCTGCAGCACATCCCAACTCAAGATTCTGCACACCAGCCAGCCAGTGTCCAATCATTGATGAGAACTGGGAAAATCCCGAGGGCGTCCCGATTGAGGCTATAATATTTGGAGGGCGCCGACCCGAGGGCGTACCTCTGATTTATGAGTCGTTTGATTGGCAGCATGGAGTGTTTATGGGAGCGGCATTGAAATCTGAGGCTACAGCGGCCGCAGAACATAAAGGTAACCATTAGTGTTAGTAAGGCCATTAGAGCATTGCGTCAGCCTCAACATCTGTTTACTGAGGTCTGACACAAATATTTATAAGTATGTCTGACAGGTTTTCTTTTCTCGATAAATAATCAAAGATATTTACATAATATAAAGTATTGGTTCTATGCCACTCCTATTTTACCCATCATACTTTGAACTGCTTGGTCAACACACATCTATGAATATGCAAATATGAATTCTGGCGAAGTGATTTAAAGAACAATGAAGTATTTACCTTATTATTTTCTGTCAGTATTTTTTTCACGTATCCGTGCATATAACGGAATACTTTTTATTCTGTTTCAGGAAAGGTAATCATGCATGACCCGTTTGCAATGAGGCCATTCTTTGGCTACAACTTTGGACATTATCTTGACCACTGGTTAAGCTTCCAGGAAAAGCCAAAATGTAAACTACCCAAAGTCTTTCACGTTAATTGGTTCAGAAAGGGCTCGAACGGGTTCTTATGGCCAGGATTCGGAGAAAACTCGCGTATTTTGGACTGGATTTTCCGCCGAGTAAACGGTGAAGAGTGCGCCATTAAGTCGGCTGTAGGTTATATTCCAAAGCCGGGAACCATTGACCTGTCAGGTCTGAAACAGGAAGTTGACATGGACGCTTTATTTCATCTCCCAAAGGAATTCTGGGAAGCGGAAGTGAAAGAATTGAACAAATACTTTGAAGAGCAGGTGGGTGAGGATTTGCCTGCTAAAATTAAGCAGGAACTGAAGAAACTCGAACAGAGGATTGACACAGAATTATAGTTGATGTTACCCTTTTCAGCTATAATCAGACAGTTTACGTGTTATACACGTAGTTTTGACCAGTTTGTTGCCACAGTAAAATTCTGTGCCCAAAATGTGTTGTAATGATTTGTATATAAAAATGAACAAGTGTGAAATTTATGTACTGTTAAGTTATGGTTAATGACTGAACTATTTCACACGCTTGTCTTCATTTTACGTGTTTCTTCAATAATTTCTTTAAAAAAATTGTCTTTCAGTCCATAAGTCACCTTATCTCATTGAGAACCTTGTTCCTGCAGAATGTCTCAAACATTTTAACTTAGATATGTTTTTATTTTTTCATATTTCAAGTTATAATTTTATTTTATTTTGTTTACATCTCATTTATTTCGGTACCATTATACAATAATCATTTAGAATTATTTGAATGTAATTCAAATCAACGTCAGAATTTTACATTACATCATTTTATCTAACACTTGGCCAGAAATTTAAAGTGTGAATTTTGAAAGTTTTAAAGAAAATTACTTTTTCAGCTAGAAATATTTTTTTTTTAAATATGAATATTTGTGCAAACTTTATAGAAAGATATAGAATAGTAAAAATACAGAACATTGTGAGTAAAAAGTCTAAAAACATCTAAATTGTAATGGAATTATCAGATTCATTTGCAATAATCCAGTTGAATGGACAAAACATATCATTGTGCGCGTAACAATGCTAAATAAGATGTATGATAGAAATGCATTTTCTTCTTTTATTTGTTTGTATATTGCATATTTTAATATTTTGCCTCGTGTTATTTGTCATGATACAATGGCTGTGTTTTTGTGTTATACATAATCTCATATATATGTGTACCATGGAAAGAATAATTACGCCTTTGAAATGTAATAGTTATATGGAAATATTTTGTATATTTTGGAAAGTACTTTGACTCATAGATAATGCTCAGTTTTGTTATTAAAATTGTTGTGTTGATATTTATGTTAATAAGCTGGGCTTATGGTGAGAAAAGAAAAGAATGAAATTTTAAAAAAATGATAAAAGATAAATAAAATAAGGAAAGAAATTGGAAGTTTTTTTTCTTTCTTAATGGTTCAGACCAGATACCTAAAACATTAAAACTATACCAATATGGTGTTTTGGGTCCTTGTTCACCCCAATTGCATTTTGCAAGAAAACAATGTGTTAGAATTCAAGGTTACGTTCCCTTCTTTAATACTGGACTATTGCATTTTTTTTCAATCGAACACACTATTATTTAAATCTAGAATAGGTCATTAAATGTAGAATGGAAGGTACAAGCTGTAATTTCACTTCTCAATCCATTGTTACCCACTTTAACCAGCGTATCCGTATAATAGGAACAGAGGAGTTGATACACTGCATCAGCTCCTCATTATACAATCTATAGAGATCATAGGCCAGAGCAGCTGATGCAATGCATCAGCTCCTGTGTCTAAAAATAGATACTTTGTACGCTAGTCTCACTATACATTGTATAGCCAGAGGAGTTGATGCACTGCATCAACTGCTCTATTCAGTGTATTTATATAGCAAATGAGACGACCATTTTAACCCCTCTATTCCGTTATGTCTATATATACATGACAGAGGCATTATATTATTGACCTGTGGTCAATGCATATAGACTAACACGACTGGAGGTGCTTATGCGCAGTTTTGGTGTTATGCAAGAGGGGTACTTTAGCTAATGGTCAGTCTTGGTTTTTGGTTATCTCTACCTGTCTGTCGATAAATTTGAAATTGTGAATGTCTGACAGACTCGCTTGAAGCACAACGACCCACTGCGCACCCAAGGCACTGTGCCACGTATATAATGCGACGGGCACTCGAGATTGCGGAGCCTTGCCCGGCAAACATTCTCATTTCCAAATTGTCATAGCCTGAAAAGACGAGGCGTTTCCCTTCATGCCATCATCCAGGCACTTCTGGCGTGAAGAGTTGGACTAACGTCAACCTACATACCTCGCCCGCTCGACAACAGGATTATTTGATAAAAATAAGAATATTCTCATAAACAATAACAGATCAACAGGGGTTGTAATGTTCAAAGATGGTTAAATGAATAGACACAAAACAAATTGTCTGTTCTCGTTAAACAAATACAGATTTTCGTTTTATTAACAAGTTATGCAAACTTTGAAGTGAAAACAGGTTTTACATGAAAACAAAATACAATATTCACAGTTAAAATATGTCTATTCATATTATATTTGTATCCAAGCTGACTCAATTTTTAATTCATGTATTTTCGTGAGGTCACAAAGACAATCATGCTCTCTCAATGTATTTTTATATGATCTTACATGCCTACATAACAATGACAGCACATCATGAAGATTTAAAAGTATATAAGAAACCGTCAAGACAAACTTTTTGGACCTTTAGGGTGTATCTAGCTTTTCCACTAACATGAGTTTTTACTTTGTCCCTGTTACGTACATGTACAATATATCAAAAAGACAGTGTGAACAAGTTTCAAGAATGGGTAAAACATGTGATCTCTAGAATGGTCAAAATTGTTTCCGTTGATCTGACCTGGCGACCAATTAAGGTTTTGGCCTAATTTCAAACTCGTCTGAGACATCATCAAAATAAATTAAGTGATTGATTATAACAAAGAATGGGTAAAAATGTGACTGGTAACTAGCTTCATTTGATCTAAGTTTGGGACTTGGTTTTTGATCAAACATAACCCACTCATTTGAGATATCATAGGAATAAAAACTAATATTGCGTAGAGTGGAAACAAGCTAAATTCGAACAATTGACAAGGTAAGAACAAGCACTTGCCAAGTCAGTGTGCTCAAGTAAACTGAAAAGGCATATTATGTTTAAAAATATGGCCACGCCATTGATTCATGCACATGTGGATAAAAATATTATCTCCATCAATGGGTTAAACCTTTCACAAGATACACACTATAAATAAAAGCATTAAATGTGGTAAATTATTTATTCAATGTTGTTTTTATTCAGTTCATCTAGGTTTCTTCATAGATGCCTTTATGAGCTGTTATGTCACAACACCAGAATGAGGTGGAACACTTCCTCATGGTATACAAATATATATATATATATATATCCGCACTTCCATCTGAAAATATAAAGAAAATTGTATTTTGTTTTGTTTAAAGTTCCACCGCAATTTGTAAATATTAGTGAACACTTTAATTTTACATACATATAGTTACTTATTTCTTTGACGTTTCATTCTACTAGCATTTGCAGTAACAGAAAAACATCCCAACTTGTCAAATAAGCTTTACCAAAGCTTTATCAAAAAGTCCATAAAGGGGAAATTACTGTTGAAAATCGTCTCCATAGTTATATTACATGCAAGGTACATACGTTTTATGTTGGTAAATACTTGCTACTAACATTTGTAAAAATCAAGGTTCATTAACTAAATGCCATGGAAGCATAATGAATAAACATTTTGTCATCATGTTTGCATACTGAAAATACAACCTTCACTACAGTAGCCTTTTTCGCTGATACTTCATGTCCCATATTACCAGTAGTAATAACACTGCACCCAGATTCCATTCCAGTAGTACACGTGTTCCTCCTTCATCTAATATATTCAATGCCTTCCATTCTGCAAGTTATACACAATGCATCTTATGGTCATATTTTAAATAAAAATAAGAACTGCAGAATGACACCTCACTACAACAGATACACTCATGCAGATAGGAAGGCAGAACAATAACAATGACTTTAAAACAGTTTGTCAAAACTAAACACAGAAAATTCTAAAACATACCAAACAAATCTCTAAGTTCCAAACTTTACCACAGTCTAGTTGTATAACTGTATCATGTTGTGTAGTTTGCTTATACACAAAGCAGGTATAAAATTAAAAATTACATATTGCTTCGTATTGTTTGTGCTTGACAATTCAGAAACGCCGTGGCCGTGCTTGTCGAACTGACATACCCATGATACCGCCATTACCGGAACAGTATGCGGATCGGCATAAGGATACGGACACTTTCATATTAAGTATAGTTTTAAACTTAAAAGGTATCTTTTAAATATATTTTGTTTGACAAATTTCATATAACTTTAACGTACAGATAGATTTATGCCTATCAATGTGTTTTTATGATAGAAAGAGATTGAAAAATACATTTTTTCTTTAAGCTATTAAAAAGCCATAAAGAGAAGTGGAAATTTCAGTTGATTCATTCAGCATATCTGTATTAATCTGAATAAAGTACCTTTACTGGAAAACATATTTTCATTTTCTAAAATAAAATACAGAATAATCCATACACGGCATGAGATTCACATGGTAATTTTTGTATTTGGAAAATGGGTATATACGAACTGGTCAAAAACGTAGTTACCTATTTAAAGAGATAGAGGATATTTGTTTGTTTTTGTGGAAGATGAGAATTTATTTCATCGAGTGAACACCATATGTGATATTTTCACGAGTGGCTGCGCCACTCGTGAAAATATCAACATATGGTGTTCACGAGATGAAATAAATTCCCATCTTCCACTAAAAAACAAACAAATTTTCTTTTTATTTTATGCCAACACGTCAAAAATGGTTTTTTTATGATATTTTTAATCAGGGCCTTCAATAAATTCCCCATGGTTAGCCCCAAATCAGTTAATGCGTACTTTGGTTACTCCGCACAAAAAAAGTGCAGACAGTCTCCAATACATATGATAACTTTACTTCTGCTGAAATAAACTGAATACACTTTCATCAAATAACATTTATTTTTGTCTACACAGTTTATCAATATTTATTGAATTTTTGCCATACATACTTTAATTATAAAAGCGGATTAATACCGAGTAATATTCAATCAATTGAATTGAAAGTCGGCCATATTGGATATTGTCCATGTGAGTTATGTAAACAAATCAGACATTTTAAATAACTTATGGCGAATTTCATCATTGTTTACAACTAGTTAGGCTCAGGAATTCAATATTATAATTGGATTTAACAAGGTAAATAAATTTCACTCGCTGTCACAGTCTGAAATACAGCGGATTCTCTTGTGGTGGGGAAATTCCTGAAGTTTCATCAAGCAGTAGTTCCGGCACAAACAGTGTATTATCAAAATGGTAATTAACTGATTCAAAACAGTGTATTATCACTTTTATCTCACTGATATTTCCCTATATTTCATTGGTAGGCATAAAATAAAGAATATTATCTCATTTAAGATCAGACAGTTCATGGAAAGTGCATTGTTTACCTCATTTGTTTTTAATAGATCAAGATTATCTGAAGATAGTACCTTCTCCTGTTTACAGAGGCTCCAAAAGAAATCAAATAGTTGGCCATGGAGCTCTACAGGAGGGTCAAGGACAGGTGTGCCCTTGTGGATAATTAAAAATCCGAAAAAGGTAGACTATATTCTACAAGTTCTTCCAGTATCAAGAATATAGTATTCTAAGTATATCAATGCATTGCTCATTCTTAATCATAACCATAATATTGACTGCTTAAGGTGAAACTTATTTTGGAATCAAAGGCCTTCAAATTGCTTTGATTCATCATGGTGTTTTAAATTTGACCATTTGCAAGATTTGTTTTCAAGCTCACACCTAAATATAGCTGAACATTTTAATTGTTCTAGAGTAGAAATATAGGAGAGAGTGAATGGTAGGATTCGCAAGGCAGTTGCAACTGGTGATGACCTGTCAGGCTGTCAACAGTGTGCTGTTTTGTTTCATTATAACGTTATACATTTCCAAATGGAAAGTCCAGTTACAGTGAAATAAGTCACAAAATATGTTGCGCTTATCACTTCTTTAATTCTACACTAGATAATACTCATTTATAACTTGTTTATAATATGACGTCACTAGAAGTGATTCTCTCACACTTTGCTCAGCTCTGTACAGTGTAAAAATTCTGTATAATACAATGAATGACCCTCCTAAAAAACTGTCTCAGAAAAAGCATCAAATGTATGTTTAATACTGTTTATTTACATGCTTTCCTTAAATCAATGGGTATAGAGTCATTAGTCAGTTATCTCCTTCACAATTTGTAGTGTAGCATATTATACCAGTTAATAAATGCAGCTTAGTTATCAATGCTACAAATGTAGCCTACTAGTCAAGACTGAAGATACTAAACATTATGCTACTTCTTAGTTTTGATTCACTGCAGATATTTATTGAAGTCAAAATCGTTTCAATTATATGTTTCCTCTATATGAAATCATTGTCTGAATACTAAGCACGATTATGAAAATAAACAATACTTATTTTACTGCCTTCCCAAAAATGTCAACAATTTAGGAAGAAAAGTATAGGCCCTATAACCATAATGTAGTTAAAAAGAGTGGCTGGTGGTATAACAAGTGCAGATACAGTGCTTTTTTAATGATTCTGCTCTATTTCTGTATTCAAATCAGTAAATAAATGGCTCTTCTGTGTTCTGACTGTGACATTGATTCACAAGTTATATATATACACATAAACATTTAAACTGGTATACTGTTACTGTAACTGACTCCAGCATCTGAATATCTCAGGGGCATTGTCTACTTTTCTTTTTATATTTGTAGATAAATCTTTTATCAGCTGTAACTAGGGGCAGAGCAACAGAGCCTTAGCAAGTGAGTGCAAACATGTTGGCTTCTTGGGACATCTGAAAGCAAGATTGTGAGTTTCCAAGTAAACATTTTCAATATTACAGGTTTGAACATTTTCTGCATAAAGAACCATAAATGTGTATGTTGCTAAGCACTTTACTTAAAGGTGACTGTGCACTGTTTCAATTCAAACTCAGATCTGGTGTTATCTCATTCTAATGCAGCACAGTGGAGAATGTACTAAGCTTATGTATTAAACCTGACACTTTTTATATGGAATTCAATGTTTTAAAGTATAAGGTACTTTCTTGTAACTGTTGTGATGAAACTGCCAACGTTAAGAACTCTGTCCTTTTTAGAAATAATTTTAGACAACAGAACCAGAACATATAATGTCTTTTTATTTTATGCCTACCAATGAAATATAGGGAAATATCAGTGAGATAAAAGTGATAATCCACTGTTTTGAATCAGTGAAATTACCATTTTGATAATACACTGTTTGTGCCGGAACTACTGCTTGATGAAACTTCAGGAATTTCCCCACCACGTAAATACAAGAGAATCCGCTGTATTTCAGACCGTGACAGCGAGTGAAATTTATTTACCTTGTTAAATCCAATTATAATTTTGAATTCCTGAGCCTATGTAGTTGTGAACAATGATGAAATTCGCCATAAATTATTTAAAATGTCTGATTTGTTTACATAACTCACATGGACAATATCCAATATGGCCGACTTTCAATTCAATTGATTGAATATTACTCGGTATTAATCCGCTTTTATAATTAAAGTATGTATGGCTAAAATTCAATAAATATTGATTAACTGTGTAGAGAAAAATAAATGTTATTTGATGAAAGTGTATTCAGTTTATTTCAGCAGAAGTAAAGTTATCATATGTATTGGAGATTATCTGCACTTTTTTTGTGCGGAGTAACCAAAGTACGCATTAACTGATTTGGGGCTCACCATGGGGAATTTATTGAAGGCCCTGATTAAAAATGTCATAAAATACCCATTTTTGACGTGTTGGCATAAAATAAAAAGAAAATTTGTTTGTTTTTTAGTGGAAGATGGGAATTTATTTCATCTCGTGAACACCATATGTTGATATTTTCACGAGTGGCTGCGCCACTCGTGAAAATATCACATTTGGTGTTCACTCGATGAAATAAATTCTCATCTTCTACAAAAACAAACAAATATCCTCTATATCATTTTTGTGTCAGTAATGACCAGGGATGGGTCAAGTACTGAGAATCAGTATTCAAGTACCACTCAAGTACTTGATGACTGAGGACTTACTCAGCAGGTACAAGTGCATTTTTAAATGGTACTTGAGTAGTACTCATGGTACTTATAAGTAAACAATAAGTACTTCATAAGATCCATAACTCTTGATTTACTTTACAAGCACATGCTTAATACAATGACAAACATACATTTGACCAAAATTTAATTTGCTTAGAATGCATCTGTCAGGGCAGAATAATTTCCCCCAATACTAAAGAGTCTTTCAACTGCAAAGGAGGAAGCTTGATAAAAGTCAAATTTTGTTCAATAACCACTTACCACAACAATAACTGAACCATTGATTGTCATGCATACTGACCACATTAGATTAAACTGTTAGTGTTATAGGTAATAATATAATACTAGCCACTTAAATGACCTGTTTCTCCCCTACTAAAGACAATAAGAACATGCCTACAGCAATTTTTCACACTTGCTGAACTTGCTTTAACCAGTTTGAAAGGACCTTTGGTGTCATTAAGATTGTTGAGAAATAGTGTATTTCAAGAAAAAACAAATTACTCATAGAAAATAATTATGAATTACTCCTTTAAAAATCTGAAGTAACTATGGTCTTTGTAACATAAAGACCATAGTCATTTCAGACTTTTATAACTATCTATAAGAAGCACCTTCATTTATAGCTTGTTTATTAACTGGAATAAAATAAATATATTATCTAATTTCATTTATTAGATACCTAATGTTGAAATCTGGCAAGAATGCATGGCAACTTATTCAAATGTTTTAAACTTTTAATTATATGAAAATTTTAGGAAGAATCTTTCATATTCTTATCTTACTTATAGATCCAAAAATAGACTGGGAAGTACAGTTAAATAGTAACATAACAAAGAATTTAATTTTAATAGGACATGTCTTGGAATGTAGCATTATCTGATTGGTGGAGAAAGTACAGTTACATGTATATATGGCAGCTGCTTTAACAAGACAATATGTAATGAAATCAGATATTCTCTAGATCTGCCCAACAGTTTGTGAGTGAGATTATCAGAAACATCCATAACAGACTTAATGCAAATGAACTAAAATGTGTTATTTCCTATTTTGAAATATTCAATCCCTTACTGAAATTAACATTTTTCTATGTGCGACTTTTATATCCTTGTAAGGGCTTATTTCATTATGCCAATGTTTGTTCATCTGTCTGTCTGCCTGTGCAGTTTAAAGTCTGTCTGTCTGTCTGTCTGTCTGTCCAACAATTTTAGGAAGTTTTATTATCTGTTCTGCATGTCTTGAAAATATTGATGCAGGAAATTTGAACTATTTGATATAATGTGTGAATGTTTCATGTTCCCTCTGTAGCTCTTTAATTGTTTAAAGGAAATTGAAACTATTTGACAGAATGATGAGATGACCTACAGAGCACAGGTTTTGACTGTCTCTGATCAAGGTCAATGTCACTTTTGAACTGCCTGAAGGAAATTGGGTATATAGTTTATGAAACTTGGTCTGAAGGTTTGTCATGATAGTCACCAGCTCTTAGTCTTGGTCACATTTGAGCAAAATCTTGATTACCATCATTGATCATAGGAAATATTTAGAGCACTGAAGCAGCCTTTTTCTATTTTTTTTTGTTACTTTCCAGTGTATGGTTGTTCAACAGTAGAACAGCAACAATTGGCTTGTTAAAGATACAGATGTGGAAATGGCTATATGCTTTGCATGAACATAAAAATCCTTCAGTTTCCTGTCATATTTATCTCATCGAGGAAGTTTTTAACTTGTTATGGACCTCAAAAATTACTTAAATTATACTTTGCTTTTTATGCAATTCATTGTACCCCCACCACGGAATGTGTTGGTTTGAGGGGTGTGGGGGGGAAATACTGGAATCGCTTTGTCTCGTCGGTCAGTCGGTCCATCTCCACCTTGTCCGCTCAGTGAATCATATACTAATGGAAGGATTTTCTTCATACTTGACTTTGATGTTAACCTCAAAATGAGAATGTGCAGAACACATGTTACCATTGTGTCAGGTCAAGGTCACACTGGAAGGTCAGATATTTTTTGTGTCCGCTCTGTAAATCCTATACCCCTTAAAGGATTTTCTTCAAACTTGGCTCAGATGTTTAGCTAATGATAGCAATTTTCAGAAAACATACTAGTTGTACCAGTTCAAGGTCAAGGTCACACTTGAAGATCAAATATTTAACAATGAATTATAAGACAAAGATTTTCTTATAACTTTGCTCAAATGTTCAGCAAAACAAGGCAATACGCATAACCCATATTGCCCTTGTGTCAGCTCAAGGTCAAGCTCACACCAAAGGTTTAATATCTGACAATAAAAAAAACAATGTGTCTTGTTTCCTCTTTACCCCTTGAAGGATTTGTTCTTACTTGGCTCAAATATTCAATCCAACAAAGCAATGTGCAGTACCCATGTTGCCCTTGTGTCAGGTAAAAGTCATGGTCACATTGGAATGTCAGATAAATTTTCATGTCCCCTCTTAAAATGTTATGCCCACAGAAAGATTTTCTTCAAACTTGGCTCAAATGTCCACCTCATGATAGCGATGTGCCAAACCTATGTTGACCTTGTACTAGCTCAAGGTCAAGGTCACACTTGAAGATCAAATATTTGACAATGAATTTTTAGATCACCTGAGTACGAAGTGCTCATGTGAGCTATTGTGATCTCATTTCGTCCGTCGTCGTGCCTTAGTGCGTGAGTGCGTCAACATTTTCCTTTAAACAACATCTCCTCCTAAACCACTAGGCCAAAAGTGATGAAATTTTCCTGGGGTATTCCTAGCATGAAGTTCTACCAAAGTTGTTCAAAGAATTCAATTCCATCAAAAACTCTGGTTGCTATGGCCACTTAAAGGAAAAACTTTGAAAATCTTCTTGTCTGAAACCACAACGCCCAGAGCCTTAAGATTTGGTATGTAGCATTGTCTACTGGACCTCTACCAAGTTTGTTCAAATTATGCCCCTGGCCGGCCCTTTGGTCAGATTTGGCCCCACCCCAGGGGTCAATTGATTTTGAATAGGAAAAATTTTGAAAATCTTCTTGTCTGAAACCACAAGGCCCTGAGCAATAAGATTTGGTATGTAGCATTCTCTAGTGGACCTCTACCAAGTTTGTTCAAATTATGCCCCTGGGATCAAATTTGGCCCCACCCTAGGGGTCAATTGATTTTACATAGGGAAAACTTTGAAAATTGACAAGGGCCTGAGCCTTAAGATTTGGTATGTAGCATTGTCTAGTGGAAAGTGGAAGTTTGTTCAAATTATACCCCTGGGGTCAAATTTGGCCCCAGTCAAGGGGTCGTTGGTTTTACATAGGTTTATATAGTGAAAACTTTGAAAATCTTCTTGTAGAAGGAGAGGTAACATTTTCAGTCCAAATAATCTGGAAAATTGTCAGAAAGGTTGTTTCTATGATTTCTAGCTCAGGTTCGAATATGGGTCATCTTGGTTCAAAAACTAGGTCACAGAGCCCAAAAATAGAAAAACATTGTTAACACTCTAGAGGTTACATTTTCAATCCAAATATCCTGGGAATTTGTCTGACAGGTTATTTTGATGATTTCTAGCTCAGGTTCGAATTTGGGTAATCTGGGGTCAAAAACTTGGTCACAGAGCCCAAATATGGAAAAACATTATAAACACTCTAGAGGTAACATTTTCAGTCCAAATAATCTGAAAATTTGTCAGAAAAGGTTGTTTCAATATTTTCTAGGTCAATTTTGGAATATTAGTTATCTTGGGTCAAAAACTAGGTCACAGGGACAAAAAGTAGAAAAAAACTTGTTAATGCTCTAGAGGTTACATTTTCAGTCCAAATGTCCTTGAAATTTGCCAATTAGATTGTTCCAATAATTTCTAGGTCCAGTTTGAATATGGGTCATCTTGGGATCAAAAACTAGGTCACAGAGCCCAAATATGTGAAAACCTTTTAAACACTCCAGAGGTTACAATTTCAGTCCAAATATCCTGGAAATTTGTCAGACAGGTTGTTTTGATGATTTCTAGCTCAAGTTTGACTATGGATCATCTTGGGTCAAAACCTAGGTCACAGGGCCCAAATATGGGAAAACCTTGTTAACACTATATAGGTAAGATTTTAATTCCAAATAACCTGGAAATTTGTCAGAAAGGTTGTTTTGATGATTTGTAGCTCAAGTTCTTATATGGGTCATCTGGGGTCAAAAACTTGGTCACAGAGTCCAAATATGGAGAAATGTTTTAACACTCTAGAGGGTACATTTTTAGTCCAAATATCCTTGGAATTTGTCAGAAAGGTTGCTTCAATGTTTTCTAGCTCTTATTTGGATATGGGTCATCTTGGGTCAAAACCTAGGTCACAGAGCCCAAATATGGAAAAAAACCTTTTTAACACTCCAGAGGTTACATTTTCAGTCCAAATATCCTGGAAATTTGTCAGAAAGGTTGTTTTGTTGATGTGTAGCTTAATTTTAGATATGGGTCATCTGGGGTTAAAACCTAGGTCACAGAGCCCAAATATGGAAAAACCTTGTTAACACTCTAGAGGCTATATTGTCAGTCCTAATGTCCTGGAAATTTGTCGGAAAGGTTGTTTTGATGAGTTGTAGCATAATTTTTGATATGGGTCATCTTGGGTCAAAACATAGGTCACAGAGCCCAAATATGGAAAAACGTTGTTAACACTGTAGAAGCCCATTTAACCTGGAAATTTGTCAGAAAGATTGTTTCAATAATTTCTAGGTCAGATTCGAATATGGGTCATCTGGGGTCAATTAACCAGGTCCATATCATCTTTGTTAAAAGCAGTCATACTCAGGTGAGCGATACAGGGCCATCATGGCCCTCTTGTTTTTCAACACAGCTATTTTATGCCACGAAAGTTTTCCCTTTTCCATCTAATGAAATATCCAAGTCACCATCTATCAATGACATTGGTGGGGGTATGAATCGCATTCAGCAATAGTTCTAGTTATTTTAGAACCTGGCTTGGTAAGATTCATAGGAAAGCAAAAGTCTATGATTGCAGTTTAAGAAGCCTTTTTGACACCTTTCATTGTTTACTACTTAAACTAGAGTTTACAAATAGTATGGTAAGTTCAACAGGTCTTGACGTCAGGGTCACAGTATTAAATTTGTTGCACATCAGGACTGGTATAGTTCCATGTCTAGAATTAGTACAATATTATTTTTATACCCTTTTGGCAGTATTATTCACTGTAAGTTTCTATATTCACAGCTTTTTGAAAAACAGAAAAAACGAATTAAAAATATACTTTCCTTATTTGTTGAAACAAACTTATGAAAACTATTGCTGGACTTTTCCATATCAGCTGTTTTTAGCTCACATGACCAAAGGTCAAATGTAGCTTTTAGTATGCTATTTTGTCCATCGTGGACCTCTATTAATGTTTTTTAAATTTTGACTATAGGGTCAGAACTGGCCTAAGCGCAGGGGTCACTTGATTTTACAAAGACTGAAGAGGGAAAAACTTTAAAAAGTCTTCTTGTCAGAAACTATAAGGCCTATAGTTAAGATGTTTGGTGTGTATTGTCTAATGGACCAAGTTTATACAAATCATGGCCCCTGGATTAAGATTGGACCACCACAGGGGTCACTTGATTTTACATAGACTTAATATATAGGAAAAACTGAAAACATCATTTGTCAGAAACGATTAGGCCTAGGATATAGATATTTTGTTTGTTTCTCTGTCTAATGAACCTCTACCAAGTTTATACAAATCATGGTCCCTGGCGCAAAATTGGCCCTGACCCAGGGGTCACTTGATCCTCTACATAAGAAAAATATTTTAAACAATCTTCTTGTCTGAAACCGCAAGGTATAGATCTTACATATTTGGTTGATATCTTCATCTTGTGGACCTCTACCATAGTTATATAAATCATGGCTGTGGGGTCAGAATTGACTCGAGCCCTAGAGTCACTTGATTTTACATAGACTTATATTGGAAAAACTTGAAAAATCTACGTCAGAAATCATTAGGCCTAGGATTTAGATACTGTGTTTGTACCATTGTCTTGTGGACCTCTACCAAGTTAAATTTATACAAATCATGGCCCCTGGATCAAAATTTCCATGCCCAGTGGTCACTTGGTTTTTCACTGAGTTATATAGGAACAATTTTTTAAAGAAAGTGAAATACTTTGGGCTTAGATACAAATGTTTCAGCATTGCCTAGTTAATAAGATGGGCTTTGGAAGATCTTGGCCTTCACCAGGGTACCCAGCCCCCACCCACCTCACCTGGGTACCTCGCATTCCGAAAAAAAAATCATTGGATGGGTAGGAAGGTACTTAACTTTCATTCACCTTTGTCTTTGACCTTCATTTGACCTACTGACCTACTTTCTTCTTTTTTGAAGCTACATCAATGAAATTTTAAATATATATATAAATTTGCAAGCAGAATTCAACTCTGACCTTGGCTGATCTTGACCTATTGACCTAGCTCCTTGTTTTTGAAGTTCTGTCTTTGACGTTTAACTATTTGTATAAGTTTGCATACATACTTCAAAATTGACTTTGGTGTATCTTGAACTATTGACCTTCGTTCTTGGTTTAAAAACATCTATTTGATATCTTTTATAATATTTGAACTGTCTGCCATTTGACACATCTGTTACATGCCACCCCTACTCCACCAGTTGTTTGGTAGTTTATTTCAGGTGAGTGACCCAGGACCATAATTATGGACCTCATGTTTTTGTATGTGTTTCAAAGTATGTTGAAATGTTTTATTTGAAGACATGTTTTTTTTTTATCATACAGTGCTCTACTTCAGTTTTTAAGTATTAATAGTAATTCAGATATTTTCATCTCTATTAAGATTTTGCTGAAGATTTTTTCCTATTAGAATCATCACTGACATCGTCTTTGCTAAGAAACCTATTAATTAATAAAAATGATGAAAAGATGGGAATAATGTTACAGCTAATCTTTGCTTAAGGTGCTTGTGGTCAGATTTTATGATCAGTCTTTGTTCGTTGTCTTTTTTCAGCCATAATTTCCTTCAAATGACATATTTCCCCTATACAACTGGATGGGTAACGACAGTTGAGAATTTGCTTCAAAGGACATATTCCCCCTATACGTGTACCACTAACTGGGTAGTAGCAGTTGAGAATTTTCTTCAAATGACATGTTCCCCAATATCACTGGATTTATCTTGGAAATTAAAATTTGCTTTAAATTACATATAACATTATAACACTGGATGGATAATGAAAGTTAACAACTTGCTTCAAATCCCCCTATGCCACTAGATGAAGTCAAATGAAACCTGACAGTGTTTCTTCTAGACGAAGTTTTTTCATGTTCTTCAAAGAATTCCATTCCATAGTCTTATGAACCTCTATCAAAGTTTGCTCCTTCTGTTATGAATGGCTACCCGCCAGGGTTCTTATATTTAGAGAGCATGTCAGTGTCGGCGGGGTACACCTACCAATATACAGTCTAGCTAAAACTGTTGGGATTGTCTGGTTGATGGGAGTTTGAAAATAGTCATGTAACTTTCTCTAGTGGAGTTCCTCATTTCCTATGATGATCCCTGGGATTAGTATAAGCCCCATATCAGGGATCACATATATCGTATATTGAAATTTACAGGGAAACCTTCATAAATCCTCATGTTATAAAACCAAAAAGGTTTGATATTTGGCAAGTAGCTTTATCTAGTTGAATCGTTTAATTTTGTATTGGATTTGCATGATCTGAGCGGTTTAACTCAGGTGAGTAATTCAGCACCATCATGGATCCCCTTTCTTCACATTAACATCTGTAAGAAAAGGTATATTGCAAATGCACTAAATGTCATCATAGAACTCAATTACTAACATTGTTAAAAGGCTTGTATTTAATTAAAACAGACCGTTAAGCTAACACTTAGATTGTACTTGAGATAGTTAGTGTTTGTTTGGTATCTTTGTAAGCATGACCGAATAAAAAAAGAAAAACTTTGTTCAAACTTGTGCTGTACATTGAAATACTTAAGCCATGATACTTAAACGTCCTTTTCTTTTCAATTCAGCACATCAGAACAGAGCAATATTTGTTGATTTTTTTTTATATAGTTTTAATTGCAATTTATGTTGTGAAAATTTTAATGCTTTTTTTAGATCGGAGACTGTTCTTGTTAAAATATGTGTATTTGTTTCAACTGAAAAACTTTGTTCGGTATTCATATGAATTGTTTTCCTAATCATTAAGTAAACAAGAAACAATTGCATATTAAATACAATGTATATACTGACTTATCAAAGTGTTTTGAGTTTTTCATTCTTTAGACAGCTATGTCGGTTGTCTTAAGCACTCCCCACCTTGTAACTTTACCGTTATAATATATTATTGTGTGCAAAAAGATTCTGTCTTTGTTACAACCCTGTTGTCGAGCGGGCGAGGTATGTAGGTTGACGTTAGTCCAACTCTTCACGCCAAAAGTGCCTGGATGATGGCATGAATGGAAACGCCTCGTCTTTTCAGGCTATGACAATTTGGAAATGTGAATGTTTGCCGGGCAAGGCTCCGCAATCTCGAGTGTCCGTCGCATTATATACGTGGCACAGTGCCTTGGGTGCGCAGTGGGTCGTTGTGCTTCAAGCGAGTCTGTCAGACATTCATGATTTCAAATTCATCGACAGACAGGTAGAGATAATCAAAAACCAAGACTGACCATTAGCTAAAGTACCCCTCTTGCATAACACCAAAACTGCGCATTAGCACCTCCAGTCGTGTTAGTCTATATGCATTGACCACAGGTCAATAATATAATGCCTCTGTCATGTATATATAGACATAACGGAATAGAGGGGTTAAAATGGTCCTCTTATTTGATAATACACTGAATAGACCAGTTGATGCAGTGCATCAACTCCTCTGGCTATACAATGTATAGTGAGACTAGCGTACAAAGTATCTATTTTTAGACACAGGAGCTGATGCAGTGCATCAACTGCTCTGGCCTATGATCTCTATAGATCGTATAATGAGGAGCTGATGCAGTGCATCAACTCCTCTGTTCCTATTATACGGATAAGCTGGTTAAAGTGCGTAACAATGGATTGAGAAGTGAAATTACAGCTTGTACCTTCCATTCTACATTTAATGACCTATTCTAGATTTAAATAATAGTGTGTTATCGTATTATTTCGACCCTCTCCGGAATTTTCCGTGAGAGTTATCTCTAGTAAAGCCCTAAAATACCCAAAATATACACCAAACAATCACAAACAATCAAGTACTTAAGATTTGCCCCTCTGATATACAATATATTAAAAGTAGCTCTTACATGTCACCAGCGACCTTCATATACTATCAATCTGAGTTTATTTATCGTCGGTACCGGCTGCTCATAAGACCATGCCCCCTGTAGAGGTTAGTTATTATAGGTTGTGGGGGATAGTGCTAGATACAAAAAGCATACCATTCCAGAGACACACCTGGTTCTGTTCCATACTCAAGTGTATGGCGCTGATACCTTGGACCTCGGTTAAAAGTCTCATCCGAAAGACAATAAACAATGTTAGTGGAGGAACGGGTGATCGAAGTTGAGACCCCTGGATTACCAGTCCAGCGTGTTACCACTGGACTACTGATCCGCTCCCGATCTTCGGAGAGAATCGCTGACGACGCCACACTGGTTCCAGTGATCTCCCCTGACGGGTACTTGAAGTTTCTGCAAGTTTTGTTTTTTTCAAGATTCTAGCCGAAGTTTTGAAGTATTCTGATTTTTTAATCTTATTACTTTACTGTTTTAATTACTTTTGATAAACGAATATATACACAGTAATGAGCTTATTTACAAACTCAACCACAGTCTGTGGTCATAAGGCTCACTAGCAGTGTTTGTGACGTCACTGTTGTTGAATAAGTTATTTTGCTGAGGTTTAAAAATTACTTTCCACTTCTTATGCTACGAACAAAACAAGATTCTCTGTTATTTTGTTTGGTGTCGTATCCATCAGTTTGGGCTCGAATACTGATGGCTGTGGCGGCAATGAATAATGTATATGTTTTAAAAATAATGAAGTAACCGCCAATTAATGCGTTCTCATCAAAATATAGCTTTTAATCTACGAAAATAGTGTTTGCAAAGAAAAATTACAAGGGCTTTAACGTTAAGTCGCTGAAGATACAAGAATATGTGGAAATATCACGCAAAGTGAAGCGCTAGATAAGTTAAAAATTTAATGGTACGGGTTTCCGAGTACATATTATGTACACTATCAATGATATAAAATATGACTCAGCCTATCTAATTTAAGAAACGATCTGAAGGAACTACAGATTTTAATGTTTAAAAAAAGATACACTACATTGATTTAGACCAGCTACGAGTAAGAGCTATAATCTTTTTGAATTACCTCCCTTTATGTTGAAAAATAGAAATGCCATTTAATACACACGTCATTTTTGAACAACCTCGTCCTTGAGTAGACTCCATGTTAAAACTTGTTAAACTGAGGTAAAAAACAACAAAAGCCAGATAGAGCACGCTATTCATACCAAATATCTAAACTCCAGGCCTTGATGTTGACACTGCATTTTTAGTATTTAAGGGGGTAATTTTTCATTCAGATAAGCAGAATATGAAAAACTTAAAGCTGTTGAATACAAAAGCGTGTATTGTATACTTTATAGAGTCATAGTTTCCTTGACAAACAAGACATGCTATCTTTAACCAATCGCTTGCGGCCACGTGACATTATTTGAAAGGTAATTATGTAGTTTGTCGGCAGTTTGCAAACATCGAGGAGATTAAGTTTTGAATTTTCATACTGTAATAAAGTTTCAAAGAGCACAGTGCCCGACATGTTAAGAAACCCGATTGTTTTATTCCAACAAGGCACTCAAAGTTACTTTATCATTGTCCATTTTCTAGATCCCTGCCGGAGCAAAACTGACATCTTGATGACTATATTTTTGTTTAAAATGTTTGTTGACATTCGTCACTAAAACCTTATGATATGAGGCATTCTCGACATACAAGGTACCAAACACGTTTCTTTATATTTACGTTTGTAGTTGAAAGTATGATTGTTTAAAGCGACTGACTCACAGATGGGTCGACGACGAAGAATAAAAAAAGAATGTTTATACATATGGCCATTCTAGTTGTAAATGTGAAGAACACGTCTAATTTAAGTTACTGTCTCTTTTTTGTGTTACAGAAACACATCATTATTTAAAGTTTTAAACACTTTTGTCGGTAAAACCGTTTAGTCACGGGGTAGAAACTTTAGGCCTCTTGGCTTAGAGGGTTAGTTAGATGCTTTTAGTTTTCCTGATCAAAAAAGCATGGGTTCGAATCCTAGTAAATCTATTTTTCCCTTCGGTTTTTATTGTGTATAGAAGCATAATATTATGTGTTTTCCATAGTATATTAACTTTTCTTTTTTTATAAAGCAAAACAAATTTGAGATAGATTTCATTACGTTGCACAGACCACATTTTTGGAAAGATTCGTTTTGATATAACGTCCTCAGATTTGATATAACGTCCTCAGATTTGATATAACGTCCTCAGATTTGATATAACGTCCTCAGATTTGATATAACGTCCTCAGATTTGTCTTATTTTGATTTAGGAAGTGAGTTTTGACTGAATGGTTAGACTGAACAACAGCTTTTCCGATATTTAAAGTCTAGTAAATTTTAAACATTTTTTATCATTATTATTTTACAAAGACGGCGTTTAGAAAGCGTACAATATTGCATGTAAAGGCTGCTACTCTTGAGAACAGCAAAGCGTGCAAATGAATAATAAACTGCGCTAAACATGGTCAGAAAAAAAGAAATAATGATATAGGGTTAACGCACGTTTTTTCGTGTTATAACATCTGCAGAATCCCGAGGGATGATTGGTGCCCGAGCCCGTAGGTTATGACACGAAAAAAACGTGCTTTAACGCTATTCTAGCATAAAATGATCTAGAAAAGACATGTTTACGAAACAAAAAATAAATAATAGTTCAGTCGCCTTTAGGTTGCTATGGATACGTGTTTTAAATATGCGTTCCAGGGCGACACGTGTTTCAACCTGTCGAGCGGCCATCTTGAAACTTAAAAAGTGTCGATTAAAAAAATATTTGGAAGATTTCATGTGGATTTACGATTGAACAAGGCCAGCCATTGATTTTATCAATAATCATGAATGTTTCGTCTACGTTCCGACCTGCGAAGTTACATAAACTGCCGATTTGGTGCAAAAAAGACGGATCAGCGTCCATTATTTACAAAGACCCTTTAACGCGCACAACTGAAAACGGGTAATAACAGCGCGTGGGCGCGAGAACTTCCTTGTTGACACACCTTTTTGCTCTCGTTAAAACATAGGCAAAACGGGCAAAAACATGCGATTTTATGCTAGAATAATAATAAAAGCATGTAAATGTAGTCTCATCTCTAACGATATACCATGAAGATCATCAAATATTTCTTCTTTCTTTCTAGCACGAGCAGTGCGCGTGCAGCATGATCTGGCGCATGCATCATGCGCATTTCTCGAGTCGGCCGTGTTGATACCAGTAATTATCGTAAAAGCAACTTCCTGAATAATACATTGGTCAGATCCATTAAAGCAAGTGAAGGGTTAATGCTACAATGTAAACTGTAAAAATTAGCGTATGTCAAAAACATTAAACTGTTTCATAACGAACTTCATAAATTCTCTGGCCGTACTAAATTTCTTTTAGACCAAGCTACTGTTTCTAGAGATGAAAAATTAGTAACGTGTTGTTGTTTAGTTTATAGGGAATATACACACTTACATCATAATTCATCTATGTTTATTTATTGTCGGTACCACTTGCCCATATTGTTACGGTCCTCTGACCAAGGTAATGTCCTGTCTCTAAAGGACTCTCATGCAATTGATTGTAAACCCAGTAGCGTATATAAATAGGTAGACCATTCGACTCTATTTTACTTCTGTTGATAGGAGGGGTCTAAACTGTACCAAAAAGCGAACACCACTTTAGGTCTGGTTTTGTTGTTCGCTGCGAGCCACCTCTAAGTGTTGAACTATAGCCAGGAGTTAAGACAGACGGGCACACAGGGATTGTTGACTAAGTTATTCAGCATAAAAGTTAATGGGGCACACTTTTTCTACTACTAAGACAAACAAGTATTAAGCTTATTAATGTCTTTTATTTTAGACACTCTAATAGTAATCAAACTACTGAATTTTGTAAATTCTATAATGTATTCGATAATAATGACTTTAAATTACCTAACAAATGCAAGCTTACAAATCTGACTTAATAACAAAATAACCAGTGACGTCGCGAGGCAACCAACCCTTAAAAAAACGAACTGTCAGTATTCCAACATAAATATGAAAAAGATATCTGTTCAAAAGAAAATGTTTAATGTACAAAAAAGTTATTTAACTTCCTTAAGTTGGATAATTTAGACAGATCTGTGTTAAGATTTTAAAAAAGAAAATGTGTAAAAATAAGCACACCTTGAACTTAGTTTAATTTTAAGCTTCGAAGAAATCTTAGACAAAATAATGATGTGTGCTTTCTAAACATTCACATGCCAAGAGCCCCCCCCCCCCCCCTTTCTGAGTTACAGACAGGGTTTATATACTCCACAGACTTTTCACAGCCCACAGTGTGCATCACAAGTGGAACCGTGAACATCAGTGCCCAATTCTGTGAAATTCACACTGGGATGCTCCACAAAAAAACTAGTGAACCACAGTTTGCACTGTGGAAACAAGCACTTGTAGCTAAAGTAGCCTGTACAAATGAGTAAACCATTAAATTTAGTTAAAGAATAGATAGGAAAAAATAATAATAACCTCATATTTTCTTTTGCGTGAGGCAAGTTGAGCAAACATTGCTAAATTCGTTTGTATGCAGGATCGACTGTCAAAAATGTAAACACCAGGTTGTTAAGCGACTATTCACTGCGAAAATCAATATGGCCGACAAGTACTTATGGGCAAGTGCTCTCAAAAATATAATAGACTGTTATTTAATAACTACAAGGAAACATGGATATTTAAAAAGTCAATGTAGTATGAAAACATGGAATTTACAAAACAGACTAGCAAATACTGACAAGATAAATGTCAGTGATGTATACTGACAACTGCATCAAGGTCGTGAAAACTGGTGATTCTACTGTGAAAACTTACAAACATTTATTCTTAAACACTGGATGTAAAGAGATACTGGCACAATACGTAAGGTTGAGTTGTTGATCTGTGTGTTTTATCAAGGACAACAGCCAACTAAATGTGGTGTAGCCAGTAAAAATCAACAATAAAAATACAAAGATAGTTTTAAGAATGACAAAAGAATGAAGAGGCAAACAAATACAGGTAAAATGTTGGGGCATTACATTACCCCCCAGTTTCTATGGCAAAACTCCCGTTGCCATAAATATTCAATAAAAGTTCCTTTACAGATTAAAGAAATAATTGAATTACCTAAATACACAAAATATTAGTATGAATCACCTTAATGCACAAATTATAAGTATGAATCACCTTAATGCACAAATTATTAGTATAAATCACCTTAATGTACATTTTATCTAATACAATCGAATTTCATTGAGATGACTAGTTGTTTTTTTTTAATCTCTAAATAGGTGTGCTTCACAAAAAGCTATGAAGCTAACATTTTAACAACAAATACAATAAGAGTAATCTATAGGCACAGCAAAGAACAGCAGAAAAAGAACTTTATATAACATTTAAATATCAAAGTAATTTAACACCTTTATAGACAATCAACCTGTTACAGAGAAATTATTACAGCATCTTTCCAGAGTACAGATGCAAGCACACATTAACAGTGCTATTTTGATAAATACAAGCATAAATATTTGAGAAATTTAACAATATGGTAAATAAATACATAAGGGTTGTTTTTTTTTTAACCTTAAATAAGTACTGTTCCAACAATTTCCAAGTAATTTGATAATACACTACATGCTACCTATTAATATCTTTAAGTGCTAGTTAGTTAGTAAAGCAGTCGAAATGAATTTGGAAGTCATACACATTCTCTAACAGTTCAATTCTTATAATTATTACTTTTCTTGTTTACCACGGACTTCAGTTTTCTGTTTTCCTTGTCTTGTTCCTCTTCCCTAGGGCGTTTCGATGTAGATGTTGAAGTTGCAGATGGGTCAGATCTTTTGTTTTCTTTCTTCTTTTCCTCCAGTAAACGGTCAAGGGTACGGGATATGTTCGTCATAGAGTTTGACATTGTTTCCAAGGTAGCGCCAAGATGTCTGGTTGCCCTTGTAACGGTCTCCATGCCAAAACACACCTTAGAAATGGTGACTTCCATGGTCTTCTCAAAGTGTGCTAGTGTTGAGGTGAGTGGGGCATACTGGGCCTCTACAAGCTTTTCAAAAGGTAGGGTTTGGCATTCCTTGTCTGAAGTCATGGTTGTGTTGTCGTTGTTTAGAGTTTCATGTGGAGAGTCAGTCTTTTGCTGGACTGGGGAGAATGCCATCTGAGATTCGCTGTCAGTACCAAGAATTTGCTGGATAATATCTTCTTCCTTGCTCATCAGAGGATCTTCATAATGGTATGACTCAGGTGTGTTTAATGTGGACAGATTTATGGAGGGTTTGACAGCAGGAGTATTCGTCTGTATGTTTGTTGAGAGCTCTGGTAACCTAAGTGATGGTGTACACGAACTCATGACTGTCTGTGTGGTCACAGGATCAACTGCTGAGGTATTTGTAGAGAGAGTGGAGGGAAGCAGGGACTCTGACCTTGAACTGCAGACAGGTGTTGCATACATTTTCTGAAAGGGATCTTCTTGGATGCAGGTACCAGTATAGCTCGGTCGTAAAGGGTCATATTGAAGTGGTGCTGTGTGAGGAAAAGAAGGCTGCGTTGGTGTATGAGTCCTGGAATGAACTGGGGAGAGTAAGTCAGCAAGAACAGCAGGCGGCAACTGTACTGTGACCAGACCTTGACTGTTTACACCAGATGAAACAGAGACTTGTGGCTGTAGTGAGCCATCTAACCTGGGAATCATCGGTCTTCCCTGATCTTCTACAACAGCTGCATTGTAATCAATGCCCTCTACTATAGGCTTAGGGTTTGGGTTTTGTATCAGGTATCGCCTGACGTCAGTGGTTCCCAGTGTGGAGGCCATCAGGATATGACGTTTGTAGCTTGTAACGTGCTTGTCCAATTGTTCCCTGGTCGTACACCTAAACATACATAGGTTGCAGTAGAAGGCTGCTTGATCCAGGGCCAGGTGGTGCTTCATTATGTGATCCACCATTCGGTATCTCTCACCGGTGTGGGAACTCCCTGCCCGTTCACAATGCATACAGGAAAAGTATCTTCTCTTAATAGTACGTGACTCCATTGCTTCCTGAAATGACACAGAAGGTAACCCTTTTCACTGAAAGGCTTTGTTGTTTGTTAAAGGTGGAAAACTGACAGTGTAAGGAAAACTCGCTTGCAAAACGACCGTTTAAAATAGCGTCAAACGTTCCTTGTTCATACAACGGTGCATTCGTTCGATGGTAAACCCATTACAGCGGACACACAAATCAAAGCGTAAAACAAAAAACAACAAAAACAAGAAGAACCATGATCTATTGCTTTTATTCTAATGAAACTGGTTACGTTTACAGTGGTTGGCTACTCTGCGAGCCCATCTTGGTATTTTACTACCATTGTATTTTTTCAGTTTGTCATGATGTACCACTGCTTTTCGACCACTCACATCTAATTGCACTACAAAATTCAATGGAGATAGCTTTTGTGTTATCACATAAGGACCTGCATATTTCTTTTCCAACTTTGGGGCTATGCCCACTTTTCTATTTTCATGTAACATCCACACTATATCTCCAGGTTCAAAACTGACATAAGCTAATTTGGTGTCGTAGAGCTCTTTGCTACGTCTTGCATTTGTTCTCAAGTATGTACGGGCCACTTCATGCGCTCGTAACATCCGCTCACGTATCGTTTGTATGTGGGACAGGTTTGACGAATTACTGATGGTTTTCTCTGTGTGAAACACTAAATCAGCCGGTAATCGTATTTCGCGTCCAAAACACATCATGTTCGGTGTAATATTTGTAGATTCATGAGGAGAAGAGCGGTATGCACCCGCTAAACAACCCAAATATAAGTCCCACTCATCTTGATCTACAAGGTATGCTTTAACCATCTTTAGCAAGGTCCTGTTGTAGCGTTCACACTGGCCATTTCCTTTTGGATTCCTTGGACTAGTCCTACTTTTTCTGATTTCAAATAGGGCACATAACTCTTTGAAACATTTGCTCTCAAATGCAGCCCCTTGATCACTATGTATTGTAAGGGGAGCCCCCCAGCGTGCAATGAATTCATTTGCGATCTTGAGAGCACACTCTTCAGCTTGTTGATTCGGTACAGCCAGAACTTCAACATATTTAGTGAAATGGTCTGTGAGAACAAGTATGTATCTGTTTCCATTAGCAGTAAAAGGTAGTGGACCAATAAAGTCAATTGCTAGTGTGTCCCATGGGGCACCGCTATGTAGGTGACCCATTGGAGCCCTTGGTGTCTTTTGTGGCATTTTATCGGCTTCACATACATCACAAGATCTGACATACAACCTTATGTCTTCTTTCATACCATACCAGTAAAATTTTTCTTGAATTCTACGCTTGGTTCTTTTGACTCCTAGGTGTCCTGACAGTATACAATCATGCATTTGTTTTAGCACTTCTTTTTGCAAAGATTTTGGTAAAATGATCTGTGTGCATTCCTCTGCTTCTTCCTGTTTCACATTTCTTTTACAAAGAACCCCATTTTCCATAAACAGTAAGTCCCACAGAAGCCAGTATTGTCTAGTTGCAGGACTTCGATCTTCTAGTTCCCTACTTGTAGGTTTAACTCCCTGTGCTACTGCTTGAGCAATTAAGTAAATGTCTTGGTCTTCACATTGTTTTTCAGCAATTTCCTCAGATGTGTACATCAGTAGCCATGGCTCTGTTTCGACACTGTCTTGGTCCTTAGAGGATCCTGGACGAACTTCAACTTTTCTTGTTGTCACCATTTTCCTATCAGTTACATGCTTTAATTGACATTCATTCACCTTGTCAGTCGTATCATCAGCCCTTCGGTCTGAATAGCTATGCACCATAAGCTCTGCTCTTCTACGGCATTTGTTACAGGGGCCACACTTTAGAGGCTCTGACATGTCTACTTCAGAGCACTTGCAGTCCCTTGGCTGTTCACATCTAGAAAGGGCATCGCAATGTCCTTGTTTTTTACCGGGTCTATACTCTATTTCGAAATCATATGAGGCTAATATTTCTATCCACCTGGCAATCTTACCGCTTGGCTCTTTGAGGGTGAATAGCCAGACAAGAGCTTGATGGTCTGTCCTTACCAGAAACTTCCTTCCTAGCAGATACTGGCGAAAGTACTGCACAAAGTAAACGACTGCCAAGAGTTCCTTCTCAGTTATGCAGTAATTTTTCTCAGCTTTACTCATTGCCCTGCTTGCATAGGCAATTACTCTTTCGCGCCCTTCTTGTATTTGTGCCAGTACTGACCCCAGCCCAAAGCCGGACGAATCTACATCAAGGATAAATTGACCACCGTTATTGAGCGGGTAGCCCATGATATCCTTACTTGTAAGGGCTTCTTTGATAGCTATGAATGCCAATTCACAGTCAGTACTCCAAATGAAATCTTTTCCCTTCTTTGTTAACTCTATCAGAGGCCTTGCTATTTTTGCGAAATTCTTTACAAATCGTCGGTAGTATGAACCGGTCGCCACAAACTGTTTCACTTGTTTTGCTGTTGTGGGTGTAGGCCAATCAATTATTTTTGATATGTTTGTTGGGTCTGGTCTTACTCCTTCACCAGATACAACATGGCCCAAAAATATTACTTCTTTCTGCAAAAGGTGACTTTTATCTGGCTTAAGCTTGAGACCTGCTTTCTGAATCCTATCAAGAACTTGGTCTACCCTATAGACATGCTGTTCAAAAGTAGCTCCATAAACAACTATATCGTCTATATAAACTAAGCATGTCTCCCATTGAAGTCCTTGAAGTGCAAGCTCCATTGTTCTTTGAAACGTTCCGCTGCTGTTATTCAGCCCAAAAGGCATTCTCGTCATTTCATATTGACCAAATTTGCAGACAAATGAGCTCTTGGGGATGTCCTCCTTCTTTAGCGGTATTTGAAAATAGCCGCTTGTGAGATCGAAGGTACTGAATAGGCTCGAACCTGCTACAGCGTCAAGGCAATCCTGAACTCTAGGCAAAGGGAAACCATCTGGTTTCACTAATGCATTCAATTTCCGATAGTCTACACAAGGTCTTATTGCCCCTGATTTCTTTCTTACTAAAACAATTGGACTTGCCCAAGGCGATGTACTTTTTTGAATCACCCCTTTTTTTAAAAGGTCCTCAATTGCTTTTTTTTCTTCGTCTGCATAAGCAAGTGGCACTCTTCTTGGCCGTTGTTTTATTGGAATGGCGTCACCTGTATTGATTGGATGCTCGGCAAGGTTAGTGACTCCGAGGTCCCAGTCGTCCTTAGAAAAAGTGTCACCATATTTCACAAATAAACCTGCAATAACCTGCCTTTCCTTTTCTGTTCTTCCCACAACTGATCTTGAGAATAACTCTTGAAGATGGTTGGGGACTTTATCTGCAGTGGATGGTTCAAATGTTAAAGAATCATACTTGTCTTGACTTGATGTGACATCAACCCTTCTTATACTGTTTAGGTTTTCCGTTTCTTTTGAATTTTCTTTGTCAGCAATTATGCCTGCCACGGCATCGAACTTCTCAGCTACACCAATCTCAGCATCCTGTCTTAGTTTCACCAGGGTTGAGGAAGGGTTAAGCACCCTAACTTTACAAGTTGTAGCCCTGTTGATGTTTACTAATGTCGAGGCCATAACCAGTTTATAGCGCTCTGTAAACTGCTTTGAGGGTTCAATTAAATACTCTGGCACTGAATCAAGATCATCTCTTTCCGATCTGTCTACATATACATCAACAAGAATCTCTGAAAGTCCTGGAATTTCAATGTCATCAGCAACCACTACGCGTTTAACAGAATTTCTTCGACCAATTTGAAAACATGGGATCTCTTCGCCATTAAGGACTATTTTATTCTTGCTCAATAAAATATCTGCCCCCTGACCATGGCCCTTCAAAACATCATAGCCCAGGAGCGCATCGTCCTCTATATCTGCAACTACCGCTTCACTAACAATCCTCAAAGACCCAAGTCTCAGCTCGAACTTGGCCTTACCACACTCAGATATTGGTGACCCCCCTGCTCCTCTTAAACAAGCAGACTGTTCTAAATTTGGTCGCTTCTCCAGATTAATACTGTTAAACACTCTTGAAGAAATAACTGTTCTTGAGGCTCCGGTATCAGCGGTAAAAACAACAGGAGCATCTTCCACAGAACCCTTTACATAGACACCTTCACTCAATTCTGTACATTTCTTTACTTTTGCTATTGCCTCATTCACTCGAAATTTCTCTTCAACGATTACTTTATTTTCATTCTGTGTTTCCTTCTGTTCATCTGCACAAATTTTAATATTGTTTTGGCCCAGATTCTCTACATCTTGTTTGACCGCCCTTTGGCCGCAAGAGTCGGTCCTTGATAGTTTAAAGGACCCTTACTACCACTGTACTCTTTATGTTCTGCTTCTGTCTGGTTTACATCTGGTTTTGAAACCTTCTTCGGGCAATCTCGAGCAAAATGACCAAGTTCATGACAGTTATAACATTCTAGTTCCTGTCTCGGCATTTTTCTTCGATTATCATTTGAGCGTTTATTTTCTAGTCTATTTAGCCTCTCCAAAATTGTTTTAAGAATTGCCTGTTCGTCATTGTCATTAGTTTGCTTATAGTTGCTTCCAACTGACTGCTGATTGTTTTTGCTTCTCTGATTACTTCTTTGATTGTTTTGGTAAGACATGCCTTTCTGGAATGTTTTTCCATTCACTTCTTGGATTTCCTCGCTAGCTCTTCTAAGATTTTCTCTATTCCGACGCTCTCGGATATTCTTTGTTTGAACAAAGTTCACTACATGGAACACAGCTTCGTCAATGGTTTGGGGCTCTTTATTGTACTCCACTTCAAAACGTATATCATCATCTCGAAGACCATCTAGAAAATGTCTGACCAGATCTTCTTCTCTACTTTTCCTGTCTCTAAATCCGTGTGCCTTGTCATACAAAACCTTTAGTTCAGCAGCAAATTCTTCAGCCGTTTCTCCAATCTTCTGTGATCTTTTGCTAAATCGAGAAGCAAACAGCCTTGGCGTTTCGATCATCCGATATCGGTTGCTTATTTCCTCTTTCAGGTCCGAATAATTATGAAGTACCGCAGGGTTAAGCTGTGAAAATACAAATTCAGCTGCTTGTCCTTCTAAACGCGGCAAAAGCTGATCGAGTTGATGAGCTTCACTCCACCTCATTCTGTAAGCAATGGCTTCAAAACGCGATATCCAAACTTTCCAGTTCTCTTTACCTGTGAAAGCAGGTATTTTCACATGACTGGGCTCTCTAGAAGCTATGCACTCACTACCGCAATGCGGTGGCTGTGTTGCAAATCTATCTCCTATTAAATTACTAAAATGGTATTGGGGAACATCTGCTACATTGTTATTTCTGTCTGATTCTGAGGCTCTTAATTGTACACAGCTTTCAGGTTTTCTACTTTGGTCATAATTATATTGGTTTCTATGGTAACTTTGAGTGTTTGAGAGTGCATGCTGTTGAGATGTTCTGTGCATAGGAGGGCTAAAACAAACGGCCTGGGGAGGGTACTGCTCAGGCGTCAGGTTATTTCTTGGTCGACCATTTACATTTCCTACTTGGTCATCGAACCTACTTTCCATGATTTCTTGGGTACAGTTATAGGTTGGAAAGGGTACGGCATGTACCGATAACTCACTTTGTGTATGTATTGGTCTCGCTGTGATATTATGTCTCGAGTCTGTTTCATTCACCTGGAACTGAAAACCTTGTGGCTGCTTCAATTCACGGAGCTCTTGAACCACGTCTCTAAGAATACTTGTGATGCCAGTCACCATCTGAGACACTTTGTTCATTGTATTTTCATTACTATCTTCTTGGTTAGGGAATCCTGGCCCATAATCTGCTATAGATGCTGTGTTATTTATTTCGGGATTGGTATTGAACGCTTGTTCTACTTGACTTTCTAGTCCAGCAGTGGGTTTAGCATTGTTAAAGGTAATCACCCCCTCACTGTCAACTGGTATTGGATCTGTCATTTTTACTCACTTTGATATTTCAGTATAGCCGTCTGGCGTTAGTTCGATCACTGGATCTGAGGACAGCTTCTCAGATCCCACCGCTGCCACCAATAAATGTTACGGTCCTCTGACCAAGGTAATGTCCTGTCTCTAAAGGACTCTCATGCAATTGATTGTAAACCCAGTAGCGTATATAAATAGGTAGACCATTCGACTCTATTTTACTTCTGTTGATAGGAGGGGTCTAAACTGTACCAAAAAGCGAACACCACTTTAGGTCTGGTTTTGTTGTTCGCTGCGAGCCACCTCTAAGTGTTGAACTATAGCCAGGAGTTAAGACAGACGGGCACACAGGGATTGTTGACTAAGTTATTCAGCATAAAAGTTAACTTTTTCTACTACTAAGACAAACAAGTATTAAGCTTATTAATGTCTTTTATTTTAGACACTCTAATAGTAATCAAACTACTGAATTTTGTAAATTCTATAATGTATTCGATAATAATGACTTTAAATTACCTAACAAATGCAAGCTTACAAATCTGACTTAATAACAAAATAACCAGTGACGTCGCGAGGCAACCAACCCTTAAAAAAACGAACTGTCAGTATTCCAACATAAATATGAAAAAGATATCTGTTCAAAAGAAAATGTTTAATGTACAAAAAAGTTATTTAACTTCCTTAAGTTGGATAATTTAGACAGATCTGTGTTAAGATTTTAAAAAAGAAAATGTGTAAAAATAAGCACACCTTGAACTTAGTTTAATTTTAAGCTTCGAAGAAATCTTAGACAAAATAATGATGTGTGCTTTCTAAACATTCACATGCCAAGAGCCCCCCCCCCCCCTTTCTGAGTTACAGACAGGGTTTATATACTCCACAGACTTTTCACAGCCCACAGTGTGCATCACAAGTGGAACCGTGAACATCAGTGCCCAATTCTGTGAAATTCACACTGGGATGCTCCACAAAAAAACTAGTGAACCACAGTTTGCACTGTGGAAACAAGCACTTGTAGCTAAAGTAGCCTGTACAAATGAGTAAACCATTAAATTTAGTTAAAGAATAGATAGGAAAAAATAATAATAACCTCATATTTTCTTTTGCGTGAGGCAAGTTGAGCAAACATTGCTAAATTCGTTTGTATGCAGGATCGACTGTCAAAAATGTAAACACCAGGTTGCTAAGCGACTATTCACTGCGAAAATCAATATGGCCGACAAGTACTTATGGGCAAGTGCTCTCAAAAATATAATAGACTGTTATTTAATAACTACAAGGAAACATGGATATTTAAAAAGTCAATGTAGTATGAAAACATGGAATTTACAAAACAGACTAGCAAATACTGACAAGATAAATGTCAGTGATGTATACTGACAACTGCATCAAGGTCGTGAAAACTGGTGATTCTACTGTGAAAACTTACAAACATTTATTCTTAAACACTGGATGTAAAGAGATACTGGCACAATACGTAAGGTTGAGTTGTTGATCTGTGTGTTTTATCAAGGACAACAGCCAACTAAATGTGGTGTAGCCAGTAAAAATCAACAATAAAAATACAAAGATAGTTTTAAGAATGACAAAAGAATGAAGAGGCAAACAAATACAGGTAAAATGTTGGGGCATTACAATATGACGGCCCCAAGGGTTCAGTTATGTAAGGTTTAAGGGGATAGTTCATAATACCGAGAGCATCCCACTTCAGAGACACTCCAGGTTTTCACATACTCCTAGTACAGCACAGATACACTGGACCTCGGTCTAGTGTCTCATCCGAAAGGCAATTAGTCAAACAAGATGAAGCACGGAAGTCGAAAAAGTAGATGGACGAAGGTCGAATAAGGAAAACGGAAAGCAGAAAAGAGGGCTAACTTCACGTTCTTAATACGCAAATTATTCGTACTAAATCACATTCTCTACAGCTAGCCCTCCATCATATGAATCTAATTTTCTTCTTTTTTTCTGGAGAACAGAGTCTTTGACATTAGAAATTGTGTTTCTGTATTTCAAAATGTTTCTGCTTTTATCTTATTAAAAGGTGCGCCATTACAACTTAATAGATACGCCTACCGATTTCTGATTTCGTTGTGAAAAGACATATCTTTGAGAATGAAGTGCTTCTTTAGCGGCTTTGCAATGCTATAACTTGTTATAAAAGCTCTCTCTCTCTCTCTCTCTCTCTCTCTCTCTCTCTCTCTGACTTTTATTTTAAGTTTAACTGACTTTGAATTAATGCTATAGTTTTATTTATTCGTATCCAAACTATGCTGAACTCTGCTATATCATGTAAATATACTAAATGCAACCTAACTATATGAAAGGTTAATTTTAATCGTCTTTAGAAAACAGCTGATTTTGATCCAGCAATCTGAAGATTAAAATCAGGCGTTATATTTGCAGCTGACTATGACTAAAATGTGTACTACTGATATGAAAGTCTTATCATAAGATATGGATACGCAGAAAATATTACCAGTATCTCGTTTTGAGTTGATTTGTCAAATAATTGATTAAGTGCATATATCTATCGAAACAGCCATGAACAATCATAGCCTTTAGCTCAACATTTAAATCACACTATTTGTTTATGTTGATTTTATTTAAAACAGATGCGATAAAACGATGTTCATTCTCAGACAAAAGCTAAAGGTTACTAGGTTCACACGTTCTTTTTAAGTGTTTTGATTTCAATTTTCGATATTTAAATTTTTAGTGAGATGTTTAACTATTTTTTTATGAAAAGTTGAAACACAGCTTCACCGTAATCTTGCAAACTATTGAATATTGAGAATAATTGAAAATACGACGGTATTACTTCCTACTTTTCCCCCCGACTGTTTTTCCGTTCCATTCCTGAGTTATATCAGTTCTTTTTTTCTTTTTTTTTATCGCGTTTGTCGTTCCCATAACCCAGTTTGTCGCTACTTCACGTTGATATTTATTCTTTTCGCGTAACTTTTCATCGAACGATTTTCGTTACCAATAGTGACACGTGTTTATCGGAGCGATTTGCTTTAGAGTAGGTTTATTTAGCGTTCAGTTTAAACACGTCTAACAGGCAACGCTACATTTAATCTCCGCTGATATATTAAAGAATACAAGAATGAGAAAATATATCAATAATGACAACAAAACAACAATAGTTTTAATTTTTTTTCTTATTTTGTGAAGGTGACACATTAAAACTAGTGAAAATATGTACATGTGGCCTTCAAAACATTATTGTACGCCAGTTCTTATCATAAACTGTATCAAATCATGCAAAGTTTATTTCAATATTTTCAACTTCTCTTTACCGGATAAAAGGCATATTTCTTTTTATCAATCTTGCCTTTTTCTTTGTTCTGTCAGTGAATATGATAAACTGGTTAAGATAATTTCTCTTCCGACACCGAGTCAATCGCGCGCGTTTATTGTTTACATCATTTGCATATCTAGGTCAACTGTACTAACCCACCAATGAAAATAAAACGCGGTCTCGTATGATCCTGGTCTGACTGCTAAAAAGGGCGGAGCAAGCAATGAAATTAGGTCCCAAGGGGAGGCCCGACATGAATACTGTATTGATTTGTTAAGAAAAATTAATTAAGTGTGATTAAAACTTTTAAAACTATACTTATGATAGCAGAAGTCATCAGACTATCTTCAAAGATATCACTAAAGGGCTAGTCACTCAATTTATTTTCCTGAGATGAACTTTTGACGGCCATCACGTGTTTCGAATACAGTGAGACAATTAAACTTGTCGAAATTGAACATGAAACTAGCTATTGAGTAAGATTTTTTATATAAAATATACCCAGGTCCGAAGCAGGACACGCGATGTAAAATATGCATATTCAGTCTCGGTATCAGTTCGTCTACGGGTGATGCAAGATTAACGCTGCACTTTCAAAAATGTTCGCTTGTTGTCATACGTGAAGGTCACAGCGTTCAACAATATACTCGGTTTCGGCAAAGGACCAACTGGTTACTGATAGCCTAATAACTTAAGATAAATTGCTATTTTTACATAATGTCATTTACCAATACATAAAATAAATAAATACATAAATAAATAAATAGATAAATAAATAAATAAATAAATAAATAAAAAAAATAAAAAATGAATGAACGAACGAACGAACGAACGAACGAACGAACGGACGGACGGACGGACGGACGGACGGACAAATAAAAAGAAATAAATGAACAAAATAGTAAAAAGTAAATCAGAAAAATAATAGCAAGGAAGAAAGATGCATTAACAATATCATTATATATCTTTGTCGGCGGACTTTAAAACTCAAGCATGTTCATATTAACCACGCGGGGACATTTTGTTACAAATTCTTGAACTTCGGATGATAGAATTGTAACTTTTAAAACCTACATCCTATGTCTTAAACAGATACTATAAATACGAAGTACTGGGAATTAACGAAATAAATAACTGAATAAACGAAAGGACGAACGAACGAAAGAAAGAATTCCTGAAAGAATGAAGGTATGGATATATGAATGAATGAATGAATGAATCAGTGAATCAATCAACCAATCAAAGGCAGGCGACAGTGAAGGCATGAAGAAAATGAAGTGCTAAAGAGCACCACGGTGAACAAACGAACAGAATTTTCACCAGATATCTACATGTAAGCTACATGTACTCTCTTCCCTGTATGCGGGCCTCCTTTTGTAAAAATGAATATGTAAGCACAGTGAGTATATAGGTCGCAATTAACTTCTTGTTAGTAAATACATTCTGCTGAGATGTTGAAGAAAACTAACTATATTACACAAGTTCTACATGATTCGGACGGACGCACCCTTCACTTTTCGGCAAATTTGTCAACATTTAATTGGCAGGTAAGCGGATTTCGATTGTATTACTACGCCCATTTACACTACGGACAGGTGACCTAGTTTAAATATAGGCCTCATGTCAATGTCAGTTCATTGGATCATCGGAGCGGAAACGCATGTTAGCATTCGTACAATTACAGTTTTACATTCGCACTGACACACAAATTTCAATTATTTCGGATTTTACCATGGATACTAATTATGCGGAAATTATCTTTAAATCCAGTGCTCTGTTTGAAGCGGTGTGACTTTTCATTCATTGCTATATATTTGGATTACAATCATACATGCATACATGCGTCACGCTATATGTATAGTCCTATGAATCACGTGATATCTTTAAGTGTATCATACCTTTACATTTAATCGTCTTAATATAGGGGAATAAATAAGTTGAAACGTACATGCCGTATCGATTTCAAATAACCTACTGTTTTCTCTGAGAATAAACGTGTGTTAAGGGACCGCATATTTAACTGCCAGTCGGTTCATAAGTGGAATTAATATGAATTAATGGGTGTACAAAGTATTTCTTTTAGAAGGTAAGACGTTTTCTTAATATATTTTTGACTACTCAGCTTAAGTTATTTAGAAACATATTTTGTATTGACTTATGCTTAAATAGCTCCAAGTTAAATTGTAATAAATGACTGTAAACTTCACTGCTTAAAAATATTTATGCAGTTTCAAGAACTGTTGTGCTCGTAGACAATGGAACACCGGTAAGGTTCGAACACCTGTCCTCAAAAACATATTGGTCGTGTCAATGTACGAAACAGGACAATTTCAGTGATACACTTGATTTCAAACGATTTGCTTTCAAGATCATTAAAAGGTGTTACAGTCTGTAAGAATAATCTTATATATGATTCATTTATTGTGGTAAAACTATGTGGTTTTTTAACTATGATAAAAATTTGAATTAATACTAGAGAAAAGGCAGTTTATTTTGATACTGTCACGTTTTACAAAAAAGCATTTTTGCCAAATATCTTATTTTATGCGCAGGCTAGGACTATCTGTCGAAATGCACAGAAATACTTCTGCTTAATATCTGTATTAAATCGCAACTCTTAAACATTTAAGAGCACCAATGTTTTTAAGTTCCGTTATTAGTCAGTTGAACAGAAAAAATAGAAAAAAAATTGACAAAGCGATTTCAGTATAAAGAATTTATACGCTCAATTTCATAAATTCTTATAGATGTGTTCCACGGACTGTTTTCATACCTACTCTCTGACTGGTCAATAATGACTGAAAATTTAATAATTTATAGTACACATTATTGATTCCACTTGAAGCGCTGATCACGTCTTTTCGGAAGGTTTATAAGAGTTATTCAGCCATTGAGGTCAAGGCCTGATATATAAAAGCCTTAATATTAACATTTTAGGTAGAATAACCAAACGTACATGAGTCGGTAAATACTTATACATGTATGGCATGTATGTATGTCAACATGTACAAAATAATGTCAGCAACTAGGATGAGTGGTTTGTTGTTGTTGTTTTTCTGTTTTTTTCCCCTACATACAATCTGTTTAGAATCAAAATATTTCCTCCATTTAGATATTATGTCATGTCTGGCTAACAAGTCTACTTTAATTATTCTTTAAATCACTCGAAACTTAGAATTGTGAAAGAGCCAAATCCGTAACTGGTAATTCCCCTTCCGTTTCCCTCTAAAACACGCCCTAACAAACCTACGTCAGACCAACACTTTTGTTTTGATTTCATAAATTACGGTTTGCACTGGCAAACCGTAATTAATCCCCCCGCCCCAACCTCCACGTTGAAAGCCGCTGGAAGCTCTTCCGGGAGGTGTCTTAAAAACTCCCCAGGAGATTCAGTGTAGTGCGTCCTCATTTGAATGTAGACAAAAGAACTCTAACAGAGATCGTATAGAAGGCGTGTGGTCTATCTTAAACTGTAGATTGCTGTAGCTGTATTCTGTGTTGTATATTTTGTTGGAGATTGTTGTAGTTGTGTTTTTGTTTTGTTTTTAGATTGTTACGGCTGCGTTGTATAGGTTTTGGTGGTTGCTGTTGTTTTTATGATGTAAATCGTTTTGGTAGTGCCGTAGATTGTTGGGATTGTGTTGGAGATCGCTGTGATTGCGTTGTAGGTTGTTATGGTTTTAGATTTTTGTGATTGTGTTGCAGATTGTTGTGTTGTAGATTTTTGTAATTGTGTTGCAGAATGTTGTGTTGTAGATTTTTGTGCTTGTCGATTGTCGTGGTTTTAGATTCTTGTGTTGTAGATTTAATGTTGTGCTTGGAGATTTTGGATTTGTTATGGTTATTTTGTAGAGTTAAGAAGCAAGATGTTTTGTGAAAATCTGAGCTCCTGAGATAATTGTTTTCCAAGTAAGCAATAACTGTTTTCTCGGAATTCTTACCAGTTAATTTAACAGTAATTACACTTTCAAGATTTGAATATACCTTGACAATAAACGAAGGTTTAACCTGTCAAGTGAAACTGTTTGTATTAATCTTTGTGAACAATGAACTGTCTTTCTGCCGTGCTATTTAAATTGCCTGCCGTCAGCAGAATTCAAGTCTTAGTTACAAAATGGATGATTTGTAGAGGAAATAATAGTTCTTTTTTGCGAAGGATGTATCTTTTCTGACTTGTGTATAGACATTCCCTCTATTCATATAATATTATAATTATGTCACAAAATCCAAAAGAGTAGACCGCCGGGTTATGACCCTCGCAGTTAAAACTGGCGTTAAACCCCAATCAAACCAAACCAAAAGAGTATCTGAAATAACTTTGGATTAAATATAATATTTATTCAGTGGCTTGAAACGGACTTTGACATGTGCAAATTTTAGTAAGTATATATGCGTTCGATGAAAAGTAAATTTATTTTATTCAAAAAGAATTTTGGATACTTCGATGGTTTCATATATTTCAGGCAGATTTTTGATCAATGGATTTGCACTTTTAAGATAAGTCATATTAAGGACCTAGGTCTTTGGTCATGTATAATGGGACTATACAAAACGATACATTATAGCACGAATAAGCATTGTATTTTGTACTTTTAGGGTTGTTTTGATTATTTAAACTAATCCCATTAATCTTATTTTTCGAAATATACCTGCGAATTTTCAACCGTAAAATTATTTTACGAGAATTTCATTAAACATGATTGAAATATAAGAAAGGGTATAGTACCGAGCTTAGGTTAAAATTGCGTGTAAGTAATTTGAATTTCACTATATTCCATTTAGAAATGAAGTTACCTATTCATCTCGAAAATAACAGCATACATTTAAGTCTTGTGTTCAACTGAACAAATTGAAAATGTTGAAATGAAAACCAATTATAAGATCTCTGACATTGTATACAACATGAAACGCACGAATTTTCTCGTCAACAGAAATCGCTTCCCTCATATTCACAATGTTTGTAATGCCATGGGCTTTAATAATTCAAGGTTTGTAATTTACACTAAGTAATACAGAAACCAAAGAGTCTGATTACAAGTTGTCATTTATTGGCAAGACTGGGATTGTTACTGGTTTCAGCCAATAATTGGACGTTAAAATCACCGTTTTACATTGATTCTTATAATACAGAAAAAATATAATTATAGGATAATATTTGAGCCATGTTCTATTTACTCTAAATGTTGAAATATGTCTTTCTTTCGGGTTCAAGTATCTTTTTTCATGAAAAATCCTTACTTACATTTTTTGCAGTCTCATTGAAAAAGAAAATACTGCACTAAATTTCTAAGATGTTCATTGGTTAGGAATGATTTAGGTACAAATAAAGACCATTTCCACAAGTAAAACATTTTGTTTTAATAAATAGGACTTACTTATGATCCTTCTGGTACTTCAAGTACAAGAATTCTACTTCTTTTGTTTTTCTCTTTCTCGTTTATGATTGGTCCGTTCACTGATATTGCCTTAATACCGGATAATAAATCGGAGGTAACAAGGAGTGGTTCAGTGGTCCAATGTTAAGGCGCTTAGGTGGTAACCCAGGGGTGGCGAGATCGATCCTTGCTCCTTCACTAACATTACTAATTGTCTTTCGGATGAGACATTAAGCGGAAGCCCCATGTATCAATGCTGTACACTGAGAATGCAAAAGTACCAGGGGTGTCTCTGTAATGGGGTGCGTTCTGTAACCTGCAATATCCCAAACAACATAAAATAACTAATCTCTGCAAGGGGCGTCGGTTATATTGGCAACCAGTACCGGCAATAAATAGAAAGTGCTTGGTAAACTGACGAAATAAATTCATGTGCATCATTAAATGCGTCTGTCTGTACGTACTTGAGTAATAAGACATGTCAGAGAATTCATAAAGCGAGGGTAGGCATGCCTAACATATCATCCATTTTGTTAAACGTATTGTCGTCTATAAGTTATGTGAGATGTGAATTTGTCATTAGGTCCATTTAAGTTGGTACCCAGCGTGAATTAAGATTCTCGACCAATGAAATAACGCCTCTAAGTGGCCGATTTGGTTGTTGTTAATTTATTTTTCTTTTGCAGCATTGTTTTATTTTAATGCCTTATAAAGAATTGATAAAAATCTCTTTTTCCCATAGCCAAACAGAAACGTGTTTAGAACGAGTTTGTTCTGTTTGCACGGGGCGATAAGATAACGAAGCGTTTACACACTGAAGGGAATTGTTTAGGGTAACAAGTTAGAACGACCTTAGTAGAAGTATGAACCGTTTACAATGTGAAATTTATAGCCGTTATCTGCAATGTTGTTGCGTCTGTGCTTTAAATTTTGTCTGACATCTAGACACTGTTTGATACGAACTATTTGCCTTGAGATAACAAACTTGTTTACCAACACAATTAAGTCACGTTATACGTTTGATAAAAAGGGGTCAATATGAAAGGATTGAATATATTGTAAAGTATTCTTCCAAGTGCATTAACTCTTCTTCCAAACAATCATTGCTCACGTACGTCAGCACATGGCAATTATAAAAAAAGCGCTGCTTCTTGAGTGCTCGAAGACTAAAAAGATGACGACGCATGGCGGAAAAAGGCCGCCTGAGCACATAGTAAGATCTTAGAAGTTTTAAACAAGAGCCATTGTGACGTCATACACGATTGCTTCTGCGAATAACCTATTAGTCTTAGGTACTCAGACGACATGTTTGCGCTTCTCTGCGTCACAAGTATTACGTAAGCGTTTTCAATGTTGATGTAGTCTGCAGACTATTACCGATTAGACTACACTGAAGGAAAATCGGTAATGGCCTAGTTGCACGTTGAAGTTTTGGAAGGTTCAACTTTTACAAGCCATCATGTTCTGACTTGACAGCTGTCAGATCACAGCTTTCCGTTACATAGTGTCATAGTTTAGTTCTTAATTAGGCCATATTTCTTAGTCATCATGTTAGTGAGTTACCTTTATACAGTTTAACCTATTCTTTGCGATATCGCAGTTTTCATACACTTGGTTTTTAGTTGTAGTTTTTTTTTGGAGCCAGTATTTGATATTGTTGACATGTAATAGGAGAAAAACTTTATGTAATTTATGTAGATATATTGAACAGGCCTTAGTAATTAGACAAAACTGTATTAGAAATGTCAATTCTCAATAGATGTTAATGTCAAACAATAGATGCATCTTGCTTGATAAATAGTCGTTTAAATATCATCCTCGGGACGAATATATACTGAATTTTGACCTTGTATGTATATGAGTAATTGATTTTATGGACGAGGAACTGTAAATGTTTAAGTCCTAAATAAAATGATTGTTCTGTTCTGTTCTGTTCTGATATTGTGTTTAAAGTCAAAGTACAAAGAAATATATTATTTGCTTTACTAGAGAAACCGAGAGATCAAGCAGTTTTTCATTAAAGGTTCTCTCTTCCTGGGTCGTAAATGTATGTCTTTCATAACTACTCCTGTAGCTATTCAAATGTCAACATTATTTGCTTTAAGATCTATAAATTGAACTACCTGATAAAGAAATATTTTAAAGCGTCGATTGCGCGCTCAATTGTGCATTTTCATAGGCATAAATCGTTTAAGTAATTAATTTGTAAATAATACAGAAATCTTCAATCGATTACCGTTGATAAAACCGGCGGGACTTGAAATCCGATAAAATATCATAGGTCAGAATATAGTTTAACAATAAATAAAAAAGTTGAATTTTGAAATTGAACTGAGCTGGATTTTTCTTCAGAGTTTCGGATAAGTATTTTCTATTCGCTAGTCTCTAGGCCAAAGAAGGCATACATCAGTTCACGTGTGTAAATTTTGTGCCATTGATTGGGCAAGGACTTCACCTTGTTTTGTTTACCGTCCTTGATAGCTTGTATTGATCTTTCATTTTGCCGTTCCTTCTCATTAATTTTTCATAGAAAGTGTTTTATCACAAATACACGGTAGACCTGTTAGCAGCTCAATCAAGATGACATTTTTGGATTTATTATTTATGTGTATTTCTCTCCCTTTTATACTACAGTAAAAGTGCATGCACCTTGGAGTGATTTTATATTTGTTAACATCGTCATTATTACCACCCTCGTCATCTACAACAAAAAAGTCATCATCACTATCATCATCATCATCATCAATAATACCAACAACAACCACCACCAAAACAGCTGTGCTCCGTATCATAATTATGATGATAGAAATAGTAATAATTACTAATATTAAAATAACACAAATTAGCATCTTCAGTAATGGTAATAATATACATCATCGTCATCATCAGCAGAACCATCATCAGGCATCATTATCAATATCTTTATTGAAAATTAATAATATCTTTAAATATTTCCTGAGAAAAAAAAAACCCACAGTATTCCTTATCTTTAACGTGTCTCATTTTTTCAAGCGAATTATTCAAGGCAATGCCAGTTAATTTTGATCTATAATTAATTAAGTACGAGTCCCCTCGGACGCTTATAGCTTACGATAGAAATAATCACTTTGGAGTGAATTAATAATAAATGAGTTTTCTTGTACGCTAAGTCTACCCGTTCAAAACATGAATATCTTTCTGACACGTGCAATAGACAAGACGATTGATGTTATGACCGATGATAGATTAACGAGTCACACATAGTATTAACATGAAAAGTTCAACCAGTGATTACTTACAAAGAACAATAACAACAGAATAATCGCTTAACCATTTCAATCATGAAGAAGAATAAAAAAACTCAGAGAATTCCAAACTATGTCATAAATAAAAAATTATAATGTTTTTGTCACGTGTCATGTAAGTCAAGCTAAATTTCTTCCCTGCAAACAGACGGACAGACAGACAGGCACTGTCTTTTATGTTATATTGAATTCCCTTATTTTGTTATTATATCTTGATTTTCTACAGTTGATTTCAAAACAAAGTAGAACAGAATAGAATAAAGCAAAGCAGAACGGAACAGAACAGAAAGATACACTACATAACACGACGTTGATTAAGACTCGTGCAAAGTACAGTGTACAAGACACTGCCTGAAAGACATACAGATACACAGACAGACACTGTCAGACAGACAAACATGCACACAAACAGATACGGTCTTAACTATTATCTTGAATTTCCTCATGTTGCCAACATGGCTTGACTTTCAACAGTTGCGTTCAAAACAAGAAGGTGAATAGAATTGAACAAAATAACCAGAACAGAACACTTTTGTACAGCTTTTAGGTCACGTGTCATGTAGTGACAGAGTGAGCTTTTGTGATCACCTTTTGTCCGTCGTCCGTCCGTCCGTCCACAATTAGTTTGTTAACACTCTAGTGGTCACATTTTTGCCTCAATTGTCACGAAACTTGGTCAGGGTGTTTGTCTCCTAAATTTCTCGGACGAGCTCGAACATGGGTTATCTGGGTTGAAAAACTAGGTCACAGAGCCCAAATATAGGAAAACCTTGTTAACACTCTAGTGGCTAATTGTCAGAAAGATTGTTTCGATGATTTCTATCTCAAGTTCGAATATGGGTTATCTAGGTTCAAAAAGTAGGTCACAGAGCCCAAATATTGAAAAACCTTGTTAACACTGTAGAGGTAACATTTTCAGTCCAAATAATCTGGAAATTTGTCAAAAAGGTTGCTTAACTCTATGATTTCTAGCACAAGTTCGAATATGGGTCATCTGGGGTCAAAAACAAGGTCACAGAGCTCAAAAATAGAAAAAAAATTGTTAGCACTCTAAAGGTTTCATTTTCAGTCCAAATATCCCGGAAATTTGTCAGAAAGGTTGTTTTGGTGATTCCTAGCTCAAATTCGAATATGGATCATCTGGGATCAAAAACTAGGTTACAGAGCCCAAATATGGAGAAACCTTGTTATCACTCTAGAGATAAGATTTTAATTCCAAATAACTTGAAAATTTGTCAGAAAGGTTGCTTCTAAGATTTCTAGCTCAAGTTCGAATATGGGTCATCTGAAATCAAAAACTAGGTCACAGAGCCCAAATATCGAAAAACTTTGTAAACACTCTAGAGGCTACATTTTCAGTCCAAATGTCCTGGAAATTTGTCAGAAAGGTTGTTTTAATTATTTATAGCTCAGGTCTTGATATGGGTCATCTGGTTTAAAAACCTAGATCACAAAGCCCAAATATGTAAAAACCCTTTTAAAACTCCAGAGGTTACATTTTCAGTCCAAATATCCTGGAAATTTGTCAGAAAGATTGTTTTGATAATTTCTAGCTCAAGTTCGAATATGGGTCATCCAGGTCAAAAACTAGGTCACAGAGCCAATATATGGAAAAACCTTGCTAACACTCTAGAGGTTACATTTTCAGTCCAAATATACTGGAACTTTGTCAGAAAGGTTGCTTTAATAATTTCTAGCTCAGGCTCGAATATTGGTCATATAGGTTCAGAAACTAGGTCATAGAGCCCAAATATGGAAAAACATTGTTAACACTCTATAGAGGTAACATCTTCAGTCCAAATAACCTGGAAATTTGTCAGAAAGATTGTTTCAATAATTTCTAGGTCAGTTTCAAATATAGGTCATCTGGAGTCAATTAACCAGGTCCATAGCAACTTTGTTAAAAGCAGTCGTACTCAGGTGAGCGATACATGGCCATCATGACCCTCTTGTTATATAAATACGGAGTACTTTTAACAAAAGTAAAAGTTGTACACGGAAGTAAGTCTATCTCACATTTCATCGTATGTTTACACATAATATATTATTCATTTTGAAACATGATAACTGTGCCTTGTTATTCATAAAACATATTAGTCATACGCGGATGAACGTGCAGACGTATTAAGAAATCGCCAGGTAAAGATAAATCTGTCAACAAGCTTTCATTTCAGGCCGAATCAATCTATTTGTCTTGATTAAGCATCGATTTTTTGAAATATGAAGTTGTCTATTTCTGCACTTGATTAATACCATTAAAATACAAGATATTCTATTTATAGCTAAAAAAGCTGTCATTCTGCAGTTATCGATCGTTGAGCAACATCCTGTATTTTATCAAACGCACCTGTAGGCAATTTTGCAAACGATTCTATTTTTAACACTTTGTTGGTAAATAAAGTAAGCGCGTTGCAATGAAATAGCTTTTGAACTTTTTTCCCACGTGACATATCCTGCGTATCCAAACAGTAAATTTCAGATTTCGAAATTTCGAAGTTCCCCTACTATGTAAACTGTTCGCGGTATAAAAGCGCCAGCGATTTTCATGGAATTCATTGGATTGGCTTGTCGTCAGAAATCAATCCTGTTGAAAAGTGTACATACAAGCACATTGAATTTCATATCGGTTGAAAAATAGATCAGTAGACAGGCTACGGCTTAAGAGATTTAAAAAAAGGGACTTTTATCAAATATTCGTTAACTGAGTGCAAAAACGCAGATATTTTGAGATTGCATTGAATTTTTGTTAAGGGAAATATTGCTACTTGTTTTTAAGGCAATAAGAAGTATATGGTTAATATAAGGTAAGACTTCATCATCATCATCATAATCATTATCATCATCGGTTTTACGTAATATTGCAACATTTTAGAGTTATTTTAAATATTTTAATGTTTTAAAAACAAAATGTATTCAACTATATATTAAGTTATCTGGGATTTTACAATGATGTGTTGACAGAGAACTGTTTACATCGGTTTGATATTTTTTTCTTTTTAATAAACTGAATCAAAAACATATATAGATAAACAATAGTAAACATTTTCAGTTATGCAGCGTTCGAGGATTTTGCATTTTGTTAGGCCTCAACAGCTGTGAGAAAATATTCAAATGCTGAAATTAATTTTAAGCTGCAGTTTAGCATTTTGGGATATTGTTTGACCTTTTTTTCTAATATTACTTTTACAACTGGCTGATCCAGTTCATGGACCCACAGCATGATTCTTAAATCATACAACAATAGGTGTATCCACAAACATTACCATGTGCTCTTTTGTTATATACTTGTTTGTGGTGACTTCTTTGCTAAATCATGCAAATGTGAGGGGTCAGCAATCCTTCAATGACAAATGATTGCCTAGCACATATCGTATAAACTAAAATCAGACAAGTTTTAAAATGTCAAGGCTTTAGTAGGTTGTAGTTTACATAAAGAATTTAAAATTGCAAAGAAGGCCGTCAACCGTAAAGACACGCTCTAAAATATAATATAACATTACATTTTAACACCCATAATTGTTTGACCTATTAAGTTTTAAATCTATGTCTCCATTTCTGCCCAGTGTGTCAATTACGTGCGGTCAAAATGTAGCACTAAAGATTATTTTAAGCCCATGAATTATTGCCTTAAAGAATTATGGTAACCTGTCTAGCGTTTCTATTTATAAGTGTTACAAGTAGTTGTCTAAATGCACTTTAGTTCAAAAAGCATATACTTTATTTGAGAACTTCCATAGGTATATATATCGATGACATTTTACTAACTGGCCCAAACGAAACTGTTTTGAATTATGTTTGGCATTTACAGAACTGTGAATCTCTCTCTTTTTTTAATTTTCTTCTTTGATGTACAGTGGTAATGAATTTGTTTTAAATTTGTTTACAAAGTGATTTGTCATAGTAAAGCAATGGTTAAACTGTTTTAAATCTGCTTCTTCAAAGCATAGCTTATTGCAAAACAGATGCTGACAAACGTAATGGGATATTTTAGGTTGTATTTTGTCTTTTATTTTGATAGAGAAATGTATTTTAATGTATTGTGCGTGAGGACCAGGTTGGAGCTGCTTTGCATTCCTATGCCAACTTCTTGATGGAGCATCTTGGCTCAAATCCTGAACACTTTAACTACCATATTAATCAGTCCTGTTCAGGAAATTCTTAAGCCAGTCATTTTTGTGAAAGCTTTGCCTGACCCCTAAATATGCACATCACTGTGTCATAGGGCCCTAAGCTGTATTTATTTGGCAAGTAATAAGAATAAATTATAATACAGTAACATGTCAAACAACGACGCAAAATCTGGGTCACTTTTATTTAGACATAGACACTCCTTCAAAAGTCATGGTTTTCAAAACAAGTTTGTGCCAATTCAAGACGGAAGTAATGTCATTTTTTCCAGTTTTGGTTAATCGTAATCAGTAAAATATTTGTTTGCTGTTGTAAAGCAGAATTAGCGATTTTGTAAGTAGGTCAAGCAATTTTGCTGAAAACTACAAATCTGCATTATTTACTTGATTATTTTCAAACATACAGGGCTTTTTTTCACAGGAAGGAGAAGGGGCCCTTCCCTTAAATTTGGGGAAGAAAAAACTTTTATGTAAATTGAATTTAAGGGGAAAATTGCATGATTGTAAAGAATTTTCCTGAGGGGAAGACGCCTGTAAACGGTCCCTGATATAGAAAGAAAAAAGCCCTGTCATATGATTTGTTTTAAATAAAGCAACATACATTCACAAGAGCGAACTCATAATTATGTACAAAATTGCAAGGACACACAGGTGCACAAAAGTATCATAGAAAACCATACACTGGCAGGATCGTCCAACTGCATAGAATTGCAAGACCATACGCTCGCTAGATCGTTCAGTTGCATTAGGTTGCAAGAGCATACACTTGCAAGTTCGTACAGTTGTATAAAATTTCAAGAGCATACACTCGCTAGATCGTACAGTTGTATAAAGTTTCAAGAATATACACTCGCTAGATCGTACAGTTGCATTAGGTTGCAAGAGCATACACTTGCAAGTTCGTACAGTTGTATAAAATTTCAAGAGCATACACTCGCTGGATCGTACAGATGCATAAAGTTTCAAGAGCATACACTCGCTAGATCGTACAGTTGCATAAAGTTTCAAGAGCATACACTCACAAGTTCGGTTTTTTTTTTGCAAAAAGAGCACGCAATCGTTAGAGCATACCATCACAGCATCGTACAGTGCATACAATTGCAAGAGCTTACAGATGCAAGCGCAGTCACTAGAAAGAGCACCAAATCATCAAAGCATACATAACAAGCATCTTAGAGTTGCTTAAGTGAGAAGAACATGTGGAGACGAGAACATGTAGTTGCAGTAGCAAACAATCGAAATCTCGTAGACAGTGTGATTTATCGTGGAAATAAAACATATTGAGGAACAAACTATTAATAAAACATTTTCGGTCTCAAACACAAGATCTTAGATATGCTGAACCATTAGAGATTTCTATTGAATTTTACGACCTGGGTCCTCGCTTTTGACTTTGCAGTGAGTCAATATTCTGTAATTGAAGTTTGTGTACACAGCTTTCTTGGGCTTTGTAAACTCTCTCGAGGGTGAAGAAACTGAACATTGACTACAAAGTTGCTTATGTTAGATATAAGACAGGAGTCCTGATAGTGCATTAATACTCATGTTAACCGGGGAGGTCTGTGCAAACAAGACTGATATGAAACAGCAATAAGACATTATTACGACAATCGATCTGTAATTTGAAAAGTATGCAATTTAATAAATCAAGAGTTTTTTTGCGGCTTGTCAATCTGGCTTAAAGTATTTTGTTTTTATACCTAAAAAATAAAAGATTGAAAAGGCTTATAGTATAGGTGTATTTTCGACCTTTATTTACCATGGAGGTTTATTTGAGTGGATGTAATTACTGAATGCATTCATTTGATATCGTTCCCGAATTTTAAGTAGTTCAGACTTTGAGGAAAATATTTTCAGAAGTCGAAATTCAATGTTTGTCTTTACATGCTATAGAATGTCCAGTCCCTTCGAAAATTCAGATCTATAAGGCATTTATGACGAATAGTCCATGCCATTTCAGATCTTTTATCGCGGAAAGGTGAACAAGAAATAAAAGGGACAAGTCGCCGTTTGAGACACTATTAAAACGTTTCGTTTCCTCAGAGAAAATAGCTGTTGGTCGTTTACCAAGGCCCCCATATCGTTTTCAAGTTGAAATATTTTTTTCAGGTGTTTTTATCACAAAATTTTTAACCGCGTTTCTTTATAATGGAGTTTTATTGACCTTTCTTTTAATTATGTATAAATTGCGTTGAAATGTAAATATCAACCTGGGTTCAAGTTCGTTGGCAATGAAAGATAACCCTAATTACCGGTCTTCAATATCATTTCACCGAATTCGAACTATCCCCTCACCTTCAGTTGTCCTTCAGTTTCTGAAAGGGGTTTTTCGTTCTGTGAATTGCTATGCAATTATTGGACAACGCATATAAACTGTTATAAATAAGCGTCCGTAGATACGAGATTCAAAATTCCGATACTGTCCGAACGAGACCGAAAAATCTAGTACAGCTGTGGCCAATAACTAGTATAATAGGCAGACGCTTTGCTTTAGCTACGGCACAAACAAAATGCTTAATTACTACTTAAGTTAAAAGTAATGTTTGCATAGGACTCAGTATTTATAACGCCACAGGAATAGTTCATACTGGATTAGAATTTTGTTGTTTATTTATTTATTTATTGTTTTAAGAATCTTTAATATTCAAATGGTTGGAAAACCATATTCGTATGTTCAGAGGTAATAATACGTGTGGTTATGAAAATAATAATAGTTAATGATGATAATAGCAATGTAAGGTATTATAACAGTAATGATATAAATTTGAAATGAATTATTTACGTGTTGAAAAATCAAACACTGAAAAGTTTAAAAGAGGAAACAAGAGCGATGGTAATACTTAAAATATATACTAAAAAGTAGATATGTAGACCAAATAAATAATAGACCAAATAAATAATAAGTGTATATTATCTATTTTCAGATTCATACCTTACTTTCGATCGACGACGAACGGCGCCGTCTCCATGGTTAAGTGTGAACCCATGAACAAGGATGACATTCACCAGGACGCTTGTACCCTCTTGGCGCTTCTGCGCCGGGACGAAGACAGTCTGAACGATGCCGGGAAACAGCTGGTCAAACAAAACAAGGATTATTCCCGTGATGTTTTTATGCACGAGGTAGACGGATGGACGCCATTCCACGCGTTTGTGTTACGAGGTGCGCGAAAAATGGTAAAACTTTGTTTAAAAGCGAAAGTTGACGTAAATGCAACTATGGGGTCCCCAGATGGACTTCCCGGCGGATGTTCTGCATTGCATTTAGCGGCACATCGTGGTGACGTCAGCATAATAAATATCTTAGTGTCAAATGGAGCAAATCTTAATTCAAAAGATGATTTAAACAGAACACCTGTGATGTTTGCGGCACGTGCTAACAATACTTTGGCAGTTAAAACTTTACAACGCGCAGGCGCAGATATGACTGGATGTGACGCAAATGATGACGTAAGGCCATCACCGATAGTCTGTTTTTTACCATTTGTATGTGCTGGAATCCGACGGTAGCAGAAAATGTTGTATTACACAGATGTATCAAATAGCTGTGATATTGTACATTTCAAATTTAGCTTTAAAAGTATTTTATGATCATTTTTATGCAAGCGAGTGCCTTGGGGATAGTTTTTGACCGTGTGAAGTCCAAGGTTGTTATTTGACGATGTGGCAATTTGTAAGGAATTCAGAGATATTTTAATATAGATGTTGTCACAATTGGAAAAGCACACATAATTATCATGTTGTGAAGCAAAGCTGGTTTTGAAGAAAGAAGTAAATGGTTGTATGTTTTACGACCCAACTTTTAGAGACCATTTGCTGATACCGCAGGTTCATCTTGGAATTAGTTAACTGCTGCGATATAATGTCTCTACTGCTGCTTTCAAACAGGCCTTGGTTGTGTGAAATAGGTGAAGAGATCGAGACTTTGTCCCTTCTGGTTTTCCGTAAGAATTTAAAGGTATAGTCAAAGCTTATTTGGAGAGTATTTCACTGTTCAGTATTTAAGGTGACGTGGGAAGTATTGGCACTCAAATTGTTACACAAGTTACATTTACAGGTTTGAATTTATTTTCTGTCTCAAATTTCTACACTATTTGTTATTTTATTGGAGCCTCAATGGTTCTTTAACCATTGATAACGTGAGCAAAATTAACAAATACTTTTTCAATGGTCTTCCAAAACAGTGAAATACTAGCAGGACTATTTGGAAATGTGTGAAACCATTACTTTGTGAATATGTTAAGCATTTTCTGACAGTAGGTCTGTTAAATAGAGACAGAACTTTTCATTATTTTCACAATAATTTCTATGGTCTGGAGTTTTACCATTTTCAGGGCTATATATAAATAACTAAACTCCAGATTTTAGAGAATAATTTTAGAGAAACAAAGACGTATTAAATTTTTCTTAATGCGAAACTTTTAACACACTTGGAATTGCTTTCCAGTGAATGATGGGTTTCTTATGATCTGTTGTTAAGCAACTGTCATACACTTTTATTATTTCATTTTCCAGAAACCTCTCTCACTAATTTCCCATGTTGATGCATAAAACTGTCAGTTATAAAGTTAGATGAGAGATTTTATATCCTTAGAATATATCTTAAGAATATCAATATGTTTCAAATTTATTTCCCTTTCTTCTCAATTTGCAGGGAAATTTATAGGTCATTTGGCCTTTCAGTGAAAAAAAACTTAACATTAAATTTTTAAGTCAAATTGCAGTGAGCAAAGACGTGAACAAAATATGACAATGTTAGCAGAGGTTTCACATGTATGGCAATGTAATGAGCAAAGCTAAATATAAAATTGTCTATGTGCTACATATATTCTTCTGGTGCAGAATATTTTTTGAAAATATTACATATTTTTACAAATTTCTTACAGCCAAAAAGGGCGCATCTTGTTCGTTTATGTTTTTTACTTAACAGAGTGAAAAGAAGTCGTCTCTTTTCAAGTTTTAATACACTTCGAATCTCAAGAATATGTGTAAACTGTTTTGTTTTGTCTGGGTTTATTTGTTTCATCTCAGTGTATGTGTTTCACCTGAGTTTATGTGTTTCGTTTTTGTGTTTCATCTGAGTTTGTGTGTTTCATCTCAGTTATGGGTTTTCACACAATATTTATGTGTCAGTTGTATGTTTAGATGGGATGGTAATTAACTTCATTTTAAATTTTTAGAAGTTTTTTTGTTTTTGTTTCTCCAAGCTTTCATTTTTTTAAAATCTCCAGAGACAATGTGTAACTGTAAGTAGATGTTGTTACAACGTAACACGGAGGAAGAGGCTTTTGTCATGGCAGCTAAATATTTCTATAAACAAACACAAATTTCGTACTGTATTTAATAAATATAGCAGAAGAATACAGTTGCTGTTCCCACTGAGTGATTGAACAATCTTTTAAATAATTTATTAATCGCATAGAACTGCTAAGTTATTAATGACAACATGGCAGATGAAGACATTGACGATTTTCTCGAATCTTTCTGAACACATACCTTTGTATGTAATAACAACAATATCTGTTCGTATTACACATTTACAAAATGTTTATAATAATAGACGTAAATTCATGCATTTTTGTTCACAAATGTAGATCAATAAATTGTACAACGCCATGTTTAGGTTTAAAGGTAACGCAGTTCATATCTTGATCCTGAATTTTCTCTGTATTGAGATTTGCTATAACAAGTTTAACATGCAAAACTTAGATTTGTTTTGTAGATTACATTTTGTTATTATTACAACAGTTCAAAAGTTATGACATGTTTGTTGTCTAGTGCACAGAAATCTTGTAAATTATTATGTGTTATTTCTCTATGCAAAACGTTATATAACGGAATTATATGTATGTCATTTATTTAACAGAATTTAAGAAGTGATTATAGTCAAGTTGTTATGTATTTATTTTCTCTATGCATCCACCTCTAGAACGATATTGCGCTATTTTTATGTTACTTATTTTTATGTGTAACCGGCGTCTCATACATTAGCATTTTCCCTTTATTTATGCGCAAACGGCGTTTTGTACCTTTTTCCTACAAAAGAATTTCATCACGGAAAATCAGGAAGAAATTTTCTACTTGCTTTATGATAAATTGTTTTCATGACAAAAACATTGACTGAATGCTAAAACATCCTATCTTTTTATCATTATTGTTAGCAGATGAGTTGTTTTTGTCTTCGGCATCAGTTATCGATAAGTTAACGTTATCAGCAAAATGTACTATCTTTGTTTTGTTAAGAAGATATCGTGAAGAAGGGCACAGAAACAGAGGAAAAAAATGCAAAAAAGATATGTTTTCCCTAAATGCCGAATCAGCAATTTTAAAAAAAGTTAAACTTGAGAACAAAATTGCCCACGTACCGAGAAATTTTAAAGAAATATACCAAGTTATTACTAGTATAATGATCAGAAATTTGATGGTTTGATAAGAAATTGATGTCTTGTCTTTTTGTTTCTTTTAAATGTTTGTACTGTGACATGTTGTGCCTTCAGAATGTGTTTAGATATTTTTTCATGTTTCACTTTACTTGAAGGGAAGTTATTTAATCATAGCTTGTGACATTTCTTAATATATAACTTGAAAACAGTGACCGTGAGAAAAATGCAGCACAGACAAAACAAATAGTGCCACTTAATGTGTTAATTCACATAGAACTCTTTGGCTGATAAAAAAGCAATTTGAATTTTCAAATGAACCAGACGACTGTTTTGAATATACCGGAAGTGATGTTCATGTCGCTTGTCTAACCGTCTGCGTGCATGACAGCACCTTTTACTGCTAGCCAAGGTGATCACACTGAAGGTTTGAACCGTTGATGTGCACTGTATGTATCTGAATAAATGTTTAAAAGGGTCATGGTCCCTTACACACTTCGGAAATATTAACCTTTGACCTTTTTTTCTGATATGACATTTTTTCATCTTCAGCATTTTATAAACAATGATCTATTTATACTTTTGCAACTGATGGATGTTTACACACACAGTGATAGCTCTAGTCTATCTTGGATTCACTTTTTTACCATTTTGTACAGTGAGAAAGTTTATAATCAGACAAAATGAAAAATGTCACGTGTGTTAATTTCATGAGTGCTGTACATGTCCTGTGCTTCATGTATGATGAATGTATATATGTATTCAACCATTAAATGTTCAGTTGTTTAAAGAGTTGTCCATGATAATATTATTGAATAAATAAAAGAGTACTTTATAATTGTGTTCAATATTCTATTCAGTGATTCCTTCACTGGCAAAAGCAGGAATCTGTTTATTTTATTGATCAGTCAAGCCGACTTTTGTTGTATAAATACATATATAGATGTATATGCTTATTGAATAAAGCCATTGTACATGTATACGATATCAGTAATGATAAAATATTTCTTGCTTGCCACTCTCTGCTAGACCATAGGAAGTCGGACGGGGGTCCATGGATTTAGATGGCTCTTCTGTCCTAGGAACATAACTGGACCCTAGAAAGAAAATGACAAGGTTAACTTCTATACCTTACGACTACGACTTTCATTCACACGCAAGTCTAAGGTCCCATTAATGTTCGTGGTACTTGGGTCCTAGTCTAAAGGTAAAATGTCTGCATATAACCATGTGACCTATTGTTAAATGGTGTTAAAACATGAGATGTATTTGCCAGTTTGACTTGAGAAGTTATCTGAAGACTGCAAAATGAGGTATGAAGGGAAATAATATGACCTTGCCTTTGATACTGAAGTGTGCATGACCTGCTCGTGTTTCCTACACGAGAGAACAATGAATCTGTGTTGTATGCAGTTAATGGCTCTTTGGTTAACTTAATTAATGAATGTTGTGGTAAGGTTCATAAATATGATTAATATAACGTTAAGTTTTGCATAGTCAGCCAATTTATGAATAACCGCATAAAAAATTTTATCCTCCGGTTAAACATCGCATTAAAGCGCCGCTTGTGCCATTTACAAAAGTATGAACGCGACAAAAGATTAAGTGCAATAATTATGTGCAACATAATTTATTAATTTAGTGATGTAATATATTAAGTCCAAAAACTGTGACACTTGTTCAATAAAATGAAAGGAATTATGCGTTGATAAAAGCAAACAGATATCCGTCGTTCGTGGGAATGACTTCTATAGAAGAAATGAAATATCAGTTTGTATTGGAAAATAAAAGACCGAAGTTCCCCTTTTAAATTTAATCAGCCGTTTCTCCAGTGTTTTAATGTCAATGTCATAATTCAACGTGAGCCATGTTCTATATCATGACGCGGTATTAGCCAAAGAAATCCGATTATATCATATCCTGCGCTGGGAAGGAGAAGAAATTTTTAATTGCTCAATTGAGTACATATTTCTGAAATAACAAGTGCAGTGGATAGTGTGCAGTGGCATGGGAAATCAATGCAAAAGCAAAAAGAAACAACCAGATAATGTTCCCAAAAATGCAAGACATCAAAGCTCCAACAGGCTACTTCATTAACGACAAGAACATTTGCAAAGGTTTCCCTATATACTTCTATGTTCAGTATTTCTGACATATTTTGACATTTCATCTGAAACTATTTTCTTGGCGTATGTTTTGTAACAGCATTTTTCAGTATAGTTTAAATAAATATAGCTACGGTAAGACCCATTTCCGGTTGTTTTGGTCATGTAATAAAAATAATCTGACACACGTTAACATTTTATGTAAACTTTTATTCATGAAACTCGTCCAGGAAAAAATGTCATATAACATTTATGTCATATAACGTCATAATGTCATATAACATATTCCTGAACTCGTTGAATAAAAGTAATTCGTGTCAGATCCTATATACAGACAGTTGTCAATTCTTGAGTGGGTCTTACAAACTTGTATGTTTTTCATTGTTGTTCTCCCTTGTTCCGTGGACGGGAACTGTAAATCTGAGGGAGACTACTACCAGAATGATTTTGGCTAAGTTTCAGCCAACTTGTTCAGAGAAGATATATAAGATTTTTAAGTGTTGACAACGGGTAGACGTAGGATGACCAAAGAAGGACAGTCATCAGTCCTAAAAGCTAGACTCAGGTGAACTGCAAACATAACTTTGACTATACGGACTTGTTTTCTGGGATTCGGATTCGTATGTAGAATGACAGAGGTTAAAAATATAAGAGAAGATCTCCCATTTGCTTTTCGTGTAACAGTTTTCAAAAACAATGAAACACAAAATATTTCATTTAAATTAAACCATTACATAAAGGGCCAGGCATTCTGGCTTTTAGTGTTTTATACATCCTACTTACCGATTCCTTACTCTATGTGCAAGGAATAAGTGGACAGGATAGGCAATTTGCTCCACGCACACACCCCCACCACCACCTCCTTTCGAAGAAGCTTGGATACATTGCTTTACACATGTCGGTCGGTCCGTCTGTCCGTAGACAATAACTAGAGAATGCTCTGGCCTATAATCCTCAGATTTTATGAGAAGGTTATCCTTGACCTGTATATTACCTCCATTGATCTTTGAGGTCATAGGTCAAAGGTCAAGGTCACTGTGAACTTAACCACAAAAAGCTTGTCCGATCAATAACTAAAGAACGATTTGCCCTACAATCTTCAAATGAAGTGGGAACATGATCTGTAACTGATCTTTATTGATTTTGAAGTCAGATAGTCAAAGACCAAAGTCACTGTGACATTGACCACGAACAACTTGTCTGATCAATAACCAAAGAACGTTTTGGTCTACAGTCCTCAAATTTGCTTGCGACATTGGTCGTGACCTGTAGATGACCCTTGTTGACTTTGAGGTCAGTACATCAAAGGTCAAGGTCACTGTGACCTTGCCTACATTTTTTTTTCTAATCAATAATTAGAGAAAGCTTTGGCTAACAGACATTAGATTTGTTGGGGAAGATGGCAATGACCGGTAGGTAACCCGTATTGACTTTGAGGTCAGTAGGTCAAAGGTTATGTTCACAGTGACCTTAGTAGTTGGTCATGACCTGTAGATGATCCATATAGATTGTGAGGTCAGTAGGTAAAAGGTAAAGGTCATGTTTAAAAGTACATGTAACATGACTAATTGGTAATCAACTTTTGACGGGACTCGAATCCTCGATCTGCCGCTTCTGAAGCGGACGCCTTAACCACTAAAACTTTAGAGACATGAAAACACACACATTATATGACAGCTTATATCTTATATAAATAAACCCGTTATTTTTTCTTTTTCTATTATCTTTTTTTCAATTCCTTGTAACCTTCAAAAGATGTTTTAAAAGGTTTGTAAAGTTTTCCATTAATTGCTTTTCAGGCTTAAGGCTACCGTGCTTGCTTGATCTAAGAGTCGGTAGCTTTTTGTCTGTAATACTATTATCACGTTACCATCTAAGCACATTGTAACTGTTTTTCAAATTGTTGTGTCCACAGTTACGGATTTCGCAATACTAAATATACTTTTGACCAATAGCAACGCAGTGGGTCTCAGATTCTTTAACAGAGCGCGATCATAAACAAATAAAGCGTAACCGTGGAAAACAATGACGGCATAATCTATTTTTAGAACTGTCATTGTCAGATGGGATTACAGACATAGGCATTGTTGTGTCTTAAGATTTCAAGATTACATACCTAAAATTTGTTAATTGTATACCTGTCATTAATAAACTTATCATACAAGATAAATTGATATCGTACCAGATAAATAAAATTGTCAACTTACTGTCAAGAAATAAAAATGAGACTTCCATATTTTTATGCGCAATGCACATCAAAGTATAAAGATTAATGTTTCAAGAGTATATTTGAAAACAAGCCTGATATTAATACAAGCAGACGAACAAACTCTATTTTTACGAAACTTTCTAAAGAGAGGTATTTTCAGTTTTCTCTAGAGGTGGAAATTTTGCAGAGAACTATAGCACCAATGATTGTTTCATATTCCAAAAGTACAATATTCTATTAACAAATACAACCTGAATTTTAAACAGTGTTTATTTTTAGAGTTTGAAGATTATCAAGATTTCTAGTCTACATCTAAGTCATTATTGTAGCCATCAGAGGACACTGTAAGACTTGAAAGCGTTTTTATTTCGAGGGAAAACCTGAAGACCATAGCCATGCAAATAAATTGCACTTTACCACTTGATCATTAAATTCAAGCTTAATGGATTTCGAAGGATTAAAGCCAAAAAGTTCTAACTAACATTTAATTAAGAATCAGATAGGTCATATCCGGTTTCGTCCTCTCGATTTACTGTTTCTGTTTATCAGTGTATATAATTATTGTCAGGTATTGTGTAGGTAAAAAAGATTTCAGCGGATCGGTGTTTTAGAGATTAAAGTTAATTACACTGGCTTAGCTCCTGTTAGACCGTTTAAGCCATGGCCGAAAATAGGGCCAAAGTATGGAAAAATAAAACAAACAAAGCTACATTTAAAAGTTAACAGTGAGGATGTGAAAAAATATTTTTAAAATTTGTCAAAATGAGTATTTCTAAATATACTACTCAAAATTTGATAGGGATCACTTATAAGAATGTGTATATTTACTACATAAGGTTGAAAAATTACATTTTTTGTTGTGATTCTGAAAATATGTTCAAATGACAACAGTTTGGTACCAAAAAATGAGTAAGTCTGTACACGGTTAAAGCGTGACAGAGGCTGAGCCTTAGGAGGGGCACGAATTTTGGATAACACAGACAGGAGATGAAATGGAACTTTTTGAAAAAATCAAGTCTCTGGCCTGAATTTTGCTTTAATATCGAGTGTGGTGTCCGTTTGCTTGGATTACTGGTCTGCGTCGCCTTCTCATGCTGCTAATAAGTCTCCGGATGTTTTGTTGTGGGAGTCGAGCCCACTCGTCCAGAAGGGCCTGCTGTAGCCCAGGGACCGTGGTTGGCTGGACTGAGCAGATATTGCAGTCTGCAGCATATCTCAGGCGTGCTCTATTGGACTGAGGTCTGGAGACCTTGCTGGCCGGTCCATTCTCTCTATGGCTGCTGCCTCCAGGTACTCGTCGGTGACCCTTGCCCTGTATGGCCGGGCGTTGTCGTCCATTTAAATGAACTCAGGGCCTATAGCACCAGCGTACGGACGAACATACACATCTAAGATCTCATTGACGTACCGTACAGCCGTCAATGTGCCGTTTTGAACAATGTGCAGGTCCGATCTTCCCTGCATGGTAGTGACCGCCGACACCATGACCGAGCCCCCGCCATGACGGTCATGGGTAGCAACACATACGGGTGCCAAACGCTCAATGGCGGATCTCCATACTCGCACTCGCCTATCAGTGAAGTCCACTCAAAATCTAGACTCGTCAGTAAACAGCACTGGGGTCCAGTCATGCTGCGTCCACCTGGCGTGATCGCGGGCCCATTGAAGACGTGCCTGGATGTGGTTTCGCGTCAATGGGATCCGAATTGCTGGCCTTCTAGCCCTCATGCCAGCTGTATGAAGACGGTTCCTGATGGTTTGAGTGGAAAGTCTTACACCAATGGCAGAAGTCATTTTGGAGGGCAGTAGCGGAAACAAAGCGCTGACGTTGCGCTTGAACGACAATACACCGGTCCTCACGCTGAGTTGTGGACCTCTGACGCCCTCCGCCATGCCTATGCGTGACATGCCCGTAAGTTAGAAACCGTCGCCACATCCTGGCAACGGTGCTCTGGCACATCCCAAGGACACCTGCCACGTGCCGTTGGGTACGCCCAGCCTCAAGCATCCCTAGCCCCCTATTCATCTCCTCATCGTCAATACGCCGTCTTTGCCGTAGATTTGCCATGACCAGTGCTAGGTTCGATATAAACGTTACCATGCACAAACGAAGTCTGAATAAAACGGATGTGCACATGAAGGTACATGCTCGTGGTGCACCACTTTTCCAGGGGTATCGCTTTTCCCGTGCATCTCGAGGCATGTACAGGCTGCTGGACAGGTCGGCTTTGCCATATGAATAAACTACATGTGTGAGAAAAAGTCAGTTGTCTTGAGGTTAACATTAAAAAAGATATTTAAGAAATAAAAAGTGATCCCTATCAAATTTTGAGTAGTATATGTTACATGGAAATAACCGCCACATTGAAACAAATTTCACACCTTAAAGGGGAAGAGGGGACGGGGGCTTGATGTGCACTTCATAATAGCAAATAGGCAAACACTAACAGAATAATCTATGTCACTTAACTGCACAATTATTGAACCCGAGAGTTAAAAGTGCACCTGCTTTCATGCCAACAAAGTTTGCTTTGATTTTGATTTTTGACCCTCCAAACAAAATCTGTTAAACCATTTTGAACTTTTAGCCCTAAAGTGCACGTTGCTCCGTTCCAAACAAACCATAAACATACATTTATAATATTCTAATATTGTTTGGAAATCACGCTATTGAAAAAATTAAATTGGGAGATTTTTTTTTTTTTTTTTTTTTTTGGGGGGGGGGGGGGGGGGGTGTTTAACGCCGATTTCAACATTTGTTATATCTCGGCGGTCAGTCCACCTAACCGGTTTTCCTGGATAACTAACCAGTAATTGCCAATTTCTCCGCAAGTGACTGACTACTGTTCCCACATGATCTACTCTGAATCAGCGGTGAGAGACAAATGAACATAAGACACAATGTCTGAGAACAATTGTCACGGAGAAATTTTGCCCTGCCCAGGGGTCGAACCAACGACCGATCGATTACCAATCAAGTGCTCTACCTATTGAGCTAAGCGGGCGGGCAAAAAAATTGGGAGAGGACAACATAAATATTTTTATAGTCGTAACTAACGTTCTTAGGATTTACCTAAATATTTAACTGAGCATTTACTAGTAGTGTGATATAAACTATTTGACAATGTATTGTAATATGAAGACATTGAAAGATTATAAATTTTAAATCCCTGAAAGAAATCCTAATTAGGATATTAAAAGCGTGTACGGTATCATAATATTTATTTGAAATAAATGGTTTTTAATTTAAAGAATAAAGTGGCTTTAAGTCTGCCTTCTTGAAATATGTTTTTTTATCATCATTGTTCGATTTTTGTATTGTTAATAGATCAAGATATTTCTTGAAACCTTCCTGAACCAGAATGTCTCAAATATATTTTTTTTTCTTCTTCTTTCGTTCTTCTTTCTTGCTTTCTTCCTTCCTTTCTTACTTACTTTCTTTCTTTCTTTCTTATTTTTACAAATCCAGACTATCCAGTACATATAAATCTAAATAAGAAATTTTCTAGAGAATTTCATTGAAGAAAAAGTTGTGTAAATATTCGTTTAACATATATAAACTGTTGTCAAATCCATAGAAAAGGGGAGGATTTAAGAAAGCGTTGTAAGCTAATAAACTATTTGTAGGACCTGCAAAAACCGCAGCAAGCAAACTACTGCTTTATCTGCATTTTCAAGTCTCAGAAGTATTGATATATAAAGAATATTGTGTGAATAGTTCGTTTGATTCCGAAAATAACTGTTTTAGGAAAAAAAGGTAACAAATAAAAAAGTAATGCTTTTTAGAAACATAAAAAATCTTCCATCTTTTAATCTATAGTCGGGTACATTTTATTGATATTTATGCTGAAGTCAACAATTTTAATAAGCTGTAAAGAAAAACGGCTTAAAATCTGTCTCCTGCCTTTCAGCAATGACAGTTATCTTGCGAACATGTTCCAGACGACAGTGGCTCGCAAAGCACTCTGTACTTTTTGTATACCGTTTCCATGACCGTAGTGGTTAAGGCGTCAGACGTCGATGTAAGAGTCCAGTCAGGAGCTTATTTTGCATTCTGTTTCGTTTCCAGGCAGTTCTGATAAGAGAGCATTACTGTACCATTTAACATCATATGTAGTGACATGTTGTCTACATTCACTGTTTTCCTCGAAACAAGTTGTTTGCATACGACTGAATAGTTAATTTGTTTACAATCAAATCTTTTGAAATGCCACTCTCATAAAATATTACAGCGTTGTCTATTAAAAGGCATTGTTATAATCCATCTGGAAAAAATATTGGATAAAAGGGAAAAAGCAGTTTATTTATATAGTCATGTAAAAAGTTTTTATTGCTTACACCCAAGAGATTACAAAGTAACAGAAATTTGTAAAGATGAAAACGGAAAAGATTTTCACGTGATAAAACAACAACAACAACAACAACAAACACATATCAACAAAACGAAAGACAAGAAACAACGAAAACAAACAAGAACAAAATCGTACTTTTTTTTCTCAAAAACGTCTTTTACTGTTTATGAGACCGTTAAGAGATAAATGTAAGTTAAAGCATCGCAAATTAAACATCAAAGTTTGTATGCGTACCTATGTACATGTACATAACTTGAACTGTAAAGTTTCTTGTATTATCTCTAACGACATTTACATAAGACCTTGATAATAGTTACTTAAATATTTACCTCTGATATTATAACCTTACCCAAATACTTCAAATACGTTTCGGTTATTATTTAGCTATACAAAAAGCTGTTCTATACCTACAGTCATAAATGGAAACGAGGCATAAAGATTGAAAGATAATTTACTTTATTGTATTTATTGAATATTCCATTAGATCTATTTCCGTAAGTCAATCAATTTCCCTCCAACGCAGGTTGTACTAATATTTTAGTAAAATATTGGTTTACAGATATGTAAGGCTTTTGAATTTTGGGACAGGCTTGGAGAGAATGGGTAAAACAAGCAATTGAACGGACAGACAGACAGACGGACGAAGAAGAAATGAAGGAATGAAGGAAGAAAATAAAGAAGGAGGGAGTGAGAGAAGGTAGGTAAAAGGAATGAAAGATGAAATTCAAGATAGAAAGGAATGAAGGAATTGAAGGAAGGAAGGAATGAAGGAAGGATAGGGTCAATGTCTGAATTATTTTTACAAAAAACCTACTAGAACATAAAACAGGCCTGGTCCTTGTAAAAGCATATACGTCAGAGGGCAGCTATTTGACCAATTTCATTCCATCAGCAGAAATGTTAACTACATATTGACTGATAAATTTACACTTAAGTTAAAATTTGAATAAAGCACATAAGTTATTTATTTTCTAGACAAAAAATAATCTGAAAGTAACCTCCAATGCTACCATTCTTCATCTTGTATTTCTCCTCTTGCAAAAAAAGTGACAGTGTATACGCGAAGAGCGAATATCATGCATCAATACAGTTGCGTGTTCTATATCAATCTCTTCCCCTCTTTCTTTTCGGAGTTGATGAGATGTGAAAATACTAGGGCTGGTACACTGCCACTAATAGAAACGTTCTATTGGAAATACTTCTCTTTTTTTAGGTTTCACTGTTACTGTCACAGATTGTTTTCAGCTTTACACAGACGTGAAACATGTTATAGAAGGAGTGCTGACAAGTCATGGATATTGCATGAAACTTTTTCTATTTTTGAGAAATTTACTAACAATTGCACCTATAGATGTTACAGTGAATGTCCGTTATGTCTCTGCTGGGCATGTTTGGTCACGATCGGTATAAAGGTGGGCCAAAGGGTTTCGGCCAAAAAGTTTTGTTTTTTGCTCAGAAAAACATGATGCAATAACTGTAGATTGACGTTTACTGTTCTGAAATTACGAGTGACGTTGGTCGTTGCACTTTCTAGTCAAACTATTAACTCGAGTTTTGGCAGCCATTACCCTCAGTAAATTAACTGAGTGGACACACATACATTCTGTAAAAAAATAAAACTATAGCCAGCTTGGCGACAATTCACGACAATAAAAATGTCGACCTTGGAGTTTTCTCGAATGACATGTCCCCTACTATAATAGCATCGATTGGCGTCAAAGACCTTTCTCAAGGTAGGTTACTTCAGTGCTTGGTATTGTATTAAGTGATTTTGACAGCGAAAGAAGTCCCAACTGTTTCCTATTTCGACTACATGTTATCAGGTAAGTAATTTCCAACTTTAAGACCAGAGAAACAATTCTGTTCATCATAAGTATTTGATGTACTTTTAATGACCATGTATCTTGGTTATGACATAAGGCGCTGAACACTGTAAAATGTATATAATTAGCATGTTCTCATGGACAACTTTACCCTTGCAACGTTCTACTTCTGCAAGCACATTTTGTTTCTAGACAAAACAGGTCAAATTCTCAGATTGTTCTCAAAAACTGTTACAGTCACAGTTGAAAAAAAAATTGCCTTTACATAATTTTGAACTCCCACCATTGTAGTCTGAGCAGACGACTTGTTAAAGAGACGAACACAAACATAATATAAGAATCAGATAACATATTAAGATTTATATACGAAGCCACTAGACTCACATTCCTTTCAGATAAATCTTACAGGCACAGAAACGATAAGTTTCACAGCTGATATTTATTGAAGTTCATTTACCATGATGAAATGACTGTTACAGTGTCGACAAAGAGGAGATGTACGGGTATGGTACATGAGAAATCGATCGGTTTGATTAAGTTTAAATGCAAGCAGTATTCTAAATATTGCTACGTGTTGAATTGCGACAAGTTATGAAGTAAATCTGATCAACATTATTTTGATGAGAACAAATTGAGAAACTCTTGTTTTAAGTCTAGATGTAAGATACTCCAAAAAGCAAACAGTATAAAAAGAGTTACCTCCCTTAACAAGAGAAAAAAAGGAAAAGCAAAGAAAGAAAGAAAGAACGAACGAACGAACGAATGAACGAACGAAAGAAATATTGATGCATTTGAAGACAATTATTATGGGAGCCGTGTTCTTGTTGCTTACTGTTAGTACTACAAATCTGGAATAAAATCACATTTACAGAAATATTTGCCGAAAACTCAGAACGAAGACTGGGGTTCGACTAGGGATGAGGGTAGGGGGCTGGGGAATGGCATATTTAGCTACCAGCAGCTTACTAAGGTAGCGGTAGGTAAAGAATAACTATTTTCTGAATGTTTGTCGTCCTACAGATGGTAACATAATACGATATATTTCATTATCTGTATTAATTCGACTTGAAACAAATACTGCACTGTATATTTACAATAGACCGTTTCCTAAACGAATTTTTATTAAACTTCACAACGTGAAAAGTTCTTTTCCTATAAGCATTTATACCTAAAATCTATTCCATTTTCTTTAAAATCATGCAAATGTAAATAATTTTGAATGAATTTATTCCCAGTGCCAAGGTGTCATTCAAAATGTCAAAGAACAACATGTAAACTAATACAATTATTTCAGTCTCTATACAGAGAGTTGTTGTTGTAGCCATTTATTTCAATTGAACACTTTCTAAGTGTCTTAAAGCCTAAAAACCTAAACATTTGTTTTGTTTTAAAGTGTCCGTTATTTTACATTCTACTGTGAATGGGCGGATAAAATAGATATGATGTATATTAGCAGTTTATTTAGGGCATGTTCTTTGTAATAGAGCAGACTGTCTATAATTCATTTTTTTCTGTACCGTACAAATGTAAAAATATAAATCAAGTGAATGTTTGTAATAGTGTCACGCCTGCTGAAATGGTCAGCCTCCTAGGCAATCTGAGCTGAACACATGTACTCTCCATTTTTTTATCATGTATGTCAGACGTTAGGCGGACAGAAAATCACTTAGCCTGTACACCATTTTAGTTAGCAGCTAGCCAACCGGTCTCGGAAAATGACATTTAATAATTATTGTTCTATTCTGTTCTATTCTGTTCTGTTAGAACAAGCCCCTGAACGTGACGTCATAACCACACTAGGCCACTGAGAAGATTTTTATATATCATATTAAACATCGCACGTTTCTAATTTCGGCATATTATTTGTTCAAGTCTTGTGACTGTAGTCACCTGTTTACTTAATACGATTATTTTACTTGAAGCATTTTACGGCTCTTAGCGCCGGGTCGAAGTAAACACAGTTTGGACAAATATTTTCTTAGCCTCATGTCAAGGTACTCTTATGCAGAGAGGTGGTAAACATCTAAAAAAAGAAATTATTAATTGCGTATTGGTGAGAATGAATGTTTATTCTAAATATAAAAAAATCGGTTTGGTGTGTTTCTATAGAGCGTTAAGTGTCAGCAAATGGTACGATAAAATTCGTCTTTGAACTATTCACTTTAATCGCATATCTTATATTTCATATATTATTTTCAGTTTCATTTTTTTTTCTAGAAAATATTGAGTTGGCCCGTTCCAGCTGTTTCACAAAAACCAAGTCGGTGAAGACCTTATGAATGGTTTCATAAGAAGATATATATCTTCTGTTTCTAATTGAATCTAAAAAGTATTTAACTTAGAGAAGATGCTATTAGAACTTATGTTAACTTTCAAATCTCATCAAGTAAAGCGGATTTAGGCTTGTTCCCGTCTCTATCTCAATATTGAGTCTAGTCTGGTACCCGGATATAATGTAGTGTCAGGGGAAGGAACTCCAGACTATACTGGGTCTCGATGTTAACTTTTGTCGAAAGACGGGGACCAGACTACAGCGCAGCTTTAGATTTTTCAATGAGAGACCACTCAGAAAAATTGGAGAATGGACAGCATTGCGTTTTCTTTTTTTCTTTCTTCCTTGATAAATTGAAAACTGTTTTAAGTCCTACTGTTTAACCTTTTACTGAAACAGCTGCCCTCCCTCCATTGTCTGATGGGTCTGGAAGCTGACTTGTTAAAACGAAACCTCTAACTGATGACAAGCCGAAAGTTTCAAGGCCGCCGAATATGAAAGATAACTAGTTTTAAAAAGTTAACAGTTGAAGACAGAAAAATGGATGTTTTGTGAAGGTCCTTCCAGGAAACGCTTGTCCGTTTGGTCTTACTCTGTATCATAAGAGGTTTAACAAAGTAAATGGCCGAACTTGCTCGCAAATTGCTTTCAAGAAATATTCCATAACGAAAAACAAACTAGTAGCACCAGAAAGGCCCTTTTCTCCCTGTCCTGTTACCGACAGAGAAAATTTAAAGGCACATAACCTTATAACATTTTTATTAACCAACGTAAAAACGAAGATAAATCAACCCTATGTGACTAGCATTTTTTTTACATTGACAATAGCTTATAAGTTATGCTCAATTCGAACCAGTTGTAACGTCCCACACGCTCTGTAACCTACTGCGTGGCTTCGGATTTTGTTCCTTTTCTATTCTGGTGTGTCTCTTATAAAATCATTTTCTTTAAATTCTTTCACAAACTGCCGTAGGTCTTCTTTTCAATTTCTGTATCATAAAGAAGTTAAAGGTAATTATAGCAATTTACTCGACTTCGTATAAATCAAGCTTAAGATAAATGCCTTCGTTATTTATGAATTCTAAACAACCTGTTTATTTCCGACCTCCATATCATAAAGAAAAATGATTGATTTTTCTCTTAGAAAAGCAGGTAATTTAGTGACAGATAAGAAGCTGATTGGAAACTGTGCCATAGCACGAAACAATTAACTACCAATACATTCATACAAACATTTAGCAATTAGTGTCTTAAAATGGAAAATAGATTAAATTATAGTTCTATCTGCTTCTCCCTGTGTTGTTGATGGAATAAGTAACCACGGATTTTCAAATTTTTGCCCAGTTAACCTAGGCACTTTTGTTCTATTTTTGAAATCCTGGTAAGTGAATTCGTTTAGAAGGTCGATACTGTGACGTCAGTTCCGTTGCGCCTAAGACAATCAGTTTATAGTGAAAATAAATGAGGGACAATGCATGTGAAAATAAATGTGTACCATATTTTAACACACGAGAAATGTGGTTTACTTTTTACATTTCAAACGTGTAAAATAAGAGCTAAGAAAGCTGGCTTGGTAACATTTTCCTGAACTCGTTGAGTAGAAGATTCGAACTGAAAATCGACAAAATTGTTTCCGGACCATAAATTGCTCTCCTTATACCTGCATGAAATATTACACCTGTACTTCCACTCAAACAAGAATGATTGACCAAATACACAGGAGTGAACTATAATATCATTTCGGAGCTGTAAGAAATCAGATCGAGATACATCAAACGAGCTGCAAGAAAGAGGCGGGGTTAACAATAAGACGGTCAAAGGTCATAACTCTTGTGCTCTTGATTAAATCTGCAACCAGAGATTTTCAGAAGTTCAGCCGATTTACTTTGGCATTAAAAATATTTTCTACGTCTGAGTAAGTGGAAGCATTCAGTGAATTGGTTAAGAAAATCAGTCTAATGACGTCAGATCCGTTCTACGTATCACTCTCAGTGTCACTAGAAGATACTGTATATTGCACCGCAGTTCGAACTGGCATCTCTTTTTCCGTTGCTAGTGAACTTTTTGCATCATTTGACCCATTGGAATGTGGTTACAAGTAGCAAGTTTCTTTTCATATTGTTCTCGAAATAAAGTGGAATTTGGCTGCGACTTGTTAGCTAAGGCTATGCATAAGTTGATCAACAGGCAACAGTCTACCTACAAGTTGCCGATTTGCTTGTTTAGCACAACCCAGTCTATTTGCGAGTTATTTTGATTTAGCAGCTAAAGCTTCGAGTCGACTTCCAGTTCACTTTTGTCAAGTGAATTTAGCATGTGGCAACTGACAGCTAACTAAACGCACATCTTTAAAGAAATGCTTGAAAAGAAAATGTTGTTTTCTATCACCTGAGGATAAAACTAAAACGAAACTTGATAATTAAAAAGGTATATGATGCAAAAATGGGTAAAACATTTTATAAATGTATAAGATTATTATCCAAAGTTAGTAAGTGAGCACAAAACAAGGGACAAGCTTAGGTAATACAGGCAAACAATTAATATGGTTTGGGGCACATTTGTCTTTTTTCGGTTTAACTATATTTCTTTTTCTCTAGATGTCCAACCTACCTACCAAGAATATAGTGTTCGGGTTTAAGCGTTCTCGGGTCATTGATCGGAAACCTTTTGTTCTACACACCTACACACCCGCCTACCGACATGAGCAAAACTGAATGCCCCGATTTCTTTGAAGGAGTGCATAATTAATAAGACAGTCTTGTTATATTTTGGTTTAAAATGAATGTCTTTTCAAAACATTATATTAAGTAATATTCTGTTCCTCTCGAGGCTGGCATTTTTATTCATTAGACCGTTGTATTAGCATGTACATTCCAATTATATGTTTGAAAATAATGCCCCACCTCAAACATTTCAAACGCATTTAAGCTTATAACTCAAATTTCATGAAATAAAATGCCCCTGTTCATAAAGTGTCAAAACGAGGAAGATAAAACATGATTAGTAGAACGGAGAACAATTACAAATAGTGCACATACCACATTTTGAAACGACTTTCAAATAATTCAGTCCTGTCACATTTATGAAAAGACTTTTGTCAATATAGGATAGTACAGTTAAAATATATTTTTATGGGTCACAGAATTCAAACAATGTAATGATTGTAGATTTAAATTAAGTAAATACAAAAAAGAAAAAGGGAACCGAAGTATTTTAGACGCAGTTTCAATCTATATTGATTAATTTTTATTACCTATGATTTGAGGACACAAGCCTTTAGGTGAAATCCATTTTGATAATTTGAAAATATAAATATACAATTAAATACTGTACAAATTATAGATACTATAAAATTGCACTGTTTCAGGTTATATTTAACTGGTGCTATGCGCTGAAAGCCGTTCAAAATTTTAGGCAATATATCAAAGTCTTCAACATAAACATTTCAATATTTTTTCAATAGGTGCCGGACAAGTCTAGATGGTCTATTTTAGTAATGGCAAGAGGAAAGATATGAAAATAAACAAGTTGAACAAGTTTTTAATAAATAGACCACTCATTCATTTGCAATCGAATGATGTCAGACTTCTTTCGAAGCGTGATTGACGCTTACTGCCGGGAAATTTGAAGTCGTGTGAATTATTTTGCATTGGTCGATATGTGTTTTATTCTCCGCCTCAAGAGTCAATACGATATTTCATCATGAATCACATGATCGTGCATCAGCAAATGAAAAATGGTTTAATTATAGATTTCCTAATTCCAGTTATTTGTAAATTCAAGGAAATTGCTAAGATTGAAGATCAAACATTTTGTGTTATTTATGTTATCATTGTAGGCAAGGAATATGCCTCCTACGATCAAGTATGAAAAATACGGAACTCGCTTTCGTCTTCTGTTTCTTACTTAAAAACATTTTGTCGAAACAGGTACAAGATTCGGCATAATCTGTACAATCTTTTGCTTTAGAATTAGAACCACTCCACCAGTCCTAATTTTCTTCCATGTAATTTTTTTGGACAGAAAATCAAATTGCTTTGACAGTCTATTTATTGACTCGAATAATTCATTTTTCATTTCGCAAACGACTTCACGTGTGGTCGATTGCAATCAGTTTTTGACTTTTAAATTAAAGAAAAGTATCGACAGAAAAAAAGGCTCACTTATACAAACAAGAAGTCCATGATGGCCCTCAATCGCTCACCTGAGTACTTTGGCTGTGGGTTTGCTGTTAAGTAAACGTCAGAATCAATACGAACTTTTCTAATTGAAGATTCTCAAAGATCTCATATTTTATACAAATAAAACCAATGGGGCAGACGCAATTTTGAGCTAGCAGCTTGTAAAGAGGTCATTTGAAGCAAAAGGTTGCAAAAATCTGTTTTTCGCTATTGCTACCATTTTATGCATCGGTGTGGAAACATTTGAGCAATTTTAATAGGTGGATATATAACGAACGTTCTTGTGAAATAAGGTGGAAAAAGACCTTGCTGTTCAAAACCAAATGTCTTTTGTATGGTGTACTTTTTATAAGCTCTGGTGCAGCCTACGTGCAATGGACAGGAACCTTTGAGCCTATTATTGACGAAAGTCTATTTTAACCCTGGCGGCCATTTTGTTCAATGGAGCAAAAGAACTTTTTGAGCATTTTTATAGAGATCTTTGTTAAGAACTTTTTTTTTAAATTTGATGGAAAATCACCTTGCCAGTTACGAGGAGATGTTGTTTCAAAAATTGATTTTTTTTTCTATTTTTAGCTTTTTTGCAGCCCTTATGTAGCGGAACAGTTTGAGCAAATTTAGAAAAGGTAGCATAAGGAACAGTTCTGAAATGTTTAAAGCAAATGGTTTATCCGTTTGAAAGAAGATGTCACTTGAAGCCAAATATTGACGAAAATCAGTATTCAGTTTATAAAAGTATATAACTTTTTGATACATCCGATATATCTGACATGCGAGAGAATTTTATGAATAAACAAGCGCTACGTTCGAATGAACCACATATCCCCCGGAGGGGGGGGGGGCGTTGACCTTTGCCCCCTGACCTCTAAGTGGGTCTTGCGGATAGAGCTCAGCAAGGTGCTTGCACCTGTGAAGTTTGGAGGCTCCAGGTGATAGGACATGGGTGTAAAGGTTAAAGTTTTGTGGTAATCAGACAAACAAACAAACAAACAGACAGACAGACAGACAGACAGACAGACAGACAGACAAACCAAAAACAATATGATCCCTCCGCGGGAAAAAAAGGCGAAAATTATATTTCAAGTTACACAGCAACTGCAAAGGGAATGAACCGAAATTATAAAATTATATGAAATATAAGACGAATACCTGTTAAGTATAGTACACTCACGATTTTATTTATGATGCCTGATTTCTGCCATGTCGTGTTTCCGCCTTGCAGTGCGAAAATGTAAAGGCGAAAATGCAAAAAAAAAAAAAAAATAGAAAAAAAAGAAGAAGACTTGCAAATAGTGTAAGTCATTTCTAGGTAAACATACACAAAGATATCTAAAGACAAGTCAAAAAAGGAAGGATCGAATAATCTGACTCGAATGACTTTTCAAACTTGGAATCTCACAAAGGTTTTAAAAGACTTCAGTTGACCAGCAAACTTTCCAGAAATTTGTAATAAATAGGCATATTATCTATGACCTGTATATGCTCGAATTACAAGACAGGAGTATTTCAAAAAGAAATCTGATCTAAAATTTTCTGAAGTAAATAGGCAAAAAACACCAAAAAAAAAAAAAAAAACATCATCATCACAATCATCATTATCCTCCTCCTCATCATCATCGGCGTCAGCAGCAGCAATGATATTCGTCACCAAGAATTTATTCCAACAAGCCAAACGAAATGACATAACTGTAGAGCATGACATAATGCACAGACCAAATTTAATTAACTCCTGATGTGTGATTTTTAGATTCATATTGTAATTTAATGTTGATGTACACTACTTACTGCTTGTCCGTCTAAACGATTAGTTTGTTCCTTAAACAAAACATTTATTTCATGGTCCTCCGGGGAGCACTCATAATTTTTGTTCATCGATGTTTGGGATTTCACTGTTAAATGCTACCAGAACAAAGGTTACTGCATGATCCACTGAGATCTGTTTTGACTGTTCCTTAGACAACCATAAAAGCAATGGATTGTGCCCAATGTGTGGTCCACTGCATAATTATAACAACCTTCGTTTTTTTTCATTTCAAAATGATCAGTATATAAAGCTGTATAACTTTGAGTACAAATTTTGGAAAAGTTTTAAAAGTACTTTATTTCCTAATGTTGATAAAAAGAAGTTTATGATGAAATACGTGAAAACGTTGTGACAACGTGCGGAGTTATACCCAAGAAAGTAATAGTCGTAATAATAATAAAAAAAAATATTTTATGGGAAACCCGATATTACGGTTTTATGATTAGTGTTTTATAAGAATAACAATAAAAGTGTAATATTTTTCTTGCAACGGAAACTGATTACATTCCCGTGTACTTCAAACTGTATAAAACGATATGTTATACTGCGTTATAGCGTAGTGCTGGCGCACTGACTTTTTTCAAATTTAAATTATTTTTTCCTCACCTATTTCATGTTCACGTTAAATCAACATTATGACAAAGTATGGCATTGAGAAAATAGAACAGCCATGGCAATTATATAGTAATTCAGTATAATTGAAAACTGTGATAGAATATCTTGATCTTCGTCTTAAAGGGACCGCTGTCGAAAACATTCAAAAGATATTCATTCTCTCACAAAAGTGGTAACAAAGAATGCAAGGCTCTATCCAAAATATTTCTCATATGTAAGGTGATTGAAAAAAAAACGCATTTAGGCTAATAGCTCCGTACACATAAAATGAAATGGCGCAATATTAACACGCCTGAAACAGGTTATTAAAATTAGTTGGCAGATCACAGAACAATTATGCGGTAATTCACATACCAGTCAAAGACATTTTGTTTTCACCATGTCATACAACACCATAAAATGATAGTGGTATTTGATTGAAGTATAACTGGACCAAGGCATTAAATATTGCAATACGAGAGTAAAGTCTATTTTCGGTTCCAGTTTTCACATTGATTTTAATGAGCACACCGACATGCTGTTGAAACCTTTAGATGACAAAATATTATACTTCCCGAGAATTTTCTGCAAGTTGAATGTAATAATCATTATCTTTTAGAGAATTAAAAACTGAAGAGTTTGAGGTAAAACTGAAATATAGGAATGCGAGACAATCTGTTTACTTTAATTATATATAATAATCATATTTTTTTCAGAGAATTAAAAACTGAAGAGTTTATAAGGTAAAACTGAAATGTAGGAATGTGAGACAATCTGTTTACTTCACATCTGGCAGTTATATTCTGAAAGTCAACCCTTAAGCATTATAATTTTACAAGTACTTTGGACTACATTTATTTATTTAATGCACATGTATAAGTACTTCTTAGTTTAATGTATATCAAAGACTTACAATTAAAGACAACATTCCACATTTGCCTTGAGACTACTTTATCTTTATTACTCCACACCTCGAAACTGAAAAAAGTTCTTAATCAAGACCTCACTTAAAACTTAATCGACTGTCTTGAATGTCCAGTTTTCACGCACGAAATTCCCACATTACTGACAAATGCTGGTTGATTGATCTCTTTCTGTCATAATTATTTTTTCTCAGAATACCATGATTGCTTTTCTCTTCGCCCTAATGAGGCTTATTTTTATGTTCTAAATAATTACTGGTTCAACGTTCTTACACAGTGTAATCGGACATTTGCTTATCAGAACGTGGAGATGAACCATAGGAAACTGTCCACAATGTGATTGTAAAATGGTGAAACACCTCATCTGCCTTACGTTAAAAAATCTAGAATGTTTAAAGGACTGAATATGATACTTGTTTATCAGAAAAACAATTAAGCTTGACTTACTAGGAAGACAAAGGAAATAATATAAGAAAATAGTTTTGAAAATAAGACAGTCGAGGCGTTCCATAAAATGTTTTACTTGTGTGTCGTTATGCTGTTGGTTTTAGGCAAAATAACTTGGTTATGGAGCAATAAAAGAAGACTTTGGTATACAATATGTTCAAATGCATATTTGCTTAAATAGATAAAAAAATCTGGCATAACTGATCTGTCTTTACACTTCAAGAAGCGTGTAGTCGGCAACACACCTTTGTTACTCTTGTATTATAGAGAAGACGCTACTTACTGACCTGACAAATGATTTAAAATCTTGCATAAAAAATCACTAGTGAAATAATTTGAACAGTCGTAAGTTTTTAAATGACCACTTATACATAAAATGTTACTGTTTAATGAAACTGTTTTGCTTATGTGGCAACAAAAATACAGGTTAATAGTTTAGGATAAGTTTATGATTTGCGAATTACCTCCCCCCTCCCCTCCACCTCTCACCCCCTACAGAGTTTGAAAGCAATAATGAACACGTGGAAAATCACACAAATTTAGTTATACAAAAAGCATTGCTGTTCTGAATTATATGAAAAAAGAAAGAAAGAAAACAACAACGATAGAAAATCATTACGTTGATTTACAGTGGAGGTGGACACTGTCGATATTAAACGAAATTCGACAATTTATAACATACTGAACATAAAAAATTAAACTTATTGCTTAGTTAATTGACATTAAATTTCAAAATGTCTTTCGTTTTTTTGAAATTGAATACTGAGTTACTTGACAACTTTAGTAAATAAATGTTTTGTGTTAAGGTATGCCATCGCTGGTGTCACTAAAGCGGCTTTTCTGCATAAAATTCAAATAAATTGGATACAGTAACATATAAGGTTGTATCTCTAATGGTACGTAATTGTAAATTGTAAATAATATAGGCATTTAATCGCCTAGTGTTCATATAGGACTTAGTGTTCTGAGCGGTAAGCAAGCACTGCATGCTATTTTGTTTCTTTAGTGTTTTCGTTCTCTGCACGGGTTGCCCTTATGACAAATGCTTTCGGAATAGCTAAGTTATTTTATGTTTCCGATATTGAGAGCATCCAGTTCTAGATAAACTCCTGTTTCTTTTTCAACCCATGTACATGTATTAAGAATTCGCTCTAAGATTTCACATTAATGACCATAGTATTGGTATATATAAGCAGGAAACTGAACCGACCCGTCCGCTCGTGCATTACTTGCAAACAGAGGATCCTCTCCCCAGTTCATGTTGCAAAAAGGTCAACTCTTTTACAAGTCTCAGGAAATGGTAACACTGCTCTTACAATACTTTCGTTTGTAAAACAAATACCAAAGAATACAAAAAGAAAAAAAAAGTTCTGAATTTTAAACCTTTGGAATGTGTGAAAAGGAATTTGTTTTAAAACCTTTAAAATGGCTTTGAAGTGTTTTTACCTTATTGTTGAAGACCAATCACTGTCACGTAATTAGTTGAACTTTGACATCTCAGGTGTCATCCGTAACCATTGCGCCAGTTCAATCGATATGTAGACGACTTTTTGTAATATTGAAGGCAGATCTCATTTCAGTGATACGTGCTATCTCGTGAAAAGCCGTGCCAGTTTGAAAGCTATTAGTCAACTGCCTTAACATTGTTCGAAATAAGAAAGCAGTGGTCGTATTGTGGTTTAAAGCATTTGAGAGCAATGTTAGTTACTGATATCAAAACGTAAGGTAGCAGTTCCATTTGCTCATTTCAAAGCGTTAGTCATTTATATTATTAAAGTTTGCTCTTTACAAAGCAGCTTCAGATCAACAATTTGTGTTTTCACATCACAACAGATATAAACATCATTTTTTGACTTTGAATACTTCTTATAATCTTGAAAGACATGACGAAAGTAACGATTTTCGTTATACCTTGTTTAATTTGTAAATTAAACTGATTCTGTTTTTTAGCTTACCTGAGCAAAACGTGATGTCCGTCGTCTGCCGTCGTTCACTCATGTGTCAACAGTTTAATTCAAACCACATCTGCTCTGAAACCACTCGGTCAAAGTAAATGAAAGTTGGCACGGATGTTTCTTGAATGAAGCTCTTCTAAAGATGTTCTAGAATTCAGTTCCATGTAGAACTCTGGTTGATATGGCAACCCTAAAAATGCTTTAAAATTTTCTTATCTGATACCAAGAGATATAGGCCTTAGATATTTAGTATGGTGTATCATCTTGAGGTCCTCTACCAAAATTGTTCAAAAAATGTCATTGGCCACGCCCGCCCTAGAGTCAGATGTGTTACATAGAAATATTTGTATGCCTTACTGTCCTTCGTATTATGTAATAATTGTATTTCAAAATCAATTTGAAAAAAAAAGGAGAAACAAGATCAAACAAACAAACAAACAAACAAAAAACGTTACGTACCAAGAGGACTAATATTTAAGAACATATTTATAATTCAGTAGATAAGTAAGAATGGAAAATACATCGATAACGCGAAACATTGATGAACGTGAAGTTGGCACATAGATCGAAGCTCTACATCCAGCTCTGCAATCTGATATCAATGCAGAGCTGGGTCGCAGCTCTACATCCAGCTCTGCAATCTTATATCACTGCAGAGCTGGGTCGCAGCTCTACATCCAGCTCTGCAATCTTATATCATTGCAGAGCTGGTTCGCAGCTCTACATCTAGCTCTGCGATCTTATATCATTGCAGAGCTGGGTCGCAGCTCTACATCCAGCTCTGCAATCTTATAATTGCAGAGCTGGGTCGCAGCTCTACATCTAGCTCTGCAATCTTATATCATTGCAGAGCTGGGTCGCAGCTCTACATCCAGCTCTGCAATCTTATATCATTGCAGAGCTTGGTCGCAGCTCTACATCCAGCTCTGCAATCTTATATCATTGCAGAGCTGGGTCGCAGACTTATATCCAGTTATGCAATCTTATATAATTACAGACCTACATCCAGCTCTGCAATCTTATATCATTGCAGAGCTGGGTCGCAGCTCTACATCCAGCTCTGCGATCTTATATCATTGCAGAGCTGGGTCGCAGCTCTACATCCAGCTCTGCAATCTTATATCATTGCAGACCTGGGTCGCAGCTCTACATCCAGCTCTGCAATCTTATATCATTGCAGAGCTGGGTCGCAGCTCTACATCCAGCTCTGCAATCTTATATCATTGCAGAGCTGGGTCGCAGACTTATATCCAGCTATGCAATCTTATATAATTACAGACCTACATCCAGCTCTGCAATCTTATATCATTGCAGAGCTGGGTCGCAGCTCTACATCCAGCTCTGCGATCTTATATCATTGCAGAGCTGGGTCGCAGCTCTACATCCAGCTCTGCAATCTTATAATTGCAGAGCTTGGTCGCAGCTCTACATCCAACTCTGCAATCTTATATCATTGCAGAGCTGGGTCGCAGCTCTACATCTAGCTCTGCGATCTTATATCATTGCAGAGCTGGGTCGCAGCTCTACATCCAGCTCTGCAATCTTATAATTGCAGAGCTTGGTCGCAGCTCTACATCAAGCTCTGCAAATTATTGCATAGCTGGGTCGTATATCTACATCTAGCTCTGTAATCTTATATCATTGTATAGCTTGGTCGTAGATCTACAAATAGCTCTGCAATCTTATATCATTGCAGAGCCTGGTCGCAGACTAACATCCAGCTCTGCAATCTTATATAATTACAGAGCTAGGTCGCATCTCTACATCCAGCTCTGCAATCTTATATCTTTGCATAGCTTGGTCAAAGATCTACATCTAACTCTGCAATCATATATCATTGCAGAGCTGGGTCGCAGCTCTACATCCAGCTCTGCAATCTTAAATCATTGCATAGCTAGGTCGTAGATCTACATCCAGCTCTGCAATCTAATAGTATTGCAGAGCTGGGTCGCAGCTCTACATCCAGCTCTGCAATCTTATATCATTGCAGAGCTGGGTCGCGGCTCTACATCCAGCTCTGCAATCTTATATCATTGCAGAGCTGGGTCGCAGCTCTACTCCAGCTCTGCAATCTTATATCATTGCAGAGCTGGGTCGCAGCTCTACATCCAGCTCTGCGATCTTATATCATTGCAGACCTGGGTCGCAGCTCTACATCTAGCTTTGAAATCTTATATCATTGCAGAGCTGGAGTCGCAGCTCTACATCCAGCTCTGCAAATCTTTGCATAGCTGTGTCGTATATCTACATCTAGCTCTGCAATCTTATATCATTGTATAGCTTGGTCGTAGATCTACAACTAGCTCTGTAATCTTATATCATTGCAAAGCTTGGTCGCAGACTAACATCTAGCTCTGCAATCTTATATAATTACAGAGCTAGGTCGCAGCTCTACATCCAGCTCTGCAATCTTATAATTGCAGAGTTGGGTCGCAGCTCTACATCCAGCTCTGCAATCTGATATCATTGAAGAGCTGGGTCGCAGCTCTACATCCAGCTCTGCAATCTTATATCATTGCAGAGCTGAGTCGCAGCTCTACATCCAGCTCTGCAATCTTATATCATTGCAGAGCTGGGTCGCAGCTCTACAATCAGCTCTGCAATCTTATATCATTGCAGACCTGGGTGGCAGCTCTACATCAAGCTCTGCGATCTTATATCATTGCAGACCTGGGTCGCAGCTGTACATCTAGCTCTGAAATCCTATATCATTGCAGACCTGGGTGGCAGCTCTACATCAAGCTCTGCGATCTTATATCATTGCAGACCTGGGTCGCAGCTGTACATCTAGCTCTGAAATCCTATATCATTGCAGAGCTGGAGTCGCAGCTCTACATCAAGCTCTGCAAATTATTGCATAGCTGGGTCGTATATCTACATCTAGCTCTGTAATCTTATATCATTGTATAGCTTGGTCGTAGATCTACAAATAGCTCTGCAATCTTATATCATTGCAGAGCCTGGTCGCACACTAACATCCAGCTCTGCAATCTTATATAATTACAGAGCTAGGTCGCATCTCTACATCCAGCTCTGCAATCTTATATCTTTGCATAGCTTGGTCGAAGATCTACATCTAACTCTGCAATCATATATCATTGCAGAGCTGGGTCGCAGCTCTACATCCAGCTCTGCAATCTTAAATCATTGCATAGCTAGGTCGTAGCTCTACATCCAGCTCTGCAATCTAATAGTATTGCAGAGCTGGGTCGCAGCTCTACATCCAGCTCTGCAATCTTCTTCCATTGTAGAGCTGGGTCTCAGCTCTACATCTAGCTCTGCAATCATATATCATTGCAGAGCTGGGTCGTAGATCTACATCTAGCTCTGCAATCTTATATCATTGCAGAGCTGTGTCGCAGCTGTACATCCAGCTCTGCAAACTAATATCATTACAGAGATAGGTCGCAGCTCTACATCCAGCTCTGCAATCTTATATCATTGCATAGCTTGGTCGTAGATTTACATCTAGCTCTGCAATCTTATAGAATTACAGAGCTAGGTCGCAGGTCTACATCCAGCTTTCCAATCTTATATCATTGCAGAGCTGTGTCTTAGTTCAATATCTAGCTCTGCAATCATATATCACAATGAGTTGGATCATTGATCGACATATAGCTCTAAAAATTGTATAGCTGCAGAGTTGGGTCGTAGGTCGACAACAAGCTCTGCAATCTTAATTCATTGCAGAGCTGGGTCGCATTTCTCCATCTAGCTCTGCAATCTTTTTCATTGCATCACTCCATCTGCATAGTTTTTTTTAGTTATTGCCTTTTGTTATTTTTCAAAGCATTACTTAAAAAGACTTTGAGTTATCAACATGAAACATCATAATATGTGGATAGAGCTCACTCAGGAGGTGTGCAGTGTAGAAGAGTGATAACTTTACCCTTAATAATCTTTGTTTTTTCATACTTAATTTTCACCTGAGTAGAGCAGAACTCAAAATGTCTTTGAGATGTCCACATGAAACTTTATAGGTGGATAGATCTTATTGAGGAGGAATGTTGTGCGCAAGAATGAGAACTCTGCTTTTTATAATGTTTGATTTAGTGCCCTTTGTTATTTTTAATACTTTTTGTCCCGAGCTTATCTCAAAAGTATTGCAGGTATCTACTTGAAACTTCATAGGTTGAAAGATCTCACTGTGGAGGAGTGCAGCGCACAAGAATGATAATGCTACTATGCATGATTTTTCAGTTATTGACCTTTAACTTTCAAATCTGTAATTACTTCAGCCATTAGTTATCATTACCGAAATTGAATTATGTTGCGCTGCTGCTACATATACATTCTTCCAATAAGCAAACACATGTTAACATGGCTCTTGTTGATAAGAGTTTTGTAACAATCTATATCCGTGTTGTTACAAACATATTGTAGTAAATAAACTTTTTGCATTTCTTTCTTTTTCTTTCTACATTCTACGGATGGACAAAAAGTCTATCGCAACACGTATGGTGTGTGAATAGGCTAAGAGCCTTAAATGTTCAAGCATTTTTACACATGTTAATTGCGGACAAAGGCATTTTCATATTTACGTCGTTTGTTTATTTTGGCATGTTGATGACTGCTGCTCTAACCCCGACCCCCAACAAATCTGTTGATAAGTCATGAGAATAAGTATTCGAACGCACCTCCTTTATAATTATATGAGAGCTATCACTTAAAGGTGGTAACAAGTTTTATTTCTTGAGCCGCCAGACTCCTTTTAAGGATTACTTACGTTCTTTACTCAACGGAGTCTTTGTATGGCCATTGAGTATCACAATTCGAAGTTAGTCAGACTTAACCTCAGAAATTTCGTCTTTTATAACTACGTGACACGATAAAAATACTGATAATGACCGGAAAACAACAAAAGTTTTAGACGGGTCCCCTTTGTCTTCCTTACCTTTTCAGTTACAAAATGAAAATAAACTTCAAAAGTTAAAAACAAATATCGAACGAAATGAATAACTGAATGCAAATGCGAATTACGCAGCAAACGTGGCATTTAGCTTTTGATACGATTGCAAGAGTATAAAATCGAATTTAAGAAACTAAAAGTAGGTAATAAAATTAAAAATATAGTTGTCCAGAGGAAAATATACACATTTAATTCCCCAAAATTATTTTACAAATTCAACATATAATAATCAACAAAGCCAGAAAAACGTTTTGAGAATGAATGCATCTATATATAAGATTTGCTTTCTTAAACTGCTCGGTAGACGAATAGTTACAGATTTCAATGCAGGACAGAAACAGAGGAACATATTTTTTTGGGAGGATGGGGCGTATGGGGGAAGTTTGAGGGGTAGTCGCCATGAATGACAATGCAAAAGTAATAATTAAAAAAATATACTATGAGGCAAATGAAAATATCCGGGAGTGAGAAAGGTTTGGAAGGGGATGTGGAAGTGTCACAATGCTTTTTAATGCAACCGATGAAACAAGGGACAAATACGAAAAATTCTGAAAACAAAGTGGTCCCGACCGGGTGGGGGAGGAAGGTACAATGCATTACAACGCAACAAATGAAATATATGTCAATAATAAAAACATTAGCGACCAGCTAGTACGAAATTAAATAAAGGCTGTTTTTCTTTTATGCCTGGAGACATAGTATACCTAACGTTACCCAAATGTTTAATGTTTACCCAACTTTAGATGTCGATAGCCTAGATTAAGAGCTGGGAATCAGCTTTGCAATGATAATAATAATGCAGAGCTAGTTGTCGATCTATGATCCTGCTCTGCAATGATATAAGAATGCAGAGCTACATGTAGAGCTGCGACCCAGCTCTGCAATGATATAAGAATGCAGAGCTACATGTAGAGCTGCGACCGTGCTATGCAATGATATAAGATTGCAGAGCTGGATGTAGAGCTGCGACCGTGCTATGCAATGATATAAGATTGCAGAGCTGGATGTAGAGCTGCGACCGTGCTATGCAATGATATAAGATTGCAGAGCTTGTTGTAGATCTACGACCAAGCTATACAATGATATAAGATTGCAGAGCTATATGTAGATATACGACCCAGCTATGCAATGATTTGCAGAGCTGGATGTAGAGCTGCGACCCAGCTCTGCAATGATATAAGAGTTCAGCGCTAGATGTAGAGCTGCGACCCAGGTCTGCAATGATATAAGATTGCAAACCTACATGTAGATCTACGACCCAGCTCTGCAATGATATAAGATTGCAGAGCTGGATGTAGAGCTGCGACCCAGCTCTGCAGAGCTGGATGTAGAGCTGCGACCTAGGTCTGTAATTAAATAAGATTGCATAGTTGGATGTAAGTCTGCGACCCAGCTCTGCAATGATATAAGATTGCAGAGCTTGTTGTAGATCTACGACCAAGCTATACAATGATATAAGATTGCAGAGCTATATGTAGATATACGACCCAGCTATGCAATGATTTGCAGAGCTGGATGTAGAGCTGCGACCCAGCTCTGCAATGATATAAGATTTCAGCGCTAGATGTAGAGCTGCGACCCAGGTCTGCAATGATATAAGATTGCAAACCTACATGTAGATCTACGACCCAGCTCTGCAATGATATAAGATTGCAGAGCTGGATGTAGAGCTGCGACCCAGCTCTGCAGAGCTGGATGTAGAGCTGCGACCTAGGTCTGTAATTATATAAGATTGCATAGTTGGATGTAAGTCTGCGACCCAGCTCTGCAATGATATAAGATTGCAGAGCTGGATGTTTAGCTGCGACCCAGCTCTGCAATGATATAAGTTTGCAGAGCTGAATGTAGATCTACGACCCAGCTCTGCAATGATATAAGATTGCAGAGCTGGGTGTAGAGCTGCGACCCAGCTCTGCAATGATATAAGATTGCAGAGCTGGATGTAGAGCTGCGACCCAGCTCTGCAATGATATAAGATTGCAGAGCTAGATGTAGATCTACGAGACAGCTCTGCAATGATATAAGTTTGCAGAGCTAGATGTAAATCTACGACCCAGCTCTGCAATTATATAAGATTGCAGAGCTGGATGTAGAGCTGCGACCCAGCTCTGCAATGATATAAGTTTGCAGAGCTAGATGTAGATCTACGACCGTGCTGTGCAATGATATAAGATTGCAGAGCTGGATGTATAGCTGCGACCCAGCTCTGCAATGATATAAGATTGCAGAGCTGGATGTAGAGCTGCGACCCAGCTCTGCAATGATATAAGATCGCAGAGCTGGATGTATAGCTGCGACCCAGCTCTGCAATGATATAAGATTGCAGAGCTGGATGTAGAGCTGCGACCCAGCTCTGCAATTATAAGATTGCAGAGCTGGATGTAGAGCTGCGATCTATGTGCCAACTTCACGTTCATGAAACATTGACTGTCTGTTTCATATTACACACAAAGCTGTGACGACAAAGTTAATATTGTAAGCCTTTATTTAGCTCTACTTTGATGAAAACCATTAGTGATACCTCTAACATTTCAAACTGAATTGATTCATTGCTGTTGAAAGATCTCAATGAAATTCTGTCACCCATCCGCAGAAGACACACTGAATTGAAATCAATACTGAATTATCGATAGAAATATAAAGGTCTAAACGTTGAAAATAAAGGAGCATAGATTAGAAGACGAGTTTCAGTAATATCGAATGAATCAGGAATGAGACGTGAAATAATGCTAATATCTGTAACGCCATAATAAAAAAGAATATGTCTGCTTTATACTTTGGGTCAGTGGATCTTTGTAGGAACAATAAATAGAACATTTCTGACACTCAATCTGGAAATACATGAAGATGTTAATATTAGTGGTTTTTAACAATACAAATACTAATAAAAAGTATTAAACTATATGAGGAGATTTCTACAATCTAAGGTATCCAATAATAATTCCAAGTAGTTTCGCACTGACATTATACTTTCCAGACGGAATACAAACAAGTTCTGGAGACATTAAACAAAATTAAACACTACTGTTTGTCTATGTATATGTTTGGCTCTGTTGATTCACAATCCGTACTATTGCACCTTTCGACAGATACCTCCTTCTAAGTATATTAGTAAAATTTACATAAAGCATCAAGTTCCAGAGACATACTTTGTTATTGAAATGCTCAGTGTATAACTTGGATAAACGGAGCCTCGGCTTAATGTCTCATATTGTAAGTGGAGGAGGGGTGGGGGATCGAACTTGCAATCACTGAGTTAAAACTTTGTGTTTCATCACTTATTCGCTCGTAAAGTACTTTAATGTCACTTTACCGTTCCATAACAAATACATTTTCTTACTTTTTTTACTATCATGAATAAGATATTTTTCAGCTCACTGGAGAACTCTTCCATTACTACGCTTTAGAACAAGTTTCTTTTTTTTCACATTTCTCAACATCTGATCATTTTTATCTAGCAGCGAGCCAATTATGGTCCATGTATATACATATTCCTTACATCACAAATGAAGCAATGATATAGAGAATAATAGGTTAGTGTTTTAATATGAGAAAGTTTATCTGGCAAGGCGTAGGAATTTATCGGGTGAGCCGAAGGCGAACCCGATAAATTCCGCAGCCGAACCGGATAAACTTTCTCAATTAAGACACGAACCTATTATTCTATTTATCCTGTCACATCTGGCATTTAGAATAATTTACTTGATATTGAAAATCTATCCTTAAAGTGTTTCAAGTTAGGATAATGTCAAGGTTATCCGCTAGGTGTACATATACACAAAAAATAGTTCCAACGTTTTGATAATTTTATTTCCTTAAATGATCACTTTATTGTAAGATCTAGATATTGAAATATTTAGTTTTTATTCAAGTAGTCCCTGTTTGTAAGAACAACAATTTTATCACTTCCTTCTGATTTTAAACACAAAAGTATTCCATGATGTATTATGTGCCGTATAAAGCAAAATTTATACGACCCTCCCCCCCCTTTTTTTGACAGGATAAAAGATGGTTTAACCCTTACAACACTATATGTCTAAAATGTACTTGCCTATCAATTTTGACAGATCCATTAATTATTTATACTGGTGTTATTTTTAAAACCTTACTGCCTGATTGGCGAGTAGTACAGACCAAATGTAATCAGACTGCATAGATGTGCAGGCTGATCTTGGTTTGCACAGGTTGCAAAGCAGAGTAAATTGCCTCCATCGCATTATCGCACTGTCGCATTGTCGCCCTCTGGATTATAACGTCTAACCACGATGGCCCTAACGGTATTCCGTATCCATCTCGGTAGGCATTAAGTTATATACTTAAGACCGTGAAATAAAAGAAGTCTGAATCAACTTGATGATTCTAAATACAATACGTTTGGACTTTTCTTTACCATTTTTACGAAGAAAAACACTTCGTTTTTTTCCAGTGGCTGTGTAAAGAAATTATTAGATTAATGATGAAAAAATAATCATTTTCCCAAATATTATATACAGGTAACGTATATAATATCAATTGAAAGCAGTTAATGTAATCTAAGAATGAAATATAGTTAAATCATTTCTTTTAGATTAAGTGAAGATAATCCAGAAAGTTAAAGCTGCATCTCACTTTACCATTTTATCCAGATCATGTTTAAACTGTATAAATCATAATACTAATCTGAAAAAAAAGGCTTTTATACATAGTGTTATAATAAACAAAGGGAACCGAGGTAAACTCATATGAATGATTGCATTATTCAACTTCATGAAGTTTAATAAATTTAATAAAGAAAAGCGAAAAAAACTAGATGAACTTAAGACGTGAGGACAGCCCATAAAAACTCTGATAACACGGTTCCTCTGTTTTTCAAATGAACGAAAGCCAAAACCTGTTCTAAATATTAACACTTAAGATTTTGTGAAAAGATATCTGCACCCTAAAATAACTTTAAATATTTTTCTGTTTATTGTATAAACTATACAAATTACTATCACATAATTAATTGATCGTTCAAACTGGTGTTACAGTAAAGACTCGCCATCAAGACAACAAAGTCTTTGACAGAATCAAATGTGTAAGATTTAAAACAAATGAGACCTGTTTTTAAAACTGTTTCGTTAACAAGACCATTTCTGTCTGGTATTTACGGTAGCTGAGTGTCAGTAATATAATATCATAGGTTATCTTTTCGATATGGCAAATTTATATTTTATGAGTACGTTGTTTTTTTCGTACCATATTTAACTAAGACACTGGTGTTGCTATCAAGATGTAAGTCACTTACGGGTGAAAGTTATCTTACCCTAATATTTGGAATTGTGTCCTCCAAGCTATCGTCATATGACAATGAATGCTCCATCAAAATGATTAACGTCGCCATAGTAACCGGAATTTTAACAGGGGGAGAAAACAAAGCAACGTGCGTAATCTACATATTGCCTTCTCTTAACATACTAATTTTCATTATTGTAGCTCGTATACTTTTTGAGTTATCAAAGAATCAGTCTTCTGACTATTTCCATCACCACAGGAACCAGAATTTTGATCTAAGAAAAACAGACAAACAAACACTGAAAATGATTTGCATAATCTCCATATTCCAATCTATTCATATACCAAGTTTCATCTACTTAACTTAAACTCTCTTTATGTGTTTTCTGGGTCCAGGCTTCCGGACAGACAGACGGATAGACAGACGGAGGGTTAACCTATACAAATGCGCAAACTGGGTAGTTGTTGGTCATGTGGATATAACTAACTATGAAATTTGCGTATTCAAAACGTAAGGCAGCATTGACGGTTAAATAAATAAACGAATGAATGAATGAATGAATGAATGAATGAATGAATGAATGAACAAAAGAACGAACGGACGGACGGACGGACGAGACGGATGGATGGATGGATCTCCTTTCCGACGAGCCTACTTGCCAGCAGAGGGTAAAGGACTGTAACAACGTCTTTGGTATATGAATGATCTGAACCCTACACCACTTACATGTAGACAGTACGTACGGAAACAACTGTTGTAAAATCAGTACGCCTTGGTTTGGACGATATGCAATCACATATGTAAAATTATGGACAAAAATAACATTTCATTTAAGAAACGACAAAGAAACGCGTGTAACTAGAAATGGGAGTTTTGAAAAAATGATTTTTCGTTTAAAAGGTACAGAAGTATGAAGATAACGAAGGGCCGGTGGGGACTTTTTAACTCCATGAATTCACCAATACAACTTCATGAATTCACGATTAACTGCATGCAATCACGATTTCAACATAATGAATTTTATACAAATTCACGAATTCAGGGTTTCAACTTCATGAATTCACGATTCAACTAAATAAATTCACGATTTTAACGTTTTGAATCCAACATCACGATATCAACTTCACGAATTCATCTTCATGAATTTGTGAAGTAAAACCTGTGATGTTAAAAAACGTGAATTCATGAAATCGTGAATTTGAAATAGTTATCTTGTAAGGAATTCATGGTTGAACTTGTGAAATCTTGAAACAGAAATATTGAATTCATGAAGTTGTATTGGTGAAATCATGGAGATAAAATGTCCCCACCAGTCTTTCAGAAATACTTGATAATTTCAATTCTTAGTTTACTTTGCTAAGTGCCAATAATGACAACACTGATATCTGAAACCGAATCTATTTGCACTGATAGATCGCACTGACATTCTGTCACCTGTGAGGAGTAATCTGAAATCAAATCAAAGGTTAATAATCCGTAAAAATAGTTTTGAAATTTGAAAATGTGTGCATAGACATTGGCAAACGAGCTTCTAAAATATCGAATGAATAAGCACTATTTTCTTTCCGTTATGAAAAATAGAACATTCATTTGAGCTTATCGGACTTTTTACAGGACAATGAAAATTACACCGTCAGTCTTATACTGGTTTTGAATAATAGTCCGGTTTCTGTTAAAAGAAGCATTAATACGACAAATTGATTAATTCACAATTTTATGTTTTTCCTCTATTTTGTTTTCTATTTATGATATTTTTCTTAAAATTTTATTTTAATTTCAAGTTACCCGGCACAACGTTGTTGTGAGATATATTTTTATTTAATTTCCTTAAAAGTTTTTAAAAACTTGGTTTGTAGAGAAAGAATAACCACAAAATGTCTATAAAGTCCGTTCCTTATTTCTTATTTCGCATAAGGCGTAAGAAACCAATCCCTTCTTTCTTATTCAAATCTAAATAAGGAACATATAAAAATACGGGAAAAAATGCGCTTATTTAAACATCTGTTCAATACACTGCATTTAAATTGCAAGGAACAGTCATCAAAATCACAGAATAAACCATTTGCGCATGCGTCGAAACATTTAGAAAAAATACAAGACAATTGACAGCATGACAATAATATATGGAGACCAACCCGAGAATCGCTAAGATATTCAATATGACTAAAAAACACTTGCATGTAGCAACCATCTGTCTTTTGACTCTGTTAGAATTTATCAGTTGCATCTATATTTGAAGATAAATAATATTTTATCTCCACCGGACCTAAGTGCTTAGGTTACTACTTCTTGCATTTTCTTAGATCTTCAATGTTTTTTTTTCCTAAAAATATCGCGTTACAGCATAGGTATTTGAAAAAAAGACGTTGTATTTCATTTCCTTTTGAGAATTATCTGTAATAAGGGCTAAACCGTTCCTAAATAAATCGAAGGGAGATAACTAGTATATGCGGATTAATTTATCTTGGCAGAATTGTCTGTTGTAGTCTGAGTACAGATGCGATATGATAATTTCTCATTTAATAAATACTTCAACATCCACTAGAACTGTATGATAAAAATACCGTAGCAAAACTGAGAGAATTATCAAAATGTGCTAAATAATAATAAAAAATCATTCGTATCATTTGTCTATGAGTTTAGGATTCTAGCCCATTCAGGCACACCTTCGGTTCACCTGCATAATCCACAATACACCATCCCCTATGATATTTATTATTCATACTATACATATATGGTACCATGAAACATTATGCTTTACAAATATTACGTTGGGTTTTGAGGAAAATATTTTCAAAAAAAAATTAACAAAACAAACAAACAAAGAAAAACAACAGTAAATAAGAGATTGAAGAAGTACGTTAATATAGAAATATGGTAAAATAAACGAGGAAATTATGTTAAAATAGTGAATGCAGATGCTATCCAATAAGGAAATAGATCTAATCGTTTTGTATATCTTTTTAAGTAAGGTATTATCAAAATGTGTTATGTGTAAAAAATGGTAGCAGGAAACAATGTCCAACCAGAAAACTTCCAGATGCAGACATTTGTTGGTATCATTTTCAAAGAAAGGTAAAAAACCTAAACAAATCTACTCCAGGTTTGAAATGTGGCTATCCAACTACAGCTGAAATAGGAGTGTGTTCACCCTGCGAATGAAATACTTCATTATGTCGTTTCTGGTTTTTTTTTCACAGATATAATTCCACATTTTGTTTGATGGTGTTGGTCAATAATATCATTATTTTAAGTTTCCAGAATTTCTTCAGCAGCCAATCATTTTTTTCCTGTTTTTTTTTTCTCAGAACAATCAATTAAGTCTTGGTATTTATTCTGTTTAACGTTTTGAGCATACAAATAAAGTTTGTCGTAATAAATTAGTGATATCTTAATCATATAAATTAACACATTATTTTGTTTTTGTTCAATTGCTGCTTCCGAAAGCCTGAGTTTGACACAAAAAGAGATAATTGTTAAAGTTATTCTACTTCTCATACTATCATAATTAGGGATTCCCAAATATAATTATATGCAATCCCCCCGTCCAAAAAAAAGAAGAAAAACAACAACAACAAAAAAAAAACACACAAAAAGAAAAAAAAAACACCATACAACACGGCCGGAGAGAGTTGAGACTATATCAGAAAAGGAACTAACAGAAAAACTAGGAGCAAGACTAAAAGAAAGATAAAATCACCAGTGGATTTAGATTTAGCTGGTGATGTTTTAGATCAATATTTGAGATGTTTGATATTTTTACCGCAGACAAATCTGATCCGGGAAAGTCATTCGAAGCTACAAAAGGGACTGTCACTAAAGTGATAAGCTACATGACCAGGCGGCTGGCACATCAAAAGATCTCGACCAAAAAAGGAGCAAAGTAATTTGAATATAAACAAGACGAGCTGATAAAGTACAAAGAGCGGTAGAAGGTGGAAGGGAATGTGGGGAGGGGGGGGGGGGGTGGGGGGCGGGTATTAAAAACATGTTTATTAAAGGCGTTTGAAATTTCCATGAAGTATAGGGAATGATTCGCCATGTTTAAAAGATACCCCGAATGCGATAGCATGATGGGTTTGGGGAGGGGGTAAGTGGTTTTAACCTGACGAACGCTCATTTCCTTTACTACAGTTTTTGGTTTCTGTATCGTTTAATACCATACATATTCTCGTATGTCAGTTTCAGTTGCAGCTACATCCGTTGAACGAACAACATTAAACCACAGCGATAGATATGTTTATGTGTGTTTTGACTACAATGCATAATCTAATTAATTAGATAAATATTAAAAGATTGAATGAATGACTGACCGACCGAATGAATGAATGAATAAAGGAAGGAAAATGAATGATTGAATGAATGAATGAATGAATGAATAACGACCGACCGACCGACAGCATGAATGAATGAATGAACAAATAAATGAATGAATGAGCCGAAATTTAAACAATATAGTCAATTTTCTCATTCTTGAGAGTGTTACAGAGGATAACATTCTAACACTATTTTAAGATCAACATGGAAGTGTCATGAGATGTAACGCCACTATTTACACATTTGAGTGCAAGATCAATCCATATTATACTGATTTGACACCTAAAATGATATTTTGTGAACAACAGTAAGCAAATTATTTTCGTGTTCACAAATGAAATTCACTCAAACGTCAAGTGAAACCATCAGTTATTATTTTCTTATTTCAGAGTATTTACTTTGAATATTTAGCTGCTCTATTTTTATTATTTTCAATGACGTCACTTTGTGCAGGTTGTTGTTCCACTTTAGCACATTTTATCGATCGATTTATAAATGTTAACAAATATATGTATCAGTTAGATTTAGTGTGTTTACCAATTTTGTAATATGGTTTCAATAAAGATATTGTTATTGTTGTTGTTGGTGTATAATTTCAACAACTTATCCAGTTAGTGTTAAGCAGTACGCATAAGTATAAAACTGAAATTGATCGCACGACTAAGATAAGCATGTTCTTTTGTGTTTATTCTGTTCTTTTCGTTACTATGTGAGAAGTTATAAAATACAATTTGATATGAACTGCTTCCTGTACTGTCAAAACCTCAAACAAACTTAAGCACTGGACATAACACTCACTCAGCTGAAATGTCCTCTCGCTTGAATTTAGGACACGAGAACAATGACAAAGTATGTCATTTATTTCGTTTAGTCTACTACTTAATCAACAGCACTTATTTTTCGAAGCTTCTAGTGACAATTGTCATCACTTAATCGCAAGGCTATTAAATTTGTCGAAAATTATTCATTACAAAATTACATTATTTATGATTAGTTTGTGTGTATGTATGTGTTGGCCAATGGTTCAATGTTTATTGGATTACTTGTCACCAATGTTATGAGAGCTCTTAAGATTTGTTGGCATAGCTAAACCTATTATTGATTGTGATTTTATAACCAGTAGCCGGATCTGACATGAACGATATTAGTTTCAATTAATACTTGAACAGTTTTAACGTAACTTTATTTTTGAATCATGTTTTGGTTATTCAGAACAAGATTTTTTTCAACTACTTTTTAGCCTTGTACTGAATAGCTACTTTTTAAAACTGATGTTGATCTCTGTAATTTTCAAGAAATAAAAAAAAAACTTGTGAGGAAAAAAAACACGCTCGAACGACCCTTTTAGAATTATGACAAAATATAATGACATATTTACAAGTATTGTAAAATCAAATTTTCACCATGGCAAAGACAAGTGTGACATAACAGTAACAAAGCGTTTGGTGTGATCAGATGTTTTTTGTATATAATGGAAAGTGTCAAACAATAGTAAACGCCTTTTTTCTGTATTGTTCAGCATTGTCAACCATTCCGTGTAAGGGGTTTAGAAAACTATTCTGTAGTAAACAACGATTTGCCTGTTATTGGTTACATGCACACATGGTTTCCCAACTTTATCAAACAAATCCTAAAATTTGGTCAAAATATTTCATTTTTAGAGTAACACACAACTATATAAAGACATCCATTATGTCATATATTTATTTGAATCCTGCATCTTTTCTGAAACTTACCTTTTTACTAACGAAAAATGTCGGAAGATGAACGAATATAGAATGGTGCTAAGTGTGTTTCTAGACTAATATTCGATTTCGGAATTCCCCGAAGTCTGTAAAATAGTTATATTATTGTTATGAGCTGGACCAGTGTCTATACGATAGTGAGGTGGAAGAAAGCGATCAAGTATGGACGCTAATCCCGTGCTTAACAAAAGTGTAAAAATGCATACAAGAGGATTTTCTTTCCTATATACGCCTGTAAAATCAAGTAATTCGCGGAGCAGGGCTATTAATGATCCAATGGGGGTATTATTTGAACAATCTTAGTAGAGGACCTCCAGATGATGCTCCATGCAAAACAAAATTAGTTCTAAAATTTTAGTTTTTCAAAAGAATATTTTCAAATAATATATTTTACACAAATAGGACCCCGGGGTAGGACAGGTACGTTGGGAGGGTTTATTTGAACAAACTTGGTAGAGGACCTGGAGCTGATGCTCCATGCAAAATCTGTAAGCCGTTGGTTTTGCGGTTTCCAACAAGAAGGTTTTTAAGGTTTTCCCTTTATAGGTCTACGTAAAACCAATGACCCCCGGTGTAGAGGCAATTTTGACCCAAGGGACATAATTTGAACAATCTTGATCCAAGGGACATAATTTGAACAATCTTGGATGAGAACTTCTAGCTAATGCTCCATAAAAATATCTAAGTTTTTGGCCTTGTGTCAAATAGTCATAATGCCACTTTTTATAAATTATTCATTTGTTATTTAATTAGGACACAAAACAGTGAAGTTGAAAATTCATGTTCTCGTGTAATATCAACATTTCAGTCTCAAGGGCTAATAAAATCTAATGACTATCTTTAAATCAGGTCTTAACAACTTGCAAAATTCTTCTAAGCATTGAGCACAACCATTACTCATGGTATATTGAATTTGTGCGATATATTTTAACGTGCATTTATGTTTTCATGACAAGAATATACAGCAACGACAACAACAAAAATAATAATAATAGCAAGAAAATATTCCTTACAATAACAACAACAATAACAGTTTTGATGCGTTTTTAAGAACTTGACATAAGTTTTGTTTTCAACATAATGTAAATACGACGGGTAAACACAAATGAGACCATAAGAAACACACCGTGTGACGCATTTAAAAGAATGAAGAGATATTCCAACCATTCCATTCCTGTCCATACAAACACGAATCCGAATAACCACGTTACACCGGTCAGTGTACTCATACGTAGATAGATATTCAAATCGGAACACTTTTGTTTTGCCGAAGAATACCGAGTGGCAATTTGAACTCCTGTAATTTTAAGTTTGAAGATAACGACCATGAAGAAGAGAGAATTTATAAGTGTCATAAGACCGAGTGGTAGGACAAATGTGATCCCAATCATAAGGGGTGTAGATATGTAACAGAGAAAACCCCCATACCCGATGATGTCATATTTGAAATATGAAACAAGTATATTAACGGCGATGAAAAGCACGGGAAAAACGTGGCAGTACAAAGCATACTTCATAACGCGCACGCGACTGCAGTCTTCTGTTGACCAATGGTTCATAACTAATGTCTGAAACAGGTGAAAAGAGCATACGTTTGTCCAACACACATAGACAAGCCAGAAATAGTGGATAAGGATACCAATAGAAACACATAACCATTCGAAGTCATTTTGCCCAATACCAAACTGGAACAAGCACTGAGCAGTTAAAAGATTCGCGGCCAGCAACACTGTGTTTAATGACGGAACAGTGCTGGTTTGCTTGAGGAATATATATACCACTATCAAAATGACTAAACTTAGCAAAGAACATAGAATGCAGACAGCGGTTAGTATGCTTATTGGTGTGACAGGTATGTTAAACTGAAAGTATGAACCATTGCCTTTCGCGTGGCTTTTATTTGTTTCATCAGATTCAGAAATGTCTGAGTGAACTTTGGTTTTGAGGTAGGTCTTGTTTTTAGACACAATGGAGAAAGTCACATATATATAAACGTCCTTACAAATTTGTGCAAAACCCCTTTCTCCGTTTGAATAAGGTCTTAATACGAATTTCGACGGTGAAAACATCAGATCCCCAGTAACAAGGTGTCCATTGATGACGTCAAACTCATCGGGAGGGAGAGTTATGGTATCACAGTACTGCAAATCATGCATCGCTATGGAGTTTTCACATGACCCATGTCCGTCAGAGAAAGTTAATAGGCTTAACTTGTCAATAGGTAAGGGATCTAACATAACTTCGTCGAAATCAGCTGTAAAATAGATATTTTGATGAGACTCGATGATATTCTTTTTGTAGTTTTCGATTTCTTTGTATATATCTATCAAATAATTGACTTGTTTCTTCATTCTAACATAAGCGACAACTCCCAAACCATCATCTGGTTTAGAAAGGGTGATACTAACTTCACATTCAAACATTATCAAGTCATTTTTAGGTAACAAATCAATTGCGTCTTGATATATTTCTTCCCGCGTTCTTGGATAAGCACTACTATCTTTGTAAGCCAATTTGAAGCGGTAATCCAGAATCACACTATCAAGATTTTCGAGGACCGTAATACACTCCGTTCCTTTCTTTAATCTGCTCGGAGAACATGTTTCATTTAAGCACTTACCCTGTAAAAATATATATACATTGCATTACAGCCATGCCAGTTTATAAAAGGAATATATATCAAAGCAATTATATTAATTTCATATTCCGTTTGTTATAAAAAAGAAATTGTTTAAATGATTAAGTAATGACGTTTTCTTTTAAACAAAATAGTTCTGGTTCAATCGTCCCTTTTCTAACATTAAACACATGTTAGAATAAGCCTTGCTTAAAGTATGTCTACAGAGTGATAGACAGATTAGTGTCTTTCTCTTTTTGAAAACCATGCGTATGTCCTATTAGTTCAGTTTTTGCATAATGTCAAAGGGCAGACAAACGCATAAAATATATTAAAAAGGATTTACTTATATTCGGAAAACTACGTTAACAACGGAAAACTAGGTTAAACATATTGATGACGTCAGTCGTGCTATAAAATTTTCTAAATATTTCGTACACATTTTCACTTAAAGGGTATTTATTACTTGAGTAAATGAAATAATAAAGGTCTTTGAAGACTTTTGTCAAATACGTATTTAGAGCATGTAGATTTTAACATTGTGAATCTGAAGAATAATAAAACAGTGAAAATGCTTTTTGTTTTTATTCTGCTGAAACTTTATGACAAACTTACCAGTAATTTATTGTGTGTCAATCCTTTCGGGCAAAAGCTGTACTGATGCTTTTCATCAGCTTTCAAACTTGTTTGAAAAGTTCGGACATTTATAAGTGCAGTAAAAGGAACAAACAGCATGTCATATTCTCTGGCCTGAAGACAATTATAAAAACCACCAAGTATGTCACGTTCATGGCATAAAAAACAGTAAACGTTTTTATACATATGTAAGGCTGATTCGAATGGCTGATACGGTTCCTGTTCGCACAGCTTGGATAATTTTAACTCAAAAAACTTTGCTTCATTTGCACATTCTGAAACAATGTCCTCATCTAAAAAACATTTCTTTTCATTTTTCAATCCTGACTTCCAGATCAAAGCACACCTTTTCGAATCCTGAATGTTTTGAAGTAAATCATTGCCATTGTCAGTAGCTGTTAAAACATCACTGGCGTCCTGAAAAGATTCACATTGTAGGTACGGTGTCCAGGGATTGGTATATAATTGAAAATTACATTGAGCACAGAAGACGTTAGCGTAGTGATGCTTTGTGTTGTCGCTGTACACTGGTGTTAGGTATTCCACGGAATTATTCTGGTTGGTCAAACATCTGCTTGCAGCGTCACCAGTGTAATTTGCTGAACACGATTTCACCAGGAGAAATGAACTTGTCCAAAGTCTGGAATCACCTCCAGTTATGCTTGGCTTGGTACATAGCTCTCCATTCGTCGTCAGAAATTTCCCAGCTTGCTTTCTGAGTGGAAAGCTTTGGTTCATATTACCGCAGCAGTTACCTGTAGCCATGCAGTCTTGAGAGCAGCTACACGTGCAGCAAGAGGGTTTGACATGTTCAGTTGAGTTTTGTTTTCTGTCAATACAAGCCAGGTTTGGAACACATAATAGTTCCTGGAATGCAACGGAATTGAAATAACTTGAATTCTTTATGTGTTCGGCAACTTCCTCCGAGTTTTCGGAAAAGAATATATTTCCTTCCATTAATGCTTCACTATTGACTGTAAAAATGCCCAAAGCAAAGAAACACAAACATATTACGGCAAACAGTGTATGTTCTTCCATGTTTACGTTATCTGCTCCCCTGAAAAAAAGAAAAGGCAACTTATTGAACAGTTTATGATATGTAATACTGCGTTTGTGTGTATATGGGATCACATCGTTTTTAAATTACTATTTGTTATTTATTCAATTTCTAAATGATTCATTCTGCTCGTTAGTGACTTCAACATCTGAAGAAATGAGGCCGTTTACTATTGTTTTATTTATCGTGCATAAAAGCAAAGCTAAAGAACATCAATCTCAAGTAAATTAAACAGTAATAAAAAAATAAACTATAAAAAGATATATATGTTTGACTATCATTTATAGTAACTGTTTTATTTCTAGTTTGTTTTAAAAATATATGTCAATATTATATAACTATATCATGACTATTTACACACAATTTAGACAATTTGTGGCCACGTACCAGTCGGAGTTTATCTCTATATTAAACAGATTTCCTATAAACCATGTTTTATACATTATTGTAAAATGCTGCGTCATGTATGGAATAATGAAAGGAAAACTTAATTATAAAGTCATCACAGTTAACAATTGTCTCGCTTTTAAGAGTGTTAAAAATGATCATATTTCACCACACTGTCTATAGTATACATTATCAAATATGTGTTGGCACTATATAATATGTTATCGCGTCTTAACACTTCCAGGTATCATAGTGTGTCGTAGCGAAAATTCGATTTCACAATTGTTTTGATTTCTTTAAGAATGTGTGTATGTTTAGTGTGAAAGTTAGAAGAAGTATTTGAATTTCTTGTTATAAGGTTTGAAATTAACGATGTTTTTATGCGTCTTTCCATATAGAAAAATACTATTTTGTTTTCATGCCTCCCGGAGGGGTGGGGGATATCATTTTTTGTCTGCCTGTTCGTTAGTCACAAAACTTTAACATTTTTAGGCCGCGAATGGCGTTCATTCGAACGTAGCGCTTGTTTCGAAATGTATTGTTATTTTTTTGTACAATCTTTCAAAAATATACCACTGAAAATTAGACATCATTCTTAAACTGCCGTAAAACGCCCTATGATAATACAAAAACAGAATATTAAATAGTGTTTGAACAACTATACAAATGGTTATTTTGTATTAACACCCTTTTTGAGGTATTGCCCTACAATGTTTGGTAAAGGAAACTTCTATTTCAGGCTGAATACATTTTGCAGTAGCCCAATCTAAATAACGCATAATAACCAAAACTAGCACTCATAGTCGGAATTTTTTTGAGAAGAATGAACATGTTACAGGACACAGTTACATTTCTTGCTCACGTGGTAATTGTTGCTGATTTACTCAACACTTCACTTGCAATACCTCGAGAGTGACATAATACCACACAAAATTAGTTTACAAACAATTTATATTGGTTAAACCTTACCATTTGGAAAAATGATATACAAATTTGTGAACATAGCGAGAACTGGTAGAATCATTACAATGAACATAAAAAAAAATTGTACAAAGCACTATTTACTTTAATCTGGAAAGTAGAAATAGCATACTCTTGTAAGGAAATTTGACCATGTTTCAAAATTCAACGTGCTTCAAGTACTTTCAAAGTGTTAACTGGAACTCCGATCTTTATTGCCAGATGCGGCTGTTTGTTACAAAATCACGATACCAGGCATGAAATATGTAAACAAATATTTAAAGCTTTTACACTTTTCCACTTTTGTAAGCATTATAAAAAGTCCATTATATATTACATCATCGTCAAAGATTTCGCAATATGGTACAAACTAAACATTTCCGTTTGCTAATAATTTGAAATGAATATCTTTCAATTTTCCGTTAATGCTATAATGAAAGTGTTTGAGTGTTGACATAGGTCACTTGTGATCTGTAATAAATCTAGTGGGTGATAGTAGAGAAAAAAGGCAATATATTTTATAGCTAGTGTGTGTTTTAGTTTTTATGTTCTTTTTGAAAAGGAGGGAGGGTAAGTTTGACATTTTAATAGTTTCAAAATGTTCATATTCAGTGCTTAAACCTGGCACGGATTTTTGAGATTTAAGAAAAGCAGTCGAAAGTCAATGTAAAGATATATAAATACTGAAAAACATAAACAATAGTAAAATGATATATGTTTGTTTGCACAGGCTCTTAACATTGTTGCGATATGTAACATAACAAATCCTGAAAGAACATATATCAGAACTTTACAACTTGTTTAATTATCTAATCGTTTAATGCAAATTTGACCGTAAATATTTTTAATATACGATTTTTGTTGGCAACCGAAATGTCTTGCTTAAATAACAAACTTTATGACATGATACATGTCTTAGTATGGGAAACTTTAAAATTTCTTCAGAAATAAAATAAATTTTGTATTTTCTGATCTGTCAGTAAATAAATATGAAATTAATTTAAGCCGAGTGTATTTTTTATCTAGCTTATATTTTTCATTTAATTTGCGTTGATGTTTTAGTTTTGCAGAGCACTGGCTTGGATCCACATCATGTTTGATTGCTGTGTTTATCACGGTAAAACTTTGATTTATCAGCTGTTAGAGTCCTGATATTTTCAACACAGTTAAGTAAGCTTATGACTCCTTATGACTCCCAGCAATGAAATTCCAGAATTAGAAAATAGGTAAAAATGGCAGAATTAAATAAGAAGTAACAATTTCTTTAAAAATAACAATACTTTTCGAAATAACGCGAAATAGTATATTTGTAAATGACCATGACAATTTCTTTTATTTAATTCTCTTGTTAAAGCGACTGACTCACAGATGGGTCGACGCTGTTTAAAACATATTAATGTTTATATATGTAAAAAACTGCTTGTAGTTGTGAAAAAACCACATCTAAACCAAGTTAATGTCTCATTTTTTTATACAGTAACACTTCATAATATAACGCGATTCACCTTTTTATCGGTCGAAAATTTACCCTGTTAGTCACGGAGTTGGTACTATGATTATATAGTGTTAATTTTGACATTTGTTAAGAATATACCATATTGGCTCAGTGATCTAAGTCACTGTTTCTAACTTTACTGACCTGAAGGGCATGGGTTTGGATTCTGCTAAAATGAAATACTTTTTCTTCAGTATTCATAACGTATAGAAGCATAAAAATATGTTATTTTTCATAGTACTATGTTAACTTTTTAATTTTAAAGAAAAAAAGTTAAGTTAAATTCTGTGAGTCGGTTGCTTCAAAAATGTATTGTTTTTATAATGTTAAAACCTTTAATTCGTAAACGCAAAATAAATAGATAGATAAATAAATAAATAAATATATAAATGAATAAATAAATAAACATATTTTGTAAAAAACGGAGCATATTAATTTTGTGATGACAAAATAACGCTCCATTGCTACAAATTAATTGAATCAGTAATCTAAAACATAAAAAGTATTCAGATTTGTTTTTGCATATAATATGAGATAAACAGCAGTCACCGCTTGTGCAATTAATTGATCAAGTTTATTGAGTAGATAAGATATAATTCCTAAAATTTAGCCGGCAAAAGTTTATTTGTTCGCTTTGATTAAATTATGAGTGTGAATGGTCATTCGCGGTGCATCTTTAGTGAGTAAGAAAGGAGCAGCAATCAAAATTTGACAACAGATACAATTCAGCAAAACTCTGTTTTCTTATCCTTTAAGCAACTGATTCAGAGAATTTAGCTGAAATTTCTGTTTTCTTTATAATTTTAGAGAAGTGAATAAACTTTGGGAAAAAAACATGATAATATTATGGACTACATACACCAAGGACACCGAGAAAAAGTCTTGACTTCACCAGGATTCGAACCCGTGCCCTTTCAGTCAGTATCAATTAGATCTACGATCTACACCACTGAGCCATAGGGGCTGTTATCACAGTTTGTCAAAATTAAAGATATATCAAAAGTATCTACCCTGTGACTAACGGGGTAAAATTTTTACCGATAAGAGTGTGTCAAATTAATAATTTATTTCTGCAACAAAAATGAGTCAATAGCTTCGTTTAAATATGTTCTTTACAATTACAGCTAAAATTTCTAGATGAATAAACATTTTCTTTTTTTTTTTGATCGTCGGTCGATCTGTAAGTCATTCCTTTAAATATGTCAGCAGTTATCGTTTTGAATGTTTTTCTCATTATTTCGACAGATCCTTTTTTACTTTATAGACTGTTTCTAATTTACGTAAGCAGCACCTAGGGAATGTATAAGTTTCATACTAATTTAAACCTATTTGACCAAGGTTTAACCTACAGGGATTGCTAGAGTAAATATTATAATAACAGGGATTATTTAGATTTGAAATGATGTTTACTATTATCAAACAATATTATAAAATATCTTGATGACATGGTTTTCAGAGGTGTAGAAAAACCGAAGCAGTACATTCAAAATCTTATTTGTTGTTCTCAAATATATGTTCAAATATTCAACGTAAGGTAATCCCACTACAATAGCCAGATAAAATTGGGTGAAATTAATCTGTATTTAAAAGTGTTACGGTTGAAGCTATTCTAAATTTTGGTAACATACACATGATATATGCCTTTTCAAGTAAACTTTAAAATAAAATACTTGTATATCGTTCGCCATATTCGTTGACGGACTACATAGGTTAGTCGGCATTTACCTCTGGTTCAGCTAATCTGTACATTTAGTCATAAGGTAAATGTGATTTCAAAGACAAAAAAGTATAAGTATTTACTTGTTCCTTTGGAATTTGATTATGCAATCGATCTTGGTATCAACCGGAATTATTCTACAGACATTATTTTCTGAAACTGCACTAAGGCAGTTATTAAATGGATATGTTAAGTATAAATTGTGATGGCGTATCAGTGTTTTACATTTCAAGAATTGCTCTGGTGTTAATTCTTGAATGAGTAATCAAGTGTACGATCCGCTTTTTAGTGACCAATCTAAATAATAAGGATGAAATATCAATACGATCTGAATGGTTTAATTGTATGTACATCTCCTTAAATCTATACATTTTCATACCAAATACAAAATCATATTAATTTTGTTGAATACTACTTCATTTAGCTACATTGATTTTGTAACAGAAACACATTCGTACGTTGAATACACTAAATCTTTTGTTCACGAAATATGTTATTTTAAGTGATGCAATTTGTTAATATTCGGGTATTTACAGCCCCTTCAGTTTGTTTTTTAATAGACACATTTGTAAGATGAATATACTATTTGTTATATTTACTTAAGTAAATGTAAATTAATCTGACACAATTTATAAATTGTCCAGCATTTACAAACATTTCTGGGATAACTCAGGACTAGTCATAATATTTGTGTACAGATGAATTTATATTCAATAACAAAACTGATTATTTAATATACGAATATAAGAGATGGTTAAAAGCTATTTTTCTTCAACAAATTGTGAACCAGTTCAAACACAATCCCAGAGTATAAGCATAGAATGAGAAATTAAAAATTGTAATTTTATACGCAGTAAGTCTTGAGTCTAATGTTTCTTTCAGGTTAGTTTAGTCTGAGGTTATAACGTTTCATCGCTCTATGTTCAAATGAGCAAACTGACACCAAAAGGAAAGATGATGGAATACTTGATGACGCTAATTTTGCTCTCTGGGATTATACTTCAGAGTCACGTTTCTGGTGAGACAATTCAGGAGGCAAAAAGACTACTAGATGACAAACTTTTAAATTACGATAAAACGTTTCGACCTGTTGTCAATCAGTCAGTACCTGTAGTAATTTATATGTCTTTGGATCTTGTGTCTATACAGGAATTCGACGAAGTGCAGGAGAAACTTACCATTGCTGCAGTGATAAATTTAAACTGGATTGATGAATCAATGAGATGGAATCCTAGTGACTTTGGAGGAACGACGAAATTAGTGATTGAAAGCGACAAAGTTTGGACACCAAATCTTGCTCTTCTTAATAATTTCAACAAACTTGAAAAGATCGGAGATTCTTGGCAGGTGATTCGATTTACAGCAGACGGTGTTTCCTATTATTTTCCAGGAAACATATTTTCGGCTTCGTGCAAAGTCGATGTAACATATTATCCGTGGGACAGACATAGATGCTGCTTCAGTTTCTCCGTTTGGGCTTTTAATCATAACGAGATCCAGTTTAAGTCAACTCAACCCAAAGTTCTGACAACATACTTTTCTGAAAATGGTGCTTGGTCCTTCGTAGACTCTAGCGTTGAAACGTATGGTGATAACGCGTTTATTAATTTTTACCTGCATCTTGAAAGAAAGCCTCGATTTGTATTCGTAAATGTAATTTTACCGATAATTTTCATGGCATTTCTAAATACGTTGATTTTTGTTATTCCAGTTGAGAGTGGAGAACGTATTTCGTTCAGTTTAACAGTTCTCTTAGCGCTTGCTGTATTTTTAACACTTGTCGGAGACAACATGCCGAAAACATCTAGTCCAATGTCAATCTTCAGTTACTATCTAGTGACAGTTTTGGTCATAAGTATATGTATTACACTTGCAACCACATTGAGTGTGCATCTATACTTCGCAGATGAAACAGAAGAAGTCAAGGGGATTTTGGCAAATTTTGTTAGATGTATGAACTGTCATTGTAATGGCAATCGGTATAAAAAGAAACGACAGTGTCAAGAGACTATCTACAGAAATGGAATCAGTATTGTTTCAGACAAATTACACCAGAATGGAATGTTAAAGGAAGGAAAGGGACACAAGAGACCGGTGTATTCTGTCAATAATGGGCCAGTTATTTTTGACGATAATATTACTTTCAAATCTCGTTATGACGTTAATTTTAGGCAAGATATGAAATTGTGCATGAAAACACGCGGAAATGGTTATGCAAGACTTAAGTATGAAGAATGTTTTGAAGAAGATCAAAATCAACAAACAGTGTGTTGGAAAGATGTCAGTGCAGCGTTTGACAAATTCTTCTTTGTATTGTTTACTGTAATACTTTTGACAGTAACAACAGTTCTTTTCACGTTCAACTTGTTAATGCTTTCTGATAGGAACTCATAATACAAATGTTTCTATCGTGAAATGTCATGTTTTGTTCTTCTTATACATCGGGTAAAATTCACTCTTTTAATATAGGTACAATAAACATAGAAGAGAACCATCATAGTTTTTATTAACAGGTAACAAGTACCTTATCCTTACGCCAGAATTCTTCAAGATATGTTGTCTACGGTAATATGTCTCAGGATAAATGCTAAAGAGCCTGAATACTATTGTGAAAATTGTACCAGAAAAGATGATAATACTTAAATGTCTGTATTGATATAAATGACTAAATGTTTCGTTTCTTTGATGAATGTGAAGAAAAATAACTTATTATTTATTGATATTTTGTACTTTGTACTTTTTGTACAAGTCTTTGTCCAAGTTATAAATTTGAGCATGTGATATACTATAAGCTTGTTGCACTGCTGTCAAAAACAAGTGGCCTGGTGGCGCAATATACACATGGTGAGATATGAGAAAAACCATCGATGTTACTTTGAATATGTTCTTAGATGTAAATTTGTTCTGCTCCCAAAGAAATGTATATCATGCAACCAAACGACTATTCATCTGTCAGTGCGTCCTGTAACAAGATATTGTAAACATAAATTTTCAGCTCAGCAGGAATTGTTTAAACATAAATAAATGAAAGACTATATAAATTACTGACCATCTTCATTTCGACTTTTCTTCAAGCATTGATAACCCACCCTGTGTAAATCTGTGTTTGGTGTATAAATATATTGAATAACTTAGACAGAACTGGTGAATACACTTCTCCCTCAGTTTTTTATGTCTTTGGAAGACATTTTACTATGACTATCAGTCGTAATAATATGTAATTGTTCGCCAAGAATAAACTTCATTTGAACTTCTTACAAGCAGTTCTGGAGGTATGTCAATTTTTATTATGTAAGAATATTGTTAGATTATCTTATCAACACATAATAGGGTTTGATGTCTTGAGAGACATATTGTATCATTCCTCTTGTAGAGTATCCATCTGTCCCTTTTTCTGTCTTTCCAAACTTCCTCGTCTTCGTATATAGAATTCTTGATTTATAAGTTTTTTTTGATGAAATGAGATAGGCGGTTTTCATTCCAGTGAACTTCCATAATGTTTTTTTTTTGTTTTTGTTTTTTTTTTAAATTGTTAGACATCAAAACTAAATTAAATGTACAAAAATCATCGTCAATCAATCTATCTACAGCAATGAACCTTACTTTGAGCATGGTATATTTCAAATAACAATGCGATAGCGACTATAAAGGATTGAAAATGACTAGGCTCGCATACATTACAACGACATTTGAATAAGAGTACTAAGGTAGTCTTTTTTGGTTAAAGTAAAAACAGCGTAATTGAAAATAGTTTATTATTAGCTTTGTATTGATAAAAAAAGTGAGAATTATAGTTTTCAAAGAAAATTTCGCTAAAACCCTTAGCCTCGACTGGAAATAAGAAAAACATTACTTTTTTTAGCACGTACAGAGATGATATAGTCTATTGATTGTAAGTTTATACCTTAATTTGGATTTTTGTGACCCGGAGCTATAATTAGACATTTGGTATCCAGATAAAGATATTGAGCCCAATGATGAAAGAACATTTTTCATTTAACTCACTCAACATTCTACCTAATACACCGGTTAATTCAAGTTTGAATCACAAGTCAGTTCAACAGTAGCATAGCTTTATCTTCATTTTTATTTCACGTTTCTAATAATCATTGCTGGCGGCAGTCATTAGATTAAGTGTGGTTTTCTTATAGTTTCTTACAGTTATTGACAAGTTTCCGAAACCTACAAACTTGAATGATATGTGATGTACGAAATATATGTTATACATTTAAAATAATATTTAAGTCCTGAAAAGTCTGTCAAGCCATTGCGATTCCTAGTGTCTTTTAGTTTGTAAAATTATCAAGATATCAATTATATCAAGTAACACATCTCTTTAACTCTTTAGATTTTTCTTATACCATTATGATAGATGAATCGAGTTGTCAGAAAACCAGGTAACAAATCGGCCAATCATTTCTTTTTATATTAAATTTTCTTCTTTTGCCAATTATCTTCGTAAATTTTAGTTCTTTCAGTTATCTTAAAGACAAACAAAAATAAACAAATAAACAAATTGTAGCATTACTTGCAAACTCGTTTTCATATTTGATCTCGTTTCATTTTAGCTGTTTTACTGCCGGTCCTTTAATGTATTAGTTTTAAATGTTCAGTCAAACGGCAAGTAATAAGAAAATTTAACAATTCTTGTTATCATTTTCACAACGTAAATGAAAACATCTGCAACTAATTAACAACAATTATTTATAATATAAACAATAGTTATTCTATCTCTTTAAACAGAGTACTCTAAACACTAAATTGTAGGAAATAGAAACACGATGAAATATAGCAACAAATAATATCTTGCACTTAAACTGACTTAAACTGTGATTTCTGACAGTTGAAAAATATATCTTAAACTATTTACGTATGCAAATAGAACACTTGTAGATACAACGCACACACAAGGTATATATTAAAATTTAAACCTGGTTCAATGTATACACAAAATACAGCACCGTTATAACTGTCAGAACAAGAAAAATTCCTGTAAAACAAAGTTTGTCAAACGCACTGCTAACATCTTTCCACCTAGCTGTGTCGTTTTCTTCGGAGATTCTAGGATTTTCTTGTTCCAACGATGTTAATTTTCTACATTGATTGTCACTCTGTCCACTTTTTTCTAACACCGCTTGGAATTTCTGAATTGAAATATTTGCCTCACTCACACGATACATACCATCACTATTGCAGATATCACGGGAACGGTTCGCCCGTCTGTCACAATTTCTGTATGTAAGTAAGCTTCGTTTAGTTGTACTTTTAGATTTTAAACACATTGATATTCGAGCATACAGTCCTGTTACCGGATAAAATTCATCATAATAATAAAACCGTAAACTACTAACATTTGCCAGTGTGATGCATGCACTAATACTCAGAACTGCAAGAAGATAGTAGCTGAAATAAGACATTGGACTCGAAGTCTTTGGTAGGTTATCACCAACAAGTGTTAGAAACACGGCTTTAGCTAGTAATATTGTAATGCTGTATGATATTCTTTCCCCACTTTCAACTGGGATAAGAAATATCACAGTATTTAGATAAGCCAATAAAATAATTGGAATGACAACATTCACTAACACAAAACGCGGTTTTCGTTTAAGAAATAATCGAAATTCAATAATAGTGTCAAACACAATTGTTTTTACAGCTGAATCGTACAGTGTCCATTCTCCGTTCTCAGAAAAGTATGTTTTCCAGACTTTCTTAAAAGTGCCAGTGTTAAACTGTACTAAATCTTCTTTATCTGTATTTCCCCAAACTGAAAAAAACAAAGAACATTTATGTCTGTCAAATGGGTAATATGTTATATCCGCCGCACATGACGAAGAAAAGACATCTCCCGGAAAGAAAGATGCGAATCCATTTGAATTGAAACGCACTTTTTGCCATGATTCTCCGATTCTTTTTACATTCTTTACATTGTTACTGAGTACAAGGTTTGGCGTCCAAACTTGGTCGCTTTCTAAAGCTATGCGTTTCATTCCGCCGTATTCTGACGGATCCCATGTCATGAATTCATCAAACCATGTCATAACTATAACAGCGGCGATAGTAATCCTTTGTTGCACTTCGTCGAATTCTTGAATCGAAATAAGCTCCAGGTGTGTTTTTATAACCAAGGGTAACGATTGATTGACCCTTGGTCTGAAGGTTTTGTGATAGGTTTCGCGTTTTTCTTCACACAGTTTAAGAGCTTCGTCTATGGAATAGCATTTCAGAGTTGGGAATGATATCAGTAAAAGGACAAACAAACACATCCTGAGAACGCTATCGTCATATGACATTTTATAAGTTTTGCTGGAATATTCAAGCTTTTCTGCTATTTTCAATGTCTCAAGCGTCGCTCTAGTTTAGCAATGACATTTAACGTTTGTAATTCCACGATTATGTCCCGTTACAAGCTTTTGAAAGTCTTCAATGAATTTTTTATCCGCTTCTTATTTTATGTTTTACCTTTTTATCTATAATGTTCAATCATTGAGCGTCAAATCAGCTTTCTTCTTGCAATATCTGAAGAGAAATTGGATTTAAACGATCATAAAACATTACTAGACAATCATCGTTTTAATATATTTTAGTAGATAAGGTTTTTCAACGATATACAAAGGCTTAGTATAATTGTTCATTCGACACAAATGTTCTATGTAATGCATTAGAATGATCTTTTGTATTTTTCTCGATAAACTTTATCTGTTGATGGATTGTAGATTTTACTAATCGACTTTTCAAACAAAACTATATGAAAAGTGTTATTCTGTTAAAGACAATATTGATAAATTAAACGATTTCACCTTAAATGAAAATAACTTTCCAATTTGTTTTGTTGAAGCAAAATTTATTGTTCTGAATCTGTCATACTTTTGAATGAAACTTAAGCAGAACAAACAGAATAGAAACGTTCTCAATTTATTTTTTGTAATGATGTTCATATTTTAACAAAGTAATTTGTAACACAATAAAGACATTTATATGTCATGTCATGGCAACAAGATTCATTGTTTTTTCTCATGACGAAAAATAAAAATTCTTACCTTAATTCAGCAATTCTGTCTTGAAGTTTTAATGATGCAGTGGATAGTCTTGGCTCGAACAATTCATACTGGACAGTTCATTGTTGCAAATAAGATAAGTTAAACAGATCAATAAATGCCATTAAAGTTGACGTTATAACATTTAATATAACAATAGCCGTATAATCATAGCTACCACCTAAATATCCGGTCAAGGCACGAATACAATTCAACACGGCATTGTCAAAAAGACGGCCTGAGTTAGAATCGGAAATACTGTATGTTACATTGGCCGTAAGTGGACTTGACTAAACATTGTTATTCTTCGTCACGTGATTTATTATGAAAGCGGTCCAGATACAAACGTAAATTAACATAATTAAATAGTTTTACATTTTGCTGTGAACAACTCTTCTGTAACGAAGGTAATGCCGGGTTTTAACAGGTTTACTTGTATCATTTTGAAAATGTCTATTAGTTCTAAGTTTTAGAAGAAAACTAACAAAGTAAGACGTTAATGCTTAGAAACAACGCAGAAGTACATAATACGAAATAACTGGTGAGGACTAAACACATTAGAAATGACAAAAGTTCCCTAACTTTCTCCGTAGTCCTTAAATTGCTATTCTGATATTAATATTCTGATCTAACTTTTAAGAATATACAAGCACGTCGCGAAACTATCAGTTAAGTGTAAAACAAATTAAGAATATTACCACGATCAAGATCTTTGATGGATATATGGATTTTCATTAAATTGTCAATCAATTTATATCAGTGCAGCATTATTTAGGGCGCTGGAAGTAATCTGAATTTCACCCTGTTTGTTATTTTAATCCACACTTTTCCCTTCTCATATAACATTACTCACTGTCGTATGCTGTAAATATATTCTATAATATGTAATATTGCGATGAAAGGTCTCTGGGATATGTCTCTATTTACTTTTGTTCAAACGTTTTTTGCAGAGTTGGTATTTATTCGTTTTTAAATGTCACACACATTACTATGAGATAATGTCAGATATTGGTCTTCTACTGTTCATTCTCACTCGTTACTATTCTTTATCAATGTTATATAATTTTCTATATCAGCAAGCAATTAAGTGTTCGAGGCACTAACAAAAAAAACGTGTTTTAAAATTATTAAACATAAAATTTCTTGCAAGGATAAATCAAAATCATCAAGCTCTCTAGATCTATTGCCAAATGCCTTACCAATCAAGTTTATCACCAAAAGAACTTTTTTAAATTAGAGTCTTACCTGAAAAATGTCCAAGATAGACCCGTAATGTTGCTTCATGATGCGAACCTGGTCAAGTCAAAGCAGACTTTCAGCAAAGTTAACAAGAGCCATTTACTCATTATCAGTCTAAATGGAATCAATGCCAATCTTTGTTACAAAACAATATAGGTAACGACCTGGGTCATTTTAAAGCAATTGTGTCAGTTTATAGCAATATGCTGTCGCACTTCCACATCGGTCAACGGATATTGATGAAATTGGTTGAATAGGCACTCAAAGGGACAAAACTTTAGATTATCAAATATGAAAATTTCAATTCATGCTTTTGCGTTCGGTCTGTGTTTCTTTCCACATTGGTGTAATTATAGCTTGATAATAATGGAAATTTTCTTTGCAAAACAAATTGTACCGAATTTTGTTTTAGTCGTTGCTTACAAATTCTAACATCATATCAAGTGGCAGATTTATTGGTAGAAAGTAGGAACGTAGAGTCCGACTTTCTATAGGGATTCCCTAAATTTATGAAAATGGGATAACTAGTTATGTTCGACAACAACGCTTCTATTTGATCAGAACAAATACGATATTCGCGAATTAAGTCTCTCATAAAACTTAATACATTCTGCACCTTTTTTCCAAATATCGATCATATATGTTTTCTTTCTTTGTGTTTTTCTTTAAGACGTTTACGTAGTACAGTCAAAGAAAATGTATAAACATAATATAAACATAATTCAAACATTTACTTTGTTTAACTTGACGCTTCTTGATCTTTAAAATGATTAAAACATCAAAGACTTTTTGTGGATTGTTTTATTATTTTCTTTTCAGTTGTATTACACAAACTTCAATGTTTCACATGTTACACGCTTTGGTGTATTAATCATAAAAGAAAAAAAAATGAAATGAGGTTACACATTAGGAGCACGCTTGAAATAATTAAAGTTAATCACAATTAAAACATATCTGAAAGTTGTATTTGTGTTATGACAAAGCTACTCGGCAGTCAAGATATTAAAAGAAAATAAACCTTCTATATAGTTGCAAGTTTAATATATGACTATGCCTGTTATAACAGATTTTACCTAACTCAGCGGGAATAAGACATTTTCATTAGTAATATTCATTTCATTTCATAGGATGCACCTAAGTGCAAACTTTAAACTCAAGTACTCAACCATACCTGTTATAATTAAATGGCATTTAATGTTCATGTCGATTCCACAACCTATCAGAAATTGTGTATATAATAATCATAGTAATAAAAGTAATACACATACTAGTATAAATGCATTTGAACATAATTGTGCTTTTTTAATGATGTTCACTATATACTATTGTGTCATGAGTTGTCTGGTACTTACCTGCCAAATATGCCGACTTACTTAGCTTCTACTAACAACATGAAGGTCACCCACCTCACTAACAAAGGTCTAAATTCGAATGTTCGGAGATGGTCAGGTTTTCATTTTCAGAAAATATTGACAACTGTTCAGGAATCATTTCCGTCCATTATGTAGTTAAAAATGTAAAAGTTCAATTGTTTGTACCATTCTATCTTTCATCCGTGATGTAATATCCGGAATGCTGATACTACTCGACCAGAGAGTTCACCGACATTTTCTGGTAAAATTTTCGTGTGCAATAGCTGATAAACTTGTGGAGCAAAGAAAGACATTGTTTCACTCCATTCACAGCAACAAAATTATGGTTTAAAAACTACTAAACAATTACAAGCGAAATATCAGCGTCGCCTTTGAATATTTGTTATTCCTTTTCGGATGACGCAAGGCAAGGTCAAGGGTATCTGAGGTTATAAACTCCTAAATCAGATACTGTTTGTTGACAATGTGATGTAATGTTTATGATACCTATATTTAATACTATGATATACCTTTGTACTAGACATTTGGTATCCAGATTAAGATATTGAGCCCAATGATGACAGAATATTTTTATTTAACTCACTCAACATTCTACCTAATACACCGGTTAATTCAAGTTTGAATCACAAGTCAGTTCAACAGTAGCATAGCTTTATCTTCATTTTTATTTCACGTTTTTGGAATTTGCTTTTCTGTAATGCTTCCACGATATCGTGGATCGTCGTTCTAATATTCATTGCGGGCAGCAGTCATTAGACTAAGTGTGGTTTTCTTATAGTTTCTTACAGTTATTGACAAAAACAAGGAAAGAGTTACCGAAACCTACGAACTTGAATGATGTGTGATGTACGAAATATATGTTATACATTTAAAAAAATAGTTAAGTCCTGAAAAGTCTGTCAAGCCATTACGATTCTTAGTGCCTTTGTAAAATTATCAAGTTAACAATTATAATAAGTAACACATCTCTTTAACTCTTAAGATTTTTCTTATATTATTATCATAAAAGAATCGAGTTGTCAGAAAACCAGGTAACAAATCGGCCAATCATTTCTTTTTATATGTCTTCTTTTGCCATTTATCTTCGTAAATTTTAGTTAAATTTTAGTGTTTTCAGTTATCTAAAAGACAAAACAAAATAAACAAATTGTAGCATTACCTGGAAACTCGTTTTCATATTTGATCTCGTTTTATTTTAGCTGTTTTACTGCCGGTCCTTTAATGTATTAGTTTTAAATGTTCAGTCAAACGGCAATTAATATATACTATAAGAAAATTTAATCATTCTTGTTATCATTTTCACAACGTAAATGGAATCATCTGGAACTAGTTAACAATAATGATTTATAATTATCAACAATAGTTATTCTATCTCTTGAAACAGAGAACTCTAAACACTAAATTGTAGGAAATAGAAACACGATGAAATATAGCAACAAATAATATATTGCACTTAAACTGACTTAACTGTGATTTCTGACAGTTGAGAAATATATCTCAAACTATTTACGTATGCAATTAGAACACTTGTAGATACAACGCACACACAGGGTATATATTAAAGATACACTATGCTCAAATTTCAGATACAAATTACTACCTCACCAACTACACCTTATCTGTGTAAATATAATATAAACATGTTTGAGAACATACAGAGTAGACGTGTTACATTTAAAACTTTACAAATTATATGTAAACACCATATATTTACATAGTGTCATTAAAAAAATTGCAGTTTTTTATAGAAAGCATCACATAAATTGACCTATAGTATAATATACTATAATTAGACATATTCAGTAAGAATTTACTAGATTTCAATTAATTTCTGCAATAAAAGTATCTTATGCAAAAATGGGCATAGTATATCTTTAAGATTTAAACCAGGTTCAATGTATACACAAAATACAGCACCGTTATAACTGTCAGAACAAGAAAAAATCCTGTAAAACAAAGTTTGTCAAACGCAAGTGTTAGAAACACGGCTTTAGCTAGTAATATTGTAATGCTGTATGATATTCTTTCCCCACTTTCAACTGGGATAAGAAATATCACAGTATTTAGATAAGCCAATAAAATAATTGGAATGACAACATTCACTAACACAAAACGCGGTTTTCGTTCAAGAAATAATCGAAATTCAATAATAGTGTCAAACACAATTGTTTTTACAGCTGAATCGTACAGTGTCCATTCTCCGTTCTCAGAAAAGTATGTTTTCCAGACTTTCTTAAAAGTGCCAGTGTTAAACTGTACTAAATCTTCTTTATCTGTATTTTCCCAAATTGAAAAAAACAAAGAACATTTATGTCTGTCAAATGGGTAATATGTTATATCCGCCGCACATGACGAAGAAAAGACATCTCCCGGAAAGAAAGATGCGAATCCATTTGAATTGAAACGCACTTTCTGCCATGATTCTCCGATTCTTTTTACATTCTTTACATTGTTATTGAGTACAAGGTTTGGCGTCCAAACTTGGTCGCTTTCTAAAGCTATGCGTTTCATTCCGCCGTAGTCTGACGGATCCCATGTCATGAATTCATCAAACCATGTCATAACTATAACAGCGGCGATAGTAATCCTTTGTTGCACTTCGTCGAATTCTTGAATCGAAATAAGCTCCAGGTGTGTTTTTATAACCAAGGGTAACGATTGATTGACCCTTGGTCTGAAGGTTTTGTGATAGGTTTCGCGTTTTTCTTCATACAGTTTAAGAGCCTCGTCTATGGAATAGCATTTCAGAGTTGGGAATGATATCAGTAAAAGGACAAACAAACACAGCCTGAGAACGCTATCGTCATATGACATTTTATAAGTTTTGCTGGAATATTCAAGCTTTTCTGCTATTTTCAATGTCTCAAGCGTCGCTCTAGTTTAGCAATGACATTTTACGTTTGTAATTCCACGATTTTGTCCCGTTACAAGCTTTTGAAAGTCTTCAATGAATTTTTTATCCGCTTCTTATTTTATGTTTTACCTTTTTATCTATAATATTCAATCATTGAGCGTCAAATCAGCTTTCTTCTTGCAATATCTGAAGAGAAATTGGATTTAAACGATCATAAAACATTACTAGACAATCATCGTTTTAATATATTTTAGTAGATAAGGTTTTACAACGATATACAAAGGCTTAGTATAATTGTTCATTCGACACAAATGTTCTATGTAATGCATTAGAATGATCTTTTGTATTTTTCTCGATAAACTTTAACAGTTGATGTATTGTAGATTTTACTAATCGACTTTTCAAACAAGACTATATGAAAAGTGTTATTCTGTTAAAGACAATATTGATGAATTAAACGATTTCACCTTAAATGAAAATAACTTTCCAATTTGTTTTGTTGAAGCAAAATTTATTGTTCTGAATCTGTCATACTTTTGAATGAAACTTAAGCAGAACAAACAGAATAGAAACGTTCTCAATTTATTTTTTGTAATGATATTCATATTTTAGCAAAGTAATTTGTAACACAATAAAGACATTTATATGTCATGTCATGGCAACAAGATTCATTGTTTTTTCTCATGACAAAAGATAAAAATTCTTACCTTAATTCAGCAATTCTGTCTTGAAGTTTTAATGATGCAGTGGATAGTCTTGGCTCGAACAATTCATACTGGACAGTTCATTGTTGCAAATAAGATAAGTTAAACAGATCAATAAATGCCATTAAAGTTAACGTTATAACATTTAATATAACAATAGCCGTATAATCATAGCTACCACCTAAATATCCGGTCAAGGCACGAGTACAATTCAACACGGCATTGTCAAAAAGACGGCCTGAGTTAGAATCGGAAATACTGTATGTTACATTGGCCGTAAGCATGGTAAGTGGACTTGACTAAACATTGTTATTCTTCGTCACGTGATTTATTATGAAAGCGGTCCAGATACAAACGTAAATTAACATAATTAAATAGTTTTACATTTTGCTGTGAACAACTCTTCTGTAACGAAGGTAATGCCGGGTTTTAACAGGTTTACTTGTATCATTTTGAAAATGTCTATTAGTTCTAAGTTTTAGAAGAAAACTAACAAAGTAAGACGTTAATGCTTAGAAACAACGCAGAAGTACATAATACGAAATAACTGGTGAGGACTAAACACATTAGAAATGACAAAAGTTCCCTAACTTTCTCCGTAGTCCTTAAATTGCTATTCTGATATTAATATTCTGATCTAACTTTTAAGAATATACAAGCACGTCGCGAAACTATCAGTTAAGTGTAAAACAAATTAAGAATATTACCACGATCAAGATCTTTGATGGATATATGGATTTTCATTAAATTGTCAATCAATTTATATCAGTGCAGCATTATTTAGGGCGCTGGAAGTAATCTGAATTTCACCCTGTTTGTTATTTTAATCCACACTTTTCCCTTCTCATATAACATTACTCACTGTCGTATGCTGTAAATATATTCTATAATATGTAATATTGCGATGAAAGGTCTCTGGGATATGTCTCTATTTACTTTTGTTCAAACGTTTTTTGCAGAGTTGGTATTTATTCGTTTTTAAATGTCACACACATAACTATGAGATAATGTCAGATATTGGTCTTCTACTGTTCATTCTCACTCGTTACTATTCTTTATCAATGTTATATAATTTTCTATATCAGCAAGCAATTAAGTGTTCGAGGCACTAACAAAAAAAACGTGTTTTAAAATTATTAAACATAAAATTTCTTGCAAGGATAAATCAAAATCATCAAGCTCTCTAGATCTATTGCCAAATGCCTTACCAATCAAGTTTATCACCAAAAGAACATTTTTAAATTAGAGTCTTACCTGAAAAATGTCCAAGATAGACCCGTAATGTTGCTTCATGATGCGAACCTGGTCAAGTCAAAGTTAACAAGAGCCATTTACTCATTATCAGTCTAAATGGAATCAATGCCAATCTTTGTTACAAAACAATATAGGTAACGACCTGGGCCATTTTAAAGCAATTGAGTCAGTTTATAGCAATATGCTGTCGCACTTCCACATCGGTCAACGGATATTGATGAAATTGGTTGAATAGGCACTCAAAGGGACAAAACTTTAGATTATCAAATATGAAAATTTCAATTCATGCTTTTGTGTTCGGTCTGTGTTTCTTTCCACATTGGTGTAATTATAGCTTGATAATAATGGAAATTTTCTTTGCAAAACAAATTGTACCGAATTTTGTTTTAGTCGTTGCTTACAAATTCTAACATCATATCAAGTGGCAGATTTATTGGTAGAAAGTAGGAACGTAGAGTCCGACTTTCTATAGGGATTCCCTAAATTTATGGAAATGGGATAACTAGTTATGTTCGACAACAACGCTTCTATTTGATCAGAACAAATACGATATTCGCGAATTAAGTCTCTCATACAACTTAATACATTCTGCACCTTTTTTTCCAAATATCGATCATATATGTTTTCTTTCTTTGTGTTTTTCTTTAAGACGTTTACGTAGTACAGTCAAAGAAAATGTATAAACATAATATAAACATAATTCAAACATTTACTTTGTTTAACTTGACGCTTCTTGATCTTTAAAATGATTAAAACATCAAAGACTTTTTGTGAATTGTTTTATTATTTTCTTTTCAGTTGTATTACACAAACTTCAATGTTTCACATGTTACACGCTTTGGTGTATTAATCACAAAAGAAAAAAAAATGAAATGAGGTTACACATTAGGAGCACGCTTGAAATAATTAAAGTTAATCACAATTAAAACATATCTGAAAGTTGTATTTGTGTTATGACAAAGCTACTCGGCAGTCAAGATATTAAAAGAAAATAAACCTTCTATATAGTTGCAAGTTTAATATATGACTATGCCTGTTATAACAGATTTTACCTAACTCAGCGGGAATAAGACATTTTCATTAGTAATATTCATTTCATTTCATAGGATGCACCTAAGTGCAAACTTTAAACTCAAGTACTCAACCATACCTGTTATAATTAAATGGCATTTAATGTTCATGTCTATTCCACAACCTATCAGAAATTGTGTATATAATAATCATAGTAATAAAAGTAATACACATACTAGTATAAATGCATTTGAACATAATTGTGCTTTTTTAATGATGTTCACTATATACTATTGTGTCATGAGTTGTCTGGTACTTACCTGCCAAATATGCCGACTTACTTAGCTTCTACTAACAACATGAAGGTCACCCACCTCACTAACAAAGGTCTAAATTCGAATGTTCGGAGATGGTCAGGTTTTCATTTTCAGAAAATATTGACAACTGTTCAGGAATCATTTCCGTCCATTATGTAGTTAAAAATGTAAAAGTTCAATTGTTTGTACCATTCTATCTTTCATCCGTGATGTAATATCCGGAATGCTGATACTACTCGACCAGAGAGTTCACCGACATTTTCTGGTAAAATTTTCGTGTGCAATAGCTGATAAACTTGTGGAGCAAAGAAAGACATTGTTTCACTCCATTCACAGCAACAAAATTATGGTTTAAAAACTACTAAACAATTACAAGCGAAATATCAGCGTCGCCTTTGAATATTTGTTATTCCTTTTCGGATGACGCAAGGCAAGGTCAAGTGTATCTGAGGTTATAAACTCCTAAATCAGATACTGTTTGTTGACAATGTGATGTAATGTTTATGATACCTATATTTAATACTATGATATACCTTTGTACTAGACATTTGGTATCCAGATTAAGATATTGAGCCCAATGATGACAGAATATTTTTATTTAACTCACTCAACATTCTACCTAATACACCGGTTAATTCAAGTTTGAATCACAAGTCAGTTCAACAGTAGCATAGCTTTATCTTCATTTTTATTTCACGTTTTTGGAATTTGCTTTTCTGTAATGCTTCCACGATATCGTGGATCGTCGTTCTAATATTCATTGCGGGCAGCAGTCATTAGACTAAGTGTGGTTTTCTTATAGTTTCTTACAGTTATTGACAAAAACAAGGAAAGAGTTACAGAAACCTACGAACTTGAATGATGTGTGATGTACGAAATATATGTTATACATTTAAAAAAATAGTTAAGTCCTGAAAAGTCTGTCAAGCCATTACGATTCTTAGTGCCTTTGTAAAATTATCAAGTTAACAATTATATTAAGTAACACATCTCTTTAACTCTTAAGATTTTTCTTATATTATTATCATAAAAGAATCGAGTTGTCAGAAAACCAGGTAACAAATCGGCCAATCATTTCTTTTTATATGTCTTCTTTTGCCATTTATCTTCGTAAATTTTAGTTAAATTTTAGTGTTTTCAGTTATCTAAAAGACAAAACAAAATAAACAAATTGTAGCATTACCTGGAAACTCGTTTTCATATTTGATCTCCTTTTATTTTAGCTGTTTTACTGCCGGTCCTTTAATGTATTAGTTTTAAATGTTCAGTCAAACGGCAATTAATATATACTATAAGAAAATTTAATCATTCTTGTTATCATTTTCACAACGTAAATGGAAACATCTGCAACTAGTTAACAACAATGATTTATAATTATCAACAATAGTTATTCTATCTCTTGAAACAGAGAACTCTAAACACTAAATTGTAGGAAATAGAAACAAGATGAAATATAGCAACAAATAATATATTGCACTTAAACTGACTTAAACTGTGATTTCTGACAGTTGAAAAATATATCTTAAACTATTTACGTATGCAAATAGAACACTTGTAGATACAACGCACACACAGGGAATATATTAAGATTTAAACCTGGTTCAATGTATACACAAAATACAGCACCGTTGTAACTGTCAGAACAAGAAAAAATCCCGTAAAACAAAGTTTGTCAAACGCACTGCTAACATCTTTCCAACTAGCTGTGTCGTTTTCTTCGGAGATTCTGGGACTTTCTTGTTCCAACGATGTCAATTTTTTACCTTGATTGTCACGCTGTCCACTTTTTTCTAACACCGCTTGGAATTTCTGATTTGAAATGTTTGCCTCACTCACACGATACATACCATCACTATTGCAGATATCACGGGAATGGTTCGCCCGTCTGTTACAATTTCTGCATGTAAGAAAGCTTCGTTTAGTTGTACTTTTAGATTTTAAACACACTGATATTCGAGCATACAGTCCTGTTACCGGATAAGATTCATCATGATAATAAAACCGTAAACTACTAACATTTGCCAGTGTGATGCATGCACTAATACTCAGAGTTGCAATAAGATAGTAGCTGAAATAAGACATTGGACTCGAAGTCTTTGGTAGGTAATCACCAACAAGTGTTAGAAACACGGCTTTAGCTAGTAATATTGTAATGCTGTATGATATTCTTTCCCCACTTTCAACTGGGATAAGAAATATCACAGTATTTAGATAAGCCAATAAAATAATTGGAATGACAACATTCATTAACACAAAACGCGGTTTTCGTTCAAGAAATAACCGAATGTCAATAATAGTGTCAAACACAATTGTTTTTACAGCTGAATCGTAAAGTGTCCATTCTCCGTTCTCAGAAAAGTATGTTTTCCAGACTTTCTTAAAAGTGCTAGTGTTAAACTGTACTAAATCTTCTTTATCTGTATTTTCCCAAATTGAAAAAAACAAAGAACATTTATGCCTGTCAAATGGGTAATATGTTATATCCGCCGCACATGACGAAGAAAAGACATCTCCCGGAAAGAAAGATGCGAATCCATTTGAATTGAAACGCACTTTCTGCCATGATTCTCCGATTCTTTTTACATTCTTTACATTGTTACTGAGTACAAGGTTTGGCGTCCAAACTTGGTCGCTTTCTAAAGCTATGCGTTTCATTCCGCCGTATTCTGACGGATCCCATGTCATGAATTCATCAAACCATGTCATAACTATAACAGCGGCGATAGTGATCCTTTGTTGCACTTCGTCGAATTCTTGAATCGAAATAAGCTCCAGGTGTGTTTTTATAACCAAGGGTAACGATTGATTGACCCTTGGTCTGAAGGCTTTGTGATAGGTTTCGCGTTTTTCTTCATACAGTTTAAGAGCCTCGTCTATGGAATAGCATTTCAGAGTTGGGAATGATATCAGTAAAAGGACAAACAAACACATCCTGAGAACGCTATCGTCATATGACATTTTAAATTGGGAACATAAGTTTTGCTGGAATATACAATGTTTTCTGCTATTTCCAATGTCCCTAGCGTCGCTCTAGTTTAGCAATGACATTTTACGTTTGTAATTTCACGGTTATGTCCCGTTACCAGCTTTTGAAAGTCTTCAATGAATTTTTAATCCAATTCTTATTTTATGTTTTAACTTTTTATCTATAATGTTCAATCATTGAGCGTCAAATCAGCTTTCTTCTTGCAATATCTGAAGAGAAATTGGATTTAAACGATCATTAAACATTACTAGACAATCATCGTTTTAATCAATTTTAGTAGATAAGGTTTTACAACGATATACAAAGGCTTAGTGTAATTGTTCAATCGACACAAATGTTCTATGTAATGAATTAGAATGATCTTTTGTATTTTTATCGATAAACTTTATCAGTTGATGGATTGTAGATTTTAGTAATCGACTTTTCAAACAAGTGAACATATGAAAAGTGTTATTCTGTTAAAGACAATACTGATGAATTAAACGATTTCACCTTAAATGAAAATAACTTTCCAATTTCTTTTGTTGAAGCAAAATTTATTGTTCTGAATCTGTCATACTTTTGAATGAAACTTAAGCAGAACAAACAGAATAGAAACGTTCTCAATTTATTTTTTGTAATGATGTTCATATTTAAACAAAATAATTTGTAACACAATAAAGACATTTATATGTCATGTCATGGCAACAAGATTCATTGTTTTTTCTCATGACGAAAAATAAAAATTCTTACCTTAATTCAGCAATTCAGTCTTGAAGTTTTAATGATGCAGTGGATAGTCTTGGCTCGAACAATTCATACTGGACAGTTCATTGTTGCAAATAAGATAAGTTAAACAGATCAATAAATGCCATTAAAGTTAACGTTATAACTTTATTATAACAATAGCCGTATAATCATAGCTACCACCTAAATATCCGGTATAGGCACGAATACAATTCAAACAGGGCATTGTCAAAAAGACGCCTGAGTTAGAATCGGAAATACTGTATGTGACATTGTCCGTAAGGGGACTTGACTAAAGATTGTCTTTCTTCGTCACGTGATTTGTGATGAAAGCGGTCCAGATACAAACGTAAATTAACATAATTAAATAGTTTTACATTTTGCTGTGAACAACTCTTCTGTAACGAAGGTAATGCCGGGTTTTATCAGGTTTACTTGTATCATTTTGAAAATGTCTATCAGCTCTAAGTCTTAGAAGAAAACTAACAAAGTAAGACGTTGATGCTTAGAAACAACGCAGAAGTACATAATACGAAATAACTGGTGAGGACTAAACACATTAGAAATGACAAAAGTTTCCTAACTTTCTCCGTAGTTCTTTAATTGCTATTCTGAATCTAATATTAATATTCTGATCTAACTTTTAAGAATATACAAGCAAGTCACGAAACTATCAGTTAAGTGTGAAACAAATTAAGAATATTACCACGATCAAGATCTTTGATGGATATATGGATTTTCATTAACTTGTCAATCAATTTATATCAATGCAGCATTATTTAGGGCGTTGGAAGTAATCTCAATTTCACCCTGTTTGTTATTTTAATCCACACTTTTCCCTTCTCATATAACATTACCCACTGTCGTATGCTGTAAATATAGTCTATAATATCTATTGTAATATTGCGATAAAAGGTCTCTGGGATATGTCTCTATTTAGTTTTGTTCAAACGTTTTGCAGAGTTGGTATCTATTCGTTTTTTAAATATCACATTACTTTGAGATAATGTCAGATATTGGTCTTCTATTGTTCATTCTCACTCGTTACTATTCTTTATCAATGTTATATAATTTTCTATATCAGCAAGCAATTAAGTGTTCGAGGCACTTACAAAAAAACGTGTTTTAAAATTATTAAACATAAAATTTCTTGCAAGGATAAATAAAAATCGTCAAGCTCTCTAGATCTATTGCCAAATGCCTTACCAATCAAGTTTATCATCAAAAGAACATTTTCTAAATTAGAGTCCTACCTGAAAAATGTCCAAGATACACCCGTAATGTTGCTTCATGATGCGAACCTGGTCAAGTCAAAGCAGACTTTCAGCAAAGTAAACAAAAGCCTTTTACGCATTATCATTCTAAATGGAATCCGTGCCAATCTTTGTAATAAAACAATAAAAAGATATCGACCTGGACCATTTTAAAGCATTTGTGTAGGTTAATAGCAATATGTTGTCGCTTTTCCACATCGTTCAACGGATATTGATGAAATCGGTTGAATAGGCACTCAAAGGGACAAAACTTCAGATTATCATATATGAAAATTTCAATTCATGCTTTGGCGTTCGGTCTGCGTTTCTTTACACATTGGTGTTATTATAGCTTGATAATAATGGATTTTTCTTTGCAATACAAATTTGTACCGAATTTTGTTTTAGTCGTTGCTTACAAATTCTAACATCATATCAAGTGCCAGATTTATTGGTAAAAAGTAGGAAGGTAGAGTCCGACTTTCTGTTAGGGGTCAAAAAGGGAAAAAATGAAATACTGTTTTTTTCCTTTTATTTATTTTTTTTATTTTCTTTTCTTGAAGCAATTCAATTCAAATAAGAGAATACAAAGAGATAAAATTCTTATATAAAACTAGAAGTTATGTTGTTTGCAACAACAAACTACAACAACAACAAATTTTTATTAAGCATTGAATACATATACATATTCATAGCTAATAAATCATTCAAAGACATAGAGTAAGTGTGTGAGGAGCTCTCTACCAGTGTAAGGGTTAACAGAGAAATATAGAATAAACAATATCTTAATTACCTTACTCGCTCTCTGAACGCAAAATATAAGTATTTGGATAGGTTAGTCAACTTTTTGGGATTTCTTGAAGACAATAAAATATCTAATATATGGAGTGTGGGCCAACGACAAAAATAAGATTTCAAAAACTGTCTACGAATCATATAATATTCTGGACAAACCAGCAAAAAATGAAATTCATTTTCTATCAGATTCATATTGCATTATCTACATTTTCTATTTTCTCTAGCTATACTGACATGTCTTCCGATTTCTATTTCTAAATTATGTGATGAAAGCCTGAATTTTGTTAGTGCAATTCTATACTTATTTAATTTAACTTGTTTCAAATATTCTTCAAGTTCAAACTCATGTTTAAATAAGCAGTATGTTTCAAGTCTACTAGAGTTATTAATGTTGGTATACCATGATTGTTTATATATATCTAATATTCTTAATCTAATTGCTTGAAAGTTAAAAACATAGTCTCTATTATGTTGATTCAACCAAACATTTGTCATTCCTATTTCATCTAAAATTTTCTTGACTTGAAACGCCCAATTATTATCATTGTATGTAAGATTGTTGTCTAAATCATGTTTGAGTAAGTTATACATTTGTTTTATTAAACAGTTATCTTTAAAAGATAGTATTTTAAGCCAATATTTGATTATAATACATTTACGTTGGATTCTCATAGGATGTCTTCCTAGTTCCCGTACAATCCATCAAGATTAGTTGACTTTCTTACATGTAAGATTTTACGTAGAAATTTACAGTGTACAATTTCTATATAATTACCCTCATTATAACCTAACACTTCCGCGCCATAATTCAAAACTGAACCAACTAAACAATCAAACAAATTACATTTTTCAGAAATATTCAATTCAAGTTGATTGAAAACAATAAAGAGATTATGAAGCGCATATGATGAATGTTGTGCTAATTTCTTTTGAGTACGATGCCAATGACCATTTTTGAAAAGATTTATATCAAGGTATTTAAACATTTTAACGTTTTTTAGAACTGTATTATTGAATATAAAATCATAAGAAGTGTGTCTTCCTCGTTCAAAAATTATTATTTTGGTCTTATTTGTATGAACCTTTAAGCCCCACGTTTGACAGTAAGTATGTAGGTCATTTAACATAGATTGAAGTTCTTGTGCAAACAAAGCTGCATCGTCTGCAAATAAAAGGATGAAAATTTTTATCTCGTTTAAAGTAAAAAGCCCATCTATATCATCATTTATATTTTGTAACAAATCGTTTATAAAGAATAAAAATAAAAGGCTAGAACTCGGATCCCCTTGCTTGGCACCAATATTTGACTCAAAAAAGCTAGATGTAGTATTTTTATATCTTACAGCAGCTTGAACACAGTTATACATGTTTCTTATGGCATTGACATATTTAGTACTAACATTTTCAATGATAAGTTTTTGGTAAATGTAAGATCTATTTAGAGTATCAAAGAATTTTTCAAAATCAACGAAGCAACAGTACAATTTCTTTCCAACTGTAAGTGTTTTTGCAATGATTGAATGTAGTAAAAATACACTGTCAATTGTCGACTTTCCTTTTTGAAAACCATATTGATTGTCAATTATTTTCTCATGTTTAACTGACCATTTCGTAAGTCTATTTAATAATACTTGAGAATAAATTTTCGCTATTATATTAATTAGAGTGATTCCTCTATAATTTTTTACATCTTCAATATCATCCCCTTTGCAGCTGCAATGAATAAGAGAAATTTTGTCAATAATGGTATAAAAATATAAATTATCATAACAATATCTCACCTGTCCGATAATATTTATTCCATTCAAACTATAACATTTTTTTTTCCAATTTGTACCATGTCAGATTATCTATGTTTGTGATAATTCGATGCCTTCTGTTTAGACCACGCAAAAAAATGTTTATAGATTATAAATTATGTTTGCTGTTTCTGTCCTCTTTATTCCTAACAGTAACAATTTCCCTGGAGAAAAAACCTTAAATGTTATCATTATTATTATTATTATTAGTTTGAATGTTTAAATATAACAGTTTATTATAGTTTCTTTTCATGTTAACCTTATGTTTGCAGTTGACATGTCATCTCTCACGTCATCCTCAATATTCAAAATTATTACCTGTTTTCATAAAATGTGTCGAGAGATCCAACACCTATGTTATTATCAAACTAAAACGTCATATTTTATTTTCATTGTTGTTGATCTCAACACCTCCTTAGATAATACGCATAGTAACACAACTTATATAGTCATAATTCTTGATTTGTCAATGATTCGTTCGGGTTTGCTCTTGCTTAAAACACCAATTATTTTTTGTTTTTATTGTCGAAGTTGAAACTGTACAGCCCATTCTCAATCTAAACAACACTTGGTAGACGTTTACATTACCGAATATGCTTTGACGATAAAGTAATAGCGATTGTTATCTATTGCTTTTCAAAAAAGAGAACGTTAAGTTAGATATCGATAACCTGGAATAACAAGGGCGATCAGTGATCACATGTCTCGCCGGATGATAGCCAATTAAACAGTACTATTGAGAGGTGATTGGACAGTTTGTAGGCTAAAACGCATTTTTATTCAAGGGCCATAACTCAGCCAAAAATCATTCAACCGAAAAACCTGTAAGACATGAGCAAGTACTTGAGGTACAGAACAATCCTGTAACATTTCATTTAAATTGCTTTAGTAGTATAAGAGAAGTAGTCCGGACAAACCTTAAAAATTGAATGAGGTATTTAAATATATCAGACTGAGTATAACTGAGATATTGAATTGTAAAAAAGGGTTATTAAATCAGCAATTATTACCACTTGACTATAGAAATGTACAGATGTTTTTTTTATAGAACTATTATAATGCAAAATAGTAAGGTTCTCTAATTAACACCGAAAAGCGACATCCCAATAGAAAAATCAAAGGACTGAAGTTCCTGAGAGCCGCCAAATGATATACAAAATTGTGTCCATATCTTCTATGATTCATGGAAATATCCTGAAGGAAAACGTGAACTGACAACACAACACCCAACACATTTACTAAACGAGAATAAGTTGTAAATGTCTGAACCATGGTGATGACTCCTATGCAAAGGAAGACTAAAGACGATGCAGTGCAGGACCTGGATTTGTTTCAATGTCACCAGCAAGAAAAAGTAGAAGTGACTTTAGAAAAATACTAGCAAATACAATACGTTGCCACACTACTTGTTGAAAACAATGTTTCTTATTCAACAGCCGCAGATTTCCATGTTGTGATGGGCAAAAAAGATTTCTCTGGCCCGCCAAGACACCATATCTATGCCAATTACTGATATCTATATGCCTCACGACAGGTGACCTTATCATTTGTACTGTATAACTGCACGTAAAAAAACTTTCAGTCTGTAGCTGTTTCTAAGAAATTTACCAGTGTCTATTACAATTAGGTATATACTGTTTATTTCTATGTCCAAGGAATTCACAGAAGTTTCTGTCTCCAAGAAATTCATTGAGTATTCTATGTCCAAGATATTCAATGTATGCTTAAAATGTATAGTAAATTTGCGATGACTCAAAATAGCATGAGGGATCGCCATTTTGTCGAGTCATCGCATCTGTCGAGTCATTGCATGTCGTGTCCATGTCGTGTACTTTCTCTCGGATAACAACTTGATCTAACAACTCTACTATCTCTTCAAGATAAAAAGTGCACTTAGTTCCTGTTAAACTGCTTATGTACACTAAGAGTCTAATTTTGATTTATGTACACTAAGTTATATGATAATAATAATAATAATAACAATAATACAAAACGTCAAAATCCCGGATGTCGAACAATCTCAATAGCTAAATGCCGGGTTTGAAAGTCCTGTAGGCAAGCAAAACGCAAAAATAGTATGCTATGTTTACTGCGCCATTCATTCTTCTGCTTCGTTCATTTATATGAGACACTTTATTTCACTTCTGTTCCTTTTAATTTTCAATGATTTTAAGTGTATAACCCGTTATTTTCCTTTTGAAGTTGACCACATACTGGGGCAAATTAGGGGAGATAACACAATTTTAAATTGCTTTCCGATTATTTGCAGTACGCACATTGACCATTTTTTACCATGTCAAATGACGCTTACGATTTTGATTGGCTAAATTCAGGTCACGGATTGCTGACATGGGCGATGTCGCTCCGCCAACGGATTTTTTGGTGAAATGCAGAATAATTTTGGCCTACAGGCATATATTCTTTATATTCAAAATAACTTACTTTATTAAGTTTTAACACTGCTGTAATCGGGCTTTCAAAATTCCAGACGTTTCATACTGATCTACTTTTTAGTGTACTTGTACTCAATGTTGGTAAAATGCCGAATCCTTTGAGTAAAGAAGGAAAACAAGTCCGGCTGCAAATTGATTGCAAGGAGCCTGGCGGCTCAAAAAAACGTAACCACAATAGTACCGTTAAATATGTAACCATTTCATTATGTAGAAATGTATATGTTTAAAAATAGTATCAAATTGTAAAAATAAGTGTGACAAAAATGTAAATTAAAGTCAAATTTCTGTTTTTCGGGTTCGTTATCGCAAAGCAAAATTGTCAGCATTATTGTATCATACTTAATTTACATTCTTACTTTAAATATGGCAGGTCTTTCTGTCTATTTAGGGTGCAAGTGCTTGTCAAAACAATGTATATTAAAGCAACTTCAGATAAAAAAAGGTAAATAAATGGAAATTTGGTTTCGAAAATTGTTGCGTTCAGAAAGTTGTTTTCTAAAATTATTTATTATAATTAAGATATCAGATGTAATTTTTTTTCGATATAAGAAGACTATGTTGTATTTTACATTGTGCTTAAAAGTTTCTAGTACAATTATTTTTGAAAATATACACATTTCCTTGTGCATTCGTGTGTGTTTTTTTAGCTTCAGTAATAATATTATACGCTTTAAAGTAGGGATTTAATTATCTAATCACTCCCATATCTTATAGTGACGCCAAAATTTAACTAACATTTTACTCTCAGGTAGGAGGGTCTTAGATTTTGATATAAACGCCAGTTCACTGTACAAATTAATTTTTTTTCGTATGACTTTGTAAGGCTGTACATTGTAGCGCAGTAAGTACTACCAGTTTATTTCCAAATTGTCTGTGAATAAGTCGAACGGTCAGTTATTTCAGTTAGATTTAAGCGATACAATTCTGATCACTAGCCTAAATTTATATCAGAATAACCAAACTTCCAAAACACGTTGCCCCAACTGGTTTTCACAAGAACAAACAAGAACAACTTGTCTTAATGAATAAACTCCCATCAACCCATCAACTTGACAATTCTGTATGCAAAAGAACACACACATAAAAAAAGCTACTGGCATTTCATTCGACAAGTTCAATTGTTAGTTAATATTGATATTTGCTTTAAATTGCTTTCCGATTATTTGCAGTACGCACATTGACCATTTTTTACCATGTCAAATGACGCTTACGATTTTGATTGGCTAAATTCAGGTCACGGATTGCTGACATGGGCGATGTCGCTCCGCCAACGGATTTTTTGGTGAAATGCAGAATAATTTTGGCCTACAGGCATATATTCTTTATATTCAAAATAACTTACTTTATTAAGTTTTAACACTGCTGTCATCGGGCTTTCAAAATTCCAGACGTTTCATACTGATCTACTTTTTAGTGTACTTGTACTCAATGTTGGTAAAATGCCGAATCCTTTGAGTAAAGAAGGAAAACAAGTCCGGCTGCAAATTGATTGCAAGGAGCCTGGCGGCTCAAAAAAACGTAACCACAATAGTACCGTTAAATATGTAACCATTTCATTATGTAGAAATGTATATGTTTAAAAATAGTATCAAATTGTAAAAATAAGTGTGACAAAAATGTAAATTAAAGTCAAATTTCTGTTTTTCGGTTTCGTTATCGCAAAGCAAAATTTGTCAGCATTATCGTATCATACTTAATTTACATTCTTACTTTAAATATGGCAGGTCTTTCTGTCTATTTAGGGTGCAAGTGCTTGTCAAAACAATGTATATTAAAGCAACTTCAGATAAAAAAAGGTAAATAAATGGAAATTTGGTTTCGAAAATTGTTGCGTTCAGAAAGTTGTTTTCTAAAATTATTTATTATAATTAAGATATCAGATGTAATTTTTTTTCGATATAAGAAGACTATGTTGTATTTTACATTGTGCTTAAAAGTTTCTAGTACAATTATTTTTGAAAATATACATATTTCCTTGTGCATTCGTGTGTGTTTTTTTAGCTTCAGTAATAATATTATACGCTTTAAAGTAGGGATTTAATTATCTAATCACTCCCATATCTTATAGTGACGCCAAAATTTAACTAAAATTTTACTCTCAGGTAGGAGGGTCTTAGATTTTGATATAAACGCCAGTTCACTGTACAAATTAATTTTTTTTCGTATGACTTTGTAAGGCTGTACATTGTAGCGCAGTAAGTACTACCAGTTTATTTCCAAATTGTCTGTGAATAAGTCGAACGGTCAGTTATTTCAGTTAGATTTAAGCGATACAATTCTGATCACTAGCCTAAATTTATATCAGAATAACCAAACTTCCAAAACACGTTGCCCCAACTGGTTTTCACAAGAACAAACAAGAACAACTTGTCTTAATGAATAAACTCCCATCAACCCATCAACTTGACAATTCTGTATGCAAAAGAACACACACATAAAAAAAGCTACTGGCATTTCATTCGACAAGTTCAATTGTTAGTTAATATTGATATTTGAGACCACGGGAAAACTTAGCTCGTTAAGCATGCGTTAACAACCAGGACGAAAAATCTCTACTATTGAATAACAGATGAACGGCTTTGTTGAACAAACCGAAGAAGTTTCAGCTATTCTGTTCTATGTCGCTGAAGCACTCTTAAGTAAGTATCTCAAGTTTACGTTTCTATTAGGTAATGTGACTTGGTAAATATATAGAAAAAAGGTACTACCCTGCACTGGAAAACACCTCCGTCTCATGAAATATCTAATGAATTGAACTTTACGCTTGATTCTCGTAGTAAATATTCTTTAGGTAAATAGATGATTAAGTTTAATCGAACGATCGCACGCCTTGTCAACATTGAACGTCGGAACCCCTGTACCTCACCTCACACATTCCATATAATCTGCTAAAATACTGTTAATGTAACAAAAGCTGACATAATGGCTCATTCAAATTGTGGGAGACTGTTAAAACGTTGCGCATAACTTCGTTAGAAATCTGGTGGAAACGTCGTCCAAGAAATACATCTCAATACATCTCAATGTTACAATGCTATATACTCTACACGTTAAAAGCCTACTGATCTATTCGCAAATTCTCAGGTTCCTTCAATACCTCTTATCTATCTCATCATTTGTTCTCACCTGTAAGACAGTTTTCCGAAAGACCTCAATAACAAATCGAAAGAGCTTTTTATAGTCTTTATTGTTAAAATGGAATATGTTATGCCGAAACCATCCTGTTATATGTGCAGCCATTTTTCATTGTATTAATGTAAAGAAACTGATATCATGATATCACCAATACGAAATAACATGCTGCACAAAGATAGCAAAATTTAATTAGTCTGAATTCCTTTAATAAATACTAATTGCCGAGTACAAACAGTTGATATGATTGTATAGAATGACAAAAACTAAATATCTGTAAGAGAACATGTTTCGGCTAATAATATGTTTCTTTGTTGTAGCGAAAACAAATGCGTTGATCAAATATCGTTTACAGACATGAACGATGCAGATTATTGTTTTGTTTTACTTTACTTACGCAATTGATTTTAGCACTGCTTCATACTGTTTTCGGAAATCAATAAAATACAGACGTTTCTGTGTTTGGAGGAAAAATACTTTCCTTTTTATTTGAAATTCTATTTAATTTTTTATATAAGCGTTGCATCATAATTAAGTACAATCTAAAAAACAAAGACCATAAATGTTCAAAATACACAAAGAACGATTTATCGTCCATTCATCTTCCGTTGTAGTAAACGGTCTGATGTGTGTACCTTTAAGTATTATTTTTCATGATGCAGTATGCATTTTGCTCTTTGAAATTGAAATTCATTTTTTACTGTAAAATTATCTTACAAACATGAAAGTCCGTAACAGAAAAATGCTATGCATCTTAGAATATACAACCCAGAGAGGGATTCGAACTCCGATCTCCCACGTGACATGCCAACACTCTTACCACTGAGCCAAAGAATCGATTCCCTGACGCCGCATATGTCAGAGGTTGTATTTATACATTTATAGGTAGGTGTGCACTAGACCGTATCAATTGTTATGAACACTAGAAACATAATACTCAATGCATATTGGAACAGACATTCGGTTTGAAGAAAAAAATAGGTTTCAATCGTAAAGTAATCTCTCCATTATTAAAAGGTTAATACATGTTATAGCCGAACAGAAAATGACCCTGAATATCAGTCAACAAGGCATAACGTAGATTGTAATTTTAAGTGCCGGCGGATGTCAATGATTTTCATTTTCAGGCTTAAAAAAGTCTTAGATCACATATCTTTATTAAGTGTCCTATATGGAAGGCAATTTGTCAGGGATATTTAATCATATTTTGCTTGTCACTTCATTTTCTTTGAAACTGGACATATATGAATCTTAAGGTTCATTAATGCGCAGTATTTACTATTTAAGTTTTGACAGAAGTGAAAACAAAAGCTGCCATTTTAATTTGCGTAGTCAAGATAGTGTATGTCAAAAATTTCCCTTCGTTGTAGTAGATGTTACTTTGCTATAACACTCAACAAAAGAACTTAGGGGTCAAGCACTTATGAGAGCAGTTCTTAAAGACATACCCTTTTCACTTGCTGAAGTTTATATCCAACAAAAATTCATTAAATGTGTGACCAATTTAAACTAACAGTAACATGTGTTTCACAAACAAAGTAGCACGATTAATCCTCAAAGACAACCCCACTCAGTTTTAGTGTTTGAGACTTGGTGGGTGGAGTAAACACAATGGCTTATCATAAGAAATATGGAAACCAGTTAAATTTTAGAAACGGGTATGACCTCCTCGTGCTCGGATAACCTCTTTGACACGGGTCTGGAAGCTACGTATGTGCTTTTTGATGTCCGTTTGTGGTATGAGACCCTATTCCTCAATAAGGGCAGCAGCCAGCTCATTTTTGGTTGACGGCTGACGTTGTCGTGCGGAAACACGGCAATTCAGCATGTTCCAGGTATGTTCTGTTGGGTTCATGTCTGGAGACTTAGCTGGCCATTCCATACGTTCAACACCTTGGTCGTCAAGGTACTGACTGACGGTTCTCGCACGGTGAGCTGTAGCATTGTCGTCCATTAACACGAATTCCTGGCCGATTGCACCAGCATATGGAATGACGTGATGTCGGAGAATCTCGTCAACATAACGTCTAGCAGAAACTGTTCCGTTAACAAAAAAAATGAAGGTCTGTACGCCCGTCGTAACAAATGCCCGCCTAAACAATAACAGAGCCACTCTCAAACTTGTCGTGTTCGGATATGCAACGCCGACGACCGTCTGCTCTCGCTGCCTCAATCTCCGACATGTGTCTTCTAGGCATCAGAGATTCTTCACACAATCAGTTATATTGTGTAACAGATGATTGGAATCAAAAATTCAAATTAAAACTAGCTAATGTCATGTTGACTTTATTCTACACATTTAATCTTAAGGGTTGGGTTTGTTTGCACGCACTTGCACGGTATAATTGAGCTGTTAAGAATATATATACACAAGTACTGTTGTGTCTTAAGCAAAACACAATTTAACTTTTACACGAACATTTTTGTATTTAGAAAATCTATGAACCTTAGTCTTGACCCTTAATTTATTTTGTTGAGTGTATTAGGCAGAATCAATACTGGTAATTGATAAGAAAATTAATATTGCTAAATGAAATCTATAATAATTGCACTTTTTCTGTATAACAACACATATGCTTCGTTTCCTTGTGTTTTTGTTTTGTAATACGTAGAGAAATGCTTTTTTTATTGTGTTTCAATTAAAGGCTCAAATTACCTACATGATTAAAGCTAAACTAAGAATTTCGCTTAACATGACGCTTTCAGGTCTAAAAAATAAAACCAATACACTATTGTTGAGTCTTGTTTTACCACTTTATTTTTTCTTATGTTTACATGTCATTGAACACCAAGATTTTTTTTGTTACAAACGTGTGCATTCAATAAACATATATATTGAATTTAGAAAATATAAATAAATAAAGTACCTTGATATTTCAATTATCTATTCAGTAAGAAAACGTTTCATATCAAACATTTTTAATTTACAGCACTTAAAGATCTTTTGTGTTCCAAATGACGAAGAGGCCTGACACTCGTGTTAATTGCTGAAAAAAAAACTGTTTTGAGATCAAGTTATATAAAAGTTATACACACATCTGTACAGTAAGTGTATAGTATATTTGCAAATTTGATATTTGACTGGGCCGGTTAATATAAGATTTTATCGTTATTAAGAATAATTGACCCAAAACAGAATCGTAATCTTGCTCCTTTGATTAAGATATTTACTTAGTAGAAGCGATACAAATATAAAATAAATATGCAAATACAATAAGAATTGTAATGCATGCAAATACGCTGAAAAGTAAGTAACAAAATCATATCTAATTAACATGTTCGATTCGTTAATAGCATGACTCCAAAAAACAAACTGGTAGATATTGTAAGTGCAATTGCAAAAACAATAAATAAGCAAATGTCCATCTTCACACTTATGTCCTTCCATGTAATGACGATTTTAGGTTTTGTCATTTCTTTTTGTTTATTTGTATGTACGATGTGCTCCTTGACATGGCAATTACTTCCTCTTAAACGTCCTTGACATTGTTCATGATCATCAAGTTTATCCGCTTTCTCAGCTTTAGAATTTTCGCTGTTATCAGATTCTTTTGCTAGAGTTTCGTTGGTTCTAGTCACTTCATTCTGATCACTGAAATTACCGGTGATTATATCTTCTGTGGATCTATTTCTTTTGTTGGAACTGAACCTAAGCACATTTAAGACAAACAACCAACGTCCTCCTATAGGTTTAGTATCAACACAGTAATACAACCGCAACGTGAATATCGTCCCCATTGTTATACCAATATTTATCATAAGTGTTGACAGAAGGTAATAGCTGAAAAACGACATTGGGTTTGATGTTTTTGGAAGATTTTCTCCTATTATTGTAAGAAATACTGTACAAGCCAAGAGAACTGTGATGCTGTATGATACTCGTTCCCCAGTCTCAACTGGAATCAAAAATATCATAACGTTAAGAAATGACATAAACAGAAATGGAATAATGACATTGATCATAATAAACTGAGGTTTCCGTTCCAGACAAAGACTAAACTCTACTTGTGTTTGCAAAAACTTTGCTTCAGCACTGGTGTCTGTAACAATCCATGCTCCATTCTCCGTCAAGAGAAAGATCTCCACTTTTTCTCTCTCCGACTTAATCTGGACTTCAGATGGAGAAAATGCCCACACGCCAAATTGTAATGCACACCTGTGTTTATCCCATGGATAAAATGAAATATCTACTTTACAACTTGCAGAAAAAACATCTCCTGGATAATAATGTGCAGTGCCATCCGATTCAAAACGAACTTTATGCCAGGCGTCCCCAATTTTCTCAAGTTTGTTGATATTATTTAGAAGTACCAAATCGGGTGTCCATACAGAGTTGCTGTCTACAATCAGAAATATTTGTCCACCATACTCTGTCTCATTCCACTTCATATTGTCGTCTGTCCAAGAAACAGATACAAAAGCAGTCACTGTTAATTTTTCTTGTACTTCATCATATTCCTGTATAGACAGTAAACTAAGGTATGTACTCAAAATAACGGCAGATGACTGATTAGTCCTTGGTCGGATACCTTTGTTGTAGAACTTTAATTTGTTTTCTAGAAGTTTTTCTGTGTCGTTTATCGAATGGCACTGTATAAGTGTGAAACACGTTATTAAGAATTTGAAAATGGAAAGCTCTCTTAGATAGTTTTCCTTAGGAGCCATCTTTTTTCTTCTTGTTTCTTTTTTTCTCAAGATTACATCGTAATTCCTGTGAAACAAGAAACATGTTTGTAAAATCAAGCGAAAATGATTTTTTGTTTTACTTGCTGCAAACTTTTTGATAGTTTACATAAGTTGACCGCTTCGAAAGTCTAATTGGTATACATATGCTAGAAGAATCTCTTTTAAATTATGTTATAGTGGGTTAGTAGAAAGAAAGAAAGAAACCAGAAAAGATCTATGACTAATGCTTTGGATATATTTGGAAATTATACAATTTTATTTTTGCCCCAGGCATAATTTGATTTAAAACGCAAATTGTTTGAAATATAATAAATGAGTTCAGTCGCCGTTTGTAACGTTAGTTGTTTTAAAAAATATACTACGTCTTTTTCCGAATGACTTTGTGATTTAAGTCAGGAATTTGATTTTTTCCAGATTAGTTAGAAAATAAGTTATTTTTAATTAATTGCAGTAAGCCGATTTGCTTATTCTCCAAAAGAGTGAGTCAATGTTTGTTTAAAAGGAAGTTAACACATGATAGGTATTCAATAGTGAAAGATAATAATGGCAAATACTGTAACTATACTTACATTTAGTGTATTACAACGCTAACAGTCCGACCCAAGTCCTGTATGATGTTGCTTTTTTCCACTGAAAACAATATCATCTGACAATCCTCAACTTCAGAACTAACCAAGACCATATCATATTAAGCTGTCTGTTTACGTGTTGGCCATTCAAATTACGCTTTTAGCAAAGCAAATAATATAATTGAAGACGCTTTATCTTCGCAAATGACAGTTTTTACTATTTGAATGGTTTTCGATAAATCATGATACAATTAGACTAAAGCATTCATCAATTTCTTTTTCAAACTATTTTGTCATGTAATTAACGATTTATTATGTAACAGAATATGACTATTGTTATAATTAAACACTTGTCTGTATTTCATTTAAAACTCAACGTCGATAAATGTATTGGGCATTTCAATGGATATTTTTAGTGATAATATAGATAGAAACGTACCATTAGAGTTAAACAAAAACAAAAAAACAAGAACAAAGGGGCTATCTTTCTATATCAGATTCTTTCCGCTTTACGTGTAAATACAATAGTTCGTTGTAACGGCAACGCCATTCATAGCGATTTTACTTCGTCCTAATAAGTATAAACAATTACTTTATATTTTTTTATGTAACCTTTAGGTGGTTCCGTTACTTGTACTTGCCGTTTGTTTCTCTTTCAATTTTCTCTTTTGTAAAAGCTTTTTGTTGTACCTAGAACACACTATGTAGTCCATGGTAGAAAAAATAATGATTAATCTATATAAGTGTTGACAGTTCCTCAAACCAAGGGGTATGTTTAACATACATGTAAGCAAATAGCAAGTTGCATAAGTCTTCAGTTACCCCTAAAATTAATTTACGCTACAGAGTATCTTCATAAACAAACGGGACTTTACATTTCTTTTTGTCCTAAAATGTCTTTTGTTAAAGAAGTCCATCGTCCTTTGAGTTAAGTTGAATCTTTAATGACTGGTCTAGCTATACTTTAAAATTAGAACAATACTTGTAGGACATTTTTATAAATACGTCTAATTAACTAGATTCTTAATCATTCACTGTAAACGACTGTAATGCATCTTTATCATCTTGGATTATAACTGAGCTAATTCTAGGTTTAAGAAGTTTTAGATAATAAATGTAAAGAAAATCATCATAGATTTAAATAACCAAGGACCGGTTGCTCAAAACATTTACCCAATATAACTTTATTTTTTTTTAATTTTCAAATTACTTTTTTTTAAATCTCTTAGTTATGTCTTTTAACATGGAGATACTTTTTTGAAATAGTGAGTCAATTTCTTAAAAAACCGACTCAAAATTCAACCGACTCTTAGTTTAACAGACTGTTAAAGTTTTGAGCAACCGGCCACTGGTCAGGAAGTGTACCTAACTGTGCTACCAAGTTTTATCTATCGATGTAAGCACATAAGCTATATCTAGTCTTTACTTCTGTCTTTCACTCAGTAGAAGAAGTATGAATAAAACGGTTGTCGCAATTGTTAAAACAAGTATAGAGACAGTAAAGAATAGTATGTCAAATGCTGCGCTGACATCTTTCGTAGTAACACTTTTATCTGCTTCCATGTTATTTCGTTTGGATCCACTATCACAATGACTGTTTTCGTCTGCATTTTCTGAACGCCAGATTTGCTCTTGCAGGTGCATTGTGCGGTTAATATTAGGCAAGCATTTATAGTTACCGTTGATAAATGGCATACTATATTCGGGTGAGATGAAATGACTGCTTCTTGAATTTTCATATGAAGTACCTCTCTGGTGTATATTTTTGTGAACGTTATACTTGCCTTCCTTTTCGAGTTTTTTCTTTTGACTTTTATATTTCACTCGCCTGCTGATACCTGTACGTTTGCATTTCATACATTTAGCGAAACTTGCCAAGCAACCTGTTATAGGTTTTGCATCGTCTTGAAAATAGAACCGAACATTCAAAATTGTTGCAAGTGTAATGCATATGCTTACTATTAAAACAGTCAGCAAGTAGTAACTGAAGATTGACATTGGACTTGACGTTTTCGGTAGATTATCACCAACAAGCGTTAGAAATACGGCAAGTGCCAACAAAACTGTAATACTGTATGAAATACGTTCACCACTCTCAACAGGGATCAAAAATATCATTGTATTCAGAAATGCCATGAAGATTATTGGTAAAATAACATTCACGAAAATAAAGCGCGGCTTTCTTTCAAGATAGAGAGAAAACTGCACGTTTGCGTTATCGAAAAATAACTCCACACTAGAATCATAAAATGTCCATGCTCCATTTTCAGAAAAGTATGTTGTCTGTACCTTCTCTAAACTAGGGAAAAACACCACCTCTTCTGAGCTATATCCCCAGACATTAAAACTGAAGCCACATCTATGCCTGTCCCAGGGATAAAACGTTACATCTACCTTGCATGAAGCCGAAAGTACATCCCCTGGATAGTAATATGCAAAACCGTCAGCAGTGAAGCGAATAACTTGCCAAGCATCTCCAATCTTTTCAAGTTTATCAACATTATTTGTAAGAACTAGGTTTGGTGTCCAAACGTAGTCACTTTCCATCACTAACTGCTTCATTCCTCCATAATCCTTAGGATCCCACTTCATGGTTTCATCAAACCAATTCAAAACAACCACTGCGGTGATAGTTAATGTCTCTTGTACTTCATCAAATTCCTGTATAGACGCAAGCTCAAGTGCTGTGAATACCGTAACAGGTGCTGACTGATTGACTATAGGCCGAAATGTCTTTTCGTAATCTAGTAATTTGTCAGTTTTCAATCGCTTTGCGTCATGCAACGTGTGACAAAATACATTGTATGAAGTGATAGCTGTACAAAGTAAAACGATGAGTTTTGATTTCATCGCCATTGGTCTCTGCCTTTTTTTCGGCGTTAAGTGACAGTACAACAACCTAACGCGATAATATTATCTAATTCAGTGTGAATCTGAAAAAAACAACAAACAAAAACGGTTATGTTTCAAATGTCTTTCTACATTATAAACGTTTATATAATTATTTAGCACTCGCTTAAATAACATATTTCATACACAAAAACCCCGTATGCCTAATTGATATTTCATTATGATACTGACCTGTAGCTAAGAATGGGCTGCCTACCACTATCTAATTTGTACAAGATGATGAACTTAAGATTTTGTTAATCTTTATATAGCCAATGTGGAATATCACATACTTATTTTGAGATCTGTAATGATGACAATAATATGGTGCTTTCTTTCAACCAATTTTACGCTTATCTATGTAAAAACTGTTTGTCAAAGATGTCACTATTTTTGCACCAACATGTTTGAAAGCATTTCATGTGATTTTGAAATTTATATTAGTTAATATGGCAAACTGCCTGTAAGTCAACCCACCTGTCAACATGTATTCATTAAGTTAAAACATTCTTTCAGACGTATAGATACGTGCAATGTGTTCATCTGTAAAATATCACTTTCCACTAAAACAGTTCAAATTTTTCTTTATAGCGACGTTTGTTTAAACAAATAATTCATCTGTTGTAATATGTAATATGTTTCGACAGACACCGTTACATCGGGTAATGATTCGTTCAATATCATCTACATTTACATAACTTCTAAAAAAATGTTTTTATTTTCAGCGAATGCAACTACAAAACAACTATCTGGTTAACATTTATAATCGCAATAACAATAAGAATAATAGCCCCGATCCAAAGACAACTCGTGTGAATCCCAATAAGTATGACAATCTCTAATGCCTTTCAAGTTCCATTGGTGCTTTCATGTTCCACTTTTTCGAGTTTTTAAGCTATTTCTGCTATACTGCAAGTAAAGTCTCTAGATAAAAAGACACAGTAAATTTTCCTTTCCTTTCTTATCTTTGTTGTCTGCTAAACCTATAGCTCCTTTTTAATGAAACTATAAAACTGTTAAATCTGTGGGAATGTAAACTGAACTGAAAATGATTAATTTCTATTACAGTGAGTCAGTTATATTGTTAAATAGTGTTGAGATTAGTTAAATATGACTTTTTATTTGTAAATACCGTCAAATATTAATGCTTTATGTGCTTTTCACGCTTAATCAACTACTGTTACACTTAATGTCAAAACGTTTGGAGGTCAACGAAATTTGATACTCGTTAACTATTTATCTTGTAAACCAGTAATGTAAAACAGCAAGCTAGCAGTGAGAAAAGTAAATTTTTTGTATCTATAAAAGCTCTATTTACCTGACTTGTGCTAAAGAGCGACAATAAAAGATCATATAAAATTGACAAAGTTAGAATTATAAAACTTATATCATGTTTAAAATAATTTGAACTCAACTACAGTCAAACCAACGCTGTAAATTAGAGAAAAATGAGAATGGTATATTGTTTTAAAGTGAAAGGAAGAATATTGAAAATAGATATATTAAACTAATGATACAATATATGATATAATTCCTTGATTAAGCGTAGAGCGATAACACATGTTTCTTTTTCTGTATGAATGGTCTTCATCATCATTTTATAGTAAGAACTCTTAGGAAATATTTCGGTATTATGTATAAAATACACGAAAGAGATTACCCTGATGTAAATCTTCTGTATGTTCTTACGTTTTATCTAGTTACACATTTAACTAAATCCACTACAGTTCAACATTTATAATTCCTATATTCTCCTCTAACAGATAGATACAATGCCCAAACAATGAAATGAAAAAAATGTTATATCTCACCTCTTATAAATGAAGGTTTACACATATGAGCCTTTTCATCTTAGTTGTACAAAAAATCCGGCTTTTTAGAAAAGAAAAGAATTTCCACAATCGAAAGATTTCCTTTAGAATAGATAAGCTATAATTATGAATTACAGCTGTGCAAATTAGCTGTAATAGTGCGAGTTGTTTACTTCCTGCAGTTTCTGCAATGGTCAAATAACCAGGTTTCGTCGTAGTTATCCATTATTGATATCTCTTACCTTAAAGATCCGGCCGTATAAGCTGACTTTGGCATAAAGAAATGAGGTACAATAAGGTTTATGTGGATAAATTGGAAAGTTTTGATTATAGATTTTCTAAAGTTTTATTTAAAACTCTTTTGTTAATAAATCGTAAATCAACCCCTTTCTGTAGGCAAGGTTTTGAAAAATAGATCGATTTGAATATATGTCAAATAGTTTAGGTCTCTCGCTTTATCGTTGTTATTCAAACAAATGATAGGTGATAACTTTTTTCTGTATCTTTTATTTGCACAACAACAACGTTTGGTCAAAATATTTGTGCTACTGTATATGAAAATAAATAAGATTCAATGTCATCCTAATTTTAAAAAGTAGTAAAAGTTTATTTCCCTGAATAAACTTTTTATGCCCCTGAAGGGAGGCATATAGTAATCACACTGTCTGTCCGTCCGCCCGTCTGTCCGATATTGTCCTCGCTTCATCTCCAAAACCGCTTGAGGATATCATTGGAACTTAACAGGAGTGTTTGTCACCAAACCAAGTTGTGCATATCGTCAGGAGATTCCGTTTGTTTATTTTTGGTAGAGTTATAGGCACTTAGCCATTTTTTTTTACTCTAACTTCTATATTACAATCTTCTCCACACTTCATCTCCAAAATCATTTTGGAGGATTTCATTGAAATTGTAGAGGAATGTTTGTCACTAAGCCATGTTGTGCATAGTCAGGAATTTCTGCTCAGATTATTTCTGGCATAGTTATGGGCACTTAGTCATTTTTTACTCTAACTTCTATATTAAAACCTTGTCCACGCTGCATCTCCAAAACCACTGGAGGATTTCATTTAAACCACACAGAAATGTTTGTCACCAAACATAGCTGTGCATATCGTCAGGAGTTCTGGTCGGATTAGTTATGGGCCCTTAGTCATATTTTACTCTAACTTCTATATTAAAATCTTGTCCACGCTGCATCTCCAAAACCGCTGGAGGATTTCATTGAAACCACACAGAAATGTTTGTCACCAAACGTAGCTGTGCATATCGTCAGGATTTCTGGTCGGATTTGTTATGGGCTCTTAGTCATTTTTTACTCTAACTTCTATATTAAAATCTTGTCCACGCTTCATCTCCAAAACCGCTGGAGGATTTCATTGAAACTACACAGGAATGTTTGTCACCAAACCTAGCTGTGCATATCGTCAGGAGTTTCTGGTAGGATTAGTTATGGGCTCTTAGTCATTTTTTACTCTAACTTCTATATTTAAATCTTGTCCAGACTACATTTCCAGAACCGCTTGGGGGATTTTGTTATATATAAAACATCATTTGGGGTTGGGAATTAAACAATATTCACTCACAGTAACTCACACTTCGCACGATTCTTGATAAACATCTCATACATATTTGCACTGTAGAAACTAACGTTACATGGCGTCACATACATAAATGGCGGACTGTGCGTTTACGCGCCAAATATTAAAATTGAATCGAATCAAGATGCGATAAAAGCGTAATAGATATTCAGAAAGCACATGAGGACGTTTGCTTATTACCTCTACTTACATACAGATCTATGAGACGATGTTCAGCGGTTAACAAATACAAATATTTATATCTTGCTGAATTAATTGTGTAGTTACATTATTTTCAAACCACAAAGCCGAACAAAGGGTACAGAATCTGAAATTTCTAGCACCATTTTTTTCGAACTTCTTTAAGTAAGGCCAACAGGCCTTTCTAAGGTCTAATATCTCTCTAAGATAATCTCTCGAGAAACTTATAACAGTGTCCTTTGGCATGCATTTGCCATTGGTACGTCGATTTTTAGGTACACGGTCCATATTGTTGCACCTCAACGCTGAAGAGAAATCAATTATATTGCATTGTGTAGGATTGAGACATTTTTACTGAAGGACATGGGTTCAAACTCCACACGAGCCAAACAATATTCTTTTGTTTTGTTTTGCTTTATGTTTTTATTCTGGTTTTGAAATATCAGTTTGTATTAGTTTTTATAATTGAATTTACCTCGTTTTAAATATATTTCAATCCTTAGTCATTGTAAAACAAATGAAAATTGGGCATCAGTGAGTTCAATAGTTTTTTTTCTTGTCCAAAACTACAGGGTACACCTCTTTCATCATGTGAAAGATTGTTCAGAATAATGTAAGAATGAAAATAATAATAGCTTATTTGAAGCCTCTCATATATAAATTTTAAATTTACTTTGATAATTATGTTTCGCTCATCATGAAATGGGTGGTCATTCTCTCATCGTGAAATGGGTTGGGTTAATTACGTTTCGTTACTTCTTATTACTGGCTGTGTTTTCTTTGTGTCCCAGTCATTATAACTTTATACTGTGAATGACGACATATGACATTTCTGTTGTTTTGTTGGTCACAATGAGGTATATTAATGTTTTTCTCATTACTTTATAGGCCCATTTACTCTTGTGGGGCTTTGAAGTTAACGCGTTCGTATCATGTAAAAAAATCAGTGTAAAATTGTTTAATATTGTCATAAGAAATCATATTTTTTTTAGCTTCACTGAGGGCTGTAAAAAGTTTATCAGGGATCCTAAACCTTAATACTTTGGCAAAATGCTTCTAGCAGCTTGCTTGATTTTGGATTTTCAGGTGGAAGATGCTGAGCTCTCGGCTTTATAGTTCTTGCAAAGCAAAACGCTGATTGTCCCAAAGTTCCGCCATACATATATTAAATAGTTTGGTATTTTACAAATCAATTAGATGCAATTATTATTTTTTGTTTTTGTTTTATCAGATACAATGAGATTTACTTTCTATTCCGGGTCTCAATAACTATTTGTTTGTGACTTCGTGCTTGGCACACCAAAAACATAACAACTCCATATCTCTCATTATATTTCAGTGAACCAAGAATGTGCATATTTTCTAAAATAACACCAATTTCTCTTCCACGGACAACTATTTAATAGCTTCAAATCCTTTTTGGTGATGAAGACTGCTGCTTAAACGAAATAAGGTACTAGATAAACTTTTATTTCGATTCAAGAAACTATGTTGTGTTGAGATTTGATTTATTTAGTTATTATACATTATGTTAAAAAGTTTATTTTAAGTATGTCTGTTCAAATTCATTTCAAATACACATTTTTCCTTGTAGTATATGTTATTTGGGTTTTTTAGTGATTTATGTGGATAAATTACCTGCTAAGATTTTGTATCACCCGAGCCGTCAGGCGATTTTGTTTTGAATAACTTTCACGCAAAATGCTATTGTTACACTTGGTAATCGAAGTTTAATGACTACTGTCAAATTGTTATCAGCATGACAAACACAAAATACAACAAATATTCAAACAGTCATTTGTCTAGATAAAAATATTGTTAAAATTCAAAATAAGACTTACAATGTTTTACAATAATAGTAATTATAATAATGATAACTGATAAAACGAATCAAAACATTTTCTTTTTAAAACATTAACGTTGTATTGTTAAGTATGTTAAAGTATGTATGTATGCATGTATGTATGTATATATGTATGTATGCATGTATATATGATTTGATTGGTCTCTATAATCAAAAAAGATAACGATCAGTTTATCGAAATGTATGACATGAAAATGTGATTGTCAATTATTTTCAGGCTTGAAAAAAAAATTAACGCAGATATCTATATTAATATCGATAAAAAAACATTTGTCAAAAAATCATATTTTGGTTTTTACTTCATTGTTTTTGAAACTGGACCGACATGTGTCTTTAACGACCATTTATGCGCAATTATTGCCTTAAACGTTTTAATCTAATTGTAAACAGTAGTTGCCATTTTATTTTTGTGCTAACAAATAGTGTAAATCAGAAATTTCCAATTATGTTTTAATAAACTCTACATTACTAGTAATAGGCGACACCAATACTGGTGTTTGACAAGAAGAAATTTTATATCGGTGAATGAAGTCTTTTATAATTCTAGAGAGATTAATACTTTTTTCTGTATGATAATAACATTATGCTTCGTTTCCTTGTGTTTTGGCTTCAGACGTAATACTTAAAAGAAAAAGCTTATTCTTTTAGTGTGTCAAAAAAAGGCTCAAAATACCTACGAGATTATAACTAAACTAAGAAATTTTCTTTACATTTGAAGTCATTAATATAGGTGAACCAATATACCCTTTCTGTTTGTTGTTTTACCAGTTTATTATCTTTTATATTTGCAATTAAACTAATAAATAGTTATTTTTTACACACCTGACACTTTTGATAAAAAATTAAATGAGAAAATATTAGAATATACCTGGATATTCGGTCATCTATTCGGTCAAAGAAGGTATCGTGGTCCAGTGGTAGAGTGCAGGGCTCCAGATCCGGAGGTCGTGGGTTCGAATCCCGTCAGAGGTCAGATTCTCTCAAGATCTTCACATTACACCATGCTGCGTGAATATTGGTATTGAACACAGGAAGCAGTCGTAGAGCGTGATGAATTGATGTTGTAAGAACTTCTATCGCAATCGATGTAAAATAAATGAGTCTTAATCTATGCGGTAATAAACATTACATATAAAACATTTCATTAGACATTTAAAGTTCTTTTTGTTATCTAAATGACGAAGATGCCTGGCACTCATGTTAATTGCATTGCTCATTGTTTCCAAATCATAAATATGTATCAAATAAAAAAAACTTCTTTCACTGTAGTTTAAAGAGATATTAAAACCCCGTTGCAAATTTGAACTGTGACTGGGCTGTCATTCTAGAAGGTACTGTTTTTTAAAGAGGCTGTACTCCAGATTTGACATAAATGGTTTTTTTCATAAATTATATATTTAGATGTCGTGAGATTATAACAACATAATATTTTACTTCAAAACTGATTATAAAAGTCAAATAGAATAAAAAAAATATTTTCGCTCCAGCCTGATTTGAACTCTGGACCCTCGTGTTAACAAAATATTTCCAACGCTTTTACTGTCACCACTATCGCCGCATGTGATATTACAGATATTTACTTTAAATCTTATACAATATAGTTTTACCGTCGCGTTACGGTATAGCACTTTGAAAGGGAAAAAAATCAATTTATAATGTAATTATTTGACTTATTTTTTGTCAGTAGGTTATTTTTTAAGCATTAGTCATAAATATTACAAGAAATTTATAATACAGGAAAAATTTCTTTTTTTTGACATCTGGAGCACAGCCCCTTTAATCTTTACCCAACGAATGATTATCCTCAAATATTTTTCCTGATCGTGTTCTTTCGATTAAACTTTCTACTAAGTGAAAGTGATATAAATATGAAAAAGCGTATGCAGGTAAAACAAGCGATACAAACAAAAAAAAATATGCAAAGTCTGAGAAGATAAACTGTGTATGAATAGGCAAACAATGACTTAATAAATGACAAAAGTATATCCTTTTAACATGCTCGATTCTCTAAAAGCATAATTCCAAAAAACAAACTGGTAGACACTGTAAGAATAATGGCAAAGACTGAAAATAAAAGAAAGTCCAGTTTGACACTTATGTCCTTCCAAGTAATGACGTTTTCATGTTTCGTCAGTTCTTTTTGTTTATCTGTATATATGATGTGCTCCTTCGCTCGGCAATTTCTTCCACTCAGACGTCTCTGACATTGCTCATGTTCATCAGGTCGGTGGTTTTCAGCTTTCACAGAGTTAGAATTTTCCCTGATATCAAATTCTGTTGCTGGAGTTTGGTTGGGTCTACTGACTTCGTTTTGACAAAAGAAAGTACTGGCGCTAATATCTTCTGTGTATACTCTTCTTTTGTTGCAATCGAACCTAAGCAATTTGACGACAAACAACCAACGCCCTCTAATAGGTTTAGCGTCAACGCAGTAATACAACCGCAACATGAATATTGTTCCCATTGTTATACCAATATTTATCATAAGTGTTGACAGAAGGTAATAGCTAAAAAACGACATTGGGCTTGATGTTTTTGGAAGATTTTCCCCTATTAATGTAAGAAAAACTGTACAAGCCAAGAGAACAGTGATGCTGTATGATACACGTTCACCAGTCTCAACTGGAATCAAAAATATCATAACGTTTAGAAATGATATAAGCAGAAATGGAATAATAACATTGAACATAACAAACTGAGGTTTCCGTTCCAGACAAAAACTAAACCGTACTTGTGTTTCGTTTAATATTGTTTCCGCACTGGTGTCGGTAAGAATCCATAATCCGTTGTCCGTCAATTGACTTGTCTCTACCTTTTTTTTCACCGACCTGAGCTGAATTTCAAATGGAGCAAATGCCCACACGCCAAATTGTAGTGAACAATTGTGTTTATCCCATGGATAAAATGAAATATCTGATTTGCAACTTGCAGAAAAGACATCACCTGGATAAAAATAAGCAGTTCCATCTGAATGAAAACGAATTTTAGTCCAGTTGTCGTCCCCAATTTTCTCAAGTTTATATACATTATTTATTAGCACTAAATCGGGTGTCCATACGGCAGTACTGTCTACAATGAGAACCATTTGATCACCATACTCTGTCTGATTCCACTTCATATTGTCATCTGTCCAAGAAACAAATAAAACAGCGGTCACTGTTATTTTTCCTTGTACTTCATCAAATTCCTGTATAGACAGTAAACCAAGGTATGTATTCAAAATAACAGCAGAAGACTGATTGGTTCTTGGTCGGACATCTTTGTTATAGAACTTTAATTTGTGTTCTAGCAGTTTTTCTGTCTCGATTATAGAATGGCACTGTATGAGAGTAAAACATGTTAGACACAATTTAAAAATGACAAACGTTAATTGATATCTGTCCTCAGAAGCCATCGTGTTTTCTTATTTCCATTCTCTCCATACTATTCAAAACATCATTAAACCTGTTGAAAAAGAAACAAGTCTTCATTACCAAGCAGAAAGGAAAACAAACTTATTGTTGTTTTTACTTGCATTTTTTATAATATAAATCAAAGCTTATCACTAGAAATGGCTAAATAGTATACACATGCTAGATTTGTCTATTTTGAATAACGCTTTAGCAGTTTTGTAGCAGGAAAGAAAGAAAGAAAGAAAAGCTCAAAGAAAAAAAAGAAAGAAAGAATACTGAAACCGCAAATGATGTTTGTCCTAGGTTCTAGAGATATCCAAAAAAGTCAAAGTAATAATTCGTTTTGTTAGTTGAAAATGCCAGTTGATGGAACTAGAAACAATGAAACTATTAATATCGGATAGTTCAGTCACCAAAAATAAAACCTGATGTTTCGTAAAATAAAAGTAATACTTTCTTACAGTTATTCTATTTGCGAAGGACTTAGCAGTTTTATTCAGGAATTTGACTTTTGTGTTTATATTATTTTAGATTTTCAGAGGCTGATTTGCTTCCGCTTTAAAAGAATGAGTTTATATGTTTAAAAAAAGGTAACACATTATGCATATGAAATAGAGAAAAATAAGACGTAAGAACTGTAACTATACTTACATTAAGTGTATTATAACCCCAAAAGTCTGTGCAAGCCAATACCTGCTTATTGTTTTTCTCATTTAAATCACTATCACCTAACGATACTCCACTTCAGAACAAACCAAGTCCATACAATATTCAGCCATCGATTTCGCGCTGGTCAATTAATTTAAGCTTTTAGTAAAGCAAACAATTTAACTAAAGATACATTAACTGATTTTCTCGCGAATGAGTGTTTTATCTTTTATTATGAAACGATGACTAAAGAATCCGTCGATTTTGTTTTCAAACTTGTTTGTCCTGTAATTGACGATTTGTTGTGTTTTATGTATGAGAATATGACTGTCATTAAACACTTTTCAGGTTTTCATTTTAAACATCACGTCGTTATATGTACTAGGGCATTAGAATTGTTTTATAGTACTCATAATATTTATTGAAATGTACCATTATAGTTGAGCACGAACGACAAGAACACGGGAGTTATCTTTCTGTATGTGATTTTTGTCCATTTTTAGTATAGTTACAGTTATAGTTTGTTAAAACGATATCTCCTTTCATATCGTTATAACTTCTCTCCAAGAAGAACAAACACTTACTTAATTTTTTCTTTATAAAACATTTGAGCGATTCCATTAGCATTCACGTTGCATGTTTCATCAGTTATAAATGTTTCTACATCTTTATTTGCACTGGAAACAAGCGGCCTATCGATAATACATATCAGTTAGGAAGACGAGGTCCAAGTCCTAAACCTAGTTTTACTTCGTTGGCATTACGTTTTCGTGTTTGTTATGGATGTGCACTCTGTGTATCGTCAATGTTTTAATTAAATTTTACTTGCCATTGCTCCTTTTAACTGTCTTATTTCGTTGTTCCTAGAACACACTATATAGTCTAGAGTAAAACAAACATGCTTTATCTGTACAAGAATTGGCAGTTCCTGAAATTCCATATAAAGTTTACTTGCCAGTGATCCTTTACAACTAACTTATTGTGTCGTACCTAGAAAATTCTTTACAGTTCATGGTAGAACAAAAATATTTCATCTGTGCACGAATTGGCAGTTCCTGAAACCTAGTAGTACAGTAAGCATACATATAAGCAAAAGCAAGTTTTTTAACTTGTCGACATAACAACTAAAATTATTTTGTGCTGCAGTGTATCTTTGAAAACAAACAACGATCAATTTTTATGTCAATTGTCAAAGATGTCCTACATTCATTAAGATGGTCCTTTAATGACAAGTCAAGTTTTAGTTTAAAACGATTAATATACTGAGACACTTTTTCATCTAAAGTCTAATTTACTAGATTCTTAACCATTTCAGAACGTATCTCGACTGTCACGCTTCTCTTCATCATGACAATAATTAAATGAAATTTCATGTGTTAAAATATTTACATAAAACGTGTACAATGTAGTGATTTTAAACTGCAACAAGGTATTTTATACTTAAATCTGGGTGTCGCTGATAAAACTTGTAAAACTGTTTTCTTAATCTGTAGTACCTGTTTTAAAAGATTTCCTTTTATGCAAAGATTTCGTTCATTGAAACCTTAAACATTGAAAACATTTCTTAAAGTCTTTACCTGTTCATGCTTTAAATTAAAATCTATTTTTTATTTTTTCCAATGCATAAGACAAACACTGCTTGAATTCTGCCATGTTTGTTAATATTTTTTATTACAGCCGGGGCGAATTACCATTTGGTGTATTCATACACTTACATACGAGGTCTTTATACGAAGTCGTCGGAAAAGGCCGAGTTGTTACGATTGAGTCTGGTGGCTCACTTGCTACCGTGCAAACTACTTTATCAGGACAAACCCTAAAAGCACTGTTCCAGTTGAATAAATATCTGTACAAGTTCACCTATGTACTAAGAGTTGTTTGATGAGTTTGTATCGCCAGTTCTGAATTACTGTTGTGAGGTTGGGATGTGTGTGTGTGTGTGGGGGGGGGGGGGTTAATAACAGCATATCAATTGAAAAAGAGCACTTACACTATAGTAAAATTTTGTTAGGATTTAAAAAACAACACACACACGCACAAAATGATTTTATTTACGGCGAACTTGGTCGGTTTCGTACAAGTTAATACAGTTGTTTCAAATTGTTAAATACTGTATAAGAATTTTACAATTAAAGCTTGGAAAATACGCTAATTTATAATTTATAATTAAATGACGCAGAAAGATATCCAAATAAGACAAACTGGTATACGTCAGTAAAAGATTTATTGTACTCGCTAGGTTTTATGGATGCTTGGTTATATCAAGGTGTTCCCTCCCTCTTGTAAATCAAAGGTTGAATGACCAGTGTATACAAAACTGCAACTCAAGACTTCATAATTTCTGTAAGTCTATATTTTACGATAGTATTTCATCTTTTAGATTTCAACCATATCTAGATTTTATAAATGCTGGAAAATTTTGTCAGTCTCTTGCCCGATTGAGAGTTTTCTCACACAGACTTGAAAATGAGGCTGGTAGATGGCCAATACCACTTAGTATACCAGTTAACGAAAGAAAGTGTATAATTGAATAAAAAAACAAAGATAGAGCGCGAATATCACTTTGTAATGTCATTCATACATGTTATATGGTAATTTAAGAAGTTGAAATGTACATAAAACATATTACGTAAGGCCTTGTATGGTTAATTATCTCAAACCAGTAACATAAAACCAGACAAATTTGGAATAACATACCATTTAATTGAATTGATGCATGACACGAATATCAAAATTTATAACAACTATTAAGTAATTTTCAACCAGTCAAATCAAAATAACAAATGCATATGGTGTAAATTAACGAGATTCATATGAAATTACTAAATACGATAAGCCGAAAGGCTTTCAAAATCAAATTCCGCTTATAAACTAAAACAAGCAATCCTCATCACATGACTGCTAATTATATTGGCGAAACACATTAATACAACAAAACAAATGTACGATGACACTAAACAAACAACTCGCAAGAAGGGGTGGGCGGGTGTGGCAAAACTTTTACAACTGTTCACTTATTCGTGTCAAACAAAACTGTAAAGATTTCGCGCGCGATCAGCTGATTTATACCATGGCGTATGAATACAAATTTAATGAAGCGAATGAAAAGCAACAAAACTTCAAATGAAGAGTCGAAAAAGGGAAGTAATTCTTGTAGACCAGTTTACTCGTCTTATAATAATTATTCTTTCTATCAAACAAGACTACTCAAACAATTGAAAAACTGAAACAAAAGTACTGTAATTTCGATAATTAAAGATTTTATCATTAGAAAATGCTTAAAATTAACTGCGAACATAAAAAAGACAAATAGAAATTTAGCTACTTGTGTTAGTTAATGTTGCGAAATAAGAAATGATACAATATAAATATAGTTAACACTTTTTCTAGTATTCACTACCTAAATGTTAATTTGAAATGTATAATATTCAAGTAATATTTAATAAATTTTTGTTCAGATAAAAGCCAAGTAGGCTGACTTTTATTTATTTTTTTCATAAAAGGTCAGTCATAGACTGGCGTGTTTAAAAGGTAATATCTATGTATTCCCGCTAGCTGAAGTGTATCGTCTGCGTTTATGATTAGGTATAGTGATACCTTCTCTAAAACTGTTTTTGAGAATTTGTAATTATTAAGACTTCATTTTATACACTGTCTAACTGTCCACCACTATACAATGCCTTTGTTGCCTCTTGGGCTTTTAAGCCCTATGGTTTGAAATAAATTTGTCTTGTTTTGTCTTCTCTCTCTGAGGTAATTACTTAAGAAACTTATATCAAAGTCTCTGAGTTTGTATGCATTTTCCATTAAGGATGTCGATTTCAACACATTGGCGAAAGCGAAATTATATCAGAATACTTCTTCCTGGTTGAATTTTTGAACGGAAGATGCAGAGCTCATGTTTGTTTTTAGTTCTGCCAAGGCAAAACGCTCTAATAATCACAAAAGTTTTTGAATTAATACAAAAAATGATGCAATTTTCATTTCTGTTTGCTATACAAGAAACGACGAGATTTACTTGCCTACTCCGAGTCTCAATTTTTCATTGTTTATATCTGAGAAGCTTTATTCGATTGTCCGTGATTTCTTTCTTCGCCAAGATCTAAAAACAATGTCAGCTCAATACTTTCCCGATATTTCAGTTAACCAAGCATAGTCATATTTTCTAAAATAACTTTCAATTTCTCATCCACAGGCAATTGTTTGAGAGCGTCAATATCTTTTTCAGCTTTGGTGGCTCGTGTACAATAACACGAAAATGACGTCTTCTCAATACATCCCTCCAGCCATCAATATTTGTGGTATACCTGTTTCGAGTCGATACTGAATAGTCCGTTTCTATTCTACTTTCAAAATTATCAGTCTCACGACTTTCATTGTCCACTTTTATACGCAACTTTTTCGTGCTTCTATCTATTTGTATTGAGAGCTCGCACTGACATTCTATCACCAACAAAGAGTAATCGGAATTGTATTACAAGGTTAATAATCCGTAAAATATTTCTGAAATTTGGAAATGAGTACACATAAATAAGTGAACGAGTTCCTTAAATACGGAATCAATAAGCAATACTTTTTGTTCTGGTATGAAAAAAATAGAACGTACATTAAAACTTTAAGGATTGTTTAAGACAATGGGAATTCAACCACTACGTTTTTGACCGGTTTTGTTATTAAAAGATTTAAGTTGTAACTTTCAAACGTTTTCGAATAATAACCGTTTTCTGTTAAAAGAAGTAATGAGTTAAAACAACATTTAAATAAATCACATTTTTCCGCTAGAATGTTGGCTTTGTTTTCTATTTATTCTAAGTACGTTGTATATTATTGTCCTTACCTGTTAAGCATTGTGTTTTCTTATATTTTATACACTGTCTTAAAGGTACTATATATTTAGAATAACTTGTATTGTAATGACAGAAAATATACAGAAATTAATTAAGATATACTTAAAAACCAATGAAGTTATCTACAGATATACAGTTTAATGGCTGAAACACATTTATTGATGTGTAACTATAACAACACTCACAACAAACACGTCTCGATGAAGCAAGTGATTTCGATTTTTCCCTCAGTTTAAACAATCTCTCACATCAGAAATGATTCAAATCATATTGTATAAGACCAGTGGATTACGCCTCTGTCTAGTCACAGGTATGCTTTCAGCAGAACAAATAATACAACAAAGGGTAGATTTATTTGCTTTTAACGAAAGAGGCGACGATTATTCAAACATGTTTAATGCATATTTACTCACAATACAATATGACTGAAGCATTAACCATTTACTGGGCTTAAACAAATGACGGCAACAATTATTCAGATATGTAATATATCAAAAAGCCATTGTAGCGTCTACATCTGTGTCACTGTTAAAGTGATTTACGCGTACAGCATGTTTAGCAAGAACATCATCCCTGTATTAAGAACAAATAGTAATTGTATATTACCTGTTGTTAACAATGAGTTATTGAAATTCATTTGTTGTTCTTAGCAATAGAAA